>JBBGZY010000791.1:190000-2590000 GCA_037952925.1 Lithobates clamitans
AGAGACGGGGGATATGGAGAGAGAGAGAGATACGGGGATATGGAGAGAGAGAGAGACGGGGGATATGGAGAGAGAGAGAGAGAGAGACGGGGGATATGGAGAGAGAGAGAGAGATGGGGGATATGGAGAGAGGGAGAGATACGGGGGATATGGAGAGAGAGAGAGAGACGGGGATATGGAGAGAGAGACGGGGATATGGAGAGAGAGAGAGAGTGGAGATGGAGAGAGAGAAAGATATAGGGAGAGAGAGATAAGCAGGAAATGTAGAGGGAGGGAGAGGGAGATGGAGAAAGAGGTTGGGGGAGAGAGAGACAGAGTGAGAGAGTGAGAGGGAAAGATGGAAAGAAAGAGAGGGAGAGATGGGGGAGAGAGGGGGGTGGAGAGTGAGAGAGAGAGAGAAAAGCAGGAATGGAGAGAGAGATGGGGAGAGATGGAGAGGGGAAATGGAGAGAGAGGTTGGGGGAGGGAGAGAAGGGGCGTCGAGAGAGAAAGAGTGAGAGAGAGAGGGATGGAGAGAAAGAGAGGGGGAGAGAGGGGAGAGAGAGGGGAGAGAGAGAGGGGAGAAAGGTGGGGAGCGATAAGCAGGAGATGGAGAGAGAGATGGGGGAGAGAGGGGGAGATGGAGAGCGAGAGATATGGGGAGAGAGAGATAAGCAGGAAATTGAGAGAGAGAGAGGGAAGATGGAGAGAAAGAAAGAGGGGGGCGGAGATAGAGACAGAATGAGAGAGTGAGAGAAAAAGAGGGGGAGATGGAGAGAGAGAGATGGGGAGCAATAAGCGGGAGATGGAAAAAGAGAGAGGGAGAGATGGAGAGAGAGATAAGCAGGAGATGGAGAGGGGGGTGGAGAGAGAGAGAGAAAGGGATATGGAGAGAGAGAGAGAGAGAGAGAGAGACAGAGAGAGAGAGAGACAGAGAGAGAGATGGGATCGAGATAAGCGAGAGATGGAGAGAGAGGGGGGAGAGAGTCAAAGATAGGGAGAGAGATGGGGGGTGGAAAGAGAGACAGAGTGAGAGATGGAGAGAAAGAGATGGGGAGCAATAAGCGGGAGAGGGAGAGATAGAGTGAGAGATAAGCAGGAGATGAAGAGAGAGGTTGGGGGAGAGAGAGAGTGAAATAGAAAGAGAGGAGGAGAGAGAGAGAGAAGTGGGAGATGGAGAGAGACAAAGATAGGGAGAGAGATGGGGGGGAGATGGAGAGAGAGGGAAAGAGAAATTATATATAATAATAATTATATTATAAATAGATAGTCTATATATTATTAATAATTATAACAAAAATATAATAATAAGAATAATAATATAATAATAAGTTTTAATTAAAAATTGTAGTAATAATAACAATAATAATATTATTATAGCAAGAGAGATAGATAGATATTATATGTAATACATATTATAGTATGATCTTAGGCAGGGAAGCCCCGTTTTCGGTTATCTTTGGTACATCACGGGCCGCTCACACCCCTGTCAGCAGAAGCCATTAAATGGATTTTGGTGTTTGCCAAAACTCAGCTGTGATGTCTTCTGCCTTTGTCTGCTCTCACTGAAATCGCGCCGCGGTCAGCACGGTAGAAATAGCCAGTAGAGGTAATAAAATGATGATGTGAGATTTTCTATAGATGTAAAAAAGAGGGAAAAAAAAAAAACCATTTGACTCTGCTCCTGACTTCTCACTCACAGCAGGAATGGTGTTTGACTCCCTGCCAATTTTAATTTATTCTACCTTTCTGCAGAGTGTGAGGATCAGGACCACATAAAGCACACCGGTCACTAATGTGGTCAATAATGTTCAGCCTAAACATCCAATAAATAGGCCTAAGGAGACAACACATATTAAATAATCGCGATCCTTTGGGCAGCTGAAGTTATATGCAGATCTGAACTTTACCTGTTAAAGTTTAATTTGGTCCAACCTTGTCCACCACACTGGCTCTCTATTGGTCATTACTGCTCCCCATTACATTAAAGAACCAATAGGAAGCCTCAGGAGGTCAAATGAGATGGGACCAAGCTGGACTTTTATAAGGAAACTCGAGAATGACTTTTAACTTCAGCTGCTTATAATATACAGCATCATTAAATGTTTTTTATAAATACAAGCAGTACCTGGCATCAGCCGCTTGCAATCCCTGTGCAGCAGAGCTCAGGCTATAAGAGGGAGAAGCAACACAAGGGGTCATTCAGTTCATGTGCTGACAAGAAACGCACTGAGAGGAAGAGAGAGCAGATGTATCCAAAGTGCCCCCTTGAATACCTCACACAGCAGAGCTCAGAGTGGAGGGGGGGGGAGAAGTAGCACGAGGAGCCCATCAATTATGCTCCAGTGCAAGGAGCATGCTGATAGAAGGAGAAAGCAGAGTGACAGAGAGATGAGCTCATCACTGTGCTGCTTCTCTTTCACAGTCCAGTCCCAGGCTAGGCGTAGGTTCAGGATGACCTGGGCTCAGAAGAAGTGGGTTGAATGATGCTGGCCATCAGACTGAGGACATCTAGTGACAGAGAAAAAGGTACTTTGGGGGAAATATTTGGATTGAAGGTGAATATTGCAGCAAAGGCAGATTTTGATATTTTTTACTTTTTATTATCTATTCATGTATGTATGTATCTTGTATGTATGTAAGTATGTATCTTGTTATTTTTGGCTAGAGTTCTGCTTTAACCCCTAACCCTACATTATTACCTTCCTAGCAGTACTTATCTTCTTGCCAAAAAGTGTTGGCACTTGTGTATTTGAGTGCTGGGATCTGTGCCAAAAGAAGTCGATTAACATAATATATAAATTAACATAATATAATATAATAAATATAAAATAATGAATATACAATAAGTCGAATTTGTAAGCAGAGCAAAGGACGGTGTCAGTAGAGCAGAGGACGTTGTCAGTAGAGCAGAGGATGGTGTCAGTAGAGCAGAGGATGGTGTCAGTAGAGCAGTGGATGGTGTCAGTAGAGCAGAGGAGGGTGTCAGTAGAGCAGAGGACGGTGTCAGTAGGGCAGTGGACGGTGTCGGTAGAGCAATGGACGGTGTCGGTAGAGCAGAGGACGGTGTCAGTAGGGCAATGGACGGTGTCGGTAGAGCAGAGGACGGTGTCAGTAGAGCAGAGGACGGTGTCGGTAGAGCAATGGACGGTGTCGGTAGAGCAGAGGACGGTGTCAGTAGAGCAGAGAACGGTGTCGGTAGAGCAGTGGAAGGTGTCAGTAGGGCAGTAGACGGTGTCAGTAGAGCAGTGGACGGTGTCAGTAGAGCAGAGGACGGTGTCAGTAGAGCAGAGGACGGTGTCAGTAGAGCAGAGAACGGTGTCGGTAGAGCAATGGACGGTGTCGGTAGAGCAGAGGACGGTGTCGGTAGAGCAGTGGAAGGTGTCAGTAGAGCAGTGGACGGTGTCAGTAGCGCAGAGGACGGTGTCAGTAGAGCAGAGGACGGTGTCGGTATAGCAGTGGACGGTGTCAGTAGAGCAGAGGACGGTGTCGGTAGAGCAATGGACGGTGTCGGTAGAGCAGAGGACGGTGTCGGTAGAGCAGTGGAAGGTGTCAGTAGAGCAGTGGACGGTGTCAGTAGCGCAGAGGACGGTGTCAGTAGAGCAGTGGACAGTGTCAGTAGAGCAGAGGACGGTGTCGGTATAGCAGTGGACGGTGTCGGTAGAGCAGAGGACGGTGTCGGTAGAGCAATGGACGGTGTCGGTAGAGCAGTGGACGGTGTCGGTAGAGCAGAGGACGGTGTCGGTAGAGCAATGGACGGTGTCGGTAGAGCAGTGGACGGTGTCGGTAGAGCAGTGGAAGGTGTCAGTAGAGCAGTGGACGGTGTCAGTAGAGCAGTGGACGGTGTCAGTAAAGCAGAGGACGGTGTCAGTAGAGCAGTGGACGGTGTCGGTAGAGCAGAGGACGGTGTCGGTAGAGCAATGGACGGTGTCGGTAGAGCAGTGGACGGTGTCGGTAGAGCAGTGGATGGTGTCGGTAGAGCAATGGACGGTGTCAGTAGAGCAGTGGATGGTGTCAGTAGAGCAGTGGACGGTGTCGGTAGAGCAGTGGGCGGTGTCAGTAGAGCAGTGGACGGTGTCAGTAGAGCAGTGGATGGTGTCAGTAGAGCAGTGGATGGTGTCAGTAGAGCAGAGGACGGTGTCAGTAGAGCAGAGGACGGTGTCAGTAGAGCAGTGGACGGTGTCGGTAGAGCAGAGGACGGTGTCGGTAGAGCAATGGACGGTGTCGGTAGAGCAGTGGACGGTGTCGGTAGAGCAGAGGACGGTGTCGGTAGAGCAATGGACGGTGTCGGTAGAGCAGAGGATGGTGTCAGTAGAGCAGAGGACGGTGTCGGTAGAGCAGAGGACGGTGTCGGTAGGGCAGTGGACGGTGTCGGTACAGCAGTGGATGGTGTCAGTAGAGCAGTGGACGGTGTCAGTAGAGCAGTGGACGGTGTCAGTAGAGCAGAGGACGGTGTCAGTAGAGCAGTGGATGGTGTCAGTAGAGCAGAGGACGGTGTCAGTAGAGCAGAGGACGGTGTCGGTAGAGAAGAGGACGGTGTCGGTAGGGCAGTGGACGGTGTCGGTACAGCAGTGGATGGTGTCAGTAGAGCAGTGGATGGTGTCAGTAGAGCAGAGGACGGTGTCGGTAGAGCAGAGGACGGTGTCAGTAGAGCAGAGGACGGTGTCAGTAGAGCAGAGGACGGTGTCAGTAGGGCAGTGGACGGTGTCAGTAGGGCAGTGGACGGTGTCAGTAGAGCAGAGGACGGTGTCGGTAGAGCAGTGGACGGTGTCAGTAGAGCAGTGGATGGTGTCAGTAGAGCAGAGGACGGTGTCAGTACAGCAGAGGACGGTGTCAGTAGAGCAGTGGACAGTGTCAGTAGAGCAGAGGACGGTGTCGGTAGAGCAGTGGACGGTGTTAGTAGAGCAGTGGACGGTGTCAGTAGAGCAGTGGATGGTGTCAGTAGAGCAGAGGACGGTGTCAGTAGAGCAGAGGACGGTGTCAGTACAGCAGAGGACGGTGTCAGTAGAGCAGAGGACGGTGTCAGTAGGGCAGTGGACGGTGTCAGTAGAGCAGTGGATGGTGTCAGTAGAGCAGAGGACGGTGTCAGTAGATTAGTGGATGGTGTCTGTCACGGAACGTCCCACACTCCGCTTGAGTGCTTCCGTCATATACCACTTCCTCCCAGTCTGTATACAGATATCCCATCCTCTCTGAGCACAAACAAGGCAACACTTGCTTATTGCTACCAAGAACTAACTTTATTCAGAACCAGAATACAGTCTTATATACACAGGAGAAGATTACTCTAACAATACAAACGTAACCTAATTAACATGAGCTAATTATCTAATCCTCTATACAGCCCAGGTGACTGAGACATGACCTTTCGCCCAGACTTGTGGTCACCGAGCTTCACACAGTTATATCAACACAATAGCAGTCGTCCCGTCTCCTACATTGTATAGAGGACAATGTCATTAGCTCATTCAATTAACATAAACACAGGTTGATGACACCAGCATCTCCTCACAGGATGTGTCCCAACAGAATGAATCTATTGAAAATCCAGGGCCCATAATCAAAAGGCAACAGGCTTGCATACAGTCCTCTCCAACAGCCTCTGTTCTGGCTAGGTCTGTGACAGTGTCAGTAGAGCAGAGGATGGTGTCAGTAGAGCAGTGGATGGTGTCAGTAGAGCAGTGGACAGTGTCCGTAGGGCAGAGAACGGTGTCGGTAGAGCAGTGGACGGTGTCGGTAGAGCAGTGGACGGTGTCGGTAGAGCAGTGGACGGTGTCGGTAGAGCAGTGGATGGTGTCAGTAGAGCAGAGGACGGTGTCAGTAGAGCAGAGGACGGTGTCAGTAGGGCAGTGGACGGTGTCAGTAGAGCAGAGGACGGTGTCAGTAGAGCAGTGGATGGTGTCAGTAGAGCAGAGGACGGTGTCAGTAGAGCAGAGGACGGTGTCGGTAGAGCAGAGGACGGTGTCAGTAGAGCAGTGGATGGTGTCAGTAGATCAGAGGACGGTGTCAGTAGAGCAGAGGACGGTGTCAGTAGGGCAGTGGACGGTGTCAGTAGAGCAGTGGATGGTGTCAGTAGAGCAGAGGACGGTGTCAGTAGAGCAGAGGACGGTGTCAGTAGAGCAGAGGACGTTGTCAGTAGAGCAGTGGATGGTGTCAGTAGAGCAGTGGATGGTGTCAGTAGAGCAGTGGATGGTGTCAGTAGAGCAGTGGACAGTGTCCGTAGGGCAGAGAACGGTGTCGGTAGAGCAGTGGACGGTGTCGGTAGAGCAGTGGACGGTGTCGGTAGAGCAGTGGACGGTGTCGGTAGAGCAGTGGATGGTGTCAGTAGAGCAGAGGACGGTGTCAGTAGAGCAGAGGACGGTGTCAGTAGGGCAGTGGACGGTGTCAGTAGAGCAGTGGACGGTGTCAGTAGAGCAGAGGACGGTGTCAGTAGAGCAGAGGACGGTGTCAGTAGAGCAGTGGACGGTGTCAGTAGAGCAGAGGACGGTGTCAGTAGAGCAGTGGATGGTGTCAGTAGAGCAGTGGATGGTGTCAGTAGAGCTGAGGACGGTGTCAGTAGAGCAGTGGATGGTGTCAGTAGAGCAGAGGACGGTGTCAGTAGAGCAGAGGACGGTGTCGGTAGAGCAGTGGACGGTGTCAGTAGAGCAGTGGACGGTGTCAGTAGAGCAGAGGACGGTGTCAGTAGAGCAGAGGACGGTGTCGGTAGAGCAGTGGATGGTGTCGGTAGAGCAGTGGACGGTGTCAGTAGAGCAGAGGACGGTGTCAGTAGAGCAGAGGACGGTGTCAGTAGAGCAGAGGAAGGTGTCAGTAGAGCAGAGGACGGTGTCAGTAGAGCAGTGGATGGTGTCAGTAGAGCAGTGGATGGTGTCAGTAGAGCAGTGGACGGTGTCAGTAGAGCATTAGATGGTGTCAGTAGAGCAGAGGACGGTGTCAGTAGAGCAGTGGATGGTGTCAGTAGAGCAGTGGATGGTGTCAGTAGAGCAGTGGATGGTGTCAGTAGAGCAGTGGATGGTGTCAGTAGAGCAGTGGACGGTGTCAGTAGAGCAGTGGATGGTGTCAGTAGAGCAGTGGATGGTGTCAGTAGAGCAGTGGACGGTGTCAGTAGAGCAGAGGATGGTGTCAGTAGGGCAGAGGACGGTGTCAGTAGAGCATTAGACGGTATCAGTAGAGCAGAGGACGGTGTCAGTAGAGCAGTGGATGGTGTCAGTAGAGCAGTGGATGGTGTCAGTAGAGCATTAGACGGTGTCAGTAGGGCAGTGGACGGTGTCAGTAGAGCAGTGGACGGTATCAGTAGAGCATTAGACGGTGTCAGTAGAGCAGAGGACGGTGTCAGTAGAGCAGTGGATGGTGTCAGTAGAGCAGTGGATGGTGTCAGTAGAGCATTAGACGGTGTCAGTAGGGCAGTGGACGGTGTCAGTAGAGCAGAGGACGGTATCAATAGAGCAGAGGACGGTGTCAGTAGAGCAGTGGACGGTGTCAGTAGAGCAGAGGACGGTGTCAGTAGAGGAGAGGTCGGTGTCAGTAGAGGAGTGGTCGGTGTCAGTAGAGGAGTGGTCGGTGTCAGTAGAGCAGAGGACGGTGTCAGTAGAGCAGAGGACGGTGTCAGTAGGGCAGGGGACGGTGACAGTAGGGCAGAGGACGGTGTCAGTAGAGCAGAGGACGGTGTCAGTAGAGCAGAGGACGGTGTCAGTAGAGCAGAGGACGGTGTCAGTAGAGCAGAGGACGGTGTCAGTAGAGCAGTGGATGGTGTCAGTAGAGCAGTGGATGGTGTCAGTAGAGCAGTGGATGGTGTCAGTAGAGCAGTGGATGGTGTCAGTAGAGCAGTGGATGGTGTCAGTAGAGCAGTGGATGGTGTCAGTAGAGCAGTGGATGGTGTCAGTAGAGCAGTGGATGGTGTCAGTAGAGCATTAGACGGTGTCAGTAGGGCAGTGGACGGTGTCAGTAGAGCATTGGACGGTGTCAGTAGAGCAGTGGACGGTGTCAGTAGAGCAGAGGACGGTGTCAGTAGAGGAGAGGTCGGTGTCAGTAGAGGAGTGGTCGGTGTCAGTAGAGGAGAGGTCGGTGTCAGTAGAGCAGAGGACGGTGTCAGTAGAGCAGAGGACGGTGTCAGTAGGGCAGGGGACGGTGACAGTAGGGCAGAGGACGGTGTCAGTAGAGGAGAGGTCGGTGTCAGTAGAGGAGTGGTCGGTGTCAGTAGAGGAGAGGTCGGTGTCAGTAGAGCAGAGGACGGTGTCAGTAGAGCAGAGGACGGTGTCAGTAGGGCAGGGGACGGTGTCAGTAGAGCAGAGGACGGTGTCAGTAGAGCAGTGGATGGTGTCAGTAGAGCAGTGGACGGTGTCGGTAGAGCAGTGGGCGGTGTCAGTAGAGCAGTGGACGGTGTCAGTAGAGCAGTGGATGGTGTCAGTAGAGCAGTGGATGGTGTCAGTAGAGCAGAGGACGGTGTCAGTAGAGCAGAGGACGGTGTCAGTAGAGCAGTGGACGGTGTCGGTAGAGCAATGGACGGTGTCGGTAGAGCAGTGGACGGTGTCGGTAGAGCAGAGGACGGTGTCGGTAGAGCAATGGACGGTGTCGGTAGAGCAGAGGATGGTGTCAGTAGAGCAGAGGACGGTGTCGGTAGAGCAGAGGACGGTGTCGGTAGGGCAGTGGACGGTGTCGGTACAGCAGTGGATGGTGTCAGTAGAGCAGTGGACGGTGTCAGTAGAGCAGAGGACGGTGTCAGTAGAGCAGTGGATGGTGTCAGTAGAGCAGAGGACGGTGTCAGTAGAGCAGAGGACGGTGTCGGTAGAGAAGAGGACGGTGTCGGTAGGGCAGTGGACGGTGTCGGTACAGCAGTGGATGGTGTCAGTAGAGCAGTGGATGGTGTCAGTAGAGCAGAGGACGGTGTCGGTAGAGCAGAGGACGGTGTCAGTAGAGCAGAGGACGGTGTCAGTAGAGCAGAGGACGGTGTCAGTAGGGCAGTGGACGGTGTCAGTAGGGCAGTGGACGGTGTCAGTAGAGCAGAGGACGGTGTCGGTAGAGCAGTGGACGGTGTCAGTAGAGCAGTGGATGGTGTCAGTAGAGCAGAGGACGGTGTCAGTACAGCAGAGGACGGTGTCAGTAGAGCAGTGGACAGTGTCCGTAGGGCAGAGAACGGTGTCGGTAGAGCAGTGGACGGTGTCGGTAGAGCAGTGGACGGTGTCGGTAGAGCAGTGGACGGTGTCGGTAGAGCAGTGGATGGTGTCAGTAGAGCAGAGGACGGTGTCAGTAGAGCAGAGGACGGTGTCAGTAGGGCAGTGGACGGTGTCAGTAGAGCAGAGGACGGTGTCAGTAGAGCAGTGGATGGTGTCAGTAGAGCAGAGGACGGTGTCAGTAGAGCAGAGGACGGTGTCGGTAGAGCAGAGGACGGTGTCAGTAGAGCAGTGGATGGTGTCAGTAGATCAGAGGACGGTGTCAGTAGAGCAGAGGACGGTGTCAGTAGGGCAGTGGACGGTGTCAGTAGAGCAGTGGATGGTGTCAGTAGAGCAGAGGACGGTGTCAGTAGAGCAGAGGACGGTGTCAGTAGAGCAGAGGACGTTGTCAGTAGAGCAGTGGATGGTGTCAGTAGAGCAGTGGATGGTGTCAGTAGAGCAGTGGATGGTGTCAGTAGAGCAGTGGACAGTGTCCGTAGGGCAGAGAACGGTGTCGGTAGAGCAGTGGACGGTGTCGGTAGAGCAGTGGACGGTGTCGGTAGAGCAGTGGACGGTGTCGGTAGAGCAGTGGATGGTGTCAGTAGAGCAGAGGACGGTGTCAGTAGAGCAGAGGACGGTGTCAGTAGGGCAGTGGACGGTGTCAGTAGAGCAGTGGACGGTGTCAGTAGAGCAGAGGACGGTGTCAGTAGAGCAGAGGACGGTGTCAGTAGAGCAGTGGACGGTGTCAGTAGAGCAGAGGACGGTGTCAGTAGAGCAGTGGATGGTGTCAGTAGAGCAGTGGATGGTGTCAGTAGAGCTGAGGACGGTGTCAGTAGAGCAGTGGATGGTGTCAGTAGAGCAGAGGACGGTGTCAGTAGAGCAGAGGACGGTGTCGGTAGAGCAGTGGACGGTGTCAGTAGAGCAGTGGACGGTGTCAGTAGAGCAGAGGACGGTGTCGGTAGAGCAGTGGATGGTGTCGGTAGAGCAGTGGACGGTGTCAGTAGAGCAGAGGACGGTGTCAGTAGAGCAGAGGACGGTGTCAGTAGAGCAGAGGAAGGTGTCAGTAGAGCAGAGGACGGTGTCAGTAGAGCAGTGGATGGTGTCAGTAGAGCAGTGGATGGTGTCAGTAGAGCAGTGGACGGTGTCAGTAGAGCATTAGATGGTGTCAGTAGAGCAGAGGACGGTGTCAGTAGAGCAGTGGATGGTGTCAGTAGAGCAGTGGATGGTGTCAGTAGAGCAGTGGATGGTGTCAGTAGAGCAGTGGACGGTGTCAGTAGAGCAGTGGATGGTGTCAGTAGAGCAGTGGATGGTGTCAGTAGAGCAGTGGACGGTGTCAGTAGAGCAGTGGACGGTGTCAGTAGAGCATTAGACGGTGTCAGTAGAGCAGAGGACGGTGTCAGTAGAGCAGTGGATGGTGTCAGTAGAGCAGTGGATGGTGTCAGTAGAGCATTAGACGGTGTCAGTAGGGCAGTGGACGGTGTCAGTAGAGCAGTGGACGGTATCAGTAGAGCATTAGACGGTGTCAGTAGAGCAGAGGACGGTGTCAGTAGAGCAGTGGATGGTGTCAGTAGAGCAGTGGATGGTGTCAGTAGAGCATTAGACGGTGTCAGTAGGGCAGTGGACGGTGTCAGTAGAGCAGAGGACGGTATCAATAGAGCAGAGGACGGTGTCAGTAGAGCAGTGGACGGTGTCAGTAGAGCAGAGGACGGTGTCAGTAGAGGAGAGGTCGGTGTCAGTAGAGGAGTGGTCGGTGTCAGTAGAGGAGTGGTCGGTGTCAGTAGAGCAGAGGACGGTGTCAGTAGAGCAGAGGACGGTGTCAGTAGGGCAGGGGACGGTGACAGTAGGGCAGAGGACGGTGTCAGTAGAGCAGAGGACGGTGTCAGTAGAGCAGAGGACGGTGTCAGTAGAGCAGAGGACGGTGTCAGTAGAGCAGAGGACGGTGTCAGTAGAGCAGAGGACGGTGTCAGTAGAGCAGTGGATGGTGTCAGTAGAGCAGTGGATGGTGTCAGTAGAGCAGTGGATGGTGTCAGTAGAGCAGTGGATGGTGTCAGTAGAGCAGTGGATGGTGTCAGTAGAGCAGTGGATGGTGTCAGTAGAGCAGTGGATGGTGTCAGTAGAGCATTAGACGGTGTCAGTAGGGCAGTGGACGGTGTCAGTAGAGCATTGGACGGTGTCAGTAGAGCAGTGGACGGTGTCAGTAGAGCAGAGGACGGTGTCAGTAGAGGAGAGGTCGGTGTCAGTAGAGGAGTGGTCGGTGTCAGTAGAGGAGAGGTCGGTGTCAGTAGAGCAGAGGACGGTGTCAGTAGAGCAGAGGACGGTGTCAGTAGGGCAGGGGACGGTGACAGTAGGGCAGAGGACGGTGTCAGTAGAGGAGAGGTCGGTGTCAGTAGAGGAGTGGTCGGTGTCAGTAGAGGAGAGGTCGGTGTCAGTAGAGCAGAGGACGGTGTCAGTAGAGCAGAGGACGGTGTCAGTAGGGCAGGGGACGGTGTCAGTAGAGCAGAGGACGGTGTCAGTAGAGCAGTGGATGGTGTCAGTAGAGCAGAGGACGGTGTCAGTAGAGCAGTGGACGGTGTCAGTAGGGCAGAGGACGGTGTCAGTAGGGCAGAGGACGGTGTCAGTAGGGCAGAGAACGGTGTCAGTAGGGCAGAGGACGGTGTCAGTAGAGCAGAGGACGGTGTCAGTAGAGCAGAGGACGGTGTCAGTAGAGCAGAGGACGGTGTCAGTAGAGCAGAGGACGGTGTCAGTAGAGCAGTGGACGGTGTCAGTAGAGCAGTGGACGGTGTCAGTAGGGCAGAGGACGGTGTCAGTAGGGCAGTGGATGGTGTCAGTAGGGCAGAGGACGGTGTCAGTAGGGCAGAGGACGGTGTCAGTAGAGCCGTGGACGGTGTCAGTAGGGCAGTAGACAGTGTCAGTAGAGGAGAGGACGTTGTCAGTAGAGCAGAGGACGGTGTCAGTAGAGCAGAGGATGGTGTCAGTAGATCAGAGGATGGTGTCAGTAGAGTAGAGGATGGTGTCAGTAGAGCAGAGGACGGTGTCAGTAGGACAGTGGATGGTGTCAGTAGAGCAGTGGACGGTGTCAGTAGATCAGTGGATGGTGTCAGTAGATCAGAGGATGGTGTCAGTAGAGTAGAGGATGGTGTCAGTAGAGCAGAGGACGGTGTCAGTAGGACAGTGGATGGTGTCAGTAGAGCAGTGGACGGTGTCAGTAGATCAGTGGATGGTGTCAGTAGAGCCGTAGACGGTGTCAGTAGGGCAGTTAACCTGAAGTAGACCCCCGCACCGCCACGTCTCAGCCTGTATCTGCATTACGTCTTTCTGAATATTGACTGTAAGTAGTAAAGACATGACAGGTAAATATACGGCTGCCACACTTAACTCTCTCCTGGCTTGCTGGGACTTGTTCGCTGGCTCTGTGCCCAGATCTGCTTTCTGTTCTTATTCCGGAGATGTGAAGAGGACAGAAGCTCCGTAGGATGGAGACCACCCACACTCCGGAGTCCGGATTGTCATTTTTTTCTACAAATCTACTATTTGCTGTCTTGCATTTTATTTACCATTTTAATGAAATCCAAAAGAGATCCAAATCCTAACTAAAGGAGATTTAGTTAGCTAAGGCTTATATTTTTATATTTGCATAATTCCTCCCACAGCTTGCATCAAAGCTGAGTGCTCATCAGAGGAGTACTGCGGCAGGGCGCTGGGCTGTTTTCAGGAAGCTATGTACAGCCCCTCCCACCAGCCATGATCTGCTTGCATTGCATAGGGAAGCACAGAGGCCCGGTGATGACATCACTGGTTCTAAAATAAGGTATGTGAAAAAAATGGAACGGTTTTAATTTCAAAATATCATTAACATGTTGATGAAGGGGTAAAGAGGAACCAGAGACCATGAAGTCATATACCTGGCTGTACTGTCTGGCAGGGTTGCTAGTTATAAATTGATTTGCATTTTAATGAGTGAAATAAGTATTTGATCCCTTCGCAAAACATGACTTAGTACTTAGTGGAGAAACCCTTGTTGGCAATCACAGGGGTCAGACGTTTCTGGTAGTTGGCCACCAGGTTTGCACACATCTCAGGAGGGATTTTGTCCCACTCCTCTTTGCAGATCCTCTCCAAGTCATTAAGGTTTTGAGGCTGACATTTGGTAACTCGAACCTTCAGCTCCCTCCACATATTTTCTATGGGATTAAGGTCTGGAGACTGGCTAGGCCACTCCAGGACCTTAATATGCTTCTTCTTGAGCCACTCCTTTGTTCCCTTGGCCGTGTGTTTTGGGTCATTGTCATGCTGGAATACCCATCCACGACCCATTTCCAATGCCCTGGCTGAGGGAAGGAGGTTCTCACCCAAGATTTGACTGTACATGGCCCCGTCCATCGTCCCTTTGATGCGGTGAAGTTGTCTTGTCCCCAAAGCATAATGTTTCCACCTCCATGTTTGACGGTTGGGATGGTGTTCTTGGGGTCATAGGCAGCATTCCTCCTCCAAACACGAGTTGAGTTGATGCCAAAGAGCTTGATTTTGGTCTCATCTGACCACAACACTTTCACCCAGTTCTCCTCTGAATCATTCAGATGTTCATTAGAAAACTTCAGACGGACCTGTACATGGGCTTTCTTGAGCAGGGGGACCTTGAGGGCTGCAGGATTTCAGTCCTTCACGGCGTAATATGTTACCAATTGTTTTCTTGGTGACTATGGTCCCAGCTGTCTTGAGATCATTGACAAGATTCTCCCGTGAAGTTCTGGGCTGATTCCTCACTGTTCTCATGATCATTGAAACTCTACGGCTCGGTTCACACTGGGGCGACTTGGGATCCGACTTGTACGCCCTCAAGTCGCCCCAGAAATAGTTTGAATGGGAGTGAACGCTAGCGTCTTAATAGACACTACTGAAGTCGCTCCGACTTCAGAGCGTACTCCCTGTACTACTTTGATCCGACTTGGTAGGCGACCTGTACCATAGAAATCAATGGAAGTCGCCTCCAAGTCGGATCTCTCTGTAAAGTCAAGCGACTTTGCAGGGAAAACCCCTCCCTCCCCCCCTCCCTCCCAGGGAGCTGATTGGCCACAGGCGAAGTCGCCTGTCATGGAGGCGACTTCAAGTCGCCTTGTAATTTGCTAAAGTCGTGTCGAAGTTGCGCCGAAGTCGCGTCGAAGTCGCGTCGAAGCCGCCGTGCAAAGTCGCGCTGAAGTCGTGTTGCCCCAGTGTGAACCGACCCTACGAGGTGAGATCTTGTATGGAGCCCCAGACCGAGGGAGATTGACAGTTATTTTGTGTTTTTTCCTTTTGCGAATAATCGCACCAACTGTTGTCACCCTCTCACCAAGCTGCTTGGCGATGGTCTTGTAGCCCATTCCAGCCTTGTGTAGGTCTACAATCTTGTCCCTGACATCCTTGGACAGCTCTTTGGTCTTGGCCATGGTGGAGAGATTGGAATCTGATTGATTGCTTCTGTGGACAGATGTCTTTTATACAGGTAACAAGCTGAGATTAGGAGCACTCCATTTAAGAGAGTGCTCCTAATCTCAGCTTGTTACCTGTATAGAAGACACCTGGGAGCCAGAAATCTTGCTGATTGATGGGGGATCAAATACTTCTTTCACTCATTAAAGTGCAAATCAATTCATAACTTTTTTTTTTAATGCGTTTTTCTGGATAGTTTTGTTGTTATTCTGTCTCTCACTGTTAAAATGAACCGACCATTAAAATTATAGACTGATCATTTCTTTGTCAGTGGGCAAACATACAAAATCAGCAGGGAATCAAATACTTTTTTCCCTCACTGTATATATGTAGCAGATTTAGGCTCTATTCACACTAATGTATTTTTTGATGCATTTTGCATTTTGCAGAAATGTAGGGAATTTTTTTAACATGGGTTCCTATAGAACATGTTCACATCAATGCATTCTTGTGCCTGGGCGTTTTTTGGAAAGGGTCGTTTTTTGGATCCAAATTGGATTGCAAGTACCGCGTTTTTACTGTGATTTTGCCGCAATTTGCGTTTTTCTTTTATTTACTTTTTTACACTGTATATAACTGGTTGCTAAGGAGGGGGCCGGAAGTCATCAGCTGTCAGCGGGCTTCCTGCTGCATGTAAAAAAAAGAATTGCTGGCTAAAAAAAAAAACATGAAAAAAAAACCCAGCTTGGGATCCCCCCACAGGTCCATACCAGGCCCCTGGGTCTAGTATGGATTCGGAGGGGACCCCCGCCCACGCCAACATTTTTTTAGAAAAAAATGGCATGGCCCCCCCCAAATCCATACCAGACCCTTATCCGAGCATGCCGCCCGGCAGATCAGGAAAGGGAGAGGACAAGACACTGTCCCCCACCCTCCTGAACCATACCAGGACGCATGCCCTCAACATGGGGGGATGAGTGCTTTGGAGCTGGGGGGGCTCTGCCCCAAAGCACATCCCTCATTCACATCCCCCTATGTGAATGAGTATGGGGTACATTGTACCCCTACCCATTCACCCAAAAAAGTAGTGCAGTGTTAAAAAATACAGTAGACGGTTTTTGACAAGTCTTTTATCAAAAATATCTTCTTCATCCCTCCGGTCTTCCTCCATCTTCTCCCGCATCTTCATCCTCCGGGCTTCTCCTTCTCCCGCTGCTTCTTTTTCTTTATTCTTTGTCCGGTGTTCTTCTTCCTCTGCCACCGACGACCCTCCTCCGATGCTGCGTCCCACTGATCAGTCCGCCCCGATGTCAAGCATTTCTTAGATAACGATGGGGGCGTGGCCATAGCATTACGTCGTTTTAGAGGCCCCACCCCTTGTGACATCTCTGCCCGGGCATGATGGGCCCGTGACATCACAAAGGGGCGGGGCCTCTGGATGACGTAATCCGATTGCCACGCACCCATCATTATCTAAGGAATGCTTAACATCGGCGTAGACAAATCAGCGGGAGGTTTGTCGGCGGGAGCGGCGGCAGAGGAAGAAGAACACTGGACAAAGAAGACAGAAGAAAGAAGAAGAGCGGAAGAAGAAGCAGCGGGAGAAGGATAAGACCGGAGGAGGAAAATGTGGGAGAAGATGGAGGAAGAAGCGGGGAAGAAGAAGATATTTTTAATAAAAGACTCAAAAATTGTCTACTGTATTTTTTAACACTACACTACTTTTGTAATGTACCCCAAACTCATTCACATGGGGGGGAGGCCGGGATCTTCCAGATTCCGATAAGCCCCCTGCCTGCAGACCCCGACATCCACCGGGCAAGGGTTGTCGGGAAGAGCCCCTTGTCTCCACGAATATGGGGGCAAGGTGCTTTGGGGTGGGGGGGCGCAGAGCCCCCCCGCCCCAAAGCACCGAACCCCCCCCATGTTGAGGGAATGCGGCCTGGTATTGTTCAGGAGGGGGCGCTCGCTCATCCCCTTCTTTTTCTGGGCTGCATGCTTGAATTAGGGTCTGGTATGGATTTTGGGAGGGGGGGGGGGCACGCCATTTTTAAAAAACATTTTGGCGTGGGGGGTCCCCTCCGAATCCATACTAGACCCAAGGGCCTGATATAGGCCTGGGGGGGACCCCATTCTTTTTTTTCTTTTCAAGATTGTTTTTTTTAGCCGGCAAGTCTTTTTTTACAATCAGCAGGGAAGCCCGTGGGGATGCCTTTGCAATACGGCACTGCGTCGTATTTAACTGACAATTGCGCGGTCGTGCGACGTTGCACCCAAACAAAATTGACTTCGTTTTGGTCCCACAAATAGAGCTTTCTTTTGCTGGTATTTGATCACCTCTGTGGTTTTTGTTTTTTGCGCTATAAACAAAAAAAGAGCGACAATTTGGAAAAAAAAATTGATACTGTTTACTTTTTGCTATAATAAATATCCCCCAAAAATATATAAAAAAAACGAATTTCTTTCTCAGTTTAGGTCGATACGTATTCTTCTACATATTTTTGATAAAAAATATTCGCAATAAGTGTATATTGATTGGTTTGCGCAAAAGTTATAGCGTCTACAAAATAAAGGATAGATTTATGGCATTTTTATTATTAATTTTTTTTTATTAGTAATGGCAGCAATCTGCGATTTTTATCGGGACTGCGACATTATATCGGACACTTTTGACACTCTTTTGGGACCATTGTCATTTATACAGCGATCAGTGCTATAAAAATGCACTGATTACTGTGTAAATGACACTGGCAGGGAAGGGGTTAACCACTAGGGGGCGATCAAGGGGTTAAGTGTGTCCTAGGGAGTGATTCTAACTGTGGGGGGGATGGGCTTCAACTCACATGACAGTGATCACTGCTCCCGATGACAGGGAGCGGTGATCTCTGTCATGTCACTAGGCAGAACGGGGGAAATGCCTTGTTTACATAGGCACTTCCCTGTTCTGTGGCTCTGTGACACGATCGCGGGCCCCCGGCTGACATTGAGTCCGCAGGATTCGCGAGCACGGTCACAAAGTATGCAGCGGATGCACGTGCGCCCCCCGCCAGCGGTGCGCGCGTGTCCACAATGCTGCAATTTAAAGGGGACGTACCTGTACGCCCATTTGTCCCGCCGTGCCATTGTGCCGACGTACATCGTCATGCGCTGGTCGGCATGTGGTTACACGGCGGCCGGCTTCCTAGCCCCCTCCTCAGCAACCAGTTATATACAGTGTAAAAAAAATGCAAATCGTGGTAAAATCTGACCGTTAGTACGCTCCTTTTGACAATTGTTGTCTAACTTTCGGCCAACAAATGTTGGATGGCAGGCTAGTAAATTTTCGGCAGACAACGGTTTTGACATCAGATTTTCGTATGGTTAGTACACAAATCCATCACACAAAAGTCGAAAGTCGAAAGTAAAAGCACGCATGCTCGGAATCAATGCTCACCAAACACGAAATTAGCAGAAGGGGCCCAAAGGGTGGCGCTCAAGAGCTGAAATTCCTCGTAGTACGTCACTACGTTCGTGTTTTTGGCACGACAATTGTGTACCGTTAGTATGCAAGTCAAGTTCCCGGCACATGCCCTTTGGACAAAAATCAGACACCCGGTTGGCCAACAATCTTACCGTGTGTACGAGGCTTTAGGCTTTATTGCAGTTTGATGAATGTGGCCTTATTTACAGTACAAAAGCTAATAAACAGATCTGGAATAAGATATATTTAATGTTATAACAATCAACAAGCAGAATGTATATATATATAAATATATTTATTTAATTTTTTTTCATATAAATATTAAAAAATAAATAAAATATATATATGGTGAGAGAGAGTTTTTTTTAAATGTAAATATTTATATATATACTATATATATATATATACTATATATATATATATATATATATATATATATATATATATATATATATATATATATATATATATATATGTAGCGCTGGTAGATTTGCAATCTACCATCTGATAGGTAAATTTAGTAATTTGTTCGTTAGGAAGGTTAGATTTGCCTCTGTTCCAGCTTGGCTGACATTGCGTGTGGTTCCATACTGGGCTGGTGGGTGTCGTTGTTACCACTGGCTAGTGTTGGAAAGGCAACGTGTTGAAGTGTATAGATGCTCTTCTGTCCCGGAGACAACTCGGTGGAGGTGGTCCTCCGAGTTGCATTCTGGGAGAGGGTATTTATGTGTCAGACGCCATATTTTGGGGTTCATTTTACAGCCACCTGCTGGCCCTCCTGGCTGACAGGTATGCGTTAGAGAGCTACCTCGTGGTCCTCCATTCCGGAGGCCCACTTCGCTGCGGCGCATGGGTGGGCCCAGAGGCTTGTCTGGGGCCTACCACAGCAGCCGAGGAATGGTCCTGACCTGTCTATCCTGAGTGAAGAAGCTGGACAACCGAGAAGATCCCAGGGGAGGACCCGTCATGGAAGGATCATGCAGAGTGCTGGTCTGGAGAGGGGCCTGGTGACTCGGTTGGAGGACTTATCCTAAAGTAATTATACAGCATAGTGTTGCCGGGTTTGGCTTAAAGGTTCCAGCACTGTGACTGACGTTCATCGCAGAAAAAAAAACAATACATCCTGTGGCAGAGGATCGTACGGGTTCATCCCAAACAAGTCTGTGGCAGAGACTTTTGTTCGTGTTACGTACTGGCTGCTAGGCTAAGTGAGAGAGGCCTATCCAGGCGAGCAAGAAGTGTGTCCCACCAAGGGAGTGCATTCTACTGAAATATCCAACCCCAAAGGACATTTGTCAAGAATCTTACTACAAAGGTATTTGAGTTTTCCTCTGCAGTTCCCTTCTGCCTCTTTCCTGCTACTTCCTTCGTTGATGGTTCAATAAAGCATTGAAAACATACTCAAGTGTTGGTGCTGATATCGTCCGGAGGTAAACTCAACGGAACCCTAGACCCGGTGCTGGTGAAACAGATGGAAGGAGAGTGAAGGTGACAAGCCCGCTTAAACCAGCAGCTCCACCGAGAGTTATTGCTACACACACACATATTTATATATATATATATATATATATATATATATATATATATATATATATATATATATATATATATATATATATGTATATATATATATATATATATATATATATATATATATATATATATATATATATATATATATATATATATATATTAATATATTCAATGTTTAAACAATCAAGGACTAAAGAACTATGTTATATTGTGTTTGTGTGTGTGTATTGTGTATATATATATATATATATATATATATATATATATATATATATATAAATATATATATGTGACAAATAATTATTTGGGATCTATGTAGATGGTCCAGACTCCACCAATCCCCAGGCCTATGTTATAGGACAATTCTTATCTTCTATATGAAGAACCTTTCATAAATCTCATAGACCTCTGTGAGTTCACTCCCATGAATCGTCCTTTCAGTATACACAGCTGACATATCCATTCCATATTTCCCACTCAGACCCCAAATTCCTCCTTGCCGTGACACATTGTGTGGATGGAGAATCATTACTCATTTATTCCGGCTATAGAAGAAAATGGCTGACCTTGACCCCAGACGTGATCCTTCAGTTCCAGGTGGGGGTATGACGGGTTGGGATCTTCTTCCACACTCTGGGTGATCACACCTACTTTTGGGGGTTTCCCACTTTTTTTCTGCCCTATTAACCCCTTCAAGCTTCAACCGCCCCTTTAAGTGGTCTTTAGTGCCCTGGAGCGGTCCACTGTGAATGCATGTGTGCGGCGGCCAAGCATTAAAGTGCACTTTTCTTGGCACTTGGTTGGCAAGAGATTAAAGCTGAACTCCATTCATCATGTGTACTCTTCTTAAATCTTGGTGTATTTCTTCCAGATCTGTTCAGTAAGACTTTCCCTCTGTAATAAAGACCACTCACTGCTGCTCTCTCTCCTTGTGCAGGAGGACTGGTCTGGTCTCCGCCCCCTCCTGTAATTCTCTGTAGTGGGTGGGGCCTGTTAGGGTTTCTCCCACAGCTCTGCTCTCTCTCCTTGTGCAGGGTGACCGGTCTTGTCTCCGCCCCCTCCTGTAGTTTTCTGTAGTGGGTGGAGCCTTCTGGGCCCCTCCCACAGCTCTGCTCTCTCTCCTTTTGCAGGGTGACCGGTCTTGTCTCCGCCCCCTCCTGTAGTTTTCTGTAGTGGGTGGAGCCTTCTGGGCCCCTCCCACAGCTCTGCTCTCTCTCCTTTTGCAGGGTGACCGGTCTTGTCTCCGCCCCCTCCTGTAGTTTTCTGTAGTGGGTGGGGCCTTCTGGGCCCCTCCCACAGCTCTGCTCTCTCTCCTTGTGCAGGGTGACTGGTCTTGTCTCCACCCCCTCCTGTAGTTTTCTGTGGTAGGTGGAGCCTGATGGGCCCCTCCCACAGCCCCGGCTATGTGTAAAGCACAGTGATGATGTCACTGCTACATTTATATGGTAATATCTGGATTTGCAAGGTTTTTAAGGCAGACAAAGTAGATTTCTATTCCCCGTGGCTATTAAAGTAGAAGTAAGGCAAAACTTTTTTTTTTTTTTTTTGGATACAGTAAGTGAGGGTTATGATTCCTGTCAATTTTCATGACTTCTGTGTCCAACTAGGGAGATTTCCCTTGAAATTCCTCCAAAGCAAGAGAATCTCTGGTTGTCACAGAACTAGTGTCTCCATTGGGAAGATTTCCCTTGACTTCCTGTTCCATAGCTAAAACATGAAGTGAGAGGAAATCCATTTAAAGTGAGAGAATACCTGGTTGTCACATAACTAGTGTCCCCATTAGGAAGAATTCCCCTCTATTCCTGTTCTGGGGACAGCGTAAACTTTGGGATTTTCTTTCACTTTTGGTGTCATAAGGACAAATAGAAAGGATGAATCTCCCTAATGGGGGACACAGCCAGCAATAAAAACCTGACGGGGGTTCTAAACCTTCTCCACCCTATCCAAAACTTTTTTTAAAAAATGTGACTTTAGTTATACTTTTAAGGCATATACTGTAGTTAAATTATGTTTCTTGTGCCCGGAGTTCAGCTTTAAGTTTTTAAATGGAAAATGAGGTAGACCATCGGCGTTGTCAGCCCGCCATGTGCGCTCCTTCGGTTGGCCCGCTGAGCTGCCTATCAGATCCATCCGTATAGACGGCCCATTGGTCACCTGAAGGAGATCACACGGCCGGCTGACAACACTGATTAGAATTGTGACGCAGTGGGCTAGCGTGGTCAGCCTGCCGACTACATTAATTAGTTAATTAAAATGAATTAAATAAAAAAATATATATTTAATTAAATAAATTAATTAAATCAATTAAAATAATAAATAAACAAATACAATTAAATAAAATAATAGATTATTTTTTGTCTCACAGTTATTTAAAAAAACAAAAACAAAAACATATATATATATATATATATATGTATGTGTATGTATGAATGTGAGATAGGGACCCTTAAGGACTGTACAATATATATATATATATATATATATATATATATATATATATATATATATATATAAAATAAAAATAATAAAATAAAATAATGCAACAGCTGGGCATTAAAGCCTACTTTTCTTGCCACCTCACGTGTTTCTGGTCGGCAAAATGTAGGAGAGGTAGAGGGCTGTGCCCCTTGTGATAGTAAAAAAAAAACACCCTGTATGTACTGCATGATAACCACACATATGTTATCTCCCTGCATGCGCCCTCTGTTGGTGAAAATTAATATTTAACCCTTTTTGAATGAATGAGCGAATACACAGACAGCAAATGGACAGTGCGCCCTCTAATGGTGAAAATGAGCATTGCATATTCTGAGAATGAATATATATATATATATATATATATATATATATATATATATATATATATATATATATATATATATATATATATATATATATAAAAATATATATATATATATAAATAGATATAGATATCCACACACCATATTGTAAAAAGTATTGGGACGCCTGCCTTTACACACACATCACCTTTAATGGCATCCCAGTCTTAGTTCGTAGGGTACAATATTGAGTTGGTCCACCCTTTGCAGGTATAACAGCTTCAACTCTTCTGGGAAGGCCGTCCACAAGGTTTAGGAGGGTGTTTATGGGAATGTTTGACCATTCTTCCAGAAGTGCATTTGTGAGGTCAGGCACTGATGTTGGACGAGAAGGTCTTCCTCGCAGTCTCCGCTCTAATTCATCCCAAAGGTGTTCTATCAGGTTAAGGTCAGGACTCTGTGCAGGCCAGTCAAGTTCCTCCGCCCCAAACTCACTCATCCATGTCTTTATGGACCTTGCTTTGTGCACTGGTCCAAATCATTTGGTGGAGGGGGGATTATGATGTGGGGTTGTTTTTAAGGGGTTGGGCTTGGCCCCTTAGTTCCAGTGAAGGAAACTCTTAACCACTTGGCGCTCGTGCTATAGCCGACAGATGCCTACAGCGTGGGCTTAAAATGCTGGGAGGGCGTACAACGGTACATGGATGTCGTCCAGTGCTCACGCTGCATGCTTTGTGATGGCTGAGTCCTTGGGACTCGGCTGATCACAGATTGGAGTAATGGGCCAATCCCGGCCCTTTATCACGTGATCAGCTGTCAGCCAATGACGACTGATTCCATCATGTAATCAGAAGCCGGTAATCTGCTTTTTTCCCCTCGCGCTGTCCAAAAATTAAGTCGATTTCTGGCTTCTGTAAAAGGGACATCAATCACATACAGTACCCACCAGTGCTCCTAACCAGTGTCCACCAGTGTAACCTACCAGTGCCCATCAGTACTGCTAATCAGGGCCCACCACTGCCACCTGTCAGTGCCCATGAATGCTGCCGAACAGTGCCCATCAGTGCCATCTATCAGTGCCACCTTATCAGTGCCTGTCAGTACCATCTATCAGTGCCACCTCATCAATGCCCATCAGTGCCACATATCATTGCCCATCAGTGCTGCTGAACAGTGCCCATCAGTGCCACCTATCAAGGCAGCCTCATCAGTGCCTCCTGATCAGTGCCCATCAGTGCCACCTATCAGTGCCCATCAGTGCTGCCAAACAGTGACCATCAGTGCCATCTATCAGTGCCACCTATCAGTGCCGCCTTATCAGTGCCTATCAATGCCACCTATCAGTGCTGCCTCATCAATGGCTCCTGACAGAGGCGGCTCTCTAATTAGGCAAATTAGGCGGTCGCCTAAGGCCTCGCACTCACAGGGGCCTCGCGGCCTCCTAATTTGCCTGTTCTCAATCACTGAAGTTGACGCCGGCGGCTCCACCTACCCCCACTGGGACTCTGTGGCTTAGGAGCTGATGGACAAATCAGATACTGCCCGCAGCCTGAGGAATAGCGGCCTCATCACGGAGCGTCCCAGTCCGTGGGGCCTCATGTGTAAGTTTTGCCTAAGGCCTCACAAAGCCTAGAGCCGCCTCTGGCTCCTGATCAGTGCCACCTATCAGTGCCCATCAGTGCTGCTGAACAGTGCCCATCAGTGCCACCTATCAGTGCCGCCTTATCAGTGCCTATCAGTGCCACCTCAATGAATGATAAAAATTACCTGCTTGCAAAACTTTATACCAAACTATGAAAACAGTTTTTTTTTAATTTTTTAAAATCTTTGGTCTTTTTTTGTTTGTTTAGCAAAAAATAAAAACCACAGAGGTGATCAAATACCACCAAAAGTAAGCTCTATTTGTGTGAAATTTAAAAAAAAAATTTCATATGAGTAAAATGTTGTATGACCGCGCAATTGTCATTCAAAATGTGACAGTGCTAAAAGCTGAAAATTGGCCTGGGCAGGAAGGGGGTATATGCGCCCTGTAGGCAAGTGGTTAAGGTGTCATCATACCAAGACATTTTGGATAATTTCATGATCCCAACTTTGTGGGAACAGTTTGGAGATGGCCCCTTCCTGTTCCAACATCACTGCACACCAGTATACAAAGCAAGGCCCATAAAGACATGGATGAGCGAGTTTGGGGTGGAGGAACTTGGCTGGTCTACACAGAGTCCTGACCACAACCTGATAGAACACCTTTGGGATGAATTAGAGAGGAGACTGCGAGCCAGGCCTTCTCGTCCAACATCAGTGCCTGACCACACAAATGCGCTTCTGGAAGAATGGTCAAACATTCCCATAGACACACTCCTAAACCTTGTGGACAGCCTTCCCAGAAGAGTTGAAGCTGTTATAGCTGCAAAGGGTGGGCCAACTCAATACTGAACCCTACGGACTAAGACTGGGATGCCATTAAAGTTCATGTGTGTGTAAAGGCAGGCGTCCCAATACTTTTAGTAATATAGTGTATATGATGGAAATTAATTCAATGTATGACTTATGCCCTCTAGTGGTGAAAACACATAATGCATATTCTCTGAAATAGTACTGTAGAGCAGAGTTTTTCAATCTTTTTTTCAGTCATTACGCCCTTTAAAAATATGTAAATACAAAAAATGTTGAGGTACCCCTATACATGAGAGCTC
Source organism: Lithobates clamitans (assembly GCA_037952925.1). Classification (NCBI taxonomy): domain Eukaryota; kingdom Metazoa; phylum Chordata; class Amphibia; order Anura; family Ranidae; genus Lithobates; species Lithobates clamitans. Next base: position 215,001 of record JBBGZY010000791.1, read on the forward strand.
CCTCATTGGAAAACCCCCATCAGAAAGTCACCCCCCCCCATCAAAAAAGCCTATCCCTCTATAGTGTCTGCTTGTCTCAATCCAGAACACTAAGTGTCATTTCTGTCTGCTGCCTCCTTCCTCTGCTATCAGCATGAATCATTTCTGATAAGTTTTCCTGACACCAAGAGAAAAAAGGTGACAGGGAGGAGGGAGCTCTAGCACACAGCCTGTGATTGACAACCTCAGCTCCGTTCCTGTGTGCTGTGTAAAAGGAGGGTGGTGTCCCTTGCCTCCAATCAGCTCTCAGAGCTCTCCTCATTGAATGCAACTTCAGCTCCCCGCCCCCTGCTTTCTGAAAACTCAAGACAAGCTGTATAAATTCTGGACTTTGAATGGCTGTAGAGGAGAGAAGACTGCAGATAAACAGGTACAACTTATATAAGAGGATTTGTTTCATCTCTAGGCACATGCACTGCCGAAAAATGTGTTCGTTTTTATTTTCGTTTCATTTTTTTTTTTTTGGGTCATTCGTTATGATCGAAATTCATTATTTCAAATAGATTCGTAACTTCGTTCTCTTAGTTTAGAAGGGACCGGCCTCAGGTGATACACAGAGATGAATAGACGTGTGCAATTCGTTTCTTTCCGAATTCGTTTTTAGACGAAATTCGACAAGTTCGTTCATTCGGAAATATTCGAATTAACGAATTAACCCATTTAACAAATTTTTCCGAAAAATTCTTAAATTCTAACATTTGTAAATTCATAAATTCATAAATCAAAAAATCCAAAAATAAGAATGAAAATCCGAAAATTCAAAAGAAGGATATTATGAAAATAAGAACGAAAATTAGAAAATTAGTACCTTGGAATTTGGTAATTTGGAAATTCGAAAATCATGAAAATTCGAAAATCTTAAATAATAACTAACTAAAAATAACTAACTATTAAATTATTGGTATTGGAATTTCCTTTCAAATTTGGCTGTTAGTGAACGTAACAAATACGAATTTATCCGAAGTTATGAATTATCCGAAATAACGAATGCCGTATCTAAATGAATGGAACATAACAAATTAATAGTAATAAATAATAATAATAATAATAATAAATTTTTATTATATATTATTATTAATTTGTTACGTTCAATTCGTTTAGATATGGCATTCGTTATTTCGGATAATTCGTAACTTCGGATAAATTCGTATTTGTTACGTTCACTAACAGCCAAATTTGAAAGGAAATTCCAATACCTATAATTTAATATTTATTATTATTATTATTATTATTATTATTATTATTATTATTATTATTATTATTATTATTATTAGCTTTGGGTTTTTCTAATTTTCTCATTTTCATTCTTACTTTCAGATTTTCATTCTTTTGAATTTTCTGATTTTATTTCTTATTTTCGGATTTTTTAAATTTACGAATTTAACGATTTATGAATTTAATAATTTTAGAATTTTCGGAAAATTAGTTAAACGGGTTTTCGTTAATTTGAATATTTCCGAATGAACTAATTTGTCAAATTTCATCTAAAAATGAATTCGGAACTAAACAAATTGCACACGTCTATTCATCTCTGTTTATCACCCGGGGCCAGTCATTTCACTGGGTATATGGAAGGGTTTACAGACACTTTACCCACTTCCCGTCCAGCGACGTGCCCGTATGTCGCTGGACTTTCGGTGGTGATACGGGGATGATGGGTACATCTGCAGGCATCACCCAGGAATAGATTTTTTTTTGATTCAGCGGTTGGCTCTCTTGTAATAGCAATCAGAGCAGCTTACCAGCCGCTCGATTGCTATTACAAGCAGCGGGAGGGGATATATCCACCCTCCCGCCACCTTCCATGGCCCTCCCATTCCAACAAGATCGTCTTTGATTGGCTGTTTGTAATAGTAACCCAGAAGCAATGACATGACATCACTTCCAGTTTACTCGGAAACCATCGGCACCATTTTTTGAAAATAAAGCTCATTCATAAACGCCGATCTTGATGTTCTGAATGCTTTTATGGGCAGAGGAGGGATTTGGGTCTCATAGACCCCAGACACAGTAATACCTTGGATTACGAGCATAATTCATTCCAGAAGCATGCTTGTAATCCAAAGCACTCGTACATCAAAGCGAGTTTCCCCATAAGAAATAATGGAAACTCAGATAATCCTTTCCACAGCCACTGCTGGTCTATGCAGTTCTGTATGTGGCCAGAGGTGCAGGGGGCGCCGGTGTATGCAGTACAGCATGTGGCCAGAGGTATGGAGGTGCCGGTGTATGCAGTACCGCATGTGGCCAGAGGTATGGAGGCGTTGGTGTATGCAGTACCGCATGTGGCCAGAGGTGCGGGGGTGCCGGTGTATGCAAGACCGCATGTGGCCAGAGGTTCGGGGGCGTCGGTGTATGCAGTACCGCATGTGGCCAGAGGTTCGGGGGCGTCGGTGTATGCAGTACCGCATGTGGCCAGAGGTATGGAGGCGCCAATGTATGCAGTACCTCATGGGACCAGTGGTCCGGGGGCACCGGTGTATGCAGTACCGCATGTGGCCAGAGGTGCGGGGGGCGCTGGTGTATGCAGTACCGCACGTGGCCAGAGGTGCGGGGGGCGCCGGTGTATGCAGTACCGCATGTGGCCAGAGGTTCGGGGGCGCTGGTGTATGCAGTAACGCATGTGGCCAGAGGTTCGGGGGCGTCGGTGTATGCAGTAACGCATGTGGCAAGAGGTGCGTGAGGTGCTGGTGTATGCAGTACCGCATGTGGCCAGAGGTGCGGGGGCGCTGGTGTATGCAGTACCGCATGTGGCCAGAGGTTCGGGGGCGTCGGTGTATGCAGTACCGCATGTGGCCAGAGGTGCGGGGGGCGCCGGTGTATGCAGTACCGCACGTGGCCAGAGGTGTGGGGGGCGCCGGTGTATGCAGTACCGCATGTGGCCAGAGGTTCAGGGGCGCTGGTGTATGCAGTAACGCATGTGGCCAGAGGTTCGGGGGCGTCGGTGTATGCAGTAACGCATGTGGCAAGAGGTGCGTGAGGTGCCGGTGTATGCAGTACCGCATGTGGCCAGAGGTGCGGGGGCGTCGGTGTATGCAATAACGCATGTGGCAAGAGGTGCGTGGGGTGCCGGTGTATGCAGTAACGCATGTGGCCAGAGGTGCGGGGGCATCGGTGTATGCAGTAACGCATGTGGCAAGAGGTGCGTGGGGCGCCGATGTATGCAGTAACGCATGTGGCCAGAGGTTCGGGGGCATCGGTGTATGCAGTAACGCATGTGGCAAGAGGTGCGTGGGGTGCCGGTGTATGCAGTACCGCATGTGGCCAGAGGTGCGGAGGCATCGGTGTATGCAGTAACGCATGTGGCAAAAGGTGCGTGGGGCGCCGATGTATGCAGTACCGCATGTGGCCAGAGGTTCGGGGGCGTCGGTGTATGCAGTAACGCATGTGGCAAGAGGTGCGTGGGGTGCCGGTGTATGCAGTACCGCATGTGGCCAGAGGTGCGGGGGCATCGGTGTATGCAGTAACGCATGTGGCAAGAGGTGCGTGGGGCGCCGATGTATGCAGTACCGCATGTGGCCAGAGGTGCGGGGGTGCCGGTGTATGCAGTACCGCATGTGGCCAGAGGTGGGGGGGCATCGGTGTATGCAGTACCGCATGTGGCCAGAGGTGCGAGGGGCGCCAGTGTATGCAGTACCGCATGTGGCCAGAGGTTCGGGGGCGCCGGTGTATGCAGTAGCGCATGTGACCAGTCATTTTGGACCGATTTCTGGTTAAAAGGGCCGGGGGTGCGATTTTGGTCATTTTGGACCCATTTTGGGCTAAAAGGGCCGGGGGTGCGATTTTAGTCATTTTTGACCCATTTCGGGCAAAAAGGGCCGGGGGTGCGATTTTGGTCATTTTGGACCCATTTTGGGCTAAAAGGGCCGGGGGTGCGATTTTGGTCATTTTGGACCCATTTCCGGCTAAAAGGGCCGGGGGTGCGATTTTGGTCATTTTGGACCCATTTTGGGCTAAAAGGGCCAGGGGTGCGATTTTGGTAATTTTGGACCCATTTTGGGCTAAAAAGTCCGGGGGTGCGATTTTGGTCATTTTGGACCCATTTTGGGCTAAAAGGGCCGGGGGTGCGATTTTGGTCATTTTGGCTCCATTTCCGGCTAAAAGGGCCGGGGGTGCGATTTTGGTCATTTTGGACCCATTTTGGGCTAAAAGGGCCGGGGGTGCGATTTTGATAATTTTGGACCCATTTGTGGCTAAAAGGGCCGGGGATGCGATTTTGGTGATTTTGGACCCATTTCGGGCTAAAAGGGCTGAGGGTGCGATTTTGGTCATTTTGGGAGGCGCCGGTGTATGCAGTACCGCATGTGGCCTGAGATGCGGGGGCGCCAGAGACATTCGGAGACACTCTGGAACCAAGTGTCTCTGAGCATCACCGGCGCCCCCAAACCTCTGGCCAAATGCGGTACTGCACACCCCAGCGGCTTGAATCCTGCTTGTCTTGTGAGATGAGTCAGGATTTTTTAAAAAAATAGCTGTTATTGCGAAACGCTCGTAAAGCGTGTTGCTCGCAATCCGAGGTTCCACTGTATCTCCATAAAGAGTACCTGTCACATGCCTATTGCGGACAGGAGGATGTTTACATTCCTTGTGACAGCAATAAAAGTGATACAAAAAAAATTAAAGCAACAGTGTAAAAAAAAAAAAAAGTATAAAAAATAAATAAAAGCCCTCCCGTGCAAAGGCTAACGCGTGCTTTGGTCCCGCACGCACGCAAACGGCAATCGTCCCACACATGTGAGGTATCACCACGAACATCAGATCATGGGCAGCAATTCTAGCATCAGACCTCCTCTATAAATCTAAAGTGATAACCTGTAAAGGCTTTTAAAGCATCACCTATGGATAGTAAAATTGATGTCTTTTGTTGCTGTTGCACAATTTTAATGCGTGACATGTTTGGTATCTATTTACTCGACATAACTTCATCTTTTATATTTTACAAAAAAAAATGGGTTATGTATTGTTTGTTTTTTTTTGCATTAAAATGAAAAAAAATGTATTTTCCCCCAAAAAATTGCGCTTGAAAAACCGCTGCGCAAATACCGTGTTATATTTTAAAAAATTACAAAACCCACCAATTTATTCTCTAGGGCCTCTGCTTTAAAAAAAATATATATATAATGTTTGGGGGTCATATGTAAAAGCGGAAATGCCATTTATTGGCTCTTCTTGACTCACACTATCAGAGTGTGAGGAGAGGAGAGCTGATTAGCGGCATCTCCTCACAGGAGAGACTGTACAGGTAATCAGGGCACTGATCATCTGTGCAGCCCCAGCAGTGCCCAGAAGTGACACCAATCAGTGCTGCCTTTCAGTGCCCACCTGTGCCACCCATCAGTGGCGCCCATCAGTGGCACCCATCAGTGCCCATCAGTGCTGCCCATCAGTGCCGCCTATCCATGCCTTCCATCGGTACCACCTATCAGTGCCCATCAGTGCCGTCTATCCATTCCGTCCGTCAGTGTCACCTATCAGTGCCCATCAGTGCCGGCATATCAGTGCCCATTAGTGCTGCCTATCCGTGCCATCCATCAGTGCTCATCAGTGCCACCTATCAGTGCCCATCAGTGCTGCCTATCAGTGCTCATCAGTGCCGCATATCAGTGCCCATCAGTTCTGCCTATCCGTGCTCATCATCATTTTTTCTGTTACCCAGGGATGTGGCAACCACCAATCACTGTAAAAAATAGCCTATCAGTGCAGCATATTAGTACCTTCTCATCAGTGTCACCTAATCAGTGCCCTTCATTACCACCTACCAGTGCCCATCAGTACCACATATCAGTGCTGCCTATCCATGCCATCCATCAGTGCTCATCTAAGCCACCTATCAGTGCCCATCAGTGCTGCATATTAGTGACCATCAGTGCTGCCTATCCATGCCGTCCATCAGTGCTCATCAGTGCTGCCTATCAGTGCCCATCATCCATTTTTTCTGTTACCCAGGGATGTGGCAACCACCAACCACTGTAAAAAATAACCTAGCCTATCAGTGCAGCATATTAGTACCATCTCATCAGTGCCACCTAATCAGTGCCCTTCATTGCCGCCTCATCAGTGCCCATCAGTGCCACCTAATCAATGCCCTTCATTGCCGCGTCAACAGTGCCCATAAATGCAGCCTGTCAGCGTCCATCAGTGCCGCCTCATCAGCGCACATCAGTGAAGAAGAAAAATTACTTATTTACAAAATTTACTGACAGAAATGATGAAAACATTTTTTTTTTAATTAAAATTGTTGGTATTTTTTTTTTATCGTTTTCTTTTTCAACAAAAAATAAAACACAAGTGATTAAATACCACCAAAAGTAAGCTCCATTTCTGTGAAAAAAATGATAAAAATTTCATTTGGGTAGAGCGTTGCATGACTGCGCAATTGTCATTTAAAGTGCGACAGCGCTGAAAATTGGCCTGGGCAGGAAAGGGGGGTAAAAGTGCCCTCAGAGCTGAGGAAGAGGGTACTACCCCTGAAACGTGTAAGGTTTGCCTGTCATATTGGGCTGGTGCGCCCTCTCTTTCTTGTGATTCTATAGTCTTCTACATCTTGTAGATCACACTGACACTATCTGGTGTCCCATGCAGACGAAGTAGGGGGCTCCAAGTACACGTAAAGGCTCCATGTAGACGTGCAGTGTAGGGGGGGTAAAAACGCACAGTTGAGCGGATGTTCATACATCAGTCCCATGTGCAAGAGCCCTAACAACACAAGCAAAAACAACGGTGCACAATAGAGCCAATAGTGTAGTGCAGACATTCTAAACCAGGGTTCTGCAGAACCCTAGGGTTCCTCCAGAGTTCGCTAGGGATTCCTTAAGCTGTGGTTGACTAACCTCCTATTTGATGGTGCCTTCATAGTTCCAGGTCTATGGCCACTCGGCAGAGCCAGTGGTATGATTGCTAGGGATTCCTTAAGCTGTGGTTGACTGACCTCCTATTTGATGGTGCCTTCATAGTTCCAGGTCTATGGCCACTCACAGAGCCAGTGGTATGATTGCTAGGGATTCCTTAAGCTGTGGTTGACTGACCTCCTATTTGATGGTGCCTTCATAGTTCCAGGTCCATGGCCACTCGGCTGTGGCTGACTGACCTCCCATCTGATGGTGCCTTCATAGTTCCAGGTCTATGGCCACTCGGCAAAGCCAGTGGTATGATTGCTAGGGGTTCCTTAAGCTGTGGCTGACTGACCTCCCGTCTGATGGTGCCTTCATAGTTCCAGGTCCAAGGCCACTCGGCAGAGCTAGTGGTATGATTGCAAAGGTGTCATTCTGGCCGCCAATGTAAGGGGTGTACATTCTTCCCACTTACCACCACCAATGGAAAGGGTATTTTTCCAATGAACCCCAATAGACTAATCTTACTAGGGGTTCCCTGAGAATTATTTTAAGGGTTCCTCTGGGGTAAAAAGGTTGGGAAATGCTGGTGTAGCAGGTTAAAATAAACAAAGTTTAGTAAATCTCCATAAAATGCACTCACATCTCATAGTAATGTGGAGCAGAGGAGCGGTGTGCAGGGCGGCCGGTCTCATACAGCAGTCTCCGAGTTCCACGGGACGGCAGCGGTGGAATGCTTTGGACATGGAAAGAAAACTCCCCACCTGGAGGATTTCCGGCTCCGTTCCAGCAAAGTCCCACCCTCAGGCGTCAGTCGCAGTATGCAAGCAGGGACGTGTTTCAGGGAAATCCTCCCCTTCTTCAGCCTGCCTAAGGGACTACCTCCTATCTTGCTTATACATCAATCAGCCATAACATTCTGACCACTCACAGGTAAAGTGACTAACATTGATTGTCTTGTTGCAATGACATCTGAAAGCCGGTGGGATCTATTAGACAGCAAATGACCATTTTGTCCTTGAAGTTGATGTTGCAAGCAGGAAAAATAGGCAAGCGTAAGGATTTGAGAGACTTTGATAAGGGCCAAATTGTAAAGTCCAGACAAGTGGGTCAGAGGATCTCTAAAACTGCAGCTCTTGTGGGATGTTGTCGGTCTGCAGTGGTCGGGACCGACCAAAAGTGGTCCAAGGAAGGGTAACCGGCAACAGGGTCATGGGCGGTCAAGGCTCACTGATGCATGTAGGGAGCGAAGGCTGGCCTGTGTAGTCCAATCCAATAGAAGAGCTACTGGAGCTCAAGTTGCTTAAAAAGTTAATGCTGGTTCCGATAGAAAAATGTCAGAACAGTTTGTTGTGTTTGGGGCTGCAGACCGGTCAGGGTGCCCATGCTGATCCGTGTCCACAGCCAAAAGAGCCTACAATGGGCACATGAGCTTCAGAACTGGACCACAGAGCAATGGAAGAAGGTGGCCTGGTCTGATGAATTCAAGAACGGTTTGAGGAGGAACTCAATAATGAGTTTGAGGCATTGACTTGCCCCCCCCCCCACCCCACCCCCAGTTCTCTGGATCTCTATCCAATTGAGCATCTGTGGCATGTGCTGGAAAAGCAAGTCCGATCCTTGGAGGTTCCACCTCACAATATAAAAGACCTAAAGGATCTGCTACTGGCGGCTTGGTGCCAGATGCCATGGCATACCTTCAGAGGTCTAGTGGAGTCCATACCTTGATGGGTTATGGTGGGGGGCCATAATGTATTTGGTGTATAGTGACCCTACATTGAGCCATCATTGGCAAGTTTTTGAAGAGCAATGCCTAAATGCACAATATGCACTAGGGCACTTATGTTAAACTAGCGCAACATCTTAATTCATCCGTTAGACGGGACTTCGGCACTTGGAATAGCAGTTCACCAAACAACCAGTCTGAGAAGATGTACAAAGAAAGGATGGAAGAGGACGGCTTCAGTTACTGGGGGTAGCGTTGTTTACAAAGTACTGGAGGGTGATTTCAGCCACCTGCATTGACTCTAAGTTGCCGATTCTCTTACCGGAGTGAATGACGTGCTGGGGAGACCCTTCCCTGCGCTTTCTCAACTCATCTGGGACCTCTCTCTATGCTTAGTTCTGTCCGTCACAACCGTGTTGCTGTCCGTGTCCAATACTCGCCAAAAGAGCGCCAGATAGTCATGAGTTTCCCTATTCAGAAGGTTCCCCTACCCAAAATAGCCACCAAAACTCTCAAGAGTTCTGTGTCCAATCAGACAACGTTCCTTCTCGAGGCTCTATATAGGGGCTCTAAGGGACAAATTCCCCTATGGGACCCCACAAGGCACAAGGCCACCTACAGGTGAGAAGACTAATTGCACCTTCCTACAGAGAGGACCTGACTTAAAAAGCAGGGCCTTTTGGTTAAGATCGAGTGTAGTATCTGTTCTTATCAGTATCCAGTAGGGGCGCTCCACTCTCATTCTGTCCTTTCAGCTGATATGGTTGGCTGTATAGTACTCCTCCTGGTATGATGGGTCCTGACTCCTGAGGGTTCCTCTCCATGGGATAGAAACCATAGTTCATTATGATACACCCTCCACCCCTCCAGTGAAGTACCACTATTTGTACAGCAGGTGGCAGCATTTCCTCAAATATGGATCTATACCGAATAGTATGATTCTGAAGATCATTGTATCACATAATTTATACATTATAGAAAATGACATCCTAAAATGAAGAAAAATAAAATTTGCAAGGATATTATAAAGTAATAAATCGTGCTGGTAATTTCCCTACGAGCTTCAACATAAACATAATAAATATAATTAAATATTATTATTATTATTATTATTATTATTATTATTATTATTATATTACAGGATTTATATAGTGCCAATAGTTTGCACAGCCCTTTAAATAAATTATTTATAAAATAAAAAACGTATAATAAAATATTTATAAAAGATAAACTTAAAAAAATCAATCAATAAATATAAATAAAATAAATTATATATCATAAAATATTTATTAAACATACATAAAATCAATCAACATAAATCTAAGTAAATAAATATAAATAAATATTATTATTATTATTATATTACAGGATTTATATAGTGCCAATAGTTTGCACAGCGCTTTAAATAAAATATTTATAAAATAAATAACATATAATAAACTATTTATAAAATATAAACTTAAATAAATCAATCAATAAATATAAATAAAATATGGATAAAATAAATAATATATGATAAAAAATATTCTAAATTTATATAATAAAAAATTATAAAATATAAAGTTACATAGATCAATCAATAAAAATAAATGCATAAATATACATAAAATATTTATAAAATAAAAAATATATAATGAAATATTCATAAAATATACATATAAATGAATCAATCAGTATAAATATAAATAAATATAAATAACATATTTATAAAATAAATAATATGTAATAAAATATTTATAAAATATACATATAAATAAATCAATATAAATCTAAATAAATTAATATAAGTTATTATTAATTTATTATAATACAAGATTTATATGGTGTCAATAGTTTGCACAGTGCTTTTAAATAAAATATATATAAAATATTATATAATAAAAAAAATATAAAATATAAAGTTAAATCAATCAATAAAAATAAATACATAAATATACATAAAATATTTATAAAATAAATAATATATAATGAAATATTCATAAAATATACATACAAATGAATCAATGAATCAACATACATATAAATAACATAAATAATATATAATAAAATATTAATAAAATATACATATAAATCCATCAATATAAATATAAGTAAATAAATATAACTATTATTATTATTATTATTATTATTATTATTATTATTATTATTCAGGATTTATATAGTGTCAATAGTTTGCACAGTGCTTTTAAATAAAATATTAATAAAATAAATAATATATAATAAAATATAAAGTTAAATAAATCAATAAAAACTAAAATATAAATAAAATATATATAGAATAAATAATATATATTAAAGTATTTATGAAATATAAAGTTAAATAAATCAACAATAAATAAATAAAAATACATAAATATAAATAAAATATTTTGAATACAAATAATATACATTCAAACATTTATAAAGCATACATATAAATCAATCCCTCAAAAAATATATACATTAACAAAATATAAATATAAATTTTAATATTTATAATCTAAATAAATAAATCACTATTATTTATATTACTTTTATTGAGGGCTAAAAGCTAGAGTTTACCTCATCAAACTGCGGAGAATATTGAGTCACTCACAGCACATTGTAAGGATAGTAGTTTGAGGGGTTAAAGGGACACGGTTGTCACTTTCCGGGGGGAATATTCAAGAAACAGCAGGAGCTGTGCAGAGAGCAGGGAGATCCTTGCACTGCAGCCTCCCCTCCAGCAAAGAGAACCATAAGCAGCACAGCAGTGAATTCTCCAAATCTGCAGACATACCAAGACTTGTTATATGTCTCTATTAAAGCCTATTAGGGGCACAATGAGCAGGAGTGGCCAGAACTGATCAGATTTTTGCTATGCTTTATATATATATATATATATATATATATACAGTACTTATCTTTTTGATGTCTTGTGACTGGTCATGTGACATCTCCTCTTCAGTTTTCTCCCGATGATGGCTGCTTAAACCAGCTGCTAATGAGCCTTAAAATTTAATTGGCCAAACCCTAATGGGGGGGGGGGGGGTAGGGTGTTTTTTTTTGTGTCTTTTCTGAAAAGAATAACTAGCGGAAGTAAACCCATCCATAAAACAGTTTAATTTCCGGCACGTGCCAGAAATGTAAACACTCCCATTGGTTGTGCTCTCAACCACACTGTCAGACCATCCAATGGCTGGTGTCACAACTGATCACATGTGCAGCATCATGGCAGTTGTAGATTAAATAGAGGCAACGATGGCAGCTTCCTTGGCTGAAAACGATAGGGGGTTTACTTACATTTTAAGTTTCTGCGCAGACATGGATGGGCACAGTTTGCCATGATCAGGGGGTGTGGCCATAAAGCTCTGCACTCACCGTCTTTCCTCAGTCCTCTGGATTGAGTGCCTGAGGACATCTTGTGGCAAACATGAGGTACTGCAGGGATCAGCTCCAGATTGCAGTTGTAGCTATTTTTTTAACCTCCAAAGAGATATTTAAATAATAAAGAAAAAAATTGCCCAGATTTGGAATTTAGGAGCAAATGGAATGCACAGCCTTTTATTCAAGAGGAATTCAAGACAAAAGGTAGAATTTTCAGGGTGCTGCTTACACTCTGTTAACATTTCTAGAGGTACCAGGGAATCATTCGTTTATCTTTCCAAGAGGCCAGGAGATCAGTCCCTTGCCTTCCTAAGGGATCAGGGAGATCGATCCCTTGGCTTTCCAAGGGACCAGGGTATCAGTCCGTCTCCTTTCCAAGAGATCAAGGGATCGGTTCCATGCTTTCCCAAGGGACAAAGGATCTATCCCTTGTCTTCTTAAGGGACTAGGGGACTAGGGGATCAGTCCTTTGCCCTTCCAAGAGACCAGGAGATCAGTCCCATGCTTTTCCAAAAGACCACGGAGATCGATCCCTTGCCTCCCCAAGGGATCGGGGTATCGGTCCCTTGCCTACCCAAGGGATTAGGGGATTGGTCCTTTGCCTTTCCAAGGGACCAGGGGATCAATTCTTATTCTTTTCAAGAGACCAGGGGATTGTTGCCTTGCCTTTCCAAGGGACCATGGGGATCTGCCCCTTGTCCTCTCAAGGGGACCAGAGGATCAGTCCTTTGCCTTTCCAAACGATTGGGGATTGGTCCCTTGGGAAGGCAGAAAATGGTCAATTTGGAGCTGTCTATGATCCAGTAGGATACAACTAAGAACAGGGGGTGAATCTTATTAAAGCCTTCCCAAGGGAACAGGGGCTTGGTCCCTTGCCTACCCAAAGGATTAAGGGATTGGTCCCTTGCTTTTCCAAGAGACCAAGGGATCAGTTCTTCTTCTTTCCAAGAAACCAGGGGATTGGTGTCTTGCCTCTCCAAGGGACCATGGGGATCTATCCCTTGACCTCTCAAGGGGAAGAGAGGATCAGTTCTTTGCCTTTCCAAGAGATCAGGGATTGGTCCATTGGGAAGGCAGAAAATGGTCAATTTGGAGCTGTCTATGATCCAGTAGGGTGCAGCTAAGGACAGGGGGTAAATCTTATTCAAGCCTTTCCAAGCAATCAGGGGGATCAGTCCCATTCCTTCCATAGGGACCTTGGGATTAGTTCTTCTTCTTTCCAAGAGACCAGGGGATTAGTCCCTTGCCTTTACAAGGGACCAAGGGGTCAGTCCTTTGTCTTCCCAAGATACCAGAGAAGGTACCTTGCCTTAGTGGTATAGTGCTTCTGTACCACTTCCCAATGGACCAGGGGATCTGTCTCTTGTCTTCCCAAGGGACCAGGGGGATTGCCCAGATTTGGAATTTAATGCTAGAGCTTCCCCTAAAGGCCCTGGGAATGCACAGCTTTTTTTCAGAAGGAATTCAAGACAAAAGGTACAATTTTCATGGTGCTGCTTACGCTCCGTTAACATGTCTAGATGTTTCCTATAACATAATTCGGGTCCTCTTTATTACACATCCTTCCATTTCCACTTCCAGTGTTCTTCCATGTTAATGAGAGGATGGGGGTGAACTATGCCTGTGCCGGCATTAATGAATTCCTTCCTCCTCTGACTCTTATCATGCCTTCTATTCCCGGGAGATGGAGGGTGCCTCTAACAATAGCAATGTGTTTACCAGCGGCCGTTTCCTGACAATAGAAAGTCTTTATCGCCGCGGCTGCTGGAGAATGAACACATTGATATCCGCTGTTTTCATGAGTTCGAGGTGCTGGAGGCGGAGGATTTAAAGGAAATTTCCATGAATAGGTTATGATCTGATTAGTGTGATCCTTCTCCAGGGGCCATGTTGTGTTTATCTCCCTGCACTTTGGAGGCCACTTTTTAAAAAAAAAAAATATTTTTTTTACTATCGGTGCTAAAATATTTATGATTTTTTTTGGTATTTTCTTATATTTTCTTATTAATCAAATCTTTGATATTTTCTTTGACTAATTTTATTGTTACAACTTTCAGCCAGCAGGTGGCACTCCATGCAAGTCTCAAATGTGTTTCCATGTGTTTTAATACAGACCTAAGCGGCTCACCTCCCTCTACACCTCTGCTTGTGGAGACGGCAGCATCTGAAAGTGAATCTGATCATTTTCGGCATAGAATAGGATTATCTTTAACATAGGGTTCCTAGAGCATTGGTATCCAAACTGCGGCCCGGGGGGGCAGATGGGGCCCTTTTCTTGCCCTTATCTGGCCCTTGGGTACTATTCTTCCTATTGACACTAATAATAGGGCACCATTCCTTCCACTGACACCAATGATGGGGCACCATTCCTTCCACTGACACCAATAATGGGGCACCATTCTTCCAACTGACACCAATGATGGGGCATTATTCCTCCCACTGACACCAATTATAGGGCACCATTCCTCCCACTGACATCAATGATGGGTAATTATTCCTCCCACTGACACCAATAATAGGGAAAAATTCCTCCCAGTGATACCAATGATTTAGCACTATTCCTCCCACGATGGGTCATTATTCCTCCAACTGACACCAATAATAGGAAACTATTGATCCCACTGACATCAATGATGGGTCATTATTGCTCCCACTGACACCAATAATAGGGAACCATTCCTCCCACTGACACCAATGATAGGTCATTATTCTTCCAACTGACATAAATAATAGGGAAGCATTCCTCCCACTGATACCAATGATGTAGTATTATTCCTCCCACTGACACCAATGATGGGGCACTATTCCTCCCACTGATACCAATGATGGGGAACCATTCCTCCCACTGACACCAATGATGGGGCACCATTCCTCCCACTGACACCAATGATGGGGCACCATTCCTTCCACTGACACCAATAATGGGGCATTATTCCTCCTACAATATGAACAATGAAAGCCTGTTCTCCCCTAAACCCTAAAGGACAGTTAACTGTCCCCTGTTTAAAAAAGTTTGGAAACCCCTGCTTTAGAGTAGAGATGGGCCGAACACCCCCCCCCCCCCCTGTTTGGTTTGCAGCAGAACTCCCGAACAGGGGAAATGTTCTAACCCGAACGGCGAACCCCATTGACGTCTATGGGAGCCGAATAAGAAAAATCAAAAGTGCCCATTTTGAAGGCTTATATGCAAGTTATTTACCATAAAAGGGGTATGGGGGTCCGGGGAGACACGTACATTTTTTAAGAAAACAATTTGTTTTTTTAAGGAGCAGTGATTTTAATGATGCTTAAAGTGCAAAAGTAAAAATGAAAAATTCCTTTAAATAACGTGCCAGGGGTCCCTTTAGTCTGCCTGTAGACTGGCGCATCTGTACCATGTATAGAACCTGCTGCAGCAATAATGACATTTCTAAAGAAAAAGAAAAACACGTCAAATCAAATTTAAAATGACTCAAGCATGCACCCAGCTATTAAAAAAACAAAACGGTGTTTTTAATTTTTTTTTCTTTTTAAACGGCAAGGGGTCCCCCCATAATCCATACCAGACCCTTATCCGGGCATGCAGTCCTGAACCATACCAGGCCACATGCCCTCAACATGGGGGGAGGTGGGTGCTTTGGGCAGGGGGGTTCTACTCTGGTGGCACCGCCTCCTTCTGACGTCACGGACGGGTGCATGCTGGGTCATTGACGTCAGAAGGGGACGTGCCATCTGGTGACATAGCCAGGAGGCTCCGCCCCTTACCTATATAAGAACTGCCAAACGGCTTAGCCTGCAGTAGACGGCCATCCTTCATGTCAGTGGGAGCGGTTTTATTTTTTCAGGTGCGATGGGTGGCGTGATTGACGATGGATTTACATTGGTGGACACTGTTTTTTTCTTTTTTAATAAAGGAATTATCAAAAACTGTGTCTGTGTTTTTATTACTTTTTGACAAATTTTGGTGAATGGGTAGGGGTACTATGTACCCTATACTCATTTACAAAGGGGGGGTGGGATCTAGGGGCCCCCTTGTTAAAGGGGGCTTTCAGATTCCGTTAAGCCCCCTTCCCGCATACCCTCACAACCACCGGCCATGGTTGTGGGGATGAGGCTCTTGTTCCCATTAACATGGGGACGAGGTGCCTTGTGGTGGGGGGGGCTCCTGCCCCAAAGCACCCACCCCCCCCATGTTGAGGGCATGTGGCCTATTATGGTTCAGGAGGGGGTCGCTCGCTCATCCACCCCTTTCCTGGTCTGTCAGGCTGCATTCCCACATAAGGGTCTTGTATGGATTTTGGGGGTTACAACACGCCGTTCTTTTTTTTTAATTTTGGCGTTTTTTTTTTTACCAGCGGGGAAACCCATTGACAGCTGATGACTCATCGGTTGGTAAAGGATGCCGTGGCCCGCTTCTTAACAACCAGCTTATACTGCGCCCTGATTGGGCAAAGCTTGCAGAGCGCATTGCATTGCAGGGCGTTTAGCGGGGCGAACACCCGCTGAACACCCTGCATATTTGGGTGCTCCCCAAACGGGGCGAACAGCCAATGTTCGGCCGAACTTATGCTCGGGCTGTACTATTTGCCTATCTCTACTTTAGAGCACTCTTCCTATTTTGCACTTACTCCTCTGATTCCCCCCCCCACACACACACACACGTACAATATTTAAAACCTAAACAGGGCCCTTCCCATATCTCCCACTTGGCCTCTCTACAGTGTGTGGGGAGGCTACATGAGCATCCGGTGTATACCCATACTATTCAACAGGGTTAGATTAAAGTAAGATTAGTCAAGGCAGCTTGGCCAGTTAGCTGGGTCTTTGGGGTTCTGTGCCATAGTGGGATGGTTACAAAACATGGGCCATCTGGTGGTATGGTGCTTCTGTACCACCAAATGGGCCACAAGGGGCCAGGGGACTGGTTCTTTGCCTTTTCAAGGTACCAGGAGATCTGTCCATTGCCTTTCCAAGATACCAGGAGATCAGTCCCTTCCCTTTCCAAGAGACCATTGAGATCGGTCCCTTGGCTTTCCAAGAGACCATGGATATCGGTCCCATGGCTTTCGAAGAGACCAGGAGATCAAACCCTTGCCTTTCCAAGAGACCAGGAGATCAGACCCTTGCCTTTCCAAGAGACCATGGAGATCAGTCCCTTGTCTTCCCAAGGTATCAGAGGATCAGTCCTTTGCCTTTCGAAAAAAAAGACGAGGAGATCAGTCCCTTGCCTTTCCAAAAGGCCATGGAGATTGGTCCCTTGGCTTTCCAAGAGACCAGGAGATCAAACCCTTGCCTTTCCAAGAGACCATGGAGATCAGTCCCTTGTCTTCCCAAGGTATCAGAGGATCAGTCCTTTGCCTTTCGAAAAAAAAGACGAGGAGATCAGTCCCTTGCCTTTCCAAAAGGCCATGGAGATTGGTCCCTTGGCTTTTCAAGGGAGCAAGGGATCAGTTCTTTGCCTTTCCAAGAGACCATGAGGATCGGTCCCTTGCCTCCCTAAGGGATCAGGGTATCGGTCCCTTGCCTTCCAAAGGGATCAGGGTGTCGGTCCCTTACCTTTGCAAGGGATCAGGGGATTGGTCCCTTGCCTTTCCAAGGGACCAGGAGATTAGTCCTTCTCCTTTCCAAGAGACCAAGGGATTCCTCCTTTGCCTTCCCAACGGATATCTATCCCTTATCTTCTCAAGGGACTAGAGGATTAGTCCTTTGATTTTCCAACAGACCAGGGGATTGGACCCTTTGGAAGGCAGAAAATGGTCAATTTAGAGCTGGCTATGAGCCAGTATTGTGCAACTAAGAACAGGGGGTGGATCTTATTCAAGCCTTCCCAAGCAATCAGGGGATCGGTGCCTTGCCTTCCCAAGGGGCCAGGGGATCAGTCCTATTCCTTTCCAAAAGACCATAGGGATTGGTCCCTTACCTTTAAAAGGTACCAAGGGGTCGGTCCTTTGTCTTCCCAAGATACCAAAGGATTAGCCCCTTGCCTTCCTAAGGGGCACATCTAGTAGTATGTAGAGTTGCCACCTCATCCCTCTAAACCCAAATACAGTTGAATTACACAGGTTCTGGGGCTAATTAAATGCAGATAAGGTACCAAGTGATTTTAATTACCACCTTAATCAGCCACAAAACTTGTGTAATTAATATGTGTTTGGGTTTAAAGGGATGAGGTGGCAACCCTAGTAGTATGGTGCTTCTGTACCACCAAGAGAGCTCCAATGGACCAGGGGACTGGTCCTTTGCATTTTCAAGGTACCATGGTATCTGTCCATTGCCTTCCCAAGGAACCAGGGGAATAGTCTCTTGGGAAGACCGAAAATGGTAAATTTGGAGATTTCTATAAGCCAGTAGGTTGTGACTAGGGACGGGTGGTGGATCTCAGTCAAGCCTATAGGCAAGCAGACTACAACCACCCTCTCAATTTATTTTATATATGACCATTTATTTCATATGTAATTGTTTTATTATGGCTAATTAAAAGGTTGATGTGGCCATTTTTCAAACCATGTCCATGCATTTCCTGGGGTCACAATGGGGGGGGGGGCAAAATTGATGAAAACAGTAGTTATGACTTTAGCACAGTTTCAGTGTTTGCTGGAGGCCATCAGCTGCTCATAGATTGTTGCATGGATTTTCGGGTTGGGTGACCTTTCAGCACTTTCTACTGATTATTTTCCATGTGTCACTGTTCCTGCTAACTCCATTTCTAGCAACGGGGATTCTAGGAAAATGTCCCTGGTCATTGGTCATCTCCCATGATGCTCTTGGCCGCAGGGGCACATTAGCCTGGTAGGTCAGCGGCCGGTCAGTGTGATCATCCAGCGTGGTTCTGGTCCTGTGTCCGGTATTACATCATACCATTTGATAGATGTATTGTGTCTGCAGGAAGTCTGCCCGGCGTTTCTGTGAGAATTACCCAATCGCTTCAGCAGGCCGCGGATTATTCATCTCCACTTTCACTTATCCCCCCCCCCCACACCAAACCACAGGCATGGAGAGGAGCCATCAGATGGGAATAACCCTTCGCCTGCCAAAATGGTATAAACCACAGACCAGTAAAGGGTTAATGGGAATGGGAATATTCACTTCTTTTTTTCCCAGACATTATTGTGACATTTCTTTTAAATAATTTTTGATGGGTTTGGATGTCTTCACAGTTTTTTTGTTCCATTTGTTTCCATTATCACCCGCAAGATTCGATTTAGGGGACCTTAACGTGACTTGACAGCTCAGCTCCCCCTCCCAGCAGTTACTTGTTATCTCTGCTCCCCCCCCCCTCCTAGCAGTGATTTGGCAACTCATCTCGCCCCTCCCAGCAGTGACTCAGTGGCTCAGCTTCACCCTACTGATTCAGCAGCTCATCTCCCCGGCTCCCTGCTCCCAGCCCTCTCAGCAGTCTTGCCGCAGCTCAGCTCCCCCCTCCCAGCAGTGACATAGCAACTCAGCTCCTTCCTCCCAGCAGTGATTCAGTAGCTCAGCTCCCTCCTTCCAGCAGTGACTTGGCAGCTCAGCTCTTCTCTCCCAGTAGTGATTCAGTAGCTCAGCTCCCTCCTCCCAGCAGTGGCACAGTAGCTATGCCCCTTCCTAGTAGTAGCCTGCTCCCTCCTCCCAGCAGTGACTTGGCAGCTAAGCTCTTCTCTCCCAGCGGTGATTCAGTAGCTCAGCTCCCTCCTCCCAGCAGTGACTTGGCAGCTCAGCTCTTCTCTCCCAACAGTGATTCAGTAGCTCACCTCCCTCCTCCCAGCAGTGACACAGTAGCTACACCCTCTTCCTAGCAGTACCCTGCTCCCTCCTCCCAGCAGTGATTTGGCAGCTCAGCTCCCTCCTCCCAGCAGTGACACAGTAGCTACGCCCTCTTCCTAGCAGTACCTTGCTCCCTTTTCCCAGCAGTGACTTGACTGCTCAGTTCCTTCTTCCCAGCAGTGGCACAGTAGCTAAGTCTTTTTCATGGCAGTACCCTGCTCCCTCCTCCCAGCAGTGACTTATCAGCTCAGCTCTTCTCTCCCAGCAGTGATTCAATAGCTCAGCTCCCCCCTCCCAGCAGTGACCTGGCAGCTCAGCTTCCTCCTCCCAGCAAGGCACAGTAGCTAAGTCTCCTTTCTAGCAGTGACTTAGCAACTCATCTCCCACTGCTCACCCCTCCCAGCAGTTACTCAGCAAACCCTGATCCTCCCTCCCTGCAGTGACCCAACATCTCCTCCTGCGCCCTCCTCCCAGCAAATCAGCTCCCCCACCCAGCAGTGACTTAGTAGCTCAGCTCACCCGGTTCACTCTATCCTCCTAACAGGAATTACCCTAATTATGACCTCCATGGCAGAATCTACATATACCTGTGGGGGGGGGGGCTTTGAAATCCATATCTTAACGTTTGGCCTGTAGCTGTATAATGCCTTCATTTCTATGATGGTCTATAAGAGGGTATATTTTGATGGACATTCCCAGTGGACGAGTTGCCCGGGAAGGGGTTAACCTCACCGCCCAGTCGGGTACCAAACCTCAGAGGGAGATGGTGACTCAGATTCGGCCGCTTCCTCTCCATTTTTCGGACAATGTATTTGCAGGCGGTGACCGCGCAGCGTGGAATTCTGGGGAGGGGAGAGGACGCCGGATCGCAGTTGGTGAATGGATTTAGCAGACAGGAATCTTATCTGCATGCGGAGCAGAGCGGGGCGGGATGGGGAGCTATTTGTACTCCGGCCAATTATTAATAAATCTGGTCCAGTCCCAGCTGCTGCAACTCACATAGACGAAGTTAGGAGGGACAGGAAACGCCGCACATGACCCTACCATTCCATCTGTCACTTTAGATGGGTTCATTGTAGCACTCAAAATTTGGTACTAGACAAAGAAATCCTTTATAAGCCATTCGTTACATTACGTCATAATCTGCACCTTTCCTGGTGATCCTGCCATGACGGTCCTTGATGGTCCATGATGGTCCATGATGGTTCTCAACCAGGGTTCCATGGATCCCTAGGGTTCCTCCAGAAGTTGTTAGGGGTTCCTTGAACAATGACCAGTTTCAACACAATAAAATAACGGCTGGTGATCACAAATTGATGGCCCTTGTCCAGGCACTTCCTGTTAGAGGGTGACAATGCTCTGTTCCTGTCTCTCAAATGTGCTCTTGTAGGGCAGGGTTTCTCAACCAGGGTCCCATTGATCCCTAGGGTTCCTCCAGAAGTTGTTAGGGGTTCCTTGAACAATGACCAGTTTCAACATAATAAAATAACGGCTGGTGATTACAAATTGTTGGTCCTTGTCCAGGCACTTCCTGTTAGAGGGTGGCAACGCTCTGTTCCTGTCTCTCAAACTTGCTCTTGTGTTGTCACCTTGTCCGATGGGCTTGCAATGGAGATGACATGGCAATTTTAACACAATAAAATAATGGCTGGTGATCCTGACATGGTAGTGCTTTGTTCAGGCACTTCCTGTTATAGGGTGACAACGCCCCGTTCCTGTCTCTCAAATTTGCCCTTGCGTTGTCGCCGTGTCACATAGGTTGGCAATGGAGATGAAGTGGCTATTTCAACACAATAAAATAATTAGGGCCAGATAAACGTAGGGCAGGGTTTCTCAACCATGGTTCCATGGATCTAGGGTTCCTCCAGAAGTTGTTAGGGGTTCCTTAAACAATGACCAGTTTCAACACAATAAAATAATGGCTGGTGATCCTGACATTGGTAGTCCTTTGTTCAGGCACTTCCTGTTATAGGGTGGCAACGCCCCGTTCCTGTCTCTCAAATTTGCTCTTGCGTTGTCGCCGTGTCACATAGGTTGGCAATGGAGATGAAGTGGCTAATTCAACACAATAAAATAATTATGGCCGGATAAACGTAGGGCAGGGTTTCTCAACCAGGGTTCCATGGATCCCTAGGGTTCCTCCAGAATTTGTTAGGGGTTCCTTAAAAAATGACCAGTTTCAACACAATAAAAAAACGGCTGGTGATCACAAATTGATGGCGCTTGTCCAGGCACTTCATGTTAGAGGGAGACAACGCTCTGTTCCTGTCTCTCAAATGTGCTCCTACAATGTCACATTGTCCAATGAGCTTGCAGTGGAGATGAAGTGGCCATTTCAATAAGATAAAATAACGGCTGGTGATCCTGACTTTGTGGTCCTTGTCCAAGCACCTCCTGTTAGAGGGTGACAAGCCCCATTCCTGTCTCTCAAATGTCCTCTTGCGTTGTCACCTTGTCCGATGGGCTTGCAATGGAGATGAGGTGGCTATTTCAACGCAACAAAATAATTAGGGCCGGATAAATGTAGGGCAGGGTTTCTCAACCAGGGTTCCATGGATCCCTAGGGTCCTTCCAGAAGTTGCTAGGGGTTGCTTGAACAATGACCAGTTTCAGCCTCTCAGATACGTTTCCAGTGACACCATTGATCTTTTTAGCTATCTGTAAGGGGGTTTCAACATAATAAAAACAACGGCTGGTGATCACAAATTGATGGTCCTTGTCCAGGCACTTCCTGTTAGAGGGTGACAATGCTCTGTTCCTGTCTCTCAAATGTGCTCTTGCGCTCTTGCGCTTTCACCTTGTCCGATGGGCTTGCAATGGAAATGACGTGGCTATTTCAACACAAAATAAAATAATGGCTGGTGATCCTGCCATGTAGGTCCTTGTCCAGGCACTTCCTGTTAGAGGGTGACAACGCTCCATTCCTGTCTCTCAAATGTGCTCTTGCCTTGTCACCTTGTCCGATGGGCTTGCAATGGAGATAACGTGGCTACTTCAACACAAAAAAAATAATGGCTGGTGATCCTGCCATGAAGGACCTTGTCCAGGCACTTCATGTTAGAGGGTGACAACGCTCTGTTCCTGTCTCTCAAATGTGCTCCTACGTTGTCATCCTGTCCTATTGGGCTTACAATGGAGATGAAGTGGCTATTTCAACACAATAAAATAATTAGGGCCGGATAAAAGTAGGGCAGGGTTTCTCAACCAGGGTTCCATGGATCACTAGGGTTCCTCCAGAAGTTGTTAGGGGTTCCTTGAACAATGATCAGTTTCGGCCTCTCAGATAAGTTTCCAGTGACACCATTGATCTTTTTAGCTATCTGTAAGGGGGTACAGACCCAGGAACTCAGCACAGGGATGGTGGAACCCCTCATAATGGGCACAGCAAGTGTACAGACCCGAGAACTCAGCACAGGGATGGTGGGAACCCTCATAATGGGCACAGCAGGTGTACAGACCCGGGAACTCAGCACAAGGATGGTGGGAACCCTCATAATGGGCACAGTAGGTGTGTAGACCCGGGAACTCAGCACAGGGATGGTGGAACCCCTCATAATGGGCACAGGAGGTGTACAGACCCGGGAACTCAGCACAGGGATGGTGAGAACTCCTCATAATGGGCACATCATTTGTACAGAGCCGGGAACTCAGCATAAGGATGGTGGGAACCCCTCATAATGGGCACAACAGATGTACAGACCAGGGAACTTAGCACAGGGATGGTGGGAACCCTTCATAATGGGCACAGCAGATGTACAGAACCGGGAACTCAGCACAGGAATGATGAGAACCCCTCATAATGGGCACAGTAGGTGTACAGACCCGAGAACTCAGCTCAGGGATGGTGAGAACCTCTCATAATGGGCACAACAGGTGTACAGACCTGGGAACATAGCACAGGGATAATGGGAACCCTTCATAAAGGTTTGCCTCATTGTCATAATATATTTGTGAATGTAATTTTACATAAAGTGACATTTTTGTCTTAGGTTATGAAGACACAGTCAGACCGGCAGCTGAGTGTGCGGGGGGGGGGGGGATCGGAGAGAGGAACTGCCTACTGTTTACTGTTTAACTCTCTGATGACTCAATGACAGCTGGCAAGGGATAAAAAATTAATTAACAACAGGAAATGCACAGCCCCCCGGCTTCATTCTGGAGAAGGCATTGGTAGAGGCTCCTTCCCATCCTATAGATGGTCCATTCCTTCAATGCATGCAAAATTAAACAAAAAAAAGAAATAAAAAAGATCCAAGAATCACACACACACACACAGAGGGTCTCAGAAACAAGATTCTATCTCGAATACAGAAAACCAGCACTGAGAAAAATAAGGCGGTGGCCATTGCCTAACTCCTTCAGAAAATGCCAGCCACCTGGCTGTCTCCAGCCTCAGTACTTACCAAGACGATAACCCGAAACAAGCATACAGATAAAGGACTTGGTGTGAAGGCCAAAGCTTGTGATCTGCAATATATTGCAAAAATATTGAAGCCATTGGATCAGCATGGTGGCCAAGGTAGCAAAACAGATCAGCAACGGCAGTCGAGTCATTCTGTCAGTCCAGGTTTCCATTAAGGGTAGGCTAAAATGTACAATTTGAATTCCCTTTCAACTGTGTTCTGCACGCCTGCTTGAAGTGGACATCAGGCTAGAAGTGGGAGTGGCCTCTCTGATGGGCGGGGGAGGTACTTAGGTGGAGCATTGGGTGTTCTAGTGTCTGAAAAGAAAACTTTTTCAGAATTGATTTAGTTTAGTTTTGGAATTTGATTTGCATTTTTCAAATTCGAACAAATTGAATTCAATTTGACCAGATTTGGAAAATTCCAATCGGCATTCGAATTCAAATTTGAGTATGGCTGCCAAATTTTTTACATCTAAGAACTGCAACATGTTTACATTTCGTATTCAGTTCCAAATTCGAATCAAATTTGAATTTCGACTAGAATTTTGTTATTTCGGTCAAATTTTCGTTTAGTTGTTTCAGAGGATTCGGTTACATTTGTTACCAGCGGCGGCCCATCCATACAAGGCACCGCCCCCCCAAGCTATGCGCCGGCCCCTAATTTACATGCAGGGCGCCGGACACATGGATTCCAATGAAGGTTTTTTTTTGTTTTTTTTAGAAACATGTGATTAG
The DNA here is from genome assembly GCA_037952925.1 of Lithobates clamitans. NCBI lineage: Eukaryota > Metazoa > Chordata > Amphibia > Anura > Ranidae > Lithobates > Lithobates clamitans. Next base: position 239,803 of record JBBGZY010000791.1, read on the forward strand.
AGCCAGAGGCTCTAATAGGCTTCAAAAAAGGGTGTGTGACAATAGCGAATTAATATTCGCCATTGTCTTCCTGATTCTTGGCGGGGCCAATCCCGATTGGCTGAGAGGAGAAGCGATCCTATTGGCCGCTGAGGTGGAGGAGGGAGGAGACACAGGGGAAGCCGTGCTGCTGTGAAGCGGAGTGTAAGGGTCCAGGGCTTACTATGCATGCACCAATAACGCGTTCCCGCAAGAGGAAATCCCTGCCAACTGAGCATGCGCCAAAGACGCCTCAGTGCGCTAACCTGCACCTACGCTGAAGACCTGATGGAAAAAGGGAGGAAAATGCTCAGGAGGCACACAGGAAGTGACCTCAGCCTGATGGAAAAAGGTGGGAAAATGCTCAGGAGACACACAGGAAGTGACCTCAAACTTCCCTATATAAGCCCAGCCCAGACACTGCCAAATTGCTGGATTATCTTCAGTCCCCCCCTTATTCCTGTGCTAGTGTGTGATCTGTCTGGACTTTTTGTGACCTGGAAACCTATTTGACTACTCTTGATTGCTGCTTGCCATTGACCTCGGATTTGTACCTTGACCATTCTACTTCTTTGCCTCTTTTGTACTCAGCTGCCAGATTGGAACCAACCATGGCTTGGATCTCGACCATTCTTCAGATTAACCCTTTTATACTGTGTTGCCAATCTGGACTTGACCTCAGCTCGGATCTAGGACAAATGCTTGCACGGTGCTCCGCACCCCTGGCACCCATGCCACTCGGTGTCTGCCAAGTCTCTGTCTCCATCTCCAGAGGCTTCAAGGACCCGAGGTGCAAGGGAGGCCTCCCCAATACTTTGGTCTCACCTCTGGTACGTGGCCCTCGTGACACAGAGGAAGGAGGAGACCCAGTGTAAAGCTGCCGCCCGCTGCCCGGAAGAAATCCGCGACCTAGATGGGGTAAGTGCGGGGACCGATCGACCGACCGAGAGCCGCCCCCCCCCCCCCTGCCATTGTTTGTTACTAGTGTGATTCAGAATTCGGATACATTGGAATTTCCGAACAAAGAAAAATTTGTCCGAATTTTGATTTGGAACTAAACAAATCACACATGTCTAATGACTTCCTCTTTTTCAGAAGGCCAATTACCTCCAATAAATAAAAGGAAGAATCAGTTTGCCTTCTCAACCAAGCTGAGATTCCTTGCTGTTCAATCAGCACCTTCAGCTGCCGGAGGGGTTCATTATCGCCCCCTAGCAGCAACCTCACCAGCAACCTAGCTCTACAGCACCAGTTCAGCTGATAAATTTGTAGTCACCGCTATTGTTCAGCGGTGAAACTATTACATAGGGGCACACAATGCAACAGCACCTGTGTCGGGGGGGATGTTATCCTACAAGGAAAGGAAAAAGCAAGCCTCATTTGTCTCGGTCTTCCTTTATGACCTGCATGAGTCAGCGGCACAGTTGCAGCGTGATGACCAAACAACCGAACAGCTGCTGGGAATTCGTCTATGGTTTGCATTTCTGTCTAATAGTGTCAAAAAGTGACAACAGACACAAGGTTTACATCTTCTAAAAAAAAAAAGGAGATTTAGGCATTGGTGTTCAAGAATTTCGATGCTGGCGACCGATGGTGTCACGGGGGAAAAAAAACGATCCGGCAAGCAAAAAAATTTTGACACCCAAAGATACAATGCTGCTGTGGAAGCCATGCTGCATAGAATGATCTTAAAGCCCAGTATTGCACTCTGTAGTAGATAGGGCACATTAAAAAGTATATAAAAGGATATTCAAAATAAATAAAATGAATTTCATTAAAAATAATATGTCCTTAAAAGGTATCTTAACCAAAAATACAAAAATGCCATATATTGCTTCCAGTCCTTAAATGTGGTGGCTGCACCTTTTTTTTGGAGGGGGGAATTTGTTATCTTATTTATTGTAGAGCATTGAGAAGTTGGTGTGAAAGACAACCATGGCCCACATGTCAAAGACATTCTAATTCCAAAAGAAGGACAGTCCGTTGAAATGAAGGACAGTTGGGAGCTATGCATGCGGCAATAAAAAGTTGACAGAGGTCCAACTTTTGGGTGGCATTGAGTAGCCTGTCCTTCATGACCCAATTCTTCCACCACTGGGCACCACCATCTTGTTTTTTGTAGAGCATGGAGAAGGTGGTGTGCACATCAGCTTTCATTGTGATTGACACTTCTAGATTTCGATAAGTCACCTCCCCCACAACCACCAGGCCAGAGTGTGGGGAAGAGGCCCTTGTCCTCATCAACATGGGGACAAGGTGCTTTGGGGGGGGGACATGTGCCCTGGTATGGTTTGGGGGGGGGACTCGCTTGCCTCCCCCCCCCCATTTCCTGGTCTGCCGGGCTGCATGTTCAGATAAGTGTCTGGTATGGATTGGGGGAAAACCCACACTGTTTCTTTTTAATTTTTTTTTATTGCCGCCGTTTTTCGCTTACATTCTGCTTCATTATAACTTTAGGAACATTTGGATACATCCTAATATCCGAAAATCAAATTTTTGTCAGGGAAACAAATTAGAACGAAATGCACATGTCTAAGGCTTGAAAGCTATGCAGACGGCAAAAAAATGCCAACAGAGGTTTTAATTTTTCCATTCTTTACCCAAAAATCAAACAAGTTTCGACTGGCAATGAACAGCCTGTCCTTCAAGACCCAATTTTTCCACCATTGGGCACCATTATCTTGTCTTGACCCACATGTCCAAGACATTCAAATTCCAAAAGAAAGACAGTTGGGAGCTATGACGACAAAGGTTCTAACTATGCAACTCTACCAAAAATCAAAATTTAAGTTTTGGCTGGCATTGAGCAGCCTGCCCTTCAGAGACCAATTTGTTCACCATTGGGCACCACCATCTTGTCTTGGCCCACATGTTGAAAGACATTCAAATTCCAAAAGAAGGACACTTGGGAGCTATGTAGACAAAGGTTCCAACTCTTCTACTCTCTACCCAAAGCCAAAAAGAAGTTTTGGCTGATGTTGGGCTTCAAGGGCGAGAACAGAAAAGGAGAAAACTGTGATTGTTTCCAGTAAGGGGCTTCAAAGCCTTTATATGTTGCGGTATCTCTATAATACAAGTGCAGGGGGAGGATCCATAGGCTGGGATTCCATCGTCCATGACTAAGAATGATGCCACCTCTTTGAAAGACTCTGAAGAAAAGTCCTGACTGAGAGGACAATGGCCCTGTTTTCCTCTTTAATGATTGGGAATTGAGTGGAGGCCTCAAGAGGGAAACCAGGCCGAGAAGAGGGTGGGATGTTGGAGATCTCGAATAAACTTCAGCCTGTGGTGCAGCATTAAAGTGAACATAATGTTTTGTCCTGCGCAATGCAAATGTTTGCTTTAAGAGACCTGGCTTGTTGCTATGAGCTGCACAAAGTGTATAAATTAATTCTGACCTCCTCCATCCGTAGCTCACAATGTTTCATAAGAGAAAGTCAAGCTAGATGTCTCGCTCATTACTCCATCATTATTTGCATCTAATGTATGGGATGTATACATTACCCAGAAACATATGCTAGTGATTCTCTCCCGCAGTGTTTGTCTCGCTCTTCCTCTGTTTGCTTCACATCATAAATTATATTTTCATTTCTTGGCCAGCTCCCAGCGTTGCTGTAGTGTGCTGCAAAAATTGCATAAACAGCGCACATCCTGTATCACATTCCCGGGGAAAATGTCCTTAGATAGCTCAAGGTTTCTCATCTTTTACATTTATCTTAACAGCTCTGCCTGGGACAGCCTTAGGTGGCCTATACAAGCTCCTCATAGGTTCCTCTAAACACTATTGTTCGCTAAGCCACCCCCATTCCTGGTGTATCCTGCCCCCTAGGATCCTTAAAATCAAGATGGTGTGGCTAAAATAGGAACAGTTGGCGTGAAGTTGGACAATAATTTACCCAAAAATAAAGGGCAAGGTGGTGGTTTGGTGGCACAAGAACTCTGAGCTTAAACCTTCAGTGTTTTATAGCACATGGAGCCAGGGCTGGGACAAGGGGTGGGCAGAAGGGGTGGCTTCCCTGGGCACTGTGGCATTATGTGAGGTGGGAGGGCACCGTGGAAGATTGGGGGGGAGGAGATTTGTGTTGGAAGGGGGAATTTTAGGGGGAGGGGGGCGACGGGGGATAAGAACTATTCTAGGAGGGGACATTTTTTTTTGGGGGGGGGTGCTAAGAGTGGTGATTTAGGGGGATTTGTGTTGGGAAGAGGATTTCTGCTAGAGAGGGGGACTGGGGGTTTTGTGCTAGAAGGGGTGATATAGTAGAAGGGGGGTAGGGGGGATTTGTGCTAATAGGGATGATTGGGATGTATTTGTGCTAGGATTGGAAATTAGGAATTGGGGGGGGGGGGGGGGTGCTAGGAGGGGGAGTTGGGGGGGGGGGGTGGTTTGTGCTGGAAGGGGGGATTTGGGGTGGAGGTGGAGGATGTGTATTTGGAGGGGATATTTTAGGAGTATAAGATTTGTGCTAGTAGGGTTGATTTTTTTTGGGAGGGGGGATTTGGGGGATGGGGGACAAAGGTTTGTTCTGGGAGGGGGAATTTTAGCAGGGGGTGGATTTGTACTGGGAGGAGGGGGGATGAAGGCTTAGAGGGTAATCATGCAGATTAGTGCTCAGGTTTTTTTTTTTACGGGGGGGTTCTGACACATAATGCTCATGCATCTTGTGGGGTGGGGGGGGAGCAGTTTGGCATGTTCGCCCTAGACTCTAGATGACCTAGTCCTGGCATGGATCACTTAAAAATAAACATTACCCAGTAAACTGTTAGTTACATTTCTTACCCCAGCACTTGCAGTTTGCAAATTTCAATGCTGCTGGCTTCTGCTCTCTCGGTGCTGCTTGCCTGAACTTCCAGTCTTCACAGGAAAGAGTTAACAGTGCCGTTTGGGGTCAGTCTATTAGCTCAGCTGCTAAAAGTGCTTAAAAGGGTTTACTATAACTATACTGTAGATGTAATCCCTAACTGAAAGACTTTTAGTTTGCCAAAGCCCTGGGTGTTATAAACAGTTGCCTCTTCCTGTCTACATGCACTCCAATGGTGGCTGCATTGCATTTCTCTGGGTGGGTTACCTGATCGCCTGCAGCCTCTTTGCAGCTATTTCCTGTCTATATGTAGTCCAGTGATGACTGCAAGCTGGGCTGTCTTAATGCATGCGGGAACAATGATAATCTTGCATTACATCATAGTTGTCAACTGTCACGGATTTGACAGGACAGTCACGCTTTTTACTAAGAGGTCCCCGGGAAGGCAGCGTCCCGGAACCTGTACTGGGCCCTCCTGATCCCAGTATTGTGCCCTTCTGCCTCCCCCCATACTGTGCCCTTCTGCCTCCGCCATACTGTGCCCTTCTGCCTCCCCCCATACTGTGCCCTTCTGCCTCCGCCCATACTGTACCTTCTGCCTTCCCCCGTCCTGTGCCCTTCTGCCTTCCCCCGTACTGTGCCCTTCTGCCTCCGCCCGTACTCTGCCCTTCTGCCCTAGCCCATACTCTGCCCTTCTGCCTCCGCCCGTACTCTGTCCTTCTGCCTCCCCCCGTACTGTGTCCTTCTGCCTCCCCCCGTACTGTGCCCTTCTGCCTCCGCAGACTGTTCCATTCTGCCTCCGCCCGTACTGCGCTCTTCTTCCTCTCTTCCTCCCCCCATACTATGCCCTTCTGCCTCCCCCCATACTGTGCCCTTCTGCCTCCGCCCGTACTGTTCCCTTCTGCCTCCACCCGTACTGTGCTCTTCTTCCTCCCCCATACTGTGCCCTTCTGCCTCCCCCCATATTGTGCCCTTCTGCCTCCCCCCATACTGTGCCCTTCTGCCTCCGCCTGTACTGTGCCCTTCTGCCTCCGCCTGTACTGTGCCCTTCTGCCTCTGCCCGTACTGTGCCCTTCTGCCTCCGCCCGTACTGTGCCCTTCTGCTTCCGCCCGTACTGTGCCCTTCTGCCTCCGCCCGTACTGTGCCCTTCTGCCTCCGCCCGTACTGTGCCCTTCTGCCTCCGCCCTTTCTGTGCCCTTCTGCCTCCGCCCGTACTGTGCCCTTCTGCCTCCGCCCGTACTGTGCCCTTCTGCCTCCGCCCGTACTGTGCCCTTCTGCCTCCACCTGTACTGTGCTCTTCTGACTCCGCCCATACTGTGCTCTTCTGACTCCGCCCATACTGTGCTCTTCTGACTCCGCCCATACTGTGCCCTTCTGCTGATTTATGGCATTTTTTTTATTGTTTAAAACCGATATTATTGAAAGTACTAATAAACATACTCTATATTGTCAAAAGTATTGAGACGCCTGCCTTTACACGCACATGAACTTTAATGGCATCCCAGTCTTAGTCCATAGGGTTCAATACTGAGTTGGCCCACCCTTTTCAGCTATAACAGCTTCAACTCTTCTGAGAAGGATGTCCACAAGGTTTAGGAGTGTGTCTATGGGAATGTTTGACCATTCTTCCAGAAGAGCATTTGTAGAGGTCAGGCACTGATGTTGGACAAGAAGTCCTGGCTCACAGTCTCCGCTCCAATTCATTCCAAAGGTGTTCTATGCTGTTTTTTATTGTCTGTGTCGATATCACTTTTTTTTCAATATTTTTATTGCAGTCAGATTTTTCCTTGTCCTTGTGTCACTGAAATAGGAAGTAAGGGAAAATCTTCTAACGGGGTCACAGACCTGACAAACATGTTAACTTTTCCCCACTCTATCCACAGCTAGAAATGTAAATTAAAGACTTGTGTAGCAACGTTTTATTTCATTTTTGTAACAAATGTGGAATTTTGTTGTAAGGTCCAGTAATGTAAAAGGGTGTTTACCCAGAAATCTTTGCCTCCTTTTTTTTTTTTTCTTTTTTTTTTGTGAAGAGGGTTATTTTTATAGACTCTGGAAGAAACATAAAGAAGGCTTCACTGACCTCCATAAGCTAATCCCATTGAGAATCTGACTAATCAACCAACAAAATGTTCATTCATCGCCCACAAAACAAGCTTTCTGCAGAACGCCGCGAGCGCACTCCGCCGTGTCCCGCTACTTAACAAAACTATTTATGATGGAAAAAAAGTCTCCTATAAAAGTCATTATTACAGTGACCGCTGCCATGGAGTACGGACAAATAAGTTGCATTAGCTGATCCTGAAGCATCACGACTGCTCAAATCTCTGTATAGATAAAGAGCGATCCTAACGACCTTCCATCATCCGACTATTATTAGCACGCTGAGTCAAGGACCCCATTGTGTGTTGGAGAACGTATAGAAATATCACACTCATATCCTTTACTTGGATTGTGGTGTTGGGTTTCTATTATATTACATTTAGTGGAACACTATAATACGTATTTACAATGCACCTATTGTAATTCATTGCTAGAATCTGAACCCACACCTACCACCATTTGGTTATGTGTTTCTCATCTTTGTTGGGCTCATGGTATGCGCCCAGTCTTTTCAATGCCGGGGTTCCGACCTCAGCTCCCGGGAATGATACCTCTGGTAGCCCTCCCTGTCTGGATGCACAGACTCAGACTCTACAGCAGCCTTTCTCAACCTTTTCAACACAGAGGAACCCTTGAAATAGTTCTCCTGTCTCGGGGAACCCCTGCTAAAAATTAGAAATCTACAACTCATGATACAATAGAGTGATGGTCAGTGGGAAGAATGGTCCTTACACTTGTGGTCATTGGGAAGAATTACCGCCTTACAGATAGCTAAAAAGATCAATGGTGTCAGTGGGAACTTATCTGAAAGGCAGAAATTGACCAATGCTTATGGAACCCCTAGCAACCTTTGGAGAAACCCTAGGGTTCCACGGAACCCTGGTTGAGAATCACTGCTCTACAGACTTGTAAGTATCCATAGGAATGAGTTTACATCCCTCTCCCTATATGTATATACTTCTCCCACATATGGTTTCAACCATGGTACATATTGACTTATTCATGTTTTGTTGTAGACCCAAGTGCACCTGCCCCTGAAGAGTGTTATTTTATATACACGAAACGCATCAGTCTTACTGGATGCACCTATTCTGTAGATGATTTATTAATTCTAATATACTGTATGTACTAGATTTCTGTGATCTTATTTTGTTTCCACATGGAGGATCATACCATTTACCGTACTATGGGCCTGCCGTGCTGCATTATTGTTTTCACCATACATGGTTTTTAACATGTGATTGCATATTTACTCATTGCATTCATGCAGGGCCGTCTTTAATATTGATTGGACCCTGGGCAAAACTTTTCTTGGGCCCCCTCCCCCCCCCCCATGCAGTTTCTCTTTCCATCTGCGCTGAGACATAGAATAAATAGCTGCTGGACTCAAAATCAGTTTACTGAATCAGACCAGACAGCGATTGCGATTGGTTGCCAGAGGTTACAGTGTATCATTACCGCTCACTGACTGGTTGCTAGATGTTACAGCACACATTATGGCTCACTGATTAGTTGCTAGAGGTTACAGCACACAATTTCTGCTTATTGATTTACTGCTAGAGATTACTGTGGATATGACCTCAGGGGTCATGATATACATATCAATGTCGCCGGCCGCCGCTATTTACATATGAATGCCGCCGCTATTTACATATGAATGGCGATAATTTACATGTAAACACAGGGTCTGAAGGTGAGTCATCTGTACACAACAAAAGGGCAGAGCTGGGCAGCATTAGTAGCAGCACTTCACACTGAGATATTGGGACACAGCACGGGACTAAAACCTCAAGTAACGAGGGAATTTAAACCAGCATAGTTGGCAAGTATGAGGCAGCTGCTTTGGGCCCCACAACAATGACAGGGCCCTGGGCAGCTGCCCCTTTTGCCCTGCCTTAAAAACGGCCCTGCATTCATGTTATGCTGTGATGCTTTTTGAAAATAAAGGTATCCTTTTCAAAACCGACTTATCATTTAGCCACTCTCACCCACCTCATTCAAGGTCCTGAAATCCCCCTCTTTGCTATGATATAGGGATGGAGACGTGTCCCCGCATGTTTCACTCAAAGTCACAAGTTTTTCCTCCTATATAAATATAGAACAGTGGTTCTCAACTCCAGTCCTCAGGACCCACCAACAGGCCAGGTTTGCAAGATAGCTGAAATACCTCACAGGTGATATCATTTGCTGCTCAGTGATTGCAGTATTCTAGTCTGCAACTCCCCAAGGTAATACTTAAAATCTGGCCTGTTGGTGGGTCCCGAGGACTGGAGTTGAGAACCACTGATATAGAAATATAATTGTATGCAGAAAGATGTTGTGTAAATTAGCTGAGGACTTATTCAAATAACAATGTGATGTGAAGAAAAAATAAATATATATATATGCACCTGGAATGTTTTTGGTTGACTTCCAAGGGTAGGTGAATTTTCCCCTCCAGCAGTTTTGAAACTACTTTGAGCTTGCCACCTTTTTGCTTGCTGGAACTTAGACCAAGTGGAACTGGACTAAGTGTTGAGTTAAATTCAGAGTTGAAAACAGGAGGTTATAACAGGGGTCAAAGTACCTGTGTAGTGTGAGTACCTGTGTTTTGTAAGTACATGAGTGCTGCGAGTGCACGTGGTCTGCGAGTGCACGTGGTTTGCGAGTGCACGTGGGCTGCGAGTACCCGTGTATTGTCTTTTTGAGTACCTGTGTATTGTATTGTTGAGTATTAAGTCGCGTACACACGGTCGGACTTTTCGTCTACAAAAGTCCAACGGACGCTGACGGACTAAAGCTGGCTGGTAATCCGATCGTGTGTGGGCTTCTCCGGACTTTCAACTGACTTTTTTAGCCTCAAATCCGACGTACTTTAGATTTGAAACATGCTTCAAATCTTTCCGACGGACTCGAGTCCGGTCGAAAAATCCGCTCGTCTGTATGCTAGTCCGACAGACAAAAACCCACGCTAGGGCAGCTATTGGCTACTGGCTATGAACTTCCTTATTTTAGTCCGGTGTACGTCATCACGTAAGAATTCGACGGACTTTTGTGTGATCGTGTGTAGGCAAGTCTGTTCGTTAGAAAGTCTGCCGCAAGTCCGTCGAAAGTCCGCCAAAAGTCAGTCGAAAGTCTGTCGGACAGGCTGTCGGACTTTTGTAGCTGAAAAGTCCGACCGTGTGTACGCGGCATTAGTGTCAGGAAGCTAGTTGTTAGGTAATTTGGACAGGGTATAATCCCCAATCCTCATTAATTTAGTAGGTACGATGCCCAGCGGGTGTGGAGATGCGACTTGGTGTACATCTTGAGGCATGTATGCATTCCTTGATCATCTGCTGTGATCATCCTTGATCATCTCCTTGAATACTGCTGTGCAAAATGTAAGCACATTGTTTCCCTGGAAGACCAGGTTCTGAATCTGGGGAAGCAACTGTCAGCACTGAGAAGTCCCTCCATACTAAAGGAGAGCCAGAAACGTACAGGGCAGGTGCCGGAAGGGGCCAGCACAGAGGCGGGTGGAGACAAAGAGGTGCAGGCACTAGGAAAGAGTAGATGGGTGACAGTCAGGAAGGGTAGAGGAGGAAGTGCCAGGGAGGCGTATCCAGGGCTGGAGCATCCCAATAAGTACGCTCCATTGAGTCACATTGGTGAAACCAGTCAGGGACCAGCACTGCTGAAGCTGAGGGACTCTCCTAGCTGCCAGGAGAAGAACTCCTCCAGTGAGAGTGGGGGGGGGGGAGCGAAGGGAAAAGATAGACAGATTCTGGTGGTAGGGGACTCAATTCCTAGAAGGACAGAGAGGGCAATCTGTGACAAAGACCTGAAACGTCGAACTGTATGCTGTCTACCAGGCGCTCGGGTTCGGCACATCACGGATCTGGTGGACAGATTACTGGGAGGGGCCTGGCGGACAAGATGGGTGAACTAGAGATACTGTTGAACAAGGAGGATTTAGATTTTGTGGGAATTTCAGAGACCTGGTTTAACAGCTCTCATGATTGGCTGGCAACGATTCAAGGGTATTCCCTTTATCGCAGGGATAGAGATGGTAAAAAAGGGTGAGGGGTATGTCTATATATCAAGAATAATGTACAAGTGAATGTGAGAAATGACATCACTGAGGGAGCTAGGGAGGAGGTGGAATCCTTATGGGTAGAGCTCCAAAGTGATAAAGCTAAGGGGAAAATAATACAGGGAGTATGCTATAGGCCCCCTAACCTGAGGGAGGAGGGGGAGACAGACCTCCTATTACAATTTGGATTAGCAGCAAGGATGGGAAGTGTCATCATAATGGGGGATTTTAATTATCCAGACATAGACTGGGCAGAGGGAACCACACATTCGTCTAAGGCTCGCCAGTTCCTAAATGTCTTGCAGGACAATTTCATGGGTCAGATGGTAGATGCACCAACTAGAAACAAGGCATTACTAGATCTACTGATTACCAACAATACAGACCTGATCACGGATGTAGAAATACGGGGCAATTTGGGAAACAGCGATCACAGGTCAATTGACTTCAGTATAAATCACACAAATAGGAAACACAAGGGGAACACAAAGACACTGAATTTCAAAATAAACAAAGAACATGGAGGAGAGATGGGTTTTCTTTAAGAGCATATTAAATAAGGGCATTAGCCAGGGCATCCCATTGGGAAATAAATTTAATAGAGCGAACAAAAGTCCTGGATGGCTTAGCTCCAATGTAAAAATGCATATAAAAGCATAGGGGAAGGCCTTCAAAAAATACAAGGCTGAAGGATCATCATCAGCATTCAGACTTTACAAAGAATGCAACAAGATATGTAAGGGTGCAATTAGGGTGGCTAAGATAGAACACGAAAGACACATAACGGAGGAGAGCAAAAAAAATCCCAAAAAAATCCCAAGAAATTCTTTAAAGCGGTGTTCCGCCCCCCCCCCCCCCAAAAAAAAAAAATTAAAAGCCAGCAGCTACACATACTGCTTGCTTTTAACAATAGGACACTTACCTGTCCTGGAGTCCGCAGCTGATGTTTCCATCAGTTGTTGGGTGCTGCCACCCCCATTGCTGGTAAAGGTACCCGGCAGTGTAGCCCTACAGCTTCATGCCGGGAACCCTACTGCGCATATGCGAGGCCCCGCTCCTCTCTCCTACTGGCCCGGTGACAGGGAAAGGAGGAGGGAGGAGGAAGGACCCCCACGGTGATGTCACGGGCCGCAGCCCGGGCCCCCGGAAGTGGGAACAGGTATCCTGTCTCCCCTCCCCCACGAAAGGTGCCAATTGTGGCACCGGAGGGGGAGAGGAGACAAATGAGCTGAAGTTCCACTTTTGGGTAGAACTCCGCTTTAAGTATATAAACAGTAAAAAAGGGAGGACAGACCATATTGGTCCCATAAAGCATGAGGAAAGACATCTGGTTGCATTTGGGTGCCAAAAATATGAATGCAATCTATACACTGGGGGGAGAACCTCTGGGGGAATCTAGGATGGAAAAGGACCTGGGGGTCCTAGTAGATGATAGGCTCAGCAATGGCATGCAATGCCAAGCTGCTGCTAACAAAGCAAACAGAATATTGGTATGCATTAAAAAGGGAATCAACTCCAGAGATAAAACGATAATTCTCCCGCTCTACAAGACTCTGGTCCGGCCGCACCTAGAGTATGCTGTCCAGTTCTGGGCACCAGTCCTCAAGAAGGATGTACTGGAAATGGAGTGAGTACGAAGAAGGGCAACAAAGCTAATAAAGGGTCTGGAGGATATTAGTCAGGGCTTTTTTTTCTCAGAGAATAGGTGCAGGAACTGCACCCTTCTGTTGCAAAGGATGGGGAGATGGCGGAGGTATTGAACTTATTCTTCTCCTCAGTTTTCACGAGGGAATCGGGGATCTTCAGTAACCAAAACTGCAGTGTTTGTTCTCATGACGCTTTACAGGAAGCCCCCTCATGGCTAACAGAGGACAGAATTAGAAATAGACCTGAGAAACTTAACATTAATAAATCACCGGGACCAGATGGCTTGCACCCGAGGGTACTTAGGGAACTCAGCCAAGTAATTGCCAGACCATTGTTCCTAATTTTTACTGACAGTCTACTGACTGTAATGGTACCAGCTGATTGGAGAAAAGCCAATGTAGCACCAATATTTAAAAAAAGGGCCAAAATATATCCCTGGAAATTACAGACCAGTTAGCCTAACATCAATAGTATGTAAGCTCATGGAGATGATAAGGGATTATATACAAGATTTTAGTAATGAGAACGGTATCATTCGCAGTAATCAGCATGGATTCATGAAGAATCGTTCTTGCCAAACCAATCTATTAACCTTCTATGAAGAGGTGAGCTGCCATCTAGATAAAGGAAGGCCCGTAGACGTGGTGTATCTGGATTTTGCAAAAGCATTTGACACAGTTCCCCATTAATGTTTACTGTACAAAGTAGGGTCTGTTGGCATGGACCATAGGGTGAGTACATGGATTGAAAACTGGCTGCAGGGGCGAGTTCAGAGGGTGGTGATAAATGGGGCATACTCCAAATGGTCAGGGGTTGGTAGTGGGGTCCTCCAGGGTTCTGTGCTGGGACCAATCCTGTTTAATTTGTTCATAAGCGACCTGGAGGATGGGATAAACAGTTCAACCTCTGTATTTGCAGATGATACTAAGCTAAGCAGGGCAATAACTTCTCTGCAGGATGTGGAAATCTTGCAAAAAGACCTGAACAAATTAATGTGGTGGGCGACTACATGGCAAATGAGGTGCAATGTAGAAAAATGTAAAATAATGCATTTGGGTGCCAAAAATATGAATGCAATCTATACACTGGGGGGAGAACCTCTGGGGGAATCTAGGATGGAAAAGGACCTGGGGGTCCTAGTAGATGATAGGCTCAGCAATGGCATGCAATGCCAAGCTGCTGCTAACAAAGCAAACAGAATATTGGTATGCATTAAAAAGGGAATCAACTCCAGAGATAAAACGATAATTCTCCCGCTCTACAAGACTCTGGTCCGGCCGCACCTAGAGTATGCTGTCCAGTTCTGGGCACCAGTCCTCAAGAAGGATGTACTGGAAATGGAGAGAGTACGAAGAAGGGCAACAAAGCTAATAAAGGGTCTGGAGGATCTTAGTCAGGGCTTTTTTTTCTCAGAGAATAGGTGCAGGAACTGCACCCTTCTGAGTCACTTCTTATCTCCGCCCCCTACCCACCTCTGAGCACCGTTGCTTGGTTTCATCCCCTACCCACCTCTCAGTACTGCCCCTTTTAGAGAGTACAGAGCCAAGTATAATTTTGTGGTGCTAAGTAATTTGTATAAAATTTGTTAATGATAGCAAGAAAAGTAGTAAAATAGATTCCCCACAGCCAGCCGCAATAGACCCCCCAGCAACAATAGATTCACTCAGAAACAATAGACCCCTCCTAGCAACAATGGACCTCTAACGACAACAGATCTCCCAGCAGCCAACATCAATAGACTATCCAGCAGCCAGCAACAATAGACCCCCTCCATCAATAGCAGATCTCTTCCAGCAATAATTGACCCACCAGCAACAATAGACCGTCACTCAAAAATAGATCCGCTCCAGCAACAATAGACCCTCCAGCCCACCCCAGCACCCCTTGCCATTACATACATTCAGTGTTGGAGGTGCCGGAACTGCGTTCCCCACTGAAAAAATGCCCTATTAGCTATGAGGAAAGGTTGTGAGCACTGAACTTATTCTCTTTGGAGAAGACGCTTGAGAGGGGATATGATTTCAATTTACAAATACCGGACTGGTGACCCCACAATAGGGATAAAACTTTTTCGCGGAAGGGAGTTTAACAAGACACGTGGCCACTCATTAAAATTAGAAGAAAAGAGGTTTAACTTTAAACTGTGTAGAGGGTTCTTTACTGTAAGAGTGGCAAGGATGTGGAATTCCCTTCCAGAGGCGGTGGTCTCAGCGGGGAGCATCGATAGTTTCAAAAAACTATTAGATAAGCACCTGAATGACCGCAACATACAGGGATATACAATGTAATACTGACATATAATCACATACATAGGTTGGACTTGATGGATTTGTGTCTTTTTTCAACCTCACCTACTATATAACTATGCAACTAAAAATACCCATCATCCCACCATGGCTGTCGGACTCTTGTAACTCCTCAAGGGACTTGTAGTTCCTCAACAGTTTTTTTGCATGAGCTTTACTGATTGAATAGCTTTTGGTATGACTCAGTAGAGGTCATGTCAGACCTCTACAATGAGGCCGCTGCTCAGGGCCATCTTAAGAGCATTATAGGCCCCCGCGCAATACAGTGCACTGGGGCCCTGTCTACACAATCACGCACGAGAATAAAAATGCAAATTATCAATAAGGTTATATTTATTGGTACTTCCAACAAAATCAGTGTTTAAACATTAACACAACGTTTGGACAATATAACTTTTGATGGGCACAGTGGCAGTGTTTGATAGGCACAGTGGCAGCTTTTGAGGGGCAGAGACAGTGGCTGTGTTTGATGCACAACTTGAACTTACTTAAGTTGACAGTGTTAGACTTACTTGAGGCCGCCGGCCTGGTGCAGTACAGTGTGTCACTCACAGCAGCAAGGCAGCGCCAGCTATCAATCAGGGCCGTCTTTCCACTCTGTTCCCTCTCCACGCTGTCTGAAGAACATGGCAGAGGTGGGTGGAGCTTGTTGACTAGCCGCTGGGGGGGGGGCGCGGCGCACTATGAATGCTGCAGCGGCCTCTGACTGAAGTCACTGACTGACTGACGGGCGGCCGACGATTCTAGCAAGTGAGCAACCAGTGCAGTCAGTCAATTTAAGCAGCAGATTGCAGCGCTGAGGATCGGCCCTGGATGGGGCCCTCCAGGCAAGTGGGGCCCCCGGGCAACTGCCCAGCGTGCCCAGTGGAAAAAACTGCCCTGCCGCTGCTTCCACATAGAAAGCAAGGGTCCTACTCTAGAGCATTCTGGCATTAGACATGCTTTTTTACTCAGTCTGTGGCTGCTTTACAAACTTTGGCCATTTGAGAGTAGGTGAACGTTGGCCATCCAATGGTAGATGAACTTTAGCCATCCAAGGGTAGGTGAACTTTGGCCATCCAAGGGTAGGCGAATTTTGGCCATCCAAGGGTAGGCAAACTTTGGCCATCCAAGGGTATGCGAACTTTGGCCATCCAAGGATCAACAAACTTTGGCCATTCAAGGTTAGGCGAGCTTTGGCCATCCAAGGGTAGGCAAACTTTGGCCATAAAAGGTTAGGCGAACTTTGGCCATCCAAGGGTAGGCGAACTTTGACCATCCAAGGGTCGACAAACTTTTGCCACCCAGCTGTAGAGAAGGTACAAATCCCATCATCCCACCATGGTTCTCAGAGTCTCGTAATGCCTCATAGGACGTAGTTCCTCAACAGCTGTAGGGCTGAGAACTGACCACCCCTGAAGGGTTCAGTTGGACTTTAAGCAGAACTGGGAATTCCGATGTAGAGATCCCTGAGAGGTATAAGACGCCGTAGGTGACAGAGACAGCTAATATCCACTGAAGTGCCCCCTTTGGTGGCTCCATTGGATCATACATGAAATATACATTAAGTGGCTCTTGCAGTGAGGATCAATGGCCCCGGTCTCAGTTGTCTGGACAAATACTCCAAGACATCAGTCATCGCAGCCTCAGGTCAGACTCGCCCCGTCAGTGGTACAACGGACTCCCCCATGTCTGTTCCAGCAACAGCTGATTCCCAACAGCTGCAAGACCCCCAGATCGGCCCTTGAGATGGACTGTGGAAGCAGCCGTCCCATAAATCCCCCCTCTGGATGGAATTCACTCATATCACACAAGTGTTTTGAGGGAATGTTAATAAGATGGCTTTTTCAAGCAGATCGTGTTTCTCTATCCACTCTGAGGAACAAGCCGGGCTTTGAGCGGCATATGGCGGCATGCAATTGTCTTGTGATTTATATATTGATTGTTTTTTTCTATCCATTTACAGATCAATATCAGCTGAGACAACCTGCACATCTGTCCTTCTCTAGGGTGACACTATCATTTTATGTTATACAGGCTGCAACTCAAAAACATTTTATAACCTTAAAAATAAAAATATATAAAAAATGTAAAAATATTCTACATGCTTCTCATCTTTCTGGTGGAGTAACCAAGTCTACTTAGACTAGTTGTATTTAAAATAAATTCAGTAAATTCAGTATTTGTCTAAATGGTATTTTTTATTACCTGAATAAAGCTTTCCTTTAAGAATCAGCAAACCAAAATCTATGCTTGGGGTTATTAATGCTCTCACTGACACCAATTATCGGGCCCATTATTGATGTCACTGACACCAATGGTGGGAGTTAGTATTATATTCCCTGACACTAATCAAATCACTGACACTAATGCTGGGGTTTATTACTGCTGCCACTTTCACCAATCCTGGGGGTTATTATTGTTCCCACTGACACCAATGCTGGGGATCATTATTGCTGCCAGTGACACCAATGCTAGGGGTTATTATAATATGCCCTGACACTAATTCTGAGGGTTATTATTGCATCCAATGACACCAGTGCTGGATATTATTATTGCTGCCACTGACACCATTGCTAGGGGTTATTATTGCAGCTACTGATACTAATTCTGGGGGTTATTATTGTTCCCACTGCCACTAATGTTGTGGGTTATTATTGTTTCCATTGAGTCCAATGATGGGGCTTATTACTGCTGAGCATTTTTGGAGTTTTTTTTGTGATGCTTGCCACGTTTTTGAGCAGCGTTTTTGTAGCGTTTTTGCCGCGTTTTGCGGCGTTTTTGCCGCGTTTTGCGTTTTTTTTTTCCGTTTTTTTTAGACTGTTTACAGTCTAAAAAAAAAATTACCAAAAAAAACCGCCAAAAACGCTGTAAAAACGCTGCAAAAACGCTGCACTTGCATTTTTGATGCTGGTCCATTGAATTCTATTACATGCAAAACGCTGCATCTTGCATGAAAAAAAGTCCCTGACCCTTTCCAAAAATGCAGAGGTACAAAAAGGCATTGATGTGAACATGTTCCATAGCAACCCATGTTAAAAAATTCCCATGCATTTCTGCAAAATGCATCAAAAAACGCGCTAGTGTGAATGGAGCCTTAGGGCCCTTTGTGGTACGTTGCAAAAAATGCAGCAGGTTTTACATTTTTGGGCCGGTGTGCTACAGCTCCTTCATTTTGAATGGGTTGCCTATCTTGATGCCGTGCTACCGTGCAGCCCTCCTAACGACCTGAAGGTCGCACGTTTCAATATGATCACCACTACCAGATTTCCCCCTTAACCGCTTGCCGCCCGTCAAGTGACGGCTGGGCAGGCGCGGTTCTCGTTCTGGGTGGACTTCATATGACGGCCTCCCAGAGCGACTGCTCTCGCGCGCCCGTGGGGGGCGCGCATCGTGGCGATCAGTAGTGTGGTGTGTCAGTCAGACGGACCACTACACCGATCTCGGTAAAGAGTCTCTGATGGAGGCTCTTTACCACGTGATCAGCCGTGTCCAATCACGGCTGATCACGATGTAAACAGGAAGAGATGTTGATCGGCTTTTCCTCACTCGCGTCTGACAGACGCGAGTAGAGGAGAGACGATCGGCTGCTCTCCTGACAGGGAGGGTCTGTGTTGATTGTTTATCAGCACAGCCCCCCCCTCGGATGCCCACCCAGGAACACCAGGATCACCAGGGATTGGCACCACCCTGGACCACCAGGTATGCCACCCTAGACAACCAGGGAAATGCCAATTAGTGCTCAGGCAGCTGCCAATCAGTGCCCATCCCCAATGCCTGCCAGTGCCATCAGTGATGCCTATCAGTGCCGCATTTCAGTGCCCATCAGTGCCATTTATCAGTGGCCATCAGTGCCCAACAGTGCTGCCTATCCATGCCACCCATAAGTACCTATCAGTGCAGCCTTTCAGTGCCCATCAGTGCCCAACAATGCCACCGATGAGTGTCCATAAGTGCTGCCCATCAATGCCCATCAGTGCTGCATATCAGTGCCACCCATCAGTGCCGACTACCAGTGGCCATCAGTGCCGCCTATCAGCGCCCATCGTCAGTACCCGTCAGTGCCACCTCATTGGTGCCGCCTTATCAGTGCCTGTCAGTGAAGGAGAAAACGTACTTATTTACAAAATTTTATAACAGAAACAAAAGAAAAACTTATTTTTTTTCAACATTTTAGGTATTTTTTTATTTGTTTAGCAAAAAATGAAAAACGCAGAGGTGATCAAATACCACCAAAAGAAATCTCTATTTGTGGGAACAAAATGATAAAAATGTTGTTTGAGTACAGTGTTCTATGACCGCGTAATTGTCATTCAAAGTGCGACAGCGCTGAAAGCTGAAAATTGGCCTGGGCAGGAAGGGGGTGTAAGTGTCCGGTATTGAGGTGGTTAACTCCGCTACACTTCCAGAGTTTGATTCAATCAGACAGCCGTCCTAAACCCGACACGCAATTCAATCTCTTCTGCTCCGTCACCGTTAACAGATACTTGGCCAGCGCCGATATCTGGACAAGGCATTAGAGCGCGGGACAGCAAAACAACGACTGATTCTTGGAGCATCAGAACTCTACAGAGAATACA
This sequence comes from Lithobates clamitans, assembly GCA_037952925.1. NCBI lineage: Eukaryota > Metazoa > Chordata > Amphibia > Anura > Ranidae > Lithobates > Lithobates clamitans. The sequence goes on from JBBGZY010000791.1 coordinate 259,290, forward strand.
ATCAAACGTCTCCGGTATTTTTAGATCTTTCGATGCTTTTCCTCATTGTTCCCATACAAGGAGCTGCAGTGGGGAGTGAGGTCATCGCGGTGAAGTCATCTCCTTGGCGGGGGATGGGGGGGAGTCTGTGCGGTTTTCATACAATTCACCAGCATATCTCTACTCCCTGCCTGCTCGCTGCCCAAAGGAAACAAAGCACTTAATTGTCTGGACGCACTCCAAATTCCTGCTGATACAGAAAGACGAGTTGAGGCTTCAGTTCTTAAAGACGCAGGCCATCCCCGATCCATACATGGTCCATACATGGCGTCTCCATTGTGGGAGGACAAAGGGAACCTCTGCAGATTACAGCAGAGAAATTGTGTATTTCACAAAAGCCTGGCTGGACCATACACAGTGCTGGATTTTCAGGAGTGCTACAGTATATGGAAAGCTTTGAATAAAGGATTAGAACCCCTGTTGAGTTTTTTTTTTTACTGCTATTTGGGGCTCCGATTATCCTCACTTCCTGTCTTGGTGACAACAGTTTCACTTTAAAGTTGATCCGGTGCTGCAATCTACGCCTGAGGCCTACCGGTTCTGTTGCAGTCCCTCATCGTGACGTCATAATGCTTTTTCTGGAGTAGGGGGAGGGTCCCTCCAGAAGAAGCACGGTGATGTCATAATGAGGGAGGCAACAGGACTGGTTAGCCACAGGTGTAGTTTACAGCACCAGATCGAGTTTGAAATGAAACTGTTGTCACCAAGACAACAATGAGGTCATCACGCTTCTTCTGGAGGAACCCTTTCCTCCTCTACAGTCCTGAGGTTAGAGAACTCAGGATCAATCATGTCATGTGACTGCTATCTGTGGCTTTGTTTTGCCCCATTTTCTGTCTTGGTGACAACAGGTTCCCTTTAAAGTTGATCCAGTGCTGCAATCTACGCCTGAGGCCTACCGGTCCTGTTGCAGTCCCTCATCGTGAGGCCATAATGCTTTTTCTGGCGTAGTGGGAGGGTCCCTCCAGAAGAAGCACGGTGATCTCACAATGAGGGAGACAACAGGACTGGTTAGCCACAGGTGTAGTTTGCAGCACCGGATCGAGTTTGAAGTGGACCTGTTGTCACCAAGACAACAGTGACGTCATCACGCTTCTTCTGGAGGAACCCCTTTGTGATGAATTAGAGCGGAGACTGCGAGCCGGGCTTTCTCATCCATCAGTGTCTGACCTCACAAATGCTCTTCTGGAAGAATGGTCAAACATTCCCATAGACACACTCCTAAACCTTGTGGACAGCCTTCCCAGAAGAGTTGAAGCTGTTATAGCTGCAAAGGGTGGGCCAACTCAATATTGAACCCTACAGACTAAGACTGGGATGCCATTAAGGTTCATGTGCATCCTGACCTCAACCCGATAGAACGCCTTTGGGATGAATCGGGTTGAGGTCAGGAATCTGTGCAGGCCAGTCAAGTTCCTCCACCCTAAACTCGCTCATCCATGTCTTTATGGACCTTGCTTTGTGCACTCGTGTGCAGTCATGTTGGAACAGGAAGGGGCCATCCCCAAACTGATCCCACAAAGTTGGGAGCATGAAATTGTCCAAAATGTCTTGGTATGCTGACACCTTAAGAGTTCCCTTCACTGGAACTAAGAGGGCCAACCCCAACCCCTGAAAAACATCCCCACACCATAATCCCCCCTCCAACAAATGATTTGGACCAGTGCACAAAGCAAGGTCCATAAAGACATGGATGAGCAAGTTTGGGGTGGAGGAACTTGACTGGCCTACACAGAGTCCTGACCTCAACCCAATAGAACACCTTTGGGATGAATTAAAGCAGAACCTGTGAGCCAGGCCTTCTCGTCCACATCAGTACCTGACCTCACAAATGCTCTTCTGGAAGAATGGTCAAACATTCCCATAGACACACTCCTAAACCTTGTGGACAGCCTTCCCAGAAGAGTTGAAGCTGTTATAGCTGCAAAGGGTGGACCAACTCAATATTGAACCCTACGGACCAAGACTGGGATGTCATTAAAGTTCATGTGCGTGTAAAGGGAGATGTCCCAATACTTTTGGTAATATAGTGTATCTGGTTAGTATCTACTACTAACCCTTTAACTGTGATTTCTGCAGCAGCTTGGTGAGAAAAACAGTTTTTCGAAGGAATAATATTTCTGCATTGTATTTCAGAAGGGTCCAGCAGAGGAGGGGTTAATCCCAGTACGCCAGATATGCGGTAAAAACGATAAGCTCTGATAGGTGTTTGGAAACGAGAAACATTTTTACTATCTGGGCGGAGGAGCGATCGCCGAACAAAGGAGCCCAAATCAAGTTTGGAGTCTTTATATTCCCCTAAAAGGGAAAGGGCATTGTCCCCGAGCCAGAGACTCCTTCTATATAGAAAGCCAGGATTTGGCCGCCGTCTCGTCTGCCGGGATTATATGGAGAAGTTGTCCCGAGCCGTGTATATGAAATATGGATTTATAACGAGACGGGATTCACATAGGGATACATATGGGGGAGGGGCGGGCTATTAACAGCCTAGGAGTAAAATGTCATCCCCGTCTTTTTGTATTTAGCAATCACACTTCAAGAAATAACGTTTATGAATGGAGAGCCCACTACAGAAAGTGTTAGGATTACAGGAAGGGTTAGTGTTGGGGTTACAGGGAGGGAGTAATGTTAGGGTTACAGGGAGGGTTAGTGTTAGGGTTACTGGGAGGGTTAGTGTTAGGGTTACAGGGAAGATTAGTGTTAGGGTTACTGGGAGGGTTAGTGTTAGGGTTACAGGGAAGATTAGTGTTAGGGTTACAGGGAAGATTAGTGTTAGGGTTACAGGGAGGGTTAGTGTTAGGGTTACAGGGAGGGTTAGTGTTAGGGTTACAGGGAAGATTAGTGTTAGGGTTACAGGGAGGGTTAGTGTTAGGGTTACAGGGAGGGTTAGTGTTAGGGTTACAGGGAAGATTAGTGTTAGGGTTACAGGGAGGGTTAGTGTTAGGGTTACAGGGAAGATTAGTGTTAGGGTTACAGGGAAGATTAGTGTTAGGGTTACAGGGAGGGTTAGTGTTAGGGTTACAGGGAGGGTTAGTGTTAGGGTTACAGGGAAGATTAGTGTTAGGGTTACAGGGAGGGTTAGTGTTAGGGTTACAGGGAGGGTTAGTGTTAGGGTTACAGGGAAGATTAGTGTTAGGGTTACAGGGAAGATTAGTGTTAGGGTTACAGGGAAGATTAGTGTTAGGGTTACTGGGAGGGTTAGTGTTAGGGTTACAGGGAAGATTAGTGTTAGGGTTACTGGGAGGGTTAGTGTTAGGGTTACAGGGAAGATTAGTGTTAGGGTTACAGGGAAGATTAGTGTTAGGGTTACAGGGAGGGTTAGTGTTAGGGTTACAGGGAGGGTTAGTGTTAGGGTTACAGGGAAGATTAGTGTTAGGGTTACAGGGAGGGTTAGTGTTAGGGTTACAGGGAAGATTAGTGTTAGGGTTACAGGGAAGATTAGTGTTAGGGTTACAGGGAGGGTTAGTGTTAGGGTTACAGGGAGGGTTAGTGTTAGGGTTACAGGGAGGGTTAGTGTTAGGGTTACAGGGAGGGTTAGTGTTAGGGTTACAGGGAAGATTAGTGTTAGGGTTACAGGGAAGATTAGTGTTAGGGTTACAGGGAGGGTTAGTGTTAGGGTTACAGGGAGGGTTAATGTTAGGGTTACAGGGAGGGTTAGTGTTAGGGTTACAGGGAAGATTAGTGTTAGGGTTACAGGGAAGATTAGTGTTAGGGTTACAGGGAGGGTTAGCGTTAGGGTTACAGGGAGGGTTAATGTTAGGGTTACAGGGAGGGTTAGTGTTGGGGTTACAGGGAGGGTTAGTGTTGGGGTTACAGGGAAGATTAGTATTAGGGTTACAGGGAGGGTTAGTGTTAGGGTTACAGGGAAGATTAGTGTTAGGGTTACAGGGAAGATTAGTGTTAGGGTTACAGGGAGGGTTAGTGTTAGGGTTACAGGGAAGATTAGTGTTAGGGTTACAGGGAAGATTAGTGTTAGGGTTACAGGGAGGGTTAGTGTTAGGGTTACAGGGAGGGTTAGTGTTAGGGTTACAGGGAAGATTAGTGTTAGGGTTACAGGGAGGGTTAGTGTTAGGGTTACAGGGAGGGTTAGTGTTAGGGTTACAGGGAAGATTAGTGTTAGGGTTACAGGGAAGATTAGTGTTAGGGTTACAGGGAGGGTTAGTGTTAGGGTTACAGGGAAGATTAGTGTTAGGGTTACAGGGAAGATTAGTGTTAGGGTTACAGGGAGGGTTAGTGTTAGGGTTACAGGGAGGGTTAGCGTTAGGGTTACAGGGAGGGTTAATGTTAGGGTTACAGGGAGGGTTAGTGTTGGGGTTACAGGGAGGGTTAGTGTTAGGGTTACAGGGAGGGTTACTGTTGGGGTTACAGGGAAGGTTAGTGTTGGGGTTACAGGGAGGGTTAGTGTTAGGGTTACAGGGAGGGTTAGTGTTGGGGTTACAGGGAGGGTTAATGTTAGGGTTACAGGGAGGGTTAGTGTTGGGGTTACAGGGAGGGTTAGTGTTAGGGTTACAGGGAAGGTTAGTGTTGGGGTTACATGGAGGGTTAGCGTTAGGGTTACAGGGAGGGTTAATGTTAGGGTTACAGGGAGGGTTAGTGTTGGGGTTACAGGGGAGGTTAGTGTTGGGGTTACAGGAAGGGTTAGTGTTGAGGTTACAGGGAAGGTTAGTTTTGGGGTTACAGGGGAGGTTAGTTTTTGGGATTACAGGGGAGGTTAGTGTTGGGGTTACAGAAGGGTTAGTTTTGGGGTTACAGGGAGGGTTAGTGTTGGGGTTAAAGGGAGGTTAGCGTTGGGGTTACAGGGAGGGTTAATGTTGGGGTTACAGGGGAGGTTAGTGTTGGGGTTACAGGGGAGGTTAGTGTAGGGGTTACAGGAAGGGTTAGAGGTAGAGTTAGTGTTAAGGTTAGAGGAGGGTTAGTGTGTGGGGGGGCTTGACACTTACTGGGGGTTATTGCTGCCCCTATACTTGCTAGAGGTTATTGCTGGCTCTGACATGTTCTGGAGGTTGAGAATCCACATACATACAAACCAATGAAAGTGCTAAACAAATGTCCAAGAGTCCAAGTTAACTTTAATGATAAAATGTATTCAGACGCAGAATAAAGCCAACACGTTTCAGAGACCAAACACATTCCCCTTTCATCAATGCTACACAACAAGTACAAATACAAAGGCCATACCTCTAAAAGTAAAAGGTCATGAATATAAAAATGAAAAAACACTGTGACCACTATTAAAGAGTGGAATTTATCCATTTTGGGGAGATATTATCTCACTTCCTGTTGGGTCTTCAGGGCAGGAAGTGAAGGGAGATCTCCCCATAGTTACAGACAGCAGAAAGTAACCTTCACTAGTCAATTCAGAAGATAACACACCACTGATGCCCCACACTGGGGGGCAGTGTGGGACACTGTTGGAGGTTGGGAGCCCTATTGGGGGTTGGAGGCTCTGCAGTAGCAGGGAGGGGGGCACTGATGTCCACCATAAAAAGTTGTGGAGGCACTATGAGAGCTGGAAGGCACTGTGGCAGGTTGGGGGGCATTGTGGGACGTTGTTAGAGATTGGGAGCCTTATGGGGGACTAGAAGCTCTGCAGTAAGCTGGGGGCACTAATGTCCACCATAGAAGGTTGTGGAGGGCACTATGGGATCTGGAAGACACTGTGGGTGGTTTGAGGGCAGTCTGGGAGACTGTTGGAGATTGGGAGCCCTTTGGGGGCTGTAGGCTCTACAGTAAGCTGGGGGCACTGTGGTCCACCATAAAATAACGTGGGGGGGAGTTACTGAGGGAGCTGAAAGGCACCGTGGGAGGTTGGGGGGCAGTGTGGGACACTGGTGGAGATTGTGGGCCCCATGGAGGGCTGGAGGCTCTGCAGTAAGCTGGGGGGCACTGTAGTCCACCACATAAGGTTGTGGGGGGACTATGCGAGCTGAATGGCACTGTGGTAGGCTGGGGGGGGGGGGGGGGGGGTCAATGTGGGAAACTGATAGAGCTTGGAGCTCTAAGGGGGTCTGAAGTCCCTGGGGAGCACTAATCCACCATAGAAGTTTGTGGGGGCACTATTGGTGCTGGAAGGCACTGTAGGTGGTTTGGTGGCAGTGTGGGACACTGTTGGAGATTGGGAGCCCTATGGGTGTGGGGGGGGGGGCGGAGGTTCTGCAGTAAGCTGGGGGGCACTGTGGTCTGCAAGTTCACAGCAAACACATTTTAATGCGGCTCCTAAACTGTTTCTTTTCTTCTTCACGGTAGGCTTGCTTTGCATGTGACAGGTTCTCTTGAGTCAATCTTCTAGATGTCTAAGCTGCCCGAAGATCATAATAGGCCCCCTTGGCGTCAGGAAGTCTTCCACCCCCCTGACACATGGCACGTTCTGGGCGATTAAGTCCAAGGCTCGCTCTGTGTTCCGCGAGGCTGTTACAGACTTGGACGGGCTGACCATATTCCCGTCCGCCAGGCAGTTAGCAGCCAGTAGTAAATTCGCTCTCTCGGGCCCGAAAAATCTGGACCGTCACTCTGTTGATGACAAATCGCAGAACATGGCAGCGTTTTCTCAGGAAATGAAAAGTCGGGAACACACTGCTCCTATTGTATAATTAATAGTGACTATTATATAGGAATGGTCAACAAGTCCCGAGTCATTATGGCAGCAGAGCTCGCTCCAAACAACTCAACGTCTTCAATATATCGAAAGTATCAAATGTATTCATGCATCAGTCAAATGTATCAATATATAAGTCAAATGTATCAATGTATGAATCAAATGCATCAATGTATCAGTCAAAGTATCAATTTATCAGTCAAATGTATTAATATATCAATCAAATGTATCAATGTACAGTGAGGGAAAAAAGTGTTTGATCCCCTGCTGATTTTGTACGTTTGCCCACTGACAAAGAAATGATCAGTCTATAATTTTAATTTTCGGTTTATTTTAACAGTGAGAGACAGAAAAACAACAAAAATATCCAGGAAAACGCATTTCAAAAAAGTTATAAATTGATTTTCATTTTAATGAGTGAAATAAGTATTTGATCCCCTGCCAATTAGCAAGATTTCTGTCTCCCAGGTGTCTTCTACACAGGTAACAAGCTGAGATTAGGAGCACTCTCTTAAATGTAGTGCTCCTAATCTCAGCTTGTTACCTGTATAAAAGACACCTGTCCATAGAAGCAATCAATCAGATTCCAATCTCTCCACTATGGCCAAGACCAAAGAGCTGTCCAAGGATGTCAGGGACAAGATTTTAGACCTACACAAGGCTGGAATGGGCTACAAGACCATCGTCAAGCAGCTTGGTGAGAGGATGACAACAGTTGGTGCGATTATTCGCAAATGACAGAAACACAAAATAACTGTCAATCTCCCTCGGTCTGGGGCTCCATGTAGGATCTCACCTCGTGGAGTTTCAATGATCATGAGAACGGTGAGGAATCAGCCCAGAACTACACGGGAGAATCTTGTCAATGTTCTTAAGACAGCTGGGACCATAGTCACCAAGAAAACAATTGGTAACATATTACGCCATGAAGGACTGAAATCCTGCAGCGCCTGCAAGGTCCCCCTGCTCAAGAAAGCACATGTACAGGCCTGTCTGAAGTTTGCTAATGAACATCTGAATGATTCAGAGGAGAACTGGGTGAAATTGTTGTGGTCAGATGAGTCCAAAATCGAGCTCTTTGGCCTCAACCCAACTCGTGTTTGGAGGAGGAAAGCTGTCTATGACACCAAAAACACCATCCCAACCGTCAAACATGGAGGTGGAAACATTATGCTTTGGGGGTGTTTTTCTGCTAAGGGGACAGGTCGACTTCACCACATCAAAGGGACGATGGACGTGTCATTGTTCTGGACCCCCAAGTGTAAGCATGTCATCGTTCTGGTACCCCAAGTGTCAATGTGTCATTGTTCTGGACCCCCAAGTGTCAGTGTGTCATTGTTCTGCCCCCACAAGTGTCAGTGTGTCATTGTTCTGGACACCTAAGTGTCAGGATGTCATTGTTCTGGACCCCTAAGTGTCAGGATGTCATTGTTCTGGGGCCCCCAAGTGTCAGTGTTCTGGTCAGTGTGTCATTGTTCGGGGACCGCCAAGTGTCATTGAGCCATTGTTTTGGACCCCCAAGTGTCAATGTGTCATTGTTTTGGGCCCCCAAGTGTCATTGCGTCATTGTTCTGGGAACCCTGTGTCAGTATGCCATTGTTTTGGACCCCCAAATGTCAATGTGTCATTGTTCTGGACCCCCAATTGTCAGTGTGTCATTGTTCTGGGCCCCCAAGTGTCAGTGTGTTATTATTCTGGACCCCCAAGTGTCATTGTGTCATTGTTCTGGGAACCCTGTGTCAGTGTGTCATTGTTTTGGACCCCAAAATGTCAGTGTGTCCTTGTTCTGGACCCCCAAGTGTCAGTGTGTCATTCTTTTGCACCCCAATTATCAGTGTGTCTCGTTGTTCTCAAACTCCCACGTGTCCCTGGAACTCATTCTCATTACTTCCTGTATCAAGCTATCATTTATCTAGGACCCCAAGTATAAGCATGTCACTGCATTAGGACCCCACAAGTCCCCACAGTAACAAATATATACTATCTAATGACCTCTTTCCACTTCTTTCTTAAGGCTGAAGCTACCCAGGTGTGGGACACATTCAGGATCTCAATGAGCCCATCATGGGGGGATCCCTACTTCTGTGATTGCTCCTCCATGGATCCCTACTTCTGTACGTGCTCCTTCATAGATCCCTTGCTCCTTGATGGATCCATTATCCTAACTGTGTCAAAGTCCTCCTGAGCCTGCCTTGGAGAGCGGTGTCCTTGGCCATGGAATGTTGATGAAGGAGTAACGATCAAAGGACACAAGATAGGCGGTGTGTCAGGAGAGATTCTAATGCCAAGTTTCTTATTATAAACCCTTTCAGGGAAGCAGTAAGTCACTCCGGTGTTTGGTGTGTATATCAGTCAGGTAGTCGTATCACGTATCTGTTATGGAAGCTCTATGAATTCTATGGGTACATTACTTGGGGGGCCACCTTTTTCCTCTATCACGTTTTCATCTATTCTGGCCGTATTGACGCCACAAATGGGTTTCTAAAACTGGAGTGGAAGGGAGTGTCTGTGTTGCTTGCAGCAGCCAATCAGATTACAGATGTCATTTTAGAAAAACAAAACTTAAAGAAGCACTCTAGCTTAAAGGCCCAGGTCAACAGTTGAAGACACCACCGAACTACAAACAGTACATGCATGGTGTTGTATCTGTCATAGGATTTGTATTTCTGTCCATCCAATTCTGGTATTTACACAGCCCTGCCACAAAGTCTGGTTACTTATTGCGATTATGCATGCGTTTAGTTAAGTTTAGACTTGCGTTTAAACAACCAAGTCCCTGAAAAGCAGTTTGCGCTCAGGAGAAGAAAAATGGGAAATGTGCCACAAAGAGACCATGTACATACAAATAAAATATCCCAAATCTTTGTTTATACATTTTAAAAACATAATTAAAAGACAACATATCCAAAATGTAGCATGAAGCATTTATACAATGTAGATATTGGCGTTACGGATCGAGGCGTTTCACGAGAGACTCGCTTCCTCAGATTCCACGCTCTTTGTACATGATGAAAAATGCTTTAAGCCTACAAAAAACAATTGCAAACAAGCAAAAATGCAATTGTTTACTATAGACTTAACGCATTTTTCATGTACAAAGAGCGTAAATCCTGTGGGGGGTTGAGGGGCAGTGTGGGACACTGTTGGAGATTGGAATCCCTATGGGGGGCTGGAGGCTCTGCAGTAAGCTGAGGGGCAATAATGTCCACTATAGAAGGTTGTGGCAGCACTATGGGAGATGGAAGGCACTGTTGGAGGTTGGGAGCCCTATGGGGGGTTGGAGGCTCTGCAGTAAGCAGGGAGGGGGGCACTGATATCCACCATAAAAAGTTGTGGTGGCACTATGAGAGCTGGAAGGCACTGTGGCAGGTTGGGGGGCAATGTGGGACATTGTTGGAGATTGGGGGCCTTATGGGGGACTAGAGGCTCTGCAGTAAGCTAGGGATTACTAATGTCCACCATAGAAGGTTGTGGGGGGCACTATGGGAGCTGGAAAACACTGTGGGTGGTTTGGGGGCAGGGTGGGACACTGTTGGAGATTGGGAGCCCTATGGGGGCTGGAGGCTCAACAGTAAACTGGGGGCACTGTGGTCCACCATAAAATAGCATGGGGGGGTCACTAAAGGAGCTGGAAGGCACTGTGGGAGGTTGGGGGGGCAGCGTAGGACACTGGTGGAGATTGTGAGCCCCATGGGGGGCTGGAGGCTCTGCAGTAAGTTGGGGGGCACTGTGGTCCTCCACATAAGGTTGTGGGGGGGGGGCTAGGGGAGCTGGATGGCACTGTGGTAGGTTGGGGGGTCAATGTGGGACACTGATGGGTACTGGGAGCTCTAAGGGGGACTTGAGTCTCTGCAGTAGGCTGGGGGGAACTAATCCACCATAGAAGTTTGTGGGGGGTTCTATAGGTGCTGGAAGGCATTGTGGGTGGTTTGGTGGCAGTGTGGGACACTGTTGGAGATTGGGAGCCCTATGGGTGGGGGGGGGGCAGAGGCTCTGCAGTAAGCTGGGGGGGTACCATAAAAACTTGTGAGGGGCACTGTGGGAGCTGCAGGGCACTACAGTAGGTTGGGGGCAGTGTGGGACACTGTTGGAGACTGGGCACCCCATTGGGGGCCGAAGGCTTGTCAGTAGGCTGGGGTGCACTGTGGGGGGGGGGGATGTGTTGGAGAGCACATGTAGGAGGTTGGGGAGCATGTGAACCACTATGGAAGGTTGAGGGGCACTATGGGAGCTGGATCGCACTGTGGTAGGTTGGGAGGGGGGCAGTGTGGGACACTGACGGAGACTGGGGGCTCTAAGGGGGCTGGAGTCTCTGTAGTAGGCTGGGGGGCTACCATAGACGTTTGTGAGGAGCACATGTAGGAGGTTGGGGAGATAAGGCCTGCTGTTTGAGAACATCTGCCTTAGACTAAATGAGGACTTTTACTTTTCCCGGAGCTGAGCTTTAACCAAGGACTGAAATATCAGTTGTGGATGGAGGGATGAATGCACAGGTCCTCTTTCACCGAGTGACCTTTTGGGCCAGAGACAAAACCAATATTTGAAGATTCCGAAGTTGAGGCTGCATGAAAAAGCTGTTTTGTGTCAGATGCTTACATAACAAAAATTGGGCTTGCGGGGTCTGGTTTGATGGATGGGTGTTTGGTTAATGACGTAATGGCCTCCTATGCACAAGTTCAGGAATGCAGCCTCTCAGAAACACTATTTGTGTGTATTCAGAATAAAGAGATACAGTAGGTGAGATCTTTCTGCAGCATGAGGGAACTTTGTTGGCCTTCCAGCACGGTAATAGCTGTTTACATATCAGAACCTTTGGGAACGAGATACAGATATTCTTGTATTTTACCGCACTGAGCCCATGCCAATACGTGCCCCATTAACACAATTTTATGGTCCGTGTATATAAACTGAGAGGAGCCTGAGAAGGGGGGCTGGAAAGCCTAAACAGAACATGATGGACTTGATGGAACTGTTCCAAACACGTCCAGCTGGGGGAAAGGAGGCCCAAGGGTAAAACCAGAAAACATTGGAGGGACTCTACCTCCCGGTCAGTCTGAGAACACCTTAGACTTAAGTGGAGACCATAGCCAGGCAAAGGGTAAGGTCAGAGGCGTAGCTTGAAGCTTGTGGGCCCTGATGCAAAAGTTGACCTGGCCCCCCCCACTACCACCCACCACTTCCATCGTGTATGCAGATACACCCACCGCACGCCAAGATACTCAAAGTGGCTTAAGAGTTTAGAATTCCCAGAGTTCCTCCTTACATTAGAAGACAGGGATCACCCCTGTAGAATCAGAGAACAGGGATCACTGCTGGAATATCAGAGGACAGGGACCCCTGGCAGGTCATTTGGCAGAGCTCCTTTCCCATCCCAGCACTGTATACAGCTCCCTCCCACAATACACAGGGCTGAAATCACATTTCTTTACACACAGTCTATCAGCCTTCAAAGGATGTATCTGGCTTTTATGTTGCCCTTCTGTCCTGTGAAAGTCTCTGGTCGGAACGGCAGTGTAGTTGCAGTAGGCAGATACACCCTATGCAAATCATGGCTGACTGGCTGTGTTGTAAAGGAATGTGATTTCAGCCCTGTGGAGGAGGAGCAGTATAGTATAGAATGCTGTACTGGGAAAGAAACTCAGCAGTGGGCATAGCATCCAGGGCGGAGCGGGTGGTCAGGGGGTTTTGGGGAGGCGAAACTTAGATGGGGTCGGGGCAAAGCCATGTGACATGAAATCTGGACCCTGCAGCCCCTCAGGAGGTCTTAAGGGATTTATTTGAGCGTTTTCTGAAGGTTTCTCTGTCAGTGTTGGCAGGTGTTGGGGGAAGTGTGCCTTTTCCCCAGTTGTCAGGGAAGTGGGGTAAGTGGACATCCCCGGGTGGGGGGGTACAGAGAATCCCAGCTAGTGACTAGAAGACACTGAGTGGTGTCTTACCTCACCAGTGACATCAGTCCCATCGTGGCTACAGGACGGCACTCTCCTCCTCTTAACTCACTGAGCTTGGTTACCATTCCATGTTGCCACCACACAGCACAGACACTTCCCCATCCTGGGCTGTTCTCACCCCATGCTCCTCTCCATTCAGGAAAAGGCTCACAGCTTCTTCCCTGCCAATGAGAACAGAGGGGTGTAGACTGTGGAAGGCAAAGTGGAAGCCCAGTACAGGAGCGTGGCTGTGGGGCCCTAGGGCATATCGGAGCTGGACTTTGTGGAGGATATGATAATATGACAGGGAGGCTGCAGGTGCCCTCTGGAGCTAGGGGCGGGGTTGCGATTGAGACCCCTGCAACCCCTCATGCTACGCCTATGAGTAAGGTGTCCCAAAACTTTTATAGAGCAGTGGGGAAGGGTGGTCCTTTGGCCTCAGGTGGGTGTTAGTAGGAGGCTTCCAAGATTCTCAGCTAACCTCCACTAGACTCATAAACAGGCAGACACTGCAACAAAAGGATGGCGGCAGGTATGGTCGGGGGGTGGGGGGGGGGGGCAGATGTGGCATTTGGGCTTACAGTGAACCTACGCTTTTTTGACCACTTGATATCCCACCTCTGTTGCTTATAGCTACCTTCAGTTAATTTCCTCACCACCTTGTTCACCCATCAGATTCATGTGCAAGCTCCGAACTTAATTGGTCAGAGCTTACACTCAGGTCTCCCCACACTCCAAAGGCTGCCATTATTTCAATGAAAAAATAAAATTTCCTTCCTCTGAATAACATTCTAGAAAGTAACATTATTACCGACAAGACTGGTAAATTGGCAACCAGATGACAAACCTGCCACCACGCTATATAACTGCAAGCTATCTATCTATCTATCTATCTATCTATCTATCTATCTATCTATCTATCTATCTATCTATCTATCTATCTATCTATCTATCTATCTATCTATCTATCTATCTATCTATCTCCTTCTGGAAGGGACAGTGTAGGGACATCTGTGATGAAGTATGGTTGGTATAGATATAGGTCTAGGTAGAATTAGGTAAATATGTCTAGAAAGAGGAAGCAGGTAGGTGATCTACCAAACCTGAACTGTCCCCTTTAGTTCTAACTGGACGCCAGTTTTGACTCCGTATGGTGGACCCAGAATGATGATGATGAATGTGATCTCTGTACATCTGAGAACATCTCTAGCAGCTCCATTTCGGCAGACAACCAACAATCATAGGGTGGGTCTCTGTGCCACCAGGGCCAGCTGCCCATAGCCGGAGATGGATGCAAAACAGAGAACGTCACCTCCAGTGCCAGCCACAGCTACCAAACAACACCACCGCCCCCCGTGGGCCCGGGGCCAGGGTACGGCTGTTTATTTCATCCCAGGCCCTGGACACAAAGGAAGGAGGAAAAACATTTGTAGAAGATGGCCTCCCTGGCGCTGGGGACAGGTCCCCCCCAGGCCTCTCCGGGGTACACTGTACCCTCTGTTATCCGGAGAAGAGAAGGAAAACAGATCCTTTCAGCCAATGTTTATGGCAGCACGGTGCGTGTGCTGGAACCTGATCCTGGAGGACAATGAGGCCTATTTATCGGCGTCCCCGTGTTACGAGGCTCATTACTCAGCACTTTCCAATACAGAACAATGCGCGAGTATTTCAGGAGAGGCGTTTTGACGTTCGGAGCCCGACATTCCATCCCCATTGCACCAGACCTCTGTTCACAGCTCATAGGAGGATTCTTTTAAATGGCCGTTGTTTTAATGCATTCCGATAGATGGCAGTTAATTACAGCGTCCGCCAAACATCATCATTTTTTCCTTAGCCCGCCGAATCCAAGCGAGTGAGGTGTCGCCACTTTTCAGGTAGTCAATTGCTTTTCCAGGTGGCTCGTGTTTTTTTTTTTTTTTGTTTAGAAAGTCTTGTAAGACATTTTGTTCGGAGGAACATGCCTGGAAGACATATTGTTCATCGCAAGACGTAACTACGTCCACCGGAAGAGTAAAGTGGAGCCAGACTCACACCAAGCGTCTTGTGAACAGTTTCCCTCACGTTTTCATGCTACACACATAGGGCATCCTGTTCATTTCAGTGGGCTGCCACTACGCGCCAAAGTAACTCACGTACCTTTTTGAGCGTTGAGCTTTGGGCATCGCAGGTGCAACACACAGTTTTGGCATGTTCCGTGAGCGCGGGCAAAAACGCGCACTTTTGCGCGCATTCACAGAACGCTCGGGCTTCATTCACATCTGCAAAGTTTTATTTAAAGACAGACTAAAAAATTGTTAAAAAAACAATTATGGCAAGTACGACAAAATACAGTTTTATGGATACAGCACTTTAGAATGGAGTTCCCAACATGTTACGCCTATGTTCTGGGCTTCTTCTGGGGACGATGTCCATTGGAGGTACAAGCCTTCTATTAGACCGGAGTTGACAACATGTTTCGCCCATGTTCCAGGCTTCTTCAGGGGATGATGTCCATTTGAGACACAAGCCTTCTATTAGAATGGAGTTCCCAACATGTTTCGCCCATGTTCCGGGCTTCTTCAGGGGATGCTGTACATTGGAGGTACAAGCCTTCTATTAGAATGGAGTTCCCAACATGTTTTGCCCATGTTCCGGTCTTCTTCAGGGAATGCTGGCCATTGGAGGTACAAGCCTAATGGAAGGCTTGTACCTCCAAAGGACAGCATCCCCTGAAGAAGCTTGTACCTCCAATGGACAGCAGCCCCTGAAGAAGCCCGGAACGTGGGCGAAACATGTTGGGAACTCCATTCTAATAGAAGGCTTGTACCTCCAATGGACAGCATCCCCTGAAGAAGCCCGGCACGTATGCAAAACATGTTGGGAACTCCATTCTAAAGTGCTATATCCATAAAACTGTATTGAAACGTACTGGCCAGAATTGTTTTTTTTAACAATTTTTTATTCTGTCTTTATATAAAACATTTTATACTATACCTTGAGATTACTATATCTTATTTTTTTTTTGCACCTTAAAAATCCCATAAAATCCTCCTATACCTATTCAACTAAGGGATGTGGTGCTAATAATATGTTGGTGTGCCCGTGGTTATAAGGTCCTTTTTCCATCTGCACGTTCTCTTTTGCTTGCTTTGCATGCATGTTCACCAAACGCACGAAGAACACACAACGCGCTTCGAGTGACATTAATTGTTAGTTTGCTGCCCCTGCAACCACAGCTGTCACTCCCCCAGCCTACTTCAGACAACCTCCTAAACATACATCCAGGCAGAATTTTCGCTAATTCGAATATCCGAATTGACGAAAACCCGTTTAACTAATTTTTCTGAATAGTCGTAAATTCGGAAATTTGAAAATCCGAAAATTCTAAATCCGGAAATTCGAAAATCTGAAAATAAGAATGAAAATTCAAAAAAACGAAAATAAGAATGAAAATATGAAAAATTCCAAAACCCGAAAATAAACAAATCTGAAATAATAACTAACTAATAATAACTTAACTATTACTAACTATTAAATTATAGGTATTGGAATTTCCTTTCAAATTTGGCTGTTAGTGAACGTAACGAATACAAATTTATCTGAAGTTACGAATTATCCGAAATAACTAATGCCATATCTAAACGAATGGAGCATAACAAATTAATAATAATAAATAACAATAATAATAAAAAACTTTTTATTATTATTTTTATTATTATTAATTCATTCCATTCCACTTGTTTTGATACGGAATTCGTTATTTCGGATAATTCGTAACTTCGGAAAAATTCGTATTCGTTACGTTCACTAACAGCCAAATTTGAAAGGAAATTCCAATACCTATAATGTAATAGTTAAATATTATTAGTTAGTTAGTTATTATTTAAAATTTTAGAATTTCCGTTCTTTTGAATTTTAAGGTTTTCTTTCTTATTTTCAGATTTTCGCATTTTTGAATTTTCGGATTTTCCAATTCAAGGATTTTGGAATTTACAAATTTGTAAATTTTCGAATTTTACGAATTAACGGATTTTGGGATTTTCGAACTTTTGAATTTACGAATTTACGAATGTGCGAATTTTCGAATTTATGAAGTTACGAATTTACGAATTTTTTCAACCCCAAAAAAGATGCAAGAGCTTCTTTGGTGCGATTGTCGCGCGTACTGTAGGGCAGCCTATTGAAATGAACGGGCTGCCCTATGCATGTGGCGTGAAAACCTGCGAAAAAAAAGTGCCAAAATCGTGCATTCACATGAAGTGGGTGAAGGGGTGAATGTAGCCTAAAGGTCTTTTTTTCTTCTTTTTTTTAAACTTTCGATAGAGGGCTATGCTTACACCTATTGGGAACGTGCGCAAAATTGCACGCTTTCTAGACACTGACAGAAAAGCGCAGACACCCAGCAGTGCCGTTAATTGCTTATTTAATTTTATTTAATCGTTTTTTTTTATTGCTATTTTAAGTAGAAGTTAACGTTTCTTGTCCAAGCGGCGGTCAAGCTCTGCGTTGATTTTTTGCGAAGTCTCGTTTGCTTATAGGAGAGTTTCCTGGTCTAAACTAAGAAAAGATTTAAAATAGCAGCAATCAATCGAGCCAGTGTCAGCTAAAAATACCTGCGCTATCTACGGGAGCCGTGTGCGGAGAGGAGGCCGTGCCGGGTGTTACTGGGTGACTATAGAAACAAACGTTCATTCAGTGCCGTTTGGTGAGGAGCTTATAAAACACTGGAGTCCATTGACATTCATTTCAACAGTAAGGCTGTAAGTGTGTGTAGTGGGGCCCCACAGCAAAAACCACTAAGGGGCCCCTTGCTTTGCTAATCTTCATCTCAAAGTAAATTCCTCTATTATAGCTACAGAATGTCAGGGAGGACTCTAATGGGCACTCCTGGATGTAAGGGGGGACTCTGATCGACATTTCTGGATATGAGGGGGACTCTGATGGGCACTCCTGGATGTAAGGGGGACTCTGATGGGCACCCCTGGATGTAAGGGGGACCAGATGAGCACTCCTAGATGTAAGGGGGGCTCTGATGGGCACTCCTGGATGTAAGGGGGACTCTGATGGGCACTCCTGGATGTAAGGGGGACTCTGATGGGCACTCTTTGCTCTAAAGGGGGACTCTGATGGGCACTCCTGAATGTAAGGAGGACTCTGATCGGCGCTCCTGAATGTAAGGGGGACTCTGATGGGCACTCCTGGATATAAGGAGGACTCTGATCGGCGCTCCTAGATGTAAGGGAGACTCTGATGGGCGCTCCTAGATGTAAGGGGGACTCTGATGGGCACTCCTGGATGTAAGGGGGACTCTGATGGGCACTCCTGGATGTAAGGAGGACTCTGATCGGCGCTCCTGAATGTAAGGGGGACTCTGATCAGCACTCCTGGATATAAGGAGGACTCTGATCGGCGCTCCTAGATGTAAGGGGGACTCTGATGGGCACTCCTGGATGTAAGGGGGACTCTGATGGGCACTCCTGGATGTAAGGGGGACTCTGATGGGCACATTTAGATGTAAGGGGGACTCTGATGGGCACTCCTGGATGTAAGGGGGACTCTGATGGGCACTCCTGGATGTAAGGGGGACTCTGATGGGCACTTCTAGATGTAAGGGGGGCTCTGATCGGCACTCCTGTTTGTAAGGGGGACTCTGATGGGCACTTATAGATGTAAGGGTGACTCTGATGGGTACACCTTGATGTAAGGGGGGACTTTGATCGGCACTCCTAGATGTAAGGGGGACTCTGTTGGGCACTCCTGGATTTAAGGGGGGACTCTGATGGGCGTTCTTTGATCTAAGGGGGGACTCTGATGGGCACTCCTGGATGTAAGGGGGGCTCTGATGGGCACCTATAGATTTAAGGGTGACTCTGATGGGCACACCTGGATGTAAGGGGGGACTCTGATGGGCACTTCTAGATGTAAGGGGGACTCCGATGGGCACTCCTGGATGTAAGGGGGACTCTAATGGGCACCTATAGATGTAAGGGTGACTCTGATGGGCACACCTGGATGTAAGGGGGGGACTCTGATGGGCACTTCTAGATGTAAAGGGGACTCTGATGGGCACTTCTGGATGTAAGGGGGACTCTGATCGGCACTTCTGGATGTAAGTGGGACTCTGATCGGCACTTCTGGATGTAAGGGGGACTCCGATGGGCACTCCTGGATGTAAGGGGGACTCTAATGGGCACCTATAGATGTAAGGGTGACTCTGATGGGCACACCTGGATGTAAGGGGGGGACTCTGATGGGCACTTCTAGATGTAAAGGGGACTCTGATGGGCACTTCTGGATGTAAGGGGGACTCTGATCGGCACTTCTGGATGTAAGTGGGACTCTGATCGGCACTTCTGGATGTAAGGGGGACTCTGATTGGCACCTATAGATGTATGGGTGACTCTGATGGGCACACCTGGATGTAAGGGGAGACTCTGATTGGCACTCCTAGATGTAAGGGGGGCTCTGATGGGCACTTCTGGATTTAAGGGGGACTCTGAGGGGGGCTCTGTTGGGCACTTCTGAATTTAAGGGGGACTCTGATGGGCACCTCTAGATGTAAGGTTGACTCTGATGGGCACACCTGGATGTAAGGAGGACTCTGATCAGCACTCCTAGATGTAAGGGGGGCTCTGATGCACACTCCTGGATTTAAGGGGGACTCTGATCGGCACTCTTTGATCTAAGGGGGGACTCTGATGGGTACTCCTGGATGTAAGGGGGACTCTGATCGGTGCTCTTTGATGTAAGGGGGGCTCTGATGGGCACTTCTGGATTTAAGGGGGACTCTGATGGGCACTCCTGGATGTAAGGGGGACTCTGATGGGCACCTCTAGATGTAAGGTTGACTCTGATGGGCACACCTGGATGTAAGGAGGACTCTGATCAGCACTCCTAGATGTAAGGGGGGCTCTGATGCACACTCCTGGATTTAAGGGGGACTCTGATCGGCACTCTTTGATCTAAGGGGGGACTCTGATGGGTACTCCTGGATGTAAGGGGGACTCTGTTCGGTGCTCTTTGATGTAAGGGGGGTATTCTGGTGGGCATTCCTCGATGCAAGGGGGCACTAAGACAAGAAAAGGAAGCATGGAAGAAGGGAAGAGAGGAGGACAGAAATGAAAAGAAAGGAGGAATGGAGGGAGTGAGGTAATATGAAGAAGAAATAAAGGAAAGAGGGGGGGGAGTGAGAGGGTAGAAGCAAATAAGAAAGAAGGGAAGGGAAAGTGGAAGAAAGGAAAGGTGAAGGAATGATGAAAGGAAGGTGGGAGGAAAGAAATAAGATAGGAAGGTTGGAAAGGAGGAAAAGTAGCTGGAAGAGAGGAAGAAAGGAAGAAACAGAGGGAGGAAGGAAATATGGAAGGAGCAAAGGGAGGGAGGTTGGAAGGAAATAAGGAAGGAGGTAAGGGAGCGAGGGAGAGTAGCATGAAAGGAAGGAAGGAGGGAGAAGAGGGAGGAAGGAATAAAGAAGGGAGTAAAGGAGGGAGGGAAGAAAGAAATTGAGGGAGGATGAAAAGAAGGAAGGAAGGAAGGAAGGAAGGAAGGAAGGAAGGAAGGAAGGAAGGAAGGAAGGAAGGAAGGAAGGAAGGAAGGAATAAGGAGGCGGTGGAGGGAAATAAGGAAGGAGGAGAGGGAAGAAGATGAAGTAAGAAAGGTGGAATGAAAGAAATAAGGTAGTTGGAAGGAGGGAGAAGAATGAAAGGACAGAAGGGAGGAAGGAATGAGAAGGAGAAGAAAAGAAAAAGAACGGAGGGAGAGAGGAGGATGAAATAAGAAAAAAATACCAGTGAGGGTTGGAAAAGAGACTGAACGAGAGAGAAAGACAACTCATGGATGGTCCTCTGTCTCTGAATCTCAATCTCCAGAGTCTTTGTCTAATAAATTGGGCTATAGAACTGGGAGGAGCTAACTAAAAGAGGGTCAGCTGAGAAGTAAAGATGGACGGGGGAATTTGGCTACAAAGTAGGACAATTAAACAATAGGTTGGTGATGAGACCAGCAGAGGAGCCTACAAGGGCTGGTGGACCTTATCCGGCCAACATCATGGCTACAGATACTTTCCCTATTTTCTCATTTTACGGCCCTTTAAATGTTCTCAGAAAGTTTCCAATCAGTCCCCACTCCCGACTATCCCAGAGCATTCTAAATATAACTTCATCGCTCAAATAATAGTACAGTATATGACAGAGGAGCGTTTGAAAGTCACAGCGCCCTAAATAAATCCAAACTTGCTTTGTCATAGGACACACATGGAAATGGCAGAAGCCAGGAGGCCGGTGTAAGCCTTCTTATCATGTGATGGAACAGATCGAATTCCTGCTTCTGTTTTCATAGCTGAAAATAAGCTCAAGCAAGTTGCAAGGATCTTGCATCAGTGAGGCACTGTAGATATAAAATATACCTCGTGCCTCGTGACATTCCCTTCTAATGATCAGTGGTGGGTGACAATTCCTCGGGATCACCGGTTGATGGAGGAACCTGTCAGCAGGCTACGTCCTCCTTGCAGTCATTAGGGTACTAACATGTTACAAGTGGCCTACAAATGTTCTTGGTCACGTAGCATGTGTGTCGTCCGGATACTTAAGACCCGAAAGGCCGTGAAGATCTGCTGACGGCCAGAGGTGACCCTACAACGTTCTTTACGTTCCTCGGGACACTTTTATCTCTTGTTTATAAACACAGTAAAAGCTGGGCATTCCTCAATGTATAGTAATAACATACGCTATCTAATGATAATAATTCGAGGTTATCCACTCGATTCATAATCCCAGAAAATTTTGAAAAACAAAAAAAACTAGAAATTTTAAGTGTATTTAAGCTCAAGAATAAAAATGTAATGTATTGTATCTTATCAGTCTCCATCTGTGGTGACTGCATTCATTTTCTTTCTTGTGGCTTCTTTTTCCTTTATTTTCACTTGGTGATCCGGCTAGTTACACCAGTTCTGTGATAGTTTACTCGGTCATGCATTAGTATACCCCAGAGGTCTCCTAACTGCGGCCCACAGGCTGGATGTGGCCCTTTGCTTGTCTTTATCTGGCCCTTGGGGCACTATTCCTGCCACTGATACCAATGATAGGGCACTATTATTCCCACCAACAGCAATGATAGGGGATTTTTTCTCCCACTGATACCAATGATGGTGCACTATTCTTGGACTGACACCAACGATGGGGCACTATTCCTCTCACTGACACCAATAATGTCATTTTTTTAAACTCCCAATGATCTCCAGGCCTATGCCATTGTTTACTCCCACTAATTCCCAATGATGGGACACTATTGCTCCCACTGATACAAATGATGGGGCACTATTTCTTCCACTGACACCAATGATGGGGCACCTTTTCTTGCACTGACACCAATGATGGGGCACTTTTTCTTGCACTGACACCAGTGATGGGGCACTATTCCTCCCACTGACACCAATGCTGGGGCACTATTCCTCCCACTGACACTAATGATGAGGCACTATTTCTTCCACTGACACCAACGATGGGGCACTATTCCTCCCGCTGACACCAATAATGTCATTTTTTTAAACTCCCAATGATCTCCAGGCCTATGCCATTGTTTACTCCCACTAATTCCAGGGCATATTCTACTCCCACTGGCCCACAGTCCGGCACAATTTGGCTTGAATGGTAGTAAATTGTCCCTTTGTTTTGAAAGTTTGGAGACCTCTGGTATACCCAAATTAATTTTTATATAATTTTTTGAGACGCATAGAGCTTTCTTTTGGTGGTGTTTAATAAGAATTTTTTTAAATAAATAAAGTAAAGTAAAAATTAAAAACAAATGATGTTCTGACTGCCTATTGCATTTCATGAGGTCCTCAAATGTCAGGGCAGTGCATCCACCAGGTCCAATGACAAGGTTAGTACCATCCCTGGAAGGGCATTCGGACCACCACCGTATGGAGGCTGTCTTCTCACCGAACACCACCAATGTAGGGGTCTTCGTCCTCTATACAACAAAATGTTTTTTTTGGAATAATAATGAAAGAATGAAGAGAGCATATATTGGTAGTTAGTGGGAAGAATGCTCCTTACATTGGTGGTCAGTGAAAGGCATGTTCCTTACATTGATATTCAGTGTGAAGAATGTTCCTTACATTGGTGGTCAGTGAGGAGAATGGTCCTTACATTGGTAATCAGTGAGAAGAATGTTCCTTACATTGGTGATCAGTGAGGAGAATGGTCCTTACATTGGTAATCAGTGGGAAGAATGTTCCTTACATTGGTGATCAGTGAGAAGAATGTTCCTTACATTGGTGATCAGTGAGAAGAATGTTCCTTACATTGGTGATCAGTGAGAAGAATGTTCCTTATATTGGTGATCAGTGAGAAGAATGCTCCATATATTGGTGGTCAGTGAGGAGAATGGTCCTTACATTGGTTGTCATTTGGAGGAACACCCCTTACATAGATGATTAGTGGGGGGAATGTCCCCTTACAGATATCCGAGAGGATTCTTGGTGTCAGCTGTAGCGTATCCAACAGGCAAAACAGTTTATAGCATGCTCAGGGAACCTCTAGCACCCTCTGCTCTCTGGTATTCAGTAGGAAGAATGCTCCTTACATTGATGGTCAATTGGGAAGAATGTTCCTTACATTGGTGATCAGTGAGAAGAATGTTCCTTACATTGGTGATTAGTGGGAAGAATGCTCCTTACATTGGTGATCAGTGTGAAGAATGTTCCTTACATTGGTGATCAGTGTGAAGAATGTTCCTTACATTGGTGATCAGTGTGAAGAATGCTCCTTACATTGGTGATCAGTGGGAAGAATGCTCCTTACATTGGTGATCAGTGGGAAGAATGTTACTTACATTGGTGATCAGTGGGAAGAATGTTACTTACATTGGTGATCAGTGTGAAGAATGTTCCTTACATTGGTGATCAGTGTGAAGAATGTTCCTTACATTGGTGATCAGTGGGAAGAATGTTACTTACATTGGTGATCAGTGTGAAGAATGTTCCTTACATTGGTGATCAGTGTGAAGAATGTTCCTTACATTGGTGATCAGTGAGAAGAATGCTCCTTACATTGGTGATCAGTGGGAAGAATGTTCCTTACATTGGTGATCAGTGGGAAGAATGTTACTTACATTGGTGATCAGTGGGAAGAATGTTACTTACATTGGTGATCAGTGTGAAGAATGTTCCTTACATTGGTGATCAGTGTGAAGAATGTTCCTTACATTGGTGATCAGTGAGAAGAATGCTCCTTACATTGGTGATCAGTGGGAAGAATGTTCCTTACATTGGTGATCAGTGAGAAGAATGCTCCTTACATTGGTGATCAGTGGGAAGAATGCTCCTTACATTGGTGATCAGTGAGAAGAATGCTCCTTACATTGGTGGTCAGTGAGAAGAATGTTCCTTATATTGGTGATCAGTGAGAAGAATGTTCCTTACATTGGTGATCAGTGAGAAGAATGTCCCTTACATTGGTAGTCAGTGGGAAGAATGTTCCTTACATTGGTGATCAGTGTGAAGAATGTTCCTTACATTGGTGATCAGTGGGAAGAATGTTCCTTACATTGGTGATCAGTGAGAAGAATGCTCCTTACATTGGTGATCAGTGGGAAGAATGTTCCTTACATTGGTGATCAGTGAGAAGAATGCTCCTTACATTGGTGATCAGTGGGAAGAATGCTCCTTACATTGGTGATCAGTGAGAAGAATGCTCCTTACATTGGTGGTCAGTGAGAAGAATGTTCCTTATATTGGTGATCAGTGAGAAGAATGTTCCTTACATTGGTGATCAGTGAGAAGAATGTCCCTTACATTGGTAGTCAGTGGGAAGAATGCTCCTTACATTGGTGATCAGTGGGAAGAATCTTCCTTACATTGGTGATCAGTGGGAAGAATGCTCCTTACATTGGTGATCAGTGGGAAAAATGTTCCTTACATTGGTGATCAGTGGGAAGAATCTTCCTTACATTGGTGATCAGTGGGAAGAATGTTCCTTACATTGGTGATCAGTGAGAAGAATGTTCCTTACATTGGTGGTCAGTGAGAAGAATGTTCCTTACATTGGTGATCAGTGGGAAGAATCTTCCTTACATTGGTGATCAGTGGGAAGAATGTTCCTTACATTGGTGATCAGTGAGAAGAATGCTCCTTACATTGGTGGTCAGTGAGAAGAATGTCCCTTACATTGGTGGTCAGTGAGAAGAATGTTTCTTAGATTAGTGGTCAGTGAGAAGAATGTTCCTTACATTGGTGATCAGTGAGAAGAATGATCCTTACATTGGTGATCAGTGAGAAGAATGTTCCTTACATTGGTGATCAGTGAGAAGAATGTTTCTTAGATTAGTGGTCAGTGAGAAGAATGTTCCTTACATTGGTGATCAGTGAGAAGAATGATCCTTACATTGGTGATCAGTGAGAAGAATGTTCCTTACATTGGTGATCAGTGAGAAGAATGCTCCATATATTGGTGGTCAGTGAGGAGAATGATTCTTACATTGGGGGAACACCCCTTACATAGATGATTAGTGGGGGGAATGTCCCCTTACAGATATCCGAGAGGATTCTTGGTGTCAGTTGTAGGGTATCCAACAGGCAAAACAGTTTATAGCATGCTCAGGGAACCTCTAGCACCCTCTGCTCTAATGACATGAAGAACTAGCCGGGGCTCCTGGTAGCCACAGACAATGTGATTTTAGCTGAGGCGTTGGGGTCACATGATAGAGCCCAGGAACTGAGTGTTTTATTTATCCTAGCAAGAAAAAGTATTTTTTCTCTTACAAACAGTAATAATCTGATCTGGCATTGCCGTGATTTCTATGGATTGACATGAATTGGAAATTTTAATAATAGGTCCACATTAATCCTACAGTATTGTGAAGCAGCAGGCGTGCCTGATTACCCAGCATGCCCCTGAGAGGAACCCGATCCTCTATATCGCCGTTCTATGGCCGCACACATATGATGTTTGGAATGCCCAGCTGCTCATTGCTAGATATCTAATGCATAGGGCAGCCCTCACCCCAGGAATATGGAAAATGTCCCTCGCTGACGTGCCACGGTCACACTGCTTGTGCTAATCGTGTCATTGACATTAATGTTGGATGCATGGATGTACAGCTTAAGACAGCTTCGAAGAGAACCTGTCACCAGATCACATGATATGAAGTGTGATAATTGTGTGATAAGAGGAACCAAAGTAATGGTCGTACATGGCGTCATCTTGTCATCATTTTGCTACTGCATCACCTGGAGCCCCGAGGACCCGGAGGAGCGTAATATGTAAATACTGATATAGTAATATGCCAGAGATCAGAAGGCAACCCTGCATTTCTCAGTGCAATATAGGCACCTCTACATAATCCCACAGTTCGCGTATATGCAGTTGCAGTCTGCATTCTCTACTATAGGTGGCGCTCAACCGCAGCAGCTATGCAGATAGGGGGAGGAAGTTGAGAAGAGATCCTCTATGATTTCCTCAGTCACATAGGGCGGTGACCCGGTTGTATGGTCATGCCCCGTGTGACTTTGGCAGCCATCTTGGGTCAGGCAGAGTCTATTTAAGATGCTGAGCCTTGGGTTTGGCGCACTTTCATGCTAGTGGCTAGTGTGGGGGCAGGTTCCCCGTCTGTCAGGGACAGTGGTGAGTGATAGGAAAAGGTTCTGGAGGAGTAGGGAGAGAGCAGGGACTAGGTCAACCTTATCAACAAACTTCCCCTTTGGGTTGGACTGGCCAGGCTGCACTCTGCTCCTTGTGGCAGACACTGTCGACATCCCAGAATCTTCCGACTGCTGTCTTTCCACTGTACAGTTGTAAGTGGCACCAAACGGGTGAATTTCCCGCAGGGCCTGTTACCTGTTGATCTACATTTACAATATATAGTTTCTGGCAAATTGGGATTCTGTGTACTTAGTGCTTGCAACACCAAGCTGCACCTCCTACCCAACACCCTACAGACACCACTCTATAGTCCCACAGTGCAATATGGGTGCTGCTCCATCGTTCCTTGCTTCTGTGCAATCGGGACATCTTTTGGTGGTCCCATTGTGCAATACAGGAAACTCTCAATGGTCTTACGGTGTAACAGCATCTGTGGATCGTCCCACTCTGCAATACAGGCACTGCCTAATGGTCCCACAGTACAATACTGCCACTTCTCAATAGTCCCATAGTGCAATATGGGCATCTCCTCGTTGTTGCACAGTGCAAAAAAGAAACTTACAGTGGTCTTATAGGGCATGGTTCCAGCATGCAATATTGCCTCCTTTCAATGGTCTCACAGTGCAATATTGGCATCCCTCTATAGTCCCACAGTGCAATATGGGCACCTGTCCATGGTACAACAGAGCAATACGATTACCCATTAATAGTACCACACTGCAGTATGGGCATCTGTTGATGGTGCCACTGTGCAATATGGAAATAGTTAATAGTACCACAGAGCAATGTGGAACTATTTCAAGAGCCCCACAGTGCAATATGGAGATATTTCAATAGTCCCACAGTGTAAAATGGAAATATTTTAATAGTCCCACAGTGCAATATGGGCACCTGTTGATGGTGCCAAAATGCAGATGAGCAGTTGTTGATTGTACTATAGTGCTATACGGTTACCTGTTGATGGTACCACAGTGTAATATGGAAGTTTCTCTGTAGCCCCACAGTGTAATATGGGTACCTGTCAATGGCACCACAGTCCAGTATGGGCTTAATTGTTGATAATACTAAAGTACTATATGGAAAGCTGTCAATGGTAAAATAATGCAGTGTGGGCATCTAAGGATGGTCTCACAGTCCAATGTTGGCATCCCTCCATAGTCCCGCAGTGCAATATGGGCACCTGTTGATGGTACAATGATTCCAGGACAGAGCTTGGGACAGAGCACCTAGACGTGGGAAGTGCCTACTAGTGGCTGCGATCCTCTCAGTTATATACCCTTTCTTAAGTTACTGCTCATCATCAGCAAATCAAATAAAGGTGATGCTGTGATCCCAGGACACAGCCCGGGACAGAGAACCCAGATGCGGGACTGTCCCAGTGAATCTGGAACTCCTGGCACCTATGCAGTATGTTTGAGTGTGGCTTCAGTAGATGGTACTTAGAACCAGTGGACACTTTGGCTGTATTTTCAGATTT
The DNA here is from genome assembly GCA_037952925.1 of Lithobates clamitans. Lineage (NCBI taxonomy): Eukaryota > Metazoa > Chordata > Amphibia > Anura > Ranidae > Lithobates > Lithobates clamitans. The sequence goes on from JBBGZY010000791.1 coordinate 286,944, forward strand.
AAATTAAGGATATGGACAGAGATTTCACTAGTGGGTGCTCAGTACTTCTAATAAAGGTGATGCTTTGATCCCAGGACACAGCCTGGGACAGAGAACCTAGATGAGGGACTGTCCCGGTCAATCTGGAACACTTGGGATCTTTGCAGTATGTATGGGTGTGGCTCCAGTAGGCGGTCCTTAGAACCAGGGGAAACATTGGCTCCTTGGCTGTGTTTTTAGGTTTAAATAAAGGATATGGACAGAGATTTCACTGGTGGGTGCTCAGTAACTCAAATAAGAGGGGTGCTGTGATGCCAGGACAGAGCCCGGGACAGAGCACCTAGAATTTGTGACTGTCCTGGCAAATCTGGAACAATTGGGATCTATGCAATATATATCGGTATAGTTTTAGTGGATGGTCCTTAGAACCAGGGGACACTTTGGCTGTATTTTCAGATTTAAAGGAAGGATATGGACAGAGATTTTGCTGGTGAGTGCTCAGTAACTCAAATAAAGGTGACGCTTTGATCCCAGGACACAGCCTGGGACAGGGAATTCAGGTGAGGGACTGTCCCGGTGAATCTGGAAAAGTTGGGATCTTTGCCGTATGTATGGGTGTGGCTTCAGTAGGCGGTCCTTAGAACCAGGGGATACCTTGGCTCCTTGGCTGTGTTTTTAGGTTTAAATGAAGGATATGGACAGAGATTTCACTGGTGGGTGCTCAGTAACTCAAATAAGAGGGGTGCTGTGATCCCAGGACAGAGCCCAGGATAGAGCACCTAGATGCGGGACTGTCCCGGAAAATCCGGAACAGTTGGCATCTATGCGGTATGTATCAGTGTGGCTTCAGTAGGTGGTCCTTTGAAGCAGGGTTCATTTTGGCTGTGTTTTCAGATTTCAATGAAGGATATGGACAGAGCTTTCAGTGGTGGGTGCTGAGTAACTCCAATAAGGGTGATCCTAGGGTACGGGGCACCGGGACACCTAGTGGGTACAATTTTTCCTGACATTAAAAACAAAATGTTTCCATTTTAATTGCCATGTTCCTTTAAAAAATTATTGTTTTTTTTTTTTTTGGTAAACCATTTAGAAATGTGTTTCAAATAGGCCTTTAATTTCATTTCAGCTCATTCTACTGTTGGGCTTCAACGCTCCCCGAATCCTTTCATCCGAATGTCAGAGCATTCCTCCGCCGATTAGCCGCCGATAATGAAATACAAATGAAGCCGTGAGCCGTTCAGCTTCAGTCTCTCCTCTCTTTGGCTTCATTTCATTCTTCAGAGCGTCGGTGGGTTTCCATAGGAGTGAGCGCCGCCGCGGTGTATGGAGAAACGCAGCCAAACCTGACGTAATTACTTCTCGCCATTCTTGTCAGCCTTGCCCAAAGCTCTTTTCAGGGTATTTGCATGTCAATGGCGGGACGGCAGCTCCTGAATTTTTTCGGAGGTTTTATGTTTTTTTTTTTGTGAGGGCCGGTTCTCCTACTAGGTGCCGGACGCGGTTCAATCATGCAGCGCACGATCAGAGAAAGATGAGACTAGAAGGCATTCAGTTCAAAGACCGGTAAAAAAAAAAACTACCAATTTGTGCATAAGAATGCACAAAAATAGCCCGAAAACTTGGGTGATTACATTGCCATACCATATAAAGAAAAAAAAATAATATTTATATGCCTAGTAATATACTATAATAATAATAATAATAATAATAATAATATTAACCACTTGCCATACACGTTGCGGGTTGCAAATGGTTTACCAGGGTTATGGCTGAAGCTACCAGCCACAACCCCGATATTATTTTTTCAGCTGGCATCTGGCTTTCACATAAAAGCGATCCGATTGGCTCATTAACCACTGGATCACTTTCAGAAGATGGCAGTAGGCCATCTTCACAAACCCCACCCTCCCCCCCCACCACTCTGAGCTTGCCGGTGTTTCTCAAGCTTACCGCTTTCACTGGCACGTCCGAGAAACAATCAGATGGTTTGGCCAGCTGGTCACAGAGCAGGACAGAGACCAAGTCGTCTCTGATAGCCTCTATGGCCTTGAAGGACCATCACTTCCGATTTAGGGCAGAAGTAAACATTTTTTCTTTTTCTTTTTAAAGGAAAATAATTTTTTTTTTTGATCGTTTGCTTTTAACAGTAACGGAGAGATTTGCGGTCTTTTTGACCCCAGGTCCCTCCATAAAGAGGACCTGTCATCCTTATTTCTATTACTAGAGGGCTGTTTACATTTCTCTTAATACGAATAAAAGTTATCCAAAAAAAAAATGAAAGGGACAGTTTAAAAATAAATAAATAAATAAATAAATAAGAAAAAAAAAAAAGTAAAGCGCCCCCATCCCTCTGTGCTCGCATGCAGAAGCCACTGAATACATAAGTCGCACCGGCATATGTAAACGGTGTTCGCACCACACATGTGAGGTATCGCCACGAATGTTAGAGTGAAAGCAATAATTCTATCACTAGACCTTCTCTGTAACTCTAAACTGGTAACCTGTACATTTTTATCTCCAGATTGAAATTTTCACCTTAGCGCAGCGTATCTTTTGTATACATTTTTAAAGTGTTGCCTATGGAGATTTTTAAGTACCGTAGTTTGTTGCCCTCCCATCTCTTTTTTATTTTAATTTTCTTGTCCCTTCTCTTCTGCATTGAACGTATTGTAATTCTGCTGTCCACCCTCTACATTGTGAAGCGCTGCGCAAACTGTTGCCGCTAGATAAATAATAGATAAATAATAATTCCATGAGTGTGCCCCATTTTAAAGCATGACTTGTTAGGTATCTATTTACTCGACATAACATCATGTTTCATTTATACAAAAAAATTGGGGTAAATATATCGTGTAGTTTTTTTTTTCTTTTTATTCATTAAATATATTTTTTCCAAAAAAAAGCCTTTGAAAAACCGCTGTGCAGATACAGTGTGACATAAAACATTGCAAGGATTGCCATTTTATTTCCTAGGGTCTCTGCTAAAAAAAATATATATATATATATATATATATATATATATATATATATATATATATATATATATACAGTATACAGTGTGTATATATATATATATATATATATATATATATATATATATATATATATATATATAATGTGTGGGAGTTATAAGTAATTTTCTAGCAAAAAATACTGATTTAAACTTGTAAAAAGTGCCAGAAAAGGTTTTTGTCTTCAAGTGGTTTATGATGTCATATAATTTTATTAATAATATAAAAAAAATGTAAAAAAAATAAATAAATAATATAAAAATAATAATAATATAAAAAAAATAATAATAATATGTTGTAAAATTTTCACTCAATAAAAATGTATGAAACAAAAAAAAAAAAAAATAATAATAATATAATATGAATATAATTATGAATGAATATAATAATAATAGTAATGTAGCCTGTAATGCAGCATTGTAAAGTGCTGCACAAATTGTTGCCACTAGATAAATCCTGTATAATAATAATAATAATCCCATGAGTGTGCACCATTTTAAAGCATGACATGTTAGGCATCCATTTACTCGCCATAATATCATCTTTCATATTTTACAAAAAAATTGGGGTAAATATATTGTGTGTGTTTTTTTCTTATTATTCATTAAATATATTTTTTCCAAAAAAATACTTTTTGGAAAATGGCTTTGCAGATACCGTGTGACATAAAACATTGCAAGGATCGCCATTTTATTCCCTAGGGTCTCTGCTAAAAAAAAACAAACTATATATTTCTATATATATATATATACATAGGGTTGCCACCTGTCCGGGATTCACCCAGACAGTTTGGGTTTGGAATAATGCGTCCGGGTTTCAGACTGCCTGAAACCCGGACACATAACTCAGATTGAACTATAGGGTTCCCAGCAGGGTTGTCTAAGCTGAGAGTGTCTGTTACACTCTCTTTCACACTGCCCAAAGCCAACACTAACTACTCCCCCCCCCCCCCCAAACACACACACAGATGGGAGAGGAGAGAGGGCTCGATCTGCACCTCTTCCTTCTACCCCTACCCCTCTGTGTCTGCCCACACTCCAATCCCCAGCCCTGTGCCTCAGAAGAAGAATGTGGGGGGCCGGAAATTTGAAGTCCAGCAGCCTCAGATACATCTGGATGACAGGTGCTGACTGCCAAGGGGTGAGTGAGCTCACCATCCATCCCTGTCTGTGACTGAAGTCTCCCCCCTTCTCTCTCCTGCCTCTGAGTGAGTACACTAAGGTAAATCAGGGTTCTCAGAGCTCCCCTTACATCAGAGCTCCCCTTTACACCAGAGGCCACAGTACCCCTTACATCAGAGTCCTCTCTGTACATCAGAGTTCTCAGTGTTCCCCCTTAAATCAGAGTTCCCAGAGCATCCCTTATGTTAGAGGCCCCAGAGTTCTCCTTTACATCAGAGTCTGCAGAGTCCCCCCTTACTCTGAAAAGGAACTCTGCCAGTTCAGATGTAAAAGGGGAACTCTGTGGACTCTGATGTAAAGGGGGACTCTTGTTATTACATTCATATGATTAGAAATGTTATTTAATAGCAAAATGTATGTATAGTTTATACTATATATATTTTTTTTTAGCTGTGTGCCCCTAAAGTGTTTGGGTTTGACTTAAAGAAAAGGTGGCAACTCTATATATATATATATATATATATATATAATGTGTGGGAGTTATAAGTAGTTTTCTAGCAAAAAATACTGATTTAAACTTGTAAAAAGGGCCAGAAAAGGTTTGGTCTTCAAGTGGTTTATGATATCATATAATTAATTAATTAATTAATTATTAAAAAAAATAATAATATGTTTTTTCGTATGTTCACGCAATAAAAATGTATGAAACAAAAAAATTAAAATAATAATAATAATATAATAATAATAATAATAATAATAATAATAATAATAATAATAATATAATAATAATAGTAATATAATATAATATAATATAATAATAATAATAATAATAATAATAATAATAATAATAATAATAATAATAATAATAATAATATAATATAATAATAATAATAATAATAATAATAATAATAATAATAATATAATAATAATAATAATAATATAATAATAATAATAATAATATAATAATAGTAATATACAGTGGCAGCCTGTAATGCATTATTAAAAAATAATAATAGTATAATAATAATTATTATTATATTATTGGCGGCCCGTAATGCAGGGCGTCCGGCCCCCTAATCTACATGCGGGGCACCGGACGCATGGTTTCCAATTGGGTTTTTTTTTTTTTTTTTTGGAAGCACATGATTAGAGCCTGAGGCTTCAAAAAAGGGTGGGCTCGGGGCACAGAGCACTGTGCCCTGAGCCCACCCAGTTGTGTGACAATAGCGAATTAATCTTCGCTATTGGCTTCCTGATTCGTCTCCTGGCCAATCAGGAAGCAGGTCCTGAGATCAGTCACCCGATTGGCTGAGAGGAGAAGTGATCCTATTGGCCACCTAGGAGGAGGAGGGAGGAGAATCCATTTACATAGTATCATATCAGACAGGCTCTTGCACTACATAGCTGATGGTAGATCTAAAGGAGATTGTACAATCAGATTGCATAGTGTATGGTCTATCCAAGACTTTGGTCAGAGTTCTGCTTTATCTCCTCGTTGAATGTATATAATCCCCGGCCTGTAAATATTTTCATATATGTATTTGTATCTGTGCTTTAAATAACAGCTGTGTTTATCTCCTTGTACCATTCCACAGAACCGAAGTGCATCAACGGGGGGGGGGGGGGGGCTGAATGAAGGTTTAAAGCTGAAGTTTAATCTTTTGCCTTCTCTAATTCCTCCCTCCTCAGCAGCAAGCTTACAAAAATGTATTATGTAAAACCTTTCCGTATTCATTACATACCTTATCTGAGACCTGGTGATGTCACCACTGGGTCTCTGTGCTCCTCTATGCAATACAGGCAGAGCATGGCTGGTAGAAATAGCTGTACATAGCTTCCTGAAAACAGTAGAGGACACCCATATGTGACTGAAGGACTGAAATCCGATGAGGGGGGGGGGGGCGAGCCAAGCAGGGCCGGTGCTACCACTAGGCAAACTAGGCGGCCGCCTAGGGCGCCCTGCTACCTAGGGTGCCCAGCCACTGGTGTTCCTACTCCCTTCTCTCTGCAGCAAGCAACTAAGTCTCAGCATCAGCAGGCTGCCGCCGCTCCGTTCACACATAGTGTCCGAGGCACAGTGGCGGTGGAGAACTGTGTCTGTGTCCCGACTCCCAAATGAATGGAAGCAAGCAAACAATCATTGATGGGCGCTGGTGAGGCTGCATTTGATCGGCACTGGTGAGGCTGTATTGATGGACGCTGGTGAGGCTGCATTTAATGGGCACTGGTGAGGCTACATTTGATGGACGCCGGTGAGGTTGCATTTGATGGGCACTGGCGAGGCTACATTTCATTTGATGGGCACTGGTGAGGCTACATTTGATGGGCACTGGTGAGGCTACATTTGATGAGCACTGATAGGCTGCATTGATGGACGCTGGTGAGGCTGCATTTATTGAGCACTGGTGAGGCTGCATTTGATGGGCAATTCATTAATAAGGTGGGGTATACATGGGCAGGGCAAAGGGGGTGGAGTCAAGGGTGGAGCCAAGGGGGGCTGCAAAATGAGCTTTTGCCTAGGGTGCCAAAAATCCTTGCACCAGCCCTGGAGCCAAGGACAGGCTGGGGAGGAAAGTGCTAGATGATGCTGGACGTCCCCCAGCCAGGAAAACGAAGGCGGGCTCTATCTGACTTGCTGAAGCTTCTAATGCAACGGGATTGTGCGGACGGCTCTTAGTGATGATATCATTCCTACCATGTATGGCCATATATTGTGTTGGGAGTGACTGGATTTTCTCTGGTCGGAATGCTTTTTATTAACATTTATTTTTTTTATTTTTTTTACATGGTTAAAAGTGTTTGCACACAATCTAGCGGTCCATCCGTTTCCATCTCTTGACAGTAAGGGCTGGTTTACACTAGCGGTTAGGGAGGGCGGTAAAACCACTCGGCTTAGCCACATTTTTACCGCTCCCCAGCCACTCCGCCTTTAGCTGCAGAGGCAGCGGCCGGGGATGTATACATGACGTAGCCGTGATACTTTGTCTGGCAGCTGTGGCAGGAATTATACCCCCTGGCCCCATTCGCTCTTTTACATGCAATGTACACGGTTGCGGCACAGCAGTGTGGGGTCCAAGAGGTTAAAGCAAAGGGGCAGGGAGGCTCAGGCAATACAACACCTCTGCACCGCCTGTCAAATGCTCTTTGAAGAGCGATCGGACCGCAGATTGTTCTTCAGAGGGCAATTGTGAACGAGCCCTTACACCTCTTTCACACTGGCGGCAGACTCTGCTGCCCTCTGAAAAGTGATACGTGGTGAATCGCCTGTAAAGAACATAGCACATATCATAAGGGACTCCATTTTAGTTTTAAGACACCATTTTAGTTTTACAGGAAAATTGAGAAAACTCAAATGTGAGTTTTAACTGAAACCAATATTATCTTTAAGCTGTTATCTATAGAAAACCTTCTCAAGGTTACCTATACATTTTAGCTAGAATATGGAGTTTGGCCTAGCTCATGTTTGTTCTTGATAAGATTAGTGTGTCCTTCACTTGTTAAGAAATACATATATAGTAGAAATGATGCAAGATTTTGTCTTATAACACCAGCTAATAGTTAAATATTAACTGAACCTATTTTCATTTCAATGACATGTATAAGGTTAGTAAAACTCCTCCCATCCCTCAAAAGACATAAATGCTGTATTTCTGAAACTCAAATTAGATGTCATTAAGTGGCTAAGCAAACCTGTCTCCTGTGTCACTTTATTGATATCTCCAGGCCTGGGGGTCAACGGAGGTCTTCCTGCATTACCTGAACCTATCTGGGTGGTCTTAGAAGCCGTAATCTCCTAACAGATCTGGGGGCTCGTCCGGGATAAAAAAGCCAAATAAAATCATATCTGAAGGTAAGTCTTCATTTTGTCTTTATTGACGAAATATTTCTTGCCTCAGCTCTGATTAAAGCTTTTTAGACCCGTAAATTAGTAGGGGATAAGAACCACGCCAGAGGTTAATATTGGAGGGTTTTTGGGAAACCCACAAAGATAAGCAGTACTGCATACACATATATAGAGACATTCCTTTTGGGAAGGGATATAAAGTGGTTAATGAGGAAATAGACTCCGGTGACCCCAAAATCCTTTGCTTTTTCTTATCTATCGCATTAGAAGTTATAAGATAATCTGTTGTGTGTGTGTGGGTCAGAAGACTGGGTGGTAAGAACAGTCGACTCCCACTGTCAATATGGGTCAGAAACAAGGTAAAGAAGATCCTCCCCCTCTTCCCAATCCAGGAGAAACGTGTAAGGATTTTGTAGCCAGAATTTGTGGTACTAATTATGAATTCATAGTCCCATGGGTTTCAAATTTAGCGGGATGGACCGAAGCCATACACAGTGTAGACCCCTTTCCCCGGGATGGCGCTAATGATGAATTTCACATAGATATGATAAAAGGATTGTGTTTAGGAGATAAGAGAGCTTTCCCTTGGTACCCCGGGGATCCTCAATGGGATATGGATTATATGGAAAAGGGAGGAGAGAACTGGTTAAAATACGCCCCATATTGGTTTCAGAGGGATAATAAGAAACAGAAAAAGCCCACCAAATGTTTAAGTAAGGAAGATTATGCCCAGAAACATAGAGAAGAAGCCGATAAAAAGAGATTTGTCCCTGACCCAATAGCCTCACCCCTGCCAATAGTCAGTCATCCTCCACCCGCATATGTACATGTCTATCCAAGTTTAAGAAAGGAAGATATTGATCTTCTGGCTGGACATTATGCAACCAGACAACGGCAGGTCCCCCCCGCTCCACAACCACAACAGCAGATCCCTCCCGCTCCACAACAAGATAGACAGCACCCACAGAGGGCCCGAGTCGAGGTAGGGGAACCAGAAGATGATCAGGGAGCTATAGGAGGGGTAGTTTCACCACCTGGCCAAGAGCAGGAGGAAGAAGACGTTAAAGGGGATAGAATACTTAGTCCCCCTAAAACAAAGAGTGGAACTGTATATAGTAACACTAACCTTCAAACACCTTTCATGACCATTGGAAATGAATTATTAAAAAAGGTAATAGACATTGAGGACATTGATAGGATAGTAAAACATTGCCCCAAACCCACCGCCTCTGCAGGTGGCACTTTAATTTACTTAAAAAAGGCCTGTAAGGGTAGAAATTACACACAGGAAGACATGCGTCTTATCATTGATGGTATCATAGGACACACCAGTTCCTGGAGCTGGGCAAATGTTCCAAGTATAAACACTATTGACACTGGAAACGCGGGAGCATATGGGTTAAACACAGTACCAGGTAGGAACACCATGTGGACAGAATTAGAGACTGAAATGATGAGAGTATTTAAAAATAAAAGTTCCCTCCCTACTGCCATAGCATGCAAACAAAAGTCAGGAGAAACTGTAGTTGAATTCTGGAAAAGGTTTCATGAAAATTGGACAACAGAAGCTGGATTAGCTACAACTACTGATGTGGGAGCTTTGTTTATTCAAACTTTTATGAATAATCTAAAACCCCAGTTCGCCTTGGTGGTGAAACAGATGATATCTGAATGGACCACACAGACGATTGACCAATTTCAGGAAACCTTAATACAGAAAGAAGCAGCAGGGTGTTTTGATGTAATAAAAGAGAAAGCAGTGAGTAGCCTTTATCAGGGTGGAGTGCGAACTCAGCCTCCCCAAGATAATGGTGGACAATGGGGCAGTGGAAACAGAGGCAGAGGAAGAGGAAGAACAAAAGGGAGAGGGCATGGTTTTTCCAGACCACCCCAGCAGTCCCGCACATGTTGTTTTAACTGTGGACAACAGGGTCACTGGAGAAATCAATGTCCTTATGAATGGAATAACCCAAATACTCAAGATCAAGATCAAATGCATACACAGGGACCCCAATCTAGCCAACCGAATCAAGTTGCCCCAAAGCAACAGGGTCCCCGATTCCCTATACAGTGGAATCAACAGCAACTAAAATGAAGCTGCCCGGAAGGTAGTATCCCAGCATTTCCTTTGATCTCACACTCTTACAATGAACAACCAATTGTGACCCTATATGTCAAACATAGGCCTGTTCCGTTTTTAACCGATTCAGGGGCAACTCGGAGCACCCTCAGTGAGGACTACTACAGAGGTGAGACTAAAATTGCTGAACCTTCTATGGGAATTAATGGGATACTTACCAAAACATACAAAACACCACCTTTACCAGTAAGTGATGTTGAAAGGGGAGGTGCAACAGTCTTGCATCATTGTTTCAGGATTATACCAAATTGTCCTGTGAATCTCTTGGGTAGAGATTTGATGGGAAGATTGGGTATAACACTGAAAATGACTACTGAAGGAGGGGTCTTCGTACACTCCAAGGTAATACCAATATATTACACTGAGGATAGTGATCTCCCTCCACCAGATGATCCGGTATGGTCAAAAAGCTCCTTGGATGTAGGTCTTATTTCTTGTACCCCATACAAGGCAGCTTTAAAATCATGGGCACAGCCGGTTTATCACAAACAATACCCCATTTCAAAAGAAAAAGAGGAAGGAGTGGCCCCAATGGTGGAAAGGTTCCTGCAGCTAGGAATTCTTAAAGAGACACTGTCACCCTACAACACCCCCATTAACCCAGTAATGAAGCCAGACGGTTCTTACAGGTTTGTACAAGACCTCAGAGCTATAAACAACCTAGTGATACCCATCGCTCCCATAGTGCCTGACGTGCCATCACTCTTAACCTCCATACCATGCGATGCAGAGTATTTTTCGGTCATTGACCTTTGTAATGCATTTTTTTCAGTTTCTGTTGATGAAGAGACACAGCCTATCTTTGCATTCAATTTCAGAAACCGCCAGATGACGTGGTGTAGATTACCTCAGGGCTATGTAGACTCCCCTGTAGTGTACACAGTGGCCCTCCAGGCAACCCTGCGGTCTTGGACACCCCGCCATGGTTCCGTCCTACTTCAATATGTTGATGATTTGTTGTTGTGTAGTCCAAGCCAGAAAGCATGTAAAAATGATGGTTTAGATCTGTTACATTGGTTAGCAGACAATGGTCACAAGGTTTCTAAGAAAAAGCTACAATGGTGTCAGGAAACTGTTGAATACCTTGGTTTTGTACTCTCCAAAGGAGAAAGGAAAATCAGTCACAAGAGAGCTGCGGCTCTCGTGGGTCTGCCCCGCCCACTTACTAAGAAGGACATGCTATCCTTTCTTGGAATGATTGGTTACTGCCGACAATGGATACCTGATTGTTCCTACTATGATAATCTCCTGAGGCAAGCCACAGGTACTGACATGCCAGATTGTGTGAAATGGAATGATGAAATGTACAATGCTTTTGTGTATCTTAAAACTGCAATGGTCACATCTCCTGGACTTGGACTACCTGAATATGGTAAAATGTTTCACTTGTTTGCAAGGGACAACTGTAAAACAATGGCGGGGGTCCTGGCTCAGGAGCATGGGGGGAAACTCCGCCCAATTGCGTTTTTTTCAAAAGTTGTGCCGATGCCAGTACAGGGCATGCCGGCGTGTCTCAGAGCTTTGGCATCCTGTGCGATGGTGGTGGAAATGGCTACATCATTCACTCTAGGGCATGCCACCACACTACACACCACTCACAATGTATCCATTCTACTAAAGAACATCCATACCCAGCACATGTCAGCCCAGAGGCTGAGCGGTTATGAAGTAATTTTACTTTCTAACCCAAAACTTGAGATCAAATATGCCTCTCCCACTTCTGGCCCAGCTCCAATCCTGAATGCCTTGCTAGGCTTGAAAGGTGAAGAAGATGAGGTAGTGCCTCAACATGAATGCATGGACCTCATCCACCAAGACACATCCCCGAGACCAGACATGTCTTCAACTGCTCTCCCTGGAGCACAGAATGTCTTTGTGGATGGGTCTTGTTCAAGACCAAATGATAACACATACCATGCAGGGTATGCTGTTGTTCAGCTGCCTGATAAAATACTGGAAGCAAACCCTGTCCCATTCCAATCAGCACAAGCTGCAGAACTTATAGCCCTTACTCGAGCTTGTCAGCTTTTTGAAGGGCAGGATGTAAACATTTACACAGACTCCAAGTACGCGTACGGTGTCGCGCATGATTTTGGAGTCATATGGAAAAGGCGGGGCTATATAGCAGCAGACGGTAAATCCATCTCACATTCCACGCTTGTCACAAGTCTGTTAGAAGCTATACAATTACCAAGGTCCATAGCTATACTACACTGTAGGGCACATACAGGGCAACAGGATGACATAGCCAAAGGCAACGCCTTAGCTGACAAAGCAGCAAAAGAAGCAGCATCCACACAGCCTGCAAACATACAAATGCCATTACTCTCACCAGAAATTCCTCTTTTGGATCAAACATTGCGTGATCTCCAAGCATATGCCACAGACCAAGACATCCAGCAATGGAACTCAATAGGTGTGCAGACAAACCCAGAAACTGACCTTGTCTGCCAAGAGGGGAGACCATGTATCCCTGTAGCCAGTGCACCCATTTTTATTTCACAATACCATGGGATAGGTCACAGAGGGTGGAAAGTCACATGTGAACTTTTGGATAAGGATTTTTACATTCCAGGTCTTCCCTCTCTCGTTAAGGCATATGTTTCCAGATGCATCACATGCATTCGGAATAACCCTAGCAACCCTCACAAAGCAAAACACGAACATCTGATATATCCATCTACACCATTCACTCATCTGCAGATAGATTTTACACACATGCCCAAACTAGGTAAAAGACAGGAATATTTGCTAATAATAGTGGACATGTTCTCAAGATGGATAGAATTGTTTGTAACTACAAAGGAAGATGCACAAACAGTAGTGAGGATTCTGATACAAGAAATTATCCCAAGGTGGGGTTGCCCACTACAGATCAACTCTGACAATGGTCCTGCATTTGTGGCCAAAGTTTGTCAAGACCTGGTAAAAACACTGAAAATAGAATGGAAGTTTCATATTCCTTACCACCCCCAGAGTTCAGGTATAGTGGAAAGGATGAACAGAACCATCAAAGATAAGATCAGGAAGGCCACTGGAGGTACGTATGCAAATTGGAAGAAGGTCCTACCAGCTGTACTAGCCGAGGTAAGAATGACACCCTCTAAAAAGACAGGATACTCTCCTTTTGAAGTCTTAATGGGTAGGCCATTCCCCACCCCATGGGCCAGACAGCCACTTATGTTAGAAAGAGGGGACCTAGATCTTATTCAGGAAGAATATGTAAAAAAACTTATTGAAACTTTGGATAAAGTTGAAAGGAATGTTGCTCGCACCTCTCCTTCTTCTTCACAGGAACCTACACACCCTTTCCAGGTGGGTGACACCGTGGTGGTCCAGAGATTGAACCGCACCAAGAAACAAGAGTTTCCCTTCGGACCCCCAACCACAGTGATCGCAGTCACCCGCACAGCTATTTTGGTAGAAGGACAACAGGCCTGGATTCATGCAAGTCGCGTAAAGAAGGTCAACCAGGACCCTAAGAAGCAAGGCAAAGATAAAGCACAGAGAGGTGAAGCAGGTGATATAAATCCTCGAAAACAGAGTGAAGCAGGTGGTCAAGACTCTGAACAAGATGACGTCGCTTATTTCACCACGGACTTCTGGGAAGGCCTTGTGCCTCCTATGCTGGGCTGCCCTGATTGTGTTCCTGCCAACTTGGCTGATAACTAACTGTATTTATTATTCTGAAGATTTGGGACTCATAAAGGGTATTTGTGGGGCCTCTAACACTCTACAACAGAATAATACACATGACAGACACAAGAGAAATGAAAACTCAGAAAGTTTTACAGATAAAATGTTATTGTTGAAGTTTAAATATAGCTACGCCCAGAAATCTGGATTTGAAAAATGTTGGATATGTAGTAAACTCCATCCTAGCACTGCTAGAATCCCCTTAATGGCAGTACCTCTAAACTTCACCCCACTCCTTAATGGCACACCTCCTGTCGTCCTTACAGAAGTCATAAGAACACTTTCAAATAATACCCTTACTTTCCAAATTACTGGTAGAAGTCATTCCCCAGACTGGTGTTTTAGGCTGGGAAACTCCACAAATGGAGCTGAAGTTTGCCAACAAGCTAATATTAACTTTTCAATGACTTCAATTGAAAACCCTTTCTTTCATACTTCAGAACCTGCCCTAAACACCACTCTAATAAACTTTCTTAACTCCAGTTCCACTTCCACAGTAGGACAATTATTGTCGAGTTTAACTTTTTCCAGTTTTTCTGATGAAATGATGACAATATTCAACAAACGATCCTTAGCTCTAGGAAACAGTATTTATATCTGTTGTGGAAAAATCTGTCACCCTTGGATCCCCACCGAACCCCAAGGATGGTGTTATCTTGCATCCCTAGTCCCCATCATGGGCGTAGTAGGAGATAGTAAGGGAGGACACCTCCTTGAAGCTAGCATGCATCCTAGGTACCCCCTCAAACACCGCAATAAAAGGGAGTTATTTCTTACAAAGGATAAGGCATGGGCTTGGTTTCCCTCATGGACTGGGTGGGGAATAGACTTAATGAAAAGGTTGAATAATTACACTGGAATCATTGATGAAATAATGGAAAAGAATTCTGATGATATTACTAAATTAAATATAGAAACTAGGGCAATTAGAAAACAATTAGAACTACACGAGTTAGCCATAGAAAGCATGAGTGCTGCCTTAACTGGGTTATGTGAAAACACAGAAGATTATGAGTGTTGTACCTGGTTTCATAACACAAGTATGGAGGTACCAGATTATTATGATATAATTGCACAACACCGGAAAGAAGTAAGCAAATTACAAGATGAAGCTAGAAACATTGCTAAGACATGGGATCCTTTTGCAAACCTAAGTTCTGGGATAGGAATTTTGGCATGGATAAAGAGTGCTGCCATAACTATAATTATGATTGCTCTTTTTGTTTTGTTCCTATATGCCTGTTATAAGCTTATAATGTGCATAATTGTTAAGGCATCCCGAACCCCTGATCCTGCTGCTGCGAATAGAATTTATCTGAGTATGTATTATGATAGAAGAAAATTTACATAACTGTGAAAGATAGTGAGCCATATAAATAATGTCTCAAAGAGGGGATTGTAAAGAACATAGCACATATCATAAGGGACTCCATTTTAGTTTTAAGACACCATTTTAGTTTTACAGGAAAATTGAGAAAACTCAAATGTGAGTTTTAACTGAAACCAATATTATCTTTAAGCTGTTATCTATAGAAAACCTTCTCAAGGTTACCTATACATTTTAGCTAGAATATGGAGTTTGGCCTAGCTCATGTTTGTTCTTGATAAGATTAGTGTGTCCTTCACTTGTTAAGAAATACATATATAGTAGAAATGATGCAAGATTTTGTCTTATAACACCAGCTAATAGTTAAATATTAACTGAACCTATTTTCATTTCAATGACATGTATAAGGTTAGTAAAACTCCTCCCATCCCTCAAAAGACATAAATGCTGTATTTCTGAAACTCAAATTAGATGTCATTAAGTGGCTAAGCAAACCTGTCTCCTGTGTCACTTTATTGATATCTCCAGGCCTGGGGGTCAACGGAGGTCTTCCTGCATTACCTGAACCTATCTGGGTGGTCTTAGAAGCCGTAATCTCCTAACATCGCCTATCGGACCATGGGTGACAGTCGGCTTACAGGTGCTCAGGAGGCGATCACATAAGGAGATAAAACCTTAATGCAAACATTTATTATATTGCAGCTTACCAATTCCTAGATGTGACGGCTGCATTCGTTTTTTTTTCTTTTTGGGTTTTCTTTTTTCTTGTTTTCATCTGGTGATCCAGCCAGCAAGCCTGTTGTTTTTCAAAAGCACAAGCTCTCCAACAGAATGTATCAGTTTACAGGAATGGGACAAACCACTTAACACTTGCAGGGGGTGCTTACAATGACCAGCTTTTATTTATTTATGTAAAACCTTTTTCCCAAAAAGGGAAAAAAAATAGTTTGACATCCTTTTTTTTCCCCGCAAATAGAGCTTTCTTTTGGTGGTATTTGATCATCTCTGCGTTTTTTATTTTTTTTGCGTTCTAAACAAATAAAGAGCGTCAATTTTGAAAAAAACACAATATTTTGTACTTTTTGCTACAATAAATATCCCAAATTAAAAAAAAAAATGTCTTCATCAGTTTAGGCCGATACGTATTCTTCTACATTATTTTGGTAAAAAAAAATCGCAATAGGCGTTTATTGATTGGTTTGTGCAAAAGTTATAGCGTCTACAAAATAGGGGATAGATTTATGGCATTTTTATTATTTTTCTTTTTTACTAGTAATGGCGGCAATCTGCGATTTTTATCGGGACTGCGAGATTGTGGCGGACAGATTGGACACTTTTGACACTATTTTGGGACCAGTAACATTTATACAGCGATCAGAGCTAAAAGTAGCCACTGATTACTGTGTAAATGTCACTGGCAGGGAAGTGGTTAACACTAGGGGGCTATCAAGGGGTTAACTGTGTTCCCTGGGTGTGTTCTAACTGTGGGGGGGGGAGGGGACTGACTAGGGGAGGAGACCGATCGGTGAGAGAACCGGGATTTGTGTGCTTACACATACAGATCCCGGTTCTCGCTCTGTCACGAGCGATCGCCGGTGCCCAACGGTCATTGCGCCCGCCGGACACACACATCGGCTCCGGGGACACGCTGCGCACGCCTGCTAAAGCTTTTAAAAAGAGCCGACGTACAGCTATGATGGCTAGCGCAGGGGAGCCAATCTGCCGCAGTATAACTGCGGCTGCTGGTGGGGAAGGGATTAATATATATATATACGGTATATATATATAAATATATATATATATATATATATATATATATATATATATATAAATATATATATATATATATAAATATATAAATATATATATATATATATATATATATATATGTATGTGTGTGTGTATGTATGTATATATATATATTTATATATATATATATATATATATTTTTTTTTTTTTTTAAGGTTAGGGGTTAATTATTATTTTTTTATTTTTATTTGATATGACATATTGTTGATGAATTTTATCTATTTATTATTTATTCGTGATGATTTTTAGTTTTTTGTGTATTTTTTTTTACATTTATTATACGCGATTTGCGAGTCTTTGTGCACATTCACGTGTTTTGTCGCGCATTTTTGTGCAAATTTTTTGCAAAAATGTTAAACAAAATAGTAATAATATATAAATAAAAAAATGTAAAATAAATACACAAATAACTAAAAATCATCATAAATAAATAATAAATAAATAGAATACATCAATAATATGTCATATCAAGCAAATAAATAATAATTAACCCCTAACCTTAAAAAAATAAAAAATAATATATATATATATTATTTTTTATTTTTTTAAGGTTAGGGGTTAATTTATTATTTATTTACTTGATATGATATTTACTTGATATATATATAAACCCCTCCCCGACCAGTATAATACTGCGGCAGTTTGGCTCCCCTGCGCGAGCCGTCATAGCTGCAAGTCAGCTCTATTCAAAAGCTTTAGCAGGCGCGCGCAAGCTACGACGGCTCGCGCAGGGGAGCCAAACTGCCGCAGTATAACTGCGGTGGCTGGTCGGGAAGGGGTTAATATATATATATATATATTTTAGGCTAGTGGTTAATTATTATTTGTTTATTTGATACGACATATTATTGATGTATTTTATTTATTTATTATTTATTTATGATGATTTTAATTTATTTGTGTATTTATTTTACATTTATTTATTCATATATTATTACTATTTTTTTTTTACATTTTTGCATTTGAGCAGAAAATTGCACAAAAACGCGCTGACAAAACACGCGAATGCATACAAAAACTCGCAAATCGCGTATTTACATTCATTTCTATGGGAATAGAAATGCGTCAAAAATGTACAAATCTGCCCAATTCGAGCTACAAAAAAAAGCTCCAGAACTCTTTCGGGGCTCCAGGTGTTTGGCTTCAGGCGACTTGTAGTGGAGATGTGAACCGACTCCATAGAGAATAATTTGAAATTTTTCTCCTCCGGCGTTTTGGAGCTTCGGGCTTCAAGCTACAAAATGTTGAGGTGTGAATGAGGCCTTATAGAGGAGATCTTCTCTGTACACAAGGCCGACCTGTGTACAGCAAACTTTTGTAGAGGACTTGCAAATATTTCAGCAAGCTTCAAGCTACTTTGTTGAGCATTTTAAGTAAATCTATATGGAGAAAAATCCCAGAAGTAGTACTAAAGACAAAACTTCTCTTCTTTTATTTTGGATAGAGTAAGGGAGGGTTATAACCCTAGTCATTTTTTTACTATCTGTGTCTCATTGGGGAGATTTCCTATCATTTTCTGTAAAAAAAAAACAGGAAGTTAGATAAAATTCCTCCATATTGAAGGAATCCCTGATTGTCACCAGAACTAGTGTCCCCTGTTGGAAGATTTCCCTTCACTTCCTGTTCCATAGCCAAAACAGGAATCAAGAGGAAATACCTCCAAAGTAAGGAAAATCCCCAGTTGTCATCAGAAATAGTGTTCTCCTGCACACCTCGTGGAGGACCAGAGCATGGAGTAGCTCTCACAGCACTGAAGGAAACAAACTTTTTGTTCCTGGTTTAGATGTCTTCAAACGTTTGCAAATTAACCCAGCAGTTAGGGCCATGAAAACACCCCATAATATATGATTTATGCTCAGGTAAGGGTGATTTTTTCCAAAAGCCATGATGGAGTCATATCACATGCCCCCTTTTTGCAAATGTAGTGTTTAGTAGAATCCTGTAACATCAGCCAAAATATTTTTTAGTTTTGGAATGAGGAAGGGTTAGAGCCTCTTTCAGGTTTTTTTTATTACTGTCTTAGTCCCCATCAAGAGTTTGTTGCATTTGCTTTCCCAAAAGACACAACAGGAAGTGAGAAGAAGTCTCTCCAACAGGTGTGCCTATCAGAATATCTCCCACTTACTCCACATTCGGTGACCATTATAAAATATTGGATTCCTCCCTCACTTTCTCTCTCGATGGCAATGGTCCCTCAAGACCAATGATTCCCATGACCAATGATTCCTAGGACCAGTAATCCCCAAAACCAATGGACCACAAGATCAATGATCTCGCAAGACCAATGATCCCCAGGACCAATGGACCCCAAGGTCAATGATGCCCATGACCAATGATCCCACAGAGCAATGATCCCCAGGACCAATGACCCCCAACCCCCAAGACCTATGATCCCCAAGACCATTAACTCAAAACCAATGATTTCCATGATCAATAATCTCCAAGACCAATGATCCCCAGGACCAATGACATTCAAGACCAATGGACCCTAAGACCAATGATTCCCATGACCAAAGATCGATTCCCCAAGACAAATTGAACTCAAGACCAATGATTCCCATGACCAATGATCCCCAGGACCAATGATCTCTAAGACCAATGATCCCCAGGACCAATGGCCCTAAAGACCAATGGACCCCAAGACCAACGATTCCCATGACCACTGATCTTCCAAGACCAATAATCCCCAAGACCAATGATTCCCATGACCAATGATCCCCAGGACCAATGAACCCCAAGACCAATGATCACCAAGATCAATGACCCCAAAGACCAATGATTCCAATGACCAATGACCTCCAAGACCATTGATTCCCAAGACTAATGATCCTCAAGACCTATGAATCTCAGGACCAATGATCTCAAAGACCAATGATCCCAAAGACCAATGATTCCCATGACCAATGATTCCCAGGACCAATGACCTCCAGGAGCTATGATCCCCAGGACCAATGATCTCCAAGACCAATGATCGCCAAGACCAATGATCACCAAGATCAATGATCCCAAAGACCAATGATTCTCATGACCTATGATCCCCAGGAACAATGACCCCCAGGACCAATGATCCCCAAGACCAATGATTGCAGGACCAATGATTGCAGGACCAATGATCCCCAAGACCAATGATCACCAGAAGCAATGATCACCAGGACCAATCACCCCCAAGACCAATGGAGCCCAAGAATAGTGAATTTAGATCCCCAAATGGGAACACAGACAGCAATAAAAACTTGACAGAGATTGTAACCCTTCCCCGAGCCATTCAAAACTAGAAAAAAAATGTTTTGACTAGTGTTGTACGTTAATACTTAAATCAGAACTCCATCCAATAAAAAGCCAAAAACGAATAGCCAGCCCCCCCCCCCCCCCCCTAATTTGCACCTTCAATCCAGTACTTTTTTATGTCCCTAGATGTCATCAGTCTAATTGCCAACATCGTTCAACCCACTCCCTTCGAGCCCAGGTCTTCCTGAAACTGGATAGTAAAAGGGGAATCAGGACAGTAATAAGCTCATCTCATGTTGCTCTCTTCTCGCTTCTGTTTCTTAGCAGCACAGGAACTGATTGGCTCCCTGTTCTGCTTCCTTCTCTCACATTCCAGCCCTGCTGAGGCTGATACCAGGTCACATTCAGATACTTGCACTGTTGTATTTAATGAATACATTTAATGATGTATTAATGATTACAGAGCTGCATTCATTTGTGTCTTTTATATATCTGCATGGAGTTTGCTATTTCTTCTGCCATAAGAGAACTCTATCAGCAGTAAAACATCAAACGGTTAGAAAAGCAATAGACTGAAACAACAGAAGATGATAAAATATTGTCCGATTTATTAAGTCATCATATGAAGGCACAGTTATACAATTGTTGTATAATGAAGCAGTCAGGACAGAAAAATGGAAGCCCTCATTGCTGCCTTCTGTTTCTAGGTACCGGTTCCAGGGTTGTCATCTCCATCCTCACCCTTGCAACAACCACTTTGTGAGTCACCAACCTGGAACAAGCATGGCGCATCCAGCATGCCAGCACTTAATGTGCGCGTGTTCATTTTGGATCAGTGACTCGCCAGCTAGGAGTTAAGCATCAAAGGAAATGGAACCCGCACCTTTAAAAAACATGTCATCAATGGCCACTCCCATATTTACACCCTGATGGGATCTCTTTTAGCTTGATGTATACATTGTCTGAGCTTTTGGCAGACGTACAAAGCTAGTTGGATGGAGCACATTCACGTCTTAAGTGGGCGCAGTGTCGGTAAAAGGCTCCCAGACACCGCTAGGCACATCATTGGTGTACGCCTTTGGAACGTACTACAAAAACGCTATCTACAGCATTATAAAACATTGGGTACTAAAAATCTTGAATCTAGTTCAGTTATAGTGGAGGCAGCCAATTTTACAGTCCATGTATTGCCTAGGAGACCTTCGCCTGAAATGATTTCCACCACCCTTGGAACGGCTGGGTGGGCACTTTCCTGAATGTTTCTGTGCAATTGGTAGCTTGCTGTGACAGCCTGTGTGCAATTTACTGCCTGGCAGGACATTCTACAGGTCATAGTGGAGGCAGCCATTTTCTGAGCCCATGTAGTAGACCTTCACCTGACATGGTTTCCACCACTCTTGGAAAGGTTGGATGGGCACATTCCTGAATGTTCCTGTGTGCTTCATGGGTAACCTGCTGTGTGCAACTGACTGCCTATTAGTACATTCCATGGGCCATGGGGTGGGGGAATAGGACAATCTGCAAAAATAGGGACACTTGGTGACTACACACAGATATAAGCCAGATCTAATGAAGGTCATTGGGATATAGAAAATATATGGACTCAGAGTAAAAAAATGGCAGCCTCTACCATAAGACATGAGACCATGAGACCTCTTCCATGAAACCATGCTCTTAAATGATCAGCCGAATTCATATTAGTAGACATTCGATGGTTCAAAGCAAGAGCAGGGTTTTGTAAGCACACAGGCCCAAACGTAGGTAAAGAATCTCTACTACTACAATACAGCATGTGATATATGCAACTAATATAAACTAATCAGATAAAAGCTTCCATTAGCTTAAGCCAAGGCAAGTGCCATTATTTAATAAAGAGTTTAAGTTATAAGTATTCATTCCTAATTGCATTCATTTACAGCAGCCAATCAGAATTTATGGCTTTATAAGAATCAATTCTGATTGGTCGCTATGGGTTTCTGCACCTAAGAATTATCACTTAAAGTGTATGCAATCTCTATCAATGATTTTCACTAATTTACTCCCATTGGTCTGTTCAATAAAAAATTTGAAGCATTTTGTTTTATCTCTTTTTGATATGTTAATACGTCTATTTTTCAAAAACCAAAGATTTGGCCAATTGGGCTGTTAAAGCAGCTATATACAGTATATAGTTACTTAAAATACAAAAGGTATTGCCATTACCGCTGCCATTCCATTCCAAAACCATTACCATTCCTTAAAAATACAACAGAGATAGCGTTTTAAACTTAAGCATTTGTAGAATAGGTTAAAGGATAGCAGAATTTTTTTTTTAGGGTCTAGCAGTAGTCACGCTGGCTAAAAACTCATTAGAACCATTGGCAAGGCATTTTTGGTTCATTTTTTGTACCCTATCTACTATAAGAAAGATATCTGAAATACTAGGCCTGGTTTGTTAAAGCATACTAAGTTTGACCACTATGGCAAGCACAGACATTGGACATGGACCATTGAACACCAATGGTAATGACCATGGCCAACATTCATGAAGGACAAGATGACGGCACCACACATACGTAAAACTTATTTGTCAAAGCATATTGGGTTGCCGGTCATCTGGTCACTATAGTAAGCACGGAAATTGGGCATGGACCATTGAAAATCAACAGTAATGAACCATGGCCAACACACACAAAGGACAAGATGATGGCACCACGCATACATAAAACATATTTGTCAAAGCATACCATGTTGCCGTTCATCTGGTCGCTATAGCAAGCACTGACGTTGGACATGGACCATTTGAAACCAACGGTAATTAACCATGGCCAACAATCATGAAGGACAAGATGACTGCTCTATGCATACATAAAACTTTTTGAAACAGTTAGCAACAAGATATTAGAGCTTACTCTGGCAATATCACAGTGCGCTTATCCTTATAAATTCAAAGTAAACGAATATGAATAAAAGGCAAATAGTTTGAACTTTAAATTCTAAGCACAGAAGAATAATCACATGCAAATATGTTCTGCTCATACATAATAGAGGCAGTGCACCGTGCAAGACACTTAATAAAACAGTCCGAATAAAAAAAAAAAAGCAATTACTTAGTAAATCATTGGCAGGATACGTAGAGAGAGGTAATTGAGTTCAATGAAAATCTGGAGTATTTCTGAATGTTCTTTGAAGTTTGTGCCCACTGGACCCACACAAAAGATTACCAAAATAAAAAAAAGAAAACACGCACGCTTGCCACCCCACATATCCAGGAGATACATTGCTTAGTTATCTCCATGACTGATCTTATTCATAAAAAAATTGTGGATTTGTTGATGGCCTCTCGATTTTGCATCCATTTGGCAGTATGGATCTCTTAAAAATTTCCAGCCCTCCTTTGTGTCCACATAACTTTACCAGCACAGGTTTTGGAAGAATGTTGGAATAATCCATTTGATTTGCACCGACTGGTTTTTCTTTCTCCAAGAATTGGGTAAAATCACTCATGGTTGTCGTGACCAAGAAATAAATAAAGTTTATGTTTTCTCACAAACAGAAAAACATAGTCTAATTTACTCGTCAGACGACCAAGCATCTTCTTTTTCTTGGTGTGTCTTAACAGTTTGCTGGTTTGTGTCTTTGTTTATGACAAGATCTTCAGCGACTAAGGAAGGCTGGTTGGTAAAATCACTATCACTAAGGTAAGGTTCTAAGGTTTTCTTGGTATAAATACCTTCATCAGTAGCAGAGTCCACATACTCAACAACTGTATGGATTGTGCTCTTTATTTCAGAAGATTCATCAAGCCGGGTACCTTCTTTAAGCTCAGATTTTTCGAGTAAAGATTGGAAGAGGCCCTCACTCTTTCCTTCTGAGGTTGCAAATTTGAGAACAGACTCTTCTATAATATCCTGAGTATGGGTATTTATAATATCCTCTTCAACTTTTACAATGGTCTTCCTTTCAGAAATGACTATTTTGCTTTGTTCACTGGTAGAATGTCCATTGACCATATAGTCCTCTAAGTCAAGCGTGGCTTGCACAATGGTATTCCCATGCAGTCCATTTACTGTTTTAACATGAATACTATTTTCTGCTGGTGAACAATGTTGTTCCTCGGTGACTTCTCTCTCATTGCCACTGTTAGAATCAAATGAAGAGTCACTGATTTCACCCGTAGTGTCTTTCTCTTCATCGGAGGCATGAAATTCTATGTGTTCGGGACAACTGGCTTCTTGACCTATTTTGTTTGTCAAAAATGCTTCATCTTCACGTGTTTCTTCAACTTCCTCTAACACAACCTTTGCAATTTCCTCTTTCACTTTAGCGTCAGGAGGAGTTTCCTCAGTGCCAATTTTATTATCTTCTGGCTCAGTCTCCTGGCCAATAGCTGTAACATTTGGTGAGGATTCATCTGAAGATATGGATGTGTCACTTTCCAAGATGACACTTGTTTCTGTAGCTATTGCAATTATTTCTGTATCATCTTGAGTATACTCTAAAGTTTCTTTATCTTGAGCTTTAACTTCAGATTTTTCACCATCAAGGGATTCATCATCTGTTGCCTTGAAAAGGTCACTTTTTCCTCCTTCGTTACTTTCATCACTTTGAGCTTGTGTAGAGTCTTTGTTATGGTCAGTTATGGTTTTGGTATTATCAACATCAAATTCAGTTGAAGGACCAAGAGTAAATTCTTTTTTTGCCAACTCAGACTGATCTTCTTTTATATCTTTTTCTTCTTTGTCACTATCATCTCCAGAAAAAAGCACATTTTGTTCTGAATTTGTATAGGTGGATTCCTCCTGAATGACGTCATTATTTAGAGGAGTTACTAATTCTGACTCAGCGTGCTCTGCTGCAGAAATGAATTCTGTGGTTTCAGATACACTTTCTGTTTCCTTTGTTCCACTTTGTTCAGTATCGTCTTTCTGAAACTCTTTACCATCATCAGTTTGTGGTTGTTCTGTTTCTAAGATCACCTGCTCTTCTTCCAAAATTTCAGATCCATCGGTGAGGTTAGATAATGGTGCTGTGCCAGGCAATGTCTTCTCTAACTGGTCATCATTACTTGTCTCGAAAATTACACTCTTTTGTGAGGAAATTGAGACATCTTCTTGTGAGTTGAATGAGTTCTCTAGGGAATCACTATCATCTCCAGAAATAAGGACATTTTGTTCTGGGTTCGTGTAAGTGGATTCCTCTTGAATGACATCATTAGTTAGAGGAGTTACTAATTCTGACTCAGCATGCTCTGCTGTAGAAATGAATTCTGTGGTTTCAGATACACTTTCAGTTTCCTTTGATCCACTTTGTTCAATATCGTTTTTCTGAAAATCTTTACCATCATCAGTTTGTGGTGGTTCTGGTTCTAAGATCACCCGCTCTTCTGCCAAATTTTCGGATCCATCGGTGAGGTTAGATAATGGTGTTGTGCTAGGCAGTGTCTTCTCTAACTGGTGTTTATCACTTGTCTCAAAATTATCACTTTTTTGTGAGGAAATTAAAATGTCTTCTTGTGAGTTCAATGACTCGCCTGTTTGTTTAGGTTCTTCAGCTTCAAGCTCTGTGAGTATTTGTGATGATTGTAACTCCAAATTATCATCTAATTCTTCTGCTTTTGGTTCAGGAAAAAAGCAGGATTCTACAACGTTCTGAGCTTCTTCCAAAGTGATGGTTTCTTTATCATCTACTAAGTCCTCAAACTCATCAAGATTAGGCAATGGTGTTGAGTCCGGAAGGGTTTGCTCTAGTTGGTAGTCTTTGCTAATTTCAAAGTCTTCACTTTTCTGAGAATAAATTGAAATATCTTGTGAGTCGAGGGATTCATCAGATTTGGAGATCTCATCATCAAGATTGCTAAGTGTTTGCACATCTTCAATTTTGCTCTGCTCTTCTGTGAGTCCTTCAAAATCTGGTGTCACAGTAGGGTTCTCAGCGTATAGTTTCTGTTCTATGCTTTGTTCTACAAGGATAGTTTCACTTTCTGTCTCAGAAGCAGTAGGCTTTTCCTCTCTTTGATCATTAGCTTCAGATTCCACATATTTTGCTTGGTTCTCTTGAATCTGGTTATTACGTTCTGGAGCAAATGTTGAGTCTTGGCATGAAGGCTCACTTACAATAGCCTCTTCCTTTTTCTCTGTGATTTCTTCTGAAATGCCTTCCTCCCTGTTTAAGCTATCATGCGCAATGTCATCATGTGGCACACCTGTACTTTCAGCTCTCTTATCATCAACAACCAGATCTCCACTTGCTTTTGCACCATCTATAGACAGCTCACACTCCTGTTCTTTAGACTGTACCTCAGCATCATTTTCACTTGTGAATCGAAGATTGTTTTGAATGGTGATCAGGGAAAATTGAATATTTTGGTCATCTTCTGGTTGTGTTTGGGATGAAAAAACCTCTTCATTCTCCTTTGATATGCTACAGTCTTCAGCTGTGGAAGCCACTTCACATGTCTCTTCAATTACTTCTTTTTCTTCACATGATTGTTTTAAGTGTTCATCTTCAATTTCCTGTTGAGAGGAAGCTTTAGCTTCAGAGAATTGATCAGAGTCTAGTTCAGTTTCCTGCTTATAAATATTAACTGTACTGTCTGGCTTCACCTCAGTGCTCAGCAAAGGACAAGCGTTGGAATCAACTGTTTCTTGGATGGTATCTTCTGGATCATTAATATTTTGACTAACACTTTCTTCTAATTTGCTTCCTGAACATTGATTTTCATGCTCAGCACTTATCAGTGTGAATTCATCTTGCTCGAGCTGAATCACTCTTACTTTTTTAATATCTTCATTTATCTCTTTTACATCACATGTTTGGCCATGCGTTTCATGTTCACATTCAAACTGAAAGTTAACTTTGGCTTCTACAGCTTTTTGAGAATCAGCATCATGTTCCAGCTCCTGGTCAACTTTGTGATCCTTCAATTCCTTGCTGACTGGTTCATAGTCTTGAGTTCTCTCCTCTGTATTATCAAATCCGCTAATTTGATAATCTTTTCCAATTTCTGGCAACTTACTTTCTTGTTCTTGGTCAATCGTTGTGGCATTATCTCCTTCGGCATCATATTCCTTATTGGCTAATTGCTGGTCCTCTTCATTTTTCCTAAAGGTGTCCTCCTGTTCTGCTGTTTTTGAAACCACTTCATCTGTCTCTTGACTTATGGCTTCAGCTGTCAAGCTGCTAGAATATGTTTCTTCTATTTGCTGTGTATTAGGGAGGACCTCTTTGAAAAGATCTTGTCCTCGTTCAACCTTGGAATCCCTGGAATCTGTACTGTCCTCTTGAATCTTTACAGTGGTTACCTGTTCTGCTGTTTTTGAAATTACTTCATCAGTTTGTTGACTTATTTTTTTTTCGATAGCTTCACTGAAACATACTTCTTCATTTTTCTGCTCAACAGTAAATTGTGACTCCGAATCAAAGAGGGGCTCTTCTACAGGGTCTTGCCCTTCATTGGCCTCAGAATCTCTGGAATCTTTACTGACCTGCTCATCTTCCTCCGTGGTGTCCTGTTTTATCATTTCAGTGACTATTTCTAAATTCTCTTGGCTCGTTTGTTCTTCTGAGCCTTTGCTGGAGTATTCACCTGCATCTTCCTGTTGGAGTAAAATGTTTTGTTGTATTTCAGAGATAGGTTCTTGGTCAAGTTCTGGGTTTCGGTCAGGTTCAGGATCTTGGGATTCGTGGTTGAGTGGTTCAACATCACTTAAGTGAGCATCACTTTTAGTGTTTTCAGTCCCACTGATGAAGTTTTCTGTCTCAACTTCTGGTTTGTGACTTTCATGTTCTTTGCTTGCTACTGCAGATTCTGTTTCCACAAATTTGTCGACATCTACTTTCTTTTCAGAAAATACATTTTCTACGATTGTTGAAATTACTTCGCTACTTTCTTCACTCATTTTTTCATCTGTTCCTTTGTCCAAAGCGAATACACTTTCCTGTTGATCAGTGATTTTAGACTCTGCACTGGAAAGAGACTCTGGGTCAAGTTCTGGCTCTTTCTCAGCTTCCGATTTTCTGGAATCTTTACTGTCTTCTTCATGCTCTTCAGTGGTATCTTTCGCTACTGTTTCAGAAACATTGACTTCACTTATCTTTTCTTCTGTACCTTCACTGGTGTGTTTTTCTACACTTTTCTGTTGATAGGAGATTTCAACATCAGAGACATCCCCTTGGATGAGCACAGCCTCTTGGTCAGCTTCAAGCCTCACAAACTCTTTACTTTCCTCCTGGTTGTCCACGGTGGAATCCTGTTTTGCTGTTTCTGAAATTGTTTCATCAGTCTCTTTACTTTTTTCTTCCTTTGGAGCTTCACTGAAACATACTTCTTCACTTTTCTGTTCAAAAGTAAATTGTGACTCTGAATCAAAGAGGGGCTCTTCAATAAGGTCTTGCCCTTGATTAACCTCAGAAACTCTGGAATCTTTACTGTCCTGCTCATCTTCATCCATAGTGTCCTGTTTTGTCATTTCAGGGACTTTTTCTACATTGTCTTGGCTTGTTTGTTCTTCTGTGCTTTTACTGGAATATCCATCTACATCTTCCTGTTGAAGGGCAATTTCTAGCTGTATATCAGAAAGAGATTTTTGGTCAAGTTCTGGTTTTTGGTCAAGTTTAGGATCTAGGGTTTCTTGGCTAAGTGGTTCAACATTATTTAAGTGAGCTTCGGTATTTTCAGTCCCACCAATGCATTTTTCCATCTTGATTTCCGATGCTTCACTTTTTTGTTCTGTGCCTACTACTGCAGATTCAGCTTTTTCTAATTGTTGGACTTCTTCATTCTTCTCAGAAAATACATTTTCTACTATTGTTGAAACTATCTTACTGCTCTCCTCAATAATTTCCTCTTCTGTTTCTTTGTCAAAATGAAATACACTTTCCTGTTGTTCTGTGATTTTAGCCTCTGCATTGCAGATAGACTCATGGTCAAGTTCTGGCTCTTGGTCAGCTTCTGTTTTTTGGGAATAATTACTGTCTTCTTTATTCTGTTCAGAGTTGTCCTTCTCTACTGTATCAGAGACAGCTTCACAATTTAATTCACTTAGAATTTCTTCTGTAACTTCACGAGCAAGTTTTTCTATGTTTTCCTGTTGAAAGGAAATTTTAATATCAGAGACATCCTCTTGGACAAGCACTGTCTCTTGGTCAGCTTCAAAGCTCACAAAATCTGTACTTTCTATCTGACTCTCTGTAGTGGTATCTTGTTCTGCTGTTTCTGAAATTGCTTCTTCGGTCTTGTTACTTATATCTTCCTCTGTAGCTTTACTGACACACACTTCTTCATTTTGTGACTCCAAATCAAAGAGGGATTCTTTGACAAGGCCTTGCCCTTGATTAGCCTCAGAATCCTTGGAATCCTTATTCTCCCGCTCATCTTCCTCAGTGGTGTCCTGTTCTGACATTTTGGTGACTTTTTCAAAATTGTCTTGGCTTGTTTGTTCTTCTGGGCCTTTACTGGAATATTCACCTGCATCTTCCTGTTGGAAGACAATTTCTTGTTGTATATCAGAGATAGGTTCTTGATCAATGTCTGGTTTTTGGTCAGGTTCAGGATCCTGAGATTCTTGACTAAGTAGTTCAACATCACTTAAGTGAGCATCACTTTCAGTGTTTTCAGTCCCACTAATGCATTTTTCTGTCTTTATTTCTGGTGCTTGACTTTGTTGTTCTGTGCATTCTACTGCAGACCCCGTTTCCTCTAATTGTTCAACTTCTTTCTTCTCAGAAAATACATTTTCTACTATTGTTGATACAATTTTGCTGCTCTCCTCAATAATTTCCTCCTCTGTTTCTTTGTCAAAATCTAATACACTTTTCTGTTGATGGGTGATTTTAGCCTCTGCACTGGAGAGAGACTCATGGACAGGCTCTGGCTCTTTGTCAGATTCTGTTTTTTGGGAATCTTTACTTTCTTCTTTATTCTCTTCAGAGATATCCTTCTCTACTGTTTCAGAAACAGTTTCACAAGTGACTTCACTTATCTTTTCTTCTGTACCTTCACTGATATGTTTTTCTACACTTTCTTGTTGAAAGGAGATTTTAACATCAGAGATGTCCTCTTGGACAAGCACCATCTCTTGGTCAGCTTCAGGACTCATAAATTCTTTACTTTCCTTCTGACATTCTGCAGTGGTATCTTGTTCTGCTGTTTCTGAAATTGCTTCATCATTCTCTTTACTTATATCTTCCTCTGTAGCTTCACTGAAACATACTTCTTCATTTTTCTGCTCAACAGTAAGTTGTGACTCTGAATCTAAGAGGGGCTCTTTGACAAGGTCTTGCCCTTGATTAGAGTCAGAACCCTTGGAATCCTTACTGTCCTGCTCATCTTCCTCAGTGGCGTCATGTTTTGTCAATTCAGTGACTTTTTCAAAATTGTCTTGGCTTGTTTGTTCTTCTGGGTCTTTACTGGAATATTCACCTGCATCTTCATGTTGGAGGACAATTTCTTGGTCAAGTTCTGATTTTTGATCTTGGGATTCTTGACCAAGTGGTTCAACATCACCTAAGTGAGCTTCACTTTCAGTGTTGATTTCTGGTGCTTGACTTTGTTGTTCTGTGCATTCTACTGCAGACCCTGTTTCCTCTAATTGTTCAACTTCTTTCTTCTCAGAAAATACATTTTCTACTATTGTTGATACAATTTCGCTGCTCTCCTCAATAATTTCCTCCTCTGTTTCTTTGTCAAAATCAAATACAATTTCCTGTTGATCTATGATCTTGGCCTCTGTACTGGAGGTAGAGTCATGGTCAGGTTCTGGCTCTCGGTCAGCTTCTGGTTTCTTGGAATCTTTACTGTCTTCTTCATTCTCTTCAGTGGTGTCCTTCTCTACAGTTTCAGAAACAGCTTCACAACTGACTTGAATTATATTTTCTTCTGTACCTTCACTGGTATGTTTTTCTATGTGTTCTTGTTGATAGGAGGTTTTAACATCAGAGATAACCTCTCGGAAAAGCACTGCCTCTTGGTCAGCTTCAAGGCTCACAAAAGCTTTACTTTCCTCCTGATTCTCTACAGAGCTGTCCTGTTCTGCTGTTTTTAAAATTGTTTCTACAGTCACTTTACTTATTTCTTCCTCTGGAGCTTCATTGAAACATATTTTTTCATTTTTCTGTTCAAGAGTAAATTGTGACTCTGAACCAAAGAGGGGCTTTTCGACAAGGTCGTGATCTTGACTAACCTCAGAATCCTTGGAATCCTTACTGTCCTTCTCATCTTCCTCTGTAGTGTCCTGTTTTGTCATTTTGGTGACTTTTTCAAAATTGTTGTGGCTTGTTTGTTCCTCTGGGTCTTTACTGGAATATTCATCTGCATCTTCCTGTTGGAGGGCAATTTCTGGCTGTAGATCAGAAAGAGGTTCTTGGTCAAGTTCTGGTTTTTGGTCAAGTTCAGGAACTCGGGATTCTTGGCTGAGTGGTTCAACATCACTGAAGTGAGCATCACTTTCTATGCTTTCAGTCCCACTAATGCATTTTTCTGTCTTGATTTCTGTTGCTTGACTTTGTTGTTCTGTGCATACTACTGCAGATTCTGCTTTTTCTAATTGATTCTTCTCAGAAAATACATTGTCTACTATTGTTGAAACTATTTTGCTGCTCTCCTCAATAATTTCCTCCTCTGTTGCTTTGTTAAAATCAAATACACTTTCCTGTTGATCGGTGATTGTAGCTTCTGTACTCTCTACTGTTTGAGAAACAGATTCATAATCGACTTCACTTAAAATTTCACTGGTATCTTCACTGGTATGTTTTTCTATGCCTTCTTGTTGAAACAAGATTTTACCATCAGAGACATCCTCTTGGACAATCGCTGCCTCTTGGTCAGCTTCAGGACTCACAAAACGTTTGCTTTCCACCTGATTGTCTACAGTGGTAACCTGTTCTGCTGTTTCTGAAATTGCTTCATCAGCCTCTTTACTTATTTCTTCTTTTATAGCTTCATGGAAACATACTTCATTTTTCTGCTCAAGACTAAATTGTGACTCCTCACCAACGAGGGGCTCTTCGACAAGGTCTTGCCCTTGATTAGCCTCAGAATCCTTGAAATCTTTACTGTCCTTCTCATCTTCCTCTGTAGTGTCCTGTTTTGTCATTTCTAAATTGTCTTGGCTTGTTTCTTCTTTTGGACCTTTACTCAAATCTTCATCTGCATCTTCCTTTTGGAGGACAATTTCTGGCTGTATATCAGAAAGAGGTTCTTGGTCAAGTTCTGGTTTTTGGTCAGCTTCAAGATTCATGGAATCTTTACTGTCCTCATTTTCTGCCAAGGTATCCTGTGCAGTTGTTCTGAAAACAGTTTCCAAAACATCTTGACATTTTTCTTTGCTATCTTGGCTAGAATATTCTCCCAAGCTCTCCTGTTGCAAAATAATTTGATGTTGGTCAAGTTCTAATTCTTGCCCACCTTCAGGATCCCTGAAACCTTTGCCCTCCCCCTTATTCTCAGTAGTGTCTGTTTTTTTGGAAATGTCTTCATAATTGTCAAGGCTTGTTTCTTCTTGTGTATCTTTGTTGCTATATTCTTCAGCAGTTTCCTTTTGAAATTGAATTTCAGGCTTTGTGTCACAGAGGGACTCATGGTCAAGTTCTGGCTCTTGATCAACAGTAGGACCCTTGGATTCTTGGCTGGCAGGTATGAGAGCACCACTTTCTATGTTTTCACCTGTACTTTCACAAATACATTCTTCTGTCTTGTTTTCTTGAAGCTGCTTTTCAGGTTCCAGATTTGTAATTCTTGACCTCTCTTCTTCAGTGGGATCACATGCTTTTTGGGTCAGTTGCATGTCAACCTCATGCTGTTCAGAGAAGGTGCACTCTGCTGCTGTGGAAAGCATTTCACAACTCTCATGCATTATCACCTTCTCTGTCCATTGAGTTATTTCTTCACTTTCAATCTGAAAAACAATTTTGCTCTCTGCATCACTGATGAGTTCATAACTAGGTTCTGGTTTCTGGACTCCATCAGCCAATACAGGGCTGTCCAGCTCCACCTCTTCTCTTAACACAGCACACGCTACTGAATCTACTAACTCTTGATTGGCTTGTTCTGATTCATTAAGCAGAATATCCTCTTCTGTTTTATCAGATTCCGTTAAAATTTCCTCTGACTTGTGTTCTTCTTGTTGGTTTTCTTGTATGGTGTTTGTTATTGTAGGTTCCTCTACAATATCCTGCTTAATGCAAGGTTCAGATTCTTCCTCAAATGGTTGTTCAACAACCTCTTTCTGTAGAGTTATGGTACCATCAATTTCTTTGGGCATATCTTCTTCAGCCACTGGTGGCTCAAGACTTTTTAGCTCATCTGGTATTGAGTCTTCTGTTTCGGCAAATGTCTGTGCAGAATCCTGTTTCAATTCACAGAACTGCTTTACAGCATACTCCTCTACAACAGCATCCACATCATTTCCAGCACTATCAAATGACAGTGAAGTTTGGTGGGCAGATTGTGGTTCCTGCAAATTTTCCACTGGTTCTGTTTCAGACACAATGCTACCGTCTTGCTTAATGTCACAAAATTGCTCTTGGCTCTTATCCACTGACTGACCACCATCATCAATATCATTCAAGAGTTGTGCAACATCTTCAGTGGCACGGTCATCAGGAAGATTTTGGTTGTCCTCTGACAGCTGAATGTCCAGTGCCTGTCCTAGATCGCTTTGATCCTGTTCAGAATCTCTTGGTTCAGATAATTTCTGATTTTCCTGTATAACATGCTGACTTTCATCCACATTCTCAAATAATGGGACATTGTCCTCTGTAGCATCACTTAACTGATTTGTAGCTTCTCCTGACTCCAACTTGATTACTTGCACTTCATTAGCACCTATCTGTGTGCCAAGTATATCTAGAATCTCTTGCTCTTTTTCACCAATCTCCAGACTTTCCAGTTCTTTTTGAATTTCCTTTAGTCCAGTTTCAGATAAATACATATTCTGTGCCTGTGTAGCGTCCAACTGTACATCAACTTCATTATTATCAACAATGAACTGTTCAGTTATTTGTTCTGTAACACAGATTATCTGAGTTTTTCGTACAGTATAAACTTCATTTTTTTGTTCTAAACTATGCAGTTCCAAACTCATTTGCTCTTCCTGGTTTAATTCCTGGTTGTTCTCGGAGTCTTCGGGTATTTGGTTGGCGTCCTCAACTAATTTGACAAATTCACTGGATTGCTCTGTCTCATGTTCTTGAGAACTTTCCTCCATAACGCTCTTCTTTATTTCTTCTTCAGAATAACAAATTTCTTGTTTGATATCACTCAGCTGTTCTACTGTGCTTGTAGAGTCTTTACTTTCTTCAAGAGGACTTTCAGATTGTGCAAGTTTTAAGTCACAGTCCTCCTGCACTTTTTTATCCTCGTTTTCTTGGCCTTTATACTCAATAAGTTCCTCAATAAATAGCTGAGTATTGTTTTCCTTTAGGGTACTTATGATCTGCTGATCTACTATAGCTTCTTCTGCCTGAATTTTGCTTTCAGTCTCCAGCTTTTCTAAACTGGAGTTATCTGGCTCAGGTTCAGTTTTTTGGTCAGCTTGAAGTTTGCTTGAAAGGCTTATAGCATGTTCAAGGTCAAATGATATTTGGCATATAAAATCTTGTTCCTGTTGAGTCAAAGGTTCAAATTCAGACACATCAGAAGAAGGTGCTTTTGCTTCCTCTCTTTCAGCTGAAATGAGAGTCGTACTGTTTTCTTGTTCATGTGTTGGCGTTGCAGCCAATAAGTCGTCCTTTGCACTTGATGTATAAGGTTCTGAAATAGTCTGTACCATTAAGTGGTCCTTAACATCTTCCTTAATTAATGTCTCTTTATTTTGGTACTCTAGTGATTGCACAACTTCTTGTTTTTCAAATAATACTGTCTGGCATGTCGCAATCTCTTCTTTTTCAACAACCAGGTCTGGTTCTACATTTTCAAAGGCTGGAGTTGAAAGGTTGAATTCTATTTGTTGAACATTTAGGTCTTCCTTTCCTTGAGCTTCATCATTCAATTGAAGGTCTTTGACATTGATATCAACTTTCAGAGAACCTTGCTGATTTTCCATTGCAGTATCAAGGACTATGGTATGATGATCTTTTACAGTTTTCAAGGAAGACTCCAAATGATCAGTTTTTACTTGAGCAGCTATAATTTCCTTTTCGTCTGGCAATAAAAATCCATCTTCAACAGCTTCAGCTATCGTTAATTCTGTGTCATTTTTACTGTACAAAGTTGTTTTTAAAGGCTGGTCTTTTGTTTCTGACTTCACAGTTTTGTCCATAATGTCTTTCGATGAACCTTGAGAATACGAGTGAGAGATAGTTTCCACTTTACTCTTCTTGAAGACATCTTCAGTTGGAAGACACCTCTCAATTTTTACTGAGGGTATTGGTGTTGCTGCTTTCTTTGTGGATGCTTTGGTATAGTTTAGACTCTGAGATTGAAGGACAGAGCTAACTTTTTGAAACTCTTTGGTTACAGGGCTCGGCTTACTTGAAAAAGAGGTACTTTTTACATTCAGGTGGCGGTTTGGCGTGTGTGACCACTGTTCACTTTTTTCCGCACTCTGCCTTTTGGTAGAGATTAGTCTGTAGTCCTTGGCCACTGGAGTCTTCATGCTTTCAGCCTGTCTTTTTCGAAGAGGGGTCTTCTCCAACACAAAGTCTAGAATAAGACAAAGAAGTTCATGAGTTTTTTACGTAACAAGTGAACATAAAAAGAAATAGCATATTACCATATTGAAACTAGACACGTGCATGCCAGAAATTTTTTTAAATTTCAGATGCATTCGTTAATTAAAGAATTTAGTTTAGTCACATTCATTATGTTGAATCGATTCGTTTTCTGAATTTCTTTTGTATCTTCGGCATTTGTTTCATTTATTTGTTGGCCCGGGTGGATTAAAAAAAAAAATCCAGTTTTTTCGGAAGATTGCTATGTATTCGTTTTCGATATTTTGGGTGGATTTGTTATTCATATTGCATATCGCAAACTATTTGGAAGGATTCTTTATTTTTGGATGCTAGTTGAACCTACCAAGAGAAATCGCATGAGCTGATTGGACCAATATCGTCCTGTGCATCCGAAATTTAAAAAAGGAACAAAATTTAGATCCATTCCTTATCCGAATCCTAATTATCAAACGAATTTGAAAGTTGAAGTCATTTCCCCGTGGGCTCGAACTACTATTACAACGCGTAATGTCACCCGAATTAAATAAATGTCTTTATTTAGCTTTTTTTCGGATTCATTGACATGCGTTACTATGTACATTTGGAGATTGTATACATCCGAATCTCTGAAAATCAAATTTTGAAAGCATTTTGGTGAAACTCTTGGAACTAATGGGGATCTATATGCTAGCACTCATACTCGGTCTTGTATGAGATGGTCTTTTCCTATTATTTCTGCTCAAAGGTTTTCTGAAAATTAAATTATTTACTTCAAGACGGTGGGGTGACAGAGGTTCTAACCTTTCTCTTATGTCAAAAGAATGAGAAGAAAAAGAAAAAAA
Organism: Lithobates clamitans; assembly: GCA_037952925.1. Classification (NCBI taxonomy): domain Eukaryota; kingdom Metazoa; phylum Chordata; class Amphibia; order Anura; family Ranidae; genus Lithobates; species Lithobates clamitans. The sequence goes on from JBBGZY010000791.1 coordinate 323,571, forward strand.
GAGGACCTTATAACCTACTTCAATGAAAGACCAGCAAGAAAATCATCAGGAAAATACTTCACTATGGAAACCATTCTGTGATTTCACTATGCTGGTGTAACTATAGGAAACATTTACATGATCTGTCACTATGTAAGTTTTTATTAAACATCACTTAAACCCCGAAGGCTATTTTAGGAATAATGAAATATACTAAATGCCATGAATGAAAGTTATTCATATTGATTGCTTAACACACTTGAAATATATTTTTTGCAATACGGTCATTAGGGGATAAAATAAAGACCAACTAAGGATGAGTAGATTAAATAAAAATATGTCTAATGGTGGGCACAGCCTGGTCAATGTATCCATAAGAATAAACAACAAAGATGCATTTGACCATCCTCAACTGCACCAGGACTTGCTAATGTGTTTTTTATTTCATGGAACCAATAAGAAGAGAATGTGGCCATAGAAGGTTCGAATCTTGGTCGGTTCAGCAGGAACAGGCCAAGAATCGAACCGTGTATTGCAGGATGAATTCACCAAGTCGATTAATCAATCGACTTGGATAAAACCAGCCTGCTGGATTGACTTGCGTCTCCTGGTGGGGATGGCTTCTCCCAGCCCCCCTCCCCAGCCGGGAGCAGACAATGTTTCGGCAGGAGCGACTGTCAGCACTGTCTGTGTAGATGGGGGAATAGTGCAAATTTCTCTCCTGTACCACGTGGTTGCAGGAAAGAAAATTGTATCGTCTGTGGCTTACCTTGGTTACGTTCCTCAATGAGAAGAGGGAAGGATTTATCCCCCCACCCCATGTACAGAGTTTCTTCAAACATTTCTCATTATATCCTACAAGGGTCAAGCCACCTAAAACTAGTATTTCAATGTTTGATAGATGCCGGAAAGTAAACCACCTGATAGTCTCTTCTAATCCTCAAAGCCTCTATTGGTCAGACTTCTGTGCTCAGTTCTGGGATCTGTACACCTGCTGCATCCATTATGAGAGGTTCTTCTCATTTCTGTGATGAGTTCCTGGATTTGTACACCTGCTGTGGCCATTATGAGGGGTTCCCACCATCCCTGTGCTAAGTTTCCGAGTCTGTACACCTGCTGTGCCCATTTTAAGGGGTCCCCACCAACCCTGTGCAAAGTTGCCAGGTCTGTACATTTGCTGTACCCATTATGAGGGGTTCTTACCATCCCTGTGCTGAGTTTCCAGGTCTGTACATCTGCTGTGCCCATTATGAGGGGTTCTCACCATCCCTGTGCTGAGTTCCCAGGTCTGTACACCTGCTGTGTCCATTATGAGGGGGTTCCCACCATCTCTGTGCTGAGTTCCCAGGTCTGTACACCTGCTGTGTCCATTATGAGGGGTTCCCACCATCCCTGTGCTGAATTTCTGGGTCTGTACATCTGCTGTGCCCATTATGAGGGGTTCCCACCATCCTTGTGTTGAGTTGCTGGGTCTGTACATCTGCTGTGCCCATTATGAGGAGTTCCCACCATCCCTGTGCTGAATTTCTGGGTCTGTACATCTGCTGTGCCCATTATGAGGAGTTCCCACCATCCCTGTGCTGAATTTCTGGGTCTGTACACCTGCTGTGCCCATTATGAGGGGTTCCCACCATCCCCTTGCTGAGTTCCGCGTCTGTACACCTGCTGTGCCCATTATGAGGGGTTCCCACTATCCCTGTGCTGAGTCCCTGGGTCTGCATACCTGCTGTGCCCATTATGAGGGATTCTCACCATCCCTGTGATGAATTTCCTTACTCAGTTGCTCAGTAAGGGATATTCTCCTCACTGGCCACCAATGTAAGGAGCCTTCTTTACACTGGCCACCAATGTAAGCGACATTCTCCTCACTGGCCACCAATGTAAGGGACATTCTTCCCACTGGCCACCAATATAAGCAGCCTTCTTTCCACTGATCACCAATGTAAGAGACATTCTTTACACTGACCACCAATGTAAGGAGAATTTTTTTCCACTGAACATCATGCTAATTTGCCATGAGCTGTAGATATAGTAATTGTTATGAGGGGTTCCTTGGGACCAGAAACTTATTTCAAGGGTTCATCAATGTTAAAAAGGTTGAGGAAGCATGATCTAAGGCCTGATTCACACCTATGCATTTTTTGTGCTTTTTGCAATTTGCATATTTGCACTACAGAACGTGTTCCATTGGAAACCATGTTAAATGGACTGAAGTGCAAATCTGCAAAATGCAAAAAGCACTAAAAATGCATAGGTGTGAATCAGGCCTAAGACAGTGGTGTCCAAACTGCTGCCATTGGTTTGCCTTTACTTGGCCCTTGGGACACTATTCCTCCAACTGACACCAATGATGAGGCACCATTCCTTCCACTGCCACCATTAATGGGACACTATTCCTAACATTGATACCAACCATGGGGCACTGTTCCTCCTGGTAAAACCAATGATGGGGCAGTGTTTACTCCCAGTGATGCCGGGACATTTTCTACTCACAGTGGCCACAGTCTGGCCCCCCTAAAGCCTGAAAGATAGTAAACTGACCCTTTGTTTAAAACGTTTGGATACCCCTGATCTAAGACATCAGCAAATTTGCTTTTTTTTTTTATTACCAGCTAACATAAGTTGATGTGTCTATACAGTAAGTACCTATTGAGAAATAGTAACAACATAAAGATACTTACCGCTGAAAGGTGAAGACAATTTATAATCTGCAGTCGGTGAGTAAAGTCGTGTACTCTCAACTTCTAGAAGGGATCTGAAAAACAAAAAACAAAAAAAGTAATTAAATTATACCCAGGGCCAGCCCAGGATGGGAGGGGGCAGAAGGGACACGTGCCTCAGGTGCAGTGTTGATATGTGGAAGGGGGGAGGATTATGAGCTTCTCCCGATCCATTCTCTGATGTCTCACCGACTTCACTGTCACTCCTGTCAGAAGGGACCTTGATAGCTGCTGGACGGGGGATTCTGCTTTTGTTTCAGACCAACCTTTGGCTGTTTCGGAAAAAATGCCCAAACTTTTGCCCATTCAGCCAGAGTAGAGCATCATATATATAGAAGTGGTATTTCCACCGCTTCTATAAATGACCGCTGTCAATGGTTGCTAAGGAAGCAGTGGGTGCTTCTACCCCTAGAAACCTCTGATGACCCCAGGGATCTTTAAAAAAAAAAGCACACAGACCCCTCTAAGGGACCCCAACATTCACAGCAGACATTTAGGGGTCTGCTATGTAGTTTGTGGGACCATTGAAGTCATTATGTGCTGTTTTCTTTTTTAACCACTTAAATCCTGGACACTTTCACCCCCTTCCTGCCCAGGCCAATTTTCAGATTTCAGAGTTGTCACACTTTGAATGACAATTACTCATTCATGCAACCCGCTACCCATATGACATTTTTTTTCATTTTTTTTAGACAGATAGAGCTTTATTTTAGTGGTATTAAATCACCACTTTTTTATTTTATTTTTTTTTTCGAAATAAACGAAAAAGGCCTTGAAGAAAAACATATTTCTGCTATAAAATTTTGCAAATAATTTTTTTTACTCTTCATAAATTTATTTATAAATTTATTCTTCATAAATATATTCAGAAATCTATTCTTCATAAACGTATTCTTCATAAATGTATTCATAAATTTAGGCCAAAATGTATTCTGCTACATTTCTTTGGTAAAAAAAACAACCCAAATCACTGATTAGTATTTAGTCTGTGTAAAAATGAAAGAATCTACAAACTATGGTTTATATATTTGAAAATTCTGATGTATCGACTGCCTGTCTCATTTCTTGAGGCCCTAAATTGCCTGGACAGTACAAATATCCTCCAAATGGCCCCTTTTCGGAAAGTAGCCAGTCCAAGGTATTAAGTAAGAGGCATGGTGGGTTTTTTGAAGTTGTAATTTTTTGCCACAATTTTTTGGGGAAAATGAAGAAATTAAATATATATATTTTTTTTTTTTTTTACGTTTTATTTTTTTTTACATATTGTTGCCACGGCAGTGCAGCATCACCATATGTCTGTTGTGGTGGTGATCAGGAACACTGACTGGTGATAGTCTGATAACCTCTTTCCGACTACCCCAAGCACATTTACTGTGGGGAGCCGGCTCCTGTGCGCACAATCACGTATAGGTACATGGTCCTGCACCTCTGGGTCTGCGGCACGCACGTGCGGCCCCCCCCCCCACTCTCGCTGTGACTTGACACAGCGGGAGCCAATCAGCAGGTTCGGTGGACCCAACGTCCGCTGGAACTTCCGATCGTTCCCGACAGAGACAGAACGGCTGTCTGCCTATGTAAACAAGGGAGATCACCGTTATGTTAGTAGAGATGACAGAGATCATGTGTTTCTGCTAAGCAGGAACACCGATCTCTGTCTTCCCACAGTTAAAGCACCTCCCCCCACAGTTAGCAAGCACTCCCTAGGGACACATTTAACCCTTTTTATTGGCCCTGATGTTAACCCCTTCCCTGCCAGTGTCATTAGTACAGGGACAGTGCATATTTTTTTTAGCACTGATCACTGTATCGGTGTCACTGGTCCCCAAAAAAGTATCAAAAGTGTCAGTTAGTGTCCGGTTTGTCTGCCGCAATGTCGCAGTCCCGCTATAAGTCGCTGATCGCTGCCATTACTAGTAAAAATAAATAATAATTTTAATTCCATAAAAATATCCAATAGTTTGTAGATGCTATAACTTTTGCGAAAACCAGTCAATATACGCTTAATGAGATTTTTTTAAACCAAAAATATGTAGCAGAATACACATTGGCCTAAATTGATAAAGAAATAAAATTTTTTACATTTTTTTTATTAGATATGTTTTATATCAGAAATGAAAAAATATTGTTTTTTTTTTTTTCGGAAATTGTCGGTATTTTTTTTGTTTATAGCCCAAAAAAATAAAAACTGCAGAGGTGATCAAATACCACCAAAATAAAGCTCTATTTGTTGGGGGGAAAAAAAAGGACAGCAATTTTATTTAGGTGCAGCGTGGCCCAACCGTGCAATTATCCGTTAAAGTAAAGCAATGCCGTATCGCAAAAAATGGCCTGGTCATAACAGGGGGTTAAAAAGTAAAAAAATCACAATTATTTTTTCAAATTTTTATACGTTTTCCTTTTTTTATACAATTGTTTTTTCACAGTTTTTTTATGTACTTTTACCAGAGCAATACACACTGTATTGCTCTGGTAAAAGTACATAAAAAAATTGTGAAAAAAATTGTAAAAAAAAAAAAGTATAAAAATTGAAAAAAATAATTGTGATTTTTTGACACTCACCACAGTGGCCTTTTTTTTTACAATTTTTTAAATTTATTATTTACTATAGGCCAGGCAGGAGGTGGTTCAAGAAGCCAGGAGGAAAATATAATTTGCTGGCATTTAAGAACAATTTATTTCTAATTGTCAGTACTTTAAAAAAAAAAAATCACTGCGCCCGGCAGAATTAATTTCTTTTTAAATTTAAAAATGATTATTTGATTTTTTTTAACGACACCCTTGCCTATTAGCCCAGAAAATGGGCAATTTTTCATTTCAAATAAATTAATTTAAAATTTTATAAATTTAAATTAAGTTCGCTGAACCCTGCTCCAACCAAACCTGCATTTGTTTTATGACTTTTATATTTGCCTGGAGTTTAGCTCAGAGATCTTATGATAAGATATGAACAAATTAGACACTTTTTGGTGGCTTTCAAATTTGGTGGGATTCTCATAGACATGCAAAGGGGGTAAAAAAAAAAAAATCCTCTGCTTAAACTTTTTTTTTTTTCACTCTCCCGAAACTTGAGACACACTCTCAGGCTCTTACAAGCGTACTTATCCTTTTCACTCTCTCTTTATTCAGCGAGATTTATTTTGTGTGACACAAGTAACCCGGTGACATCATGAAAGTTCTCCGAGAGTGAAAAAAAAAAATCTAGCCTCGGCCCCAGTGGCTCGTATTATCATGCTAATGACGGCCCCCCTATTGTCCGAAGCCATCTGTAGGACTTGAACAAAAATACCACTGGAGAGACGGGATAAGAGCTAGAAGAAATTCCCATGGAGGAGTTGTATGCCGGCTGGGCAGGAAGTATTGTAGGCAACAGAAGAGTATAGATATTGTACATTAGCATACATTTCTGCCTAGGCCACCACCGGTGGTGTAATCTCCATTGTCCACTGGTTGGGCTGAACATCTACAAAATGTGATCTTCTACAAAACAGAAGACAATGTTGCCCAAATTTGATTAAAATACTTTAACAAAAAAAAAAAAATCTTTAGTAGGAAGGGTTAAAAGAAAGAAAGGGTTAAAACCCTGCCGAGTTTTTAATGCTGCCTACGTTCCTTGCTGGTGGGATGTTCCCCTTTTGATTGGTGATCACCAAGACCAAAAGTCATGAAGAAAAAATCCAAAATTTTACAGTTGCCACCAGAGCAAGAATCAGGCCCCTTTCAGATCCTCACGTAACGGGAACGAGCGTTCCCCCTTGCGATTTTTCAAAGCGCAATTTATTCCTTAATGGAGCCCCAAACACAGCGCAAATCTGCTGTGATTGCGGCAAAACATGTGGTTAAACAACAAGCTTTGTAGGAGCGAAAAAGGAAAAAGAGCTTCTTTTGAGGCGACAATGGAGGCAGAATCATGCTATGTTTGAATAATGGGACCAAAATGCTCAAAATATCTCCACGATTTGGAATCTCAGGCAGAATTACGTAATTTTGCCCGCAATTTCAAGTCACCTTTTACGTGAATGGGGCCTTGGAATCATGCGGCAAAAGTGCGGTTAAAAATCACACTAAGTTTGTCCCCCAAAAAGAAACAGGGGCTTCTTTTGGGAGACAATCCTGGCAAAATTGCACTATGTTTGAGGTGCCATTAAGGATAACCGCACCAAACTCGCATTACACCTTTTGTCGCGATTTGGAATCAAGGGCGGAATGACGGCGATTCTGCCTGCGATTTCAAATCGCTTATGTGAATGCTAAGCTTGTCACCCAAAATGGAGCAGGAGCTTCTTTTGGGCGACCAGCATGTATAGGGCAACCCATTGAAGTGAATGGGCTGCCCTGTGTGTGACACGCGTTTTGGGAGTGGGATCGTTCATTCCCGATACACAAGGTCTTAACGGGCCTGACAGGGAATTCTTTCAAAGGGGAAACCCGTTCTGGTGACAACTGTCTAGGAAGAAATCTCCCTTCGCTTTGCAGGGATTTCCTATCACTTCTTTACTCCATGCAAAATGGAAAAAATATGATGTTGCCCAGAATCATCGCGATTGTGCACTCGTGGGGGCCGCGCAGCGCGACGGTCGAGGGTGCACCGTGTCTCTGGGACACGGCGCGACTCAGATCTTGGTAAAGAGCCAATGCCGCGGCTCTTTACCCATGTGATCGGCAATCACAGCTCATCACATGTAAACCTGAAAGTGCTGGTAATCGGCTCTCCTTGCCTCATACTGACATGGTGTGAGGAGAGGAGAGCTGATCAACGGCATCTCCTCACAGGGGAGACCTGTACATAACCAGGGCACTGATCATCAGTGCAGCCCCAACAGTGCCCATCAGTGATGCCAATTTGTGCCCATCAGTGATGCAAGTCAGTGCCGCCTATCTGTAGCCATCAGTGCTGCATATTAGTGCCTCCTCATCAGTGCCCTTTGCTGCCACCTTATCAGTGCCCATCAGTGCACCCTATCAATGCCCATCAATGCAGTCTATCAGTTCCGCCCATCAGTGCCCATCAGTTCCGCCCATCAATGCTGCCTATCCGTGCCCACCAGTGCTGCAGTTTAGTGCCACCTCATCAGTGCCCTTCACTGCTGCCTCATCAGTGCACCCTATCAATGCCCATCAATGCAGTCTATCAGTGCCGCCTATCCGTGCCACCTATCATTGCCCATAAGTGCCGCCCATCGGTGCAGCCTATCCGTGCCCATCAGTGCATAATATTAGTGCCTCCTCATCAGTGCCAACTCATCAGTGCCCTTCACTGCCGCCTCATCAGTGCCCATCAGTGCACCCTATCAATACCCATCAATGCAGTCTATCAGTGCCACCTATCGGTGCCCATCAGTGCCGCCTATCCGTACCCGTCAGTGCTGCAGTTTAGTCCCTTTTCATCAATGCCCTTCACTGCCTCATCAGTGCACCCTATCAATGCCCATCAATGCAGTCTATCAGTGCCGCCTATCCATGCCACCTATCAATGCCCATAAGTGTCGCCCATCAGTGCAGCCCATCAGTGCTGCATATGTGTCTCCTCCTAAGTGCCACCTCATCAGTGCTCTTCACTGCCACCTCATCAGTGCCCATCAGTGCTGTTTTTTAGTGCCACCTCATCAGGGCACTTCAGTGAAGGAGGAAAAGTACTTATTTACAAAATTTTTGGACAGAAACTAAGAAAAAACTTTTTTTTCTTCAAAACTTGCAGCATTTTTTTTTTTTTTTTTTTTAGTAAAAAATAAAAAACCCCGTAGTGATTAAATACCACCAAAAGAAAGCTCTATTTGTGGGGGAAAAAAATGATACAAAATTCATATGGGTACAGTGTTGTATGACCGCGCAATTGTCATTCAGAGTCTAAAAGCTGAAAATTGGCCTGGGCAGGAAGGGGGTAAAATTGCCCGGTAGGCAAGTGGTTAAGTACACTTTAATCATTTATTAACTGGTATGTAGACCCAAAATGTATAACCAGTTGAGTGCCATCCCATTTTATTCCCATAAAAAGCTTACATGGGGGGGGGGTCTTCTCCAGAGCGTTGTATGTCCCTGGTGTAAGCTCCTATTGGTGGAGACCTCCCATCGGGGACATCAATGGCACTCCATTGTAACACGGACAAAGCAGAGTTAGTTCTACAACACGAGATCCAGTCTCTGCACCTTTACAAAAACCAAAAAAACTCCAGCAGTTCATCAGCTCAGCGTTCAGTTCATGGCTCATCGTGGAGTTTCCTCCTCCTAGCGGGTCCATTTTTTAGGCCCCATTCATGGATTCTTGTCGAGTGACTTTCACACGTTTTGCGTGTTGTGTACGGGAGAACTTCGATGGGCTTCTTTTCTATGTGCGTTTGTCGCCCAAAAGAAGCTTCTTCTTTTTTGAGCGACAAATTTGGCGCAGTTTTTCAAAACACGTTTTGCCGCGTGACAAGCGCAGCAGATTCGCTCTACATTTGGGGCGCCATTTTTTAAAAATAAAAATAACAAACATGTTATACTTACCTGCTCTGTGCAAAAAAGATTGGCCCCAATCCTCCTCTTCTAGGGTGCCCCGCCGGCCCTCCAGGACCCTCTCCATCTCCTTAACGGGGACACAGACAGCAATAAAAACCTGACAGGGGTTCTAATCCCTCTCAACCTTATCAAATACTGAAAGAAAGTTTTGCCTTTAGTTATTCTTTAAGCTTCTTGTGGGTGGAGTTGGGAACTGTTTAATATTCATCTAGTGGGCGGAGTTGGGAACTGTTTAATAATCTTCTGGTAGGTGGAGTTGGGAGCTGTTTAATAATCTCATGGTGGGCGGAGTTGGGAATTGTTTAAGAATCTTCTGGTGGGCGGAGTTGGGAGCTGTTTAATAATCTCATGATGGGCGGAGTTGGGAACTGTCCAATAATCTTCTTGTGGGTGGAGTTGGGAACTATTTAATAATCCTCTAGTGGGCAGAGTTGGGAACTGTTTAATAATCTTTTGGTGGGTGGAGTTGTGAGCTGTTTAATAATCTCATGGTGGACGGAGTTGGGAACTGTCCAATAAACTTTTTGTGGGTGGAGTTGGGAACTGTTTAATAATCCTCTGGTGGGCGGAGTTGGGAACTTTTTAATAATCTTCTTGTGGGTGGAGTTGGGAACTGTTTAATAATCTTCTGGTGGATGGAGTTGGGAGCTGTTTAATAATCTCATGGTGGGTGGAGTTGGGAACTGTTTAAGAATCTTCTGGTGGGCGGAGTTGGGAACTGTCCAATAATCTTCTTGTGGGCGGAGTTGGGAACTGTCCAATAATCCTCTGGTGGGAGGAGTTGGGAACTGTTTATTAATCTTATGGTGGGCGGAGTTGTGAGCTGTTTAATAATCTCATGGTGGGCGGAGTTTGGAACTGTCCAATAATCTTCTTGTGGGTGGAGTTGGGAACTGTTTAATAATCCTCTGGTGGGCGGACTTGGGAACTGTTTGATAATTATTATTATACAGGATTTATATAGCGCCAACCAGGGCTTTTTTTCTGCCAGAACGCGGCGGAACGCTGTTCTGGCACCTATGAAAGCCCTCTCTGCTCCAACCTGTCATGACACACTAGCACTGTGCAGCCCACAAGTTTTTTCGGGTCAAGGAAACGGCAACGTACAGCTGCCTGTGTTGGTTCAGGTGGCAGCTTCCGTCCCCGCCTCTACTCACATTTTAGCATGGAGAGAACTCTTTAATAATCCTCTGGAGGACAGAGTTGGGAACTGTTTAATAATCCCCTGGTGGGCGGAGTTGGGAACTGTTTATTAATCCCTTGGTGGGCGGGTTTAGGAACTGTTCAATAATCTTCTGCTGGCCGGAGTTTGAAACTGTTTTATAATCTCCTGGTCGGTAGAGTTGGGAACTGTTTGATAATCTTCTAGTGGGCGGAGTTAGGAGCCAAAGTGCTGACATATTACCCCCTCAAGAGTTAAAAGGAAATATCACTTTGGGGTGGACGTACCCTTTAAGTGAGGGAATCATGAAAAAAAAATTAAAATTGGCACATTTTTAAGGATATAAAATCTTTTGTAGATGGAAATTAAAAGAAAAATTGCATTTTTATGGGGAAATCTATTATCTGAGGAAGTATGACTGTGCCGTGCTTTGATCCTCCAAACAAACGGACCTCACCGCCCGGCCTGTTTAGAGCTCAGACATTTTCACTGTAATTCTGAGCTATTTTAAGCCGTGTTAGTGAGAAGAAACATAAATTGTCTGAGCCGCCTAACTCAATGATGATCCTCCAGGGCGGCTGATGTCATGTATGACCGATGGCCAACATTGTTCATAGGAAGAAACTCTATTAGACTGCTGGAGGTCTCTGCTCCTTCCTCTATAACTCTCCTCTCCTGAAATACTCTGCACTGTTGGAGGACTCTGCTCCTTCCTCCATAACTCTCCTTTCCTGAAATACTCTGCACTGTTGGAGGACTCTGCTCCTTCCTCTATGAGCCACATTGTACATTTATTTTTGTACGCCTGCACAAATTCGCAGGGTGTAGTTCCCTTTCCAGTCTGCAGAGGTCCATGTGTTTTACCTGTATGTAGCCACTTCCAGACTGAGAGACATCTTAAGGTGCATGAGCTGCTGTCTGTCCTCCAGAACCTGGGCAATCTGGACCCTCAGATCCTGTTTCTCCTTTTCCAAGGTCTCAAATTCCAACTAAAAAAAATCAAAAACAAAAAAATCAAAAACAAAAAAAAAATTAGTTATTTTTCCTCCTTTTATTAAAATAAATAAATAAATAAAAATTAAAAATCTATATATAGACTCAATTCCAACAAAAATTCCCCTCCCTCCCATAAGACCCATAAAACGCTAAACATTTCACACGTAATTACAAGCAACCATATCTTCACCCTAATGACTGTAACCTATGGAGGATCTCTTCTCACCCAATCTTCTTCTCCAATATTACTTCCAAGGCTACCGAGACTGAGAATACCAATAAATCCTCGTCACAACCTAAAATTAAAGCTGAACTCCGGAATCAGCAAACATCCTCTAAATCCATTCTAAATCCATTCATCATGCATTTTCTTCCTTGAGACTCGATGTGGAGTCTGCAGGGAGGAGCTTTTTGGGCTCCTCCCACAGCTCTGCTCTCTGTATGGGCTGTACAGCCTGGTGATGATGTCACTGCTACTTTTACAAGGTAATATCTGGGTTTGTAAAGCATTTAGTTCATTTAAATTAAAGCTTTTTTTTACCTGGAGTTCGACGTTAAGTCCAGAAAAAATTACGCAAAGCCTGAGTGGCTGTTGAATCATATTCCCAAACCACACTGCTAATTTATTCTGAAGCCTCCTAATCTAACCGCACTAGCATATGGTTTAAATTAGGAGATGCGGAACCACATTTTACAACCTAATATATTGTATCGTTATCAATGCTATCATTAGAGGTATATGCTCTATTCACAATCTTTATGTAGCACCCTTCTGACACCCCAGAGGCAGGATAGCGCCTCCAGAGGCCAGGAGCAAGCCAGCATTGCGCCCCAGGGCTAAAATAAAGGGAACCGAGAAAGCATAAGCACGTTCCCAAATTTTAGTGCATCCTCCAAGTGGAGCCACCAGGCCCTTCTGAGAGACCAGCCTTCTTCCTGGCTCTCCAGCAAGGGTCCTCCCCTGGGTCTCCTACTTGACACAGCTTCCTCCAGACCAGGCATAGAATTGAATTTGAAGCCCCACACCACTGCTAAGAGGTCCGGATACGACTTTATTCCTGTTAAAAGTCAGGGGTGCAGTCCAAAAAAGTAGCCAACGCGTTTCGGGGGTCTAAGCACCCTCTTCATCAGGGATCTAAGCACCCTCTTCATCGGGGCTTGACTGCCAACAATGTGAACAAGCCAGAAGTGAACTGGATCTACAGTTGTATTATTTGCTGCAAGAGTAACAAGCACTGTCCTTATCAGCAGCTTGTTTGCCACTTTCCAGACCGGGCAGGGCAGCTTCAGGACCACTTCATCACATGTTAGACCCCCAAACAGTCTATTGGGCCTAACAGCAGAGTTCCAGCCAGCAGCACCTCCCTAGGCCTCAATCCAGAGGAAGAGAGCGAGCACGTGGCCTGTTCCAAATATTTATATCCTCTCCCAGCATGCACCAGTGGCATAAACCTCCTACTGGATTGGCTTAAGAAAATATAAATATTCATAACTTCGTTTATGAAATCTCAAACTACGACCAGTGATACCAGTGACATCTACTTGTGAGAAATCACAAGCCAACATAGGCTTAGGGAAAAACCAGGTGAAAGCTATACAATCAGTCTGCTCTAACTACAGCCCAGCCAGAAACTAAATTGACATAATAGCCCCTGTTTAGGACAAGGGGGCTACATTTAAATATAGTTCTCTCAGATCAGTGCTTATTCTAGTCAAACCTCGGTGTTCCCCCTCCCCCCAACGTTAACTCCCCCGTTTTTCTTTGTGTGGGAAGGACTTATTCCCTTTTGCTTTATAAAAGTAACCTACTTTTGTATATCTTATAAATACATCTCAAGGGAAATGTTCTAATTACTTAATTCTCCTTAGGGAAGTTTTTTTAGAATTATATTAAAGTAGAGGTAAAGACATTTTTTTTACATTTTGGAAAATGGAAATTTTGAAAAACAAGAATCAAGAGGAAATCCCCAGTTGTCACCAGAACTAATTTTCCCCTGCACACCTTGTGGAGGATCGAAGCATGGAGAACCAAACTTTTTGTTCCTGGTTTAGACTTCAAACTTTTGCAAATGAACCCGGCAGTTAGGGGCATGAAGATAACCCACAATATATGTCCTATTGGGGAAATTTCATCTTCACTTCTTGTCCCACAGCCAAAAGAGAAAGCGAGAGGAAATCCTTGGTTTCCACCTTGGAACTAGTGTCGCCATTGGACGATTTCCCCCTCTATTCTTTTTCTGCCTTCATTTATACTTGGTTTCATCTCCTAATTACCCGTTCTTCTTAGATTAATCCTAAATCTGTCTGTATGAAAAACCAAGTTCAACCCTGAACACCAACCTTCTCCTTTAATTTTTCAGAGGGTCGATTTTTCTACCAGTTAAGGTTCATTCTTTGGAAAAACCCTATCATTCGATTCTAGATATACTCTATACCTGGCTTGAACCTGGGATTTCCCACCATGAACAGTTGAAACCAAAATGTTTCCAAATTACAAATAGATTTCCAAGCCTTGAGTGTATCTCAAAATTCCAAAGTTTTCCTCGAACTGTACTTTTTTTTCGCATGCAACAACAACAACAAAAAACTCCTGCCAAGTATTCTGTGAGCTACACCACATATACCTGATCCCTAAAGGTAGCCCTTTTATCTCAACCGCCTGTTAACCATACTGGGCTGTGTGGACACAACGTAAAGCTGGACGTTGGTAGAAAAATTGGTAGAAAAATTGTTGGTCTGAACATTCTTTCTTGTCATCACTGAGTCAACGAATTGCATTAGGAAGCCCTTACAATTTCACCCAAACCTGCTACTTGAATAGAATCCCAGAGGTATTAAAGAGGTTTTGTTATAATATGTAGGAAACAAAATAAGTGTAGCGCTAAAAAAGTCTTAAATGTCCAACATGAAGACAAAATAATCCAAGAGCTGGTAAAACCTCTAGGTGCAAATAAGAGGAAAGTCCTCCATGTATGTATGGCTCCTAGTGGCTGGTGGTCCACAGAAGTTATGTGACTTCATGTAAGGAGCAAATCAATAAGTGCATAACATCTGGAGTGAAGACAGACAAAGCACACCACCACCGACAATGAGGAGGCTTACCGGATCTATTGGACCCAAAGAGACATACGCCAAGTTGGGTCAAAACAGGCTTAGGTGGTGAGTGGCTGTAGGTGATCCAGAGGGGTGAAGGTCTTGGGATGAACCATGGACTGGTGTGTCCCTAAGGGTGATGTTAGAAACCAAATGGCGGTGGTGATGAATAGGGAGGAAGAAGGAAAGGCCACATAGTGTAAATCCATAAAACAGGTATGAAATTTATTAAAAATGAGAAATACACTCACATGTAAATCTTTTAAAACCAGCGCTGTAAATATATGGCGGCAGTGGGGGTCCTACCCGACGCGTTTCGTCCTCTTAGACGTCGTCTGTTATAATATGTACACTTTTTCTCTGAACCAAAACCTACACAGTTAGATTTCCGTCCTGCTTCTTTCAATTTTCCCAGCACTATGGTCAGAAATGAACATCACTAACCATTCGAAAATCCAATGAACGTTCCAAAAGTGAACAAAACTCTACTGGCCTATGACCAACTGTACTGTACAATGAAAGTCTCTTGCTGTGACCATTTTGGAGTTTGGTGATGGGCTGATGAGGCTCATGATTGGGATCATGACTAAGGTTTTAGGGCAAAGTGACGGTGTCTTTTTGTAGTGGCTTTAAAGGTCAACTCCAGCCAAAATTGTATTTCATCTTGGATGGCATGGAGAAGGGGAAAGACTTCTAATCGGTTTCTGTTGCTGAGTGTCTCCCTGTTGGGTTGATTTACCATCATTTTATCCCAGAGCGTCCCAAAAACAGTAAGTGATGGAATATCTCCCTGATAGGGACAGAGGCATCATTCCATTAGGCTTATCATCTGCTTTAAAGGATAAAATTGTGTCATTAGTATCGGGCTTTCAGGATTGAAAACTTTTGGGGTCCATTTGAAAATTGGTGGCATGATCATGACCCTTTGGTTTGTTGCAATAAATTTCTTTTGTTCGGGTGTTAAATAAGATGACTGCCCCCATAACTGTATCACAACGAAAAGGAAATAGTGTGAGTTGGGGAGGGGGGGAGCGAGAGTGGCATTTACGTCAAGCCTTACTCATCCTTATTACCCTAATGAATTCCCTGCAGAGCTTCTGCAACAAATTATTATCTGGGTTTTTTTTATTAAAGCCTATGGGACTGTAAACACTACAATAAAAGTTAAAGAAATCATAAAAAAGGATATGCACTAAATTGCTTACAATGTAATCTCTTCCAATCTGCAGAGCTGACTAGGAATGTTTACGAGCTCCACGTTCTTTATTTACCTCCCTTGTTGGTAGCAAGCGTTAACGTTGCCATTGTCCGGCTAATAAGGTTAAGTGGCCCTAATCAACTTAAGAGCACCGTAAAAAATTATCCATATGCCAGACCAATCTATAATTCACAACAAAAGACATCTGCTTCCTTTACCAGCCAATCAAATTAGTGCCTGACACCGGGCTGGCCCACAATAGAAGCCATCGCTCTTGTCTAGTATATGCAATATAAGTGTGCCGCGACCACTCCCACCAGGGGCCATCTGACTAATATCTGAAGCAGGCCCAGATTAAAGGGTCAGTCCACTTTCAGCTAGCCCCATACTCACTGATGGTCTATTTAATCAGCTTAGCCAAAAGCCTATAGCTCCTCTATTAGAAAGGATTGTGAAAGTGGTTTAGAAAAAGCGTAGGATCCGAACCTTTTGCTTTTGCGTTGCGCCACTGCCATTTAAAACTCCGCATTTTAAAGTGGATGGATGCCAACCCAAACCATGAACTTCTCTAATTGACTCCCCATAGGTCTGTCAATCACACCTTTTGGAAGCGTTTTGTTATATCTGTTTAATAAGTGCACAAAAAATATCTGTTGATCCTGACAGAAATCTTGTGAGCTGATGACTTCCTGCTCACTCAGCCGTACTGTTTCCGGTTACATTATTTCCAGCTATCCCTATACAGACCTCTACCGTATATGTATTGGGGATGAGGAGATGGGGAGGGGCTCTATAGTTCTGTTCTAGGGTGACAACAGCAGGCCTCAATCTATACAATACGGCTGTCACCCTAGGATGGTGTTTTTCAGACAGGGTGCTGCAACGCCCTGAGGTGCCATTTGGATAGATGAGAGGACTCTGTTATGGTGGTGGGGGAATTCTGATGTGATGGGAAGGGTTATTGTGTATAGGGGGACTCTGGCGTCATGGGGTGCCTCTGTGGTGATGGGGGGGCTCTGATGTATAGGGGAAACTTGGATGTGATGGGGGGACTCTGACGTGAAGGAGGGACCTCTGAGGTGGTGTGTGCCTCTAAAGTGAGTGGGGAACTCTTATGTGATTGGGTGCCTCTAACTCTGTCATAGGCTGACTCTATGGTAATGTGGGCCAATAAAATGAAGGGGGGACTCTTATGTGATGGGGGAACTCTGATGTAATGGGGAGGCTGTCATGTATAGGATGGCCTCCGATGTCATGGGGTACCTCTGACCTCTGTCATAGGGTAACTCTGTGGTGACGGGGGACTCTGATGTAAGGTCTCCCTTACATCAGAGTCCACAGAGTTCCCCCCTTGCATCACGGTCCACAAAGGTCTCCCTTACATCACAGACCACAGAGTTCCACAGAGTAGTGTAGACTTTGATGTAATGGGGGGACCCTGACGTGAAGGGGAGACCGCTGAGGTGGTGTGGGCCTCTGAAGTGAAGGGGGAACTCTTATGTGATTGGGTGCCTCTGACTCTGTCATAGGCTGACTCTGTGGTAATGTGGGCCTCTGAAATGAAGGGGGGACTCTTATGTGATGGGGGAACTCTAATGTAATGGGGGGCTGTCATGTATAGGATTGGCTCTAACGTCATGGGGTACCTTTGACCTCTGTCATAGGGTGACTCTGTGGTGACGGGGGGACCTCTGATGTATAGGGTAGACTTTGATGTGATGGTGGGACTCTGACGTAAAGGGGAGACCTCTGAGGTGGCATGGGCCTCTGAAGTGAAGGGGGGACTCTTATGTGATGGGGGGGGGGGGGTTCTTGTGTATAGGGGAGATTCTGATGAGATGGGGTGCCTCTGACTTTGTCATAGGGTGACTCTGTGGTGACGGGGGACCTCTGATGTATAGGGTAGACTTTGATGTGATGGTGGGACTCTGACGTAAAGGGGAGACCTCTGAGGTGGCATGGGCCTCTGAAGTGAAGGGGGGACTCTTATGTGATGGGGGGGGTTCTTGTGTATAGGGGAGATTCTGATGAGATGGGGTGCCTCTGACTTTGTCATAAGGTGACTCTGTGGTGATAGGGGAGTCTGAAGATTAGGGAAGATTTTAATGTGAAAAGGGAACTCTTATGTGATGGGGTGCCTCTGATATGATGTGGGGACCTCTAATGTGAAGGGGGCAGGGGGGCTCTGATGTGGTGCTTAAAGGGGAACCATTGTCTTTATAAAAATATCTATATGTCCATCCATTGCAAACTAAAGTCTCTTGATCCTGCCAGAAATCCAGTGAGCAGATAACTTCCTGTGCTCTCTGCCTGAGCTGAAGCTTTATCTGCTTTATTGCTCCAAGTTATATCTGAGGACTACAGAACCCCCCCCCCCAATGCTATGGAGAAGATGAGAGGGAGAAGTTTCAGTAGTCCTGTCCTAGGTGACAACGCTGCTCCTCCACAGTGCAGTGTGTCACCACAGAACAGGAAAGGTTACTGCCGGGATCACCAGATAAAAATATGGGAGAAAAGAGCCTGAAAAAAAAAGAAAACTAATGCAGCCACCATATTTAAGAAGTCGCAATATATTACATCACACATCTGAGGACCTATCACACCAAAGCGCAGTGCAGGAAGGGCGCAATCTATACACATTTCCAGCACCACAGGTTAACAGGTTGTACGGGGTATAAGCCTTTTCCAAAATAAAAGATGTTGGTTGGAGATGATGAAGCACTGGAATACCACTATAATGAACTCAGCAGACCAATGAACTCAGCATTGAGGTCTCACCAATAGAGTACCCAAGATGTACGAAACCAATAGGTGGTATCTCCCGAAAGCTAAAATCAGACATTGAACCCTAAAGTGTAAAGCGGAGGAGGCAGTAGTGTTAAAGCAAAACTGAAGACCATGCAACTAAGGACAGCCCAACATGCAAGTATTCTTGGTATGCCTTGTAAAGACTAGGCTGTTTAGTGGTCATGTAACTTATGCAGTTTGTGAAGAACCTATTCAAAGAGTTGCCTGGTTCTTCTAAAAAAAGTGCTTTGGAAAGACAATGGTTGCCCAACCAAATATGGTGATGGATTCATCTCGTCGTCAGAGAGCAATGAGGAATGCAAAAATATATTGTGGCCTACAGTAATCTTATCTACAGTCCAGTGGCAACTCATGCTCAATATTTTAGGGGAGGCGGAAAACCTGCCCCTCCCCCCTCCCCGTGGGAGATGGACAGCAGCGATCAGTGGCCCCCCACAGCAATCAGTGGCCTTACCTTAGGAGGCTGATGCTGCTCCTCCTTCCAGTTTGCTGAGGGAAGAGCCAGGGCCATTGCTTCTCCTCTCAGCCGAACAGGAAGTGGGTCCTGAGGCTTGATTGGCCAGGGAGTCCTAAGACCCCCTTGCCAATCGGGTCTCAGAACTCGCTTCCTGATTGGCCGGGAGGAAAAGCAAGGAGACATTAGCGAATATTAATTTGCTAATGTCACACAACTGGGTGGGCTAAGGGTTCAGTGCTCTGCCCCCCCCCGAGCCCACCCTTTTTTGAAGCCAATTAGAGCCTCAGGCTCTAATCATGTGCTTCCAAAAAAACCCCATTGAAATCCATGTATTTGGCACCCTGCATGTAGATTAGGGACCAGGCGCATGGATTAGGGGGGGCAGCACCCTTGCACCCCTAATGGACGGGCCGCCACTGGTACAGTCTGATACTAAGGTTAGCTATTCCACTGGGGTTGGATGATGGTCAACACAAGGCAGTTGACCTGGGACAACAGAAGGTATATATTCAGCTCTGTCCCTGATGCAGACCCTGTGGATATTCTACAAATATTGTCTACATTACCAACCAGGGTTTCGTGGAACCCTAGAGTTCCTCCAGAGGTTGCTAGGCTTTCCTTGTGTTGTGGCGGGTTGACTACCCTTAGGATGGTTCCTCAACTATCCCTTGGCCAACACCACTTGGGAGGGCCAACGGCATGACACAAATTACCTTTTTTAGCTGTCTGTAAGGGTGACATTCTGGTCACCAACAGAAGGGTTGCATTCTTTTTACTGACCACCAATGTAAGGCGCATTCTTCCAACTGACCACTAATGTAAGGGACATTTTCCCACTGATCTCCAATGTAAGGAACATTCTTCCCACTGACCACCAATGTAAGGAACATTCTTCTTACTGACCACCAATGTAAGGAACATTCTTCTCACTGATCACCAATGTAAGGAGCATTCTTCTCACTGATCACCAATGTAAGGCGCATTCTTCCAACTGACCACTAATGTAAGGGACATTTTCCCACTGATCTCCAATGTAAGGAACATTCTTCCCACTGACCACCAATGTAAGGAACATTCTTCTTACTGACCACCAATGTAAGGAACATTCTTCCCACTGATCACCAATGTAAGGAACATTCTTCCCACTGATCACCAATGTAAGGAACATTCTTCTCACTGATCACCAATGTAAGGAACATTCTTCTCACTGACCCACTGACCACCAATGTAAGGAACATTCTTCCCACTGACCCACTGACCACCAATGTAAGGAACATTCTTCCCACTGATCACCAATGTAAGGAACATTCTTCTCACTGACCACCAATGTAAGGAACATTCTTCTCACTGATCACCAATGTAAGGGACATTCTTCCCACAGGCCCCAATTATTTGGGTTTTTTAAGCTTTCCCCAGGACCTGAAAATAATTTTAGGGGTTTCTCCGGGGTACAAAAAGGTTGAAAAGCTGGTCTACAACTACAGGTAAGCACTTATGGCTGGAGACTTCTTCCCACTCGGGCACAAAGCTGTGTATTTTGGTTGGTCGGGGGGAGCATGCATGTGCTCCTCATAGGTCAATGTACTGGGATTTTTTTTACCAGCAATCCAGCAAAGTCTGTCCGAACATGGCTTCATCTTCCAAGAAATTCATACAAATACAGACACCGGTAAACAGCTCAGCAATCCATTTTTCGCAAAATTGAATTGTTTCCTCTGGGGTTTTTCCTTTACGGTGCCCCATGGACATCTTGATTGGCTGCTTTTCCTGACCTCAGCGTCATCCTTTAAGGTTCCTTTTTTAAACAGGGTGCCTTAGGGCATCAAGGCTGTAATCTGTCATTTAGGCTTTCTGCCTATATATGCATTGATCTCCGCTCTATAGCCGCTATCTGTCTTGTGTGTCCTTTACAAGTCCACTAAGAGCCGTGTATTAGTATGGGGAGCCCATTATGGGGGGGAGGGTCCTATTCATGTAATTGGCCCATAATGTGACTCAGCTCCCTGGACAATACACATTTCCTTTCCCAGACACATCTGTTGTTACTGTAACATATGGATCTCATATC
This sequence comes from Lithobates clamitans, assembly GCA_037952925.1. Lineage (NCBI taxonomy): Eukaryota > Metazoa > Chordata > Amphibia > Anura > Ranidae > Lithobates > Lithobates clamitans. The sequence goes on from JBBGZY010000791.1 coordinate 344,547, forward strand.
GATTGCACAGCGTGCAAGGCAAGACAGTAGCTTTAACCCTTCTGGTCAGACCCCCATGGATTATGTTTACTGTGTGTGTATATATATATATATATAGATAGATATCTATCTATATATATATATATGTATATACATAGATATATATATATATACAGTATATATTATATTACCAAAAGTATTGTGTCACCTGCCTTTACACGCACATGAACTTTAATGACATCCCAGTCTTAGTCTGTAGGGTTCCATATTGAGTTGGCCCACCCTTTGCAGCTATAACAGCTTCAACTCTTCTGGGAAGGCTGTCCACAAGGTTTAGGAGTGTGTCTATGGGAATGTTTGACCATTCTTCCAGAAGAGCATTTGTGAGGTCAGGCACTGATGTTGGACAAGAAGGCCTGGCTCACAGTCTCCGCTCTAATTCATCCCAAAGGTGTTCTATGGGGTTGAGGCAAGTTCCTCCACCCCAAACTCGCTCATCCATGTCTTTATGGACCTTGCTTTGTGCACTGGTGTGCAGTCATGTTGGAAAGAAGGGGCCATCCAAAACTGTTCCCACAAAGTTGGGAGCATGAAATTGTCCAAAATGTCTCGGTATGCTGACGCCTTAAGGGTTCCCTTCACTGGAACTAAGGGGCCAAGCCCAACCCCTGAAAAACAATCCCCACACCATAATCCCCCCCTCCACCAAATCATATGGACCAGTACACAAAGCAATGTCCATAAAGACATGGATGAGCGAGTTTGGGGTGGAGGAACTTGACTGGCCTACACAGAGTCCTGACCTCAACCTGATAGAACACCTTTGGGATGAATTTGAGACTGTGAGCCAGGCCTTCTCGTCCAACATCAGTGCCTGACCTCACAAATGTTCTTCTGGAAGAATGGTCAAACATTCCCATAGACACACTCCTAAACCTTGTGGACAGCCTTCCCAGAAGAGTTGAAGCTGTTATAGCTGCAAAGGGTGGGCCAACTCAATATTCAACCCTACGGACTAAGACTGGGGTGCCATTAAAGTTCATGTGCGTGTAAAGGCAGGTGTCCCAATACTTTTGGCAATGTGATATATATATATATATATATATTTTGTTTTTGTTTTTTTCATTATTATTCTAATCGAATATATACAGTGATACACCTCTATGTATGTGGAGTGTGTGTGTGTATATATATATATATATTTATATATATATATATATATATATATATATATATATACACACACCGCAATTTTCCCGTGATTTTGCCGTGATTTCAGGGAATGCCTGTGTAAACCTGAGGTCTATGGACCTCAACTTGCATCAAAGTTGGACCAAAGTAGTACAGGGACTACTTGAAGTTGTACAGATATGAGCGGTACTCATTGGAAATCATGGGGTAGGACTTGTCATGCGACTTTGCAGTCCCAAGTCTTAGGGCAAGTCACACAAGTGTGAAAGGGCCCTTAGTCATCCTCTGAAGCCAAGTGCAAGACTTCCAAGGCCAGCAGAAGAAGGTTTTCCCGGAGGATGAAATTGCATTGTGTGCAGTGGCTAGATGTCATGAATAGCTCATGCATAAGTTTGCTCAGAGGACCAGGTCCCCCACTAGTGGCAGTATCGCCCTCCTAAAGGCCTGGCAGCTGCTGCTCTACCTACTTCTAAAAAGCGATCCACCGAAAGATCGCTTTTTAGAGGGGCGGCAAGGGTTGCCGCCTGTGTAAACGAATCCTTAAAAGTCATCCACTGCACCCAAGTGCAAGTCTTCAAAATCCCCATGACTAAGCTACGGGGGGGGAGCGAAATGCATTGGGGGCGTGGCCAGGGCAGCGCAAAATTCATTGGGGGTGTGGCCTGGTTGGAGTCCAGGCTGAGGTTGCCACTTCACTCATTTCTGTAGGAGGCTGTCTTAAAGGCGGGGCAAAAGGGGAAGCTGCTCCGGGCCCAGTCATTATTGTGGGGCCCATAGCAGCTGCCCCTTGAGCCCCACACTGCATGAAAATTAGTTGACAAGTGGATTTGGGAGGGCCCAAGAAAATGTTTGCCCCGGGTCCAATCAACCACTTAACGCAAACCGCCGCCATTGTACATTGGTATTTTGGCGCTAAATACCGTTGTTAAGGCAGCAGCTAGCTTCAGCAACGGCGGGCGGTTCTCTTTTTAGGGGATCACTATCACGCAAGATCACTTTTATCGGGGGGCGGGAGAGGGCAAAATTCGAAAATTCATACATTCGCAAATTTAAAAATTAGAAAATTAGAAAATAAGAAAGAAAATCCAATAATTCGAAAGAATAGTTTTTCGTTTCATTAGTTTTTTTTTTTTTTTTTTCATTTTTCGGATTATTCATTATAATGGCAAACGTCACTTCCGCCCAATGGTCCTAAAGGGAAAATTTTTTTTTTTTTTCGAAAAAAAAAAAAAAATGAGATCTAACTTTGCCCTTTTGCAGTTATGTAACACTTACAGGTCTGGTCCCTCCCCCCCAAGCTGTGATTGGACAGTAGATATGTGCACTGCCGAAAAATTTGTTCGTTTTTCATTTCATTCGTTCTTTTATTTCTTTTTTTGGGTCATTCGTTATGATTGCAATCCGAAAAAAAGAAAGAAAATCAGAAAATTCGAAAGAATCGTTTCCGTTTCATACGTTTTTTTCATTTTTTTTTTTTTCGGGTCATTCGTTATGATCGCAATTCATAAATTTGCAAATCTGAAAATTCGAAAATTCGTACATTCGTAAATTTCAAAATCAGAAAATTAGAAAATCTTGAAATAAGAAAGAAGATCCGAAAATTTGAAAGAATCGTTTTAGTTTTATTCGTTTTTTTTTTTTCCTTTTTTGGGTCATTCGTTATGATTGCAAACGTCACTTCCGCCCAGTGGTCCTAAAGAGGAAAATTTTTTTTTCAAAAAAAAAAAAAAATGACGTTTATATTTTATTTATTATTTTTTTTTATTGCATTTTAGTGTAAATATGAGATCTGATGTCTTTTTGACCCCAAATCTCATATTTAAGAGGACCTGTCATGCTTTTTTTTTTCTATTACAAGGGACGTTTACTTTTCTTGTAATAGGAATAAAAGTGACCCCCAATTTTTTTTTTTATTTATAGGGCAGTGTAAAAATAAAAAGTAAAATAAATAGTTAAAAAAAATAAAACATTTAAAGCGCCCCGTGCCGCCAAGCTGGTGTGCAGAAGCGAACGCATACATAAGTCGCGCCCGCATATGAAAACGGTGTTCAGACCACACATGTGAGGTATCGCCGCGATCGTTATTGCGAGAGCAATAATTCTAGCCAAAGACCTCCTCTGTAACTCAAAACTGGTAACCTGTAGAAATTTCTAAATGACGCCAATGGAGATTTTTTTTTTAAGGGTCAAAGTTTGTTGCTATTCCACGAGCGTGACATGTTGGGTATCAATTTACTCGGCGTAACATTATCTTTCACAATATAAAAAAAAGGGTTAACTTTACTGTTGTCTTATTTTTTAATTCAAAAAAGTGTATTTTTTCTAAAAAAAAGTGCGCTTGTAAGACTGCTGCGCAAATACGGTGTGACAGAAAGTATTGCAACGACCTCCATTTTATTCTCTAGGGTGTTAGAAAAAAATATATAATGTTTGGGGGTTCTAAGTAATTTTCTAGCTAAAAAAACTGTTTTTAACTTGTAAACAACAAATCTCAGTAAGAGGCTCGGTCCTTAAGTGGTTAAGGGAAAAAGTTTGGCGCCATTCCACGAGCGGGCGCAATTTTGAAGCGTGACATGTTGGGTATCAATTTACTCGGCGTAACATAAGATAATGTATATAAAAAAAAATATTAAATATTTTTTATATTCTATTCTATTATATTTTATATATATATAAAAAATATATTTTATATTTATATATTAAAATATTTTTTATATTTATATATTTTATATTTATATTTTTATATTATATTTTATATATATTTTTATATATATATATATATATATATATATATATATATATATATATATATACCGTATATATATATATATATATATATATATATATATATATATATATATATATATATACATATTCACAATATAAAAAAATTGGCCTTACTGTTTTATTTTTTAAGTCAAAAAAGTGTATTTTTTCCAAAATAAGTAAGACCGCTGCACAAATTCAGGGTGACATAAAGTATTGCAACGCCCGCCATTTTATTCTCTAGGGTGTCTGAAAAAATATATATATAATGTTTGGGGGTTCTAAGTAATTTTCTATCAAAAAAAAAAAAAGATTTTTAACTTGTAAACAGCAAGTGTGCACGTCTTCAAATATTAGTGGAAGAAAGTGGCTAAAAACCGCATTGTGTGTAATGGCTGGATGCCATGGATAAACGCATGCCCCGCGCTCAGAAAGCCAGGATTCCCCGATTTAACCACAACGGCCAGCCATGAAAGGGAGAAAAATTAAAAACCTCGGTGGGCGAGTGGGTCGTATAAATATTGACTGACACATAAAAACAACTGCTACATTCGCCCTTGGCCGCTCAATGACCTTCGATCGGGAGGGGGTTAAATAATTCATGGTCGTCCGGTATGGCGCTCCTTTCAGACTCGCTGTCTCTGCCCCCCCATCATATAAAAATAATAGCCCTGCATTAAAACCCATTACCACCAGTCCCAGTCCATGTGTATGGTAGAAGTACATTAAGGGATCGGTGTCAGATGGCGATTCCTAGAGAGCGAAGCCCGCGACATCGCAGATAAAAGCCAACACGTGTTCCCTGACTCCTCCAGATCACATTACCGGAACATCTGCCAATTGCATCTGAGAACAGCTGAAGGCGCGGCATGGGGGGGGGGACATGTTAAAGCAGAACTCCGGGCTTAGTATTTCTGTCCATCCAGTCCTGAGATTTACACAGCTCCGCCACACAGCACAGCCCTGTCTGGCAGGCAGTGGAGGAGAGCTCACTTTGCCCTTTTGCAGTTATGTAACACTTACAGGTGTGGTCCCTCCCCCCCAGGCTGTGATTGGACAGTAGATATGTGCATTCATTGGTTGTGATTGCAATTTGAAAATCCGAAAAAAGGAAAAAAAATTCCAAAGAATAGTTTTCGTTTTCGTTTCATACGTTTTTTTCTTTTTTTTTTCTTTTTTTTTTTTTTAGTTTTTCGGGTCATTCGTAATGATCGCAATTCGTAAATTAAAAAATTCGTACATTCGTAAATTTTAAAATGAGAAAATCTGAAAATAACAAAGAAAATCCAATAATTCGAAATAATAGTTTTTCGTTTCATTCATTTTTTTTAATTTTTTTTTTAGTTTTTCGGGTCATTCGTTAGGATTGCAATTCGAAAATACGAAAATAAGAAAGAAAATCCGAAAATATAAATATAAAAATAGTTTTCGTTTTTGTTTCATACAGTTTTTTCTTTTTTTTTTAGTTTTTCGGGTCATTCGTAATGATCGCAATTCGTAAATTCGAAAATTCGTAAATTTTAAAATGAGAAAATCTGAAAATAATAAAGAAAATCCAATAATTCGAAATAATAGTTTTTCATTTCATTTGTTTTGTTTATTTTTTTAAATTTTTCGGGTCATTCGTTATGATCGCAATTCAAAAATTCGAAAATTCGTACATTCGTAAATTTTAAAATGAGAAAATCTGAAAATAAGAAAGAAAATCCAATAATCTGAAAGAATAGTTTTCGTTTCATTTGTTTGTTTTTTTTTTGTCATTTTTTGGGTCATTCGTTATGATCGCAATTCAAAAATCTGAAAATAAGAAACAAAATCCGAAAATTTGAAAGAATAGTTTTTGTTTCATTTGCTTTTTTCTTTTTTTTTTTTCGTTTTTCGGGTCATTCGTTATGATCGCAATTTGCAAATTCGAAAATCAGAAAATTCGTACATTTGTAAATTTAAAAATGAGAAAATCTGAAAATAAGAGAGAAAATCCAATAATCCGAAAGAATAGTTTCCGTTTCATTTGTTTTTGTTTTTTTTGTTTTTTGGGTCATTCGTTATGATTGCAATTCGAAAATCCAAAAAATTCGAAAGAATAGTTTTTGTTTTCGTTTCATACGTTTTTTTTTTCGTGTCATTCGTTATGAACGCATATTAAAGTAAGTAAAATTTGAAAATCCGTAAATTCGAAAATCGTAAATTTAAAAATGAGAAAATCTAAAAATAAGAAAGAAAATCCAATAATTCGAAAGAATAGTTTTTGTTTGTTTTTTTTTTTTTTTCGTTTTTCGAAGTCATTCGTTATGATCAAAAATTCGTAAATTCGTGCATTCGAAAATCCAAATTTAGAAAGAATACCTAACTAACTAACTAATAATAACTAACTATTAAATTATAGGTATTGGAATTTCCTTTCACATTTGGCTGTTAGTGAACGTAGCGAATACGAATTTATCCGAAGTTACGAATTATCTGAAACAACGAATACCGCATCCAAACATTTGGAACAGAAAGAATTAATAATTAATAGTCATAATAAAAAGTTTTTATTATTATTATTGTTATTTATTATTGTTCATTCATTACTTCCATTCGTTTAGAAGTGGCATTCGTTATTTTGGATAACTTATCCGAAATAACAAATGCCGTATCTAAACAAATGGATAATAATTAATAACAATAATAATAAAAGCTTTTTTTTTAATTATTATTATTTATTCGTTCTGTTCCATTTGTTTAGATACGACATTCGTTATTTCGGATAATTCGTAACTTCGGATAAATTCGTATTTGTTACGTTCACTAACAGCCAAATTTGAAAGAAAATTCCAATACCTATAATTTAATAGTTAGTAATAGTTAAGTTATTATTTCAGATTTTCGAATTTTCAGATTTACCAAATTTACGAATTTTAAGAATTTTCAAATATTCGAATTTATGTATTTTAGAATTTTCAGATATTCGAATTTAAGAATACGTAAAAAATTGTTAAAAGGGTTTTTGTTAATTTGGATATTTCTGGATTAACGAATTTGTCGAAGTTCGTTAAAAAAACGATTCGGAACGAAACGAATTGCACATGTCTATCGGACAGTGAAAGGAGAAGCAGCAGATTGATGAGCTCATCCCTCTGTCACTCCTTCTATTGGCATGTTGGCACCTGAGCAGTGCAGCATAACTGGCTGGCTCCTTGTGATGCTTCTCTTTCTACCAGTCTGAGCTCTGCTGTAATAAAACTTGCAAGCTGGGCTGAGACAAGGGGGGGGGGGTACGAGGGGCAGATGCCCTAATGCTTTGGGGGGCCGCACAGTGAGCACTATATTGCATGCATGCAGGGCTGGGACAAGGGGGGGCACAAGGGGCAGATGCCCTAATGCTTGGGGGGGGCATGGTGAGCACTATAGTGCATGCATGCAGGGCTTGGAAAGGGGAGCATGAGGGGGCAGATGCCCTAATGCTTTGGGGGGGCACACAGTGAGCACTATATTGCATGCATGCAGGGCTGGGACAAGGGGGCGGCATGAGGGGCAGATGGCCTAATGCTTTGGGGGGACCGCACTGTAAGCACTATATTGCATGCATGCAGGGCTGGGAAAGGGGGGGCACAAGGGACAGATGCTCTAATGCCTTGGGTGGGGGGGGCGCACGGTGAGCACTAAATTGCATGCATGCAGTGCAGTGCTGGGACAAGGGGGGGGGCAGGTGGGGAAGTTGCTCTGGGTGCAGAGAAGCAAAGGAGCAAAAAATGCATGCAGGGTGGTACACCTATTCGATAGCATGTATTTATTGGGGGGGAGGGGGTGCAATTCTGGATCCTTGTCCTGGGCGCTGGTCGTCTTTACATTGACTTTGGACAATCTTTATCCATAAAAAATAAGAAAATAAATAAAAAAACAAACAAAAAAAAAACGTTTTTTTTTTAAAATGCAGCTAGTACAAGTTCCTTAATTTGTTCTTATATTAGCTTCCTGTAATGAGTCACTCTGAGAGAGGGCGTGGCTAGTGGTATCAGCTCCCCCTAGAGGACAGAGAACACATTCAATCCGAAATAACAAATGGGAGAGCTCTACAGCCTTTGTGGGTGATATCTGTCTGGATCTCTGGCTGCATGCTTGTCCCAGGGCTGTAACACAATAGATAGTGAAGCATGGATGAGAATGACAATGACATGTAACCTGTGCGCAACGACGTAACGCAACGTGATGGGCGGGTCTTATTGCCCAGCTGCTGCGTCCCGCGGGGGCTGCGCTGTTGTGTGCACTGTCGCCAACTACACTGGGGAGCTGTTGGGCTGGGCTCCCAATCATGTGACTGCAGTGACAGCCAATCACAGTGCTCACTTGATCAGGAGCTCCACCCCCCCAAGGGGTAAGATCCCCTTTATTAGCCACCGGGAGGCGCCAGCGAGGGGTTAACAATGGCAGGCCATGTATGTCAATATTAACAGGTTCCTTTTAGATGATAAGGCCCACAGCACAAGAACCCAAATCCACCAATCAGAATCATTGTTCATTGTCCTGACTGCTGTTACCTGGTGAATGATTGAATCCTATTGGTTGATGCTTTTTTTTGCTCTGTTATTCAAGTGATTGTAAACTCCAACAACAAACTTCTCTTATTTGCTCCCTTTTGGTCTTTTTGAAAGCATTTTTTTTTATCTGTTCGATAAATATAAAATATACCTATTGATCCTGCCTGAACTATGGTGAGCTGATATGGTGAACTTCCTGTGCTGCATAGGGGTGGGTGTTCTGTAGTCCTACCCTAGGGTGACAACGCTCCCTCATTGTACTGTATCTATGGACCCTTATCCCCCTAGGAAGGGACTACAGAACACCTACCCCTATGTTATGGAGAAGAGGAGAGGGAGGTGTTCTGTAGTCTTATCCTAGGGTGACAACGCCCATAGATACAGTCCAATGAGTGAGCGTTGTCACCCTAGGATAGGACTACAGAACACCTACTTCTATGTTATAGAGAAGAGGAGAAGGAGGTGTTCTGTAGTCCTATCCTAGGGTGACAATGCTAAATAGATACAGTACAATGACTGAGCGTTGTCACCCTAGGATAGGACTACAGAACACCTCCCTCTCCTCTTCACAATTACATAGAGGTAGGTGTTCTGTAGTCCTATCCTAGGGTGACAACGCTAATTTATTCTACTGTATCTATGGAGCGTTGTCACCCTAGGATAGGACTACAGAAGACCTACCCCTATGTTATGGAGAATAGGAGAGGGAGGTGTTCTGCAGTCCTATCCTATGGGGGCAACACTCCATAGATACAGTGCAATGAGTGAGCGTTGTCACCCTAGGACAGTAGAAGACTGCAGAACACCTACGCCTACGTTATGGAGAAGAGGAGAAGGAGGTCTTCTGTAGTCCTTTCCTAGGGTGACAACGCTCACTCATTGTACTGCATCTATTTAGCATTGTCAACCTAGGATAGGACTACAGAAGACCTCCTCCTCTTCTCCATAACATAAGTGTAGGTGTTCTGTAGTCCTGTCGTAGGGTGACAACGCTCACTCATTGCACTGTATCTATGGAGCATTGTCACCCTAGGATAGGACTACAAAACACCCCCTTCTCCTCTTCTCCATAACATAAGTGTAGGTGTTCTGTAGTCCTACCCTAGGGTAACAACACTCACTCATTGCACTGTATCTATGGAGTGTTGTCACCCTAGAGGACTACAGAAGACCTGTTATGGAGAAGAGGAGAGGAAGATCTTCTGTAGTCCTATCCTAGCGTGATAATGCTCCATAGACACAGTACAATGAGTGAGCGTTGTCACCCTAGGGTAGGACTACAGAACACCCCCCCTATGTTACGGAGAAGGAGGTGTTCTGTAGTCCTCTCTTAGGGTGATAATGCTCCATAGACACCGTACAATAAGTGAGCGTTGTCACCCTAGGATAGAACTCCTATGAAGAAAAGGAGAGGAAGATCTTCTGTAGTCATATCTGAGAGTGACAACTCTCCATAGATACAGTACAATGAGGGAACGTTGTCGCCATATGACAGAAACTGTCTTAATGGCCGGATCGTCAGGTATAAATAAAGTGAAAAAAAACGAATGCAGGCACCCCATCTACGCCTAGGTTCACATGTGTGTGATTCGTGTTCTGGGGTCAGGCCGCCCAATTCATTTCAACGCAGACCCTTTTGTTTAAACCACGCCGCATGGCATTGCACGGGGCTGCGGCACCCTACGGTTTCACATGTGTGAAAATGACGGCGTTTTCCTATATACAGGGGAGTCTAAAGAGCCAATGACACCTCATACGTCGTCTAAAGAGCCGAGCGTTTCGCCTCCAGGTCAAGAACGTCGGCGATTCTGCAACTGTCCACTGATTGGTACAAGTGTGAGCCAAGGACAAGGACAAAGTCGCAACAATGTTCCATTTTTGTTCCTGGGATTTGGATACATTGTAATGATCCTCAATTCATGCAACCTTCGGAACGACTCAAGAATTCATCTTTAAAGGGCCGATTCACACCAGAACGCCGTGTGGGAAGACACGTCTCTGGCACATTTCCCCCACCATGTTCAAAACGCACAGGATGTGCGATCTGCTGCGGGTGTCAATGTATTCCCAATGACACCCCCAAACGCCGATTGCAAACGCGACGCATTGGATCGTATGGTACCGCAGTGCCGTGTGATCCGGTTGCAATGCGTTCTTTTTATTTAGTACATGCAGTACTTTTGATGCGATCCAGTGCGATTTCAGCCCCATTCAAATGAATGGGGCTGAAAATCTCACCATACTGAATCGCACAGCAAATGCGAACCACGCCGCTGTGCGATTCCGGTATGAACCAGCCCTAAAACCGCTGATGGCAGTTATTATTTTACCATATAATGTGTCTTGAAGCCTGTATAGATGTAGTAAAGAATTCGGGAAATGCCAGGCTTATGCAATGCTGGGAAGAGTCCAACAACAGGAGAACATTCTGCTTGACTATACATTAAATTGTAACAGATAAGCTGCTTAAAGTGAACCCGTCATGGCCATCAGCTTGGAGGAAACCTCCGCTAATACAATCAACTTGGCTACAATTACTGCAAAGGCCAGTTGCCTGGCTATCATCCTCTGGATCAAATGAGAAGAGGAACCCAAATTGTGAGAACACAAAAAAAGTGCACAGGGGACCTCCACCCAAGAGTAAGTTACTCTGATTCCCCGGGGGCAAGGCTCCTGATAGGGTTCTGAGGTACTCACTGGTCCACCTAGCAGAAACCAGGCGGTACCCATTCTCTGGGAGGCCTGCCGAAATAGACCAACCCCAAGTACTAGGTTTACTAGGTTTGGCCATGAGAGAGGGCGAATCAAGCCAGAAGACCATGTCCAACCCCTTCCAAGACTTTCAGGGCAGGCCCGAGGACCTACACCCTACTAATCGTGCAAAAAAAAAAAACCATGAGACAGGGCGAACCAAGCCAGAAGGCCATGTCCACCCCCTTCCAAGACTTTCAGGGCAGGCCCAAGGACCTACACAAAAAAGAGCAAAACGTGACAAACACACAAATACAGGTGGGGAAAGGGAAGTGTAGAAGTGCAATACCATGGTAGGCCCTTCGGCCGGGAATCAAAAATTGCTCTGGTCCCAGCCAAAAGGCCTGGGCCTAGAGGCTAGGTGCGAAAAAAGCGTAATGGTGCAGTGACCTTGGTGCCAATAAAAACTCAAAGCGTACCCCATACACGGTGAGAATTATGGCACCCCCTGGATTGCCACTCCAGAGGCACATGCACCATGGGCTTTTCTATCAGCCCAGGCCCTCGTCCAGACCAGTGCAGACCCATCCCTACCAGGAAGGCTTCAGAACTTGGGAGAGCTTAGGGAGAGCCTTGCCTACAACTGGGGGCAAGCCTTGTGCACAAGGCCAGAATCAACCCAGGAGGAAAAAGGCCCCCACTGCTCCCACCTAATCACATCATTACTAATTGACCCCCCCCATCCCCCTAAACTGGCAAGGGGGGTCACTGTTCTTTCCCTAACAACTGATATGAATAGATACACTTGATCTTAGCCAAAAGGCAGAGAAGCGATGTTGATTTTTTTTTCACATGCTTCATTCAATCCAGGAACCACCCAAAAAAGCTGGAGCATGGACACACCCCTACCCGGCATCCCTCACTGCTTGATGCCTGAAGAACTTATTGAAAGTTCCAAGCATTGCCCATGTGAAAATGTAAGAAGGGGCGTGTCTGCTCTGACTTCCTCAAAGCCAGAAATTTGGGGGGCTCCACCATATTGTTGGAGGTTGGCTGCCGCAATTCTCCTTAATGAAGCCATTATAAATCCAGGATTAATAATTTCAGCCAAAACTTTTTTATTTTTTTTGGATAGGGTAGGAAGGTCTATTTATTGTGGTTCGTTACCCCCCCCCCCCCCCATTGAGGAGGTATCCCTTCACTTCCTGTCTCCAGGGACACAACAGGAAATCAGTTGATTTCCCCTAACATGAGAAGGAATCCCATTTTTGATGGTTGTCACCAGAACAAGGACAACTGTCAAATTTTGGATTTCCCTTCACCTTCTTTGCCAATGACAATAGCCACCAAGACAAATAGGTTGAATCTCACGAGAGGGGACATAGACAGCAATAAAAATCGAACAGGCACTCTAACACCTTCCCTACTCCTTACGAAACTAGAACAAAAAGGTCTAAATGGAAATATACTTTAAAAACCATTTGCATATGACATGGCCCCATAATATGGGAACGCATAATACTTTGTTATAATTATTCAATTAACTTAATAATCCCTTAAGTTCTGAACACATTCAACATTTGAATTGGAAAAGTTCCTAAAGTGTATCTAAAGCCAAAACTGGTTTTAGATGTAGCAATTGGGCAATTTACTCAATTTGTCCGGGTGACCAATGGCACTTGCACAAAAAAAAATAGAGAGATCTAAAATTTTGAGTTGTCACCAGAACAGGAATTGAGGGGAAATGTTCCAATGGGGACACTAGTTCTGGTGACAATTGTCTAAGAGGGGGATTTCCTTCACATTTAAGAGATTTCCTGTTACTTCCTGTTCTGTGTACAGGACAGGAAGTGAAATCTCTTCAATAGGGCACAGATGGCACAATAAAAAAATGTGATTCAACCGTCACCTATTTTGCCCAAAATTGTAGATATACTTTAAAATATGGTTACTGCTAGTATGGTTCTATGGTTTGGTTACGCACCTGTAGTCTTCCTTCCTCTTCCTGATGGTCCAGCCACTGCTTGCCTATAACTTCCTCCAGCATTTCCTTCCTTGATTTGAGGCTCAGCAGATCTCTTTCCAGGCTCTGCAGCTGTAGTTGGCTCTGTTTTTTCTCATCCTGCACCTTTCTCAAGTTCTCCTTGGCCTCGGATAGACTACTTTCCAGATCTGACACCTCGCTCTTATATTCCTCCACAGCCCCTTGCCAGATCTGGGAGAGTTTGATGGCGTAGTCTTCCACATTGACCGGTTGGAAAGCTACGGGAGCCACCTTGAAGCTGTCCAATCTTCGGGAGAAGGTTGAGATCTCTTCCTCCATGGCAGCCTTCTCTTCTTCGTGAACCCTGATGATCTCTTCCATCTCTTCCTCCAGCAAGACCAACCTTTCCTTCAACCATGTCTGGGCTCTCTTCTCTTCTTCTAGGAGTTTTTTACTTTCAGAAATTTCTTTCTTCACCTCTTCTTGAATTTGTTTCTCTTGAAGGCACAAGTCTTTGACATATTCGATCTCCTGATAAATAGTATCTCTTGCCATTTCCGCCTCCACCATCTTCTGGTGACCGTCGTCCAAAGCATCCCTCAACTTCATGATCTCCTGGTGGTACCTCCTGGCGGAAGGCGTCTTGTTCTCTTTGCGCAGGTGGAGGATTTCGGCTTTGAGCAACTCATTCTCTTCTTCTAGAGCTTTAACCCGGGAGAGGTAAGCTTCGAGGCGCTTGTTTAGGCTGCACATTTGGGAAGATTCATCGTCCGAGGGAAAGGATGTCTGGTAGGTCTCCATTCTCTTGGCCGGCTGCAGAAAAAGTCCAAGTGAAGCTTGTCTGATTATTATTTGCTACTACCAGCCTGTGGGAGTTGGATGCTGGATGCTGATGAGTGAGAAAGTAGCTGAGGAGGAGCAGAGAGAGCCAAGCTATTCATAAGCTGCATCTGGCCGGGGAGGAGGGGGGAGCCTCCCTTTAAAAGACACTGGTTAACCCTTTACAGGATGTCCTTCCAGGAGGTCACGTGACTCCCACATGGACAGTGCCAGATTTATAAATTCTACAGCCCCACACTGCAGAAGCTCACTAACAATATCAACACCGCCCAAAGCATAAATGACTCCGGGGTTCCTAAGAAGTCACTTCCTTCCAGGCAAAGTATGTATTTTAAATACACAAGTGACAGATCACAGGAAGGACCATGCGGTCCAATGTCATCAAAAAAAGTGATTTCAATCCAACTTAAAGCATTTTTTCAAGGATGACACAGGAAACTTCAGAGGCACTAGAAGTCATAGCATGCCCTACCTATCTTTGACTCCTCACCACCGGGGCACTCTGGAACCTTTAATTCTACCTCAACCACAGAGCCATTGACTCCTGTTGTAAAATTAAAAGCAAGGCTTCAGGAAAGTTCTCTGGTATTGTTGGATATGTCACTTTAGGAAATGGAAAAAATTAAGACAAACGAAGTATATCATAAGTGTCGACAAGCGTGGGATAAAAATAGCTTGGGAACTTCATTGGAGGTGTTGGTGGCTACAATGCCTTCAACACCCTTAAGTGGCCGATTGTTATATACAGTATATATAAAAAAAAAAATAATATGTAACAAAATAATGGAAAAGGGGACTTTTTTTTTTTTCACAACATTTTTTTGATAATAAAAAAGAAAAAAATTATTGTATCTAAAAAAGATACTGCATTTTTTCCCTGTACTGAAGAAGCCATGAAACGCGCCCTCGAGGGTTTTAAACAATCTGTTCTACTCAAATGACATAGTTATGGTCTAATATCGATATGTTGCACATATTGTAACTGTGATGTAAATCCATGGATGGTGTTGTAGAGATTTTTTTAATAAGAATTTCATCTCCTATATATACAATAAAATTGTGATTTTATATATATATATATATATATATATATATATATATATATATATATTTCCTTTTTTTCAAGGATCGAGAGGTGAAATTTTACAAAATCAGTTTAGTCTGCAGCAAAATTCCCCCTCTGATAGGCATAATTGCTTTCTTGCCAAAAATGTCAAAGCAAAAAAATTCATCCTCATTAGAATGAGTAAAAGTATTTGTCTTTTTTCTCTAGTGAAATGCATTAAAGGCAAAATTAGCATATTGAAAAAATAAAATAAATAAAAATAATATATATTTATATACACAAAATATATACATTTAAAAAAAAAAAAATATATATATATATATATATATATATATATATATATATATTTATATATATTATATATATATATATATATAATATATATTTTTTTTTTCTTCAAATAAATATGAATATATAAAAAAAAGAAAAAAGTGTATATATATATATATATATAAAAAAAAAGAAAAAAGTGTATATATATATATATATATATATATATATATATATATACCTAGATATATATAGATATGTATCTATATATATAGATATATATATCTATATATAGAGAGAGCTAGATATAGATAGAGATATATATATTTAGATAGATATATATAGATAAATATATATATATATATATATATCTATAAATATTTTTTTTTTATGTCTTCTCTCCTGTCTTAGGATATGCATATGACATCAGCTCCATTCTATGCATCATTAGACTGTGAGTGGCACCATCCATCCTGCACACACAGGAAGTGGGTTGAATGGCACTGGGGGTCATGTAACTTGGAAGAGCGTAGGCAAAGTTTGCAGAGAATAGCGCCGGGCAAGAGCTGCAATTTCTATTATTACTGGTGCAAGGGTTCCTAGATTTAAAATTAAAATAAAAAAGCTCTAATAATCAGTTTGAATCATTTTTGATTAATTAATTAATTCAATAAAAATGTAATAATTTGGCTATAACTACATTTTAAAATAAGTGTAAAAATACATTTTAAAATAAAATAAAACACTTTAACTATATATGCAATAAATAGTTGATAATGTATTCATTTATTAATGAATGATTTATGATTAAGGCTTTAATTCAATTTTAGAATGAGCATAAAAATGTATTTTTTTTTTAAATAAAATAAAACGGTTTAATTGTTAATTCAATAATTAATTGATAATGTATTTATTAGTGATTGATAAGGCCAATTTTAAAGTAAAACCTTAAAATAAAATAAAACACTTTAATAATTAGTTTAATAATTCATTAATGTTAATGAATGACATTTTAAAATATTAATAATTTAATTAATTACTTATTTAATTATATACATTATTATATTTGATTAATTGTTCATTTATTTAATCATTAGGGTTTAACTGACCTGTTATAACAATCCAAAAGATGATTGTTTGATATCTTTATTGGCATTGCTTAAAGCTGGCCCCACACATAGCAATTATCTAGCTGTTTCAGGTTTTGATGACAAAAATGACCAACTGGATGAAAGTGACCTCCCAACAACAGCTCTTACTGGCATCCTAAAATCCTAAAATGATCGAAGGTCTTGGAGGTTTATGTGCTTTTTTTCCGTCATTAAAGTGTGGTTAAAGCCAAAAACGATTTTATTCAGTTTTGGATGGAGTGGAGAAGGTTTAGAACCCCGGTCAGGTTTTATTTGCTGTCCATGTCCCCGCTGAATATATAGCACCCCCCCTGTAGGGGACCTGGTGACCATTGTCTGGGATGGAAAATCCGATGACATGGGACAGCATTGTGCGGGTGACAGGTTCTCTTTAAGAAGATTTTGGGGGTCTACTAGACCTTAAATGCCTGTACTCTGCTGAAGCTGATTGGGCGCTCGATTAGCTTTGACTGTGCTTGATTAGCTTCTTCCCCGGTCAGAGCCGCCAGAGATTGAAACCTGTGAACCTGGAAGTGCTCAGAGATGAAGTAAGTGAATGAGATCCATTGATGAGCTCCAGTACAACAGTGAAGTTTGCTAAAAAAAATCTTGCATATCATATAACTGACCAGGATTTTTTATTTTTTTTTAATTAAAAGTGGAGTTACACTTTAAATTTGTGATGATGCGCACAAAAATCAACACTTGCATTCTGCCATCTAGTGGTGTGTTTGTTTTACCGCACAAATCTTCTGCTACACAATACTGTAAGAACATCAGTGATCATATTCTGCCACACAGTGGTGCCAACACATTACTGCATACAAGCAAGGCTATAATAGACATAATAATACTGAGTATATTTTGCCATCTAGTGGTATGTTGCAGACACTACATGGTGCTTCTTGTCCTGTAGCTTCCGATCATCTTCATCAGTGGTGGTCCACTTTTTTTTGACATAGAAGGCCTCAAGTGTGGCCCCTGACATCACCAAAGGGACACACATAATATTCAGTAAATGTAATGCTTCAGATAGCTGTCAGAGACTACAGATATATTACAAGAGATGGTCAGAGACTGCAGATATAATATAGTTATAAGTGGGGATTGCTGAGGGAGAGTGCACTGCATAGCTCTGATGAAGAAGGGATACTCCCTTCGAAACGCTTTAGCTGATTGTGATGCCTGTGCGTTCCTCCACGATCCTTGGAAGGTTTCGCTCAACCTAAGTCGCAGGCTGTCTGTCGGTGCGATTTTATGTTGTGCCTCCTCCACCAATTGCTTGTGAGTTGTTTCCTTTTACTATTTTTATTCAATAAATGTTTTAAAAGATAATGCACAAGGCTGGTGCGCCCCTGTCTCTTTTTTATTTCGGTTTCGACTAGGATCCCCATCCTTGAGGGCAGCAAGGCCTGTGTTTACGTATTATTTATGGTGATCCACCTGTGCGCAGGAGTCGTTTTTTCTCTTTTGCTACTTTACTGCAGATATAGTACAGGGGATGGTCAGAGACTGCAGACATAATACAGGAGATGGTCAGAGACTGCAGACATAATACAGGGGATGGTCAGAGACTGCAGACATAATACAGGAGATGGTCAGAGACTGCAGACATAATACAGGAGATGGTCAGAGACTGCAGACATAATACAGGAGATGGTCAGAGACTGCAGATATATTACCGGAGATGGTCAGAGACTGCAGACATAGTACAGGAGATGGTCAGAGACTGCAGACATAATACAGGAGATGGTCAGAGACTGCAGATATATTACCGGAGATGGTCAGAGACTGCAGACATGATATAGGAGATGGTCAGAGACTGCAGACATACTACAGGAGATGGTCAGAGACTGCAGATATATTACCGGAGATGGTCAGAGACTGCAGACATGATATAGGAGATGGTCAGAGACTGCAGACATAATACAGGAGATGGTCAGAGACTGCAGACATGATATAGGAGATGGTCAGAGACTGCAGACATGGTACAGGAGATGGTCAGAGACTGCAGACATAATACAGGGGATGGTCAGAGACTGCAGACATAATACAGGAGATGGTCAGAGACTGCAGATATATTACAGGAGATGGTCAGAGACTGCAGACATGATATAGGAGATGGTCAGAGACTGCAGACATGGTACAGGAGATGGTCAGAGACTGCAGACATAATACAGGAGATGGTCAGAGACTGCAGACATGATATAGGAGATGGTCAGAGACTGCAGACATGGTACAGGAGATGGTCAGAGACTGCAGACATGATATAGGAGATGGTCAGAGACTGCAGACATGGTACAGGAGATGGTCAGAGACTGCAGATATAATACAGGAGATGGTCAGAGACTGCAGACATGGTACAGGAGATGGTCAGAGACTGCAGATATATTACAGGAGATGGTCAGAGACTGCAGACATGATATAGGAGATGGTCAGAGACTGCAGACATGGTACAGGAGATGGTCAGAGACTACAGACATAATACAGGAGATGGTCAGAGACTGCAGATATAATACAGGAGATGGTCAGAGACTGCAGACATACTACAGGAGATGGTCAGAGACTGCAGATATTTTACAGGAGATGGTCAGAGACTGCAGACATAATACAGGAGATGGTCAGAGACTGCAGACATATTACAGGAGATGGTCAGAGACTGCAGACATAATACAGGAGATGGTCAGAGACTGCAGACATAGTACAGGAGATGGTCAGAGACTGCGGACATAGTACAGGAGATGGTCAGAGACTGCGGACATGATACAGGAGATGGTCAGAGACTGCGGACATAATACAGGAGATGGTCAGAGACTGCAGACATAATACAGGAGATGATCAGAGACTGCGGACATAATACAGGAGATGATCAGAGACTGCGGACACAGTACAGGAGATGGTCAGAGACTGCAGACATGATACAGGAGATGATCAGAGACTGCAGACTGCAGTTTTTTTGATCAGTGCAGTTTTATGCCTATTAACTCTGTATCTCTTCCTCTGTGTATTGTAATGTTTATTAAAGCGGTAGTAAACCACTGGGTGTTTTTTTTTTCTTCTAAACTACAAGGTAATGTAATGTTGTAATGTTGTAATGTGCTAGTATGCATCGCATACTAGCACATTATGTTAAACTTACCTGAGAACGAAGCCGCTGTCGCCGCTGCAAGCGCTCCCATCTTCACCCGGTCTTCCCTCCGGGTTCGCAGACTCCGGCTGTGTGACTGGCTGGAGCCGCAATCCTTCAGGCCGCATGTGTCGGGTGACTTCACTGGCTGCATGTACAGTAAATATATCCTAAATGGCGCATGTTTAGGAGATATATTTACACTACCTATAAGTAAGCCTTATTATAGACATACCTATAGGTAAAAGTCAGAGATGGGAGTTTACTTCCACTTTAAGGACCAGTTTCTTCTTTTTTCTGTGCAGTTCAATGATTAGTAACACTGTATCTCTTTCTCTGTGCAGCCTAATGATTAGTAACACTCAGTGGTGGTGCGTCCATAAGGGCACACGGGCGCCGCCCCCTCTCTCCTGCCACCCCTCTCTAGCACCAATACATAGATAGATTCATGCATTGCATGAATCTAGCTATGGCCACCGCTGCCACCCCCTATTCAGGCACCTGACCCTTTTTCGGGCGCAGGGCGCCTGAATTACAGTGGCGGGGGGTGTTTTTGAAGCACCTGATTAGAGCCATAGGCTCTAATAGGTGTAAAAAAAAAGTGACCTGCGAGTGCCATGCTGGGCGCTCGCGGGTCACTCAGCTGTGTTAGAAAAGCGAATGAATATTTGGTTTCCTAACACTTAACCGCCTCTCCACCAATCAGGTGCTCGGATCTGTTACCCATCACCTGATTGGCTGAAACAACAGGTGCTGTGATTGGACAATCAGGAGGAGAGGATGGGAGAGGAGGACGGGAGAAGACATTGAGGAGCTGTCCCACCGAGACAGGGTAAGTGCAGACGGCAGGCGGGGGGGCACACTGGCAGCATTTGATATGGCACAGTGGGAGCATTTGATGGCACAATGGCGGGAATTGATGGACACAGTGGCTGCGTTTGATGGGCACAGTGGCTGGAATTGATGGGCACAGTGGCTGCATTTGATGGGCACAGTGGGAGCATTTAATGGCACAGTGGTGGCAATTGATGAGCACAGTGGCGGCAATTGATGGGCACAGTGGCTACATTTGATGGCACAGTGGCTGTGTTTGATGGTACAGTAGCAGCAATTGATGGGCACAGTGGCTGCGTTTGATGGGCACAGTGGCTACAATTGATGGGCACAGTGGCTGCGTTTGATGGGCATAGTGGCTGCGTTTGATGGGCACAGTGGCTACAATTGATGGGCACAGTGGCTGCGTTTGATGGGCACAGTGGTGGCAATTGATGAGCACAGTGGCTGTGTTTGATGGCACAGTGGTGGCAATTGATGGGCACAGTGGCTGTGTTTGATAGGCACAGTGGCTACAATTGATGGGCACAGTGGCTGCGTTTGATGGGCACAGTGGCTACAATTGATGGGCACAGTGGCTGCGTTTGATGGGCACAGTGGCTACAATTGATGGGCACAGTGGCTGCGTTTGATGGGCACAGTGGCTACAATTGATGGGCACAGTGGCTGCGTTTGATGGGCACAGTGGGAGCATTTAATGGCACAGTGGTGGCAATTGATGAGCACAGTGGCTGTGTTTGATGGCACAGTGGTGGCAATTGATGGGCACAGTGGCTGTGTTTGATGGGCACAGTGGCTACAATTGATGGGCACAGTGGCTGCGTTTGATGGGCACAGTGGCTACAATTGATGGGCACAGTGGCTGCGTTTGATGGGCACAGTGGCTACAATTGATGGGCACAGTGGCTGCGTTTGATGGGCACAGTGGCTACAATTGATGGGCACAGTGGCTGCGTTTGATGGGCACAGTGGGAGCATTTAATGGCACAGTGGTGGCAATTGATGAGCACAGTGATGGCAATTGATGGGCACAGTGGCTACAATTGATGGGCACAGTGGCTGTGTTTGATGGTACAGTAGCAGCATTTGATAGCACAGTGAGAGAGTTTGATGGCACAGTGGCGGAAATTGATGGGCACAGTGGCTGCGTTTGATGGTACAGTGGTGGCAATTGATGGGGTTTTTTTCAGAATTTTTCAGTTTGTTTGCACCCCACCTCCCCCCCCCCCCAAAAAAAAAAATTTGAGCACCAGCCACCACTGGTAACACTGTATCTCTTTCTCTGTGCACAGAGGTAGAAGCACAGTGCTGGAGAAGTTTGTAAAGCACATTGTGGTGACCACCAAAGATTAGCTGCCATGCTGATGACATAATCAGAAATCACGCTGATTAGTTCATTACCCGCAGATATCTGTGACAATGCGGTCATGGAACTAGGAACGCGCACAGCTGCGTGCTTCTAGTTCACAACTGACACAAACTACCATTCTAAAGCACAGATCTACCTGAAACGTTCTCTACAAGAAATGCAAAGTAATAAATCAGAAAGTGTCATTTGTTAATAACATAAATGTCTCATTTTGGGGCGAAAAAATGAAAAAAAAAAAAAGTGTTGTTTGCGATGGCCGGGAATCGAACCCGGGTCAACTGCTTGGAAGGCAGCTATGCTCACCACTATACCACCATCGCTCACGGGAGCCTCCTGCTCTCTGCAGCCAGTCAATACAGCCCACCCCCTATGTCTGCCGCTACTCTGCAACCTGATCCAGAGATCCATCAGAATGTATAATCCAGAGATGTAGAGGAGTCATCCCGGGAACATCAACCTTCGTAGGGAACGCCAAACGATCCCTCCGGGGGGCTTCTGAGACATTCCTCATGACGACGCTACAGAACAGAATGTGTCGGCTGTAATACCTCCCGGCCAGAATAATCCTTCCAGCTGATGATTTCCCGCACATCTCCCGTACCTTACTGCAAAAGGATGAGAGCCTGGCAGAGCCATGAGATGTCATCTATTCATAATATTCTTCATTGAGTCTCTGCAAAACAGGGAAAAGGTTTAAAGCCCAAATAAATGCCCAACACAGGATCTGATTGGCTCCTTGTACTGCTTCTCCTTCCCCCAGTCTGAGCTCTGCTGTCCAGGGACTGCAAAAGGCTGAAACCGGGTCACATTCATTTATTTATTTTCTGCATGTATGATAAAAAAAAAATGTATCCGAATTTCCGAATTAGAATAGTACCAAATTTAAAGGAATCCGAAATAACAAAAAAGAAAATTCGGATGAAATTCGAATCGTTTTCGAATCCGAATAGTTTTCAGATTCGAATTCTAAAACTTTTCAAATCCAAATCGTTTTCCAACTTCCATATTCTATTCTATTCCTTTATTTTCTATTCTATTTCACTCTCTTTGGAAATTGGAAAACGATTTGAATTTAAAACGTTTTGTGAATTCAAATTTGAAAATTATTTGGATTCGAAACGTTTTGGAATTCGAATTTTAAAACTATTCAGATTCGAAAACTTTTCGGGTTAAAAAACTTTTCGAATTCGATTCGAAAATGTTTTCGAATCGATTTGAAACTGAATTAAACGAATGAAACTAATTTAACTAAATCAATTAATGTAAATAACAAATCGAAACGAAACTAAACAATTTTTTTCATTCTGGACATGTCTAGTCCCCTGTAGATATGTGCAATTTGTTTTGTTCCGAATTTTATTTTTTTTTTACGAATTTGTCAAAATTAATTAAAAAAAAAAAAAAAAAAATTCGGAACAAAACAAGAATTTTGCAAATATCCAAATTAATGAAAACCCCTTTAACAAATTTTTCTGAATATTTGTAAATTAGAAAATGTGTTAATTCGTAAATTCAGAAATTCAGAATTCGAAAATCCGAAAATTCTAAAGTCTGAAATAATAACGAACTAATAATAACTTAACTATTACTAACTATTAAATTATAGGTATTGGAATTTCCTTTCAAATGTGGCTGTTAGTGAACGTAGCGAATACGAATTTATCCGAAGTCACGAATTATCCGAAACAACGATGCCACATCTAAACAAATGGAACGGAAGGAATTAATAATACATAATAATAATAATAAAAAGCTTTTATTAATACTGTTATTAATTATTGCGTTCCATTTGTTTAGATACTGCATTTATTTCGGATAATTTATCCAAAATAACGAAGTTACGAATTATCCGAAACAACAAATGCCGTTTCTAAACGAATGGAATGTAATAATTAATAACAATAATAATAATAAAAGCTTTTTTTGATTATTATTATTTATTATTAATTCGTTCCGTTCCATTTGTTTAGATGCGGTATTCGTTATTTCGGATGATTCGTAACTTTTTCGTAACTTTGGATAAATTCGTATTCGCTACGTTCACTAACAGCCACATTTGAAAGGATAGTTAATAGTTAGTTATTATTAGTTAGTTAGTCAGTTAGTTAGTTAGTTAGCTATACTTTTGAATTTTTAGATTTTCTGTCTTATTTTTGGATTTTCGAATTTTCGGATTTTCGAATTGCGATCATAACGAATGACCCGAAAATTTAAAAACAAAAAAACAAAAATGAATGAAACGAAAACTAACAAATTTTTCAGCAGCGCACATGTCTAGAACCCAGTGGAACTACTGCTCCGTGTGCGGAAACAGCGGTCTCCCTGCAACAGTCCGATACGCCCCCCCCCGATGAGTAAGATCTTTATTCTCCAATCAGCAGGGAGAGTTAACTTCACTGATTGCATAACTATAAATCTAACTTGGTAAAAGGTGTGTTACTGTGGTATAATGCACTTGGCTGGGGCGCCCTCTTCTGTTTGTTTTTTGTATTGTTATATTAGAGTCTGCTCTCATGTAACAAGAGACTGTTATCTTCAAGCATGCTCTCATATTACAATAGACTGCTATATAAGAGAATACTGCCACGTTACAAGAGACCGTTATCTCAGAAACTGTCTTCCTGTTACAAGAGACCGTTATGTTAAAGACTGCTGCCGTATTACAATAGACGGTTATATTAGACACTACTGCCATGTAATAAGAGACTGTTCCATTAGTCTCCTCTCCTGCTGGATGATGTCGGTACACTGAGGGCATCTTGTGGTGGAGAAGAGGTAGTGCGGGCGGACAGCTCTGGTCTCCTTCGCACACACATGGACACACATCGGACCGACTGACTCCGGCTTCAGCATTTTTTCCGAGCACTCTGGGGGGGGGGACGAATATCGAAGCCGGAGGGTCAGCAGGACAGCCAGACGAGTGGCATTTCCAGGAGTCTACCCCTCTCCCAACCCCCCCCATGTCTGCCATAACAGGTACTCTAGTTTAGGAGAAGCAGGAGAATACCGCCGGGTGACAACAAAGTAAATCTGTTAGAGGATGAAAATGATACATGGAGTATGTTATATATTTTTTACTATTTTATTATTATTATTATTTTAATAAACATTAGTCATTATTTATTATATATATTATTATTTATTAATATTATTTTTTTTACTCATATACAGTTTATTATATATAATGTATTACTAAAATTATTTATAAATATTTTGCATTAATAATAACATTATAACTATTTTATTATTATTATTTTAATAAACATTAGTTATTATTTATTATATATATTATTATTTATTATTATTATTATTATTATTATTTTTTACTCATATACAGTTTATTATATATAATGTATTACTAAAATTATTTATTAATATTTTGCATTAATAATAACATTATAACTATTTTATTATTATTATTATTTTAATAAACATTAGTCATTATTTATTATATATATTATTATTTATTTATTTATTTATTTATTTACTCATATACAGTTTATTATATATAATTGTATTACTAAATATATTTATGAATATTTTGCATTAATAACATTATAACTATTTTATTATTATTATTTTAATAAACATTAGTCATTATTTATTATATATATTATTATTTATTTATTTATTTATTTTTACTCATATACAGTTTATTATATATAATGTATTACTAAAATTATTTATGAATATTTTGCATTAATAATAACATTATAACTAACTATTAAATGTATTATTTAGGGGGGCGTGGCCTAGCGCATGGAGAGGACAGGCGTTTAAGAGACTAGCTCCCGCTTCACAGAGCACACCAACGCAGACAGAATCCCCCCCCCCCCCGGCTTACCACATGAGCCGGAGAGGGTGCAGCAATACCCCCCCCCCCGCACCTCGGGGAACCAGAAAACCTGGGGAAATAGGGAGTCATTTCCCCACGAGGGGACTGGACACCAAGACCACGCCGGCCTCCAAGATGGCGGCAACCCGCTCGGCGGCGGCTCAGGCGGCACATGCAGCTAATAAGGTACAGGCTGTGCACTCCCCTCACTCCCCCCAGTCCTCAGACCCGGAGCCCAGTCACCCCAGAAGCCCCTCTCCTATACCCCACCGTCCAAACAAATAAAGCACAAAAACCCGGAGATAGTCTCTGAATTCAGAGACTACTACTCCTCCTTATACAATCTCCCGCAACCTGAGATAGAAAATGTACTAATCTCTCCTACCACTTCAGACTTACATCAATACATCCAAGACACTGCCCTACCTAGGATCCCCTCCTCTGACATCGACTCCCTTGAACAACCCATCTCTCCTTCTGACTTTCTATTTGCGATCAAGGAACTCAAAACTGGCAAAAGCCCAGGCCCAGATGGCTATACCCCCTAGTTTTATAAAACATTCACACACCAATTAGCCCCTGTTATGGCCTGAGCATTTGAGGAAATAGATGAAAAGCACCCATTGCCACCGCAACTCCTACAGGCCCAAATAGTAGTAATACCCAAACCTGGTAAAGACCACTCCCAATGCAGCAACTATAGGCCCATATTCCTCTTAAAAGTCGACCTTAAATTATTCTCCAAAATAATAGCTACTCGACTAGCCCCCCTACTCCCAACCCTAGTTCATAGCGATCAAGTAGGATTCATACCAGGCCGTGAAGCTAGGGATAACACCAAAAAAACCCTTCATCTTATAACATACGCTCAACACCACAACATCCCCACATGCTTACTGGCATGCGACGCCGAGAAGGCTTTTGATAGGGTAAGCTGGCCTTTTCTACAAGCTTCGCTGCATCAAATAGGTTTGGGCCAAAGGCTATTAAACAAAATCATGTCACTCTACTCCAACCCTTCGGCTAAGGTGACTGCTAACGGGGAATCCTCTGAACCTTTCGAGATTAGAAACGGTACAAGACAAGGGTGCCCGTTATCGCCATTATTGTTCGCATTTACTGTGGAACATCTGACCCAGGCTATTCGAAGTAATGACTCCATATCCCCACCCCCTCAGCCCAGCGAAAGTTATCACTTTATGCAGATGACTTGCTCCTATATGTCACTCAACCGCAGATCACCATCCCCACACTACTACAGGAGCTTGACTGCTTCGGAGAGCATAGCAATTTATTAATATTTCTAAAACTGAGGCCCTAAACATCCCCCTTAATCCCACTACCGAATCCCTGATACGGAAATAATTCCCATTCCGTTGGCAACCACGCTCCATTAAATACTTAGGAACAGAGATCCCTAGAGACGTACAGGACATATACACCCTGAACTAGAGTCCCTTGCTGACCAAAATCCGATGATCCTTAGAATCCTGGCCTCATCTCAAGCTCTCATGGTGGGGACGGATGAATGTCCTCAAAATGGACATTCTCCCCAAATTACTCTATTTATTTCAAACATTGCCCATCCTCCTCCCTAAAGCTGTCTTTCTCACGCTTCGCTCCCTGGTGGTCAAGTTCATCTGGCAACACCACCCCCCCAGACTTGAAAACAAAATATTATGTGCCCCCAAAATTCGAGGAGGCACCGTTCTCCCGGACTTTCAATTATATCACACAGCGGCCATAATCTCCAGACTTCTGGAGTGGTTCCCACAACCCTTAACCAAACCATTCACGATCATCGAACAGGACATGACACAAGTGGACCTTAGAGCCCTTTTATGGGGACACAATGCTACATACCGAGCAATTGACGAAATATCCCCTCTGACGATAGCGGCGCTAACCACATGGTATGGCAAACAACTCACCTTTGCCCTATCCACAGACCCTAGTCCTCTCTCATCCCTATTTGATAGCCCAGCACTCCTGACCTACAGAGCTCAAGGACAGTGTGGCCCATATACTAGAGAGCAATGGCCTACAGCCAGGCAGTTTGTTCACTCCTCCACGGGCCAATTCCACCCACCACATGACACCCAATCCTCCACCTCGATTGACTGGCTCTCTATGGTATCCCTGACACAACATAGTAAAATGCTTCACCTCTCCGGACAGGTCCAAAGATCACTCACGACATTTGAAGATATGTGTAGTCTCTCTCAGACCCCCAAACACCCTTTGTCCTGATCTACAAAGACATACAATCCCATATGACTCACTTCCCAATTTTACTCAAAAATGGTCCAGGGACTTGGGTCTAGAGATAACTTTGGAACAATGGTTCACTCCATTCACACTTACACACAAGTCGTTCATATCCGGGTTCTCACAAGAGAAAAACTACAAATTATTATCACGGTGGTATAGGGATCCAGTCACGGTGAACAAGATGTACCCAGATACGTCCGACATGTGCTGGCGCTGTCACGGAGGAAGAGGCTCCTATATCCACATCCGGTGGGAGGGCGACCGAGTTCGTCCTTTTTGGGACAAGGTATTTGGTATCTATAATGACTTACATGATGTATCTTTGGTACCCTCACCCAAGATGGCTCTTTTATCCATATTACCAGGCTCTACCAGCTCTCACAAGAAGAGCCTTCTCAGGTTCTTCTTATCCGTAGCACGCCATACCATCTCCCAATTTTGGAAAATTGAAACCATCCCCCCTATCACATGATGGATAGACACCCTTAATGACACTATGCTTATGGAAGAGATACAAGCAAAAGTGGGAGACACCTGGGACAAACATAAACTTCTATGGTACCCATGGATTCACCATTCCTCCTCGGACCTCCTCCTCAATAGAGTGTCCACTTGAGGATTAGGCCCTACCTTTATTTTATATGGTGACACAGAAGAGTTTTTCATTACTAGTGAAAATGCTTTGGCACCGCTATATAGCTTAATATATGAGTAATCAAAATTATGTAAATCCTTTTCTGCTGAGACCCCCCCGTCCCCCCTCCAGATCATCCTTCCCTTTTTATTCTTCCCTTCCCTATACCCCACCCCCACCCCCACCCCCACCCAACAGTTTGGACATAAATTGTATAGTCCAGGTGGGGCCCTAAGACAGATGGCACCGCATGGTTGGGTTCTAAATGGTAAAGAACTGTGTCGAGCATTCATACATCTGAAACATGATGTTATATATATTAATTGATATTTTGTACCCTTCCCCCTATTTTCTATTAATGCTTCATTTTTGTTATTTTTGTATCTTTCAAAACTCTTAATAAAAACTATATTCAACCTCAAATGTATTATTTATTGCTTTTATTATTTAATATTTATTATGGTATATTATATATTATATACAGTCAGGTCCATAAATATTGGGACAACGACGCAATTCTAATCTTTTTGGCTCTATACACCACCACAATGGATTTGAAATAAAACAAACAAGATGTGCTTTAACTGCAGAATCTCAGCTTTAATTTGAGGGTATTTACATCCAAATCAGGTGAACGGTGTAGGAATTACAACAGTTTGTATATGTGCCTCCCACTTTTTAAGGGACCAAAAGTAATGGGACAGATTAACAATCATCCATCAAACTTTCACTTTTTAATACTTGGTTGCAAATCCTTTGCAGTCAATTACAGCCTGAAGTCTGGAACACATAGACATCACCAGACGCTGGGTTTCATCCCAGATGGTGCTCTGCCAGGCCTCTACTGCAACTGTCTTCAGTTCCTGCTTGTTCTTGGGGCATTTTCCCTTCAGTTTTGTCTTCAGCAAGTGAAATGCATGCTCAATCGGATTCAGGTCAGGTGATTGACTTGGCCATTGCATAACATTCCACTTCTTTCCCTTAAAAACCCTTTGATTGCTTTCGCAGTATGCTTCGGGTCATTGTCCATCTGCACTGTGAAGCGCCGTCCAATGAGTTCTGAAGCATTTTGCTGAATATGAGCAGATAATATTGCCCGAAACACTTCAGAATTCATCCTGATGCTTTTGTCAGCAGTCACATCATCAATAAATACAAGAGAACCAGTTCCATTGGCAGCCATACATGCCCACGCCATGACACTACCACCACCATGCTTCACTGATGAGGTGGTATGCTTTGGATCATGAGCAGTTCCTTTCCTTCTCCATACTCTTCTCTTCCCATCACTCTGGTACAAGTTGATCTTGGTCTCATCTGTCCATAGGATGTTGTTCCAGAACTGTGAAGACTTTTTTAGATGTTGTTTGGCAAACTCTAATCTGGCCTTCCTGTTTTTGAGGCTCACCAATGGTTTACATCTTGTGGTGAATCCTCTGTATTCACTCTGGTGAAGTCTTCTCTTGATTGTTGACTTTGACACACATACATCTACGTCCTGGAGAGTGTTTTTGATCTGGCCAACTGTTTTGAAGGGTGTTTTCTTCACCAGGGAAAGAATCCTTCGGTCATCCACCACAGTTGTTTTCCGTGGTCTTCCTGGTCTTGTGGTGTTGCTGAGCTCACCAGTGCATTCTTTCTTTTTAAGGATGTTCCAAACAGTAGATTTGGCCACACCTAATTTTTTTGCTATGTCTCTGATGGGTTTGTTTTGTTTTTTCAGCCTAATGATGGCTTGCTTCACTGATAGTGACAGCTCTTTGGATCTCATATTGAGAGTTGACAGCAACAGATTCCAAATGTAAATAGCACACTTGAAATGAACTCTGGACCTTTTATCTGCTCCTTGTAAATGGGATAATGAGGGAATAACACACACCTGGCCATGGAGCAGCTGAGCAGCCAAATGTCCCATTACTTTTGGTCCCTTAAAAAGTGGGAGGCACATATACAAATTGTTGTAATTCCTACACCGTTCACCTGATTTCGATGTAAATACCCTCAAATTAAAGCTGAAAGTCTGCAGTTAAAGCACATCTTGTTTTTTTCATTTCAAATCCATTTTTAGTGGTGTACAGAGCCAAAAAGATTAGAATTGTGTCATATATTTTTTTTCTATATATTATCTTTTTAAGATAATTGTTTATTTTTTTAGATAATGGTATTTTTTTATTTTTTTTACACAATATCCCCCACTCCTCCCCAGCCGCCATCTTTAATCCTCAGGTCATTGTGCTGTGGCTCTCAAGCATCACGTGACCTGACCCCCCTGCCCTCTCATCCTTCCTGTCCCCGGCTGGTGTGGAGATAGGAGGAAGTGGGCGTGGCTTGGGTGGCTGAGAGGCGCGACTAAGATAAAGAGGGTGTAATACTGGGGGATAAGGGATGCGGGCGTGGTTTAGACGCTTGAGGGGCGTGACTTACCCAAGGTATAATATGACATATATGACATATAAAGAGAAGCTAAGAAGTGTGGGCGTGGCTTCGGCGGCGGCTAAGCAAAGAGGGTGTAAAGAGCAGAGAGGACAGATAAAGAATGAGGGCGTGGTTTAGGCAC
The DNA here is from genome assembly GCA_037952925.1 of Lithobates clamitans. NCBI lineage: Eukaryota > Metazoa > Chordata > Amphibia > Anura > Ranidae > Lithobates > Lithobates clamitans. The sequence goes on from JBBGZY010000791.1 coordinate 375,611, forward strand.
TAAAAGGGCGTAACTAAGCGGAGGTATGTTAGGACAGGAGGACCTCCAGGGACGGGGGCGTGGTTTCTGTGGCTGAGGGGCGCGACTGGGGCTGCAAGGTGCACAGAAGCGATAAGCATCGTGGGCGTGGTTTCCATAGTTTAGTAAGGGGCGTGACTAAGCAAAGAGGGCGTAAGAGACGAGAGGACGGATAAGGAATGTAGGCGTGGTTTCGGGGGCTGAGGGGCGCGACTAAGCAAGAGGGTGTGTAAAGAGACGGGAAGGCGGCTATGGGCGTAACTAAGGCTAAGGGGCGTGATTAGAACAGATAGTACGTGTGGGCGTGGCTGAGTGGCGAGGCTAAGACAGCAGAGTGTAATTTGAATGGAGAGTGTAGGCGTGGTTGGGGCGGGTTAGGGGCGTGTCCGTGCTTCCAGAGAGTTCGGAGAGAAATTAAAGGTACAGGCGGGCGGCGATCGGAGTGACGTGTGTGAGCAGCGGGGACATCGCCGGGGGGACCGAGACACGATCAGATCGGGCGACAGGTGAGTGGGGAGCCGTGCCTGGTACATACATACAATGTGCAATCATTATCTGCCGCCCTATGGAGGATTGCAGGGGGTGTGTGGGAGGGAAAGTTCTGGAATCCGGTGTAGGAGCTGCAGCTGCTGGGAACTCATCGATATCCGATATATGATCGATACCAGCTTCACCTCCTCCTCTGTGATACGATGTATACATACTTCAGGTACAGCGATAGATATATGGATACACCAATACCGATCAGTGACCGCACACCGATCAATACTGACCATATACCGACCATATACCGATCAATACCGACCACACTGATCAATACCGATCATATACCGATCAATACCGACCATATACCGATCAATACCGACCATATACCGATCAATACCGACCATATACCGATCAATACCGACCATATACCGATCAATACCGACCATATACCGATCAATACCGACCATATACTGATCAATACCGACCATATACTGATCAAAACTGACCACACTGATCTATACTGACCATATACTGATCAATACTGACCATATACTGATCTATAATGATCAATACTGATCTATACTGACCATATACTGATCAATACTGATCAATACTGACCAAATACTGATCTATACTGATCAATACTGATCAATACTGATCTATACTGATCTCACTGATCATTATCTCCATACACCGGATACAATGATGGATACAATGTATCTCTTCTGCTCACCATACATTGGTAGATCCTGGTTGGCCAATTCCATGAGATTATTGGATGAAGCAGCTTCAATAAATCTTATTGGTTGAGCTTCATATTATTATTATTATTATTATTATTATTATTATTATTATTATTCTGATAAAACTCAAACTGACCAACAGGTCAAAATCTGGCAGTGTGTGGTCACCCTACGGATACCACTGAGCAACCGATCTGGATTGGGGAGTGTGTTTTATGGATGAAAGCTTCCGCCATGTTTTGTGATTGGTTGGTTGGGACAGAACAAATATTAGTCGGTGATCGGCATTTGTCCCCCTCCAAGATGCTGGCCCGGCACAGCCGACTGTTCTCTAACGCTGGCCATACACTATACAATCTAATTGTACAATCTCCTTTTTATAATTACCAAGACGATGTCATGTGAGGACAATCCCGGACAGTCCATTTAGAATGTATCCAATCAGACCATCCCTTGCACTGCATGGTTGATGGTAGAGCTGAAGAAGAATCACCAGCGCCATCTAGTGGCCGTAATGCAGAATTTTCATTATTTTGTCTAGTATGATTTCCTGTGATCATCAGCGCCATCTAGTGGCTGTAATGCAGGATTTTCCTTATTTTGTCTAATGTTATAATTTCCGCCTGATTGTCAGCGCCATGTAGTGGCCCTTATGTAGTATTTTTCTCATTTTGTCTAATATAACCATTTCCTCGGAACATCAGCGTCATCTAGTGGCCATAAGGCGCTATTTTCCTTATTTTATTCTAACATGACTTCCTCCGATCATTAGCGCCATCTAGTGGCCGTAATGCAGAATTTTCATTATTTTATCTATAAATTGACCATTTTCCTTGGAACATCAGCGCCATCTAGTGGCCATAAGGCGCTATTTTCCTTATTTTATTCTAACATGACTTCCTCCGTTCATCAGCGCCATCTAGTGGCCGTAATGCAGTATTTTCCTTATTTTGTCTAGTATGATTTCCTCTGATCATCAGCGCCATCTTGTGGCTGTAATGCAGTCATTTCTTTATTTTGTCTAATGTGATCATTACAGTATTTTCCTTATTTTGTCTAATATCACCTTTTCCTCCGATCATCCACGCCATCTAGTGGCCGTAATGCAAAATTTGTATTATTTTGTCTATAATTGACTATTTTCTTCAGAACATCATCACCATCTAGTGGCCATAAGGCGCTATTTTCCTTATTTTTTTTTTTCTAACGTGACTTCCTCCGATCGTCAGCGCCATCTCGTGGCCGTAACGCAGTCATTTTCTTTATTTTGTCTAATGTAATCATTACAATATTTTCCTTATTTTGTCTAATATCACCCTTTTCCTCTGATCATCCACGCCATCTAGTGGCCGTAATGCAGTAGTTTTCTTATTTTTGTCTTAATATTGTAATCTCCTCCGATCGTCAGCGCCATCTAGTGGCTTTAATGCAGGTTTTTCATTATTTTGTCTATAATTGATTATTTCCTCGGAACATCAGCGCCATCTAGTGGCCATAAGGCGCTATTTTTCCTATATTTTTTTCCAACATGACTTCCTCCGATCGTCGGCGCCATCTAGTGGTCGTAATGCAGTATTTTCATTATTTTGTCTATAACCTGGCCTTTTCTTTGGAACAGCAGCGCCATCTAGTGGCCATAATTCAGTCATTTCTTTATTTTGTCTAATGTGATCATTACAGTATTATCCTTATTTTATCTAATATCACCTTTTCCTCCGATCATCAGCGCCATCTAGTGGCAGTAATGGTGTAGTTATCTTCTTTTGTCTAATATTGTAATCTCCTCCGATCGTCAGCGCGCCATCTAGTGGCCGTAAAGCAGTATTTTCCTTATTTTGTCCATAATTGACCATTTTCCTTCGAACACCAGCGCCATCTAGTGGCCATAAGGCGCTATATTCCTTTTTTTTTTTTTTTTTTTTCTAACATGACTTTCTCCGATCATCAGTGCCATGTATTGGCCATAATGCAGTATTTTCCTTATTTTATTTAGTATGATTTCCTCTGATCACCGGGGATAGCAGAACCCTTGGTGGGGGCGGGGACAGCAGAACCCTCGGTGGGCGGAGACAGACACTCTCCCTGGAAGCCGTTGCAGAAAAAAAAAAGTTTTTTTTTTTTGAAAAAAGTGGTTTGTAGTTGTGAGTGTGGGGTGGAGAGTGACCCCTGGTGGACAAAGGGCTGCGCTGCAGGCTGTCACTGATGGGGAATTTTCTAGAAAGGATTAAAGGAGCTCCTGACTGTCCCGCCTCCGGGCGATCAGAATAAAGCGACTTCTCCGTTCCGGCCAATAGGGCGAGCCCTGGAGGGGAAAAAAAAAAAAGTTCCCAGTCCAGCGAATAATGAGTCCATGTTTTTTTACAACAATGTCATAAAATAAAAAATTGTGCTTTTTAATGAATTGTTTGAGGTCTGCAGAGCATTGCAACCATGATCAGAGCGTCCCAAGTGCAATGCCTTTGAGCTCACTCTAAGGACCACAGAACCCATCCTCCCTATGTTATGGAGAAGAGGCGAGGGGGAGGTGTTCTATAGTCCTGTTCTAGGGTGACAATGCTGTTAGTCCATACATACAGTACAACAAGTGAGCGTTGTCACCCTTCATTATGGAGAAAAGGCAGAGGGGGAGGTGTTTTGTAGCCCTGTCCTGGGGTGACAACGCTGCTCCTCATTACATACAGTATCACACATGAGTATTGTCACTGTAGGACAGAACTGCAGAACCCTTCCCTCTGTACACTGAAGAATAACAGGGGGGGGGGGGGGGTTCTGTAGTCCTGCCCCAAGGTGACAAGGCTGCTCCTCCGTACATACAGTATAATGAATGAGTGCTGTCAGGACAGAACTACAGAGCTTCTTCCCCTATATGTTATGATGAAGAGCCTGCCCGAGGGGGACAGCACTGCTCCTCATTACATGCAGTACAGCAAGTCAGCGATGTCACCCTAAGACAGCACTACAGAACCCCCCCCCTCCTCCATATGTTATGAGGAAGATTAAGGGAAAAACCCGCTGATGGTAGGGGAAGATCTGTTTTTGCTTGGGGGGGGGGGGGGGATTTGGTGCTGGGGAGGATCTACGATTGCTGGTGGGGGGGTTAGGGGGAAGGGGTCTGCACCTTCGCACAAGGTGCATTAGAAGCTGCAGCAAGCCTCCATTTCCATTAGGAGGGGCATGTCAGATCTCTGCAGAGAGGCCGCTGCTTCCACTCAGAGAGAAATGATCCTTTTTCACATGTTGGCAGGGACAGGCTTTTCAGCTCAGGTTGGGGTTGCTTTATAAATAAAAACGCGTACAAACCTCCCTAAGTCTTCTTTCAGCAGATCACTTGTCGCAAAAATGACAGGTCTACTTTATTACCACTATTATTATTATTATTATTATTATTATTATTATTATTTTCTTTTTTCAGCACAAGCAGGCCGTATCTCAGCGGCTTGAGGCCGTATTCTAATAGACTGAACATCTTCAGTTACATTTTACCCCCCGAGATATCTTAAAGTCCTAAAAATATTTGTAATATGTGATTGATAAAAGAATTGCGATCACGCTGGGACATGTATAGAGTAGACACTGGCTTTTCAGAATCGCAGCATAAAGCTAAAGGATACCAAAGTCGGGACTGTCACTATAAAACATTACCATGGTGGACCAATGGGGAGAGGCAGGAGGTGACGGGGGGGCGGGTCCGAGCTCGGACTTCTGGAACTAAAATCAGTATTTGTATATTGGAGTGTCCGTGTGATCTGCAGTTATGTGATATTACAGCTGGGCATCTCTAGGGACACACTGCACTCTAATGTATGGATAGGCTGCACTCTCAGTGATGTCACCGGTCTCTAGTCACTGGATAGGCTGCATTCTCAGTGATGTCACCGCTCTCTAGTGATTGGATAGGCTGCATTCTCAGTGATGTCACCGCTCTCTAGTGATTGGATAGGCTGCATTCTCAGTGAAGTCAGGGCTGTCACTATGAAACATTACCATGGTGGACCAATGGGGAGAGGCAGGAGGTGACAGGGGGCGGGTCAGAGCTAGTAACTAAAGTCAGTGTTTGTATATTGGAGTGTACGTGTGATCTGCAGTTATGTGATATTACAGATGGGCATCTCTAGGGACACACCGCACTCTAATGTATGGATAGGCTGCATTCTCGGTGATGTCACTGCTCTCTAGTGATTGGATAAGCTGCATTCTCAGTGATGTCACCGCTCTCTAGTGATTGGATAGGCTGCATTCTCAGTGATGTCACCGCTCTCTAGTGAATGGATAGGCTGCATTCTCAGTGATGTCACCGCTCTCTAGTGAATGGATAGGCTGCATTCTCAGTGATGTCACCGCTCTCTAGTGATTGGATAGGCTGCATTCTCAGTGATGTCACCGCTCTCTAGTGAATGGATAGGCTGCATTCTCAGTGATGTCACCGCTCTCTAGTGATTGGATAGGCTGCATTCTCAGTGATGTCACCGCTCTCTAGTGATTGGATAGGCTGCATTCTCAGTGATGTCACCGCTCTCTAGTGAATGGATAGGCTGCATTCTCAGTGATGTCACCGCTCTCTAGTGAATGGATAGGCTGCATTCTCAGTAAAGTCAGGGCTGTCACTATGAAACATTACCATGGTGGACCAATGGGGAGAGGCAGGAGGTGACAGGGGGCGGGTCAGAGCTCTGACTTCAGTAGTAACTAAAGTCAGTATTTGTATATTGGAGTGTCCGTGTGATCTGCAGTTATGTGATATTACTGCTGGGCATCTCTAGGGACACACACTCTAATGTATGGATAGGCTGCATTCTCGGTGATGTCACCGCTCTCTAATGATTGGATAGGCTGCATTCTCAGTGATGTCACCGCTCTCTAGTGAATGGATAGGCTGCATTCTCAGTAAAGTCAGGGCTGTCACTATGAAACATTACCATGGTGGACCAATGGGGAGAGGCAGGAGGTGACAGGGGGCGGGTCAGAGCTCTGACTTCAGTAGTAACTAAAGTCAGTATTTGTATATTGGAGTGTCCGTGTGATCTGCAGTTATGTGATATTACTGCTGGGCATCTCTAGGGACACACACTCTAATGTATGGATAGGCTGCATTCTCGGTGATGTCACCGCTCTCTAGTGATTGGATAGGTTGCGTTCTCAGTGATGTCACGGCTCTGTAGTGATTGGATAGGCTGCATTCTCAGTGATGTCACCGGTCTCTAGTGACATCACTGAGAATGCAGACTATCCAAGAGCACTGACATCACTGAGGATGCAGACTATCCAATCACTAGAGAGCAGTGACATCACTGAGGATGTGATGTCACAGGTAAATGTGTTGGCTTTACAAGATTTTTCGGAAATGGCTTAGCAGTTCTTTTCAGTAACAATTTTTTTTAAATTTTTTAATTTTTTTTTTCCCTGCAGAAAATGGTCAGGGAAACGGCATATTATGACATCCTGGGTGTGTCGCCGAGGGCCTCCTCTGACGAGATAAAGCGGGCGTTCAGACGACTGGCTCTAAAGTACCACCCCGACAAGAACCCGAACGCAGGTGAAAAGGTAAGTATACTGCTTTTAAATTTATACTATATTAAAATGTCCCCTTTTAAAGAAGACCTAATGTACCTACCTGTCCTTCCACCCAAGCTATGGATCATGGCTGTCTTTTGAGAACCACGGCGCCAAGGAATTGGGTTCATCCATGAGTTGTGTTCCTGGTCCCTCAGGGAGCTCTGTGGTTCCTTCCACCAGTTCCTAGATTACTACATGACACAGAAGGAACCACATGACTCCTTGAGGGACCAGGAACCTAACCCCCTGGAAGTGCTGGATGAACCCAATTCTCTGGAACTGTAGTCCTTGAAGACAGCCAACATTGTCCACTTGGGTGAGAAGTAAGAAGTGCCGCAAGCAAAAACTAATTTTTTAAAACTTTTTTTTTTTTTTTTTGTAGTTTAAACAGATCTCCAAAGCATATGAAGTCCTCTCCGACTCTAGCAAGAGGGAGCTGTACGACCGAGGTGGGGAATCGGCCATTAACGGGAATGGCTCCTTCCAAAGAGGGGCATGTAGCTCGCCTATGGACATCTTCGATCTCTTCTTCGGGACCCGATCCAGAAGTCGGTCTAGAGGAGAGAGAAAAGGTGAGAATCTGGAGGGTGAAACTCTTCTAGTCTTAACACATTATTTTTTTTCCATAGCCTGCTTTCACACACCTATCATTATAACCAGAGTCTAATAAGTCCCTTTTTTTAGAAAAAAATAAAATAACAATCTCTGTGCGAATGTCAGAAATATTTGGTCAGCTGTCACAAATAATCCTGCAATTTGTCTAATGTGCTTATTTCCTATGATCATCAGCTCCATCTAGTGGCCATAATGTGGAATTTCCTAGAAATACCTCAATCAGTAAAAAACACATTATGGCCACTAGATGGAGCTGATGATCATAGGGGGGGGAAAAACATTTTAGGCAAAATCTAGGATTATTTATGACAGCTGATTCAAAGCTTGAGACATTCACACACTGAATGTTTTATATAAAAAGGACCCTTTATTGTTGGAATTCATAGAATGACCATGGTCTACCTACCTTGGGGTATGGTTTATAATTCATACTGGCTTCATACAGCCAGTATGAATAAACCATTTAAGTATGGCAAAGGATTCCCAGAGGGCAATGGGTTACCTAACAAGACAAGCGGCTCGCTTTGCAGTTTCCATTGTCTAATTGAAACCTCAAATTTAGTGTAGGGGAGGTGTCACAGCTTAGACAATTCATTGAGTTCAGTTACCAACTGGCTCCATCTGCTGGCTGGATAAAGAACTACATCAAATTAATAGGCATTTAATAGGTATTTTAAAAGCAGCTGTGCTGCTCCCCCTTTCATTGTCCAGTCACAGGGTAGGGGGGGATGCATGAGGGTTTAAGCTCCGAGGAAGTGGGTTCAATTATGCTGGTCTTCCCTTCACTGGAAACACTTGAACTTAGTCATGTGGGGGGTATCTGTATACTTTTGGTTATATAGTCTATAAAGTCTGTTTTGGAGATGTTAATACAGCAGAGCAGTTGAGGTTAGCCAGGTAAAGGTGCACAGGAGGTATAGATGCCTGTGCTATATTAATATATGAATTTTGTAACTCTCTCTTATTCAGGGAAGACAGTCACTCACTGCCTCTTGGTGTCTCTGGAAGAACTATACAACGGGGCCACAAGGAAACTGTCTATTCAGAAGAATGTCATCTGCCTGAAGTGTAAAGGTAAGTGCTTCAGAGGGAACTTTCAATTAAAGCCAACCCCCCTTTGAGTAATTCATCTTGGAATCCTGGGACAATTTCTCCTTACTGGTGTCAGTCACTGACTACCTCTAGCTGTATGTAGAAATGCACTTAAAGGATAAGTGTATGATTACATATAAAAAATAAATAAATATTTGCCCCTCCCCCACTCCCCTGGCCCTCGCCTATCTTTTGCCTTCAAGTGAGCAATCAGGCTTTCATTAAAATGGAATTACCGGGCCTTCCTCTTCATCTTGGTGCATGCATCCTGTAGCCCCATAGGCTGTAATTGATTCTCATCATTTTATTGTTAATATAATATTTAAATTAATATTTTTAATATAATGGTTTTTAATCCTTTTTTGTTTTTTGTTTTGTTTTAAATAAACTATTTAAGTATGGCAAAGGATTCCCAGAGGGCAATGGGTTACCTGACAAGCGGCTTGCTTTGCAGCTCCCATTGTCTAATTGAAACCTCAAATTCAGCATAGGGTAGGTGTCACAGCTTAGATGATTCAATTACCAACTGGCTCCATCTGCTGGCTGGATAAAGAACTACATCAAAATAATTGTCATTTTAAAATCTTCCTGGCTAAATAAAAAAAAAAAATGTTATCTTTAGTGAATATAAATTCATACTCTGTATGCATTCCCTTTTTTATTTATTTATTTTTATGCTTCTTCTCTCGGCAGGGTCCGGCGCTCGGCAGGGATCAGAAGTGCGGTGCCGCAGGTGTCAGGGGACGGGCGTGGAGGTGCGTGTCTTGGGTCGGATTCCAGGGGTGGTGCACTCCATCCAGAGTACCTGTTCAGACTGCAACGGCCAGGGCGAATGCATAAAGACGCGCGATCAGTGCCGCTACTGCGATGGACGGAAGGTGGTGCGGGAGAAGAAAATCTTGACAGTCCACATAGACAAAGGTTGGTACTCTCATCCGCAACTCTTCTGTACAATAAAACCGAGCTCCTATTTTATCAGGCCTTGAGTTGCTTTGCGAGATCCTAAACATCAGCCCAGCAGAACACTTTATCATATGGTAAATGACAATGTCAAAAACCTGGTCTATTCAAATTGAATGAAGACTAGAATCTAGGCTTTGGCCTTCCAGATATTCCCTAGTGGTCATTCAATGTAATTAAAGCCATGACACTGATGCCTTATTCTGGAATGTTTGTAGATGTTTTGTAGATTCTCCAAGACACTTCTTCAGTTCTTATGAGCGTCAAGAAGATACCCCAACATTTATAGCTGCGCCGATAGCATTGACACCTTAATCCAATCCCCATGGAATGTGTCGAGACAGTTGTTGTTTGTTTTAAGTACAGGATAGGAGGTGTGACAGTTGTGGAAGCACCCTGTCCTGGTTACCTAATCCCATCCTGGGGGCCAGGTAGCCTGCACATGTGTTGATCCTTCTATTCACATGGCTGAATCTGTGAACATGAGGGCAGGGGCAGGCTGCGGTATGTCATCCAACCTGTAGGTGGCAGCATGCTGCTCCTTCAGGTTGACACGAGTCTGGTGAGAATGTCTCCCTTCTTGGGCTCCAGATGACCATCTTCGGGAGAATGGTGACCCTAGTGGATACTGAAATCGCACAAGACTTGGGCAGCCATCTTGATGAAGGCCCTTATAAATATAGGGGCCGACGTCATGCGGAGGGCCCAGAGTGAGGCAGAAGGTAGGGAAAGAGGTGGGTAGGGAAAGTGAAGGTGCAGGGAGAAGTTCTGGATGAATGGGGACATGTATGTTTCTTTTTCAGGGTATTTCCTTTGTATGGGACTGTTGTACCCTAACAATTGTCTATTGTGCATTGTCTTCTACAATGAAAAAACAGTGGCAAGTCACCCTGTCTCATGATTCTTCCAAAAGTTTAAGACTACCTCTTAGGCCCCTAATGCCAAATTCCCGCTGTAGAGATTATAAAACTGCATTATAAGTAGAAGAGAGATGGTGGTAAAGGCCTCTATCCCTTGTTCCAGTTGAACGTAGATGGCCCCTTTTGCCATTTGTTCCAGTTGGACGTAGATGGCCCCTTTTTGCCATTTGTTCTAGTTGGCCTTAGATGGCCTCTTTTTTGCTGCTTTTTCCAGTTGGCTGTAGATGGCCTCTTTTTATGCTGCTTGTTCCAGTTGGACGTAGATGGCCTCTTTTTTTGCTGCTTGTTCCAGTTGGCCGTAGATTGCCTCTTGCTGCCTGTTCTGTGGATATTAATGTTGTGGTATCTTCCTGACCCTCATCAGAACAGAAGATGTGACCTGGAGAGTCTACGAAACATGTTCAACATTATCGAACAAGGCCAGTTGAATGTGAAATACTACTAGCTATGATCAGTTTGCATATTTTTTTTTTTTTTTGGAGGGTGCAGGTTTACTTTAAGGCTTGATCCTTGGCTGTAGGATTCAATGTGGGTCCATTGGTTTCTTACTGCATTTTTTGTTTGTGCATTTATTCCAACGCAGCTCCTTCTGTGTCCTCCACCTGACAGTGCTTGAGCGACAACACTCAGGGTTACGTTGTATGTGAGATTATTGTGGATCCTACAAGATAGCTTGACCTTGTATGGATGGAGATTCTGGTGGGTGGTCTTTACACAAACACTAACATTGGCTCTCTAAACAAGAAGCTAAAGACTAATTTCATTTGTGGACAAGTCACATGACACTTTTAGAGTCTATAGACCAGCCTTTCTCAATGTTTTTACCCCAGAGGAAGCCCCTAAAATATCTTTTGTGTCTCGGGAACCCTTACTAAAACCAATTCATTGGGGGTCAGTGGGAAGAATGCTCCTTGCATTGGTGGCCAGTGGGAAGAATGCTCCTTGCATTGGTGGCCAGTGGGAAGAATTCTCCTTACATTGGTGGCCAGTGGGAAGAATTCTCCTTACATTGGTGGTCAGTGGGAATAATGTTCCTTACATTGGTGGCCAGTGGGAAGAATGTCCCTTACATTGGTGGCCAGTGGGAAGAATGCCCCTTACATTGGTGGCCAGTGGAAAGAATGCCCCTTACATTGGTGGCCAGTGGGAAGAATGCCCCTTACATTGGTGGCCAGTGGGAAGAATGCCCCTTACATTGGTGGCCAGTGGGAAGAATGCCCCTTACATTGGTGGCCAGTGGGAAGAATGCCCCTTACATTGGTGGCCAGTGGGAAGAATGCCCCTTACATTGGTGGCCAGTGGGAAGAATGCCCCTTACATTGGTGGCCAGTGGGAAGAATGCCCCTTACATTGGTGGCCAGTGGGAAGAATGCCCCTTACATTGGTGGCCAGTGGGAAGAATGCCCCTTACATTGGTGGCCAGTGGGAAGAATGCCCCTTACATTGGTGGCCAGTGGGAAGAATGCCCCTTACATTGGTGGCCAGTGGGAAGAATGCCCCTTACATTGCGGGTCAGTGGGAAGAATGCCCCTTACATTGCGGGTCAGTGGGAAGAATGCCCCTTACATTGCGGGTCAGTGGGAAGAATGCCCCTTACATTGCGGGTCAGTGGGAAGAATGCTCCTTACATTGCTGGTCAGTGGGAAGAATGCTCCTTACATTGCTGGTCAGTGGGAAGAATGCTCCTTTCAGTGGTGGTCAGAATGCCACCCTTACAGACAACTAAAAGAACCACTGATGTCATGCTTCTGGCTTTGACCTGAAACTATCCAGGCACCATCAGAAGGGAGGTCAACCTCTGGAGGAATTGTAGGGTTTAATGGAACCCTGGTTGAGAAAGGCTGATATAGATCCTGCCTATGGGTGAAAACCAAAACAATGTCTTTGTAACTTGGGAGAGAACCCACATGATTCCATAGGGGATTTGGTCCTTGGTGGGAATTGAACCCAGGAGCACAGATCTGCAAGGCCTCCTTGCTAACCAGTTAGCCACTGTGTTGCCCACATCCAGAGGACGTTTGATGTTTACATCTGCAGCTGTCTCGCATGTCATGGTATCCTTTTCTAAAGGACTTGCCTGTAAAATGATTTGACATCTTCTCTTCCCAGGTATGAAGAACAGACAGAAGATGATATTTCATGGCGAAGGGGATCAGGCTCCGGGCCTGCAGCCTGGTGACATCATCATCGTTTTGGAGCAGAAAGAACATCCGGTGTTCCAGAGGAAGGACAACGATCTGGTCATGAAGCTGGAGATCTCTCTCGCCGATGCCCTCTGTGGATGTAAGCAGAAAGTCCAGACGCTGGACGGCAGGACAATCCTCATAACATCACAGCCAGGTGAGTGCTTTTTAGTGCTTCTCGTTTCTTGTAGTGTTATTGCATTTGGGGTGTGGTGGGGTAGGCTCAGTAGACCACCCCTGATTCCCTTTTTCTGGTCTGGAATTCTGTAGAGAAGATTCCTTGGTGTTCTCTAATATACTTGGAAATTTTAAGACAATTTTGGGTCTGCATAAAGCCTCCATCCAGTTGGTCAGCCTGGCAAAAGTCTTTAAGGGCATCCAATCACAAGGTCCAAGTGGTTGTGTAGTGTTGGTCTATTTGTGCCTTTTGGCTTTGTAAATATTTGTTCTGGTAAATAGAAGGTGATAGGAAGAAAATGTTACAGCTGTCTCTAGAACCGACAAAGGGAAATCTTCCTCTGGGGACATCTATTGAAGCGACAACTAAGAGAATTTCCTCTTCCTGTTGTGTCTCTGGGACATAAAGGGACACAGACCCAAAAAAAAACCTTCACCCAAAGTTTTGGTTTCAAATATACTTTTAGATACCACACATTTGCAGTTATTTAATTTTTTTTTTTCGGGTAACAAAAGTGTTGTCTCCATTTATCTGTACTACTTCTAATTTTACAATGATAGGATCAAGCCGGCTCTGCTGTGACATCCATTAGTGCAAATCTTTATTGGCTACAAAATAGGGTACAGCAGTAACATGCAAATCTGTTTTATGGCTAAAAAAGCTTTATTCATAGCATTGCTTAACGCGTTTTGGCTAAAAAGCCTTACTCCTAGCTTTGCTAGGAGTAAGGCTTTTTAGCTGGAACATGTTACCGCTGTACCCTATGTTAGCCAATAAAGATTTTCACTAATGGATGTCGCTGAGTAGCTGGCTTGACTGCACTAGAGCCAGAGCACCTGTTCCTGGCCACAAGAAGCTGGAGCGGAGTGTTTGTTTCTTTGCACTTATAATTTTACACCAATTTTATTTTTGGTTTTCTCGTTTCTCCATTTAGGGGAAGTGATCAGACCTGATGAAACGAAGTGTATTCTGAAAGCAGGGATGCCCAAGTACCGCGATCCCTTTGAGAAGGGGAACCTCATCATCCAGTTCAAGGTATCAAATATAGCAAATATAATTTGCAGCGTATCAAAAGATTTTGAGCCCATTGACACACTTAATCGCACAGTAATGTGCAAACTGCAGTGTATTGCAATGACATAGGTTTTTTTTTTTTTAATGGCAATCAAATACTTTTACAGTAATGTACAACATGCCTGCGCCATTGGATCAACACCCATGCCGCCCTGCTGTTGTTGGCCTGCTTAACCACTTGCCCACCAGGCCAATTCTGACATTTCTCCCCTACATGTAAAAATCGTCGTTTTTTTTTTTTTTTTGCTAGAAAATTACTTAGAAAACTTCCAAACATATTTTATATATATATTATATTTTTTTTTTTAAGCAGAGACCCTAGAGAATAAAATGGCGGTCGTTGCAACTTTTTGTCTTGCGCTGTATTTGCACAGCAATTGTTCAAACGCATTTTTTTTTTTTTAATGAAAAATAAACAGTTTTGTGCATTTAAAAAAAAAAGTTTAAGTTAACCTGAGTAAATAGATGCCTAACATGTCACGCTTCAAAATTGCACACGCTCGTGGAATGGCGCCAAACTTCGGTACTTAAAAATTTTTACAGGTTACCTGTTTAGAGTTACAGAGGCGGTCTAGTGCTAGAATGATTGCTCTTGCTCTAACGTTCATGGCGATACCTCACATGGGTGATTTGACCGTCGTTTACATATGTGGGTGCGAATTGCGTATACGTTCGCTTCTGCGAGTGAGAATGCGGGGACAGGGGCACTTTGATTTTAAATTTTTTTAAATTTTTTATTTATTTATTTTTGCTAGTGTAATGCTTCTTTCTTTTTTTCTTTTTTATTTTTCTTTTCTTTTCTTTCTTTTCTTTCTTTCTCTTTTATTCCTATTACAAGGAATGTAAACATCCCTTGTAAGAGGAATTGTGCGTGACCGGTTCTCAGATCTCACCTCCTAGGCTGGGAAGCCTGAAATAAAAAAAAAAAAAAAAAGATCCTGGCTTCCCAGCCGAGGCGGTGGCTTTTTTTCCGACGAATGATCATAGAGATTCCGGGGACCATCTGGGTTGCCGGAAATCTCTATGGTCAGCATCCGGGCCGGTCGGTTCCTTCTCCGGTTCGCCGATCGCAGGGGGGGGCGTCCCCTCCCGCCGCCCAATAAGTACGATCAAGCAGCTGAACAGCCATTATGATTGTTCTTATGGTTAAGGGAATCACCGGCTCTTAAAGAAGATATCTGAATGATTACTGTAACTGCACCCATCATTCAGATACCACCACTCAAAGTCAATGACGTTGGGAGGACGGGAAGCGGTTGAATAAAACGCTCTTGTCTCCCAATTTTTTTAGACCAGTCCCGTACGTTGGCAACCCATTCCTACTAAATGAGCGGCCTTAAAGTTGAATTCCAGGTAAAATGTAAAACTTACTTACCCTCCCCCTGCAAGTTCTGAAAGGGGTAAATGCTTGCTTTTGTCTAGGGCAGTGTTTCCCAACTGGGGGCTCTTTGGGTTCCTCTGGGGTGCTGCACACAGAATCAAGTTTACCCTGGACCAGCATCATGAGTTGCCATGGTGCAGGTGAGCTGGTCATCAGCGCCCTTATAGCCAGTGATGCTCTAGGGCAACACGCACAGCTTACTTTGCTGCTATGATATTAACGGGTGGCCTGCCCACACCATGGCAATGCATTACTCTGATCCAGGGAAGGTAGCATGCAGGGCCTCCCATCTCTTGCCATCTGCCTGGCTTCTGGAGCCAACAGGTAGGGCTTTGATGTAATGAGAGAACTCTGTGATGGGTGGACTCTATGGTGATGGGCTACTTTGCCATAGGGTACTCTCTCATGGAGGGTACTCTTTCATGAAGGTATTCTCATGACCTAGTTCTGTGGGTGCGACGAAACGCATGGGGCTCCCCTGTACGTTTCATCGGGCTGGACAGAGTTTTTTGTGATGTGTGGCTCCCATGACCTCTTTTTGGTCTTCAATACTCTCTCACGGTGGTAATCTTATGTGATGGGGGCTCTCATTTATGGGGAGCCTCTGGTGTAAAGAGGGGCTTCCATTGTGAAGTTAACTTCATCAAGGCGGTTGTGTGCATCATCCCAGGCTCAGGTTTACTATTGATAAGTAACATTTATGTTTTTAAAATATATAACTTTTTTATTTTACTTTTATTTAGGTAAATTTCCCCAAACCTGGCTGGATTCCCGCTGACCGTCTGCAAGAGCTTCAAGAGATATTCCCATCAAAATCAAAGCCAAATTTACCCGATAATACAGAAGACGTCAACCTAACAGATTACGACCCACATGAGGACCAGAAACACCAACACAGAAGGGAGGTCTATGAAGAAGATAATGACACCTACCACCCTATGCAGTGCCAAGCCTCCTAAGCAAAGGCCTCGTCACCAACCAGCGGCTGTTTGATGGATCTGTTTTCGGAATCTCAACAAGGGTCTCGTCTTCTTCTATGTGGCCAATAGTTACTGTCTCAGCTTGTGGTGGCACACCAACTCATCTGGAGACCTCAAGGGTCTTCTCGTCGTCTTCTATGTGGCCAGTAGTTACCACCTCAGCTTTTGGTGGACAACCACCTCGTCTGACCTAATTGGCTGTGACATCTACTGGAACCTTGGCTCATAGTCTTCCAGATAACCCCCCCCCCCGGACTTGGGTAGGACTCGTCTATATTTCTCTTGGAGATGAGTATGACTTGGCCAACAGCCGTTGACCCTTTTTCAAGTCTTAACCCCACCACTTTCCATGAAGAGCTGAAATTTTTCAGCTGGTGCTACCACCTCCGATGATCTCAGCCCAGAATTAGCGCTGCAGTGGTCAAGTGACATATGTGTCTGTAGATAGAAGTCGTGATCTGCAATCAATGGCACTTTTGCGTGAACCATGGACTCAACTAACCAATTGTGTATCTCACGCAAGGCAATGATGGAACACCTTACAGACCATGCAACGTCGCCTTAACGTCTGCCTCCAATCCAATAGCACATCCTCGTTTTTTTTTTTTTTTTTTCATTTATATTTCAATGGATTAACACATTCCACTCTTTTTCCTGTTTGTCTTTCGGGACAATCTATTGAGCCTCAGATGCTGAGAACAATCTCCTAAAATGTCTACCTTGACACTTAAATGTCTGTTTTCCATTGGCCGTGTACTGCCACCTGCTGTTTCTTTTGGGTATTACTCTGTGAAGTGCAATAGTGCTGATTCTGCACAAAACAAGGGACCTCTCAGATAATGAGCGATTGAAATACTAAGTTAACTCTACCTGTTGGTATTGATCAATGCCTCATTTTTCTCAATGTGAATAGATATCTTATTATTAAATGGTATTTTGACTTATGTCTTTTTTTTTTTTTTTTCTTCGTATCTGAATAAACCTTATCCCATTAGGGAAAAAGACAAAATAAGGGACTTTACTGGTACCAAGGGACAACACAAGTTATTAAGATTCATACTTCTTTAAATTTTTTGTAAAATTAAAGTTTGTGTGTTTTTTTTTTTTATTTTTTTTATTTTTTTTTTATATCAAATCTATACTTTTGCATTGGTTGCAAAAAGACCCCTGTACGTTTCAATTCAACCAAAGGACAAAATATATTCAAAATCTGCATCCTTTAGAACCCTCAACCTACAATTGGTCTTGAAGAAGGTGAAAATCCCTATAAAGCATGCTTCAATATACACCATATTGTCAAAAATATTTACACGCACATGAACTTTAATGGCATCCCAGTCTTAGTCCGTAGGGTTCAATATTGAGTTGACCCACCCTTTGCAGCTATAGCAGCTTCAACTCTTCTAGGAAGGCTGTTAGGAGTGTGTCTATGGGAATGTTTGACCATTCTTCCAGAAGCACATTTATGAGGTTGGGCACTGATGTTGGACGAGAAGGCCTGGCTCGTAGTCTCTGCTCTAATTCATCCTATCGGGTTGAGGTCAGGACTCTACTCAGGTGCAGGCCAGTCAAGTTCCTCCACCCCAAACTCGCTAATCCATGTCTTTGTGGACCTTGCTGTGTGCACTGGCCCAAATCATTTGGTGGAGGGGGGATTATGGAGTTGTCAGGGATGGGCTCAGCTGTCGGCTAATTGCCAGCTCCTATCCACAGTTACTCAGCTGTTGATGATAACCTGCTCGTCAGTCCTGCCTACTTAAGCTGTCCAGTCCAAAGATTCTCTGCCTTCGCCTTGGTCAACATCACAGAAACTATCTCCTGCGATCCTGTTCAAGACTTGCTTTGCTGACATCTCTTCTGGCTCCAGATCCTGCTTGCTGTTCAACTACATTGATCCCTGACTTCTGGCTTGGCTAACTATCCTTTCTGGTTACTGAACTTTGGCTATGTTTTGGCTACGTTTTGTTCTTTTTACTTTTATTATTAAACAAGTGTGATTTAACTGTACTTCTCTCTCGGCCTGATTTCATGGTTTCTGACAGGTGTAGGGTCGTTTTTCAGGGGTCGGGATTGGCCCCTTAGTTTCAGTGAAGGGAACTCTTAAGGCGTCAGCAGACCAAGATATTTTGGACAATTTCCTGCTCCCAACTTTGTGGGAACAGTTTGGGGATGGCCCCTTCCTGTTCCAACATGGCTGCGCACCAGTGCACAAAGCAAGTCCATAAAGACATGGATGAGCGAGTTTGGGGTGTAGGAACTTGACTGGCCTCAGCCTGATAGAACACCTTTGGGATGAATTAGAGCGGAGACTGTGAGCCAGGCCTTCTCGTCCAACATCAGTGCCTGACCTCACAAATGCTCTTCTGGAAGAATGGTCAAACATCCCCATAGACACACTCCTAAACCTTGTAGGCGGCCTTCCCAGAAGAAGGGAAGGGAAGATTTCCACTTTCCAGCGGGCTTCCCAATGCACGTCTGTCACCCAAAAGAAGCTCTTTTTTTGGGTGAAGAGCTTTGCGTGATTTTTAATTTTTTTTAAGGTGCTATTTGCTGTGATTCTGTTGCGTGATGATCATGGCAAAATGGCATCGCATTTGGGGTGAATGCTATCCAAATGTGTGGCGTGCACTTTACCATGATTTTTGAATCGTGGCGATTTCCAAATCGCCGAGTGTGAATGGGGCCTTGGAATTCTCCACAGAACAAGAGATCGGTGTTCCCCATTGGAAGATTTCCCCCCATCTAAGAGCTCCCATTCCTCTCACTTTGGGAGATTGCCTTTTAACTTTTTCTGTTGTGTCTCTGGGACAGGGAAAAAAAAAGGCAAATCTATAAATAATTCAAAGCAGGAAAAGAGCCGGTCACCCGGTATACTCTTCTTATTACGCTTTATTGGCTACATAAAACGAAAAAGGTGTAAAAAACTGAAGCGTTTCAGATGAAACAGCCTTTTTTCATAGCTTGCTCTGCTTAGAAGGCTGTAATAGCTGAAACATGTTATGACATGAATACAGTGTAAAACCTAACGCGTTTCAGCTATTACAGCCTTCTAGGCAGAGCCCGCTATGAGGCTGTATTATCCGAAACGCGTTAGTTTTTCACACAGTTTTAATGTTATATAGCCAATAAAGTGTAATAATAAAAAGAGTATACCAGGTGGCCAGCTCTTTTCCTGCTTTGGACCTACTATATGGGGGAATTCCATCCCAGCCTGTGGTCTGGTCTTCAGCACGTATATTTAATGTCTAGCGGTTGAGCTTGGGTATGATCTTTTATAATCTAGAATGGCAGAGGGCTTTCCCTTTGCTACTCTATCCAAATCTAAAAAAAAAAGTTTTGGCATTAAAGAGGAACTCCACCCTTACTATCAATTTGACCGAATTTCGGAGAATTCAAATCAATTCGAAATCAAATTTATTCTATTTGAATTTTGGAAGATGATTATATTCTTTATTCTATTGTGTGGTGTGTGTGTTTTTTTTTTTTTTTTTCCATTTTCTAATATTTTCAAATTTTATTCTATTCGTAAATCTAATTTCGGAGGAAGGTTATAGTCTGTCTATTTTATTCTATTGGTTTTTTTTCTATTCTATTCTTTTATTTTCTATTCAAACATATTCTATTTGAATTTCGGGGGAAGGTTAGGTTATATTATGTCTATTGTTTTTTTTATTCTATTCTTTTCTATTATTTCATTATCAATTCTTTTCTATTCTATTCGAAATTTGAATTCTGGAAGATAGTTATATTCTATTCTATTATTTCATTATCAATTCTATTCTGTTTGAATTCTGGAAGATGGTTATATTATTTCTATTCTATTTTTTTTTTTCTATTCTTTCATTATCAATTCTATTCAAAATTTGAATTTCTGGAAAAAAAAATTTCTATTCTATTCTTTTTCTATAATTTCACTTTCAATTCTAATCCCTTTTTTTTTTTTTTTTTTTTTTTTTGCTATTTCGGATTTATTCTATTCAGAATTCCAATTTTAGAAGAAGTTTATATTCTTTCTATTTTTTTAAATTTAATATTAATATTTGTTATTCTATTCTCTTTTTATTCTTTTATGTCTTCTTTTATTTTCTATTCTATTTTGTTCTGTTTTTACTCTATTCTTTTCTATTCTTTTATTTTATGTTTTATTCTATCCTTTTTATTTTTCTATTCTATTTTCCCATTCTTTTATTTTCTATTCTGCTTTACTCCTATTATGTTCTATTCTTTTATTTTCTATTCTATTTTATTCTCTTTTGAAATTCGAATTTAATTAGAAACCGATTCAAATTCTATTTGAATTTCATCCGCATTTTTTATTTCGGATTACTTTAAATGTGTTTCTTGTTGTAATTTGGAAATTCGGATACATTCGAGTTATGAAAAATGTGTTCTGGATTTCATTTTTGGAACAAAACGATCTACACATGTCTAATTTTCCAGGTCTGTGGGATCTGGCAGAGCCCTGTAGTGTGTCTCTGCATGTTGCTGGACCTCTTTACATGCGTAGACACCCTGAGAACCCCGTCAGTAAACTGGCAGACATCCAGAGGTCAGCAGAACATTTCACAAAGATTACACTCAGCATTCAATCATTGGTGTGAATTGTAATATACTAAATGACCACTAGGGGTCAGCAGAACGTAATCAAAGGTAACACTTAGCATTCCATTAGTATGTCATATGTGTGGATTGTAATACACTAAATTACCATTAGAGGTCAGTAGAACTTATTATTATTATAATACAGGATTTACATAGCGCCAACAGTTTGTGCAGTGCTTTAAAACACGAGGGAAGATAGTACAGTTACAATGTAATACAGGAGGAATTAGAGGAATTACATTCAGCATTCCATCATTGTATCATTTGCGTAGACTGTAATCTACTTAATGACCACCAGAGAACAGCAAAACATAATAAGAAAATTATACACAGCATTCCATCATTGTATCACCAGTGTGTATTGTAATATACTAAATGACCACCAGAGGTCAGCAGATTAGAAGAACACCATTATGGCTCCTACACTGGGCATTCAGATAAGAATTTTTGAGGTGACCGCCAGAGGTCAGCAGAACATAATACAAAATTACAATCAGCATGCCATCATTATATAATTTGTCTGTATTGTAATATACTAAATGAGCACAAGAGGTCAGCAAAACAGAATGCAAAGATTGCACTCAGCATTCCATTATTGTATCACTGGTGTGTATTGTAATGTACTAAATGACCACCAGAGGTCAGCAGAACATAATACAAAGATTAGACTCAGTATTCCATCATTTTATCATTTGTGTGGATTGTAATACCTTAAATGACCACCAGAGGTCAGCAAAACAATGCAAAGATTGCACTCGGCATTCCATTATTGTATCGCTGGTATGTATTGTAATATACTAAATGACCACCAGAGGTCAGCAGAACATAATGCAAAGATTGCAAGCAGGAAACCTGGCTTCAAAATTTTGACTCAGCTTCTCCTGCTGCCCTCTCCCATGGTGGACTCCATTGGACTCACTCCTCCAGACCCAACAGACAGAAAGGAGGTGGAGTTTGGCTTCCTTCTATCCCCACAAAGCACCTTCCAAGTCCTTCCTGTCCCTCCCTCTCTTCTTTCGAGATGTACTGTATTCGTCTGTTTTCTCCCACTTCTCTGAGGATTGCAGCAATTTATCGGCCTCCTGGACCGGTATAGCGCTTTCTTGATGACTTTGCTGCCTGGCTACTCTACTTTCTCTCCTCTGAAATACCCACCATTATTCTTGGTGACTTCAACATTCCTGTCAATGTTAACAGCCCAACTACAGCTAAACTTCTCGACTTAACCTCATCTTTTTACCTAACCCAATGGACACATACTTCCACTCACTCCAATGGTAATACCCTTGACCTTGTATTCTCCCATCTCTGCAACCCTGGCAACCTCACCAACACCCCCTTTCCTCTCTCTGATCACAGCCTCATTACTTTCACTGTATCTTTGCCTCCAACCACCCATCCCTCCAAGCAGCAAATAATTACTTGTAGGAACCTTCGCCACTTTAACCCTTCTCTTCTCTATTCTGCTACTGACCACCTATATAACATAACCTCTCCCTTATCCTGTCCTGACCTGGCTACCTCTGTCTACAACAGTCCACTGTCATCATCACTAGATGCACTTGCTCCTCTAACCACACGCAGAATCAGGCCCCGAACATTACAACCCTGGCAAACTGACAACACTAGAAATTTCAAGAGACATTGCCGTGCTCTTGAACGACTGTGGCGTAAAACCAAATGCCTGCAAGACTTCACCCTATATAAATCTGCCCTTCTAAAATACAATTCATGCCTCCATGCTGCCAAACAAGCCTACTTTGTCTCTCTTATTAATTCCTTGTCATCCAGTCCCCGTCGGCTCTTCTCAACCTTTAACTCTGTGCTTCGTCCCCCACCCCCTCTACCCACTAACTCACTCACTGCCCAAGAGATTGCCAATCACTTCAAAGACAAGATTCATGCAATTCGTGAGGACACCTCCACTGTGCGTACGTCTTCTCCACCCAACATACCTTGCCTAAAAGCACATTCAACATTCTCCTCTTTTGAATTGGCTACTACTGAAGAGGTTACAAAACTTTTCTGGGATGCCCACCTAACCAATTTGTACTTGGATCCTGTTCCCTCACAACTAATACGGTCACCCTCTTCTTCTATCCTATGCTCCCTCACTCATATCTTCAATCCCTCCCTCTCTAGTGGCACCTTACCATCCCCTCTAAAACATGCGCTGATCACTCCCTTACTTAAAAAGCCCTCACTGGACCCTACCAACCTGAACAACTTGGGCTTTTTTTGAGGAGGAACTTGGCGGAACTCAGTTCCACCACCTCTGGCTCAGACCCTTTGGTGCCTGCTCACCACAATCACTTGTAAACACAGAAGTGAAAGCTCTGCACTACAACCGTCTTAGCTCCTACCTCAATAAAAATAACCTTCTTGACCCCTTACAGTCTTCGCTTGCAGCACTCCACGGAAACTGCCTTACTAAAACTAACTAACAATTTACTAACTGCTAAAACCAACATCCAGTACTCCATACTCCTACTACTTGACTTCTCTGCGGCCTTTGATACTGTTGACCACCCGCTCCTTCTTAATAAACTACATTCCCTTGGCCTCCGAGATTCTGCTCTATCCTGGTTCTCTGCCTATCTATCACAGCGCTCCTTCAGTGTCACCTACAACTCTGTCTCCTCCTCTCCATTGCCCCTTTCTCTGGGGGTCCCCCAAGGCTCTGTTCTTGGACCCCTTCTCTTCTCTATCTACACCTCCTCCCTTGGTCACTTGATAACCGCTCATGGCTTCCAATACAACTTATACGCTGATGACACCCAAATCTATCTGTCTACTCCTCACCTCACTCCTTCAGTCTCCTCTCGCATTACTAACTTACTAACTGACATATCAGCATGGATGTCGCACCACTTCCTTAAACTAAATCTCTCTAAAACTGAGCTATTAATATTCCCCCCGCCCGCCCGTGCCCCCCTCCATGACTTTTCCATCAAAATCAACAATGCAACCATTAGCCCTTCCCCTCACGCCAGGGTACTCGGTGTAATCCTAGACTCTGACTTGTCCTTTCAGCCTCAAATCCAATCGTTGTCAAAAGTTTGTAGAATTCACCTCCGTAACATCTCTAAAATTCGCCCCTTTTTAACAAATGAAACCACCAAGCTCCTCATTCACTCCTTCGTTATCTCTCGCCTTGACTATTGCAACTCCCTTCTCATTGGCCTGTCTCTCCATAGGCTATCCCCTCTTCAGTCTATCATGAATGCTGCTGCCAGACTTATCCACCTTACCAACCGCTCAGTGTCTGCCAACACTCTCCTCCAATCCCTACACTGGCTCCCAATCACCCAATGAATTAAATTCAAAATTCTAACCACAACATACAAAGCCATTCACAACTCTGCCCCGACCTACATCACTAATCTTGTCTCCAAATATCACCCAAATTGTCCTCTCCGCTCTTCTCAAGACCTCCTACTCTCAAGCTCCATTGTCTCCTCCTCCCATGCTCTTCTCCAGGATTTCTCCAGAGCCTCTCCCATCCTCTGGAACCCGCTACCTCCACCTATCCGGCTATCCCCTACTCTTGCTACCTTCAGGTGATCCCT
Organism: Lithobates clamitans; assembly: GCA_037952925.1. Lineage (NCBI taxonomy): Eukaryota > Metazoa > Chordata > Amphibia > Anura > Ranidae > Lithobates > Lithobates clamitans. The sequence continues at coordinate 399,965 of JBBGZY010000791.1, forward strand.
GAAAACTCATCTCTTCAGGAAAGCCTATCACGTCTCCAACTAATCTCCTACCACTTCCATCAGCTCATTCCCCACAGTTACAACCTTTTGTACCACCTGCCCCACCCTATTAGATTGTAAGCCCTTTTGAGCAGGGCCCTCTTAATCCTCTTGTATTTTATTGTATTATAACTGTATTGTCTCCCTTTTATATTGTAAAGTGCTGCGTAAACTGTTGGCGCTATATAAATCCTGTGTAATAATAATAATAATAATAATTTCATTATTGTATCACCGGTGTGTGTTGTAATATACTAAATGTCCACCAGAGATCAGCAGAACATAATACAAAGATTTGGCTCAGTATTCCATCATTTTATCATTTGTGTGGATTGTAATATACTAAATGACCACCAGAGGTCAGCAGGACATAATGCAAAGATTACACTCAACATTCTATTTGGTATGCCCTCTTGTAGTCTCCAGCAGGGGGCACATGTGACAGGGTGTCAACTCCGGAGCACAGTTGGGAGACAGAAACAGAGTGTTGTCACCCTGTAACAGGAAGCGCCCGAAGAAGGACTTTCATGGCAGGATTACCAGGGATTGTTTTAACAAAAGCCCCAAGGAAGCAAATTTCCGCATTTTTAATTTTTTTTTTGCCTTACACAATAGAGGTTTCCTGGAAAATGCACGCAATTTTCTGCCCCCCCCCCCCCATTAGGTCTATGGGGCCAAAACCACATGAGTCTGTCCCAAAGTACTTCATGTCCTTTTTCGAGCTTCACGGTGGGGCGGCAAATGACACAACGCCCAGGTGTGACAAAGCTGCTGAGAATAATGGGATTCATTGTTTGGAGCATTGCTGAGCTTCAGGAAACCTGCAACAAAACACCCCGGAGTGAACAGGCTGAGAATTGCGGGATTTAATCGTTCTGAGCGTTGTTGAGGTTCAGGAATTGCGCAACAAAAAAACACTCGGGTGTGAATGAGGCCCTGAGCTGCATTAAAACAGTTTACTGCCCCATTCATCCACAAGGGGGCGATATTTATCTATTTTCAGGCTGCATGTCTCTGTAATATACCGTAACCTCTTCCCTCATACTATGCGCAGATATACTGTAGATGGACAAACTGGCAGAAAAGACGGAGAGAGGGGGGATTGTGCAGAGTCAGGCTTGGAATTTCAGTCATTCAAACAAATGATGCTTTGTGAATTTTCCTGGTACCCATATCTGAGTTCTCTTGAACTATGAATATATATATATACACTCTTCTAGGAAAATCCAGTATTAAACATGCTGTGAAATGTTTAACCGCATTTCTTATAATTAGATTAAACATTTACTCAGAAGCAAGTCAAATCCTTTCAGGTGCTTTAGATTTGCATCTGAGTTGCTTCAAGCCATATCTGCTGCTTTAAGCTGAATCTGAGTTTAAGCTGCTCACCAGTTGATTAAAGATGCATTTTAGTTGCTTCAAGCTGCATCTGAGTTGCTTAAAGCTGCTTCTAATGCAGCGTACACACAAGCGGACTTTAGGGCAGACTTTGCCCGGCGGACTTTGACGGACTTTACGACGGACTTTCTGAATGAACGGACTTGCCTACACACAATCCATCAAAGTCTGTCGAATTTGACCGTGATGACGTACACCGGATTAAAATAAGCAAGTTCATAGCCAGTAGCCAATAGCTGCCCTAGCGTGGCTTTTTGTCCGTCGAACTAGCATACAGACGAGCGGACTTTTCGACCGGACTCAAGTCCGTCGGATAGATTTGAAACATGTTTCAAATCTAAGTCCGTCCAACTTTTGAGAAAACAAAGTCCGCTGGAGCCCACACACGATCCAATTGTCCCACGAAATCCTGTCCGCCGGGCAAAGTCTGCCGTAAAGTCCGCTCGTGTGTACGCGGCATTTGAGTTGCTTCAAGATGTTTCCGAGTTGCTTCAAGCCATGTCTGATGCTTCAAGCTGCTTCTGAATTGCTTTATGCTACATCTGAGTTGCTTAAAGCTGCTTCTGAGTTCCTTCAAGCCATGTCTGTTGCTTCAGGCTGCTTTTGAGTTTCTTCAAGCTGCCTCTGAGTTGCTTCAAGCTGCATCTGAGTTGCTTCAATCCGTTTCCGAGTTGCTGCAAGCTGCTTCAGAGTAGCTTGATCATGCTTTTGAGTTGCTTCAAGCTGCACGTGAGTTGCTTTGCTTCTTAGTTGCTGCTAGTTGCTTCTGAATTGCTTTATGCTGCATCTGAGTTGCTTCAAGCCATGTCAGTTGCTTCAAGCTCCTTCTAAGTTGCTTCAAGCTGCCTCTGAGTTGCTTCAAGGTGCTTCTGAGTAGATTCAAGCTGCATCTGAGTTGCTTCAATCTGCTTCCGAGTTGCTGCAAGCTGCACGTGAGTTGCTTTGAACTGCTTCTGAGTTGCTAATAGTGTCTTCTGAATTGCTTTATGCTGCATCTGAGTTGCTTTAAACTGCTTCTGAGTTGCTTCAAGGTGCATCTGAGTTGCTTCAAGCTGTGTCTGGGTTGTTTTTGATTTTTTTAAACAGACTTTGACTTGAATGGGGGAGGAAAGCAGCTGAGACAAAAATAGTCACCTCCATGGGCATTCTGCGGCATTTTACCCCGGTCTGGCGAGAGTGAATTGGAACCGGGTTCCGAGATATGCAAGCAATGTGTGAGTTGTTTTTGGAATTATCCTGAAAGTGTCGACAGGAAGCGAGCCTCCTTTCTATAGAGCCCATCTATCACCTCATTTCCTCGTTTGCTCTCTAAAGAGTGATCTGCATTTGGATCGCTCCTCAGAGAGCATTAGCGAGGCGGAAAGGAGGCGTTGTATCGCCTACCCACTGCCTGCTTTAACCCCCTAAATACTGGACAACTGCACCACAACCGCACATGGTTACGGGGCAGTTGCAGCTCAGTCCACCGCCTGCCGAGCGCAAGAACTCCTGCCTCGGTCACCCCGGCTGCTACCTCTGCAACAAATGGGGGAGCGGTGAGAGGAGGTAAAAATGAAGCCCAACCATGAGATTCTACCCACCCCCCAAGTCCATTTAGGATAGAGTGATGAAGGGTTAGAGCCTCAGTCAGGTTTTTAATGTAACCTGTTGGGGGATACAACTCATTTTCTGTCCTGGGGACACAGACAAATGTGGGATGGGGTGAGGAAGCCTGGGGGGGGGGGAGACAGGAAACAAGGTGAATATCCCTAACGGGGACAGCAGTAAAAACCTGACAGGGGTTCTAATCCCCCTTTTTTTAAAGGGACTACAGTTTTTTTTCATAGTTGGGAGGATGGTCATGCCGGTTAGGCAGTTGGCCTTTTTATTAGCAGAAAATAATAATTAGGAAACAACTGAGATCAAGTCCAGCTGGGTTTCACTGTCGGTCCCGTGAGTCCCCCTTTAGCCGGAGGTGTCAGGTCGCTCGGGGGCACCCAGCGCACAAAAGCACCCAAAGCTCGCTCGTCTCCATCCTGACATTCGTTCCTTGAACTTTAAACACGAACAATCGCCCCCCCGTGATAAGGAGACACCGGTGTTGTCCCCGGCATTATTGGGCCAGAGAAGGGCCCCATTATTCTGTGCGGAAACCGGACACCTCCCTCGCGACCCCGCCACAGAATAGATGCTTAAGGCTGTAGACGGCCCCCCGGGTCCCCGGTGCGCCGCGTCTATCGCTGGAATCACGAGACCCTTTTGTTTTAGGTTATCTGAATGACAGCTTTTATGAGGTCGGCTTTCCTTTGTGGGGGCCCGGAGACAACGTTGGCGGCCCTATCGTGCCCTTTTGTTGTATATGATCGGCACAACAAGACGCCGAGAGCGCCAATTTTGCAAGAAAAAAAAAAGTAACACGTGTAAAATTTTCTTTGCATCGATATCTTTAGCGATCCATTGTTTTGTTTTCTTTTACGGAGGGCCACATGAGATGATTATGCCGGGTGAGAGAACCAGTTCACCTTTTGGAGTCTCGGATGCCGTACCTTACCCACCAGTGATAGGGCGATATCGTGGGAGGGACTCCATAATAACAGGCAATCCTGACCCAGTTAAGTCATTCTCCTTAGCATGTCATCCCTACAGGTATATACATGGCAACAAGAAAAATTCTACAGCAAAAATTGGGATTTCTGCAGGCAGCAGTGCCACCGAATGCAACCCATTTAGGCAAATGGCGTCGTGCAGCAACTGCATCCTGTATTTACAGGATAAAAACAGGCAGTGAGGATGGTACATATTGCCTCCTCACTGCCTGTAAAACATCTCTGAAAAGAAATCCACTGCAGGTCTCTTTTCAGAGGGGTGTCAAGCCCCGCTGTCTAAACTTGGAGCAATGCCATTCATGTTAATGGATGTACATTGCAGTGCAGCACTAAGCAGCAAAAAAAATTCTCCATCATCCATAAATGGTAGAAGTTTGGAACCTACCAGGACTCTTCCTAGAGCGGACCGCCTGGCCAAACTGAGCGATCGGGGGGAGAAGGGCCTTAGTCAGGGAGGTGACCAATAATCCCAACCCACTGATCATCCTTGAGATGTTTCTATAACTTGATTGGAGTCCACCTGTGGTAAATTCAGGTGATTGGACATGATTTGGGAAGGCACACACCTGTCTATATAAGGTCCCACAGTTAACAGTGCATGTCAGAGCACAAACCAAGCCATGAAGTCCAAGGAATTGTCCGTGGACCTCCGAGACAGGATTGTATGGAGGCACAGATCTGGGGAAGGCTACAGAAAATTTTCTGCAGCATTGAAGCTCCCAATGAGCACAGTGGCCTCCATCATCTGTAAATGGAAGAAGTTTGGAACCACCAGGACTCTTCCTAGAGCGGGCTGCCCGGCCAAACTGAGCGATCAGGGGAGAAGGGCCTTAGGGAGGTGACCAAGAACCCGATGGTCACTCTGACAGAGCTCCAGCGTTTCTCTGTAAAAAGAGGACAACCTTCCAGAACAACCATCTCTTCAGCACTCCACCAATCAGTCCTGTATGGTAAGGTGGCCAGATGGACGCCACTCCTCAGTAAAAGGCACATGATAGCTCACCTGGAGTTTGCTGAAAGGAACCTAAACGACTCTCAGACCATGAGAAACAAAATTCTATGGTCTGATGAAACCATACCTTGGAACGTTTGTAAATCAGTTGGTCTGAAAGTGGGGAAGGGGGTCATGGTGTCCAGGGCAGACGGTGGGCTTAATAGCGGTACACGCAACTGGAGAACAAAGCCTGATGCCCTGAGAGGTGAAAATCCGGCAATTCCAGGTGTAAGCCAACAAGTTCCCAGGTATGGTTGCTGTGCGACGACATACTGTATGTCCTTCGGCAAGTTGCTGGTGAAATCCATTAAGAATGAATGGTACCGCAATGCACCGATACCAAAGTGCACCGCTTTGTGTTGCAGCAAAGAACATGGTAACACCATATATATATATATATATATATATATATATATATATATATATATATATATATACACACTTTTTTTATCATATATATATTTATAAAAAAATAAATATATATATATATATATATATATATATATATATATATATATATATATATACAGTGGCGGCTGGTGCTCAAAATATTGGGGGGGGGGGGGGCGCAAACAAAAAATTCTGAAAAATACTGAAAAACCCATCAATTGCAGCCACTGTGCCCATCAAATGCAGCCACTGTGCCCATCAAATGCAGCCACTGTGCACATCAAATGCAGCCACTGTGCCCATCAAATGCAGCCACTGTGCACATCAAATGCAGCCACTATGCCCATCAAATGCAGCCACTGTGCACATCAAATGCAGCCACTATGCCCATCAAATGCAGCCACTGTTCCCATCAAATGCCGCCACTGTGCCCATCAAATGCAGCCACTATGCCCATCAAATGCAGCCACTGTTCCCATCAAATGCCGCCACTGTGCCCATCAAATGCAGCCACTATGCCCATCAAATGCAGCCACTGTTCCCATCAAATGCCGCCACTGTGCCCATCAAATGCAGCCACTGTGCACATCAAATGCCACCGCTGTGCCCGTCAAATGCAGCCACTGTTCCCATCAAATGCAGCCACTGTACCCATCGAATGCCGCCACTGTGCCCCATCAAATGCAGCCACTGTGCCCCATCAATGCACTATACCCCTCAAATGCAGCCACTTGTGCCCATCAAATGCAGCCACTGTGACCCCCCTGCTTGCTGACTGCCCGGCCCTTACCCCATCTTGGTGGGGGATCAGGCAGCGGGTGACGGCGGCGAGCTGTGGGATGGTGGGATGAGCAGCGGGTCAGGTGACAGCTCCTGTGTCCTCCATTTGTCTCTTCTTTCTTCCTGCTAGGTGCCCCTTCGGATCGCCTATGCCTTCAACCAATCAGGTGATGGGTGTTTGGCCCACGCCTCCGGATTGTCTGAGAGGCGGTTCAGTGTTAGAAAAGTGAATATTCATTCGCTTTTCTAACACACCTGGGTGGGCTCCGAGCGCAATGCTCTGTGCTCCGAGTCCACCTTTTTTGAAGCCTATTAGAGCCTATGGTTCTAATCAGGTACTTCAAAATATCACCCGGCCTATGGAATTCAAGCGCCCGGCATCCAAAAAGGGTCCGGACACCTGAATAGGGGTTGACTACAGCAGCCATGGATAGATTCATGCTATGCATGAATCTTTTTATTCTACACAGAGGGGGTGGCGTGACAGAGGGGGCGCCTAATGGAGGCACCGCCACTGACAGCATGTCACTTTTTCCACATTTTGTTATGTTACAGCCTTATTCCAAAATGGATTAAATTCATTATTTTCCTCAGAATTCTACAAACAATACCCCATAATGACAACGTGAAAGAAGTTTATTTAAAATATTTGCAAATTTATTAAAAATAAAAAATAAACTAAATCCCATGTACATAAGTATTCTCAGTCTTTGTCATGACACCCGAAATTGAGCTCAGGCACATCCTGTTTCCACTGATCATCCTTGAGATGTTTCTACAACTTGATTGGAGTCCACCTGTGGTAAATTCAGTTGATTGGACATGATTTGGAAAGGCACACACCTGTCTATATAAGGTCCCACAGTTAACAGTGCATGTCAGAGCACAAACCAAGCCATGAAGTCCAAGGAATTGTCTGTAGACCTCCGAGACAGGATTGTATGGAGGGACAAAAAAAATTCCGCAGCATTGAAGGTCCCAATGAGAAAAGTGGCCTCCATAATCTGTAAATGGAAGAAGTTTGGGACCACCAGGACTCTTCCTACAGCGGGCTGCCCGGCCAAACTAAGTGATCGGGGGAGAAGGACCTTAGTCAGGGAGGTTACCAAGAACCCGATGGTCACTCTGACAGAGCTCCAGTGTTTCTCTGTGGAGAGAGGAGAACCATCCAGGAGAACAACCATCTCTGCAGCACTCCACCAATCAGGCCTGTATGGTAGAGTGGCCAGATGGAAGACACTCCTCAGTAAAAGGCACATGACAGCCCACCTGGAGTTTGCCAAAAGGCACCTGAAGGACTCTCAGACCATGAGAAACAAAATTCTCTAGTCTGATGAAGCAAAGATTGAACTTTTTGGCCTGAATGACAGGCGTCATGTCTGGAGGAAACCAGTCATTGCTCATCACCTGGCCAATACCAACCCCTACAGTGAACCATGGTGGTGGCAGCATCATGCTGTGGGGAACTGGGAGACTAGTCAGGATCGAGGGAAAGATGAATGCAGCAATGTACAGAGATATCCTTGATGAAAACCTGCTCCAGAGCGCTCTGGACCTCAGACTGGGGTGAAGGTTCATCTTCCAACAGGACAACAACCATAAAGCACACAACCAGCTTAATGGAAATGCTGATTTCATTTTCCAGCAGGACTTGGCACCTGCCCACACTGCCAAAAGTACCAATACCTGGTTTAATGTTTAGGGTATAACTGTGCCAGCAAACCCACCTGACCTAAACCCCGTAGACAATCTGTGGGGTATTGTCAAGAGGCAGATGAGAGACACCAGACCCAACAATGCAGACGAGCTGAAGGCCGCTATCAAAGCAACCTGGGCTTCCATAACACCTCAGCAGTGCCACAGGCCAGTGGTGTCACTAGGGTTGGTGTCACCCAGTGCCAAAAAAATTGGTGTCACCCCCCTCCACCAACTACCTCAGTACAGACCCCCCCTCCACTAACTACAGACCCCACTCCATCAATATAGCCCCCCTCCCTCAGTACAGACCCCCTTCCATCAATATAGACCCCCCACTAAGTACAGACTCCCCTCCCTCAGTACAGACCCCCTCCATCAGTACAGACCCCCGCTCAGTGCAGACCCCCTTTCCTCAGTATAGACCCCCCATCAGTACAGAAACCCTCCCTCAGTACAGAGTCTGCAGACCCCCCTCCATCAGTATCAACCTCCCACCTCAGTGCAGACCGCCCCATCAGTACATACACCCCCCCCCCAGTGCTGACCCCCATCAGTATAGAATCCCCCCTCAGTGCAGACTCCCCCATCAGTATAAAATCCCCCCCCTCAGTGCCAACCCCCATTAGTATAGAACCCCCCTCAGTGCAGACCCCCCATTAGTATAGAACCCCCCTCAGTGCAGACCCCCCATTAGTATAGAACCCCCCTCAGTGCAGACACCCCATTAGTATAGAATCCCCCCTCAGTGCAGAGCCCCCCATTAGTATAAAATCCCCCTCAGTGCAGAGCCCCCCATTTGTATAGAATCCCCCCTCACTTAGGGGTGTACTCACTTTTGTTGCCAGCGGTTTAGACATTAATGGCTGTGTGTTGAGTTATTTTGAGGGGACAGCAAATTTACACTGTTATACAAGCTGTACACTCACTACTTTACATTGTAGACAAGTGTCATTTCTTCAGTGTTGTCACATGAAAAGATAGAATAAAATATTTACAAAAATGTGAGGGGTGTACTCACTTTTGTGCGATATTGTATATAAAATATATAAGTTTCACTTTTTGAATTGAGTTACTGAAATAAATTTACTTTTTGATGATATTCTAATTTTATAAGTATGTGTGTATTAAAAAAAAACAATTAAAAAACAAATATATATATATATATATATTTATATATATATATATATATATATATAGTAAAATAAATATTTATTCCATTATTTTGAATAAATGAGAAAGTTTGAAACAAAAATAAAACAAAATAGTCTCTCAGTCCCTTCTCTTTCCAGCCTTCACCAGGGATCTCAGTAATCCGATAAGGCCGGAGGTAAACACTGCCTTGCATCTCATTGGCAACAGTTTACATAACACGGACTCAAGCATAATCCTCCCCTTATCACAAACTTCCCATGGGGTTGACTAAACCCATTTAGTGTGTAATTAAAGATACACCTGTTAATGAGATAACGCATTTAAGTTCCAGGGCCTAGTAAAGATGGCCGACCATGTGCCCTGCAGCTCTCATGGGCGCCCCACACTGGCAGAAGCCGAGTCCTGTAATTGATTCTCTGGGGGGATTAGTGGAAATGAACCCCCAGGCCAGATCCCCCACCGTCAGAGGGGCTTAATGACTCCTATTCAAATCCTATGCAAATCAGCTTAATTTGTGAGACACTGCTCTCCTAATTGAGGAAACCCTGCTAGTAATTATCTCATTAACTGATAAAGATCCCCCAGGGAAGGTCAGCAGGGGAAACTCCATTCCTCATGAGAAAACCAACAAATGCTTTACATGCTTTAGGTTCCTTAACTGGACTTAAAGGGTTACTCCACCTAGAACTGATAGATCAGGGTGCGGGGCGGGGGGGGGGGGGTGCTGGAGGGATAAATCGTCTGACAATTTCTTCCCCCCCAATGTCTGTCTCTCTCTCTCCCCCTCCCAAATGTCTCTCCCCCATCCCTTCCCCTTCCAAGTGCTTTTTCCCTCTCTCCTCCCTCCCTCCCCAAATGTCTATTCCTCTCTCCCTCCCCCCAATATCTTTCTCCTTTTCCCCTTCCACATGTCTCTCTTCCCCCCAAAATGTCTCTCTTCCTCTCCCCCCATGTCTCTCCCTCTCTCCCCCCTTCTCCCCAAAAATCTCTCCCTCCCCCAAAATGTCTCTCTCCCTTTCCCCTCCACATGTCTCTCTCCCTTTCTCTCCCACCCCTCCAATATCTCTCCCCAAATGTCTCTATCCTCTATCCTTCTCTCTCCCCACCCAAAATGTCTACCCTTTCCCACTCCACATGTCTCCCTGCCTGTCCCCCCCCCACCCAATGCAAATGTCTCCCCCCCATGTCCCCCTTCCTTTCCCGCTCCACATGTCTCTCTCCCTCTGTTTACCCCCAAATGTCTCTCTCCCCCCCCCACAAATGTATCTCCTTCCCTCTTCTCCCTCAAATGTCTCTCTCCCTCTCCCACCCACCCCACAAATATATCTCTCTCCCTCTTCTTCCCAAAATGTCTCTCTCCTTTGTCCCCCCTTGCCCCACCCCCTTACGCTCTCCTTTTTCCCCCCTCTCTCCCCCCCATGCTTCATTCCCTCTCTTCCCCCTCTCCCCAAATGTGTCTCTGCCTCTGTTTGCCCCCAAATGTCTCCCCCCCCCACAAATGTATCTCCTTCCCTCTTCTCCCCCAACTGTCTCTCTCCTTTGTCCCACCCTTGCCCCACCCCCTTACGCTCTCCCTTTTTTCCCCCCTGTCTCTCCCCCCCATGCTTCATTCCCTCTCTCCCCAATTGTCTCTCTGCCTCTCTTCCCCCCCAAATGTCTGTCTCTCTCCCCCCCATTTGTCTCTCCTCCTCCTCCCCCCACGCCACCAATGTCTCTTCCCAAATGTCTCAATTCTTCTCTCATCTCCCCCAAAATGTCTCTCTCCCTTTCCCGCTCCACATGTCTTTCTTCCTCTCCCCTCTCCATGTCTCTCTGCCTGTCCTCCCCCCTCCCGCAAATGTCCCTCTCCCTTTCCCCCTCCACATGTCTCACTCCCCCTCTCTCTCCACCCCCCTCCCCAAATGTTTCTCTCCCCCCCCCACAAATGTATCTTCCTCCCTCTTCTCCCCCAAATTTCTCTTTCCCTCTCTCTCTACACCCCCCTCCCCAAAAGTCTCTCTCCTTTGTCCCCTCCCCCCTCCCCACCCCCTTACCCCCTCCTTATTTTTTCCCCTCTCCCTCCCCCCATGCTTCATTCCCTCTCTTTCCCCTCTCCCTATGTCTCTCTCCCTCTTCTCTCCCTCCCCTCCCCCATGTTTCTACTTCCCTTTCATGTGTCTCTCCCTCCCACGCCTCCCCACCCCCCTCATGTCAATCTCCCCCCCCCCCATTGCTCTCTCCTTCTCTTCCCCTCTTTCCCCAAATCCCTCCCCTTTGTCTCTCCCCTTGATTTGTTTACCCAAACAACTTTGCCTCCTTTCCATCAGTTTACAAAGTCACCACGCCCACTGGAAGCCTAATGTCCGCTTCCATCTGTGGATAGAGTGTTCCAATGCCAATTTCCCCGGAGTCCAAGTCTTCACCCAAAGTGGAGCACTCTATAATATAATATATCCAAACACTCCGAGGATGGACAGTTCACATCACAGCCTTTCATACAGGGGCAGAGTACCTTCTCCTCCGGAAGTAAGTCTATTTTTATTGACATTGCTAATAATACTTCATCAGGGCCCTGATGAAGGGGGCACGGCTCCGGGAACATGTCGATCATTTTACACTTTGCTGGCTGGACTTCAGGAGATGCGTGTCTAAACATGTCTAGTTCTGCCTGATTGTAGATTTTTATAACCATGACTTCTTTTTTAGGCAATTTCATTAAATAAAGACTTACTTCTGGTGACAAGGCGCTCTGTTCCCATCATAGTTTTTAGAATTAAAGTGTTTTTAAACCCAACAACAATGTAATACATTGTAGCTTACATATCCTTGGTTGAGGTGGCTGCTTTCATTTTCTTTTTTCAGGCTAAGGACATTTTCTACAAGTAGCTTCCTGAGCACTGAGCGGAAATCTCTAGCAATGTTGTCAGCTTTGCCAGCTATCTTCTGTGAACTGCACAACCCCTCCTCTCTATGAGGAGAAGGGGAGGTATGTGTAGTCCAAATCAGAACAGCAGCTAAGGTAGACACTGCCCCCAGCTACATCACTAACCTAAACTCAAAATACCAACCTAATTATTTTCTTCGTTCCTCCCAAGACCTCTTGCTCTCTAGCTCCCTTGTGTCAGAAACCATGAAATCAGGCCGAAGTAAAAAGAACAAATGTAGTCAAAACATAGCTAAAGTTCAGTAACCGGAATGGATAGTCAGCCAAGCCAGAAGTCAGGGATCAATGTAGTTGAACAGCAAGCAGGATCTGGAGCCAGAAAAGATGTCAGCAAAGCAAGTTTTGAACAGAATCGCAGGAGATAGTTTCTGTGATGTTGACCAAGGCGAAGGCAGAGATCCTCTGGACTGGACGGCTTAAGTAGGCAGGACTGACGAGCAGGATATCATCAACAGCTTAGTAATTATGGTGAGATAGGAGCTGGCAATTAGCTGACAGCTTAGCGGCCAGCTCAGAGAAGGAAGGGCTGAGCCCAGCCCTGACACCTTGTCACCTCCTCCCATTCTCGCCTCCAGGACTTTCTCCGAGCCTCTCCCATCCTATGGAACTCCTTACCCCAATCTGTCCGATTATCTCCTAGTCTGTACACTTTTAGATGTTCCCTATATACACTCACCAGACACTTTATTAGGTATACCTGTTCAATTGCTTGGCAACACAAATTGCTAATCAGCAAATCACATGGCAGCATCTCAATGCATTTAGGCATTTAGATGTGGTGAAGAGGACCTGCTGAAGTTCATACCGAGCATCAGAATGGGGGAAGAAAAGGGATTTTAGTGAACATGGCATGGTTGTTGGTGCCAGACGGGCTGGTCTGAGTATTTCAAAAACTGCTGATCTACTGGGATTTTCACGCACAACCATCTCTCGGGTTTACAGAGAATGGTCCAAAAAAGAGAAAATATCCAGTGAGCGGTAGTTGTGTGGAGGAAAATGCTTTGTTAATCTCAGAGGTCAGAGGAGAATGGGCAGACTGGCTCCAGATGATAGCAAGGCAACAGTAACTCAAATAGCCACTTGTTACCAACACCATCTCTGAACGCACAACACATCGGACCTTGAAGCAGATGGGCTACAGCAGCAGAAGACCACACCGGGTGCTACTCCTGTCAGCTAAGAACAGGAAACTGAGGCTACAATTTGCACAGGATCACCAAAATTGGACATTAGAAGATTGGAAAAACGTTGCCTGGTCTGATGAGTCTCGATTTCAGTTGCGACATTCAGATGGTAGGGTCAGAATTTGGTGTAAACAACATGAAAGCATGGATCCATCCTGCCCTGTATCAATGGTTCAGACTGGTGGTGTAATGGTGTGGGGGATATTTTCTTGGCACACTTTGGGCCCCTTAATACCAATTGAGCATCGTTTAAACAGCACGGCCTACCTGAGTATTGTTGCTGACCATGTCCATCCCTTTATTACTACAGTGTCCCCATCTTCTGATGGCTCCTTCCAGCAGGATAATGCACCATGTCACAAAGCTCCAATCATCTCACCACTGGACAATGAGGTCACTGTACTCCAATGGCCTCCACACTCACCAGATCTCATCCAATAGAGCACCTTTGGGATGTGGTGGAGAGCTTCCCATCATGGATGTGCAGCCAACAAATCTGCAACAACTGTGTGATGCTATCATGTCACTATGGACCAAAATCTCTGAGGAACGTTTCCAACACCTTGTTGAATCTAAGCCACGAAGAATGAAGGCCGTTCTGAAGGCAAAATGGGGTCCAACCCGGTACCAGCAAGGTGTACCTAATAAAGTCTCCAGTGAGTGTATATTATAACCTCCATAGATACAGTACAGTGAGTGAGCGTTGTCACCCTAGCACAGGAAGTGTGTTACTGGCAGGATCACCAGGTGAAAATTAAGAAGAAAAAAAAGTCTGCGGGTTCATTCACACTTTGTGCATTGTGGAAACCCGTGTGTTAACGTGCATTTCCACAATGCATATGCATTGCAGCATGTTGCCAAAAAGGGGTCAAATGCATTATTTCATCTGACATAGTGTAACGGTAGCCCATTGATAATATATGGCCTGTCTTACCACAACAAGAATACTGTAACGTACCACAACGGATCACCTAAATGTGAATGGGCCTTGAAAAAAAGAAAAAAAAATGCAGGCTCTCATCTAAGGACTGCTAAGCTGAAATATATTATAATTTCAGGGTGGGTTAGAGACCTTTAGGCATATTATTCCGGGGGGTGCACAGCTCAGAACACAGAAGCCCCTCGAAGTCCACCTGTCCCGCGCGTAAATCACAGAACCCCATCGCCACATGGTAAAGCATTTGGCTTTATTGGAGCGGCAATATAAAGTTATTGTTGGGGCAACTCTGGAGAATTTCACAGTTCCTTTTTCGAAGGGCTTCTGGGAACAGCTGTGTCATAAAGAATTGTTTGTGCAATCCGTGCCTCCTGCCAAACGCCCTCTGGGGTCAGACAGAGGGGACGTGAGTCACAGCGACCGGCACACATCCCCACAGCCCCATCAGAGTTTTGATGATCTTATCAAAGCGTGTTAACGTTTTAATAACTTTGATCCTATGCGTAGGGTGATATATGGACATGGGGGGGGGGGGGTGGCCATGTATCGTCATTACATATCAAAGTTCTACTTCTTGCTTAGTAGAGATGAGGAACTTCTGAAAAAGTCGTGATCAGTAAGGAACTTCTGAAAAGTCGTGATCAATGAGGAACTTCTGAAAAGTCATGATCACTGAGGAATGTCTGAAAAGTCGCGATCAATGAGGAACTTCTGAAAAGTTGTGATCAATGAGGAACTTCTGAAAAGTTGTGATCAATGAGGAACTTCTGAAAAGTAATGATCAACGAAGGCCTTCTTAAAAGTCATGATCAATGAGGAACTTCTGAAAAGTCGTGATCAGTGAGGAGCTTCTGAAAAGTCGTGATCTGTGAGGAGCTTCTGAAAAGTTCACATCAATCATGGTTCAGCTGAACCTTTTTAAAAATTCAGATAACCCTGAAATTTGGACTTTCTGCTTTGAAAGTCAATGGGAATTCAAACTTGTGATCAATGAGGAACTTCCGAAAAGTCATGATCAATGAGGAACTTCTGAAAAGTTGTGAGGGCCCTAAGATAGAAGGGTGGGACCTAGTGGGACTGGCAGTCCAGCAAAGGGTGCCCAGGCAATAGCAGGAGCAACCTCCTAGAAGCCTGATGAGATGTTGGGTCAAAGAACAGCCCAAGTCCTTTCCTTTAAAAACTCAACCAGGGGTTAAAGTGGTTGTTAAGCCAACATAATAAAAACATGCCATCCCCTCTGTAACATAATGTTATGTGTCCCTGTGCCTGTGTTATATAAAAAAGCTGCCGATCTGTACCTACTGTATATCAGAGTGTCTCCCGGCGCTCCCATGACTCCTCGGCTCTCTCCTCTGCCTGGCTGACAGCTATAGTGGGCGGGGCCGAGCACTCCCATTGACATCAGCTGGGGAGGAGAGGAGGAAAGGAGCAGAGAGCCGATGAGTTACGTGAGTTGATATAGGTACGGATCGGTAGCTTTTTTATATAACACAGGCGCAGGGACACATAACGTTATGTTACAGAGGGGATGGCATGTTTTCATGGTAGTAATGATAGCAGCAGAAGGGGAGGGGGCGGGCACTGACACAGGAGCAGACAGGCGGGGGGGGGGCGGGGAGGAGAACAGAGAAGGACAGAGCAAGGTTGCGGATGACGGAGGCACATAAACTGACCACAGTGTCAGGGCTCAGCAGCCATGATAAAATGTGGTCAGTTTAAAGGGGGCAGGTATAACCAGGCAGGATCAGCCAGGTTTTTTGGGTGATACAGGGGGCCAAATTACACAGCACAAGCACTGTGCTGTGCTGCATTATATGCTTAAAGGGAACAGGATCTTTTTTTTTTTTTTTTTTTTTTTTTAGGGTAACAAACGCTAGGGCAGGACCTGGTGGGATTGGCAATAGCAGGATCAGGAACAGCCTGTAGAGCAGCCTTTGGCCCCTTTCTCCTTGAAGCCTTTTGGTGATTTGAACTACCAAATTACAACACTGAAATTCTGATTTATCTCGGGATACCCAAATTTATGAAATGCAAACGTCATCCGAATTTCGAGATAAACTCAAACGTACGTGATATCTCAATTACGAACGCTAGTTTTACAAGACCGAGCGCTTCCGCCTCCTACTTGATTCTGAGCATGCGTGGAGTTTTGTGCAACGGACTTGTGTACACACGATAGGAAAGTCCGACAACAAAAATTTGTTGGCGGAAAATTTGAGAACCTGCTAGCCAACATTTGTTGGCGGAAAGTCCAACAACAAATGTTTGTTTTGATGGAGCATACACACGGTCGGACTTTCCGCCAACAAGCTCACATCCAACATTTCATTAAATTCACCTTCTAGCCTTACAGACGCCTTATATTACCTTTGTTAGCCAGAAAAAAAGTTTTGGTTGGAGTTCTATATTCAAAAGGGATGGTTATCAACATACCCAATGGGCAAGTGACCACCAATTCTGGGACATTCTTCTTTCCACTAACGACCAATGTTGGAACATTCTTCTTCCCACTGACAACCAATGCTGGGACATTCTTCTCCCACTAACAACCAGTGCTGGGACAGTCTTCCTCCCACTGACCACCAATTCTGGCATATTCTTCCCTCTAATAACCACCAATGCCACAACATTATTCTTTCCATTGACCACCAGCGCCAGAACATTCTTTCTCCCACTGATGACCAATGCTGGGACATTCTTCCTCCCACTGACCACCAATGCCGGGACATTCTTCCTCCCACTGACCACCAATGCTGGGACATTCTTCCTCCCCACGACCACCAATGCTGGGACCTTGCTCTTCCCACACATGAACAATGCTGGGACATTCTTCCTTCAACTGGCCAACCAGTCCAGAACGTTCCCCCTACTGACCACAAATTCCACAACATTATTTCTCCAAGTGACCACCAATGCCAGAACATTTTTCTACCTACCTACTACCAATGCTTAGACAATCTTACTCCTGCTGATGACCAATGCTGGGTCATTATTCCTCCCACTGACCGACCAGTCCAGAATGTTCATGCTCCTACCACCAATGCCACATTATTCCTCCCACTGACAACCAACACAAGAACATTCTTCCTCCTAGCAACCACAAATGCTGGGACATCCTCTCTACTGCTGATGACCAATGCGGGGGCAATATTCCTTCCAATGACCGACCAGTTCAGAACATGTATCCCCCTACCGACCATCAATGCCAGGAAAATTTCCCTCCCATTGACCACAATGTCAAGGCATTATTCCTTGCACTGACCACTGATGTGAGGGCATTCTGCCCCAACTGACAACTCATGCCAGGATATTCTTCCTTCAACTGACCACTGACAAAGGCACATTTTTCCTCCCATAGACATTGATGCCGGGACTTTTTCACCCACTGACACCAATGGCAGAGCTTCTTTTCCTCCCACTGACACCAATTCCAAGGCTTCTTTTCTTTCCACTGATCACAGTGACACCGCATTTGTCGTCCCGCTGCATGGATGATGGAAAATTCTAAGTGTAATATGAGGGCTGCCACTGTTGATCACTATGTGAAAATGCTATTTGTTTGGCTGTTATACTAATCCTCTGGCTTCAATGTTTTTCGAATCACTTACCTAGTACAAGAACACAACGTCAGAGTAATATAAGAAGTTCTTCTCCAGGATCATAATCTGGATTTGGAGGTTCATTATGACAGCCAAGCAACTGGCATTTGCAGAATTTGTTGTCATCAATAGTTAGACTCCACATTTCTACCAGGAAAGGTTTAGTGAAAGAATTTTCAAAAATATACAGTGTACATTTTTTTTCAATTCTAGCGTGTCAATTGTATACGTGCATCTGGCAGTGGGCAGTGATGGCTCATTAGCAGATACGCGGCGGCATTTGAGTGAGCCGGTCTCTGCCAGAGCGCTGTAACTGCCATTTGCCTGCCACTAAGCATTAGCAGAATGTGACTCAGCCATTGATCAAAGCTCACCCGCTCTTTTGTGGGTCTAACGTTGATCCTGGATAATCTGCTTAGAGCCCTCGTTCACTTTGTGACCCGAAAAGCCTGTTAGCTTCCTCCCATCTCCCAGACTGAGAAGCGATCAATATCGTGCAAAGCTAACCACAGACATAAGACGATGCTCGCCCCCCCCCCCCCCCCCTTGTGAAAGGTCCATGAGCCGTAAGGACCTTACCTTCCAAACAGGTCAAGTGTATCCAAAACTGATTTTTTTTTTTTCATTTTGACTAGAGTAGGGAATGGTTAAAACCCCTGCCAGGTTTTTATTGCTGTCTATGTCTCCATTGGTGAGATCTAGCCTCTGAATTTTTCCAGGTGACCACTATCACTGGGGAATCTAAATTGTTATTGTTGTCACTAGAAAAGGAATAAAGGGAAAATACTCCAGTGGGGACACCTGTTTCAATAGCGACTGTCTAATGGAAGATTTCCCTTACTTGCTGT
The DNA here is from genome assembly GCA_037952925.1 of Lithobates clamitans. Lineage (NCBI taxonomy): Eukaryota > Metazoa > Chordata > Amphibia > Anura > Ranidae > Lithobates > Lithobates clamitans. Next base: position 418,492 of record JBBGZY010000791.1, read on the forward strand.
TGTGACTCGCTGGGGCATAGATATGGGATGGAAATATAGGGAAATTAGGTGGTACAAATCTTCTCTTAGAGCATCCATGACATAGCAGCTGGGGACTAGAGCTGACATTCCTCCACAGGTGAGGGAGGCCGTAGAATAAGCGTTGGCGACTGATTGATTGCAATCTACCCATCAATTGCAGCCTTGTGTTGGGTAGCTCATAACTCTGCCATGACAAACAACTCCTGACCCTGCCCACACAGTTGGTCCTCCACCATCCGCTTTAAGTACCTTTGCCCACACACCCACGTCTATGTCCTTTTAGGGAGATTTCCCTCCACTTCCAATCTTGAGACACCAGGGTTGGGGGAGAACAGAATGCCCCAAACCATGCAATAAACTATAGGGTGAGTGTTCAAGAGCACCCAGTGCAAAAGTTCATGCCACTTAAGGAGTTTAAGTCCAAATCTTATCTTTGTTGATCAAGAGAAGCCTTCACTTGAGAGAGCGGCCCAGTGTGCAGCCTGGATACACCTTCACAATAGCTGCGCCCCAGTTTTCTGTCTGTGGTTCCCATACTACTATGTGCCAGACAGGGGCAGAGCCACGGTAAAGGTAAACTACTCCTCCAGGCTGTATACTGGGCCACTTTGTCAAGTGGATGGTAAGCCAATATAGGTCAACAATGCTGAATTTCTGCACCACTTACTACTGTATCTCCAAGATCACTCATTTCGACCTGGCCCCCTTATACATTTCTCCAGACCCTGGTAAAGCTGGGTAGAGAGGTCATTACCTCATGGAGGTAGATGAGATTACCTTGCTTGATGCATGGTATGGGGAGAAGGATTTCCCCCAAAACACAGTAGCTTCTCTTAATCAATAAGGATAAAGATTTGGATTTAAACTCTTTAAGTGTCATACTCATGAACTTTTGTATTGGGCGCTTCTCAAAACTCACCCTATAAATTGATGCATTTGGGGCATTCTGAACCCCTCCAGGAAAAAAATATCTATGGTGTCTCGAGATAGGAAGTGAATGGAACATAGACGTGTGGACAAAGGGACTTGCAGTGGAAGGTGGAGGAACCCAACTGTGTGCGGTAGGCAGGGTCAGGAGATGTCGGCACAGCAGGATTTTGAGCTACCCAACATATGGCTGCAATGGATGGTAGATTGCAACCAACCAGTTGCCAACCCTCATCCTATGGCCTCCCTCAGCTTTGGTGCAGTGTCAGCTCTAGTGCCCAGCTGCTGTGCCATGGACGCTCTAAAGGAAGGTTTGGGCCACCTAATTTCCCCCTCCATCTATAGGTGTCATGAACTTTTGTACTGGGTGTTCCTCAACCCTATAGATTGATGCATGGCCTGGGGCATTCTGAACCCCCCAGGAAAAAAATATCAATGCCCCTGGTGTCTCGAGCAAGGAACTGAATGGGACATAGACACGTGTGGACAAAAGGACTTGCAGTGGAGGGTGGAGGACATTACTGTGCAGTGGGCAGAGTCAGAAGTTGTTGGCATGGTAGGGCCAACCTTTTTCCTATTGCCTCCCTCAGTTGTGGAGTGTCAGCTCCTGATACCCCGCCAGGAAAAAAATATCTATGCCCCTGGTGTCTTGAGCTAAGAAGTGAAGGGAAATCTCCCTAATGGCACATACAGTAGACGTGTTTGTGGGCAAAGCGGATTGAAGTTGTGCGTGGAGGACCTAAATGTGTGCAGTGGGCATGGTCATGAGATATTGGCATGACAGGGTTTTGAGCTACCCAACACATGGCTGAGTTTGACGGGTAGATTGCAATCAACCAGTTGCCAACGCTCATCCTATGGCCTCCCTCGGCTGTGGAGGAGTGTCAGCTCTAATGCCCAGCTGCCATGGTGTGGACGCTCTATGGGAAGGTTTGGACCACCTAATTTCCCCCTACATCCTTCAGCATCATGAACTTTTGTACTGGTCACTCCTCGACACTCTCCGTATAGCTTGATGCATGGTTTGGGGTATTCTGAACCCCCTAGGAAAAAAAGTATGTCCTGTATGCCCTTGGTGTCTCGAAATAAGAAGTGAAGGGAAAGCTCCCTAATGGGATATAGACAGCATAAGAAAAAATTGCCAAAATTATTTGGCGTTCTATATTTTATCCAAAACTAAAAAGAAAAGTGTTGGCTTTAGATATACCTTAACCAATTTATATCGTTCAAAACTATTTAGCAAACTTTGGTTTTCTACATTCCAAGCTATCATTCTGAGCACAGCAATTTTTGGTGGGACAATAGGTGTTTTGGGAACCACATAGAGAGTCGTTAGTACAGGGCTGGTATTGTGCGTTCAGGGTAAGTGAGTGATGAATTTTTAATGACACACCATCAATCAGAGCTTTAGATGTCCTGATCCTCTCTATAGGGGTTACTAGACCTGTATGAGTGATGGTAGTGGAATTTTTCTCTACACTCAGGATACATCCTTTCCTTTTACCCATTATCCTCCCAAATCCTCTTTCTCCCCCTCTGTGAATGGACTTTTGCTATGTAAAACAGTCTCTTCAGCATAACTATGGCCCCAGCTATTGGAATGGAGATAACAGATTGAGTTAGCTGTCTTTATGGCATTGAGGGAGGCAGCAGGGGGAATATTAAGGTGGAGAGAGTTAAGGGGGAGCCAGACCTTGCCTGCTTTTATCTTATAAAAAGTCAGCTGCATTGGACCACCTTAAATCATATCGCCAAACCCTATTGCTCATATAAGCTTTCCCATGTTAATGTGATTTCAAAAGTTAATTTCAAAATGTTGTGGTGCAATATATTTTATTACATTTTCGAGAAAGAGTAACAAAAGTTAAATAAATAAGCAGCATAGTCTGTTAAACCATTATAATACAAGTAAAATACAAAAGGAATGATAAGTTAAGGCATTGAAGGTAATAATAATAATTTCACAATTTTGAAGGACTCATTCACACCAACCCCATTGGGCTGTGTTGGGCAGCATTGTCCAACGCAATACCAACACTCAGACAAGCCAATTCGCCTTATGTCCTGTTGCTTCGGTTCACGCTATTGTGTGGTAAAAAAAAAAAAAGGTCCTGTTGCATTTTCCGACATGCTATAATGCATCACAATCAGGGCTGGTGCTACCACTAGGCAAACTACCACCTGCTGCCTAGGGCGCCCGGCCATTGATGTTCCTTCTCTCTTCTCTCTGCAGCAAGCAACTAAGTCTCAGCATCAGCAGGCAGTTTCTGCTCCGTTCACACATAGTGTCAGAGGCGTCACGGTGGCGGAGGACTGCGTCTGTGTCCCGGCTCCCGAATGAGACAGAATACAGGAGGCTTCCGCAAGCACTCCTTAAAAGAGAGAGTCTTTCTCTGAGTCTGGAGTCAATGAGGATGGCAAACATGATCAACTTCTCCAGCTCAGTGTGTATATCTCAGGCTGCTATCTCATCCTTGATGGTATCCGAGAGACCATGAGAAAAAGCAGCCACCAGGGCCTCATTGTTCCAAGCAACCTCTGCTGCCAGAATACGGAATTCAATGGCGTAATCGGCAACAGTTCTCGTACTCTATTTGATAGACATGAGGCATTTGGCAGCAGAAGCGGAGCGTGCCGGAACGTCAAATACCCTTTTAAAGGAACCCACAAACTCAGGGTAACTCAAGACAAAAGTTTTTTGCATCTCCCATAGAGGGTTTGCCCAGGCCAAGGCTCTCTCAGAAAGCAAAGATCTCACGAAACCTACTTTGCTTCTGTCCGTGGGAAACGCCTGGGGCAGCATCTCAAAGTATATCTCAACCTGGTTGAGAAATCCTCTGCATTGGACTGGATCGCCCCCAAATCACTGGGGAAGTGTAGCGGAAACAGACATACCTCTTATAGAGGTAATACTCGAGGCGGGTGCCTGCACAGAGACTGGCGCAGAAGCAGGGTCAGCCTGCAACACAGGTTGTACCAGAGCAGCCAAAGCAGGAGATTCCAGGTGAGCCGTGCGACTCAGGAGCGTTTGTAACGCCATGGCAAACTGATCCATACGGTGATCCTGCTCATCCAATCTGGAAAAAATATTACCAACAAGTGGATTGGCTGCATCTTCTGAATTCATGGCCTTCGCCTACTGTCAGAAACCATGAATCAGACTGAAACAGAAGTACAGTTAAATCTCACTTGTTTAATAATAATAAAAAAAGGTAAACATAGTCAAAACATAGCCAGAGTTCAGGAACCAGAACAGATAGTCAGACAAGCCAAAACATCAGGGAGCCAGAGATGAGCGTAGTAGAACAGCAAGCAGGATCTGGAGCCAGAAGGAATGTCAGCCAAGCCAGTCTTTAACAGGAACACAGGAGAGCGTCTCTAGAGATGTGACCAAGGCGAAGGCAGAGATCATCTGGGCTGGACGGCTTAAGTAGGCAGGACTGACGAGCAGGACATCATCAACAGGTGAGTTACTGTGGAGAGATAGGAGCTGTCAATTAACCGACAGCTGAGCTGTCAGCTCAGAGAAGGAAGGGCTGAGCCTAGCCCTGACAATATGGCATCCTTCCAGTCACACGTCTCCTGCATGCCCCAGGGGCAGCGTAGCAGCACAATCTGTGATCCACTGTGTCCCCAAGACAAAGCAGAACACAAATCATTGTACCATGCTGCTGTGCGTAGCCCTGGTACCATGTGATCCCATGTCAGTTGTAAACAATGGCTTTCATTCATAGCCATTGTGTACTATTGTGATGATCTCTGTGACTGGTCACAGTGATCACCTGGTAAAGTGCCAATCACAGCAGACCTGTACCATGTAATAGCAGTGGCCAATCACAATAGTATACAATGGAACATGAATGGATGCCATTCACAAAGTAAAAATTATCAACACTGTAAAAAGCTGAACACTATGGTACGACTCTGGTAACAGTATATAAAAAATGTATGTTTTCATTTTCCAAAAAATTGTGACAAACAAAATACAACTTCAAGAAAGTCACCATGCCTTTTACTAAATACCTTGTGGTGTCTACTTTCCAAAAAGGGATAATTTGTTGGGTATTAATACTGTCCTGGCATTTTAGGGCCTCAAGAAATGAGATAGGTCATAAGTATATCAGGATTATTGATCAATTTTCAATTCAAATATATATATCATAGTTTATAGACTCTATAACTTTATAACACGCATACTAAATAATATACACTGATTTGGGTTATTTTTACCAAAGAAATGTAGCAGAATACATTTTGGTTTACATTTATGAAGAAAAATTATTTATTTGTGAAATTGTATAACAGAAACTAAGAAAATTTAGGTTTTTTTTTCAAAATTGTCATTATTTTTTCTTATATATATATAGAGCAAAAAATTAAAAACACACAGTGGTGATTAAATACCACTAAAGAATGTTCTTTGTGTTAAAAAATTATATAAATTACATTGGGGTCAAGTGTTGCATGACTGAGTAATTGGCATTCAAAGTATGACAGCGCTGTAAACTGAAAATTAGACCAGGCAGGAAGGGGGTGAGGTGTCCGGTACTGAATTGGTTAAAATATATGGGAACAGAAATCACGTTCAGGGTTAGAATTTCATTTGTTCGAGAAAGTTTTCCATCCTTTTTTCAAACTTACATAGTTGCATAGTTAGTCTGTTTGAAAAAAGACACAAGTCCATAGATCGACAAGTTACATATGTATATGTATATGTAATTTGTCCATTTCAATCAATAAAAGTGAAAAAAATATATATCCTAATAAAAAAACTCAATAATAAAAAAAATCAACTAATAAAAAAATCTTAACCCCACTAACCATTAGGAAATCAAGCAAACATTCCAAAACCAAAAATTTTTCAATGAAATTCTTCTGGTGTATGGCCGGCTTAACCTATTACCCTAGTTGTTTGTATTAGGGGGTTTACAGCCCCTTTTGTACCCTTGCTGTGAAAGAGGCAGCACCTGTCTGCCATACTTTGAGTTCTGAACACTTAGTCACCCGGTAATAAATAGTGACACATCCTTGACCTAGAGACAGCAGGAGAGGCCAGACCTGAAGGTGGTCCCCTTCACATAAAACTCCAGTTCGGACAGTCTCCCAGTGGTCTCGGCCTTAAAAAAACATTCCTCAAATGCATCGTATTTCTCCTGTACAAACTGTCTGACATTAATGAGTTTTCCTTCCTACAGAATCTGCAGTTTACTGGCACCCTTTGACCCTGGAGGAGGCCTACGTATCTTCACCAACAGTCAGGTCCATCTTGAGAAGACTAGACCTGCTATTTGAACAAGATGGATTCCTCATACAGAAGGTGTTTTCTGGTCAAAGGGAACACAAAAGTGAAGAAATATTGGAGGTAATTGCTAATTGATAGCAATTAAAATTTTATTTACAGAGCTTATCAAGTTCTTTCCTTGATATTTTGTGCAGACAAATTGAATAAGTACCCGTTGTCAAACTAAAATATATAAAAATGTAAGCCACACTCCAAAACTTAGCTCTTCTTTTTGTGTATAAAAATTGTAAAAAAAAACAAAAACAAAAAAACTACATACATTGATGTCTCCACCCAAAACCTACCTACCTTGATGTGTTTCAGCACTGCTGGCCTGCTCATGAGGATAGGGGACTTCCTGCAGTGCCAAAATGCATCAAGAATGATTGGTTTCGGGTGGGGACATCAGTGCATACAGTCTTTTTTTGGCAATTACCATATTTATTGGCGTATAACACGCACAGGCGTATAACACGCACATTCATTTTAAGAGGGAAGTTTCAGGAAAAAAAAACTTAAATTATAAATAAGGAACTTTGAAGCAAAATAAGGGTCAGTGCCCATCTGCAGCCTCACCATTGCCATCAATGCAGCCTGCTCAATGCCCATCTGCAGCCTCACAAGTGCCATTAATGCAGCCTCATCAGTCCACATCAATGCAGCCTCACTATTGCCATCAATGCAGCAACCTCACCATTGCCATCAATGCAGCAGCCTCACCATTGCCATCAGTGCAACCTGATCGATGCCCATCTGCAGCCTAGAGGGGACAGGGAAAGGGGTGGGATGAGCGCCTACAGATTACATACAGTGAGAATCTCCTTTGATAGAACAGTGGTCAAATGGCGGCCCAGGAGACGGGACTTCCTATTACAGAGGCCACCAAGTAAACAGGAGATTCTCACTGTATGTAATGTGACGGCGCTCGTCCCGCCCCCCTTCCTGTCCCCTCAGAGGCAGCTAAAATTGAAGTATTGGCGTATAACACGCACACGCTATTTGCACCCGATTTTCATGGTGAAAAAGTGAGTGTTATACGCCAATAAATACAGTAATAAACACGGAAGGAAGAGCTAAGTTTTAGAGTGTGGCTTACATTTTTTTTATATTTTTGACTAAGGTTGGAGACAGGCTGTGGTAGCAGGCACCTGGGTTGTTTGTGTGAGATGAAAGTAGCCATGGGTTGGGGTATTTTCGTTGTCACACTAATCCCTAAAATTTCCTATAAGCTTTAACACATCAATTCTCAGTCAGGGCTCCATCAAACGGTAGGTTTTCTCCAGAGATTTCTAGGGTCCATTGAGCTGTGGCTGATTGGCCTCCTATCTGATGGTGCCTTCATAGTTCCAAGTCTGGAGCAGAGCCATGGGTTCATGTATGTTCATTGTCAAACTAATCCCTAAAATGTCCTATAAGCTTTAACACATCCATTCTCATTCAGGGTTCCATCGAACCATAGGGTTCTTCCAGAGAATGCTAGGGGTCCCTTGAGCTGCGGCTGATTGGTCTCCTATCTGATGGTGGCATTCTGACCACCACTGAAAGGGCTCTTTCACATGGGCAGCCAGGGGGTGGTAAAAGTAGGTGGTTGATCCATGGTTTTACCACTCCAAGGCCGCCAACCGAAACAACAATGTAGTTGCCCATGGCTTTACGCATGTGGTGGCCGCAATCCTTTGCTTTGCAGCCATGACAAAAATGAACAGCATGTCGCATTCTGCGGCTGGTGCATGCAATGCTCGCAGTTGCAGCATGATAGGTCAAAGAAGACAATAAGAAGGCAACATATTGCCACCTTACTGCCTGGTCAATGCCCTCTGAAAAGTGGTTCTTCACTTATAGCAAAAATAGCCGCACATGTGCATCAACTCTAATGCCTTGTACACATGACCGATTTTGCCGTCAAAATAAACTCTGAAGGTTTTTCCGACTGAGTTTTCCGAAGGAATTCCGCTCAAGCTGTCTTGCCTACACACTGTCACAGCAAAGTCCGACCGTCCAGAACGAGGTGACGTACAACACGTAAGACGGCACTAGAAAAAGGTAGTTCAGTAGCCAGTAGCCAATAGCTTCGGTCTCGTACTTGCTTCAGAGCATGCGTTGTTTTTGGTACGTCGGAACAGCATACAGACGATCGGGTTTCCCGATAGTAATTAGTTCCGTGGGAAAAATGTACATGTTCTCTATCTAAGTCCGTCTGAATTTTTTGACGGAAAAAGTCAGATGGGGCATACACACAGTCGGAATATACGATGAAAAGCTCCCATCTGACTTTTTCTGACAGACCTTCCGCTCGTGTGTACGCGGCATTAGGGTTGACTTTTTCCAACCTAAGTTGATGTTTTGTAATTAAACATAAGCATTTTTAACAATCCAACTTATATCAGATTGTCCTTGATACCTCTAAAGTCTGTTTTGCTTTGCATATACACATATTACCAAAAGTATTGGGACGCCTGTCTTTACACGCACATGAACTTTAATGGCATCCCAGTCTTAGTCCGTAGGGTTCAATATTGTGTTGGCCCACCCTTTGCAGATATAACAGCTTCAACTCTTCTGGGAAGGCTGTCCACAAGGTTTAGGAGTGTGTCTATGGGAATGTTTGACCTTTCTTCCAGAAACACATTTGTGAGGTCAGGCACTGATGTTGGGCAAGAAGGTCTGGCTCACATTGTCCACTCTAATTCATCCCAAAAGTATTCTAACGGGTTGAGGTCAGGACTCTGTGCAGGCCAGTCACGTTTCTCCACCCCAAACTCACTCATCCATGTCTTTATGGACCTTGCTTTGTGCACTGGTCCAAATCATTTGATGGAGGGGGGATTATGATGTGGGGTTGTTTTTCAGGGGTTAGGTTTGGCCTCTTAGTTCCAGTGAAGGGAACTCCTAAGGCATCAGCATATCAAGACATTTTGGACAATTTCATGCTCCCAACTTTGTGGGAATAGTTTGGGGACGTCCCCTGGTAGTACCCACATGGCTGCGCACCAGTGCACAAAGCAAGCTCAATAAAGACATGGATGAGCGAGTTTGGGGCGGAGAAACTTGACTGGCCTACACAGAGTCCTGACTTCAACCCGATAGAACACCTTTGGGATGAATTAGAGTGGACAATGTGAGCCAGACCTTCTTGTCCACATTAGTGTCTAACCTCACAAACGCGCTTCTGGAAGAATGGTCAAACATTACCATAGACACACGCCTAAACCTTGTGGACAGCCTTCCCAGAAGAGCTGAAGCTGTTATAGTTGCAAAGGGTGGGTCAACTCAATATTGAACACTACGGACTAAGACTGGGATGCCGCTAAAGTTTATGTGCGTGTAAAGGACAGGCGTCCCAATACTTTTGGTAATATAGTGTATGTATTTGTATAATCAAATAACCCTTGGAGATCACACCAAGAGGTTCATGCACTTCCTGTTATAGCGTGACAACCCTCTGTCCTATCTCCCAATTCTGCTCCTGCGTTGTCACTCTGTCACATGGACCTCCGGTGCTGTAACGGGATAGGTTTGTCCAGCGCCCAGGGTAAAGATGCAGAACTGCGCCCCCCTGCATGATATAGAATGGGTGTACCACCTTGTGCCTATTCTTTGCCCCTTTTCTCCAACTGCCCATTGTTGGCATGGAGTGTGCACTACCCGTGCATGACCAATCACTTGCTTTCTTGTGGCTAGTAGGCAGTTGCACATGCATGGTGTATTTTTGTGTCAGCTGTGGGCAAATGGGGTGGAGATCCGATATGTTGGAGCATAGTGTGACAGCAGTAGCTGTCAGTACTGACATGAAACTGCGGACCCTGGTTGCTAGCCACTGATTTGTAGCTTGCGTGTATTGAGGGGGTCATCCTACCCTACAGCTTCGCCCTGGACGGCTGCCTCTTCTGCCCACCCCTTGTCCTGGCTCTACTACAGTGGTTGTTTTCAACACAGGCTGTTGCCACCCTCAGAAAACCCGTCCTGAGAAATGCCCTGCAGTCATCTCTGGAGTGCACGTAGAGACTAGAAGTGTCTGAAAAGAACCTTCAGGAGATGCAAAAAGGATAAAAAATTGAAAGTAAATATTTTATTAAAAAAGAAATAGCAGTTGTTAATGACACACCATGCTTCACCAAACAACGTCATTCAGTTAGGGTTTACATCTGCTTTAGCAAGCTTGTATAATTCTGTTCCCAAAACAATATATTCCCCTTTTATCTGCTTGCCCCCTCCATGTTATTATTACCAAATCTCGTACATGTTGTGACCCCGCGGTGCTCCGTCTATTCTTAGACCCGTATAAATAAAGTTATTACGCGCTAATCCTGTGCATTAAACCTCATGATTCAAATAAACCCAACTTTAATCTCCGCGATTCAAAGGGACCTCTGTAAACTTTTGATAGAAGGAGACTGTTTGGACACACTTTCACGGCTCAGGCTGATGGATGGTGGGAGGTGGGGGAGGAAAAAAAGGGTTAGGACAAATCATGTAATAATGAGGGCTGAAAGGTGGGGGCATTGCTGAACATAAGAGTCCAGAGGATCCAAGAGGAATGAGGCCTCCTCGGCCTTTGACCCGGCTGTCAGTGATAAAGTAGGTGCTAATACAATTCTCACATGGCTGCCAGAACTCAGAGGAAAAAGAAGACATACGTGGAAGTTTTGTCCTTGGAGATGAAAGGAGGCGTAGCGTCTGAGGGGCCCGGGATCTGGTTGGTGTGAGCTTCCTGGTCTGGCTGGGCAAGGGTGAGGATTAGTCACGTCAATCGCTGTGGTCAACTTGTGAGGAGACACCAAGTCTGGACCTTTCCTAATCCAAATGAAGCTTTATTAATCAGCTTTGGCTTCTTCAGTCAAGAGGTCTGGTGCTAGGTTGGCCAAACTTCAACTAGAGTGGATATGGCTGAATGGGAACTTTTCGAAGAGTGGGCAACTAAATTGAACCTTGAGGTGGGGCTTGGACTGGTAAAAGCAATTGTCAGATACTGCATATACAAAAGCTGCCTAGTTATGGTGGCCTTGCTTCAAGTGGTGGGATATTCATTATGTCCATGTAGCTAGCTAAATGTCTTCCCCCCCAACGGGAGAAGAGAGTGGTTGTTGCTAGCAACTATAGCAGCTGCTAGCGATAATCGTAAGAGAATCCAGCAGGTTGGTTGTACCCAAGTTGATTGATTTTCTATTGAGATTCAAACCATGTATCGACCTAAGGACTGATATATATGGATTTCCAGATTCTACAACAATTGGTGGGGCATTCACTCTGTGCTTCTTATTTGGCTTTTTCCCATGGTTCTCCCTGAGGCCTCCTAGTGTAAATGAGCCTGAAGGCCAGCCATACACATTTTGAATTCCGAATGATTTTTTGTTCAAAAATCGCACATTTGAATAATCGTTCAATTTTCGGTCATTAGTGTGGAATTTAAGTTATCATGTTGGAAATTTTTTGAAAGTCGAACAAATTTCTAAACAATGATGGGAGAATCGTATGAGAAATATAATCGAAAAAGAAATGTGTATGAGCTGTGACCTGCAAAAAAGAAAAGATTCCCTGCCACAAATTTTCTTTTACGTAACACTTAGAGGTAAAATTGACTGCTTGGTTGGTCGAATTTCAAAATCAATGGTGGCACCATTGGATTACAAAACGCATGATGTTTGGATTTTCGATCAACAAATCATTTGGGATTTGACCCATGTATGCATTAGGCAGGCCATAGATGATACGATTTTCTTTCCTGTAACCCCCCATCAATTTTCTTGATTCCCTCATCAACACAGCCAGTGTTGAAGGAGGAATCCCTCCCCCAGTCCTGTTGTTTCAGCCAGTAGGGAGCGCAGTGGGCCTTCCCCACCGCAGAATGGGTGGGGAATGCCTCTGGCATTGATCGAACAAAAAAATCCCTACAGGCTGGTTGTACTGAAGTTGAGCATTAGCCAACCAGCCTGCCCATAGATGGGCCATTACCTCAAATCCTTGCTCTTTAGGAAGTAGGTGATACAGCAGGACAGTGCCAACTTTCTTTAGGCATTATCCAGGTTCAACGAGAAGCCTTAGCCAGAACATTGTGCTCCATGAATTAGACCTCATCCCATGATATTGGATTAAAATAGTCTAAGATCCATTGCCTCATAGCCATAGTCATTAGGAAGTAGGTGGTAACCCTGGATGAAATCTAAAGAAAAATGGCCCTGTCCATCTGGAAAGAAAAGCCTTAGCCAGAATATTGTGCTCCATAAAGTAGATCTCATCTTATGATGTTGGGGTAATATAGTCTAAAATCCAGTGCTTATAGCCGTACTCTTTAGGAAGTAAGTGATAACTCCGCATGAAACCTAAAGAAAGATGGCCATGTCCTTCTGGAAAGAAAAGCTTTAGCTAGAACTTTGATCTTCAGGATGTAGGTAGTAACCCTGAAGGAGGCCTAAAGAAAGATGACCCTGTCCTTCTGGAAAGAAAAGCCTTGGCCAGAACATTGTGCTCCATGAATTAGAACTCATCCCATGATATTGGAATAAAATGGCCTAAGATCCAGTGCCTCATACTGTATCTATACTCTTCAGGAATTGGGTGATAACCCTGGATGATGCCCTCAACATCTCTAGCAATAGGTCCACTTTAAATGGCTGTACAGATGATTTTGTGGAAACAATGTGGACAGATTAAGGTTAGATATGTTATTATTGTACCTAATCTTTCCTTCCAGCCTTCAAACAAAAATTCTAGATTTGACAGATTGGTCCAAATAGAGCATTGCACCTGCCATATTATTACAGAAAGGTGCTGCAATACCCTATAAATATTTTCACAGTTGTCTGTATGGAAATCAATACACAGATATTAATATTTTTGAGATTTCCAGATAGGACAAGTCCACAATAATGACTCCTAGGAAGCTTTTCTGTTATCCAGGTTGTTACAGTAAGCACGTCTACCAATTAATCATCCTTGGTATCTTCAAGCTTCCCTCCCATGGTACCCCTTTCATCCTGTTGTTCTGGAAATGTAAAGAATGAGACTGATTCAAACACAGCCGTTCCGATAAAAAGACATCTGGCCCCCGAAGCTCTTTTATTACCGCAGAAAAAGATGCTTTAAACCCCAGGGCCTTGTGTGTCTGTGAGAACCTTGACTATGCTTTGTCAAACCCAACTCCATTTTCATATTGGACCTCAACGTTATCCATCACGCAGAGGAAAATGCCTGTGTATGGGAGGTTTACTTAAGCTATTAATAATTAAACGTTCCCATTCACGTGGACAGGAAGCATTCAAGCATTCCTGTTTCTCCCCATTTGGCCATTTTTTTTTTTTGGCGATCCTTCATGTTCAGTTGGCTGACTTTCTTTTGGAGGAAGTATTGAACAGATGAGAAGAAGACAGTGGCTAATTTTTCATGTTCCCGTCACCATCCTTAACCCCTGGCAGCATGGGGCGAGGAACAGTTTGTCTACTGTTGGGGACTTGAATTAAACATTCCAAAAGGTCAAAAGGGTCTGGAGCTTTGGGTTTGATGCTTAACTAGGTCGGCTTAACAGGGCGCCAGAAACCTGCTCTAGTTATTAAGAGTCTCAATGATCATACTACCATGGTCACTAAAGATAGATGCTATAACTCCATCCAAAACTTTTTGCAAAGAGTAAAGATGGACATACATGGTTAGACTTTCATTCGAACGTTCATTGAAAGGCGTCCATTAAAATTTAGTTCTTGCCATCATTGAGTCAACTAATTTCATTCGAAAGTCTTTTAAATTTCATCCATACCTGCTACTTGAATAGAATTGTATTTGTAGGCTGTGTGACGCGTGTTGTGGCGGCAATAACACACACAGTCCAAGTGTGATATAAATAGCTTGTATTGAAGTAATACAGAAACAGTTCACAATAAACCCAGTGGGAGGACAGTCCAACTGGGGGACTCACGGGTCCCAACAGAATGTAGAGGGAAGGTTTCAGCCGAACTCACAGGGCCTGTTAGGAGGGGGAGAATGCCAGCCAGGGCCTTAAATAGGCTCTGCCTGTCCAAAGATGGCTGCTAGGATCAACAACATCCAATCGGATAGCTTCCCCAGTGACCCAGGGAACTATAAAAGAACCATGTTCCTCTTGACTTACTCTCCAACTGTAATAATGCCTTTGCGGATGAGAGCCACATATCGAACAGGTTTTTTTTGTGAGTTAGAACATGCGCATTGCAATATGTATGATTTTTCCCAAATTCACAGTTAGCATTTCGTTCATTCTAGAAAAAAGAATTTCCATCCTGCTCCTTTGAATTTTTACATTACTGCAGTCTAAAAAGAAAGTGAAATTGACTCTGCATACAATTAGAAAATTGAATGTTCAAAAAACAAAAAATTTCTAACAAAATTCCACTGGCAAGCTGAGACTTCTGTTAGGCCTTTAGTGATGCCTCAGCCAAACACAACCATGGCCTCAATATATGATTGGGGCCATAAAGCTGGCTAAACATTATACAATTTTCTTGTTCATTTTTTTTAGATTTACCTTCAACTATATAGTGCAAGGGCCTGCTTGATTTCATTCAATCTGACAATGTTTAGGTTTGACCCCATATTATATGATTTTGGTAAATCTAATGCCGCATACACACGGTCGGACTTTTCGGCTACAAAAGTCCGACAGCCCGTCCGACAGACTTTCGACGGACATTTGGCGGACTTTTGGCAGACTTGCGGCAGACTTTCTAACGAACGGACTTGCCTACATACGATCACACAAAAGTCAGACGGATTTGTACGTGATGACGTACACCGGACTAAAATAAGGAAGTTGATAGCCAGTAGCCAATAGCTGCCCTAGCGTGGGTTTTTGTCCGTCGGACTAGCATACAGACGAGCGGATTTCTGGGTCCGGCATAGTTACGACGAAAAAATTTGAAGCATGTTTCAAATCTAAAGTCCGTCAGATTTGCATCTGGAAAAGTGCGCTGAAAGTCCAGGGAAGCCGACACACGATCGGATTGTCAGCCGGCTTTAGTCCGTCGGCGTCCGTTGGACTTTTGTAGACGAAAAGTCCGACCGTGTGTACGCGGCATAAGTGAAAATTGTACAAGGGAATTGTATAATGTGTAGCCAGCTTAAGGAAGTGGTTACTAAGAATAGGATAGGACTAGGATAGTTTAGTAATGTCTTCATTGAGGAAACATCTCCTTGATTCTGGTGTGATCACTTAGACAGAAAATAAGGGAAATTGTGCCAGCATGGATTCAACATAAACGTGGCAGAAGCTCAAACCATTCACTACTCATTCCATAACAAAAGTTTTTGAATGGCTAAAATGATAAAAGGTTTAAAAAAAAAATGGGGTAGGGTTCATCTTATTGGACACCCAAATGACTTGGAGTTAAGAAAGTTGGACATATTTCAGTTATTAATGAGTCAGTTCAACCCAAAGTAATATTATTATATAACGGAAGCCCATTGGGTGAAGTTGGCCCCTGGTTGGCCAGATCTCCCTGCCATAATGCCTGACTCGGTTCCTGTCCACATACGAGATTTGAGTGTTCCTTACCACCTTTGTGTGATCCAGCTCCTCCTGTTAGCTTCTTCATAATATAAAATGAATAAAAATCATGTGGGGTGGTGGGAACCCCTCATAAAGGGCACAGCAGTTGTACAGACCCAGAAACTCAGCACAGGGATGGTGGAAATCCCTCATAATGGGCACAGCAGGTGTACAGACCTGGGAAATCATCACAGGGATGGTGGGAACCCCTCATAAAGGGCACAGCAGGTGTGCAGACCTGGGAACTCAATGCAGGGATCGTGGGAGCTCCTCATAATGGTGTTAAGATTTGAGAAGTCAACAGAGGTGTGGTGGGAATTCATCATCATGGATACAGCAGGAGTGCATACCCAGAAAATCAGTGTAGGGATGGTGGGAATCTCCCGAAACAGGCACAGGTTCAGATTTGTAAAGTCAGCACAGAGATGGTGGGAATCCATTATCATGGGAACAGCAGGTGTGCAGACCCAGAAATTATGTGCAGGGATGGTGGGAATAACAGGCACAGCAGGTGTTCAGCTATGGGAACTCAGCTCAAATATGGTGGGTACCCCTCATAATGGGCACAGTAGGTGTGAAGATGGGGTAACAGTGTAGGAATGGTAGAAGCCCCTCCTAATGGACACAGCAGGTGTACAGACCCGAAACTCAACACAGGGAGAGTGGGAACCCCTCATAATGGGCACAGCAGGTGTGAAGATAAAGGAGCCCCTTATAATGGGCACAACAGGTGGGCAGACCCGAGAACTCAGTGCAGAGAGGGTGGGAACCCTCATATTGGGCATAGCAGGATTTTATTTAATTTTTTAAGCTAATATTTGCTTTTACCTTTTTTTGTTCTTTGTTACATCACAGTACCGCTGATCTCCCACTGTCTTTTTGCAGACACTTCATGCCTACATGCATTCCAGTAATGGCTTAATGGCATTTCTCAGGGTTGATTTCCTGAAGGTGAATCATGTTTGTTAAAATGGCTGCTTGTGGCCTCCATCGGAAAGCCCATGTGATTGGGAGACAACGCTGAAGCACAATTGGGAAACATGGATAGAGCATTGTCACCCTAAAACAGGAAGTGCCTAAACAGGAACCTCCATGGCAGGATCACCAGGGTTCTTTTTTTGTAAAAAGCAGCAGATTAGAAAATATAAAAAAATTACTTTCGAAATTACATTAACATGATAAATGTTAAATGAGATTTAATGTTCAGCTTTACATCTACTGTAATACTTTTGCTATAGTGATTTATATAATGCAGTGCAATGGAGCTGATATATATACAAGGGTGAAGAATGCAGAAAGCTCAAATGCATTCAACGTTCACAGTGATATAGCAATAAGAAGATACAATAAACACAGAGCTCCCTGCCCTTATTAGTTTACAATGAAGATGGGAAATTTGCACTCTAGACAGATAATAAAAGTTTGTAATAATTGGCTTATGACAGCTACATAAACTAATCAGATGCTGCACCCACCAACTGACAGCCAACGGCCTCACCCAGCACTGTGAATGAATTGCGAGATACAAAGACACCTTCCGGGTTTCCATGAAACCTAGCCCCAATCTCCATGTTTCTCTACCAGAGAGCAATTAGGTCATAGAAATGGATTGCCAAAAGGTGGTACCCGTTCTACCAGCCAGACAATGGATAAGGCAACCAGGGATGGGCCTGAGGGCTCGTATTTATGCCAATATGCCAATCATCAGTGTAAAACACATGAATCATTTTCAGCCTTTTCAAGTACTCATTAAGAGGTAAGATGATATAAACTGAGAAGTATTTTGGGATATTGTTTTTGCCATTACTGGGCAGGTTTACAAAAAGTTCCCACCAAGATCATAAAGGGTAACTCAACTGGTGATCCTGATAATAAAACACTTCCTGTCCTAGGGTGATAACAATCCATAATGGTACCATATGTATTTAGGGGCAGCATTGTCACCCTAGGACAAGACCCCCTCCCCATCACCTTGTAAGTAGGGATGAGCTTGGGTTCGATGTGAACTTGGGAGTTAGGTGTTATTGTTGGCTTTTGACATTGACCCAATATGACCATGTGCCCATATTGGGGCAGGTTATTGCCAATAATGAGTGGATTTAAAAAGTTTCCCACCAAGATCTTAAAGGTTATCTAAACCCAAGAACTCAACTGGTGATCCTGCTAATTAAACACTTCCTGTCCTAGGGTGACAACGCTCCATAATGGTACTGTTATTTTGTAGGAGTGGCGTGGTCACCCTAGGATCAGACCCCCTCTCTATCACCTCGCACGTAGGGTTGAGCTTAGGTTTGATGTAAACCTGGGAGTTAGGTGATATTGTTGGTTATTGACATTGACCCAATATGGCCATGTGCCCATATTGGGGCAGATTATTGCCATTAATGGGTGGGTTTAAAAAGCTCCCCACCACGATCTTAAAGGTTATCTAAACCCAAGAACCCAACTGGTGATCCTGCTAATAAAACACTTCCTGTCCTAGGGTGACAACGCTCCATAATGGGTACTGTAATTATGTAGTAATGGCATGGTCAACCTAGGACAAGACCCCCTCCACATCACCTTGTAAGCAAGGTTGAGCTTGGGTTCAATGTGAACCTGGGAGTTAGGTGTTATTGTTGGTTTGGGGCCATGTGCCCATATTGGAGCAGATTATTGCCATTAATGGATGGGTTTTAAAAAGTTCCTACCAAGATCTTAAAGCAGCAGTCGCCAATCAATGGTCCATGAGAAAATGATGGTGGTCCCCAGGGGTTCTGCAGCAAATCAACATTGTGGCAGGTGTATACCGCCCAATGTTGTTTTTAATGTTCTCAGTGTGCGCTGACAGTCAATACTGTCAATGCACATTGACGCCAATCGCAGCGTTGATCACAGACTGTAGTAGGGAGCACAGAGCTCCAGTACATGGCTGGATAAGGAATTGAGATTCAATTACGAATCTGTGTAAGGCAGCAGTGTGATCCAGGGGGAGAGGGGCAGAGATCTAGAGCATTGTGTGTATAAGGTATGAAAAATTTATGCTAGTTGTCCGTGGGATTCAAAATTGTGAGTTTAGTGGTCCGTGAGGTCCAAAACGTTGGTGACCACTGTCTTAAAGATTATCTAGCATTGCCACCCTAAGACTGGACTACAGAACACCCCTTCTCCTTATCCCCATAACATACAGTAGACGGTAGGGGTTCTGATATCACAGAGATAACCAGGACATGGTTGATATCTAGGTATGAGTTTGGATTCCTTGTGGGACTGAGGTTTTATTGCTCGGCAAATGAGCTGCCGGACAGAGATTCCCTGGACAGCAGCTGCATGTATACGAAGGGGTGAATATGCCTGTGACATCATTGACCCAATATGGCGACATGGCCATATTAGGTCTTGAGATTGACCTAATAAGGCCATGTGCCATGTTGGGGCAGGTGCTTGCCGTTATTGGTCAGGTTTAAAAAAGTTATCACCGAGATCTTAAAGGGTATCTAAATCCAAAAACTCAACTGGTGATCCTTCAATAACACATTCATGTCCTAGGGGTCAATGTTCCACCACCCTTACTGTATGTAAGTAGTGTTGGAAGAACAACAGCAAGTTGCTTATATTCTGTGACTATATATGCGTTATACCGGTCTATGCAGCAGGTGGCACTCTAGTGTTATAGAGTGATGTGCATGTAAATCTATTGTATGATGCAATGAGAGGATGTGCTTTCCTCAGTGTTCAGTTGTGTTCCTGTTTCCATGCTATTAAGATATGTTCTACCATCCTCCATGCAAGTAAAGTTGTTTCATGTATTCAAGAAGCTTCCAGTGCATCATATTAATTTTTTTTGGGTATGCCAAAAAGTCGGCAGCACTTACCCCATCACCGGGGGCTTCCCCTGTTTGGCTGCGGCGGCCTCCTGTTCTCCTGCTCTCCACGGGTCATCATGGCGGTGGCAGCTTCCGTTTCCTCCCTTCTTCTCGGTGGCCAATCAGGAGTCTTCTCTTTTTGGCTAATCGGAAAATGGGTCTCACACCCGTTGCTGATTGGCCGGATTGAGGATCAGTGTTTCAACAGCGAATATTCATTCGCTCTTGTAACACAAATAAAAATAAAAAGTGTGGCGCTAATGAATAGTGAGACACCTGTTACTAATCAAGTAGCAATGATCTCTATGGAGGAGTGATAAAACTTACGGTGTAAACTTGTGAAGTGAGAAGTAATTATTTAGTGAAATATCCAAAAGGAATAAATAACGGTGAATACTAAGATGTGTAGAAAAGTGGAATACTCAGTGACAACCTATAAGTTGATTAAGAAACAATCATGCATATAAAACCATATTCCAAAAAAACAAAAACGAAACAGGCAAATATTGATGCAAGGTATCTCAATATACTGAGTATGCTGTTCAACAAAAATACTGTTCATTAGGATAGAAATCAAGAGAAAGGATATCCAAATCCCTAAGGGGGATAAACATATATGGAAACTACAAGTCTCTTGATGGGTGGATGGGGTACTCCTATTTAGTCCCACAACCGACTGGGCGCAAGCCGTCTTCCTATAAGGTGTTTATAGGTTGTTCAGGAAGGGTCCTTAAAAACAAGCTGAATCCTGGCTCATGTGGGTGATTTCAACCCGGAGAAAGAAAAAGCAAAAGGATGCCCTTACCAGATCAGGTGGACTCACAGGCCGTGGCGGTGAGTCAAACGAGCTTGTACCGTCAAGCGGTGTGGGGTGAAGGTCTGTAAGAAGACTCGTGGAACATCTTGTCAGCAGTCCTCAAATGATGTACCGAATTGGGATCCAGGGTCCCCAGGATGCGATTTCGGTCGCCAGATGACCGTTTCCTCAAAAGCCCGTCATATGTGCAAATAGGCAAAGAAGAGAAAAAAACTTCCACATAGTGTAAATCCTTTATTTGTAGAAAGCGTAAAAGCACTTTATTTAAGGAATGTGCTCCAAAAGAATTTTTACAAATAGGGGCAGTAAAAACTCGGCTCAAAGTAAAATTGACATCAAAAGATGACATAAAAAAGTATAAAAACAGCGCAGTGGGTAGTGGTGGGGTGTAGTCACAGAAACCCGACGCGTTTCGCCTTCAAAGGCTTCTGCTGGGGTATGAATAAGCCCCCCACACAACTGCGCTTTATATAGTAAAACATAGGTGAAGTGTAACAGCTGATCAGCGCTGTTTACACAGGATGACTTCCGGGTTCGGCAGCGTCATCAGTGACAAATAGTCACATGGTGTTTTGTGGCCAATCGCATCTACAGGGAGATGGTCAGAAACCAAGCCTCACTTCTGATCCCCACTCGGCAGAGCGTCAATCCCATTCGTCCTGGCGGTCACGTGACGGCAATGGTGCGGTCACGTGACGGTCACATGGTGTGTGTTTCAAGGAGTGACGATAGATCGCTCTTGGTCTGCGTATCAAAGGAAGCAGGAAGTGGAGGCTGGTCGGGCTAAGACATGGAACGCAAGCATAGCGGCGATCCATGATAATAGTGTCTAATTTAAATGCAATGGTGCGGTCTTAATCCCGGAAGTTCTCCCAAACTGTCCCCATACATAGACATATAAAATACATATTATGCACATATTCTCAGTGTATAGGTAGGAAATATGAACAGGTGACTATGTGACATTTTCATGTGATGGTGACAGCAAAGGGGTATAGGGAATTCAAAGAGTGCAAAAATTGCAAAAAATACATAAAAATATAAAAGTGTAAGAAGTCATATAGCAGAGACTCATATAAAGTGATGTATAGAGAAGCGGGAGATATACTCAATGACAAATATGTATATAGTTCGGTTGTGCTAGGGTGATATTAAATAAGGTCAAGGATTGGAAACAAAATAATTTGCTCAAGATTATTATATTCTAAAAACATATATTATTGTATTCTAAAAATATATATTCAGTCGTGTAAAGGTAAGTGCTCAGTACGAGCCTTGTGAAGAAATTTGGGCACATTACATGAGGTGAAATCTATTACTCAAAGTAAGGTGACAAAAATAAAAATAAAAATAAAAATAAAAGTAAAAATAAGAATAAAAATAAGAATAAAAATCAAAAAAAAAAAAATCAAAAAAAAAAAAAAAAAAAAGAAATAAAAAATAAATAAAAATAAAAAATAATGTAAAGAAGTTCGTGAATCTAAACGGTCCAGGGAGGCTCCATGTGGTCCCCAGGACATCTATCGCCATCAGGGGGATACCAGCGCCTAAGATTGGTTGATGAAGGCGTTGATATCCCACTCAACGTTAAGTCCGTGTGGCACATAGCATTTCATGAGGTATATCCAAAAAGTTTCTAGTTTGGAGACCCCCCTTGTATTTGGTTCCCCCCTCCAATGTGGAACGAATTTGTCAATGATTTGAAACTTCGTTCCAGAAGGGTTTTGATTATGGTGGTGTAAATAGTGTTTGGGAACACTGTGGTTGGTGCGTCCTTTTAGTATAGCTGTGATATGTTCGTTCACTCGTATAGAGAAATTGCGTATAGTTCGTCCTATGTATTGCTTACCACAAGGGCAAGTAATAAGATAAACTATAAACTTCGTAGTGCATGTCGCAAATTGTTTCATCTTAAATTCCCTCCCAGTTGTAGATGACATAAAGGTTTCGATTTTACGGGATTTGCAAACATTAAGTTTGCATACTGTGCATTTCCTGCAGGGGTAGAAACCTTTGAGGTCATGGAAAAAAGATGGCGCCTTCGGAGGATCCACTACCCCTGGTGCAATTCTGCCACCTATTGATGGTGCACCTTTATAGATCACTCCAGCCTGATCAGGGAGTAATGGGCCCAATATTCGGTCATTTTTTAATATTTTCCAATGCCTAGAGATGATACTCTTTATCTGTTTGTGTTGGGTGGAATAGTTGGTGAGGAAGGCCCATCTATGTTTGGCATCCGAAGATCTTTTAGGTTGTTCCACTAATAATGATGAACGATCAATGTGGGCTATTTTTTGTATCTCCTGGTCGATTTGTTCTCCATCATAGCCCTTTTCTTGGAATCTAGATTTAATGGTCTCCGCCTGTCTGTAATAATCCGGTAAGAGGGAACAATTGCGTCTGATTCTCATCAGTTGACTTCGAGGGACTGATTTCAGCCATGCTGTATGATGACAGCTGTCAGTCGGGATGTACCCGTTACGGTCAGTGGCCTTGAAGAAGGTTTTCGTCTCCAATTGACCATTGACAGCTGTGATTTCTAGATCTAGGAAATGTATTACAGAAGAACTGGCTTCATATGACAAGTGGATACCCACATCGTTCTCATTTAGAGTTGACATAAAGTGGTTAAGGGATCCCATGGAACCTCTCCATAGGAGGAGGATGTCGTCGATATACCTGGCCCACAGGGCCAGTTGTGGGGGTTTCAGGGCCCCGACGACATCCTCCTCCCACTTGGCCATGAAAATATTAGCTAGGCTGGGGGCAAATTTTGCCCCCATGGCTACCCCCTTTGTCTGTAGGTAATAGTGGTTATCGTACCAGAAGTAATTCGACTTGGTAGCAAAATGTAGCAAATCCATAATAAACCTCTTTTGGGTCATAGGGATGTTTTTATCTCTTGACAGGAAAAGTTCGACCGCTCCTAGGCCTAATTCATGGGGAATAATAGTGTATAAGGAAGTAACGTCTGCAGTTACTAATATAAGATCGTTGCTGTAAGAAACCTGTTGTAATTTGTTGATGGTGTCTCGGGTATCTTTCAAAAAAGATGGTATCGTTTTTACTATGGGTTGCAAGTAATGATCAATGTATTTCCCTATGCGGGAGGTTACGGAGTTGATTCCACTGATAATTGGACGGCCTGGAGGTTGGGTGATGTTTTTGTGTACCTTTGGCAGGTAATACATTATAGGGATGCGTGGAGCTGCCGGAACCAGAAATTTTTTTTCTTTTTTGTCTAGTATGCCTAGCTGGAAGCCAGTATTAATCAGATCCACTAATCTTCTTTTGAGGCTTGTGGTGGGATTAGATCCGAGAGGCAAATAGGTTTCTGTATAACTTAAGATTCTCGTCATCTCTGCTTGATAGTCTTTACTGTCGAGGACGACAATTCCTCCGCCCTTATCTGCCGGGCGGATGACAAGGTCTTTACGTTCGCAGAGAGACCTCAAACCTATTTTAATGTTGGGATCAGTGTAGTATTTTTTCTTTGGAAGTCCATCCAGGTCCTCCAATACTAGGTCACGAAACACTTTAATGGACGGAGCTATAGGTGCTGGGGGGTTGAATAGAGATGGGTTAGCTAACCCTGAGTGAACTGAATGGGAATTGGTAAGGAGGTGTGGGGGCCTACTTGGATTGGACGCAATATATCTTTGCACATTGAGTTTGCGCACAAACTTGTGCACACAGCTCTTGTAACACACCTGGGTGGGATCGGAGCGCACTCTCTGCGACCCGAGCCCACCCTATTTTGAAGCCTATTGGAGCCTCTGGCTCTAATCAGGTGCTTCAAGAAAAAAAACCTGGCCGCTTTAATTAATGGGCCCTGAAAGGGGCCAGACGCCTGAATAGGAGGTGGCCACTGAGGCTGTGCATAGATTCATACCAAGCATGAATCTATCCATTGCCAATAAGGGGGGTGGCGTGGAGAGAGGGGACGGAGCCCGGGCACCCCTAATGGATGGGCTGCCACTGATTAATACTCAACCAACAAGTAGGAGCAGCATTGACACCCTAGGAAAGGACCCCCCCCCCATTCCTCATCTCTGTAAAACAGATGGTAGGGGTTCTGAGATTCACAGAGATAACCTGGATATGATTGATAAGTAGGGCCAATGAGCTGTAGGTGGGATATTCATAGTTACCTAGTAGGTAAGGTTGAATAAAGACAATAGTCCATCCAGTTCAACCTGTGTAGGTGCACATGTATCAGTATCTATAATCAGAGCCGGTGCTAGACTATTTTGTCTAGTCTACAACACCACTAGGGGCAGCAAAACAGGACCGAACCGACCACCTGGGACCTCAGTGAACTGCATGAGAAGGTTGTATAATAAAGTATAGGTAGAGTGACTTGCACTCTTGGCATTTTTTCACCCCCCTTGGCATTTTTCTTGTTTTGCTGCCTCACAACGTGGAATTAACATGGGTTGTTTGAAGATTTGCATCATTTCATTTACAGAACATGCCCACAACTTTGAAGATTTTTCTTTTATTGTGAAGCAAAGAACAAATAGGACAAAATAACAGAAAAAGTAAATGTGCATAACTATTCACCCCCCTAAAGTCAATGTTTTGTAGAGCCACCTTTTGCGGCTATCACAGCTCCAAGTCGCTTTGGATAAGTCTCTATGAGCTTACCACATCTTACCACTGGGATTTTTGCCCATTCCTCCTTGCAAAACTGCTCCAGCTCCTTCAAGTTGGATGGTTTGCGCTTGTGAATAGCAATGTTTAAGTCTAACCACAGATTTTCTATTGGATTTAGGTCTGGACTTTCACTAGGCCATTCCAACACATTTACATGTTTCCCCTTAAACCACTCAAGTGTTGCTTTAGCAGTGTGTTTGGGGTCATTGTCCTGCTGGAAGGTGAACCTCCGTCCTAGCCTCAAATCACACACGCACCATCCATCTTACCCTCAACTCTGACCAGTTTCCCAGTCCCGACTGCTGAAAAACATCCCCACAGCATGATGCTGCCACCACCATGTTTCACTGTGAGGATGGTGGGTGATGTGATGTGTTGGGTTTGCGCCAGACATAGCGTTTTCTTTGATGGCCAAAAAGTTCAAATTTAGTCTCATCAGACCAGAGCACCTTCCTCCATACATTTTGAGAGTCTCCCACATGCCTTTTCACAAACTCAAAATGTGTCATTTTGTTTTTTGTTGAAAGTGTTGGCTTTCTTCTGGCCACTCTGCCATAAAGCCCAACTCTATGGAGCGTACGGCTTATTGTCGTCCTATGTACAGATACTCCATTCTCTGCTGTGGAACTCTGCAGCTCCTCCAGGGTTACCTTTAGGTCTCTGTGCTGCCTCTCTGATTAATGCCCTCCTTGTCCGCTCCATGAGTTTTGGTGTGCGGCCGTCTCTTGGCAGGTTCAATGTTGTGCCATGTTCTTTTCATTTGTTTATGATAGATTTGATGGTGCTCCTAGGGATCATCAAAGATTTGGATATTTTTTATAACCTAACCCTGACTTGTACTTCTCAACAACATTGTCCCTTACTTGTTTGGAGAGTTCCTTGGTCTTCATGGCAGTGTTTGGTTAGTGGTGCCTCTTGCTTAGGTGTTGCAGCCTCTGGGGCCTTTCAACAAGGTGTGTATATGTAATGACAGATCATGTGACACTTAGATTGCACACAGGTGGACATCATTTCACTAATTATGTGACTTCTGAGGGCAATTGGTTGCACCAGAGCTTTTTATGGGCTTCGTAACAAAGGGGGTGAATACATACGCACATGTCAATTATCAGTTTTTAATTTCTGAAAAATAGTTTTATGTATATATTTTTCTAATTTTACTTCACCAACTTAGACTAATGTGTTCTGATCCATCACATATAATTCAGATTAAAAGAAAAAACATTGAACCAAAGGCTGAAGAGAAATATATAGAAAAATACTGAGTGTAATGATGGTGACTTACAGGGAGGGTATAATCTGTGCAAAAAAAGGACCAAATTAGATCTATATAGATATGTAAATGGCCAGCTGGATTGCACCCACTTACACTTTCGCTAGAAGTAATAACATAATAAAAAATCAAGAATCAAAGAATCTCTATGGGGTATACATGCAAGTCAAAGATAGTAAAGGGTATACACATTGGCTTAAGAGGAGGTGGAGATAGCAGTTCAGCATAAATACATACCAGGATCAGAGAGACATCACAGAGACATGATACAGCTGAGCTGCCCAAAGGACAGTGAAGCCAGGGATAAAGAGAGGACCAATCCAAGAGCAGGGTCAAAGAGCTGCAGACAGAGGGGCCAATAGCTGCACAGGTGGGGGGAGGGCCCAGAGCGCCCCCACCCCAAGCTGAGGGCAAGATGCGCGGCCCTGCCCGGGGGTGTGATATTGTGCCGTGTTGTCAGCCAACCGACGCACAAGGGTGACCGTGAGCAGGACTGGACACAAAGCGGGCCTGGAGAGTTGGCCAATCCAGGGCCACATGGAAAAATCCACGGTCATAGATAGGATTGAGCCCAAGACCTGCAAGACCAGGAAGTATAACTTTCAACATGGCCCAAATTAGGCTGCCATGTCAGACCGCCCCAAAGCATTCCAGTCTTAAGCCTCGTACACGCGATCTGATTGTTGGCCAACCAAGCATCTGATTTTTCTCTTAATGCACACCTCCTAACGTTTTGAGATGGGAATGAGGGACACCTATCAGCAAAAGTATGCAGGCATAGGACACACCCCATTGCCACGCCCCCTTAAAGGAGAATTGTACAAAAAAAAACAAGATTGGTTAAACTCACAAGTGCTTTTTTTACCACTACTATTCCTTTATATTGTCTTTTGGAATTTACAAATGCAGCAATTTAGAAATTGGATGAAAGGTTTAGCGCTGGAAAACACTTTTTGAAAGATAAAAAGTGCATTTTATATACAACTATATAGATCAGACCAAAATGAGGGACAAATGAGGAGGAAAGAGAGACAGAGGGACATTGCTCTAAATCAGGGACAGTCCCTCAAAATCAGGGACAGTTGGGAGCTATGCTTAAGGGCGTCTGCCGGGATCTTGTCTTGCATACTAACGGTACACAATTGTCGTGCAACAAACACGAACGTAGTGACGTACTAGGAATTTCAACTCTTGAACGCCACCCTTTGAGCCCCTTCTGCTAATTTTCGTGTTTGGTGAGCATTGATTCCGAAGCATGCGTGTTTGTACTTTCGTCTTTTGTGTGACAGATTTGTGTACTGACCATCAGAAAATCTGACATCAAACCATTGTCCGTCGAAAATTCACTAGCCTGTCATCCAACATTTGTTGGCTGAAAGTTGGACAACAATTGTCAAAAGGAGCATACTAACGGTCAGATTTTAGGCCAACAGTCTGTCAACAGACGGTCCCCTGCCTACAATCTAATTGTGTGTATG
Organism: Lithobates clamitans; assembly: GCA_037952925.1. NCBI lineage: Eukaryota > Metazoa > Chordata > Amphibia > Anura > Ranidae > Lithobates > Lithobates clamitans. The sequence continues at coordinate 446,307 of JBBGZY010000791.1, forward strand.
AGGCTTTAGGCCAAATACACACGGTACGAAAATCAGAAGGGAAAAGTCTGAAGACGAGCTGTCTGCGGATTTTCGGATCGTTAGTATGGTGCGTTCGACAGATGATTTGACTTTTACATTAGACAATGAAGTCCGCAAACTCAACGTCTGATTTTCGGATGGTCAGTACAGAAATCCATCACACAAAAGTCGAAAAGTACAAACACGCATGCTCGGAACCAAGGAATGTCTGGGAAGAGTTCGGTCTAGTAAACTACCGTTCGTAATTGAGAATTAACATTCGTGACGCAGCAATTAATAAACTGTTAAAATTCTCATGTTCTTTAATGGAATAATAATGAAGCTGCTTTGCATGTAGTTATGCCAAACATATTTTGAAAGGCATTTGTTTTGTACGATCTGAAAATCGCGAATCAACGCTCACCAAAATTCTACTAACTGCTACTAACCCAAAATTAGCAGAAGGGGCCCAAAGGGTGGCGTTTGAGAAATGAACTTTCTCTTTATACTCTCAAAGTACGTCACTACGTTTGTGTTTGTCAAACGAAAATTTGCGGATAGTTAGTACGCTAGACAAAAACCTGCACACGCCCTTTTGACAAAAATCAGACCCTCGGTCGTCCAACAATCAGGCCCTGTGTACGAGGCTTTAGTCCGTAGGGTTCAGTATTGAGTTGGCCCACCCATTGCAGCTATAGCAGCTTCAACTCTTCTGGGTAGGCTGTCCACAAGGTTTAGGAGTGTGTCTATTGGAAGGTTTGACCATTCTTCCAGAAGCACATTTGTGAGGTCAGGCACTGATGTAGACAAGAAGGCCTGGTTGACAGACTCCGCTCTAATTCATCCCAGTGGTGTTCTGTCGGGTTGAGGTCAGGACTCTGTGCAAGCCAGTGAAGTTCCTCCACCCAAAACTCGCTCATACATGTCTTTATGGACCTTGTTTGTGCACTTGTGTGCAGTCATTTTGGAACAGAAGGGGAAACTGTTCCCACCTTGGGAGCATCAAATTGTCCAAAATGTCTTGGTTTGCTAACGTCTTAAAAGTTCCCTTCACTGGAACTAAGGGGCCAAGCCCAACCCCTGAAGAACCAGTGCACAAAACAAGGTCTATAAAGACATGGAAGAACGAGTTTGGGGTGGAGGAACATGACTGGTCTGTATAGAGTCCTGACATCAACCCAATAGAACACCTTTGGGATGGATTAGAGCCGAGACTGCGATCCAGGCCTTCTCGTCCAACATCAGTGCCTGACCTCACAAATGTGCTTCTGGAAGAATGGTCAAACGTTCCTATAGACCAGTGATGGCGAACCTTGGCACCCCAGATGTTTTGGAACAACATTTCCCATGATACTCATGCACTCTGCAGTGTAGTTGAGCTTCATGGCAAATGTAGTTGCAAAACATCTGGGGTGCCAAGGTTCACCATCACTGCTATAGACACACTCCTGGTGGACAGCCTTCCTAGAAGAGTTGAAGCTGTTATAGCTGCAAAGGGTGGGCCAACTCAATATTGCACCCTACGGACTAAGACTGGGATGCCATTAAAGTTCATGTGTATGTAAAGGCAAACATCCCAATACGTTTGGTAATATAGTGTATGTTATGGAAATAAAGGGTGTTCTGTAGTCCTGTCTTATGGTGGCAGTGCTGCTCCTACATACATACAGTACAGTGATGGAGCCTGGTCACTCATGTAATTTGCTGGATCACCAGTTGAGTTTAGATACCCCGATGGAGCGTTGTCACCCCTGTAATTTGCAGAATCCCCCGTTGGCTTTAGATACTCAGTGAGATCTTGGTGGGAACTCTTTTAAACTAATGCCACAATGCCAATATCTTGCCCCAGTATAGGCACAAGGCCATATTAGTTCAATGTAATGGAATCTCCAGTCCACAGCTCATTGGCTTAGCAATGACAGCTAACTTCTGGGTTCAGACTGAAACCAAGCCTGGACCCATATGTCAATGATATTGGCCATATCACCTATCAACCTAATATGGCCAAGTGCCCATAATGAGGCAATGATGTTGCAAGTATCTCTGTCCTTTTGTGTTGCGTCAGCTTCAGGGCATCGAATCTCCGGCCCACAATTCACTGGGCCGTCAATGACAGCTAACTTCTGAGTTCAGATTGAAGCCAAGCCCGAACCCATAGGTCAATGATATTGGCCATATCCTTGACCTATTGTAATGTGGCCATGTGACCACAATGAGGCAATGATGTTACAAGTATCTCTGCCCCTTTGTGTTGCATCAGCTGCGAGGCATCGAATTTCCAGCCCACAGTTCATTGGCCCAGAAATGACAGCTAACTTCTGGGCTCAGACTGAAGCCAAGATCGAACCCAAACTTGAACCCAAGCTCATCACTACTAATAAGGTAAATGCAGCAAAGGTGACTTGTTGTCAGCTTATTACAGGTAGTTGCACACTCACTGGATTTCTGGCAGGATCCACAAGTTTCTTTTTGTATCAAACAGATATAACAAAACACTTTCAATGCTATAGTTATCAGACCAAAAGTAAGAAAAGTCTAAAGTTAGGGCTTACATATATATTAAAGTGTATCTAAAGGCGAAACGTTTGCTTTACTTTTGGATAGCGGGGTCAGGGATTAGAACCACTGTCATGGTTTTATCGTTGTGCCTATTCTTGGGAGATTCACCCTCTCAATTTATCCATGTGACTAACCTGGAGGACAGTGTGATTTTTTTTCAAATACTGTATATGTCATTTTAATACACACTGCCAATAAAAATTGAACTTTAAATTCTACTACCGAATAAAAAAAAAAAAAAAAAAATAAAAACAGGCGATGCTAATTGAATTAAATATGGAGACGGCTGGTCTGGGGGATAATGTAATCTCTAAAGAATGTATGTATCTAGGGGGGGTTTGTGTAACATAGTCTGTCTCCGGCATTTCGCAATCTCTCCACCCTGTGTACAGCTGCTACAGGTGAGCTCGCCCTGTCCTCATACAGCACGTAAAAGTGAAGACGGCGCTTTTGTTCACCTAAAAAGTGCTATTTGCAATAACTGAATCACTGACTTGGAATGAGTTTGTGAATATCAGGTATACCAACACTGGCTGCGTGCTTGTTCTAACTGCTGAGGCTGGATGCAACCAGGTAATTAGCATTTTCAGAAGGTTACCAATAGTAACCTACATACTGTTTTTCTCTCCTGAAAAGTTTTCTTTAGTTTTTTTTTTAAACACACGTTTGCGCTATGTGGAGCAAAGCATATGCTCCCTATCCTCCAAGTGATGGAGTTCAGGTATTTCTTACTACAACATGCAAAGACATTTTGGAAAATCCTGAGTTTCCACCAGTTTGATAAAGGCCGTTTTCTGTTCCAGTATGACTGTGCCCCTGCTGTATACAAAGCTAGCTCCATTAAGACATTCTCTCTGGAGAAGAGACGCTTGAGAGGGGATATGATTTCAATTTACAAATACTGTACTGGTGACCCCACAATAGGGATAAAACTTTTTCGCAGAAGAGAGTTTAATAAGACTCGTGGCCACTCATTACAATTAGAAGAAAAGAGGTTTAACCTTAAACTACGTAGAGGGTTCTTTACTGTAAGAGCGGCAAGGATGTGGAATTACCTTCCACAGGCGGTGGTCTCAGCGGGGAGCATTGATAGCTTCAAGAAACTATAGATAATCACCTGAATGACCGCAATATACAGGGATATGTAATGTAATACTGACACATAATCACACACATAGGTTGGACTTGATGGACTTGTGTCTTTTTTCAACCTCACATACTATGTAACTATGTAACTATGTAACATGCTTTGACCAGTTTGGTGTGGAGGAACTCAAGTGTCCTATGCAGAACCTTGACCTCAACCCTACTAAATACCTTTGAAATACATTGGGACACCGATTACAAGACGGGTCTTTCACATCCAATGTCAGTACCTGACCTCACAAATGGTGACCAGATCTATAAAGAAATGGTTTAACCAGTTTAGTGTGGAGGAACTCAAGTGTCCTGCACAGAACCCTGACCTCCACCCTACTGAACGCCTTTGGAATGCATTGGGACACAGATTACAAGCCAGGTCTATTTCATCCAATATCAGTATCTGACCTCACAAATGGTGACCAGATCCATAAAGACGTGGTTTAACCAGTTTGGTGTGGAGGAACTCAAGTGACCTCCACCCTACTGAACACCTTTGGGATGAATTGGAACGCTGATCAGGTATTTTCATCCCTCTGTACCTTACCGCAAAAACTGTGGCCAGCTCCATAAAGTCATGGGTTCACCAGTTTGGTGTGTGTGAACTTAAGTGGCCTGCACAGTGCCCTGACTTCAACTCTATTGAATACCTTTTGTGATGAATTGGAACACTGATGGCAAGCCAGGTCTTTCTCATCCAACATCAGTACCTGACCTCACAAATGGTGGCCAGCTCCATAAAGACATGGTTTGACCAGTTTAGTGTAGAGGAACTTGAGTGCCATACACAGAGTCTGAACTCAACCCTACTGATCACCTTTGGAATGAACTAGAACACTAATCGCAAGCCAAGTCTTTTCATCGAACATCAGTACCTCTTAAATGGTGGTCAGCTCCATGAAGACATGGTTTGACCAGTTTGGTGTGGAGGAAATCGAGTGTCCTGCACAGAGCCCTGACCTCGACCCTACTGAACACCTTTGGGATGAATTGGAATGCTGATCACAAGCCAGGGCGTTTCATCCCTCAGTACCTTTCCGCACAAATGGTGGCCAGTGCCATAATGTCATGAATTCACCATTTTGTAAAAGAGGAAGACACTCGCCCTGCCACTCTCCTCCAATCTCAGCGCTATGTAATGGCAAGTAATAAATACACAGGGAAATAGAGTTGCTATTAGATGTAAAAAATAAGAAAATAAAATTAAAATTGAGACATCTCTCTGCAGCCACTTTAAAATATATTATGCATACAAACTGGGTGTAGAAATTAAAACACTAATGGAGTAATAATTAAAACACCAAAGCTGCGCTCCCATTGGTAAGCTGAGAAAAAAACGACAGGCTGGTACAGAGTCACTGCTATGTACGTAACAGTTTTAAAATGAGCAAACGAAATATGAATGGATCAGGAGTCTCTAATGAACATAAAGGGTATATACACAGCAAGAAATTGATGAGTGCATCATTCACCAAACGCTTTTCTACCTCGTGCTCCACACACACGCAAGGGGTTCCAACTCACCAGAACCCGGAGGTTATCAGGCCTCAATCAACATCCTGTGGTCTGTTCACTTTGGATATTCTCATACGTACGTATTAAAGGCATCTCTGAAATCCATATGTATGTAGGAGAGACTCCACATAGTCTAATTCCGTTTTTAAATTTATTCTCAAACTTAAATGAATAAAAACCAGCAATGGATAATGCAGTGACAATCCAACAGTGGTCATGTAGCTCAAGGTCGGTTGCTGAAATAAGCTTACAATGTCCACTTTCACTGGGATTAGAAGGACGGGGTATACTCCAGTGTGGATCGCATTGATCACAACATCCAGCGCTTCCTCCTTCCGGTTTAGTTCCCTGGGTCTTGGAACGCGCAACATCCTGACGTGATTTCTGGTCGCCGTGAGGTCATGTCCTGACGCGTTTTTTTATGGCGACTTTTTTTTAAAGGGCATTCACCATTTTGGTATGGAAGAACTTGAATGACCTGCACAGAGCCCTGATCTCAACCCTACTGAACACCTTTGGGATGAATTGGAGCACCAATTGTAAGCTAGGTCTTCTCATCCAACACTAGTACCTGACCTCTCAAATGGTGGCCAGCACTACAAAGACATGGTTTGACCAATTGGTGTGGAGGAGCTCAAGTGCCTTGCATAGAGTCTCGAAAAAGGCTTGGTTCTCAAAATGCAGTTCCTGATTCGGTTCCATAGGTGATTATCTGTATTTTGGAGACTTGAGGTGATCAGCACCAGAATGGATGCTGTATTTAATGCTGTTCTTTCAAGTACCCTTGAGAGTAATTGAAGTAATTTTTACAATAAGTTTTTATGAATGCATTGCAGGAGACCGGTGCACTCTGTTTTTGTCTTTTAGCTTGGTATCCTTACTTACAAAACAAGACTGCTGGTCCTGCATTGTAGGTGATGATGTCAGAGTGGGATCAATGGGCGGAGCACCAAGGAGAGATAGCTTAGAGGGACTGGTCGAATAGAAAGGAGAAATCCTGCTCGAGTTAAGGATAAAGTAAGTAAAACTACTTTTTAAAGCATTTTCTGACTGGATAAAGTGGAAAGGTGGGGCGGGGACACAAAAATGCAGCAAATGGTATATTAGTTGACCAAAAGGGAACAAAGAAGAAAAGTTCATTAGGATTTACATACCCTTTCATGCCCTTTAACTTTGTATGGACTATTTAGCTAGACTTCACCTTTATTATAGACTTTACCATATTATATATTATATATATATTTTTTTATCTAACAACATAAGCGGTCTCAATCCCTTCAATATGGAGTCGTCTATACCTTTCCGTCAACGTATATCTTCTAGAATCTTCGAGTCTTTTTTTTCTCATGACCCCCTTTCATCCTCTGGGAACATCGCCTGGAAAGAAAGACAGTCTTTTAATACTTCGCTAAGCCCCGCTAATGATTATTTAATGCCGGGACTTTCTCTTTGATGCGCAATGCGTGAGCCACAGGCCTGTGCCGCTTTGAAGTTGCAGGCGGCAAGCCGACTTTCTACCAGAGGGAATTAGTGCTGGCTTATAAGTGAATGCTGAGGATTTGATCCTGCGCTAAAATCTAATTATCTCGGCCGGTGCTGTTGCTCTTCGGATCTCAAATTTGACTTTCTATAATGGGAAACGTCTTATTTATTAGTTATGGTTTAGACTAAGGCCCGGTAAATTTTTCCGAAACATTTCCTGCCCCAACAGTGAAAGAAAAAGTTTATACTCAATAAAGTTATAGGAATGTAAAATATGTATTAAAATTATGGAAGGCTCTGAATGGGGATGGGTGTCACTGTGAAGTCATGGGGGTTGTGGAGGGGGTTAGGGGACTTTGGAGCAGCCTTGGTGGCCTTGTAGAGAATAAGGTTTCTGTAGGAAGCTGGGGGTCTCTCCAGGAGGTTGGGGACTTTGTAGGGACACTATGGGAGACTGGAGGGTGATGCAGGGGTTGGGGGACACTGTGGGAGTTTGGGGGACAGTGTGGGACACTGTTGGGGTTGGGTGTATATTGGGGGTCACTGCAGGGGGCTAAGGGGCACTGTGGGAAGTTGGGGGCAATGTGGGGGCTGAGGGGCACTGCTTTCCACCATAAATGGTTGGGGAGCACTATGGGAGCTAGGAGGCACTATGGGAAGTTCGGAGATCTGCAGTTGCCTGGAGTCCCGCGAGGAAGGAGGCCATGGCCTAGCAGCTCAGTGGTTGAGAACCAATGGTTTAGGGTGCACTCCAGTCAGTGAGTAACAATAAGGCCTTGAAATACATAGAGGGAGTAAAAAAGTACCTACTCAGCCCTTTGACACCATTTCTGTTCATTATTCTATGGTGGTCATCTGGGCACTGCATGCTCCTTGCTGTCATATGTACAAAAAGGTTGATGTGTCATATTTCAAGTACTAAAAGTTTCTCACAGCCATCCTGAGTTTAATGCTGAACTCCAGCCTTCCCTTCAGTGAGGCCCGGAACGGTGGATTGAAATGGAATTAGTGCAGGGCCGGGCATGACTGTGTGTCTAGTGAGACACAAAAGGTTAAGAAATGTGAGGTATTAAGGGGGAGGAGGCAGCAGGGAAAACTGGGGGGAGTGGCCGTATTTAGGCAAGGGGTGTGGCTAAGATTGAGGCAGAGTGCGGAGGAAGAGAAAGGAGGAGGCAGTTTTTCACACTGCTCCTCCAACATGGCAGAAATCGATGTTATCCTGGCCAGGCTGAGACATGCGGCGGTGAGCAGAGGACCGGACTGGCTACTATGTACTAGCCTGCTCATAACGCCTATATCATCCTTATTTTGACTCTGGCATATTCCCCTTTCTTGGTGGAAACTTTCCCACCTTATTTGGGATGCTTACATTTTTCCATATGTTTTCCATCATTGGCATACTTTCATTGCCACTGCCCGCGCCCCCCCCCCCCCCCCCCGTGGCGTGGGCGGCCAGAGCGGGGGCCCGGCACGGAAAACCGCCCCATACTTCCACCTTTGGGGCGGTATCTAGGGAGGTTGCTGGGCGTAGGCTCCGCCCTGCGCCCACCGCCTCCATATTGCCACTCCGGCGAGCATGCTCAGTTCGCCGGTGAGGCACTTCCGTGTCGGTGGGGCGGGTGTGCGCGACGTCGCTCCAACGTCATTGCGCCTTCGCGCATGCGCGGTAGGAGCGTCGCCGCGCACCCTCACTTCGGGAGGTCTTATTGGGCGTCCCAGCTGACGGCCTCCACTACACAGCTGTGCGTCTTATTGACGCCAGCTGATTGGAGCCTGTCATACATTTAAACCGGCCCCACTCACTTCCTGCTTTAGCGCTGTATATGCTGGATGCAGGTTTGCGTGGCTGGCCGTCTTGTAACACTCTGATCCTCACAGGTATGTTCATCACTTACATTGTTTGCTCGTTCTGTTCCCTTTCAAGGATTTTTAAAGGCCATTATCATAGATGTTTGATATCCCTCCTTTTTAGTACTCAATCCTTCACCCTGCTATGGTAATATCCTATCTGCTGCAGGTTATTGGAAAACTATACGCATGTCCCTTTTAGGACTATATGTGTCTTTGACATGTGGATGTAGTATTTTGATGTCATTTTTTTTTTTTTTTTCCTCCAAATTATTCAGCCCCCTATCCAACAAAACTCTTATTATATATGTATCTATTTGAACATATACATCTTTTCACCATATATTTTTACTAGGCATTTCTCCCAACATGCACCAATGCTACTTCATTAACCATTTCAATAATTATCGTATCATATACATACGTTTATTACATCTGTTTTCTATTAAGTACATTACCATTTCCACTACTATTTATTTTTGCATACTATTTTCGCCCCTCCTCTGTCATTTAGCCTTGACTATTTGGTTCTTTATATGCTTATACTTGACGGCTACCACCATAATATTAAATATAGATGTATATCTTTTGTATACCTTTTTTGGTCTGTCACTTTTATATATTGCATCTCTGCTAAAGGTACTTCTATTTTTTCATTTTTTAGGGGCGCCCTCCTGTGACCTCAGCTTTCCGCTCTGGCCAGCGCATGCCCGGGTCGGGCGGGATGGGTATAGTGTTTCACTCCCATATGGAAATTATTGCCTATCTTTCTGCAACCTATACCATCTATTAATATCACGTATACCCCTCATATCCAAAAAATTGCCCACCTGCGCCCTGCTCCTTTTCAGTGGCTCTGTGTTTTTAAACCTCTTCCTACAAGTAGTTAATGGAACTTTCCCAGGTAGGTGATCATCAGATCATAAAAAACTCCCATTGGATATCTACTGACAACCTGTTTACTATTTGACCCCTGTTCACACTCTTACATGCTGATTTATATGTATATTATCTTTTTTCAATACATTTAGATGAACCCCTCTTTTCGATCATGCCCCTGAAGAAGGACCCTAGATACACTAAACACCCCGAAACGCGTCGGGCTTGAAAAGAGGTTCCTTTTGCACCATTGTTAATTACTTGACTGTTTTATTATATTTACCCATCAGTACTGCTTTGTTATGGATGATATCCATTTTGTTTTTAATATTTGTATCTTTCTAATTGAATAAAATTTACACCTTCTTATATGCATTATAGCTTCTATTTCAAAAAACTCGTTTCTATCATGCAAGTGCCGGTAAAGTCCACCTAGGGGAACTCCTTTCTTGTGTTTATGTACCATTGGACGTGGCACGGCTCCCTTCCTTAATTAGTTGGTCTCCCTTCCTTGTTCTTTGTCAGTTTGGTAGCAAATACCACTCCCCGCTTGACCAACGTATTTAAGGTCTCTTACAATCCTTATACTCACTATATCTACCCCCCCTGGGGATTGGCACCTCTCCTTCTCTTTTTTTAGGTAGCGATCCCCATCTACTCTTTCTGCTGGTTAATCTTTTAAATCAAAACCTACCGTTCCATCACATCACTCGACAATGACTTCTGAAACGGAAACTTCACACTTTGAAAATGTATTTGTGGGCCAGGACTGGGACTCTCTAATGCAACAATATTTGGATAAATTCGGCGATAGCGATCGCACTGAAGCAGAGATTTCCTCTTTGTTCTTCAAACTTGCCAAGAACTTAGAGAAAAAATCCTCATTTTTTTGGCATATTAGGTCATTTCAAGATTATCTTAAAAGCAACATGAACCCATTGGGCCTCCGCGTCCAGATCTTCCCTACCTTGAAGGATCTGGACGCTGAGTTCAAGTCTACATGGGAAAACGCTTTACAAACATGTTCACGGAACCTTATGCAGATTCTGATAGATGAATACACAAATAGATCTCTGGCATTGGACATTGAAATCACTAAGACTTGTGAACAACTCCAAAAATTCAAGACACACCAATCAGTTTCCATCAAAGAGAAAAAACTCAAAATTCACTTGGAGTCTTTCAATAAAAATATCCTCCTCAAAAAAAACTTCAAATTCCATAGGGACAAGAATGCATTTGAGGCCGGTAAGGCCTATAAATGGAACCAAACCAATAAAATCCCCAGAAATTCAAATATACCTTCGAAATCCTTTTCCAACAAATCACAGCCTAACATTCCCCCACTCATGACTTCCAAAGCTAAACTCCCCGTTGGGACCAAACGCCAATTGTCAGGCGACGCTACCCAAAACCAGAAACCAAAAAAATCTATTTCGGACAAAATATCCAATCCCCTTATCCCGACTCTTCCCGATAACACCACTAAGGGATTGCTGCCCAATCCCTTGACACAGGCGCACCCACCTTCTCATCTTCAGGACCCTACCACTACGCACGAGCCTAATCGCAATGACCCTTCTTTTTTAGATCTGGTATTGGCGGGTCTCAAACCACCTCCACCGAATTTAAACACGTACACACAAATGACACTATGATTTCTTCCCCCATCACTCCTATTCACTCCGACACGGACCTAAGCATTATCAATTTGTCCTCCCATCCCCTCTCAGAATATGAGACTTCTATTTTGAAAAAAGGATTAAATTTTTGCCCGAATTATACGTTAGACAAATTCGAACTATATAAAGACCTTCAACTATTTATCCGCAAAATAATCCTCAAAAAACTTTACCAAAAACAAGATACCAAAAATAACTTTACCCCCCAAGAAAATCGAGCCTTAGACCAATTGGTGGCATTATTAGAGGAAAGTGATACAACTGATCTGATTGATCAAATAGATCTCTCCCGTATCCTCCAACAAATAGATGACCCTGTTGCCCCAGCTCATTCAAGTGCCTCAAAATTAAAGAAAAAATCGGACCTGTACCCGTCACCCAGTACATGTCCGAATGCAGCAGCTTTCCTTAAATTGGTTAATAATGACTTAGACAAACTCAAAATAAAAAAGAAAGGATTTTCCAATCTTAGCCCAGGAGAACTACAGGCATTAGCTTCTCTGCAGGCTAATAACACAGTTACCATCAAACCATCTGACAAGGGAGGGAACGTTGTAGTCTTAGACAATGAGCATTATATTAGGATGTGCAAGAAGATTCTCAACAATGTGGACTGGTACCGCCGTATGCCAGCCTCCATTGTTGAGAAATATAACAAAGAGTTTTACGAGATAGTTGATTCCGCATTTCTCAACAATATAATTAGTAAAGCCACCTAGACCTTTGTGAGAAACAACTTTCCCAAGACCCCCACTTTCTATGCACTCCCTAAGGTGCATAAAAACCTGACAGATCCACCGGGTAGGCCCATAATTTCAGGGGTGGGCTCAATAAGTGATAACGCCAGCAAATTAATTGATGAATATCTTAGGCCCTTCGTCGTGTCCCTGGCCTCTTATGTAAAGGACACCAGCCACTTTTTACAAATCCTGGATCATTTATCTGTCTCAGATCAGGCCCTCCTCGTCACTATTGACGTGGAGACGCTTTACAGCTCCATTCCACATGAACTAGGCTTGGCAGCAATCAGACATATACTTCTAAAAAAACCGGATTCTGATCCCATTTACAATGAATTCATTATTGAACTGCTCGAGTACATCCTTACTCACAATGTTTTCACCTTCCTCGGCTCCCACTACCTCCAGGTGCAGGGGGTAGCGATGGGGACTTGTTGTGCCCCATCGTATGCGAACCTGTACCTGGGGGAGTGGGAGAAAACCCTCCTCTCAGATGACAATATCACCCAGTACACTAGTCATATTCAGGGGTGGTATCGATACATAGACGACATTTTTGTCGTCTGGGAGGGCCCCCCGGATGTACTCGAGCAGTTCATATCCAGGATGAATAAGAATGACTTCAATTTGACATTCACTATGTCCTTCAATAACACTCATGTAACCTTCCTAGACATCGAAGTCTTCAAAGATGGACTAGGTAACCTTTCTACGAAGCTCTTTAGAAAAAGCACGGCCGGCAACACCATACTGCATGCCGCTAGCTTCCATCCTAGACCTTTAATTGATTCCATACCCTATTCGCAATACATCAGGATCAAGCGCAACTGCACCGATAATGAAACCTTTCTTAAGGAAGCCGCTGCCTTACGAGACAGATTACTAATACGCGGATACTCTCACAAATCCCTAAAAAAGGCTTTTAAGAAAGCAATTGACAAACCCAGACTAACGCTTCTCCACTCCACCAAACAACAAAGAGATCCAGGCCATCTTAGTATAATCACAACTTACAATCAACAACATCAGCAAGCCAAAAAAATAATTGAAAGATACTGGCATCTACTGGTCCTCGACCCCAGTCTGGGCCACTTAGTGCCAGAAAAACCTGCTTTTACATTTAGAAGAGCGACTTCTATTGGGGATAAAATCACCAATAGTGAATTTAGATTAACAACAACTCATTGTAAATATAGGGGTACTTTTGCCTGTGGTACCTGTCACTATTGTGGCTACATGCTGACCCTGAGAAACCCTACTCTCCCCAATGGAAAAATCTTTTCTCCAAAACATTTTGCGAACTGCAGGACCACTGGAGTGGTTTACCTGCTCCAGTGTAACTGCGGTTGCTTTTACATAGGCAAGACCAAGCTTGAGTTCTGGCGAAGAGCATATAGACATATTCTGTCTATGAAAACAGCTGACCCGGATCTCCCCCTGGGTCGGCATGTGGCCTTGGTACATGGGGGCAAATTTCCCGCTATCAAATTTTTAATTTTGGACCGCATACATCCCAACCCCAGAGGGGGCGACTGGAATAAAATTTTACTCCAGCGAGAATTAAAATGGATTCATTTACTAAAAGCTACTACACCCCCGGGCCTCAATGAGGCTGTCTGCTTTAAACCCTTTTTAGAAGGTTTCAATTCTGGAGGAATGGAAAAGTAACTCCCGGTTTTCCCTCTTTCATCCACTTCAAGCTCCCTCTCTCCCCTCTCCCCCCCCTTCCCCCCCCCCCCCCCCTCTATCCATTTTCCACTACGGTTATTCCCATTAGCTATGTCCCAGTTTATTGGTATTACACTTAACTATGTACACCTAGCTGATTGTCTGGCCTCTTACATACCTCCCTGTTTCTCTCCCCCCCCGTTTTTTTTTTTTTTTTTTTTTTTTTTTTTTCGTGCTCTTTACATTGATCGGTTTTTTTCAGGGAACATTGTATCAGATCCATACAATCAGCTGGGTTGGTTCCACTCCTGGAACCCCCTCATGCCTGTATACATATCATTGCCTGTTCTCTATGTTGTGTCAGTATCTATTATATCTCAACTTGTGGTTTACTCCTTTGTTATCCGATGCCAAACTCCTTATTGGATGCTTTTGTTGGCATATTTATTCACTTTGATGTTTTGTATTAAGAAACCCTATTATCCTTCTCTGCCTTTTTTATTTTTATTTTATTTTTTTATTATTATATGGTCTAACATCCGAATTTGCTTACCCACCCCTACTTAAGATCTAATCGTCCTGTGATATGCCCCAGCCTGTCTCTCCATGCATTCCCATCCAGGCCACTGAGATCCAGCAGGGTGCATGTTGGAACTTCCATTTACCTATAATAATAATTTTTTAATCTACTATGTACTAGCCTGCTCATAACGCCTATATCATCCTTATTTTGACTCTGGCATATTCCCCTTTCTTGGTGGAAACTTTCCCACCTTATTTGGGATGCTTACATTTTTCCATATGTTTTCCATCATTGGCATACTTTCATTGCCACTGCCCGCGCCCCCCCCCCCCGTGGCGTGGGCGGCCAGAGCGGGGGCCCGGCACGGAAAACCGCCCCATACTTCCACCTTTGGGGCGGTATCTAGGGAGGTTGCTGGGCGTAGGCTCCGCCCTGCGCCCACCGCCTCCATATTGCCACTCCGGCGAGCATGCTCAGTTCGCCGGTGAGGCACTTCCGTGTCGGTGGGGCGGGTGTGCGCGACGTCGCTCCAACGTCATTGCGCCTTCGCGCATGCGCGGTAGGAGCGTCGCCGCGCACCCTCACTTCGGGAGGTCTTATTGGGCGTCCCAGCTGACGGCCTCCACTACACAGCTGTGCGTCTTATTGACGCCAGCTGATTGGAGCCTGTCATACATTTAAACCGGCCCCACTCACTTCCTGCTTTAGCGCTGTATATGCTGGATGCAGGTTTGCGTGGCTGGCCGTCTTGTAACACTCTGATCCTCACAGGTATGTTCATCACTTACATTGTTTGCTCGTTCTGTTCCCTTTCAAGGATTTTTAAAGGCCATTATCATAGATGTTTGATATCCCTCCTTTTTAGTACTCAATCCTTCACCCTGCTATGGTAATATCCTATCTGCTGCAGGTTATTGGAAAACTATACACATGTCCCTTTTAGGACTATATGTGTCTTTGACATGTGGATGTAGTATTTTGATGTCATTTTTTTTTTTTTTTTCTCCAAATTATTCAGCCCCCTATCCAACAAAACTCTTATTATATATGTATCTATTTGAACATATACATCTTTTCACCATATATTTTTACTAGGCATTTCTCCCAACATGCACCAATGCTACTTCATTAACCATTTCAATAATTATCGTATCATATACATACGTTTATTACATCTGTTTTCTATTAAGTACATTACCATTTCCACTACTATTTATTTTTGCATACTATTTTCGCCCCTCCTCTGTCATTTAGCCTTGACTATTTGGTTCTTTATATGCTTATACTTGACGGCTACCACCATAATATTAAATATAGATGTATATCTTTTGTATACCTTTTTTGGTCTGTCACTTTTATATATTGCATCTCTGCTAAAGGTACTTCTATTTTTTCATTTTTTAGGGGCGCCCTCCTGTGACCTCAGCTTTCCGCTCTGGCCAGCGCATGCCCGGGTCGGGCGGGATGGGTATAGTGTTTCACTCCCATATGGAAATTATTGCCTATCTTTCTGCAACCTATACCATCTATTAATATCACGTATACCCCTCATATCCAAAAAATTGCCCACCTGCGCCCTGCTCCTTTTCAGTGGCTCTGTGTTTTTAAACCTCTTCCTACAAGTAGTTAATGGAACTTTCCCAGGTAGGTGATCATCAGATCATAAAAAACTCCCATTGGATATCTACTGACAACCTGTTTACTATTTGACCCCTGTTCACACTCTTACATGCTGATTTATATGTATATTATCTTTTTTCAATACATTTAGATGAACCCCTCTTTTCGATCATGCCCCTGAAGAAGGACCCTAGATACACTAAACACCCCGAAACGCGTCGGGCTTGAAAAGAGGTTCCTTTTGCACCATTGTTAATTACTTGACTGTTTTATTATATTTACCCATCAGTACTGCTTTGTTATGGATGATATCCATTTTGTTTTTAATATTTGTATCTTTCTAATTGAATAAAATTTACACCTTCTTATATGCATTATAGCTTCTATTTCAAAAAACTCGTTTCTATCATGCAAGTGCCGGTAAAGTCCACCTAGGGGAACTCCTTTCTTGTGTTTCTGGGCACTGCATGCTCCTTGCTGTCATATGTACAAAAAGGTTGATGTGTCATATTTCAAGTACTAAAAGTTTCTCACAGCCATCCTGAGTTTAATGCTGAACTCCAGCCTTCCCTTCAGTGAGGCCCGGAACGGTGGATTGAAATGGAATTAGTGCAGGGCCGGGCATGACTGTGTGTCTAGTGAGACACAAAAGGTTAAGAAATGTGAGGTATTAAGGGGGAGGAGGCAGCAGGGAAAACTGGGGGGAGTGGCCGTATTTAGGCAAGGGGTGTGGCTAAGATTGAGGCAGAGTGCGGAGGAAGAGAAAGGAGGAGGCAGTTTTTCACACTGCTCCTCCAACATGGCAGAAATCGATGTTATCCTGGCCAGGATGAGACATGCGGCGGTGAGCAGAGGACCGGACTGGCTACACAGCCAGGTCGCAGCCCTGATTGAAGATGAGGCGGGTGGATCAACTCAGGGAGGTGAGGCGGCCCCACGCGCGCGGAGGTCTCGGCCTCCTACTCGCTTCTCACCAGCTAGGCCCGTTCATCAGCCCAGGAGCCCGCTGGAGGACCGATCAGCGCCACCTGCAAAAAAGAGCCAGCAGCTGGCTGCAGCAGGGCCCGGGCAGACTACACGCCACCGGGAGGACTTGAAGGTATGGTATCAGTTTTTGGCCTTGTACAACGGCAGATCAGTGTAGATGTCCAGCCCAGTGAGTAATTTTGATGTAGAACTGGTCACGGATGCTGCGGGCTCCACGGGGTATGGTGAATTCTTTCAGGGGCGTTGGGGTGCGGAACCTTGGCCCCAATCCTGGATGGAAGCGGGGTTAATATGTAACCTGGTATTACTGGAACTTTTTCCGGTAGTGCTGGCTATGGAGCTGTGGGGTGAGGCATGCCGGAATCTGAAACTGCGATTGAATTGTGACAACATGGGTGTGGTTCAAGTGGTCAATCGCTTGTCAGCGTCTTCACAACCGGTCATAAGGCTTCTGCAGCAGTTGGTGTTGTGGTGCTTGCAATTGAACATTTTTATTTGTGCTGTTCATATACCGGGCATCGACAACACACTGGCAGACTCATTGTCTCGCTTTCAGTGGGACAGGTTCAGAGAGCTGGCTCCGGCAGCAGAGAAGGAAGGAGTTCCTTGCCCAGGCTGGATCTGGGCGCTGGCCTTGGAGTTGCCGCGGGATGGATTCAGCAGTCAGTGAGTGAGTCCACATGGGCTGCTTATGCGAAGGTATGGAAGGAATGGTTGTGTTTAGTGCAGGAAGCTGGGGTTGGCACGGATGGGACAGAGGTAAGACTGTTGGTCTTGTATTTTGTGTCCAGGAACATGGAAAGAGGGGGATCGGTGTCTTCCATTGAGAGGAAGATGGCAGGTTTGTCGTTCTTTTTTAAATTGCTGAGGCATGAGGATGGGTCCTACTTGTCAAAGTTTCAATTCATATCGGTGTTCCAAATGTCTAAAAGGGGCTGGGCTGGATTTGGCGGCATACGCTTAACACTCCTTCCACATCGGGGTGGCTACGGAAGCTGCCAGATGTGGGTTGGATGAGGCGGCTGTACGTAGGATTGACAGGTGGGAGTCACGAAGATTCCGTACCTACTTACGGCCTCAATTGGCGGTGGAATGATATAAAAAAAAAAAACATTGGGTTACGTTGTTCTTGTTAATATCATCTTTGTTGTTCGTCTTTTCATTTCAGATGGAGGGTCTATATGCCTCGTCTGGATCCTAGGTCACTCCTATGTTTGTTGGGGGGCCAGGAGAGGAGATGTAAGACCAGATGGCAGACAGTTGGGTATATTAAGAAGAGAGGTGTACGTGCGCTGGCTAGGGATGCCCAGGATGATGTGGGGCAGGGTAGTACCAGAAGCGGAGCGATATGCGAGGTGTGACAGACCGCCAGATGTTCTAATTATACATGCTGGGGGTAACGATCTGGGAGTGCGAACGGTCAGGGAGCTGATCTCTGACGTCAAGTTAGATTTTGTACATCTGCGCACGGTTTTTCCTAACACTTTGCTGCTATGGTCCGACATTGTTGCTCGGATGACATGGCGCAAGGCAAGGCCAGTGGAGCGACTTAATAAGGCCCGCATACGAGTGAATAAAGTGGTGGGGAGGTTTGTGGTTCAGAACGGGGGCATGGTAATAAGGCACATAGAATTGGAGACTAATCTGGGCATATATTTACGGAAGGATGGAGTTTACCTCACGGATGTGGGGATTGATCACTGGGCCATGGGGCTTCAGGAGGGGATTCAACGGGCCCTGTGGGTGTGGAGGGGCCCTTACGGGTAAGGTTTTATCCTTCCGGGCTATGGCTGTGTTTCTGTTGGTCTTTGACGGTGGCAGTAAACAGATGTGATGAAAAGGGGTGGGGGGGCTCATCGGTAGTATGTGCCCCTCCGGTGTATTCCAGCAGAAAGGTGGATGGAATACAGTAATGGTTGCACTGCGGGAAGGGGGTTGTCTCTGAGCGGTTATACAGCTGGAGGCCTATCATGTTGGAAAAGGTCCCGCAGTATATTGGTGGTATATGTGGTGGAATGTGGGGCGCCGTCATTGACCAACAGACTGGGGTTAAAACAAGTTGTTTTACTGTTGTTATATCTTGTTATATATTTAATTTTATATTGGAGTTATTTATTTAGATTGATTTAATAAAAGGCTGTTATGGCCATTTATACTCCAAATCAAGGTTTGGTCCCATCATTTGAGGAGGGTAAGATAATGGGTTGTTGTAGTATAAGTGTTATAGCAGTAAAAGGAAAATGGGTACATCTGGACTACACTGGTCAAGTCTTGCACAGTTGTACAGGCTCTTCTCCTCCACTGAATTGCTTTTTCTGATTTCACCGCACACTGTGAGCTTCTCATAATGTGCATTAGAAGCTGCAGCAAGTTAGATCCCACCTCATTTCATATCTGCAGGACATTCAAGATAATCTAACCCTTTCCTTCCCAGTTTACCTGTCTTTGCCCCACCCCTTTCATTTCTTTGATTTCAGTTTTTTCAATCATGGAGGTTCAGCATCATATGTAGGCATTATCTAGGGGTCTACATTCAAATGAAGCCTGCCTGGGAATGCTCACTTCTCCAGACTGACATGCAAATATCAAAACACTTTGATTTAGTGGGTAACTCCTTCAAAGAGCCAACCCATTACTTATATTAGGGTTGAGAGCTCTTGAGAAGGGTACTGAGGGAGGGCGCTGCTACTCTATGGTACAGAGCCACTTGGATCGGCTCTGTACACAGTCTCTGTGAACTAATCAACTAATGAAAGCTTGGTTTACTGCCATTAAAAGGGTTGTAAACCCTCATGTTTTTTCATCTTAATGCATCAATTTGCTGAAATCCAATGCCCAGAGAATTGTGTCTGCACTTCCCTGCTTTAGTTCCCATTCACACCTGAGTGTTTTAAAGCGTGATTTTGAAAGAGCGACAAAGCTCGATTTGAAGAATCCCATTATTCTCAACGAGCCCGTTCCCACCTGAGCGATGTCGCTTGCCACCTGTAGCTTGAAAAAGAGCATTAGCTTAGTTGGGTAAAATCATGCCATTTTAAATTGGCCCCATAGACTTTATTGCGAGCATTTGAAAAATGCATGTTTTTTTTCGGGCGCTCTCATTTAAAAGTCTAAGGGGAAAAAAGTGTGCAATTCTGCTTCTGTACTACAGGTCATGTGTAAAATGCACATACCAACATTCATAAAACTGCTTCTGACTCTTCTTGCTACACTCAAACTCAAGCATGAATGGGTCTTCAGAACATTGGGAAGAAATAAAATAAAACTGAGACCCTAGACTCGAAATTGGCTTCTTTCAAAGACAGGTTGATGACTTGACCATAGGTCCATATTTCTTTATTCTTGACAGCGTAGTAACAATTAGTAGAAATACAGTTGCCAATGCATTTTGGGGCCAAAGAATCCCCTTTCATCAGAGCTTGGGGATAGGTTGCTAGAGTTGATATGTGGATTGCAGTGAAATCCCTGGAATGGGGATCTTGATCTGGAAACGGGCAAATGTAAAGACCTCTTTGGTGGTGTAATGGCATTTCCAGTTTAAGATAACTGGGAGGCATTATACCTCTGTGCGCGCCCCTATCACTAGTGACAGATTCTTGACTGTCACAATCAGTAGAAATACCGTTTCCAATGTGTTTTGCGGGCCAAAGAATCGCCTTTCATCGGGCTTGTGCTAGGTTGCTAAAGTTCCTATACGGATTGTGGTGAAATCACCTGCAAGGGGATCTTGATCTTTGAATAGGCAAATGTAAAGAGCTCATTGGTGGTGTAATGGCATTGTCAGTTATTATTGGGGGGCATTATAAGCCTGTGTCTGCCCCATAACCAGTAAAAACTATTACAAGGTTAAGAGACAGAAAAGCCAAGAATATAATTTTTTAAATGATCTCACATGGTTGGAGGACTCTTTTCCAAGATATGGAGCTTCCCATAGAGCAAGTGTTTTTGTTTCACAAAAAGGCTTATACTGTATATATACATTTGTTTTTATTTTATGAAGGAGCTGGAGCACACAAAGGTTAGTAGGAATAGTGCCCAAAGGGCCAGATAAATGAATGCAAAGGGCCACATCTGGCCCCAAGGCCGCAGTTTGGAGACCACTGGTGTAGGGGTTGCTTTTTCTGAAATGTATTGCTGAATAAACTTGGTTAGAGCATAGGAAGCTGTGGCATATGCCACTATGAAATTTAACGAGTGATGAGAGTACACTGTTCACTTTGGCACCACTTATTAGGACAGTCCCCTTTAGTAATGGCCCATAAATTGGAAGGGCAGCAGCCGCTCAGGGTGGGAACTTTTTCTCCCGAACAAGAACAAGGAAGCTCCAAGCCCCAGGCTATTTATGGACTCCCCCAGCCGTCTTCTGGGTACACTCCTCCAGGGATTGGCTGAGACAACATATATATTCAGGTTGCTGATTTGCCTTTTGAGACCATTACATTCTGGAATCTTCCAGAAGGCAGAGGGAAACAATTAAACCTGCAACCAGTGGAGCCAAGAACAGACCAAAGCAACCACAAACTGTTCCACTGATTACAGTGGAGCCAAAAAGAACTTAATCTACCTAGCTTTCCTATCAACCTATCTAGGAGGGTACTACATTGAGAAATAATGCCAGGGCAGCCCAACTGACACAACTGGTGGCTCTCCTCCAAGACTTTCCACTATCCCCACCCTTTCATGGAGGTTTCTGGACTCCCACACAACACCAAAAGCCAATTTTTGACAATTGTTCTCTTTATTTAAAAAAACAAAACACATATTGACAAATAAATACAGAAGGACGCATATGCTAAAAAAATGAGAGCGATGTGAGAAATTTCTACCTCAGGACAGAAAGCTTCGTTAGTTAGCAGGACTACATTCTTTAGCTATACGTTTACATAGAAAAATGTATAAAATGTCTGAAGCTGGTCTAATAAAAAAAAAAGAGCAATTTAACGGCCTTATTTATCAAAGTATCTAAGAATAAAAGATTGCCAACTAGTTGATCTTTTTGCTTTTCAGGGCGGTTTAGAAAATGAGAGCGGAAAGGCTGATCTATTGGCTGTAAGGAGCAAAGCAAACAAGTACTGTGTAAGCTTCAAGTTGGTCTGGATGGAGCTTGCACAGGGCTATAGAACGTCACTGCCCCCCATGTGACAGTTTGCGGGCCTGGTGAATGGCTGCTGTGGCATCAAGGAAGGAAGGAGAGAGAGACACACATGTTCCCCCATACTAGGGAGTATTTTAGGGTGGCAGGGAAGCATATTGAGGTTGAAATACACTTTTTCACTGTGGCGCAGTACTGAGCGTGTTAACGCAGACTTTGCCATAACACATGTTAACACATTTTATGTGTGTTTGCACTTTGCATTGCCATTCATTTTGAATGGCAGCCCAATGCACTAAGGCAACACAGTGTCAGCACAAGAGATTCAGCGCACCACCACGCGCACTACCATGCATTGTGGTGCACTGCATTGCCAAAAATTTTATTTTTTTGCCATTTTGGTGAATTGCCGGCCCATTTAACGGGTTGCCTAATGCATGAAAAAAAGGTGCATTAACTTGTGCACTTAAGCAATGCACCAGAACTCCAAGGTCTGAATGGGCCCTAAATATAAAGATAAGCAGCAAATGGGCAGGGGTTATAGGTGACCTGTGTACAGGGTCATTTTAAAGTAGAAATCCAACTTTTCCAAGTTTTGGATTGGGAGGTAAAGAGCTCAAAGTTCCACCTTGTTTTTGCTGCTTATAAGAAGAAGATGAGAACACCATTCCATTGAGGTGACACAGCGTTTCTGCAGTCCAGAGGTTTCCCTTAATCAAGGGCGGAATGTGGTAGATTTGGACTCAGGACTGAAAAAATTATTGTTCGGAAGGAAGAACTTTAATCAAAGTCTAAAACGTGTCCATTCCAATTTGGTGGCATGTTTTTACTGCTGTCTGTGTCTCCTTTCAGGAGGCTTCATCTCACTTCCTGACTTGGCAAATGGCATGCCCTGGGACAGGAAGTGAGGAAAATCTTGGTCTAACTTTTCTCCAACCAAATTCAAAATGCAAAAGTTATGGTTAGCTGTCTACGTAAACCCTTTGCTGCTTCAACTGGTTGAATTAATTATACCCATTTTTGTATACAAATACGAGGTTTGCTGTATCGCAGGTGCCAGTGAATTCTGATTTGGAAAATATGCCTAAAAGGGCGATACAACTCATTTCATTCTGCAGCACTGTGAATCTTTGTCGCAATGCTTGCCTAAAATAGACATGTGGAAAATTCTCTAGAGATACAATCTTAATTATGTGCCCGTGGGTCTTCTAGAAAATTCCAAAGACAAAAGTAAAAAATAAATCTGAAAAACACAACACAAGGCCAAAAGCAGCCTTTAAAAAAATTCTACTTTGAAGTCTGTTTTTTTTTTCAAACAAATTCCTTTTTCAGCTATATATTAGTATGAATGCTAATTAATCAGGTCTTAACCGCGTTTTATTTTTGAATGCCTACTAACCTGCCTTCATCATCTTTCTAGTCAACTATCAATGTACTGCTTTTGTTGTGATGCATCTAGTTTGACTGCTCATCTTAAAATGGTTCATAGAACGAGTTGGCCGTACATTCAAAATGGCTGAATGCAACCGCTTTCTAGAGCTTCACATTTAAAATAGGTTTATGGAACGCATACATTCCCCATCCAAGTGCTTCCTACATGGCGAGTGCTTTGGTTTTTGTGTAATTCTATACATAAAATTGACTATAATTTTGGAAAAATGAAATACAGTCATCAACTGCCCATAAATATTCAGAAATCAGTAAATCTTGACAACTCACCTCCCAAAACCAATAATTCTAAATCTGGCCATGAATGAATCCCAACCTCGACTAAGTTAAGCCCTGCCCAAACATGTCCATAGTTGGGCAAAGACACACTTAGTTCTTCAGGGGTCCAAAAATCAGTCTTATCAATATAGGGACGGTTGGGAACAAAGGTTTGTGAGCAAGCCTAGTGAATTCCACTTAACACATTCTAAAAAAAGAAATTCTCAGCTTCATCTTATTACTTCAGATATTGCCCTCTCCCCCCCCCCCCCTCCATTCACAGTCATTACAAGATTGCCTGGTTTGGGCATCAATGTCAAATGAACAAAGTCTTTGAGGCTAGATAAGAAAGTGGTCATCTCCGTCTTCCAAATCTACGTCTTCCAAAAGAACCACCCAAGGGATTTGGCCATTTTAGGATGAGCATGGGCTTGCTGTAATCTCTGCTTTAGAAGAAATGTTTTGTTTTTTCTTAAATTCAGAAGATGGGCTGTACAAGGCCAAAGTTTCTTTCTGAGATTTCAGGGGTTTATTCTCTGATGTAGATCCGTTTGCAGACCACGTCGTCGGCTATCATGAACTGAAAGAATACAATAAGTGAAAACATTATACTTCTATACAGTGACCACCAAAATTATTGTGCATGCCATCAGTTCTTTTTTACTTTAAAGGCAAAGCAAAGAGTATTGTCAGTGAGTGCATATTTTGGGTTATTGCGGTGTCTACTAAAGTGTAATTGTCCTTTAAGGAACCCCCACTCCATGGTGAAATACTTACCTTCTCCCCAAGACCTTCACTGTGTGACAATTACACAGCCAAGCAAAAGTCCTGGCCTAGTCCTCTACCTAGCACCTCAGTCATACCTATGGATGGTTTGTACTCATGGTGGCCTCTTGCCATTCAGTATAAACTATACATATGAATTAATGTGGCAACTGCATGCATGAGCACTAGAAAGAGGACCTGGCTGTGGGGCTCTAAATATGGCCACACAGTGAAGATCTAGGAAGTGGGGAGCTAAATACACTATATTACCAAAAGTATTGGGACGCCTGCTTTTACACGTACATGAACTCTAATGGAATCCCAGTCTTAGTCCGTAGGGTTCAATATTGAGTTGGCCCACCCTTTGCAGCTATAACAGCTTCAACTCTTCTGGGAAGGCCGTCCACAAAGGTTTAGGAATGTGTCTATGGGAATGTTTGACCATTCTTCCAGAAGCGCATTTGTAAGTTCAGGCACTGATGTTGGACGAGAAGGCCTGGCTCGCAGTCTCCGCTCTAATTCATCCCAAAGGTGTTCTATCGGGTTGAGGTCAGGACTCTGTGGAGGCGAGTCAAGTTCCTCCACCCCAAACTTGCTCATCCATGTCTTTATGGACCTTGTATGTACATGAAAGAGGCTTCTTACCACATGATCAGCTGTGACCAATCACAGCTGATCATCGTGTGAACCAGGAAGTGCCAGTAAACTGCATTCCTCGGTTCACACTGACAGGGAGAGACGATCAGCGGCTCTCCCTGTCAGAGGGGGGGTCTGTGCTGATAATTGATTATCAGCACAGCCCCCATCAGATGTGCCCATGAGCTGCCAATCAGTGCCCAACAGTTGCCAGTCAGTGCCCCCTCAATAAAGACTCTCAGTGCCCACTACAGTGCCAATCAGTACCCACCACAGTGCTAATCAGAGCCCACCACAGTGCCAGTCAGTGCCCATCACAGTGCCAATCAGTGCCCAGCAGTAACACCTGTCAGTACTTCATCATCAGTACCATCTGTCAGTGCCAATCAGTGCCGTCTATCAATGCCAATCAGTGCCCCCTATCAGTCCCATCAGTGCCACCAGTCAGTGCCTATCAGTGCTGCCTGTCAGTGCCCATCAGTGCCGCCCATCATTGTCCCTCAGTGCCGCCTATCAGTGCCCATCAGTGCTGCATATCAGTGCTGCCTATCAGCTCCCATCAATTTTACATATCAGTGCCTCCTCATCAGTGCCCATTAGTGCCGTCTCATCAGTGCCCATCAGTGCCGCCTCATCAGCGCCTCATCAGTGAAGGAGAAAACAAAATTTTATGACAGAAATTAAAAAAAACTTTTTTTTTTTTTCAAAAATTTCGGTCTTTTTTAGTTTGTTTAGCAAAAAATAAAAACCCCAGTGGTGATCAAATGCCACCAAAAGAAAGCTCTATTTGTGGGAAGAAAATGATAAAAATTTTGTTTGGGTACAGTGTTGCATGACTGCATGTCATTTAAAGTGCGACAGAGCTGAAAGCTGAAAACTGTCCTGGGCAGGAAGGGGCGAAAGTGCCTGGTACTGAAGTGGTTAAAGGACAATGTCAACTAAACATGAAGTGTTCCTTTAAGAGTAGCTATTGCTACAATTTTTTTTGTTTTGTAGAGAGCAGGTATGGCGTATGAACCCCTGTCAATATATATATATATATTACATTTATTTATTTATTTTTTGCCTCCCATGTCCCATTGAGGAGATTTTCCTTTGTTTCCTATCCCCGAGAGTGAGACACAAATGAAATGAAATGAATGAAAATCATCCCAAAATAAGGGGAAAGCCCCTCTTAAGCCAGCCATACATGGATCAAAGTTTTCCAAGATTCGATCCATGTATGGGCAGGCTGATTGTACTCAAGTGAGACATCAATCGACTTGGGTACAACCAGCCTGTCAGATTTTTTACATTCAATTACTGCCGGCACCTATAGCAGCTAGCAGTAATCATTGTGTTCCTCCCCCAGCTGGCAGAACACAATACCTCTGTGGGAGGCCATTCCACACTGACTGTGTTGATTGGGGAAATTAAGCAATTTTCTTTTTTTATTTTTAATTAAATTTAGGGATTTTCTGTCAATTTTCTGTTCAGGTGAGAATGGTCACCAGGACAAAAAAGAGAAAAAAATTTACATAACTTGGACAGAAATATAAAACTGGCATGAGTTCTAATCCCAAATTCTCAACCATCTAAAATTAGAGAAAAATAAATTGGTATGAAATATTCTAAAGTTTTTTATGTGACAGATTTTTACAATTTCCCCATTCCTTCCTTCCTTTAGAGAAGAACTCTGTTTGACTTGCACTTCTATTGGTCAGTGCTTTAATTTTAAATTTAAATTTAAAATTTAATTCATTAATTGAAATTTAAAATGTAATTTAAATGTAATTGCTGTTTAAGTAAATAAGCATTGCACTGTATATAAATTCTGAAGTTGGATTCAGGAAAGGCATGTTTTCTTGGGAAAGTGCTAAGATCCATAGACAGGTTATCTTACCAGGATGAGTTCCCCATCGTTGGTCAGCTCTCTGGACCAGGAGGTCTTGGGTCCGTCACCTTTCAGAAGTCGCTGCTCACATACCATTTTGTTCTCACTCTCCCATTTGGCCAGGCTCTGAATAGACACAAAGAGAAAACAAAAATTAGGCACTTCATTAAATAACAAACAGGCTCTTCAGACAAGGACACTTCAAACCAAAAGAGCCATCCATCATGAAGAGGAGACAGCAGCCTCCTCCTGGAGACATATCTTTGAGGAATCTAACACCCTCCATTCAATCCTTTCTTTTAGATTTCCCTGAGTTAGCAGCGTTCAGACTGGAAGAAAGTGACAGGGATTGAGGGAGGATGGATCACCTATGGACAACTGAAATTTAAGAATGGTTGACCATTTAGGATAGAATTGTTGTAGACTTTTTCCTCTGCTGATCGGCCTTTGTCTTTTTTTTTTTAGGTCAACAAACAACGATTCAGACGCTGAATAGCCAGAATGGAAGCTGAGATCAAGAGGGCCACAATGACATGTACAGTACATCGCCCTTATAGAAAAACGCTACTATTAAGTTCTCCAACAAGTGAGTGTGCAGCATTTGCCTAGGATCATGGTGGATGGTCAAATCTATGGCAGATCCTACAACCAGGATGGAGAAGTCGATCACCCGAATGCATATAACCACAGTACACCAGCTTCAAAAATAGTCCTTAGCTTGGATATGAAGATTAAAGTGTACCTGTTAGTTTGCTGCTTACGCCCAGTTTGCATTTGTTCTTCCAACACTTGGGCCTTGGGATTAGCCACTCAGGCACCCAGTGCTCCATCATAGGAGGAAGGCAGGGAAGAGACACGTTTCCCTGTACTTGGGAATTTCACTTTGTTCCAGTGGGCGAGCTACACGGGGCTATTACGTAAACCAGTTACTTTAAGTCAGCTTTTCACAAATCATGTTCAGCTCTCAGGGAACCCCTAGTAAGATTAGGCCATGGGGTTCATGGGGAAAATATCCCTTCCATTGGTGGTGGTAAGTGGGAAGAACTTGTTATTTTAAGTCAGCTTTCTGCAACCTGTTTACCCCAGAGGAACCCTTGAAATAACTTTCAGATCTCAGGAAACCACAAGTAAGATTAGTCCACGGGGTTTTTTGGGAAAAAAACCCTTCCATTCGTCGTTGTAAGTTGGAAGAATACCTCCCTTACAGTAGTGGTCAAAATGACACCCTTGCAATCCTACCGACGGCTCTGCCAAGGGGCATTGGACCTGGAACTATGAAGGCACCATCACATGGTAGGTCAGTTAGCCACAGCTCAAGGAAGCCCTAGCAACCTTTGGAGAAACCCCAAGGTTTCACAGAACCCTGGCTGAGAATGACTGCTTTAGGTATAACTGGAGTCTGACTATGATCCTCAATTTATTTTATTTATTAAAATACAAGAAATCCAGGGTATCCACATCATCAACAAGTTTCTAACATGTTTCGGCAGAAACTCAACCCATAGCTTCTGCCAAAACGCGTTAGTCTTGTTAGTTCTGTAGACACTTGATTTCTCGCCCCTTTAATCAATAAAGTAATTTAAAAGTCATAGATGGACTCCAGCCATTGTGTTTACTTGAACTACATGGGAGGCTAAATGGAGCTTTGCTGTTGAGACCGATGTCCCTCAACTCCCAATGATACAGAGATATTGTCAAACCTTGTGTGTTTGTCAAACCTGTTACTTTGCCCTGGATTTTTAAGTTTCCGTGACGTTCAGTCTCAGTGACAGGTAAGTCTCCAGTTAGAAGTTCTATCCCTTCAAAAGCGATCAAAAATGGTTTGTCTGGAGGCTGAAGCTAAGCTTTAAAGTTTATCCAAAGCCAAAAACTTTTTTCTTTAGTTTTAAATAGAGTGGTAAGGAGTTAGATCCTCTGTCAGATTTTTATTGCTTTTTGTCTCCCAGTTAGAAAGATTTACTCTGTTTGTCCTGACCTTTGTCACCAGGACAGAAAGTAATGCAAAATGAAAATTTTTGAGTTGTCACCAGAATTGAAAGAGAGAGAAACTCTTCCAGTTGGGTACACATGTTCCAGAGACAACTGTTTAAAGCAGACCATACACTGATTGAAATTCACCCAGTCCCAGCTTGACTGGCCGAATTTCGATCAGTGTGTGGCTGTCCCTGCTCCTTTAGAATTTGATCATTTACTCAACTTCTGTCAAAGGGACATGTTGGAAATGTTTTCTTGATCAGTGGCTGCAGCCACTGAACAATTAACCATCTATGGCTGGCGTAAGAGTGAACTTCCTCACTTTGGAGATTTTTTCTTACTTCCTGTTGTGTTTACAGGACAGGAAATGAAGGCAAATCCCCCCAATGGGACACATTCAGCAAAAACAGGGATTTTATCTATTCCCTACTCCAAGTTGATAAAAAGTTTAGGCTTTAGATGTCTTGGAATTCACCCCAATGATTTTTTGTACAGTGTCTCTGCCGTCTTTGTAATCAGATGAAAAAATCTCCAGCACAAAAAACAAAACAAAACACGATTTGTGCAGATTATTCGGCACAGAAGCAGCGCACGTAAGAAGAGGCAGTGAAGCAAGTCTTGCCGGCCCCGTCTGATGAGGCCAAAGAGTCAGATATCGGGTAATGAGATCAGAATCATGGTTGAGTTGAGAAAGCAGAGCGTGTGACCCGTTCCAGACTTGTCATGCTTCAGGGAGCTCTTCGCCGCCTTTTGTGAAGGATGGCAAGGTGCCACATGCTGCCTGGGCCCTTTATTAAAACGCGATGAATCATATTTTGTCTGATGTTTTCTGGGTCTCATATTCGTCCCTAACACATAATCAGTGACCTCAGTGAGATGAGATTCTTCGGAGTGCACTAATTCCCAACAATTTTCTAGGCCGGTCTTTATTCTTCCATTGTGTCTGCTATTTACAGACAGTGGATTGAAGGAAGACGCAGGCAAACGCAGTATATAAGTGTCTGGTTTTCAAACTTTTAATATATGTGTTGCCAAAACTTTCCTTTTTTTTAGTTTTGGATGGAGTAGGGAAGGGTTAAAACCCCTATAATTTTAACAGCAAGTGCAAGGAAATCTCTACAAAGATATGAGGATATTCTGTCAGCTGCACACCATTCCCGGTCAAAAGATCACCAAATAAAAGCAGCCTCAGCTCGCTCCATCCAAACCATGCACCCAACCTGTTTCATCCCTCTCCTGGGGCTTAATCATGGAGTTGGGGGTGTCCTGGTGGCCAAAAGCGCTCTGTGTATAAATGACAAGGCCTCCAAACCTGCAACCACTTTCAGGGTCTTCATAAGTGGTATGATAGCAATGGACCAACTATGAAGACTCTGAAAGTTGTTGGAGGTTTGGAGGCCTTGTCATTTACTACACGGAGTGCTTTTCCATTTGTTTTCCCCTTTACATTTTTGCTGTGCCCTACCTATTCAATTATGTTAGCGGCTCATGATTATATAAAACCCCTCGGCCATAAGGAAACCCCCATTTCCATGATTAAGCCCCCTGGGGGCAGGATGAAATGTGTTAGGGGGCATGGCTTGGATGGACCAAGCTGAGGCTGCTTTTATCTGGTAATCTTATGGCCGTGAATGGTGTGCAGCTGCCAGAATATCCTCATGTCTTTGCAATGTGCTTTGGGTCAGGCTGTACCGCCCCCCCCCCCCAGCCTACACCCTCACATTGGCTTCCACCTCATAGGACGATCATCGCATTAGCGGGACACCAAACCAATATTCAGAAATCTCAAAGTGAGAAAAATTTCCTGCAAAACAATTGTCACCACACCAGTACAGGTGTCCCCATTGGTAGATTTCCTCTATATTTGTCAGGGCTGGGCTCAGTCCTTCCTTCTCTGAGCTGGCTAATTGCCAGCTCCTATCTCTCCAAAGTTACTCAGCTGTTGATGATATCCTGCTCATCAGTCCTGCCTACTTAAGCCGTTCAGCCCAGTGGATCTCTGCCTTTGCCTTGGTCAACATCACAGAGACTATCGCCTGCGTTCCTGTTTAAAGACTTGCTTTGCTGACATCCCTTCTGGCTCCAGATCCTGCTTGCTGTTCCACTACATTGATCCCTGACTTCTGGCTTGGCTGACCATCCGTTCCAATTACTGAACTTTGGCTATGTTTTGACAATGTTTGTTCTTTTTAATTTTATTATTAAACAAGTGTGATTTAACTATACTTCTGTCTTGGTCTGATTTCATGGTTTCTGACAATATTCCAGTAATGGGTCTTTCAAATATTTTTCTGCTTTGGGGACAATGGTCACCAGGAAAAAAAAGAAGGGGGTGAGGCAATCTAGCAGGGATACAGATGGCAAATTAATCTTGAAACCAAATAACAGAGAGCCACACATTCTTATTGCCCATGATACTTTGATAACAAGAAGACAAACTGTAGCCAATGCGTTTCTAAAGAGCAAAACCACGCTTTATCCTTTGGCCGGGTGTTCTTTCCTCTAATGCATGCTATTTTCTAAACTCAGGTCATTTCCTGACTAACCACCAGTGGCAGCCCGTCCATTAGGGGCGCCCGAGCGCCGCCCGCTCTATCCACGGCCACCACCCTCTCCACCTTCTAGCGATGCGGCGATGCGATGCTCTATCTATCGCTGCCACCACCCACTTTCAGGATGCTGGGCGCCTGAATTACAGTGGCGGGGTGGTTTTTTGAAGCACCTGATTAGAGCCATAGGCTCTAACAGGCTTCAGAATAGGCTTCAGAATTGTGCTACGAGCCCACCCAGGTGTTAGAACAGTGAATGAATATTCGCTGTTGCAACACTGATCCTCTTCCTGGTCAATCAGGAAGCGGGTCTGATACCCATCACCAGATTGGCTGAAAGGACAGGCAATCCTATTGGGACACCTAGGAGGAGGGGAGGAGATGAACGGCGGAAGCGAGGAGGAGGAAGGAGGAGAAGACACAGGAGCTGCTAACTGATGCCTGCCGCAACCTGATGTCCGCCGAAGCCCCGATCCCTGCTCCGCCTTGATGTCCGCCGCTGCCCACTGCCTAGATGGTGTAAGTGGACTGAGTGGCAGTGAGCGAGCATGAGAGGTAGGCTTTGAGGTGCCGTGTGGGGGGGGTGGTCTGCCGCCCCCCAAAACCAAAAACCACGAGCTGCCACTGGTGCCCACCGCCAGTGGGTTTCCCAAAACTAAGCAACTCTTGTCCCTTACAGGATGTGGCAACAATGTAATAATGTGTCAACAATGTAAATTGGATACTATTTAAGAAATTCCTGATGGAAAATCTTTGTTAGAGTAGAAACAGAGCGGTCTTGAAGGAAGTCAATTGGAAGTTATAGTAGTGTTGGCGCACAACAAGAACACATAAACCACCAAAGCATTTTGGCACAACACTCCTTCGATAGGTCTTAAAATATTTGATGAGTGTGAACACAGGACTCAGCTTGGGTTGATTATTAAAAAAAATTAGATAGAAACATCTTGGAAAAGGTAGTAATGGAGAAATCCAAAATATTATGGTTGTCTCCCGAACAGGTGGGTCAGCCTTCCAACGGGGACACCTGTTCTGGTGATAACTGTATAAGAGGGAATATTCTTTCAATGTGGGGAAATTCATACTCACTTCCTGTTTGTCCCCAGAACAGGAAGTGAAAGAAATGTCCCCACTGATAGGGAATAAACCACTGATCACTCTATCCAAAGCCTAAAAAAAATAAATAAAGTTGGCTGTAGATACACTTTTGAGTTCCCTGTAATTAGCCGCTACACAGTCCATTATTCCAAATGAAGCTTGAATTTTTCCAAAGGAGACACCATCACCCTTCTCCAGTTTCAAAAAAATAAAGGACCCGAATGGCGTCCTCGAACAGCCTTGCAGCCAAAAATCACTTGTACGTTCACTGAGCTTATGTATTTCATCGGGCACAGTCTCAAGCCGGTGCCGAATTTCATCATGGCAAGGTTTCAACATAACCTCACTTTACCCAACCACAAATTGCTTCATCCGGAACCTTCCCGTACAAGTGCTGAAGCTGGCTTTTGATAAATATCCCATCAAGTCCTAAGGAAAACCCCAAATGCACAGTAGACGCGGGGACACGAGAGGCGTGAAGATTTAAATTTCCGCTTTCTCATACCTTGCAGAAGGAAACCGTTTAATGCTTTTAAACCGCAAGGCTAGCAGATCGCTCGAGAGGCCTGAACGAAGGAACCGGGATGGGGTGAACCGTGTAAACCAACACGTGTTAAATAAATAGCGCTATGAGTCATTAGCCTAGACGGGGAAGTCGAATCAGCTTTTTTTTTTTTGTGCTTGCTCGTCACTTGTCTTTTAATACGTCGCGAGATCTTCCAGCACGCCATAAAACACGATCGGATTTGGTAGATGAATTAGCAGTTTGGGGATGGCAGGGAAAATTTTTGCTCCTAAAACAGCAAATCATTTTTTTTATTTCTTTCTCTTTTTTTTTCGCTGAAAACAATGAGCGCTGTGTTTCGAGCACCTGCGTTCGAGCGTCCTGAGTCCTTATTTTATGGGTAGGCTTCTGACACTCGCAGGCAAAAATGAGCGTTGGGATTAAATGGCATATGGTCGGTCATAAAAACAACTCGTCTTTTGGAAAATCTCACATATATCTATAAAACAAATTTAACGACTTTTGAAAAATTCAGGATGGTGCAAAAGCATGATGGGGAATCGAGGTGCTTCCTGAGATTAAATATCAATTTCTTCCAAATTGCACAATTTCTAGTAAAGGCATGGACATGAAAAAAAAAAAATCAGCCAATCAGATGCTCAGATTTATTTTCCCATGCCGCACTTTTTATGAATGGCAATGGGTGTAATAGCGGCCATAGTCACAGAATCGATCAATACGATCTAAGCATTATCAATGAGACATATCCTGGGGTTGATTTACTAAAACTCGAGCGTGCAAAATCTGGTGCAGCTCTGCAAAGAATCCAATCAGCTTCCAGTTAAAGTTAAAAGCTGATTGGCTACCATGCACAGCTGCACCAGTTTTAGTAAATCTCCCCCATTATGTCATCGATTGGTTCTGTGCATAAACCGATCAGTTTCATCAAAATCATTCTGATTGGTCTGGACAGAATGTGAACTTTGTGATGTAGGAGCGCTGAACCTTGAAAACATTGTAAAAGGGAACATCACCCGAAACGCGTAAGGAGTCCAACTGTAGTATACATGGTCAGACGTCATGGCCTTACGGCTGGAGTTGTCATTTAATTTGTCTGTTCCCTACAATGTTTGTGAGTGTGTTGTTGCACTTTGTGTTTTTTTTACCCTGATGAAAGCTGAGTGCTGAGCCCCCCGAAATCTTTTAAAGGACTATACAAGCTGGTGTGGCATGCCCATCCTTTCAAAACTTTAGTGGACAGAATGTGAGTCCTACGTACACGCTACACCTTCTTACATCAGTCTGCACCTCTTCTTGAATTTCTCTGGGGTATGGTTCTCTGAAAGGCCTCTCACACAGTCAGTTAGGGCCTTAGTGTTATATACTATGTTATGTAGAATAATCACACTATGGTGTCATTCATTTACTATGCATATGTCAGCCACTGAACATTAACCCACTCGTATTTTCCTGCAAATGACCTCTCTTCCAGCCAGCATATAAGCTAGGAGGTGCACATAACACGGTGGCCAAACTCAAAGCCAATGCTTGTCTCCAGTGCTGTCACTAGCCTAGGAGACAATTGACCTGGAGGGGGCACCTGTGCTCTCTGACTGCACCTAAACACCGGAGATTCATGCTAAATGCCCAGTGCACATGGAGTATAATACTGACCAGTTGGTTTGAGAAAGGGGCCTAGCAAAGTGCAAACGCCCTTCTGTCCAGTCCCATTGGCCAATAAGGGTCACTCAGAAGAAGCAGAGTGGGCTACCTTCAGTGTGGTATGAAATTGAGCTGGGCATAGCCACACAAGGACGGTCCACTCTGTACACACAATCCTACTCCTGACTACCATGGTGACCCAGGTACTTTTTTTAATTCTGTTGAAAAAATAGGCCTAGTGGAGATCTTTACCTTGCATGGACGACCATCTACAGTCTGTTCTTCAAACTCCTCCCCTATTTTGAAGTAAATTTCTGTGGTTCGGACGGTGGTGGATGTCTTAATGTAGAACGTCTCGTCCTCCTGCTTTATCTCCACTGCCGGTTTCGAGGCGGCGGCTACCGCGATCTTCCTGAGCATCACATTGACTCCTAGAAATGCAAAGTAGAAAGAACATGAGTTAAAATTACATTGGTTATGACAATGCTGAACATAGACTATCACACTTCACTTTCTGTTGCCAACAGGAAGTGTGAGGAGATCCTCCAAAGTGAAGGAAATCACTGAATCAAACTTAACCTCTACTCCTGTTCTGGTGACAACTAGGAATGAGCTTAGGTTGGTTGTGAACCTAAAAAGGAAGGGGTCAGTGCCTGCCTAGTTAGCCAGGGTGTGCTTCGCCCTATATCTGCATGCACACAAATGGGCAGAAATGCTAGTGACATCATTGGCCTGATATGGCTACATGGTCATATTTGGTTAGTATCATTGACCTAATATGACCATGTGGCCATATTAGGTCAATGAGGTCACACATAATCATATTAGGTCAATGATCCCCGTATGAATATGACCGTGACCACATGGTCATATTAGGTCAATGATGTCACAAGTGTCTCCTCACCATATGACCATGTCCACATGGTCATATTAGGTCAATGATGTCACAAACATTGCATGCCCTTTGTGTATGTACAGTTATGAGGCAGGGAATGCCAAGGCCACACTTGATTGGGTCGGCACTGACACCTTCTTTCGAGGTTCAACAGAACATTGGTTTGGACTGAACCCAAGCTCATCCCTTGTGAAAACTCAACATTTTGGACTTTTCCTTCACTTTCAGTCCCGGAGACAAGAGTCACCAGGACAAACAGAGGGGGTGAACCAAACGTCTTAAAGAATCTGATCCACAAATACTGGATAACCCCCAGACCACCACAAGGAGTGGAATGGATATTGTGAGGCGGCACAGTGGTGCAGTGGTTAGCACTCTCGCCTAGCAGTAAAAAAGGGTCGCTGGTTCGAATCCCAACCACGACACTACCTGTCTGGAGTTTGCATGTTCTCCCTGTGCCTGCGTGGGTTTCCTCCGGGTACCCCGGTTTCCTCCCACACGCCAATGACATGCTGGTAGGTTAATTGGCTTCTGTCCAAAATTGGCCCTAGTATATGAATGGGGACCTTGGATTGAGGGTAGGGATTGATGTGAGTGTGCGATGTTCAGGGTTAGGAACAAGGGTCAGGGTTGTAGACCCACACTCACTCAGGTTGAACTGGATGGACTGGTGTCTTTATTCAACCTTACTAACTATGTAACTATGTGAGTTGATAAGATCCATTTGATGGAAGAGATCACCAATCTCAAAGGGCTGACCAAAACACGTTTTAAAAAACATGGGCGAGCTGGTTTCATTTCAAAAATACCAACCTCAGCAAGTTCTTTCTGGAGACAATCTCAGATTTTATTTTACAGTAGAACATGTTAGTATAAGTTTTAATAGTTGAATTGTAGACATGAGGAGACCAGTTGAATACAGGTCATACTATATCTACTAGGCAACAAAAAGAGCTCCACCCAGTCATCTTAGGAGTCCATAATCATGTCGATAAAATTGACATAACTGGATGATAAAAGACAGCTAACGTGCTTTGGAGGCCAAAGATTTTTCCTTCATCAGGGCTGAAAACAAGACACATCAGAAATCTTGATAAATATGAACACATTTTGAAAAAGAAAAGAAAATATATCTGATTTAATTAATGTCATAATCAAAACAATATTATATATATATTTATTTAAAAAAAAATTTAATTTCATATTTGTCATAATTTCTGATGTGTCTTATTTTCAGCCCTGATAAAGGGGAATTATTTGGCCCCCAAAGGATCGTGGCTGTCTTTAATCTTCCTGTTATTTTTTATTGGCAGTAACTGATGAACTTGTAAGATGGCCGCTTGGTGATCTTTTTGGTGATTTCTTTTGGTTTCCTCATTGATGGCCATTGCTTCTTTTGTTGGTGGGGCTCCAATTTGTGGTAGAGCTGCCAGGGTTCACTCATCTCCACCATTTTATTGGTTGTATTTATTGGTTGAACTAGATGGACTTGTGTTTTTTTTCAACCAGACTAACTATGTAACCAATGCTCCCTGACTGACACACAGAAGTTTCAAGTCCAATAGAAAGATAGAAAGATTGAATATCCCCAGTGGGCACTCAGACACCAATAAAAACCTGAAAGAGGTTCCCATCCCATACCATCTAAACAACAAAATAAAATGGCTTAAAATACACTTTAATAATGTCTCAAAATGGTTCCTCTACTTTTACACAGCAGTTGAAGGGTTCAAATTCTGTTATTGCTAAGGGACCAGTAGTGTGGTGTGTACTGGTGGATTTATTGTCTTCTTTCCATGCATGTGTGTTAATGGTAGGGACATTAGATTGTAAACTCTTTGGGCAGATGGAGACTAAATGGTTCAATGTTCTCTTCGAAGTGTAGAGTAAAGCTGACCATACACCAGTATAATTTTGGTAAAAAAAAAAATAAAAATTTTTGAAATGTTTTCTGAACATTCGTTCAATTTTCTAATAGTTAATGTGGTCAAATCGATGATCATTCTCGAGGATGGAGAAGGATGGAAAATGTAATGAATGAAATACTAACTGGGAATGTGGTTTTCTTTTGAAAAAAAAAATGTACTTACTGTAAGTAAGTACATGAGTAATTAATTGAGTAAGTAACTGAACCAAATTTTTAAGGTTTTCTTACAAAATTTGTCAAGTCCATAGTGGTTCTATCAAATCTTCCGACAAGTGATTTCCCTGAATTTCTGTACAAGTGAAATTCCACTAGTGTAGTGCGAACACGATACATAAATATGAAATGCATATATTTTGAGGCAATTTGTATAAATTATTATAACAGTTGTGGTGGGTCTCAGCTGTGGAAGACGATTGTGGTCAGGCTTCGGGGTCACAAAATGTCATCGGGCCAGTCGTCTGGCGGAGGAGTCAGAACACAGATGCTGTTCCTCAGACAGCGAGTTCCATTCCCATTTGTCACCGGCTTTTCTGTCATCGCGCTGAGGGAACCTTACACCATTTACCATGACGGACTCATTCCTGTGACCTCCTCACAGCTGCCTGCAATTAGACTGAGCTCTTCCTGATCACCTCCGACCATTTAATCTGCGTAGGCTGATGGGCTTACTTAAAGGAACACTCCATCAAACACAAATGTTTTTCATTTTAATATGACTTGGGGGGGGGGGGGGCAAGAGTTGATCTGCTAATTTTAATCTTGACATTCATTTTGTATCATTCCTGTTTTCAGAAAAGTCTCACGACGTCTGAGGTTGCAAAAAGGTTGGTAAAGAGTTCCCCAGTCTGAACTCTGACCACTTTTGTATTCTGAATGGGAGGCTAACGAGTACAGAGTCATGTGACAAGAGGGTAACATTAAGCAAAGGATGGATCCCATGAAGCCACACATCAATGCAGACCCACTGGTATTGAAATGAATTGCAGTCTCAGCCTGGGCTCCCTCCAGGCCACGCAAGAGGGTAATGGGCCACACAGATGCACCCCCTGCACAACAGGTTCACTACTGGAGGAACCTTAAAGAGGAACTCATCCACTCAGCAAATCCAGTGTTGTCCGGTGTAAGCCGCTGCTCTGTCTCAACAATTCCGGGTCCCACGTTGCCATCGTCTGTGAACCTCTGGTGTAGCTCTTTGGAGCCCAGCTTTTAATTAAGACATCTTGCCCTGACGTGACAAGTAAGAGACAATGTTGAGAAGCTCTCGACTAAAGCAACAATAACCATTACCGTAACTGGAATTTTCAATGAACCACAACGTTTCACTTTCAGGCAACGTGCTATAGGAGAGGTGACGATGACACGCAGTAGGAGGTGATGATGGCACTAAATTGCACCTGCATTCCTCCTGTCAGCCTCCAGCATAACTTGATTCTTCAACCTTCGAAAGAAAATCTCAGGGTATTTCGGCAAAAAAATAACTGACATAGCTGTGTCACCTGGAGTGTGCGCACTTGATGATAGGGCAAGGGGCAAGGTGAAGAAATCATTTTGCAGAAAAACTAATTTGTTTACTGTTCAATGCCAAAAAACCCATTTGTACAAACTATGTATGAGAGAACGTCATATTACTAAAAACCTGCCATAGATATGAGACAAGATTGGTAAATCTTGTGTAACTACAGAAAAGAAAGAACGAAAGAAAGAACGAAAGAACGAAAGAAAGAACGAAAGAAAGAAAGAAAGAAAGAAAGAAAGAAAGAAAGAAAGAAAGAAAGAAAGAACGAAAGAAAGAAAGAAAGAACGAAAGAAAGAAAGAAAGAAAGAAAGAAAGAGAGAGAGAAAGAAAGAAAGGAAGGAAGGAAGGAAGGAAGGAAGGAAGGAAGGAAGGAAGGAAGGAAGAAAGAAAGAAAGAAAGAAAGAAAGAAAGAAAGAAAGAAAGAAAGAAAGAAAGAAAGAAAGAAAGAAAGAAAGAAAGAAAGAAAGAAAGAAAGAAAGAAAGAAAGAAAGAAAGAAAGAAAGAAATGTTTGTGTTTTTTGTTTTTTTTTTGAAGAGGAGAGAATAAAAAAGAAGTGAAAGACTGGAAGAGAAAGGAAGAGAAGGGAAGGGAAGAGGAAAGGAGAGGAGAGCAAAGAAGAAAAAAAAGAGAAGCAAAAGGATGCTAAGAGAAGAGAAGAGAAAAGAAGGGAAAAGGAGAGGAGAGGATAAAAGTAAAAATATGGGAAGAGAAAGAAAGGGAAAAGGAGAGAAATAAAAAAGAAGTGAAAACATTGGAAGGGAAAAGGAGAGGATTAAAAAAAGAAGTGAAAAGATGGGAAGAGAAGGGAAGGGAAGAGGAAAGGAAAGAATAAAAAAGAAGCAAAAAGGAGAGAATAAATAGAAAAGAAGAGGAGAGAAGAGGATAACATAAAAGTGAAAAGATGGGAAGAGAAGAGAAAGGAAGGGGAGAGGAGAAGAGAAGAATGAATGAAAAAGAAGTGAAAAGATGGAAGGAGGAGAGGAGAGGAGAGAGGAGAGAAGAGAATAAAAAAGAAGCGAAAAGAAGGGAAGAGGAGAGGATAAAAAAAAAAGTGAAAAGATGAAAAGAGAAGAGGAGAGGAGAGAGGAGAGAAGAGAAAGAAAGGGAAGAGGAAAGGAAAGAATAAAAAAACGGCAAGAAGGGAAGAGGAGATGAGAGGAGAGAGAAGAGAATAAAAAAAGAAACAAAAGGATGGGAAGAGTAGAGGAGAGAAGAAAATAAAAAGAAGCGAAAAGAAAGGAAGGGGAAAGGAGAGGATAAAAAAGAAGTGAAAAGATGGAAGGAGAAGAGGAGAGAAGAGATTAAAAAAGAAGAGAAAAGGAGGGAAGAGGAGAGGATAAAAAAGAAGTGAAAAGATGGGAAGAGAAGAGGAGAGGAGAGAGGAGAGAAGAGAAAGAAAAGGAAGAGGAGAGGAAATAATTAAAAAAAGGCAAGAAGGGAAGAGGAGAGGAGAGGAGAGGAGAGAGGAGAGAATAAAAAAGAAACAAAAGGATGGAAAGAGAAGAGGAGAGAGGAGAGAAGAGAATAAAAAAGAAGCGAAAAGAAAGGAAGGGGAGAGGATAAAAAAGTAGTGAAAAGATGGAAGGAGAAGAGGAGAGGAGAGAAGAGAATAAAACAGAAGTAAAAGGAAGGGAAGATGAGAGGATAAAAAAGAAGTGAAAAGATGAGAAGAGAAGAGGAGAGGAGATAGGAGAGAAGAGAAAGAAAGGGAAGAGGAGAGGAAAGAATAAAAAAAATGCAAGAAGGGTAGAGGAGAGGAGAGAAGAGAATAAAAAAGAAGCAAATGGATGAGAAGAGAAGAGGAATGGAGAGAGGAGAGAAGAGAATAAAAAGAAGCAAAATGAAAGGAACGGGAGAGGATAAAAAAGAAGTGGAAATATAGGAAGAGAAGAGGAGAGGAGAGAGGACAGAAGAGAAAGAAGGGGAAGAGGAGAGGAAAGAATAAAAAAAAAATTGCAAGAAGAGAAGAGGAGAGGAAAGGAGAGAGAAGAGAAAAAATTGAAAAGAAGAGAAGAGGAGAGGATAAAATAAAAGTGAAAAGATGGGAAGAGAAGAGAAAGGAAGGGGAGAGGAGAAGAGAGGAGCAAATGAAAACAAAGGGAAAAGATGGGAAGAGAAGAGGAGAGGGGAGAGGAGAGAAGAGAATAAAAAAGAAGCGAAAAGATGGGAAGAGTAGGCAAGGGGAGTGTAGAGGAGAGGAAAGAATAAAAAAGAAGCAAAAACTATGGGAAGGAAAGGGGAAGAGGAAGAGGAAGAGAAGAGAAAGAGGAGGACAGAAGATGCACAGACAAATATAGATGAAAGGGAGAAAAGATACACAGATGACTAATAAATAAAAATGAGTCAGAGAAAAAACAACAGAGAAGAGATATACATGGACAGACAGATATAATAAATAAAGAAATAAAAAAGAAGAGAGCCATAGATGGATACAAGAATAGATGGATGGGTGATAGACATGCAAAAAAAGAGATAGAGAGATAGATAGATAGATAGATAGATAGATAGATAGATAGATAGATAGATAGATAGATAGATAGATAGATAGATAGATAGATAGATAGATAGATAGATAGATAGATAGATAGATAGATAGATAGATAGAGTAATGATATAGATAGATGGCATAAGGGTAGATTCTAGATAGAATACTAAGCCGGAGATTCTTTGTCGTTTGTCTGGTGGTATTTAATTTTTACGCCTGGCTGCCTGAGCAGATGCTGAACATGCCAGCACAGTACAAATAAAGGATAGTAGAAGTAAAGGTTCGGGTATTCTTGGAAGAGTAACAATAAAGGAATTGTACAGCGCTATGTACAGCAAGCCAAACAAGCTGACTGTTGAGATGTGATTAGCGCGGCCCACAATGGGATGACTGGTATATCTTGTGAGGTCTCTACCCTCCCAGGAGGCACGAGGTTACAGCAGACATATGATTTCTCAGAGACAGAAAAGGAGGTCACGTCTGTAAGAGAGACGAGCATGATCCAAAATAAAAAAAAAAAAAAAGGAGAGAGAGCTGTCATTTTCTCCCATAAAACCTATCTTGTTTGTGATGAATGAATAGAGAATGAGAGCCCTTGTTTGCTCCGGGGTTTAGCTGGCAAACTAAGCAACGCTGGCAAACATTCCATTCATGTTCCTCCCTGCATTTATACAGCATCATATCATCAAATCAAAAACCGATCCTGTCACCTGTGGCCTGCTGTAACCCTTGTCCTTCTTGTTCCGAGGCCTACAGGCATACAATAACTTGAAAACAGGGAGGGAGTTTTCAAGAAGTCACCGTCGCTTAAAAGGGGCTCCTTTAAGTACGTTTTTGCCCCTGGTCATCCAAAAAATTAGACCTAGTGGGCCAACTCAAGGACAACCAACTAGCAGGCCGGGTAGTGGTGGAATCTTTTAGCTGAGGATGCCCATAAAAAATGAATCCCATCTCTGACTTGTTGCTCCATAAGACATTCTAGACGGGCTCCTTTGAAAAAGGGTAGGGAATAATGCCGCGTACACACGGTCGGACTTTTCGGCTACAAAAGTCCGACAGCCTGTCCGACAGACTTTTGGCGGACTTTTGGCTGACTTGCGGCAGACTTTCTTACGAACGGACTTGCCTACATACGATCACACAAAAGTCCGACGGATTCGTACGTGATGACGTACACCAGACTAAAATAAGGAAGTTGATAGCCAGTAGCCAATAGCTTCCCTAGCATGGGTTTTTGTCCGTCGGACTAGCATACAGACGAGCGGATTTCTGGGTCCGGCGTAGTTACGACGTAAAGATTTGAAGCATGTTTCAAATCTAAAGTCCGTCAGATTTGGGGCTGGAAAAGTCCACTGAAAGTCCGGGGAAGCCCACACACGATTGGATTGTAAGCCAGCTTTAGTCTGTCAGCGTCCGTCGGACTTTTGTAGACGAAAAGTCCGACCGTGTGTACGCGGCATTAGGCCTTCCAGAAAAGTAGACCTAGTGGGCCAACTCAAGGGCTATCCATTACCAGGCAAGGTATTACATGGTTAGTCAGGTTGAAAAAAGACACAAGTCCATCTAATTAAAAAAAAAAAAATCACACAATCCCATATACACAATTCTTCACCCACAGTTGATCCAGAGGAAGGTGAAAAACCCCAGCAAAGCATGATCCAATTTGCTACAGCAGGGGAAAAAATTCTTTCCTGATCCCCCGAAAGGCATTTTCAGATTTTCCCTGGATCAACTTTACCTATAAATGTTAGTACACAGTTATATTATGTACTGTACATTTAGGAAATAATCAAGACTTTTTTTTAAAGCAATCTACTGAGCTTGC
Organism: Lithobates clamitans; assembly: GCA_037952925.1. Lineage (NCBI taxonomy): Eukaryota > Metazoa > Chordata > Amphibia > Anura > Ranidae > Lithobates > Lithobates clamitans. The sequence continues at coordinate 489,460 of JBBGZY010000791.1, forward strand.
CAGAACTACCCCTGGAGGGTGTCTATTCTACATTTTCACAGCTCTTACTGTGAAGAAACCTTTCCATATTTGGAGATGAAATCTTTTTTCCTCTAGAAGTAAAGAGTGCCCCCTTGTCCTATGCGATGACCTTAAAGTGAAAAACTCAACATCAAGTTCACTATATGGACCACTTACTGTATGTATGTATACATGGTGGTCATACCCCCCCTTATTCTCCTCTTCTCAAGAGAGAATAAATTTAGTTCCTCTAATCTCTCCTCATAGCTGAGCTCCTCCATGCCTCTTATCAGTTTGGTTGCCCTTCTCTGCCCCGTCTCCAGTTCCCTGATATCCTTTTTGAGAACTGGTGCCCAAAACTGAACTGCATATTACAGATGAGGTCTTACTTATGATTTGTACAGGGGCAAAATTATATCTCTCTCTATGGAGTCCATACCTCTCTTAATACAAGAAAGGACTTTGCTTGCTTTGGAAACCGCAGATTGGAATTGTATGCTATTATTGAGCTTGTGATCTACCAAAACCCCCAGATCCTTCTCCACTATAGGCTCCTCCAGTTGTACTCCCCCTAGCATGCATGATGCATGCATATTCTTAGCCCCCAAGTGCATAACTTTACATCATTTTGATGGAGCCTTCTTGCCAAGGTTGGCCTTCAACAATCAATCCTATCCCTGATTGGTTGCTTCATAAGATGCTCCAGACAGGGCTCCTTCAAAGAGGTTTTTGCCCAAGGCCTTCTTGAAAAGTAGACCCAGTGGGTCAACGCAAGGGCCACCCAGTAGCGGGCAATGTAGTGATGGTGCCTTCTAGCTAAGAATTCCCATCAAAAATGAATCCCATCTCTGATGTGCTGCTCCATAAGACAATCTAGACATGGCTCGCTCAAAAAAGGGTGGGGAACCAGGCCTTTCAGAAAAGTAGACACAGTGGGCCCCAGCTCAAGGGCTATACATTACCAGGCAAAGTATTGATGGAGCCTTCTAGCTAAGGTTGGCCTTTAACAATCAATCCCATCCCTAATCTTTTGCTTCATATGACGTTCCCGATGGGGCCCCTTCAAAGAGGTTTTTGCCCAAGGCCTTCCTGAAAAGTAGACCCAGTTGGCTAACTCAAGGGCTATCCATTACCAGGCAATGTAGTGATGGCACCTTCTAGCTGAAGATGGCCATCAGCATTCAAACCCATCCCATATCTGTCACTCTATAAGATGTTCCAGAAGGGGGCTTTTTAAAATAGGTTTTTGCCTGAGGCCTTCCAAAAAAGTCGACCCAGCGGGCCAATGCAGGGGCTTAAGGGTATCTATCTGAGGTAGCAATGGAGAATTCTATATGAGGATGGCTATCAACAGTTGATCCCATCCCTTCCATAGGATGTTCCAGTAAGGATTGCTTTAGTATTTCGGACTGTAGCAGGGAAACAATTGAAATAATGGGATGCCAGTTGGTGATTTAAAGCTAAGCTTTAAAATTGGAGTGTACAGCCATCCATAAGGTGGCCTAGATAGGTGCCTCTCTGAGGACAGGCAGTGACAAATCTCTAAGTAGGTGCCTCTCTGAGGAAAGGCCGTGGCGAATCTGCTACTTCAAAGTTTGGCTATGTTCTTTTGGAGGAACTTGAGGAATCATTTCCTTATCTCAGCCTATAAATGGGCACGGGCACTATTAGAGCTTAGTTTAGTTTTCTCCACAGAAATTGGAACACCTGGCAATTAGTAACATAGAACATTCCAAAGATACAGTTGCAAATAGCGTCTTATCATCTTTACCCCCAGTTAGGCTTGGCCAGGGGTAAGTACTCCCTGGGATATTAAAGAAGGCTGGGAGATCATGAAATCATAGGGAGGCAATTGTTGCAATTAAAAGCTTAGCTCCAAAATTGCCACGTTTATGGCCATTTGACCATCAAATCAGTTTATGGCCTTATATTGTAAAGCGCTGCATAAACTGTTGGTGCTTTATAAATCCTGTATAATAATAATAAAATAACAATATGAAGATGCCTCACCAACAATAAAAAATCTTCTTCAACTGTCTTCTAGAGGGCATGTGCAATTTGTAGGCAATCAGCCTACAAATGGGCACGGGCACTGTGAGAGTTAAGTATTGTTTTCACCATTTATAGTGAAACAAATGGCATTTAATAACGGGGAGCAATCTGAAGATACAATAGCTATTGTTTGAAATCCCTATGTGGCTAATTGACTCCCCCCACCCTTCTCAAGCAGGCTTGGCCAGGAATTATCAGCCAAGGTCACGGAGTGGCCCTCAAACATAAGAACATTCCTCAATGGCCGTAGGCACCCTAAATTTTTCAAAGCTCTGTTTAATCCAGCCCAAACATGAGCACTTCAAAGGAAGTTATCATCTTGACCCTGTAAATGCCTGAAAGTGTGGAAGAAATCAGAAGGCTATCAAGACTTTCTCTTTTTTTTTTTGCATCCCAGTTGGCTTTGATCTTTCCAGAAGAGGTTTAACACTGAGGTGATAAGCCATAAAGCAATAAAAAGCTCTCAGATATTTAAGCAGGCCTCTGTGACAATGGAGGAAGCAGTAAAACTTCAAGGGCTGTTTTCTGCCTTGTCAATTGGAGCCCAGGCTTGGGATTGTGGTAGGAAAAAAAAATGGAGGGTGGTCCTCCATATTGTTTGATGTAGGATGACACAATCAAGTGTACAGAGGTTAAACGGAGGGTGATGAGGGAGATTGTAATGACCTGGGAGGATTCAGGAGAGGTCAGGCAAACAGACATTTAATGGAGTGGACACCATAAACCGGGGCTTTTATGTGGTAGGATAATGTTAAAGAGGACCTGTCTTCTGTCTTCAGGATGCCCATAGATGGCATATCTGTCAGTGGGAAGGGTGAATTTCACCACTCCTCACTATCGTAACTTATAGGAATCTGAACATGGCCAAACGGGCAGAACAAAGGCCATGTAGGGAGGACTATAGCGGTTTTGTAGCGATGTTGTCCAGGGTGCAGTCAACTGCCCTGGCCACTTACTGCAGAGCAAGGCCTGACGTCAATGGGGTAGCTCTTAGGATTGGTCTTAAAAAAAATTACAAGATAAAAATCTATCTATCTATCTCACAATGGTTAGCTATATGCATATCGTATTAATACGTGGAATACATTCCTCTGATGAAATTAGTAATGGCTCCAGATATATCCACCATGTAAACTTGTGGTCACACGGCACTATTAATATATTCCCATCCACCGGGGAGATGATAATGTGATATGAGAGCGTCCAGTACGGGAATATCATGTAACTTGATTATCAATCATACAAGCCAACCGATAGAGGAAGGAGCTCCAATTAGATAGATAGATAGATAGATAGATAGATAGATAGATAGATAGATAGATAGATAGATAGATAGATAGATAGATAGATAGATAGATAGATAGATAGATAGATAGATAGAACAATAGCGGTGACACACCCAGAGCCTGCGCTCTGTTTTCTATGTGTAGCTCTGACAGTATCACATTTCAGACAATGTTCCACAACCCCCACACACACAAGGGCTGAGATCTGAGATCAGAGGACATCGGGGTGATAACACGGAGATAACGGACAGACAGGGATAGCGATGGACAGATTCCATCCTGCGCTTTTTTTTTTTTTTTTCCAGCTCTGATAGTTTCATGTTTCAGGTACTCGGGAAGCAGACTGAGTTTAGGCAGTTGAGTTCAGAGAGGATACATACGGCTTCCGTTCTTCTCTGAACCAATGGGAAACGCAGGCTAGGTGTTTCCTGCTGCCAGCTCCGCCCCCCTTTTTCAGGAAAGACGATGCAGTGCGCCAAGTCTGACTTTAGAGGCACTGTGAAAACCCTGCTGAATTTGCCACAATCTAAAGTAACGAAGAAGTGAGCGTGTCTAAATGTTTCCTGGAAAGCGTCGAACTTGAAGGTTAACATTGAAACACGAAGCCGGTGTCACCTGCAGGTGCAGTTTATATTTCCATCTCTTGGATCCGGACTTTTTAGGATTGCGTTGTGATAAGGCGAAGGAAACTGGGAGAGCCAATGACAACACGGCGAGTGTTGGGGGATGGGGGAGGGGGGAATGGACGGCTGCCAGTGAAGGTGAGCTAGACGGAGACAGAAACCAGAGACAGCGCTGCCGCTGCCAGACGGATCAAAGAATTTTCCGCAATAATCTTCTACATATTAAAAAAACCCCTAAAAACTTGGCTAATAAACGGCGAGCTAAAATTACCGCCATTCAGAGAGGAAAAATGCACCGCGGTAGGAGAACATCATCGCCCTTCCCTGAGTTCTGTAAGCTTCACAAGAGCCTACGGCACGCTAAAGTTGCCTCTCAGTGCATACTATTGTGTGTCACTTTGGCATGCCTTAAGAGCAGTTAAAGTTTGAGGAATCAGAGGCATGAGAACACTATAAAGGCTTCACCCCAGTATTATATAGGGCACCTTAAAACGTACTTAAGACATGCTAAAGTGAGCCCTCACTCCATAGTATCATGTGTCACTTTAGCATACCTTAAGTCTAGGTTCACATCTATGGGGCTGCGCTTGATGCGTTTTTCAGACACGTTTTGCGGTACATTTTGCGTTTTTTAAACCCTTGTTTTTTTTATGCGTTTTTGCATGCAGTTTTCATGCATTTTGTGTTTTACGTTTTTTTTTTCCCTCTTTAAACACACTGTATATAGCTGGTTGCTAAGGAGGGGGCCGGCAAGCCGGCCGCCGCGTCCTTAACAACCGATGAGTCATCAGCTGTCAGCAGGGTTCGTCGCTGACAGCTGAATGGAAAAAAAAACTATAGCTGGCAAAAAAAAAAAAAAATTGTTATAGTATAGTATATAGTATAAATTGCCTACAGAAAAAAAAATCGCCAAAAAAAAACGGCTTGGAGTCCTTCCCCTCAGGTCCATACCAGACCTTTTCGGGTCTAGTATGGATCCGGAGAGGACCCCCCTTGCCAAATTTTTTTTGTAAAATGGCGTAGGGTCCCCCCCAATATCCATACCAGACCCTTATCAGAGCATGCCGCCTGGCAGGTCAGGAAAGGGAGAGGACGAGCGAGCGCCCCCCCTCCTGAACCATACCAGGCCGCATGCCTTTAACATGGTGGGGATGGGTGCTGTGCAAGGGCCTCTTCCCGACAACCCTGGCCGGTTTTTGTCATGGTCTGCGGGTGGGGGGCTTATCGGAATCTGGAAGCACCCCTGGGGCCAAGGGCCTCTTCCCGACAACCCTGGCTGGTGGTTGTCCGGATCTGCGAGCTGGAGGGCTTATCGGAATCTGGAAGCACCCCTTTAAGAAGGGGCCCATCAGATCCTGCCCCCTCCCCATGTGAATAGGTATTGGGTACGTTATGCCCCTACCCATTCACCTCCAAAAGTCCTTTATTAATAAAATAGTTCTAAACTGTCTTCTCCTGCTTTTGTCTTCTTCCTCTCCTGCAAAAAAAAAAAGCTGCTCTTCTTATGTGTCTTCCTCCATTGTGTTGTCGTCCGCTGTCTGGCATCTCTTATATAGCCATGGGGCGTGGCCATCTGATGACATCGACCAGAGAGCCTGCCCCTTGTGGTGTCACATATATAAGAGATGCCAGACAGTGAACGACAACACAATGGAGGAAGACAGCCACAGAAGAAGAGCGGCTTTTTTTTTTGCGGGTAACCGATGGCAAGGAAGAAGACAGCACCGGGAGAGACAGCGGTGGGAGAGGACGGCGGCGGGAGAGACAGCGGAGGGAGAGGACGGTGGTGGGAGAGACAGCGGTGGGAGAGGACAGTGGCGGGAGAGACGGTGGTGGGAGAGGACAGCAGCGGGAGAGACAGCGGTGGGAGAGGACAGCGGCGGGAGAGACAGCGGAGGGAGAGGACGGCGGCGGGAGAGACAGCGGTGTGAGAGGATGGCGGCGGGAGAGACAGCGATGGGAGAGGACGGCGGCGGGAGAGACAGCGGTTTGAGAGGATGGCGGCGGGAGAGACAGCGGTGTGAGAGGATGGCGGCGGGAGAGACAGCGATGGGAGAGGACGGCGGCGGGAGAGACAGCGGAGGGGGAGGACGGTGGTGGGAGAGACAGCGGTGGGAGAGGACAGTGGCGGGAGAGACAGCGGTGGGAGAGGACAGCGGCGGGAGAGACAGCGGTGGGAGAGGATGGCGGAGGGAGAGACAGCGGAGGGAGAGGACGGTGGTGGGAGAGACAGCGGTGGGAGAGGACGGCGGTGGGAGAGACAGCGGTGGGAGAGGACAGCGGCGGGAGAGACAGCGGTGGGAGAGGACGGCGGCGGGAGAGACAGCGGTGGGAGAGGACGACGGCGGGAGAGACAGTGGAGGGAGAGGACAGCGGCGGGAGAGACAGCGGTGGGAGAGGAGGGCGGAGGGAGAGACAGCGGTGTGAGAGAATGGCGGCGGGAGAGACAGCGATGGGAGAGGACGGCGGCAGGAGAGACAGCGGAGGGAGAGGACGGCGGCGGGAGAGACAGCGGTGGGAGAGGACGGCAGTGGGAGAGGACGGCGGCGGGAGAGACAGCGGTGGGAGAGGATGGCGGCGGGAGAGACAGCGGTGGGAGAGGTGGGAGAGACAGAGGAGGGAGAGGACGGCGGCGGGAGAGACAGCGGTGGGAGAGGATGGCGGCGGGAGAGACAGCGGTGGGAGAGGATGGCGGCGGGAGAGACAGCGGTGGGAGAGGACGGCAGTGGGAGAGGACGGCGGCGGGAGAGACAGCGGTGGGAGAGGATGGCGGTGGGAGAGACAGCGGTGGGAGAGGTGGGAGAGACAGAGGAGGGAGAGGACGGCGGCGGGAGAGACAGCGGTGGGAGAGGATGGCGGCGGGAGAGACAGCGGTGGGAGAGGATGGCGGCGGGAGAGACAGCGGTGGGAGAGGTGGGAGAGACAGAGGAGGGAGAGGACGGCGGCGGGAGAGACAGCGGTGGGAGAGGATGGCGGCGGGAGAGACAGCGGTGGGAGAGGATGGCGGTGGGAGAGACAGAGGAGGGAGAGGACGGCGGCGGGAGAGACATCGGTGGGAGAGGACGGTGGAGGGAGAGACAGAGGAGGGAGAGGACGGTGGCGGGAGAGACAGCGGTGGGAGAGGCGGGAGAGACAGAGGAGGGAGAGGAGGGAGAGGACGGCGGCGGGAGAGACAGCGGTGGGAGAGGATGGCGGCGGGAGAGACAGCGGTGGGAGAGGATGGCGGTGGGAGAGACAGAGGAGGGAGAGGACGGCGGCGGGAGAGACAGTGGTGGGAGAGGGCAGCGGCGGGAGAGACAGCGGTGGGAGAGGACGGCGGCGGGAGAGACAGCGGTGGGAGAGGACGGCGGCGGGAGAGACAGCGGTGGGAGAGGACGGCGGCGGGAGAGACAGAGGTGGGAGAGGACGACAGCGGGAGAGACAGCGGAGGGAGAGGACAGCGGCGGGAGAGGAGGGTGGCGGGAGAGACAGCGGTGTGAGAGGATGGCGGCGGGAGAGACAGCGATGGGAGAGGACGGCGGCAGGAGAGACAGCGGAGGGAGAGGACGGCGGCGGGAGAGACAGCGGTGGGAGAGGACGGCAGTGGGAGAGACAGCGGCGGGAGAGACAGCGGTGGGAGAGGATGGCGGCGGGAGAGACAGCGATGGGAGAGGACGGCGGCAGGAGAGACAGCGGAGGGAGAGGACGGCGGCGGGAGAGACAGCGGTGGGAGAGGACGGCAGTGGGAGAGACAGCGGCGTGAGAGACAGCGGTGGGAGAGGATGGCGGCGGGAGAGACAGCGGTGGGAGAGGTGGGAGAGACAGAGGAGGGAGAGGACGGCGACGGGAGAGACAGCGGTGGGAGAGGATGGCGGCGGGAGAGACAGCGGTGGGAGAGGATGGCAGTGGGAGAGACAGAGGAGGGAGAGGACGGCGGCGGGAGAGACATCGGTGGGAGAGGACGGTGGCGGGAGAGACAGATGAGGGAGAGGATGGCGGCAGGAGAGACAGCGGTGGGAGAGGCGGGAGAGACAGAGGAGGGAGAGGAGGGAGAGGACGGCGGCGGGAGAGACAGCGGTGGGAGAGGATGGCGGTGGGAGAGACAACGGTGGGAGAGGATGGCGGTGGGAGAGACAGAGGAGGGAGAGGACGGCGGCGGGAGAGACAGCGGTGGGAGAGGATGGCGGTGGGAGAGACAGAGGAGGGAGAGGACGGCGGCGGGAGAGACAACGGTGGGAGAGGATGGCGGTGGGAGAGACAGAGGAGGGAGAGGACGGCGGCGGGAGAGACAGCGGTGGGAGAGGGCAGCGGCGGGAGAGACAGCGGTGGGAGAGGACGGCGGCGGGAGAGACAGCGGTGGGAGAGGACGGCGGCGGGAGAGACAGCGGCGGGAGAGACTTAAAGGGGGCTTCCAGATTCTGATAAGCCCCCCCACTCGCAGACCCCCACAACCACCAGCCAGGTTTGTCGGGAAGAGGCCCTTGTCCCCATCAACATGGGGGCAAGGTGCTTTGGGGGGGCAGAGCCCCCCTGCCCCAAAGCACCCATCCCCCCGCACATGTTGAGGGCATGTGCCCTGGTATGGTACAGGAGCGCTCGCTTGTCCCGTCCCTTTCCTCACCTGCCGGGCTGTATGCTCGGATAAAGGTCTGGTATGGATGGGAGATCAAGAGGTGCATGCTGGTTACCCAGCATGCACCTCTCCAATGCTTATCCAGTAGGAGATATCGATTGGGCTTCACATGCCTACAATCATGATGGCAACGGCCACAACAGGAGGGAGAAACTTGTAAGTATTAAATTTATATTTTAGAAACATCCACAATTAACCTTGTATACTTGTTTTTTTATTTATTAATTAATAATGCTCGGATCAATGAAAAAAAAAATAATTTGGCCGGAACTCTGCTTTAGGGACGAGGTGGTTGGCTTCCCGGCCCCCTGCTTAGCAACCACCTATATACAGTGTTAAAATCAAAACCGCAAAACATGACAAAAATCGCATCACAAACACAACACTTGCCTTTCTGGTGCGATTCCATTGAAGTCTATTACCTGCAAATCGGTTGGAAAAAAGTCCCCGAACCCTTTCCAAAAACGCACCGGCCGCAAAACGCATAGATGTGAACTTGTACCTTACGAAACCATGTTAAATGGACTGTAGTGCGTTTCTGCCAACTGCAAAATGCACTAAAAAACGCATCAGTGTGAACCTAGGGTGAGTGAAAATACAGCTTGAAGGATCAGAGGCACGGGGGGCATTATAATGGTTTTATTTAAGGCATGCTAAAGTGCCCTCTCAGTCTTTATTATGGAGTGTCATTTCAGCATGCCTTAAGCCCCATACACACCATTCGATTTTCTGCTGAAATTTGTCTTCAGATTTACTAAAACCATATAATATTAGGTCAAACCTTAAGAGTTTCAATCAGGCAGGCCCTTCCACTACATGGTTTTGGTAAATCTATAGACAAAAATCTGCAGAAAATCTAATGCTGTGTATGGGGGTATTAAGAGCAACTCCAGCTTGATAAACCAGAGGCAAGGGGACACCATAAAGGTCTCACCCTGGTTTAGTTTAAGGTGCCTTAAAGTAAGCCTAAGGCACGCTAAAGTGGCCTCTCAGTGCATACTATTGTGTGTCACTTTATCATGCCGTAAAAGCCATTACGGCCTGGTGAATCAGAGGAATGAGAACAAAAAGTGAGCTTAAGGCATGCTAAAGTGACTTTATACTATGGTGTGTCATTTTAGCATGCCTTAAGTGTAATTACAGTTTAAACAATCGCCCATTTATTGATTAAAATGAGACCTGTGATGTGTCAGTTGGGGTACTAATTGCTCTCAGTTGTAAAGCTGATATATTTAAAGCTGTTACGGGGATTTTTTTTTAGGTTGCATCCTGCGGTTTGATGTTCTTCCACTCAATTCCCATAATCCTCTGCACACTAGGTGAAATTTCAAATCAGGCTGACTGGCTGCTCATTAAAACCCATTCCCGCCATGCACAGTGCAGCTCACAGCAGCTTCATGAGACAAGCGGTGATTTCAGTTCATTATAAAACTTCTGGACGAGCTCATAAAATCCATCCCCCCCTCCTGTGGCAGCAGCTTAATCGGGAGAACTCCCCCGGAGTGAACAGACAGAGAACTTAATTAAAATAGAAGGGTGTTCCCCTCTGATAAACGAGCTGTTATTTCTTACAGCTGGGGATGCGACACCCCGACCCCGGCCGTCTCACTCCTCACGCTGCGTCTTGTGCGGAACAATTAAATCCCATTAATTTCGGGGCGGCTGGAGGGGCCCGGCGGTGAAAAATCTCTATTTTCCCTCTCAGCGGGGAATGCGTGTCAAAGCCGTAACTCAAAACAGCCTGCGTGTCTCCAGCTGGCAGCCCTCTGCCCTGGGCCCGGGGCCAACGTTCTGCCAATCGCTCCCCACCGCCCGCTGTCCATGGAGAAAAGGGGGCGACCCGCGCTCTGCACCTGTTCCGTGCTGCCTCCGCGACGCGCCGCAGGGGGGATCTTACTTTAACCCCATCGGTGGGGGCGTCCTATACTACGGACCGCACAGGAGCTGAGCTCCGGGCAAATACATACTAAGGATTTGTATTTCTGTCCATCCAGTCCTGAGATTTACACAGCTCTGCCACACAGCACAGCCCTGCCTGTCAGAGGAGGAGACCTGATTTGTCTCTGCTGCAATTAAGAGACACTTACAGGTCTTCTCCCTTCCCCCCCAACTTGTGACTGGACAATGAAAGGAGAAGCAGGCAACCTGATGAGCTCATCGCTCTTTCACTCTGCTCTCTCATCCTATCAGCATGCTCCTTGTGCTGATTCTTCTTCTCCTAGTCTGAGCTTTGCTATACAGGTACTGCAAGAGGCTCATACCATTCTATATACAACACTATATTATGTTATAGTAAATTATATTATGTTATGTTAAAACATCATATAAAATAATATACTATATTATACTAGCTTATATTATTATATATTTTTTATATTTTTTATTATATTGTGTAATATTATATTAAATTATATTATTTTATATTATACTATGTTATGTTATATTATATTGTATGATGTTATAATATATTATTTTATATAATATTGAGTTGCATTATATTATACTATACTATACTATATTATATGTTATTATACTACATGTTATGTTATATTATAATATATTATATTATGTTATACTACACTAGACTATTTCATATTATATTATGTTATTTTATTTTATGTTATATTAAGTTATACTATACTTGACTACATTATATTATATTATATTATATGATGTTACGTTTCGTTATATAATATTATATAATGCTTTCAAATGTTATATTATATATTATAATCTGTTAAATTCTGGTATACTATTATTATTATATTTTATTATATTATATTATACTATACTAGACTATTTTATATATTATTATATTGTTTTATTTTATGGTATATTAAGTTATACTATACTTGACTATATTATATTGTATTATATTATGTTATGTTCTGTTATAATATAACATTTATAGCATTATATAATATTATATATTATAATCTGTTAAATTCTGGTATACTATTATTATTATATTATATTATATTATATTATATTATATTATATTATATTATATTATGCTGTAATATATGAATTTAAATTATGTTATATTTAAATATATTATATATTTTATATTATATGATGCTATAATATATTATTTTATATAATTTATATAATATTGTGTCGCATCATACTATGCTAGATTGTATTCTATTATGATATATTACATTATACTATTATACTACAGAATGTTATATTATAATATTTTTTTAAATTAATATTATATTATGTTATAATATACTATATTATGTTATATTATATTAACTTATGTTATAATATATTATTTTATATAACATTGTGTTGTGGTATACTATACTAGATGTTATTATATGATAATACATTAGATTATACTATTATATTATATTATATTATACTACAGAATGTTATGTTATTTTGCAAAGCGCTTTGAGAATCCACCTTTAAAGGCGCTATATAAAATAAAGTTTATTATTATTATAATATAATATATTTTAAATGTATATTATATTATGTTACAATATACTATATTATGTTCTACTATTATTATTATATTATAATTTATTATAATGAAAATCCACTGGGGAGTGTGGGGGCTCCTCGGGCATATATTTAATAATTGAGAAGGTAGAATATATTCAGTCATTGCTTATAGCCCAGCAGAAGAGAAATCCCATCATAGCCTCCCAGTCCCACCAATCAGAGTGGACCTGTCAGAAACTTTACAAGTCTGTATAAATACTTTACTGACACGTCACAATATTCAGCAACACCATCATTCCCCTGTAAAGCTTATCATTAATAAGCCATCCTTGAGCACAATCAAGTGACTTTGCCTAGCCTGCGATGATGTCACCAGTCTGCTGCAGGCAGGAGGAAGCATTTCCTCAGTCTCCCCTCCCCCAGGGATCACTCAGACTGCTACCTTTTAGCAAGTCACAGACTGAGAGGCTGCAGTTAGGGGGCTGATCTGCGTCAGGCATTTGTGAACACAGCCAAGAACTGCCCTGGCACCGGATTTACATGACCTCTGAGGCCCAGAAAGTAGATGATGACCCCGGATGATGCCTGAGCAAAGATGGTGCCGTTCTTCTGGAAAGCAGAGCAGATGAATGCAGGCATTACTTAGCATGCATTTCAGTAAGCCAGACAAGCTGAATGTCTTATAACATGTATTCTATAGGATTCAGGAAATTCCAGATATAAAAAAATGACAGCTGGACTCTGGGTGGGGGGTGGGTGGGAAGCGCACACCGCGGTAATAAATCCGTACAGTTCGGGTTACATGACTTTGTGCCGCCATAAATCAGGAGACGGTGGCTTTTCCAGAATGATTGCTGGCAGAAAACCGGCTCCGGCTTCCTCCAGGGAAAGGGGAGCGCTGATGGAAAGGGATACTGCTCGGTGACCGGAGCAATAAAACATGGCCGCCGCCGCACCCTCCCCCCCCCTCCTGCGGGGAAGGTGCGAGGCTACAATACAGAGATATCCGTAATGTGATGGACGTGGGGGAGACCTCCTCGGGGGGGTTAACGAGAGAAATATTCTCAGAAGGACTCGTGGGAAGGAAGTGTACATTTCCATATTAAATGCCTCGGCTGATATTTAATTCATGGCGTTCACCCGGGCGCGCTGGCAGCGCTTAGGGCGGCGAGGAAAACGGACCCGGCTGACCCGGATCGGCGTAAACGGGGCGTGAAGAGACGTGTCAGACATTAGAGCCTGACTGCAGACAATTTTTTTTAAATTGAGTTCATTTATTGTGCTTAAGGCATGCTAAAACGGCCTCTCGGTGTGTCATTTTAGCATGCCTTAATGCTGAAGCTTAGTCTGCTTATATTTTGCCTTCCCTGGTTCCCTTTTCCTGTCCTCATCAACATGCACATTTATTTTTTGAAAATTTTCTATTTTTTATCTAATGTCTTATTTTACATCTGGGCCTCTGCGTCTCTCTATGCAATAAAAGCAGATCATGACAGGTGGGAGGGGCCAGCAGGGGGGGCGGTACATAGCTTCCTGAAACTAACACAGCACCCTCCCAAGAGGAGCCCTGATGCAAGGCAGAAAGCCTTGATGACAGTAGAGGGCGCTCTTAGCCAGGCTGTATTTGCATACGGACCGCCCTGGGTAACGCCCACATGTGATGCTGATCCTGTATGATTGGAAGAACTGAAATCTAGTGAGGGAAAAGAGGCGGAGCCAGGGACAATCAGGCTGGGCAGGAAAAGGGATAGATGATGCAAGCAGTGGGAGGAGTTATGCAAAAGAGCAGAATACCATGATGACAGTAGAGGGCGCTCTTAGGCAGGCTGTATTTGCATACGGACCGCCCTGGTTAACGCCCACATGTGATGCTGATCCTGTATGATTGGAAGAACTGAAATCTAGTAAGGGAAAAGGGGCAGAGCCAGGGACAATCAGGCTGGGCAGGAAAAGGGACAGATGATGCAAGCAGTGGGAGGAGTTATGCAAAAGAGCAGAATACCATGATGACAGTAGAGGGTGCTCTTAAAAGCAGGCTGTATTTGCATATGAACCGCCCTGGGTAACGCCCACATGTGATGCTGATCCTGTATGATTGGAAGAAGTGAAATCTAGTGAAGGAAAAGGGGCGGAGCCAGGGACAATCAGGCTGGGCAGGAAAGGGATAGATGATGCAAGCAGTGGGAGGAGTTATGCAAAAGAGCAGAATACCATGATGGCAGTAGAGGGCGCTCTTAGACCTGCTCCATTCGCATACAGACCGCCATGTGTAACGCCCCCCCATGTGATCCTGAGCCTCTATGATTAAAAGAACTGAAATCTAATGAAGGAAAGGGACAGTCAGGCTGGGGAGGAAAGCGCTAGATGACGCTGGGCATCCCTCCAGCTAGGAAATGAGAAGCACACTGTGAGAAGCTGCTTTCATCTGCATCGCACAGACTGCTGCTGCCCACAAAAAGCCTTTGCAAGTATGACTTTGTGAAAGTCGGTATTTGCATAGGAATAGGCCCCGCCCCTGCCTAGATATAGGTTTTGCAGGACTACTGTGGATGGGACTATATCTGTGCCTCCTGGAGACGTTTGCCCGTTCGGATTGGTATACAAGGTCCCTTTAAATAGTCGCTGCAATAAAAAAAAAGGATGTTGTTATGGGCGGAGCCGGGTGGGCGGAGTCAGTCCCAAGCTTCTATAGCTTGGATACTCCTATAGCGAGAAGCTCCTTGCCATAATTCCTGACCACTATGCAGTTTTCAGGTGTCCCCGCCCACCACGGTGTGTCCCAGCTCCTCCCCCTTACATTCTCCATTATTAAAAAAATAAAAAATAATAAATCCAGTAGTAATGGTAGGAGACCCTTATAACACGCACTTTAAGCACGCAAACCCGGGAATTGGTGTAACTCTCCAGCAACCACCAAATGCTGAAAGATCATTTCAGGGTGGAGTGACCCTTTAAGGGTGAAGGAAAGTGTTGAGGAGCTATGGTGTCCCAAGGCAGCCAATCAGAAGCACGGGATTGCGCTCCCTATATATTAAAGGATCTCACAGCTCTGAGCTTACTCTTTGCAGATCTTCATGTTCTGTTTCAAGAAGCGACTTGCCCTGGGAGGTGGGGGGGGGGGGGGGGGGGGTTTGGCAATGTGCGGAACAGACGAGCCATAAAGTGAGATCACAAATTTCCCCGGATCTCCAGATGCTTTCCCCGACTTCGCCAACTCTAACAATCCTAATAAAACAAAACCTTCCCTCGGCTTTGATATCTGGAGGAGTTTACGGGGAATGTTAAAGCTTCTGAATTTTTCATGAACCTCATAGACTCATAGATCACTCAAGTCATAATCGTTTTACAGCGTTCTTCCCACTGACCACCAACGTAAGGAACATTCTTCTCACTGACCACCAACGTAAGGAACATTCTTCCCACTGATCACCAATGTAAGGAACATTCTTCCCACTGACCACCAATGTAAGGAACATTCTTCCCACTGATCACCAATGTTAGGAGCATTCTTCTCACTGATCACCAATGTAAGGAACATTCTTCCCACTGACCACCAATGTAAGGAACATTCTTCTCACTGACCACCAATGTAAGGAACATTCTTCTCACTGACCACCAATGTAAGGAACATTCTTCCCACTGACCACCAATGTAAGGAACATTCTTCTCACTGACCACCAATGTAAGGAGCATTCTTCTCACTGATCACCAATGTAAGGAATATTCTTCTCACTGATCACCAATGTAAGGAACATTCTTCCCACTGATCACCAATGTAAGGATCATTCTTCTCACTGATCACCAATGTAAGGAGCATTCTTCTCACTGATCACCAATGTAAGGAACATTCTTCTCACTGATCACCAATGTAAGGAATATTCTTCTCACTGATCACCAATGTAAGGAACATTCTTCTCACTGATCACCAATGTAAGGAATATTCTTCTCACTGATCACCAATGTAAGGAACATTCTTCTCACTGATCACCAATGTAAGGAACATTCTTCTCACTGATCACCAATTTAAGGAACATTCTTCTCACTGACCACCAATGTAAGGAACATTCTTCTCACTGATCACCAATGTAAGGAATATTCTTCTCACTGACCACCAATGTAAGGAACATTCTTCTCACTGATCACCAATGTAAGGAACATTCTTCTCACTGACCACCAATGTAAGGAACATTTTTCTAATTACCCCCAATGGACTAATCTTGGAAGAGATTCCTCTTGGGTAAAATTTGACAAAGACTGATCTCTGCTATCGATACAGTAATAGAGAGTCGAAAATGTTCTATTTATGTATATGGAATTTTGCGTTGCACGCCAACACTTTATGCACAAACTATTCTACAAGTCGATCATCTGCAGCTGCCAAACTCTTTGGGAGTTAATCATTTTTTGCCATTGCCTGCTCAGTTGTACATCCCCCGTTCAAATCCAAATTACACTGACAGTGGGAAGGGCAGGCTTGTTATTTGGAATGAATCCGTTACAATGTAACTCATTAGCAATTTAAGAGAGACCTCTTCTCCAGACCAAGTCGGGCTGTTTGCATCACAATGCGGGAGGAAGTGTGAGCTCTGTGGGTTTGGAAAGGGGGAAATCTTATCCTGAATATAGGCAACAAGTTTAAAAGCTGGTTACAAATTATACAATATACTGTATATTTCAAGAACATGTGTTTACAGGTACTTGCAAGCTCATGGGCTGAGGATACACTAGGAAACAATCTTCAGGAAAATATTAAAGGATAAGCCCACCCGAAAGTGATATTTTAGGAATAGGTGGCGCTTGGTCGGCTTGGTGAGCCATCTCTTGACTTCCTATAGGTCTTGGATATTCCAAAAGTAAGATCTCTATGCTTTAACTCCCAACTATGTTCCTGCCCACCTGGTGGTTTTGGATGTTCCCACCTAAATCTCTCCCCATACTGGGCAAAGTAGGTTTGCATACCCAGGAGGTCAGCTTAGAGATGATGGAAACCCCTCATAATGGGTGCAGCAGGTGTACAGACCTGGTAACTCAACACAGGGATGGTGGGAACCCCTCATAATGGTCACAGCAGGTGTAGAGACCTAGGAACTCAGCACAGGGATGGTGGGAACCCCTCATAATGGTCACAGCAGGTGTTGAGACCTAGGAACTCAGCACAGGGATGGTGGGGACCCCTCATAATGCTCAGAGCAGGTGTAGAGACCTAGGAACTCAGCACAGGGATGGTGGGAACCCCTCATAATTGGTAGAGCAGGTGTACAGACCTGGGAACTCAGCACAGGGATGGTGGGAACGCCTCATAATGGGTACAGCAGGTGTGCAAACCCGGGAACTCAGCACAGGGATGGTGGGAACCCTCATAATGGGCAGAATATGTGTACAGACCTAGGAACTCAGCACAGGGATGGTGGGAACCCCTCATAATGGGCACAGCAGGTTTACAGACCTGAGATCTCAGTGTAGGGATGGTGGGAACCCCTCATAATGGGCATAGCAGGAGTGGAGACCTGGGAACGCAGCACAGAGATGGTGGGAAACCCTCATAATGGGTACAGCAGGTGTGCAGATGAAGGAACTCAGCACAAGAATGGTGGGAACCACTCATAATGGGCACAGCAGATGGGAATTTACCATCAATAAAGCATAAAGTCCATGAGAGACTAAAAAAAATTGCCTAATGGTATAACCCATCTGCATCTATCAAAAACTGGGGTTGACACTTTAAGGTTTGTGTTGCTTGTATATATACTATAAAATATTACAAACTATAAGGTTTGTGTGGCTACCTGAAAGGGTAGCTGTAGACATTGCTGGCTAAGGGTCCCTTACCAAACTGCTATCCTTATCCCCCTAATAAGAAGTGCCTTCAGTATGATTGGATAGATGTACTCCGTAAGCCTAAACATGGATGGTCACCCACTATGACCAACCCTAACCTAGGAAACCCTCACAAATGAAAGGAGCTCCTAGGTGTTAACTGAACCCAGGACCCCAGCATTAGGTTTTATATTTAAAAAATCAAAAAATAATATATATATATTTCAACTCTATATAATACACAATAATACTCTGTATTAGAGTGAGGAAACAAAAAACAATTGAACAATGAAAATCCTGATATCTGTGTAATAGAAGGCGATGAAAGATACAAAGCTCTCATTATTGATAATGTATCAATTTGGTATCTTAGTATGTGGTGTGGCATATTGATCTGATTATCTGTGTATTATGGAGAGGTATAATATTTAAAGTTCTCATTATCTGTGTATTAGAATAATGCATCAGACATTGATCTCTTCATCTCAGGGTATTAGGAGAGGTTAGGACATATCATAATCCAATGAACATTACAAGGAAAAAAGTATCCATCTGCTATCATAGGATGAGGCATCATCTGAGTATTAGAAAGAAGTATAAGATTCAAAGTTCTCATTGTCTGTGTATTATAATAATGCATCAGACATTGATCTCTTCATCTCAGGGTATTAGGAGAGGTTAGGACATATCATAATCCAATGAACATTACAAGGAAAAAAATATCCTTCTGATATCATAGGATGAGGCATCATCTATGTATTAGAAAGAAGTATATGATTCAAAGTTCTCATTGTCTGTGTATTAGAATAATGCATCAGACATTGATCTCTTCATCTCAGGGTATTAGGAGAGGTTAGGACAGATCACAATCCAATGAATATTACAAGGAAAAAAGCATCCATCTGATATCATAGGATGAGGGATCATCTGTATATTAGAAAGAAGTATACGATTCAAAGTTCTCATTGTGTGTATTAGACTAATGAATCAGACATGGATCTCTTCATCTCTGTGTATAAGGAGAGGGTAGGACATATATTAAACCATATATATATATATATTGCAAGGTAAGAAGTATCATTCTGATATCTTAGAATGGGATATTGATCTAATCATCTGTGTATTAGGGCAAGGTATAATCATACATGAATCTAAAACCTGCATATTAGGTCTCAATATGTGAATGATCCATCAGATGTTAGGATGTATCTGTGTATTAGAATAATGCATTAGACATGGATCTCTTTATCTCTGTGTATTAGGAGAGGGTAGGACATATATTTATCCAATGAACATTACAGGGTATGAAGTATCAATCTGATATCTTAGGATGGGATATTGATCTAATCATCTGTGTATTAGGTCATAATATATGAATGATCAATCTGATGTTAGGATGTATCTGTGTATTAGAATAATGTATCAGACATATATCTCTTCATCTCTGTGTATTAGGAGAGGGTAGGATGCATATTAAGCCAATGAATATTACAAGGAAAAAAGTATCAATCTGATATGCTAGGATGAGACATGGGGTAATGTTCTTATTATCTGCTTATTAGGATAATGCATCAGACATGGATTTCCTCATCTCTGTGTATTAGGAGAGGGTAGGATCTATATTAATCCAATGAATATTACAAAGTAGAAAGTATCAATCTGATATCCTAGGAAGAGGCATGGGGTATTGATCTTATTATCTGTGTATTAGAAACAGGTGTAAGATTCAATGTTCTCATTTTCTGCGTATTAGGATAATATATCAGGGAAGGGTCTCTTCATGTCTGTGTATTAGGAAAGGGTAGGACATAGCATAATCCAATAATTATTATAAGATATTAAATGTCAATCTCATATCTAGGCATTGGATATTGATCTGATTATCTGTGTGTTAGCTCACACTATATGAACAATCAATCTGATGTTAGGATGTACCTGTGTAAAAGAATATGGAATCAGACATGGATCTCTTCATCTCTGGGTATTAGGAGAGGGTAGGATTTATAATATTCATTGAATTTATATAAGGTAAAAGTAGTAATCTAATATAATAGGATGTGGTGTGGGATATTGATCTGATCATCTGTGTATTAGGAAGAGGTGTAATGTTCTCATTATCTGTGTATTAGGATAATATGTCAGATATGGATCTCTTCCTATCTGTATATTAGGAGAGGATAGGACATATAATCCAACGAATATTACAAGATACCAAATATCAATCTGATATCAATGCATGGCATATTGATCGGATTATCTGTGTATTAGGAAGAGATGTAAGATTCAATGTTCTCATTATCTGTGTATTAGGAAGAGATATAAGATTCAATGTTCTCATTATCTGTGTATTAGGATAATGTTTTGGACATGGATCTCCTAGACTGTGTATTAGGAAGGGGGGTAAGACATATCATAGTCCAATGAATATTACAAGATATGAAATATCAATCTAATATCTGTGCATGGAATATTGATCTGATTATCTGTGTATTAGGACAATGTATCAGACATGGATTTCTCCATATCTGTATATTAGGAGGGGGTAGGACATATCATAATCCAATGAATATTACAAGACATGAAATATCAATTTGATATCATAGGATGTGTCATTGGATATTGATCTGATCATCTGTAAATTGGGGGAAGGTATAGGCATATACGAATCTAAAACCTGTATATTAGGGCACAATACATGAATGATCAATTTGATGTTATTATGAAGAGTGGGATATTGATCGAATCCTTTGTGCAAAGGAGCCACTTCAGACCTTTGCGGTCCACCGCGGTGCATTACCGTACCGTATTTCACGCGCTATCACGCATTGCGTCATGGCAGCCGATTCACATTGTGTTGGCAGCCAGTGCATGGCAGTGTAAAGAACCTGGACCTGCTGCAGTTCTAAATAAATGGTACCGCATCACAAATGACCGCGTGTTACTGTGCGCCGCTGCGGTAAATGTATAGATTTAAAGGCGCCCTTAGGACAAGATGTCAGATATGAATTCTGTGTAGTTGTGTACAATAGAGGTGTCTAATGTCTTTGTACTACCATATGGAGATGAAAAAAACCTATGTATCAGAACATGTAAGGAGAAAAAATGTTTGATCTGTGCCGAATTTAAGTTTTTGATGTAAATCCTTCTATATTACGATGAGTCGTATTATGACAAGATACTTTGGTATTAGGACGAGTCTTGGAATCTGTATTAGGATTAGTCTAAGTATCTGTACTAGGACTGGTCTTGGTATCTGTATTAGGACCAGTCTTGGTATCCATACCAGGACCAGTCTTGGTATCTGTATTAGGACCGGATTTGGAATCAGTACTAAACTGGTCTTCATATCTGTACTAGGTCCAGTCTTGGTATCTGTATTAGGATGGGTCTTGGAATCTGTATTAGGATGGGTCTTGGTGTCTGTACTAGGTCTGGTCTTGGTATCTGCATTAGAACTGGACTTGAAATCAGTACTAGGACCAGTCATGGTATTCATACCAGGACCAGTCTTGCTATCTGTATTAGGATGGGTTTTGGTATCTGTATCAGGACCAGTACTGATATCTATATTAGTACAGGTCTTCATATTAGTATGAGGACCAATCTTTGTACCTGTATTAGGACCGGTCTTGATATCTGTACTAGGGCCAATCTTGGTATCTGTACCAGGACCAGTATATCTGTATTAGGAATGGTTTAAATATCTGTACTAAGACTGGTCTTGGTATCCTTATTAAGACCGGTCTTGGTATCTGTATTAGGACTGGTCTGGATAACTGTACTATGACCAGTATTGATACTAATATGAAGACCCGTCCTAATATAGATATTAGGACCAATTTTTGTATCTGTATTAGAACCGGTCTTGGTACCTGTACTAGGACCAGTTTTGGTATCTGTATCAGGACGGGTCCAGGTATTTATACTAGGATTGGTCCTGGTATCTGTATTAGGATCAGTCTTGGTATCTGTATTAGAACCAGTCTTGGTATCTATATTAGAACCAGTCTTGGTACGTGTACTAGGACGAGTCCTGGTATCCATATAAGCACCAGTCTTTGTATCTGTACTAGGACTGGTCTTGATTTCTGTACTAGGATCGGTCTTGGTATCCATATCAGGAACGGTCTTGGTATCTGTATCAGGACAGGTCCAAGTATTTGTACTAGGACTGGTCCTGGTATCTGTATTAGGATTAGTCTTGGTATCTGTATTAGAACCAGTCTTGGTATCTGTACTAGGATGTGTCTTGGTATCCATATAAGTACCAGTCTTGGTATCTGTACTAGGACCGGTCCTGGTATCTGTACTAGGATCGGTCTTGGTATCTGTACTAGGGCTGGTCTTGGTTTCTGTATTAGGACCGGTCTTGGTATCCATATTAGGAATGGTCTTGGTATTTGAATTAGAACCGGTCTCGGTATCTGTATTAGGACCAGTCTTGGTATCTGTATTAAGACCAGTCTTGGTATCTGTATTAGGACAAATACAAATGAGGTGATATGTAGAAATCTAGTGATATTCTTGTTTTAGAACAAGATATTTGTGTAGTAGATCGTGTCTCCTTTGTATTTCACGTCTCCTTTGTATATCATGTCTCCCCTTGATATCTATTAGAAAGAAATAAAAAAAATGATATCTGCCTATCATCCTCCAGGTCTATATTAGGACTAGGAGGTAAATTTAATAAATTACAGACTTGGATTATGGATCATCACGCCCGACCCGTAAACCTAAAGCTGCCCTAAGCTAACTCGGCACACAATAAGCAGCGAGGAAGACGTATCGCTGTTCTGGGCGCTCACTCACCCAACGCCTTCAGGAGCTCCTCAAAATTTTCAGAATATTTCATCTTCCAGTTCCCGGAGAAGTTGGGCATCTTTGGGTTAAGTCGGAGGACCAGATGACAAGGAAAAAAAGAAGACGGAAGTATTCTGCACGCAAAAACGAGAGAGCACGCCTGGGGCTCAGTCACCTTTCTGCAATTTTCAGATGAAAAAAAAAAAAGGTTGATGAGATCAGCAGGAGTCTGGACGTGTCAGTCTGGGATATCCTCTTTGTACAGTGGTGGCTCCCTGAGTCAGCCTGCCTGCCCAATCTCTGCAGGTTCAACAAATGCGATACACAGCATGCTGCTGTCTATATATACTCACCCCCCCTCCTCCTCCTAGATCTCAAACTTCCCTCTGCCATTCACACCCCCCCTCCCCACCGGTCTTCTGTGCTTCCCCTGGGAGGAGCAACACAACAAAACCTTCACCAGTCCCACCTGGTGGCTTTATCTTACATACCACCTACTTAAAAAGTAAAACAAAAGTCAAAAAAGAAAAACTGTTTAACTTAAGCTGAAAATTAACTCACTGTAAAAGATTAAGCCGAGCTGACAGCTGCCCAATTTTTACATCCATGGATGAAGCTGATGGTGGCCAACGAAAGGACCAAGTGACTAAATGGACAGGGTGGACAAGTGTCTATGGGGTTTTGCCCCCTTAAAAATAAGCTGCGTCTTAATCCTTCCCTTCTTCGCCTGGCATAAGGAAAAAGTTGGCAGAGCTGAGCATTTGCAGTTACAGCAAACAGGCAGGTCTAGGGGGAGGATGTGTGGCCCTTAGGTTCCTGCATCCCCTGCCTTGGAGGGTCTATTTTCAGGAGAGACCTTCACCTAGTACTCATTAATTTGCGTCCGTTGACCATGAGGAGCAGGGTCCACTGGCCATTTTGGCTAGGTGGAGCTAAGTGTGGCTTTGCCCCTGTCTGGAGTCTTGCACCCCGGGGGGTCAGGGAAGGGTACTTTCTCTTTAGGAGGAGACCATATGACACACCCTAAGGCTGGCCATTCACAGTTTGTATCTCAGCCAGTTCAGCAGGAACCTTCCAAGATTCTAACCATTAATTGGCAGGATGAATGTACCAAGTTGATCGATCGATCAACTTGGGTACCACCAGGCTGCTAGATTCTCTTGCGATTATCGCTAGCTGCTGCTATAGCCATTTGTGATAATCACTGTCTTCTCCCAGCAGGGATGGCTTCCCCCGCACCACCCCCCCAACTGGGAGAAAACAATGGCCTGGCAGGAGGGATTCCCGCATCAACACTGGCTGTGTTGATGCGGGAATCAAGCAAATTTCTTTCTTGCAACTTGTGATTGCAGGAAATAAATTTGCTCCATGTATGGCCGGCCAAAGTCCACTTTTTTGTTTCACTTCTGGTTTTTGTGCACCACGGGCTCTAAAAGAAAAAACAAATCTAGTAAACAGGCATGTGACGGCGGTGTTCCGATCATTCTTAACTCCTTGGCGCCAACAGTACGCATATATGCAGTCTCTCTGTGGGTGGGCCTTAACGCCGAGCGGCCACATATATCTGACCCTGTGTAAACTACTTACCGTGCTGAGCGCACACTCCCTGCATGCTCCCAGCATGGTAGCCGGCGGGGCATACTTGCGATCGGAGCTTTCTGATCATGTGACTGCTGTGACAGCCAATCACAGCAGTCACATGACCTGAATGCCTGCCTCTGCTTCCCGGCTTTTAGAACCCAAGGGCTGGCAGGAAGTAAGCGCCAAGGGGTTAAGGAATGACTTTCAGCGGCCATTGCTTGATAAATTTTGGAAAATGTTGCAGAGACAGCGAACAGGCAGGTCTAGGGGGAGGATGTGTGGCCCTTAGATTCCTTCCTCCCCTGCCTTGAAGGGTCTATCTTCGGGAGAGACCTTGACCTAGTACTCATTGGTTGGTTTTGACCTTTTGGTTAGGTGGACCTAAGTGTGGCCTTGCCCTTATCGGGAGTCTTGCCCCCCTGGGGGTCAGGGAAGGGTCCTTCATTTTCAGGAGGAGACCATATGACACACCCTAAGTCCACTTTTTTGTGTGTTGGGCTCTAAAAGAGGAAAAAAAATACGGTAAACAGGCAGGTGGCGGTGGTCTTCTGATCATTCTTAGCCTGTGACGCCGGCCGCACGCATATATGTGTGGGTAGGGTGGGCCTTAAAGCTGAGCGGCCGCATATATGCGGCCCTGTTAAAACAGCTTACCATGCTGAGAGTGCGCTCCCTGTGTGCTTCCAGCACTGTAGCTGGTGGGTACTGGAAAGCTCCCGATGCATACTAGAGTTCTAGCAACCTCACCTAGTACTCGTTGGTAGGCCTTGGCTGATCATGAAGCCAGGTATTTTGGCTAGGTGGACCCAAGTGTAACCTTGCCCCTGTTGGGAGTCTTGCACCCCGGGAGGTCAGGAAATGGTCCTTCCTCCTCGGGAGGAGGAGTCCATATGGCACTCCCTATGTCCACTTATGTGTGTGTGTTCACCGGGGGGTCTCTAAAAGAAAAACAAAACGGTAAACAGGAAGGTGGCGGTGGTCTTCTGATCTTTCTTAAGGAATAGCTCTCAGTGGCCATTTATATTTTGGAAAAATTTGGTAGAGCTGAGCATTTGCATAGACAGGGAACAGGCAGGTCTAGGGGGAGGATGTGTGGCCCTTAAGTTCCTTCATCCTCTGCCTTGGGGAGGCCCTCACCCAGTACTCACTGGTTGGCCTTGGCTGATTATGAGGAGTGGGGTCTGGCAGACATTTTGGCTAGGTGGACCTAAGTGTGGCCTTGCCCCTGTTGGAAGTCTTGCATCCCAGGGGGGTCAGGGAAGTGTATGTTCACATACACTTATTGGTTCACTTTTAGTGGGTTTTTTTTGCGCAAGAAGCAAAAAAATAAAAACAAGACAAACAGGCAGGTCTAGGGGGAGGATGTGTGGCCCTTGGGTTCCTTTGTCTACTGCCATGGGGGGGGGGGTCTGTCTTCAGGGAGTGCCCCTCACCTAGTACTCTTTGGTTGGCTTCAGCTAATCATGAGGAGTGGCTAGGTGGACCCAAGTATGCCTTGCCTCCGTCTTGAGTCTTGCCCCTGTTGGGAGTCTTGCGCCATGAAGGGTCAGGGACCATATGACAAACCCTAAATTAATTTTTTGTGTTCACATACACATTTTTGGTTCACTTTTGGTAATTTGTTTTTTTGCGCAGGCTCTAAAAAAAAAAAAAATTGAACCTTCCATCTGACATCTCATGTCCCATGTGCCCAGAGATGTACAATGATAGTCATCCAGAGCAACCATTTTTGCCCAGACCAGGGATTCTTAATACATCAGTCAGACATCCCTGAACTGTGCACACACCCCCAGGCTGTCAGATCTCGAACAAGGAATATCCTTTAATCTGCCGTGCCTAATAAGCTAGTATATGGCAGACATTTTCATCTGCTTGGCTCGCTGAAGACTGGATGTGCAGTTTTATCGATGTTCATGCACTGTGGTCTGATTGGCTTTTGGATTGATAGATCTTCAATTAAATTAACACATTACAGACATCTCCAGAGCCCACTACAAGAAGGGAAATAAAAGTGATTGGACAAGATTTTTTTTACCTTTTACAGGAAGGATTGGTGTTGGGGTTACAGGGAGGGTTAGTGTTAGGGTTACTGGGAGGGTTAGTATTGGGGTTACAAGAGAGGTTACTTATGAGGTTATATGGAGACAGGCCCGGACTGGCCATAAGGCACACCGGGCGTTTGTCCGGTGGGCCGCTGTCCATGGGCTGCATGTTTTGAGAAGAGCGGCATCTTGTTGAATGGGCTGCACAGCAGGCGGTGAGAGGCGACTGCGGTCCAGGCAGGACTAACATAGACTGCGGCCGTCGCTCACCTCCCACTATACGGGTATTCCTAAAGCAGGGCCGGCGCAGCACACTTACGAGGGGCAGAAGGAGGCAGGAGAGAAGGCTCCTGTGACTTGCAGGAAGCGCCTGCAGGGGACAGACACCTCGCAGGCCGGCCGCGCCGGAGGTATAGCTTCACTCAAGGAGACGGTGGCGGCCTCTCTCCTAACACTGGCCGGGACACTGTGATGGCTGCACAGGGAGGAAGGTGAGCATAGTGACAAAAAAACTAAAATGTTCCAGTGCATTACATCCAAAGTCCCGCTTTGTAGTGGAGGGGGAAAGGGCTGGATTGGGGCTGTCTATTTACTGGTCTGGGGCTGTCTATTTACTGGTATAGGGCTGTGTATTTACTGGTCTGAGGTCGTCTGTTTGCTGAACTGGGGATGTCTCTTTGCTGGTCTGGGAATGTCTCTTTGCTGGTCTGGGGATGTCTCTCTGCTACTCCCCCCAGGGATTGGGCTGCCCAGTCCGGGCCTGTATGGAGGGTTAGTGTAAGGGTTACATTTACGATTAGTGTTAGGGCTACGGGGGGTTCATGTTGAGGTTACAGGGAGGGTTTTGGGTTCACAAGGAGAGTTAGTTTGAGGGTTACATTTGGAGTTAGTGTCAGGGTTACCCAGAGGGTTAGTGTTAGTGTTACAAGGAGGGTTAGTGTTAGGGTTACAGGGAAGGTTAGTGTGAGGGATACAAGGAGGGTTAGTAATAGGGCTACAGGGAGGGTTAGTGTTGGGGTTAGAGGGAGTGTTGGTGTTATGCCGCGTACACACGGTCGGACTTTTCACCTGCAAAAGTCCGACGGACGCCGCCGGACAAAGTCCGGCGGAAAGTCCGACCGTGTGTGGTCTCCATCGGACTTCCGACGGACCGTTTCGGTCGGATTTTTGCGGAAATCCGACGTACTTTAGATTTGAAGCCTGCTTCAAATCTTTACGTCGTACCTCCGCCGGACTCAGTTCCTGACGGAAAGCCCGTTCGTCTGTATGCTAGTCCGAAGGACCAGATACGACGGAGGAGCAGGTTACTGCATCTCGCGCTCGCTGCAATAGGAAAAACAAATCTTCCTATTGCGGCGAGCGCGGGGCATACCAGGCCCTTAGGTCTGGTATGGATTATAAAGGGGAACCCCTACGCCGAAAAAACGGCGTGGGGTCCCCCTAAAATCCATACCAGACCCCGATCCGAGCACGCAGCCTGGCCGGTCAGGAAAGGGGGTGGGGACGAGCGAGCGCCCCCCCCCCCTCCTGAACCGTACCAGGCCGCATGCCCTCAACATGGGGGGTGGGTGCTTTGGGGGAGGGGGGCGCCCTGCGCCCCCCCCCCAAAGCACCTTGTCCCCATGTTGATGAGGACAAGGGCCTCTTCCCGACAACCCTGGCCGTTGGTTGTCGGGGTCTGCGGGCGGGGGCTTATCGGAATCTGGGAGCCCCCTTTAATAAGGGGGCCCCCAGATCCCGGCCCCCCACCCTATGTAAATGAGTATGGGGTACATGGTACCCCTACCCATTTACCTAGGTAAAAAGTGTCAGTAATAAAACACAACACAGGTTTTTAAAATAATTTATTAAACAGCTCCGGGGGGGTCTTCTTCCGTCTTCGGGGGTCCCTCCGGTTCATCTTCTCCCGGCGTCCGGTTGGTTCTTCTCCGCTCTCCGGCCTCTTCTCCCGGTGTCCCAGGTCTTCGGCCGGCCCCTCCGCTATCTTCAGGTAGCTCTATTGCTAGCGGAGGTCCGGACTTCTGGGCTTCTTGGCTTCTTGGCTTCTTGGCTTCTCTTCTCTTCCCCCAGATGTTGACACGACGCTCTCTCCGGCTGGACTGGTCTCTGAGGGCTGCGTTGTGACTTATATAGGCGGAGACCCCGCCCCCATATGATGTCACAGTCCCTGGGCATGCTGGGACTGTGACGTTTTAGGGGGCGTGGTCGACCACGCCCCCTAAAACGTCACAGTCCCAGCATGCCCAGGGACTGTGACATCATATGGGGGCGGGGTCTCCGCCTATATAAGTCACAACGCAGCCCTCAGAGACCAGTCCAGCCGGAGAGAGCGTCGTGTCAACATCTGGG
Organism: Lithobates clamitans; assembly: GCA_037952925.1. NCBI lineage: Eukaryota > Metazoa > Chordata > Amphibia > Anura > Ranidae > Lithobates > Lithobates clamitans. The sequence goes on from JBBGZY010000791.1 coordinate 518,075, forward strand.
GGAAGAGAAGAGAAGAGAAGCCAAGAAGCCAAGAAGCCAAGAAGCCCAGAAGTCCGGACCTCCGCTAGCAATAGAGCTACCTGAAGATAGCGGAGGGGCCGGCCGAAGACCTGGGACACCGGGAGAAGAGGCCGGAGAGCGGAGAAGAACCAACCGGACGCCGGGAGAAGATGAACCGGAGGGACCCCCGAAGACGGAAGAAGACCCCCCCGGAGCTGTTTAATAAATTATTTTAAAAACCTGTGTTGTGTTTTATTACTGACACTTTTTACCTAGGTAAATGGGTAGGGGTACCATGTACCCCATACTCATTTACATAGGGTGGGGGGCCGGGATCTGGGGGCCCCCTTATTAAAGGGGGCTCCCAGATTCCGATAAGCCCCCGCCCGCAGACCCCGACAACCAACGGCCAGGGTTGTCGGGAAGAGGCCCTTGTCCTCATCAACATGGGGACAAGGTGCTTTGGGGGGGGGGCGCAGGGCGCCCCCCTCCCCCAAAGCACCCACCCCCCATGTTGAGGGCATGCGGCCTGGTACGGTTCAGGAGGGGGGGGGCGCTCGCTCGTCCCCACCCCCTTTCCTGACCGGCCAGGCTGCGTGCTCGGATCGGGGTCTGGTATGGATTTTAGGGGGACCCCACGCCGTTTTTTCGGCGTAGGGGTTCCCCTTTATAATCCATACCAGACCTAAGGGCCTGCGACGGGGCTCGCAAGGTTTCAATCTCGCCAAAAAAAGCGGCGAGATTGAATTCCTTTTCTAGTCCCGTCGTACCAAAGTTAGGTTCAAAATTAACGGACTTGTCCGTGTGTGGGAAAGTCCGTTCGTTCTGAAAGTCCGGCGGAAGTCCGTCGGGAAGACCGGATTCCGGAAAGTCCGGCCGTGTGTAGGCAAGTCCGGCCGTTCAGAAAGTCCGGCGGTAGTCCGCCGGAAGTCTGGCGGCAAGTACGTCGGACCTAGCTTTCTAGAAAGTCCGACCGTGTGTACGCGGCATTAGGGTTACAGGGAGGGTTAGTGTTAGGGTTACAGGCAGGGTTAGTGTTGGGGTTATATGGAGGGTTAGTGTTAGGGTCACAGGAAGGATTAGTGTTAGGGTTACAGGAAGAATTATTGTTAGGGTTACAGGAAGAATTATAGGGCGTACACACGGTCGGACTTTGTTCGGACATTCCGACAACAAAATCCATGGATTTTTTCCAACGGATGTTGGCTCAAACTTGTCTTGCATACACACGGTCACAGAAAGTTGTCGGAAAATCCGATCGTTCTGAACGCGGTGACGTAAAACACGTACGTCGGGACTATAAACGGGGCAATGGCCAATAGCTTTCATCTCTTTATTTATTCTGAGCATGCGTGGCACTTTGTCCGTCGGATTTGTGTACACACGATCGGAATTTCCGACAACGGATTTTGTTGTCGGAAAATTTTATCTCCTGCTCTCCAACTTTGTGTGTCGGAAAATCCCTCCCTCCGACAACTCTTGTGTGACTGTGTGTATGCAAGACAAGTTTGAGCCAACATCCGTCGGAAAAAATCCATGGATTTTGTTGTCGGAATGTCCGAACAAAGTCCGACCGTGTGTACGCCCTATTAGTGTTAGGGTTATATGGAGGGTTAGTGTTAGGGTCACAGGAAGGATCAGTGTTAGGGTTACAGGAAGGGTTAGTGTGACCAGTACAGGAAAGGTTAGTAGGAGGGTTATAGTAAGGGTTAGTATTAGGGTTACAGAGAGGGTTAGTGTTGGGGTTACAGGGAGGGTTAATGTTACAGAGAGGGCTAGTGTTACATGACTGAGTGTTAGTGTGAGGATTACATTTAGGTTTAGTGTTAGGGTTACAGGGAGGATTCATACTGAGGTTACATGTATGGTTAGTTTTGAGTACACAGGGAGGAATAGTGTTATGCCGCGTACACACTATCAGACTTTGCAACGGGAAATGTTGGATGTGAGCTTGTTGGCTGAAAGACCGACCGTGCGTATGCTCCACCGAACACTTGTTGTCGGACTTTCCGCCAACAAATGTTGGCTAGCAGGTTCTCAAATTTTCCGCCAACAAAACTTTGTTGTCGGACTTTCCGATTGTGGATACACAAGTCCGTCACACAAAAGTCCATGCATGCTTGGAATCAAGTACGAGCAGGAAGCGCTCGGTCTTCTAAAACTTGCGTTCCTAATGGAGATTTCACATGACTATAGAACTTTATAACCTTTTTATCTGCTCGCCGTACGTCTTGTACGTCACTACGTTCATAATTGTTGGCCAACATTTGTGTGACCTTGTGTATGCAAGACAAGTTGGAGCCAACAACCTTCGAACAAAATTCCACGGTTTTGTTGTCAGAAAGTCAGATCGTGTGTACGGGGCATTAGGGTTACAGGGTGGGTTAGTGCTGCGGTTGTAGGAATGGTTAGATTTAGGATTGCAAGGAGGGTTAGTATGAGGCTTATGAGGAGGTTAGTACTAGGGTTAAATCGAGGGGTTGCTAAGATAAGGCCCTATCATAGGGAATCACCCTTTATCATGGAATTCTCTTCAATTTACATTGGAGAAGAAAACCTAGACTTCTCTGACTTGACCAATGACAGGGGCAAGACAGTAAAGCAGAGAACTCCAGTGAAGATCTCTCACTCTTGGAGCCCCAGTAGAAACAGGAAGCCGGTAGGTGACATAACCCAGTATCAGTTTCTGGCAGACCTCATTTGTAAACGTACCCGTTCTTTAATGGAACCATTCTGAAGGTTTATTGTAAAGTGTAGGCAGTGGGGGGTAATTTGCCATGAGCCTCCCAAAAATATTATTGCCACTGAACCTTAGCGGAGTCAAAGGATGCTGTATAAATACTTGAGGCACTTTCAGTGTCTGTGGCAGGATCAGAGCGCATTGTGTGAGGAGGATGGAGTGCTGCCCAGGCATGTCTCCGGGGATAAGAACATGTGTACACTGCTGTCATATGGGGGCGAACTGTTCCCAATAGTCACACAATCTGTCAAACTTAATCCCCTTTTATAAACCACTACAAGCAGGAAATCGTTCCAAACACATTAGCTGACGTCTTTCATCCAAGATTAATTTTCTTTATTATTTTTTCTGTTAATGGAGTTGAAAGAGCAACTTCAGCCAACAAGTAAAGGCGACCCGTGTGCTGCTAATGCTGGCCAGGAAGCACTGCAGCTGTGCTTAAGTAAAAAAATTAGGTACACTCAGTGCCCTCTTTATTATGGACATCTGTCTAGCACCAAGTAAAACCCACTTTTGCATTTGGTATGGATTTGTCTGGATTAGCCATTCTCAACCAGGGTTCTGTAGAATCATAGAGTTCCTCCAGAGGTTGGTAGGGGTTCCTTGAGTTGAGATGGCTTGACTTACCATTTGATGGTGCCTACATAGTTCCACGGTCAACGCCACTTAGAGGAACCAACAGCATGACATCAATGGTCTTTTTTAGCCTTCTGTAAGAATAGCACTATGACCACCGCTTTAAGACGGGCATTCTCACTAGCAATGTACATGGTATTTTTACCGAGGTACCTTAAAACCTGAACATTATTTCATGGGTTAAAACGTTGAGAAAGGCTGATCTTGATGCCGGGAATGCTCATTGGATAATATAGTCCATGGTGACCCCAGAGGAGTAGGGAATGCCTTCAGATATGTTGTTCACACATTCTCAGCAAGGATGTGTAAATAGCATATCTGAAAGGATTCCATACACCTCTGGGGTAACCATGGGCCATATTACCCAACGAGCAGTCCCAGGATCTAGATAAGCCTTTCTCAACCTTCTAACCCTAGAGGAACAGATGAAAAAAAAATTGGGTCTCAAAGAACCTCCACATCACCTCAAGGCCATTTTGTGATTTTAGCTGAGGTTCCTTGAGACCTGAAAATTATTTTATGGGTTCCTCTGGGGTTAAGAGGTTGAGAAAGGCTGACCTAGATAGTGGAAATGCTCATTGGGTAATTTGGTCCATGGTGACCCCAGAGGTGTATGGAATCTCTTCACATATGTTGTTCACACAATTTCAGCAAGGATGCATTAACAACATATCTGAAGGGATTACATACTCCTCTGGGGTCACAATGAACCAAAGTACCCAATGAGAATTCTCAGCATCTAGATCAGCCTTTCCAAACCTTCTAACCCCAGAGGAATCCATGAAAACATTTTTGGGTCTCAAGTTACCTCCACACCACCCTAAGGCCATTTTGTGACCCTAACATCTCCATGTTCCCAGCAGAAATACAGATTTGTCCTGCCCAGAACCCATGAAAATTTTTTCAGGTCGCAAGGAACCTCCACACCACCCTAAGGCCATTTTGTGACCCAACTATCTCCATTGTCCCATTTTAGTGAGCTGTTGTCAGCTGTAGCTCATTTTCCAATGTGTTAGGATGAAAGCAACCCAAGGTTGTCTGCTGTTGTTGGCTATCGTCTTCAAAGTTCCATGTGTTCAGAGATAACTTCCTGACATCTTAAACAAGTCTTTCTATTACCCTCTGACCTCTCCTATTAATGAGGTATATCCGTCCAAAGAACCCGGAGGTCAGAGTCTCGGAGACTAACCAACCACCACATCTGTCACCAGTAATCATTCCTCAGCCAAAATCACATAGATCACGCCTCTATCTCTAGTCTAGTATTCGGTCTATTTATACATTTGGATTCACACATTTTCCAGCTGAATCCAATTACCAAAATGTGTAAATTTTGGGTGGAATATTTTAAAAATAGACCCCTTAAAGTTTGCCTAAAGCCAAAATCTTTTTTTTTTTTTAAGTTTTGGATGAAGTTAAAAGCAGATAGACAGCAATGCAAACCTGACAAGGGTTCTGTGTCTCACTAAACAGACACACCCTCTGGAGTTGTCCTGGGGACAACTGTTACCAGGATTGAAAGTAATGGGAAATCCAAAAGTTTTGTTGCCACCAGAAAAGAATTCTAGGGAAAATCTTCTAATGGGGGACACTTGTTCCACTGACAACTGTCTAAGAAGAAAATCACCTTCAGCTGGACGCACACTAGCAGAATTATTTTAGAAATTTTTCAGACTACAAAAACAAATTCAAAGTTGGGATTGTGCTAAAAAAAAGATTGAAGAAATTACAGTGGAGAAAGTGAAGCCAAAAGGTTTTGGGGTCAGACGTCAATTTTAGAAAAAATGCTGGTACCTTAAATATTAGATATTACATTATAAAAGCTGGATATTACAATTTATACATTATTAAATATACTAAACCAACTTTTCTGGTGAATTAAGGAAAATTCTGGTACTGTAACCATTAGATATTACATTATAAAAATTGGACATTACAATTTATTCTTACATAAAATACATAATAAATAGTCCATTGAATTGGTGAAAAAAATTACTAAATTTGGATTAAAATTGGTATAACAATTGGAGAACTGGTAAAATAAAACTCTGTATTTTCTGGTTCTCAGGGTCAAATGTTCACCAACTTTTTTTGGTGAATTAAGGAAAATTCTGTACCTTAAACATTAGCTATTACATTATACAAATTGGACATTACAATTTATCTTTGCATATAAAAAATATATTTTCAACAGTTAATACTAAGAAATTAATTACTATTAATGTGTTGCAGTATGAGATCACTAGTGAATGGTTGCAGCTGTTCGTTTATTTATTTATTAATATTTTTTTTCTTACCAGATGTGTACATAGCAGTGCACAAGTAGTTTTTACACATATTTTTAACAGTACATTGTATTTGTAAAAAAATTTGGTAAAATTTGAAGTAAAAGTGGTACAAAAATTGGAGAATTTGAAAAAAAATAAATCGCTGGATTTTCTGGTTCTCAGGGTCAATTGTTCACCAACTTTATTGGTGAATTAACAAAACATTCTGGTACCCTAAACATTAGATATTACATTATAAAAATTGGACATTACAATTTCTCCTTACATATAATACATATATTAAACAGTTCTTTGAATTGGTAAAAAGAAAAAGTAAAATTAGTTCAAAAATTGGAGAATTAAAAAAAAAAATCTCTGGATTTTCTGGCTCTCAGGGTCAATTGTTCACCAACATTATTGGTGAATTAACAAAACATTCTGGTACCCTAAACATTAGATATTACATTATAAAAATTGGACATTACAATTTCTGCTTACATAATAATAAATATATTAAACAGTTCCTTGAATTGGCAAAATAAAATGGTAAAATTAGTACAAAAATTGGAGAATTTGGAAAAAATTTTTTTTGGATTTTCTGGTTCTCGGTCAAATGCTCACCAAGTTTTTTGATAGATGAAGGAAACATTCTGGTACCTTAAACATTAGATATTACCTTATAAAAATTGGTAAAAAAAATGGTAAAATTTGGAGTAAAATTGGTAAAAAAAATGTGGTAAAATTTGGCGTAAAATTGGTACAAAAATTGGAGAATTAGTAAAAAAAAACCCTCTGGATTTTCTCTGTTTCTCCGGATCTAATTTTTGCCAACTTGTTTGAAAATTATTCTTTTAAAAATTACCCCTCCCCCTTAAGCACACTTCCTCCTGGTAATGAACCAGTAAAAGGGTCCTTAGGCTCTTTAGCTTTTCACCTCTATGTTCTTATAGATTGTTACATCATTTGCCCAGTAAGTAAGCATGCAATTTCCTTATTTGTCAAATTACATGGCAACTCCCGTTCTTGTCATATCCAATTATATGTACTGATTTTCCCTTGGCAATTGAGGAGTGGGACAACCACAAGTCTACTCAAAAGCTAAGGTTTTCCTGTGTCTGGATGATTTTCCTTTACTTGCTCACCCTCGAAGAAAGAGTAAAACTTTTTGACCGGCTTTTATTTCTGTCTGTGACCCCATTGGAGAGATTTCACCTCACTTCCTGTCCTGGTGACACCAGGGCGAGAATTAGAGGAGAGGTTGTCATCCAAAAAAGCAAGGCATAGACAAGCATAAGTCCTTATTGGATACCACCATGAAACACATGATAACAGGCCTTTGAAGGACATTTGAGCAAACCAATCACCATGCCCATCATGCCCAAAGTCCCTCGCACTGGGCTGAGGATCCCTGGTCTGCACTGAACAGTGAGCTGGGTGTCTTTAGTATGCTCTGTAAATATGAGGATTGTGGGAAAAAATGGTTGCCAGGATGATTCAACAACTTTAGGGCCCATTCACACCGGTGGATGTTCATACCGGACACTCCATCCTCACTGAATCCACCTTGCAACATTATTGAGCTGGTTGCTAGGACGCTGGCATTGCCTGCAACATAGTAACCAATGATATCCTGAAACCCAGCAGCCAGTGTCTTAGCAACCAACAACCAAAATGGTAGGGGCAGCAAAAATGGCCGCATAGGGTTGCCATGGCAACAGGGCTGCTCGCCAGAGGTCTTACAAATTTTTGTCAGTGTTTCGGGGGAAAAAAAATGGCCGCTGATTGCTAAGACACTGGTATTGCCAGCAACATAGTAACCAATGACATTCTGAAACCTTGCAGCAGGTGTCTTAGAAACCAACTTTTTTGGTTGCTAGGATGCTGACAGCATGGCTACAGCATCATTGGTTGCTGTACCAGCATCCTAACAACTAAAGAGGGGGCAGCATAAATGGCTGCACAGGGTTGGCGTGGTGACAGGGTGGCACGCCAGGGTTCTTACTGACTTTTGTCAGTGTTTTGGGAGAAAAAAATGGCCACTAATTGCTATTGAGCTGGTATTGCCTGCACCATAATAACCAATGACCTTCTGAAACCCAGCCATCAGTGTCTTAGCAACCAGCTTCTTTGGTTTCTGGGATGCTGGCAGCGTGGCCACAGTAGCGTTGGTTGCTGTACCAGCATCCTAGCAACCAAAGAGTGGCAGCAAAAACGGGCGCATAGGGTTGCCATGGTAAGAGGGTTTTGTCAGTGTTTCAGGGAAAACAAATAGCCGCTGATTGCTGAGACGCTAGTATTGCCTGCACCATAGTAACCTATGACATTCTGAAACCCAGCCGCCAATGTCTTAGCAACCAACTTCTTTGGTTGCTAAGATGCTGGCATGGTGGCCACAGTAGCGTTGGTTGCTGTACCAGCATCCTAGCAACTAAAGTGGTAGGGGCAGCAAAAATGGCTACATATATTTGTCATGGTAACAGGGCTGCTCACCAGAGAGCAGGGCTGCTCACTAGAGATCTGCCCTGTTACCATGGCAACTATATGTAGCCATTTTTGCTGCCCCTACCACTTTGATTGCTAGGATGCTGGTATTGGATTTTTGTCAGTGTTTCAGGGACAAAAATGGCCGCTGATTGCTAAGACACTGCTATTGCCAGTGGTATTGGTTACTATGGTGCCTTGCACCATAGCAACCAATGACATTCTGAAACCCAGCAGCCAGTGTCTAAGCAACCAACTACTTTGGTTGCTAGGATGCTGGCAGCATGGCCACGGTAACGTTGGCTGCTGTACCAGGATCCTAACACCCAAAGAGGCGCAGCAAAAATGGTTGCATATAGTTGTCGTGGTGACAGAGCTGCTCACCAGAGATCTTACGGATTTTTGCCAGTGTTTCTGGGGGGGAAAAATGGCCACTGATTGCTAAGATGCTGGTATTGCCTGCACCATAGTAACCAATGACATTCTGCAACCCAGCAGCGAGTGTCTTAGCAACAACTCTTGTTTGGTTGCTAGGATGCTGGCAGCTTGGCCACAGCATCATTGGTTGCTGTAACAGCATCCTAACAACCAAAGAGCCGCAGCAAAAATGCTTCCATATGGTTGCCATGGTGACAGGGCTGCTCACCAGAGATCTTACGGATTTTTACCAGTGTTTCTGGGGGGGGGGGGGGGCTTGGGGGAATAGCCACTGATTGCTAAGATGCTGGTATTGCCGGCACCATAGTAACCAAAGACATTCTGCAACCCAGCAGCCGGTGTCTTAGCAACAAGTCTTGTTTGGTTGCTAGGATGCTGGCAGCGTGGCCACAGCATCATTGGTTGCTGTACCAGCATCCTAACAACCAAAGAGGGGCAGCATAAATGGCCGCATAGGGTTTTCATGGTGACAGTGCTGCTCACCAGAGCACACTTAGGGTTTTTTGCCAGTGTTTCTGGGGGCAAAAATGGCTGCTGATTGCTAAGATGCTGGTATTGCCTGCACCATAGTAACCAATGACATTCTGCAACCCAGCAGCCAGTGTCTTAGCAACAACTCTTGTTTGGTTGCTAGGATGCTGGCAGCTTGGCCACAGCATCATTGGTTGCTGTACCAGCATCCTAACAACCAAAGAGGGGCAGCAAACATGGGCGCATAGGGTTGTCGTGGTGACAGGGCTGCTTGCCAGAGATCTTACTGATTTTTGCCAGTGTTTCTGGGGGGAAAAACTGGCCGCCACCCAGACGCAATTACCCTAAGCGTGCTCCTGGGCGGTACAATGCGTGAATGTGAGATGCACTCCTGGGCTGTGCAAGACATCTCAATTTTAACCTTTACGCCCAGTTTAAAATGTGCTAATAAACACGGCCTGCGCTTGCGATGCCATTCATTGTTAATTAACGGAACCAAAAAAAAATGCGGCAAGCAGACGCCCGATTTTAGCACATGGAAAAATGCACAACAAATGCGGCAAAATGTGCGGTTAACAACACGTAAGGCTCAACGCAGTTTAGTGCGTGGCTCCGTCCACACAGTCCTGTTATTCGTTCGCCAGGATCTGTAAGGGCTCGCTCATACTTGCTTTGGTCTCTGAGGAGTGATTCGCAGTCAGATCGCTCTTCAGAGAGCATTTAATAACATGGGGCGAAGAGGGGGTTGTATCACCTCCTCACTGTCTCGTTTAACCCCACTGAACCCTGCAACTACTTGCTGCATTTACTTAAATGGGTTGGGCTCGGCGGGCCTTTAATGGGCGGCACTGCCCGCCAAATGTGACGTTTAATTTCAATTTTTCGCATCGGATTGCGGCAGCGACATGTACAGCCCGGAATGCCTACATGTTTAGGTGGGCAGGGTATTAAAACTTTTGGATGGGTGCGACTTGGATGCGACTTTGGCTTCCTCCCTGTTCTCACCGACTGCGGCTTTGAAATCGTGCAACGTCCTCTGAAATTGCATGATCTCAAAGTCAGTGCGACTTCGGGTGTGACATGGAAGACATCTGTGCGGCTTTATGCACAGATGTCTATCCAAGTCGCACCCGAAAATGCCCCAAAGTAGTGCAGGAACTACTTTTTCAAAACCAGTGCGGCACCGCACTGATTGCAACGGAGCGATTGCCTGGAGTAGATTGCGACTTCGACTGCCTAGTCACTCCAATGTGAACAGGGGCTGACTGTTGCACAACTGCCGCATTGATAACATTAGGATGCAACTTTTGAGAGTTTACATTGCAGTCTATGGCACTTAAGTCGCACGGAAGTCGGATCAAAGTAGTGCAGGAAACTTTTTAAAGTCTCTTTGACTTTAAGATGCATAGAATTGAACGGCTTCTATTGAATTTAATGGGCTGCAGCTTGTCGTGCGACTCTATGTGTCCAAAGTCGCATGACAAGTTGCACAAGTGTAAGTGGAGCCTTACTCGATCGTACAAATGTTTTGCAGACAGACTGTAACATGTATGGCTCTGTTCACACCGGATTGCGGGCAGAATCCCCACGATTCGGAATCACCGCAAAACACGGGACGCGCTTGCGATCCCCGTTGCTTTCAACGCCACCCAAGTCGGGAGACAATCGCAGTAAAGTCGCGCAAACAAAATTGCGTAAACTTGAACTTCTTTTGGACGGCAGGCGTTCCGTGATTTTGTCTTTGCGCAATTTCACTGCGGATCGTTGGGCGAAAATCGCGCTGCGATTTGGGTGCCATTGAAAGGAACAGGTATCGCAAGTCGTTTACATGTTTTGCAGCGATTCAGAATCGCAGGGAGATTCAACCCAGGATCCAGGACGCTATGGTGTGAACGGAGCCTGAGTGGCAGGTCACATTGATCCGGCCGCAAAGTCGCACGACTTAGACAGCTGACTGTCCTGCGTGACTTTATTGCGGCTTGCTTGCGACTTCATTAAGAGAAGTCAATGCCAGTTGCAATGTAGGTGCCCAAAAAATAGTGCAGGGACCTTTTTCTAAGTCGCTGCTCCATTGCCGTCAAAGGGGTGCGACTTGTCATGCGACTTTGGACTCTCTAGTCACGGCAGTGGGAACCAAGGGCCAGGTCACACTATAGAAACGCAGTTCGGATGCGTTCCAGATGCTTTTCTGCATGCGCGTTTTTGATGTGTTCCAATGCGTTTTTGATGCAGTCCAGTGCATTTTCCTCCCCCTCTTTTTTTTTAACCTTTAGGGCCAGTTCACACCACATGCAGTCCAGTGCGTTTTTTTTCTGCATCAAAAACGCATGGAAAGTAGGTTATATGGTTTTCAATAGCATAGTTCACACCAGTGCTTGCAGTTCCAGTGCGGTCAGTTCCAGAAAAAAAAGTAGAACATGCTGCATTTTTCCTGAACTGGACTGTACTGGAACGCTGTCAAACGCATAAAAAATGCACTGGAACACACATGTCCTTATCTAAGGTTAAGGAAAAAGAAGGGGAAAATGCACTGTACTGCATCAGAAACGCTCCAAAAACATGTCAAAAAAGCATCTGGAACGCATCCGGACTGCGTTTTTATGGTGTGAACCGCCCCTAAATAAGGACTGGTTCACACCACAAAAACACACTCCAGATCCGTTCCAGATGCGTTTCTGCATGCGCGTTTTTAACTAGTTTTTGATGCGTTTCAGTGCATTTTTGATGCATTTCCGGATGCATTCCAGGTGCTTTTTTCTTCTTTTTCCTGTTTTTTTTTAACTATACTAGGGTCCAGTGCGTTTTTGATGCACTTTTCATGTGTTCCAGTGCGTTTCAGTGCATTTTTCATGTGTTTTACTGCATTCCAGTACAGTCCAGTGCAGGAAAATAGCAGCATGTTCCACTTTTTTTCTGGAACTGACCGCACTGGTGTGAAAAAAACATGTAACCTACTTTTCTTGCATTTTTGATGCAGAACAAAAACGCACTGGACTGCATGTGGTGTGAACTGACCCTAAAGAAGGATTTGGCTTTGGATATGCTTTAATGTTACAATGTTGCAAAAAATTTACTCTGTCTTTAATCTTGAGCCGCATCCAGAAACCCAAACCTCTGATTTTCCACAGCTGATTACTCTGCAATTTAAAAAAAAAGAAGCAGATGACCTCTGCGATGTCTCAGCGTGGGGATATTACAAACAGGTCAGGATTCCTCTATAAACATAAAAGAATACACACTGGTGATAATGACACACAACACTGGAATCAGATAAGTCCAATGACTCTGCTGGGGTAACATGAGCCGGATGATTACAGTGGAAAGCTTATGCTATGAGTCAGTGTGGTGTAGCAATGGCGCCACCTATAGGCTGAAATCGGAATCTACCCTGGTGATATTAGATTGTACAGCATCAGCCTGAGATGGATCACAGACAGAAGATCGGCTTACCATCTTGCCCCAGTAAAGACAATTTTAATTACCTCTCTACAAGGGCCCCTTCACACTACTGTGTTGCGGTAACGCACGGCAAATGCACGTTGTATGCGTTGGCACAATGCGGTGCCAGAAATGGAGCATGAACTATTTTTTGTGCTTTTTGGTGCATTAGTAGCCCATTGATTTTGAATGGGTTGCTTTAACGTGATGCAGGCTGATGTATGGAAGTGAAGGGAAAGCTCCCCAATGAGAAACAGACCCCAAAATATAGATAAATGAAATCAGTAAAATAAAAACCTGGCAGGGGTTAACCACTTTGACCGTTCCCCTATCTATATATGTTTTTTGTTTTTTTTAAGTTTTGGCTTCAGCTATACTATATATTATTTGTCTTGAGTAAAACGTGATTAGTGTTTTAGTGTTATAGTGATATAGTGTTGAAAAATCAAAGCAACGTTGAAGATTTTTTGACATTCAAGCTACATTTGCTGAGTAATCAGCAGTGGACAATTGAAGGTCTTTCAGGCTTTTGTTTACATTTTGAAAATCAAACAACATTTTTTTTAATATAAAATATTATTTGCTATCTGTACGTTTTTTTTTTTTATTTACTTTTTACAGCTATCTTTTTTTACAGTTTTGTTTAAATTTTGAAAATCAAAAAACCTTATTATTTTTACATTATTATTTGGCTTACATTAAATTATTATTTGTTATCTTTGCCCATCTTGAGTAAAGCACAATCATAGCGTGGAAGAGTCAAAGGACTGTGGACATTTAAGCTTAATTTGCTGAGTAATCTGTCTTGAGTAAAATGCAATCATAGCGTCTTATTTTTACAGTTACCTACTTTACCTTCTTTTTACAGTTTTGTTTAAAAACATGTTTTTTTATTTTAAAAATGTAAATTATATATATATATATATATATATATATATATATATATATTATGTCTTGAGTAAAGCACGATCATAGTGTTGAAAAATCAAAGCAGCGTTTGAAAATATTTGACATTCAAGCTACATTTGCTGAGTAATCAGCAGTGGAAACTCGAAGGTCCCTTAAGGTTTTGTTTCCATTTTTAAAATCAAAAAGCATTTTTGTTTTTACACAAATTATTATTTGCTATCTGTACCATATTTTGCCCATCTTGAGTAAAGCATGATCATAGTGTTGAAGAGTCAAAGGAACGTGGAAACACTTTTGACATTCGAACTACATTTGCTGAGTAATCAGCAGTGGAAACTTGAAGGTTCTTGTTTTTTAACTTCTTTTTACAGTTATCTCTATCTACTTTTTACAGTTTTATTTAAATTTCGAAAATTTATAAAACATTTTTTGTTTTATATAAATCATTATTTGCTATCTTTACCAAAATTACCAATGTGGGAGAATTTTTTGACATTCAAGCTACATTTGCAGAGTATTCAGCAGTGGAAACTCAAAGGTCCTTCTGCTTTTGTTTAAATTTTGAAAATCCAAAAAACATTTTTGTTTTTCTCTAAATTGTTATCTTCTATATTTACCGTTTCTAATCTGTCTTTGGTAAAGTGTGATTATAGTGTTGAGGAGTCAAAGCAATGTGGAAGAATTTTTTGACATTCAAGCCTACATTTGCTGAGTAATCAGCAGTGGAAACTCAAAGGTCCTTCTGTTTTAATTTTGAAAATGAAAACCAAAGGCATTTTTGTTTTTACATAAATTATTATTTGGTATCTTTACTGTTTGTTGTTGATGTTTTTTTTTTGTTTTTGTTTTTTACAGTTATCTTCTTTATCTTTATTTTTACAGTTTTGTTTAAATTTTGAAAATCAAAAAACATTTTTGTTTTTACATAAATTATTATTTGCTATCTTTACCTTATCATATGTGTCTTGAGTAAAGTGCAATCATGGTGTTAAAGAGTCAAAGCAACATGGAAATGTTGTTGACATTCAACCTATATTTTACTGAGTAATCAGCAGTGGAAATTTGAAGGTCCTGCTGGTTTGTGTTTAAATTTTGAAAATGTGAAAAAAAAATAGTTTTTATATAAAATAATTATTTGCTATATTTACAGTTTCTTCTTTACCTTCTTTTTATATGCCATGTGGAAGGCTATCTCCTAGAGACAGTTCCATCTTAATTGAATCCTAATAGGGTCTTTGTAATTGAAATTGTAATTGAAAACAATAAACTCTGCACTCCTAAATAACATGAAACACCCACATTGCTCCTTATAGGCAGAGATTATCTGGTTTGCCTAGGGTTGATGACCTACTAGCTGTGTAAAAAAATGTTTCTAACTCAAAAAATGTGGTTTGGAAAATTTTACATGTGCAAACCTGTTGACTGATATAAAGTATTAACTTTTATTTTTAATTATTATTATTTATTTTTATTATTATTATTTAGATACGGGGCAACCTAGCGGGCCATGTCTTATTTGTACAACTTCAATGCTCCAACAACTGGATCCCAACCATAATTCCCAACTTTGTTCCTAACCATTGAGGAATTTTGGGTGTTCCCTGCCATCAATGTATGTTCCAACTCCTGGACATTAAATTTCTCTATTGGGCTTGGCTTGAAGGAAAAGTTCATGCTTATCCTCCCTTGGGTGGATGGTAAATCTCTCTGAGACAGGCTTAAACTTCTGGTGTCCATGAAGGTGGAAATATGGAGGACAGCAGGGTAAGAGGAAGAAAAAAGAAGCCCACTGAAGAAAACCTGGTGGCCATTCCATTCCATTATCCAGCATGGCGGAAAAGTTAATGTTTATACTCCTTGGGTGGGACCTACCAAAAGTCTATGTGAGGATTGGGCTTCTGGTATCCATACAAGAAAGATGGAGGAGAGTAAGGTAAAATAAGGCAAGCAGAAGTCTACTGTGTTAGAGAATAGGGATGAGCCGAACACCCCCCTGTTCGGTTCGCACCAGAACATGCGAACAGGAAAAAAATTCGTTCGAACACGCGAACGCCGTTAAAGTCTATGGGACACGAACATGAATAATCAAAAGTGCTAATTTTAAAGGCTAATATGCAAGTTATTGTCATAAAAAGTGTTTGGGGACCCGGGTCCTGCCCCAGGGGACATGGATCAATGCAAAAAAAAGTTTTAAAAACGGACGTTTTTTCAGGAGCAGTGATTTTATTAATGCTTAAAGTCAAACAATAAAAGTGTAATATTCCTTTAAATTTCGTACCTGGGGGGTGTCTATAGTATGCCTGTAAAGGGGCGCATGTTTCCCGTGTTTAGAACAGTCTGACAGCAAAATGACATTTGGAAGGAAAAAACTCATTTAAAACTAGCCGCGGCTATTGCATTGCCGACAATACACATAGAAGTTCATTGATAAAAACGGCATGGGAATTCCCCACAGGGGAACCCCGAACCAAAATAAAAAAAAAAAAATGATGTGGGGGTCCCCCTAAATTCCATACAAGGCCCTTCAGGTCTGGTATGGATATTAAGGGGAACCCCAGCCAAAATTGAAAAAAAAAATTGACGTGGGGTTCCCCCTAAATTCCATACCAGACCCTTCAGGTCTGGTATGGATTTTAAGGGGAACCCCGCGCCAAAAAAAAAAAAAAAAAACGGCGTGGGGTCCCCCTAAAAATCCATACCAGACCCTTATCCGAGCACGCAACCTGGCAGGCCGCAGGAAAAGAGGGGGGGACGAGAGTGCGGCCCCCCCCCCCTCCTGAACCGTACCAGGCCACATGCCCTCAACATTGGGAGGGTGCTTTGGGGTAGCCCCCCAAAACACCTTGTCCCCATGTTGATGAGGACAAGGGCCTCATCCTCACAACCCTGGCCGGTGGTTGTGAGGGTCTGCGGGCGGGGGGCTTATCGGAATCTGGAAGCCCCCTTTAACAAGGGGACCCCCAGATCCCGGCCCCCTCCCTGTGTGAAATGGTAAGGGGGTACTTACCCCTACCATTTCACTAAAAAACTGTCAAAAATGTTAAAAATGACAAGAGACAGTTTTTGACAATTCCTTTATTTATATGCTTCTTCTTTCTTCTTTCTTCCTTCATCTTCTTCTGGTTCTTCTGGCTCTTCTGGTTCTTCCTCCGGCGTTCTCGTCCAGCATCTTCTCCGCGGCGTCTTCTATCTTCTTCTCCTCGGGCCGCTCCGCACCCATGGCATGGGGGGGAGGCTCCCGCTCTTCTCTTCATCTTCTTCTCTTCTTCATCTTCTTCTTCATCTTCTTCTTCTTCTTCCTTCTTCTCTTCTTCTCTTCTTCTCTTCTTCCTGTCTTCTGCGGGCCGCTCCGCAGCCATGCTGACATGGAGGGAGGCTCCCGCTGTGTGACGGCGTCTCTTCGTCTGACGGTTCTTAAATAACGGGGGCCTCTGACGCACGGTGACATGACGGGACTTCCCTGTGGCATTCCCCGTGACGTCACAGGGAAGTCCCTCAAGTCACCGTGCGTCAGAGGGGGGCGGGGTCACCGGATGGCCCCGCCCCCCGTTATTTAAGAACCGTCAGACGAAGAGACGCCGTCACACAGCGGGAGCCTCCCACCATGCCAGCATGGCTGCGGAGCGGCCCGCAGAAGACAGGAAGAAGAGAAGAAGAGAAGAAGGAAGAAGAAGAAGAAGATGAAGAAGAGAAGAAGATGAAGAGAAGAGCGGGAGCCTCCCCCCCATGCCATGGGTGCGGAGCGGCCCGAGGAGAAGAAGATAGAAGACGCCGCGGAGAAGATGCTGGACGAGAACGCCGGAGGAAGAACCAGAAGAGCCAGAAGAACCAGAAGAAGATGAAGGAAGAAAGAAGAAAGAAGAAGCATATAAATAAAGGAATTGTCAAAAACTGTCTCTTGTCATTTTTAACATTTTTGACAGTTTTTTAGTGAAATGGTAGGGGTAAGTACCCCCTTACCATTTCACACAGGGGGGGGGCCGGGATCTGGGGGTCCCCTTGTTAAAGGGGGCTTCCAGATTCCGATAAGCCCCCCGCCCGCAGACCCTCACAACCACCGGCCAGGGTTGTGAGGATGAGGCCCTTGTCCTCATCAACATGGGGACAAGGTGTTTTGGGGGGCTACCCCAAAGCACCCTCCCAATGTTGAGGGCATGTGGCCTGGTACGGTTCAGGAGGGGGGGGGGGCCGCACTCTCGTCCCCCCCTCTTTTCCTGCGGCCTGCCAGGTTGCGTGCTCGGATAAGGGTCTGGTATGGATTTTTAGGGGGACCCCACGCCGTTTTTTTTTTTTTTTTTTGGCGCGGGGTTCCCCTTAAAATCCATACCAGACCTGAAGGGTCTGGTATGGAATTTAGGGGGAACCCCACGTCAATTTTTTTTTCAATTTTGGCTGGGGTTCCCCTTAATATCCATACCAGACCTGAAGGGCCTTGTATGGAATTTAGGGGGACCCCCACATCATTTTTTTTTTTTTATTTTGGTTCGGGGTTCCCCTGTGGGGAATTCCCATGCCGTTTTTATCAATGAACTTCTATGTGTATTGTCGGCAATGCAATAGCCGCGGCTAGTTTTAAATGAGTTTTTTCCTTCCAAATGTCATTTTGCTGTCAGACTGTTCTAAACACAGGAAACATGCGCCCCTTTACAGGCATACTATAGACACCCCCCAGGTACGAAATTTAAAGGGATATTACACTTTTATTGTTTGACTTTAAGCATTAATAAAATCACTGCTCCTGAAAAAACGTCCGTTTTTAAAACTTTTTTTTGCATTGATCCATGTCCCCTGGGGCAGGACCCGGGTCCCCAAACACTTTTTATGACAATAACTTGCATATAAGCCTTTAAAATTAGCACTTTTGATTTCTCCCATAGACTTTTAAAGGGTGTTCTGCGGCATTCGAATTTGCCGCGAACACCCCAAATTGTTCGCTGTTCGGCGAACTTGCGAACAGCCAATGTTCGAGTAGAACATGAGTTCGACTCGAACTCGAAGCTCATCCCTATTAGAGAAGAGGTAGGCATTCCATTTCATCATTTTGCTCCAACTGTGAGATGCCAACCATAACTCCCAACTTTGTTTCTGTCCACTGAGGAGTTTTGGGTGTTCATCATTGTGTGTCCCAGCTCCTGGCTGTTGCATTTCTCCATTGGGCTTAGCTTGAAAATGCATGTTTATTTCCCTTACTATAACTCTGAGTAAGGCTAGGACTTCTGGTGTCCATGTACGTTGAAATACGAAGGAAAGCAGGGTAAAATAAGTCAAGTGGCAGTCTGTGTTAGAGAGGAGGGGACCTCGGACCATTCCATTCCATCATTTGGCTTGGCAGAAAAGTTCAGGTTTATACTCCTTGGGTGGAGCTTACCATAACTCTGAATGAGGCTTGGTCTTCTGGTGTCCATAGAAGTTGAAACACAGAGGAAAGCAGAGTAAGAGATGATATGCAAAAGTCTACTGTGGCAGAGGAAAAGACCTGGTAGTTATTCCATTCCATTGGCTTGGCAGGAAAGTTCATGTTTATTCACATTGGGGTGGGATTTTTCATCTCTGTAACTGAGGCTTAGACTTCCAGGGCTCAAAAATATAAAAAATATGGGGGATGGACAGGGCAAGACTAGGCAAACAGATTTCTTCTATGGCAGAGAACCCTGGTTACGCCACTCCTGGAGTATTCTGTCCAGTTCTGGTCACCGGTCCTCAGAAGGGATGTGCTGGAGCTGCAGAGTCCAAAGAAGGACAACAAAATTAATAAGAGGACTGGAGTACCTCAATTATGAGGAACGGCTGCAAACACTAAATTTATTTTCACTGGAGAAGCGACGCTTAAGGGGGCACATATTAGCAATCTTCAAATACCTCAATAGGGATCCCAGCATAGGAAAAAAACTATTCAGTCCCAGGGAATGTATGAGGACACGGGACCACACATTAAGACTGGTGGAGAAGCGGTTTAACCGTAAAACTGCACAAGGGATTCTTCAGGACAACAAGGATGTGGAACTCTCTCCCACAATTGGTGGCGGCTGCTGGGAGTATGGATATTTTTAAAAGACTATTGGATCTACATCTTAAAAAACACAACATACAGGGATATGGGAAACCATTATAGATATTGAGACACGTACACCAACACAGGTTGAACTGGATGAACTATTGTCTTTTTTCGGCCTTACCTACTATGTAACTATGTAAGAGAAGAGGATCTTGTCATTCCATTCCATGATTTGGCTTTGCAGAAAAGTTCATGTATAAACCTTGGGGCATGGCTTACCATCACTATAAGTGAGGCTTACAGTAATAGGGTTCATAGATGTGGAAATATGGAAGATGACAAAGTAAGAGGAAGCAAACAGAGGTCTTCTATGGCAGGATAGAAGACTTTGTGTCAATCTTTTCCACCATTTTGACTTGGCAAAAAAATTCATGTTCATTTACATTGGGATGGGGCTTATCATCATTATAAGTGAGGATAAGAATTGCAGGGTTCATAGATGTGGAAATATGGAGGATGGGCAAGGTAAGTTGAGACAAACAGATGTCCTCTATGGCAGAGGACAGGAACGTGTCGTCATTCTATTCCACCATTTGGCTTGGCAGAAAAGTGAAATGTTTATTCACAATGGGGTGGGGCTTACCGTTATTATAAGTAAGGCATATCATTTCAGGATTCACAGATGTGGAAATATGGAGGATGGGCAAGGTAATAGGAGGCAAACAGATGTCTTCTATAGCAGTGAAGACCTTATTGTCATTCTATTCCACCATTTGGCTTGGCAGAAAAGTTAGCATTTTTTTTACCTTGGGTGGGGCTTACCATCAATATAAATGAGATATAGACTTTCAGGGTTCATAGATGTGGAAATATGTAGGATGTGCATGGTAAGATGAGTCAAACAAATGTCTTCTATGGCAGAGAAATGGACCTTGTGGTCATTGTTTTGCACCATTTGGCTTGGCAGAAAAGTTAACATTCATTCACCTTGGGGTGGGGCTTACCATCACTATAAATGAGACATAGAATTTTAGGGTTCATAGATGTGGAAATATGGAGGATGGGTAAGTTAAGTCGAGACAAAACAATGTCTTCTATGGCAGAGAATAGGAACTTGTCATCAGTCTGTTCCACCATTTGGTTTGGCAGAAAAGTTAACATTCATTCACCTTGGGGTAGGGCCTATCATCACTTTAAGTAAGGCGTAGACTTGTAGAGTTCATAGATATGGAAATATAGAGGATGTACATGGTAAGATGAGACAACATGAGGTCTTCTATAACAGCGAAGTGGACCTTGAGGTCATTCTATTCCACCAATTGGCTTGGCAGAAAAGTTTATGCACATCTCAGTGGTGCCTGGTGTTATAGGGTCTAAAGATGCGGAAATATGTAATGGGTGACATAAAACAGAAGTCTTTTATGGCAGAATAGGGGCCCTGGTGATCATTCCATCAACTGTTAGGTCAATATACTATCTGAGTTGCCTATTGGACTTGTCGTGTCTTGACTTGCTTCCTTTTCCACCCCCCCATCAAACACCGTTTCCATCATGTTTCTCGTAAATTCCATATTTCCCACAGGAAACATAAAGGACCGCACAAATTCGGGAAGCAGGTTTTTTTATTTTGATCACCTCTCAGGTTTTACGTGAGGTCAGCAGGTTTACTGACACGCATTAAGCCGGGGAAAGTCATAGACTTAGGCTGGTAATAATACAGTCCCAAAACTCTGTATTCCCTCACAAATCCCCCATCCCACCCCACCGCTGATTGCCCAGTTGCCCAATTTGCCCTCCCCTTCTCCACCAACTCTTTTTTACAGACGTGTCAGGGATCCTCTAGGTAGCCTTTAACCCCTTTGCTGGCTCAGAAACGTGGCAGGTCGACATTCATGGGAACTGGAACCATTCCCACATGTACCTCTCGAAATAGCTGTGAAATTAATACCAGATTTTTCATAAAGTGCACGTTTTTTTCCACTTTTACCCTTTATAGCGGCATTCATTATGTAATACATTTGGATGACATGTGTAGCTAATGGTTGCAGGCAGGAAATTTGGTGTTGTTTTTGAAGGACATGGAAAACCGCAAATGGTCAACAGATTCAGGTCGGTTCTATGAAACTTATAGCAGTTTATGGCATGCACCTTGGCACAAAGATTTTTATACTGTCACTGAAAGAACATACAAGTTTTCTGCAGATTTTATTTTTTATTATCCAATCTTTGTTGACTTTTGTTCCATCTTCATTTATATTTTTAGTTCTCTTATTCAAGTTACTTTGTTTTGTTGGTCATGACACAGAAAACAAGGTCAGTACTCACAAGGCCAAGGGATCAGCTGTGCTCATGCATCTTCTTCCAGAAGCCTTCTAGTGAGGATGTGTGGACTGGATCCCTAGGTAAAATCTTGGGGTACCAGGAAAACTTCCAGCAGGGTTGCCAACCATCATTAAATTCACAGACAGTTTGTAAAATCCATCATTTTTACATCTGTCCGTGAATGTCCGTAATAGACAGAAGTGGAGCCTTAGGTAAAATCTTGGGGTACCAGGGAAACTTCCAGCAGGGTTGCCAACCATCAGTAAATTCACAGACAGTTTGTAAAATCCACAAGGAAAGGCGCAAGAACCTGGGGAATGCCCGAAAACATCACAATCAACAGCAATTGATCACAATTATAACACCATGTGTACAATATGTAGACAAGAAAGGGATAAGTCTATATAGTCCATTAAAGTCTGTTAAAAAAACGGGCTGTAGGAGAGGGTGTTGGTATGAATCCACAAACAGGGCTGCCTTCTAGAGAGTTGAAACCAAGCTCCAAAAATCTGTAGAAAAAAACAAGGGGGAAGGCGCCTCTGCGTGTAGTAGGGAAGTCGTTTATTCAAGTTTAATCAACTGCTCGTCTGACTTTGTCATCTATGTCCTAACTTGTTCTTGTGGCCTAATTTATGTGGGCCGAACAATTAGGACCCTAAGACAAAGGTTCGGCGAGCATAGAAGACTTGTTGAAGGGGGCACAGACCCTCATAGTGTTCCAAGGCATTTTGCTATGACCCACCAGAGCTCCACGGTAGGCCTAAAAGTCTGGGTTATTGAACAGATCCCCAGATCCCTTCTGGCTGCGGAGAGATTTAAGAAACTCTGCGCCCGTGAGACCTACTGGATCTACACCTTAGATGTACTTTCGCCTGGCGGTATAAACGAGAGTATTGAGATCGCTACCATTCTATAAACTCATTATCTAGTGTTGTTGCTTTTCGTGAATCATGCCCCTTAGCCCCCCCCCCCCCCCTTTTCTTCTGTGAGTATTCCAATTGTTTATGATTGGATTCGTTTTTTTCCTATCCTCGTACCTATATGCGCATGGGTTCACGATAATAGACAGGCACATATGCTCGATATTACTGAAGCGAATGTACTCATGCGCACCAGTTACCCCAACTTTTATTTTTATTTTTATCATTATCTTTATTTTTATATTTACTTTTATTTAATTCTTATTCATTATTTTTTACTTTTATTATTTTTATTTATTTTTACTTTTATTCTTACCTTTATTATTTTTTTATTATTATTTTTTTTTCCATTTTTATTTTAATTTTATTTTTATATTTATTTTTATTTTCATATTTATCTCTATTTAATATTATTATTTTTTGAAATTTATATATCACCTATATGCGCATAGAGAGATAGGTACATATATCTTCCTCTATTTATTGTTCCTATATTACTTTTCATTGTATATTATTGCATATGTACTTGGTATATCGCACTGTGACTCGGAGAGTGTTTTTAAAATAGTTTTTAAATAATTTTAAATAATTGTTGTTCTAATAACTGCTCATTTATACAATTGCTCACTCCCTAAATGATTGCCCTTTACTTTTAAATAATTACCCCTCTTTTAAACCTTTATATATTTTTTAAATAATAGCCTCCTCTCTCAAATTACTCATTTTAAATTACGTTTGGTCCAATCTACCTTTATATGAAACTGTATCTTCTTCGTTATGTGTGTATTATGGCCCCCCCTCCCCTCCCCCCTTGTCCTTTTAAGCCAGTTACACGATCCCTCTATAGCTTGACGAAGGAGCGCGGCTACCAGAATATCGTAGCCCGTACGCTCAGGAAACGCGTCGCCCTACCAGTGACATCACGGCTGTGTGCCTGCTTTCCACGTGCGTTCCAGGCCTCGTTTGGAGTAACATCGATACCGCGGCCGGCTACAGCGGTAAACAACGAGCCATACGGACACCATCAGGCACCTCCGCACCACCATGACCCATCTGATGTACAGCCCCATGATGGATCCCCCTTCTGGCTTCTCAGATGCTTCTTGTTATACTTCGGAAATGTGAGTTGTTTGCACACTGTCTTTTAACAATAAACGACTTCCCTACTACACCCAGAGGCGCCTTCCCCCTTGTTTTTTTCTACAGTTTGTAAAATCCATCATTTTTACATCTGTCCGTGAATGTCCGTAATAGACAGAAGTAAAAATCATGGATTTCACAAACTGTCCATGAATTTACTAATGGTTGGCAACCCTGACCTTCCAGGTGTAGGCCCCCCAGCTCTGACACAGCCAGGACCTCGATGAAAAAATAGCATGAATCTGTAGAACGGCTTAGTGAGGGGTATCCATCCCCATCCTGGCAGGTGGAAGCCCAGACTATTTATGTGCTCCTCAGCCACCACCTGGGAACACCTTCTCAGGGATTGACTGCAGCACCATACACATTCATTCTGCCCATTTGCCTTGCTCCGCTCTCTATGTTCCAGAACTCCCCAGAAGACAGGGAAGAGCAATCAGCCTGTGAAATCCAGAACAGCCAAAAGAAATCAACAACTGCTCCACTGATTACACAGGAGCCAAAAAGACTACATTTACTTAACATCCTAGTAACCTAATTAGCACCACGTTGCCCATTCAGGGAAAAGGGACAACATGTCTTAAAGCTGAACTCTAGCTCTAAACTTAAAATTTGAGATGGCATCAGCACAAAAATAAAGAAAAAATGTCCACTTGTTCCAAGGGCAATGGTAGAGATTTCCCTTGTTTTATAAGGAGGCGTCCTAATACTTTGTGTTTTATCTAGGAGACAGGAAGTAAACGTAATTCTCCCAATTGGGACACGACTAAAAAAAAAATGTGAAGATTTTAAAGCCTAAGTAAAGGCAAAACTTTTTTTATGGAGATGGGTTAGATAATGGTTTTAAGTGCCCCTGTTAATGAGATTCATCCTTACCATTTGTCCTGTTTACAGTTGACAGGGGTATAACCCTCCTATATTCTATCCAAAATTAATAAAAAAGCTTAGCCTTTACTTCTTTTTTAACTGTTTCTAAAACAAAAAATTAGGTTTGCTATGAGATATTCTTTGACCATTTTCCATCCTAATCTGATTTTGCTGTTAGAAGCCATTTTGGATTTACAGTTGGGGCTCATTCACATGTGCGGCTATACTGCAGTAGAGTGAAAGGCGTTTGAAAGAAGGTAAGGAGGCAAAATGTCACCTCCTCGCAACCTGCTTTAATCCTCAATATGGTGACCCCACTGCATGAGGTTGTAAGGCAGTTATTGCATGGCGCCATTCACTTAAGTGGTTTGAATTAGTTGGAGATACTGTCTGTGACATGCCATTTATTATTTGGCCTCAAAGCAACTCAACGTGGCTGTGGCATGTGTACAGTCCTGAGGGCTTGCATGCCCTAGTTTGGGTGGGCAGTTGGGTGGGAGGCAGGTTCCCCGCCACCCGTAGTAAAATTACCAAACCTCCGAAATTTGGAATATCCAAACTAGAAGTCCCTTAATATAAATTGGGATCTAAACCAGGGTCCAAAATGATACTGATGATGATGATGCAAAATTGTGCAGAATGGTTTGGGAAGCTCCTGGAAGACCAGCAAGGTGAGATGATGGTGTCAACAAAAAAAACAGCACAAGTTACTTCCTTTTTAAAAATTCTACCAAGGATATAAGTCAGAAAGGTGGAATCTGGTGGCATTAGCATTTAGGCTTAGGAAGCCTAGGCCACGGCAGAAGAAGACTTTGAGTAGAAACAGCCATTGGGGTAGCCTTTGGTCTCTTTGTCTTAGAAATCTTTTGGGAATCCAAGCCACTAACACAAATTTAGATTCAGACTGGGACATCCAAATTAATGGAGCACTGTTGGGATTTCACAATCAACTCCACGGCCATTGGTTTTACTGAAAAAACACAACATTTACCCCACCGATTCCCAGCACTTAGACACACACTTAGGCTTTGTTTCACAGCATTGTGTATCAAATACCAGAGATTTTATGTGCTCTTCTGATTTATGTCCTGTGAGGAAGACCAGGCTTCGGCCTGTGAGTTAGTCAGGCCGTTAAGAACAAATGTACAGCGTCAATAACACAGGGGAAAGGCTACATCTGGAAAGCATTTACCGAAGATCCCCCCCCCCCTTTCTCGATAAACCCCTCTTTCCTCTTTGGAAAAGCCAAGGGGATATTTGGCTAATATCGAAAAACAATGTTGAAGCTGAGCTTTTGCTTTTGGGGAAATTAAAATGCGCTTTAAAATTCATCTGTGAGAGGTTATTTGGGATGTAGTATAAAATATTTGGTGTAATGTAAATATACAGACCTAGGTTCTGTATTTCTGTTATAATTTGGGGGCTACTAAAACATTTGTCTTTTTTTAAGGCAAAGGTACAGTTAAAAAAATAAAAAAAATATATAAAGAAAAATAATTAAAAAATACCGTATATAAAATTATTTCAATAACTTATATAGAAAGGATGTTTGGATCTCTAGGTATAACCAATTAATTCTATTGTCATTGCAAAATAATTCATTTCAGGAGGGGTGCTATTATCCTTGTTAATCAGAAAAAGTCTCTTCTGTGCTCCTCTCTGATTCTGGTTTCACTTTGCCACTAGGGGCTCAGTCTAATTTAAATATCTGCAACCCATCCAGTTCATGAAACTGAAAAAAGCAGAAGAAATAGTAGGTTATATGATAAACATATTAACGTTTTTTAAAAATCCAAATTACACTCTTAGACCAGGTGTGGGACAGTGTGTCCCTTTTATAGAACTTTGGTATTATGGGGGTGGCTCTTTTCCTACAGAGTGGGGACATGGCAAGGTGTGTCTCTTTCTTTTAACTTTGGAATTACAAGCGGTCCTTCCTACCAGTTCTCTGTTGATTGGGGTTGTGGCTGAGGTTGTTTCTTTTTAACTTTGGGATTCTCCTTCTGGTTCCCTGTTGATCAGGGGCATGACAGAGGAAGTGTCTCTTTCTTGAAACGTTGGTATTACAATGAGTACCTTCTTCCAGTTCCCTTTTGGGCAGGGGTGTGGCAGAGGGCATGTCCATGTCTTTGAACTTTGGGATTACAAGGGTGTCGTCCTTCCAGTTCCTTTTTTGATCAGGGGTAACAAAGGTCTTTGAACTTTTGGATTACAAGAGGTTCCACTTTCTGGGTCCCTTTTGATTGGAGGATATATCTATTTCTCTGAACTTTGGTGTTACGAGGAATTCCTCCTTCCAGTTCCCTTTTGGGTAGGAGTGTGACAGAGGGTGTGTCTCTTTGAATGGGTTTCTTTGAATTTTGGTATTCCAAGGGAGTTCCTCCTTCCGGTTCCATTTTTGGCAGAGGTGTGACAGAGGGAGTGCCCTTTCTTTGAATTTTGGGATTACAAGTGGTTCCTCCTTCCATTTCTCTTTTAATCAGGGTGTGACAGAGGTCATGTCCCTTTCTCTGAACTTTGGGGTCACGAGAGGTTCCTCCTTCTGGTTCCCTTTTGTGCAGGGGTATGGCAAAGGGTAGTCTCTGTCTTAGAACTTTGGGATTACAAGGTGATCGTCCTTACAGTCCCCTTTTGATCAGGGGTGTGACAGAGGGTGTGCCCTTTCTTTCAATATATGGTATTACAAGGGGTTCCTTATTCCTGTTCCCTTTTGATCAGGGGTGTTGACAGAGGGTGCGTCTCTTTCTCTGAACTTTGGTGTTACAAGGTTTTTCTCCTTCTGGTTCCCTTTTCATCAGGGGTATGACAGAGGGCATGCCCTTATGTTTGCATTTTGGGATTACAAGGGGTTCCTCCTTCCAGTTCCCTTTGGATCAGGGGTATGACAGAGGGTGTGTCTTTTTCATTGAAATTTAGTATTACAAGGGGTTCATCCTTCTGGTTCCTTTTGGGTGGGGTGTGACAGAAAGTGTGTGATTTTCTTAGAACCATGGTGGTATAGGATGTCTTTTTTCCATTCCTCTTATGTTTGAGGGTGTGGCAGTGGGTGTGTCTCCTTCTTAGATCTAATATATTATAAATCGTCCCTCTTTCCAGATCTCTATAGATGGGGATGTGAGAGAAATATCTCAGCATTGACACTTCAATATATCAGGATTTCTAAATGGGTGACACAAAAAAGCCTAGAGTGGGTGTGTTTGGGAACACCTCTCCTGCATCTCGAACAGACTAGCCAAAGGGTTCCCTAATTATCGACAAAGTCAATGGAGTGGACAGCCACATATGGAGAGAAAACTGAAGTGTTTAATAACAAAGTTTTATTCCTCCTTATGGATTTCAAAGCTTTTGAATTAAACTGGAATGGGGCTTCAGTGTGTAGCACTTCTTCTCTTGGGGTGATACAGAAATAACCCCATAAATATTGTGGCAGGCTAACTTCTCAATCTCAGGGTCTGGCTCTTAGTGTGAGGTGGAGAGAAAAATAAGTAACTGTCAAACTTAATTCTAATAGAGATGGTTTTGGAGTGCAGGATACCCAAAACTAGCACAAAATCAGGATAGGTATTCTTATGTAGCAGTAGTAGTATTAGTGCTTCAAGAGCAGCCTCCTGGTAATTGCTGGTCCTGTGAGTGCAACCAGCCGGATCAATGACTCTGTAAGAGCAATCACAGTCCTTCTTGAGTAGCAGTGGATCTCTCGCTAATGATTTGGCCCTTGACCACCTAATAACAGTCAAAGATACCACGATTGTAAGGATTCATTGCCTATCAATGTCCATATGGTAGTTTCTGCCCAGCTTCTCTGCAACACTCTTCAACAAGAAGAACATTTTACCTACCCAATTACCTTCAGATGTCATCTTCAGTGGGTACTTCAAGTGCTTGGGCCTCTGGCACATGACCTCGTAGAAGCCAACCATTAAGCCTGGATGTGGGGGGCTCCAAGTAGAGAGCAGGTAAGGCCCAAGCAGAGCTCCTTCTAGATACACATCTTCTCCAAGCAGAAGCACAAGGAGGTAGAGAACACTCTGCTAAGGTGCCCAAAATATTTCTCATCCCAAAATCATCTCCCAAAGCATACCTTTGAAGGACATCAGAGATTGGTTGGGTCAGATATCTATTCATAACTTGTCCTTCTGATTACTGGAACCTCTATCACAGTAACAGGTAGAAGCAATGAACCCATGAGCTTACAAAAGACCTGCAGAACCAAAAGAGCTCAGGCTGATTACAGACCTCCCCCATGTGACAATCGGGTCTGACCAGCCAACCATTAAGCCTGGATGTGGGGGGCTCCAAGTAGAGAGCAGGTAAGGCCAAAGTAGAGCTCCTTCAAGACACACATCTTCTTCAGACAGAAGCCGAGGAAGTAGAGAACACGCTGTTAAGGTGCCTCAGATATGTACCATCTTCCAAACCATACCTCTGAAGGATGTCAGAGATTGGTTGGGTCAGGTACTTATTCATAACTTGTCCTTCTGATTACTGGAACCTCACGGTAACAGGCAGAAGCAATGAACCCATGAGCTTACAAAAGACCTACAGAACCTAAAAAAGGTAAATAGAGCTCAGACCTCCCCCATGTGACAAGTGGGTATAGCCAGCCAACTATTAATCCTGGGTGTGAGGGGCTCCGACAGGGGCTGGGGAGCAGCATCAAAGAGGTGGCATAGCTCGGTAAGTATAAAAGCCTTGGTGGTGGAGGGCTCTTTGAATACACTGTCACTTTTCCAACATTTCATCTAAACTAAATAAACTTTGTAGAATTAGGTTTAATTCTCCTTTAAGCCCTTGGAACAGCCTTAGAATTGAAGCAGCAGTGATAAAAATAGGAACCCAAACCTCCCCCTCATTTTTCCTGGCACCATGGCATGCTCCGTCTCCTCAGATCAGTCTACAGATGCACCCAGCGTAAATGGTTTACTTTCTTTGCGGTTTGTCTGGCGTTCATTTCAGTCACTTCTCATTGTTTTTTCTTCTGGAAAACTGGAAGAAAAATAAGTTTTGAAAGGTATCAGAAGACAGCTTTAAAGTGCCTGTTTTTTGCAGCCATCCTTATGCACGCCCAACCAGGAGACCTGAGTGCTTCAAAAACACAATCCTAGCCACAAACGGTCCTGGGGTGCCCTTAACAAAGCCAATGGCTCTTCAATTTCCACGTAAAAGGGGAATTCCAGCTACCATACCAAAAATAGGCATGCGAACAATTTTATATGATAGTGTGAACTCACCTTGCTTCTAGTAATACCCCAGCTCAGCCTGAAAAGGAAGTGCTGCCGATGGCCATGTTCCAGGGCATTCAGGTTTCCCACTGAGAAGTACAACCTCGGTGGGAGCCAACATGTTTCGGGGGGTTCATGTCCCCTCATCAGGGCTTATATATTGTGTGACCTCAAAAGGGACTGGGCTCTGGAACTGAAGACTGGAGTGAGATTTAGGTGATGCTTGTATCTATAAAACTGGATGGTAACATGTTTAGAAGCATGAACCTCTGAAACATTATTAATCTTTTATGCCATAAATTATTCAATTAAGGACTATTTTGGACTCTTTGACTACAGTATACACTATCTTCCAAAAGTGAGTACACCCCTCACAGTTTTGTAAATATTTTATTCTATCTTTTCACGTGACAACACTGAAGAAATGACACTTTGCTACAATGTAAAGTAGTGAGTGTAATGCTTGTTTAACAGTGTAAATTTGCTGTCCCCTCAAAATAACTCAACAAACAGCCCTTAATGTCTAAACTGCTGGCAACAAAAGTGAGTACACCCCTGAGTGAAACTGTCCAAATTGGGCCCAAAGTGTCAATATTTTGTGTGGCCACCATTATTTTCCAGCACTGCCTTAACCCTCTTGGGCATGGAGTTCACCAGAGCTTCACAGGTTGCCACTGGAGTCCTCTTTCACTCCTCCATGATGACATCACGGAGCTGGTGGATGTTAGAGAGCTTGCACTCTTCCACCTTCCATTTGAGGATGCCCCACAGATGCTCAATAGGATTTAGGTCTGGAGACATGCTTGGCCAGTCCATCATCTTTACCCTCAGCTTCTTTAGCAAGGCAGTGGTCATCTTGGAGGTGTGTTTCGGGTCGTTATCATGTTGGAATACTGCCCTGCGGCCCAGTCTCGGAAGGGAGGGGCTCATGCTCTGCTTCAGTATGTCACAGTACATGTTGGCATTCATGGTTCCCTCAATGAACTGTAGTTCCCCAGTGCCGGCAGCACCATGCAGCCCCAGACCATGACACTCCCACCACCATGCTTGACTGTAGGCAAGACACACTTGTCTTTGTACTCCTGACCTGGTTGCTCCCACACACGCTTGACACTATCTGAACCAAATAAGTTTATCTTGGTCTCATCACACCACAGGACATGGTTCCAGTAATCCATGTCCTTAGTCTGCTTGTCTTCAACAAACTGTTTGGGGGCTTTCTTGTGCATCATGACGCCATCACGCTGTCCATAGCGCTCCTTCAGACTTGCAGTCCCACCTACCAGCCCTGACACCATTGGCCCAGGAACGTATGGGCTGTTTGAATCAGCCCGCGGGAACAGCACGAGGGGAGCTCACTGTGTGAGGAGAGTCGGTGTTGTCTGCTGCATTCACCTTCCCATCCACCTCATTCTCAAGACACCGCCACTGGATACCTACTGAGGATGCTCTCCTAAGGGACGGAACTTTGTGCAACTGGAAGTTGGTGAGAGCTCCACTTTCTGCTCCTGACGTGGACCGTAGCCAGCTCCGGGTGAGACCTTACCTGTTTATATCCCCAGCTGGGGACGGTTATTCTCTATGATCACCTGGTGTCCACCACATGCTACCCGGTCCTTCCAGTTAGCCATCCAGCTTATCCCAGGCCCCTATTTCACCACTCCCCAGCCTCTTATATCTTCATCTTCCGTCCTCTCACCAGATTTGGCCTCCAGTGTTGTGAACCACTACTTAATCAGAGAGACTTCCATTACACAGTCGTGTACCCTTGTATATCTTCTCAGCCATTGCTGAGCCAGCCCCTGGTCCCTCTGTCCCTGGCTTCCACCTGAATGGCCGCTCTCTCCCCCCCCCCTCTTCCCTCCCAGTGAATTGTTCTGGGTTCCCCGTTCCCTAAAGATCCCTACTGGGCCGACTACATCAGTTACCTAACACACACTATCCAGGGAACCCTCAACGCTACTTGTTGCTGTTTCCTGGTATCTATGGACTCTAGCCTATCAGTATATCCAATTACAATCCTCTGTATCACATTATTATGCATGAGTTTATATATGTGGTGTGATTGGTTGGTTTGGTTAGGTGGCCATCTGCGTCTGTGTATGACCTAGTTGTCATTTTTAAATTGGTGATGGTACCTGTTTTTTCAGGATATCTTTTTCTGGATTGGTGTTTAAAGTGAGTTTTTTTCAATAAATAATATTTTCATGATCTGACTACTGCATGTTCCTCATTGAAGAATTCACCTTTTTCTCTGTTTTTTGGTCATATGTCCCATGAATTCAGAGGAACACACCCATTATATTTGGTGTTAGCAATTGTCTGTAGATCCACTTAGACAGGGCTTTATTCTGCCTTTAGTCTGCTAATTATATTTGTCAGCAGAGTGTTTTAGTTCCTTTTATCATTTTTTCTTTTTCTTGTGCATCATCTCTAGAAGAGGCTTCCTTCTGGGACGACAGCCATGAAGACTAATTTGATGCAGTGTGCAGCGTATGGTCTGAGCACTGACAGGCTGATCCCCCACCCCTTAAACCTCTGCAGCAATGCTGGCAGCACTCATACGTCTATTTCCCAAAGACAACCTCCGGATATGATGCTGAGCACATACATTCAACTTCTTTGGTCGACCATGGCGAGGCCTGTTCCGAGTGGAACCTGTCCTGTTAAACCGCTGTATGGTCTTGGCCACCGTGCTGCAGCTCAGTTTCAGGGTCTTGGCAATCTTCTTATAGCCTAGTCCATCTTTGTGTAGAGCAACATTTTTTTTTCAGATCCTCAAAGAGTTCTTTGCCATGGGGTGCCATGTTGAAATTCCAGTGACCAGTATGAGAGAGTGAGAGTGATAACACCAAATTTAACACACCTGCTCCCCATTCACACCTGAGACCTTGTAACACTAATGAGTCACATGACACAAGGGTGGAAAATGGCTAATTGGGCCCAAAGTAGACATTTTCACTTAGGGGTGTACTAACTTTTGTTGCCAGCGGTCTAGACATTAATGGCTGTGTGTTGAGTTATTTTGAGGGGACAGCAAATTTACACTGTTATACTAGCTGTACACTCACTACTTTACTTTGTAGCAAAGTGCATTTCTTTAGTTTTGTCAAATGAAAAGATATAATAAAATATTTACAAAAATGCAAGGGGTGTACTCACTTTTGTGAGATACTGTATATCAGAAACAGGTGAGGTGATGGTGGAATACCCTTGATGGACTTTTTTGTATGTCATTTATTTCAATAAATGTTGGTGCAGCAATCCTTCAAAATTTTTCTCTTTATATAACTATAACTATATATTATTTATATATATATATATATATATATATATATATATATATATATATATATAAACTAGGGGAAACAGTTGGTACACAAATACAAAAACAATAGCAATTTAGGTTGTACAGTTGGTAGTAAGGCAATGGTCTGGGTCTGGGGAATGACCCCTAAACTCTATACTAGGGAGGGTTCTGACTAAGGAACAAAGTTACAATACCGGTCTGTCAGTCTGTATTAATCCCTTTTTTGGCCAGCAGGCCAGCACGTTAGGGCCCAGATCTGGTGCAAGATAAGTTCTTCGTAACATTGGTATAGGTGCCTGCACTGTGTCCCAAGCAAACAACATTGT
This sequence comes from Lithobates clamitans, assembly GCA_037952925.1. Taxonomy (NCBI): domain Eukaryota; kingdom Metazoa; phylum Chordata; class Amphibia; order Anura; family Ranidae; genus Lithobates; species Lithobates clamitans. The sequence continues at coordinate 551,557 of JBBGZY010000791.1, forward strand.
TCCTCTTTAATGGGGTGCAGTAGGGTTTAAATAGCGGCCTCTCACCAACTCCAGGGATGAAAGCTGGGCTCTCTCAGTTCTCCTTTAGCAGCTCAGCAAAGTCAGGGGCAGTGGTGTTCTCCCCAACAATTAGGCAGCAGCACTGGTCAGTGACATTAATGTTCTCCCCAACATTCAGGTGGCAGCACTGGTCAGCGACAGTGGCATTCTCCTCAACGATCACGCTGCAGGACCCATCATCATCGGTGGCAAACTCATGCACCAGGAGATGTCCTCCACTCCGCCTCTCTGCATCCCTGATGCGATGGCGAAAGGATCTGCTAACAGCTTGCATTACAGTCTGTCTCCCACAGTGTCCTGTACAAAGCCTCGGTCATGCTGGGATGTGTAGTTCCATTGTCAGTCTGTAATACAGGCTTAATCTCCCTGGGAACTACATCTCCCACAATTCATAGTTCCACCCATCCAGATTGGTCCTTCCCACAATCCACAGCAGTTTCGTTTTCCTCTCTGTGCTTCTGGGTTGTGGGTGGGGCTTTCCTCCAGCTCTCTCTCTGTGGCAGAATATAGTTCTGCACAGAAGGGGGGAGGAAGTGCAGCAAAGCAGCGCTGAGTAGCCCAGTCAAGGCTGCCAGACAGAGCAGAACCCCTTTGCAGGCTGGGATCGTGGGCCCCAATGGTGTAGAATTATAGAAAGTTCTTGTGCTACCTGTCCTAACCATGGCTACTGATCCCAGTCAGCCCTCTTCAGGCCCTGCCAGCCCTCCTGGCTGCAGCTACATCTTTCCAGTGCCCCTTCCACAGTTCACTCCTCTGGTTCTGCACCCATCTTTGACTGCAAGCTCCCAGTCCTCCCAGGCATGCATTCCCAGTCCTCCTGACTGTGCCTCACTCACCAGCCCTCATGGCTTGGGACCAGTTGTCCTCCCTGGAGTCTCTCAGCAGTGCACTCGTCTGCTGTCCTCTCCTTGCTCTCTCTTGTGCCTCCGGTCCAGGACCCTTTCACGTGTTCTTGAAAGTGGTCCCGACTGCACCCGAGCCCAGGCCATAGGTCACCCCCCCCCAGACTGGGGAGCTCCCTCCTGACAGCCTCAGCACTCTTTCACTCTCCACTTCCACCTGACAACCCCCCCCCCCCGGGTTGACCGTGGATATTTGAGGAGGACTGCCCCTGCCAATCCAAGTTGGGGATTGGTCAGGGCTGCCCAGAACACCCGAGGTGATTCCACCTCCCCTCCAGCCTCTCTTTCCAGAAAGCACTTGAACATTCTGGAAAGAAGTAGGAGGTCCTAGTGATGTCACCTGGGAGTCACCCAGCACTACTCTGAGCCATTACCAAACCAGAATGAAAAAAAAAACAGGCCCAGCAACCAGACAGGCCTACTTAAATTTACCTATCCTTTCTAGCACACTACTAGAGGGTGCTACACTAGAAAGACTAAGAATCGGTAAGCTGTAATATAATAAATGTTTGGTTTTGGGATTTATTACTTCTCGCTAGTCTTTTTATGCTTTTTGAAGCGGCAGCTTTTCCCATTAATCCTCAGGCTCTTGGCCTACACTGTGAATGTCACAGTTTTATTGGGCCGCTGACAACTCAACAGAACTTGTATCTGGTTCTTTGAAGTTTCAGGCATCCTTTATGTCTTCGGCTGTCACTGTCTCAAAAAACGCCGCCACATGGGCTGCTGCAATGCCAAATCGGTATAAAATGTGTACAGGCTGATTCTACCATAGTTGCCAACATTCCCAATCAGGCCTTCTTGGAAAGTCCAACCTATTCCTACCGATGGATCGATGTCATTATTATTATTATTATACAGGTTTTATATAGCGCCATCAGTTTGCGCAGCGCTTTATAACATAAGGGCAGACATTACAGGTACATTACAATTTGGTACAAGGGGAATCAGAGGGCCCTGTTCTTTAGAGCTTACAAACTAAAAAGGAAGAGTCAATTGATACAAAAGGTAATAGCTGTGGGGGGATGAGCTGATGGAGGAAGTAAAACAGTGTTAGTTAGAAGCAGGATAAGCTTCTTTGAAGAGAAGGGTTTTCAGGGATCACCTAAAGATGGATAGATTAGGGGACAGTCAGACAGATTGGGGTAGGGAGTTCCAAAGGATGGGAGAAGCTCTGGAAAAATCCTGGAGGCGAGCATGGGAGGAGGTGACAAGGGAGCTAGAGAGCAGGAGGTCTTTGGATGACCGAAGAGAGCAGCTTGGTTGGTATTTTGGGACTAGGTCAGTGATGTAGCTGGTGGCAGAGCTATGGATGGCTTTGTAAATTATTGTTAGTACTTTAAATTTTATTTGTTGGGTGAGTGGAAGCAAGTGGAGGGATTGGCAGAGAGGGGTGGAGGACACTGAATGATTCGTAAGGTTGATGCGTCTTGCAGCGGCATTCATTATGGACTGAAGGGGGGATAGTCTATGTAAAGGTAATCCAATGAGGAGGGAGTTGCAGTAGTCGATGTGAAGAGAACCAGGGAGTGAATTAGAAGCTTGGTGGTGTCATTAGTTAAAAAGGGGCGTATTCTGGAAATGTTGCGGAGGCTAAGGCGGCATGATTTGGACAGGGATTGGATGTGGGCCTGAAAGGACAGTTCAAAGTCTAGGGTTTCCCCTAGCACCCTGGCATGTGGGCATGGACTGATAGATGTGCCATTGATCTTGACAGAGAAGTGAGGGGAGGGGGCACGTGGGGGAGGAAATATTATGAGCTTGGTTTTAGATAGATTCAGTTTGAGGAAGTGGTTTGACATCCAGGCTGATATGTCTGTTAGTAAATCAGTGATGCGTGAGGAGACTGATGGGGTGAGCTGAGGGGCAGAGAGATAGATTTGGGTGTCATCAGCATATAAATGGTAGTGAAAGCCATGGGAGGCTATCAGCTGACCCAGGGAGGATGTGTAGATCGAGAATAGTAGAGGTCCAAGGAAAAATCCTTGGGGGACCTCAACGGTAAGAGGAGTTGGAGAAGAGGAAGTGGAGTTGTAAGTGACACTGAAGGTGCAATGAGAAAGGTAAGATTCGAACCAACGAAGAGTGCAGCCATGGAGACCAAGCAAATTAAGTTTTTTGAGGAGGAGCGGGTGTCAACTGTATCAAAGGCAGCGGAAAGGTCCAACAGTAAAAGTATGGAATAATGACCGTTGGTTTTGGCTGTTAGTAAGTCGTTTGTGAGTTTTAGGAGGGCAGTTTCTGTGGAGTGCTGTGGGCAAAATCAAGACTGAAGGGGATCAAGAAGATTATTCTTCAGGAGGCGGTCGCTCAGTCGGTTGTAGACTAAACATTCAAGGAGTTTGGAGGCAAAAGGGAGTAAGGAGATGGGTCTTGGGTTGTTAAGATTGGTGGGGCCTGAGGTCTTTTTTGGTATGAGAGTGACTAGCGCATGTTTTAGAGGGTTGGGGAAGATGCCAGTAGAGAGTGAGAGGTTGAAGATATGAGTTAAGGAGTGTAGGATTGAGTCAAATGGTGACCGCAGTATTTGAGAAGGAACAGGGTCCAGGGGGCAGGAGGTTAGGTGGGCATTAGAAAAAACTTTAGTGACTTCCTCTGTAGTAGCTGGGTTAAAAGAAGGAAGTATTGATTGTGCAGGAGGACAAGGAGTGTAAAGTGAGGGAGATATCTGTAGAGTGGAGATCTCGATACAAATTGTCTCAATCTTATTTTTTAAGTGATTAGCAATCTCCTGGGCAGTGAGTTAGTGGGTGAGGGTAATGGAAGACGAAGTAGAGTGGTAAAGGTAGAAAAGAGTTGACGGCGACTGCGTGAGAGGGTGTTAAGCGAGTGATAAAGTAGGTCTGTTTGGCAGTGTGGAGGCAGGAATGGTATTTTTGGAGGGCAGATTTATATTGGCTGAAACCTTGCTGTGACTTAGTTTTACGCCACAGACGCTCAAGAGCATCATCTCATCTACTGACGCTCTTCACTCTTTCATGTGGTGGGCAGCAAAGACATGGCGTGGTGCCTGGTCCTTGGTGCCGAGAGTCCGCATATTTGAGTGAATTGCGGTCAATGCAGTTGTGCCGAGAGTGTGCGCCCGGTGCGCTCTAGGCACAGTTACCGGTGCCTAACCAAAAGGTCCCGATCGCTGCCTGCTTTTGGGAGTTTTCACATCACGTGACCTACGTGACAGCCAATCACGGCTATCATGTGATCTTAAGCCCCGCCTCGCCTCCCAGCATCCTAAATCTCTTAAAGGTCCAGGAGGCACCGGCAGAAGAGGTTAAAGTGGTTGTAAACCAGTGGCAGCTGGTGCTTTTTTTTGGGGGGGGGGGGGGCAAACAATCCACCCCCGGTCAGGTCAGCGACGGTCACGTGGGTCACGGGCGGCACCCCCTCCGGTCGGTTAGTTAGTAGTCGGGCCCCACATTTAACCCCATCTCGCGGGCAGCAGGCGGCGGGTGGCTTCCCTCCGGCTGCGGGTGGCTGCTTTCTCAGTTCCCCTGCGTCTCCTCCCTCCTCCACCTGACGGCCAATCCAATCGGATCTCCTTTTCGGCAAATCGGGTGAGGGTTTCAGACCCGCTTCCTGATTGGCCAGGAGGAGAATCAGTGTTACAATAGCGAATATTCATTCCCTATTGTCACACAACTGGGTGGGCTTCAGGGGCAGCTTGTCTGAGCTTTCAGAAAGCAGGGGGCGGGAGTTCAAATTACATTCTGTAGAGCTCAGTGAGAGCTGATTGGAGCGAAAGGACACCCCTCCCCCTTCACACAGCACCCAGGAACAGAGCTGAGGCTGTCAATCACAGGCTGTGTGCTGGAGCTCCCTCCGGTCACCTTTTTTATCTCTTGGTGTCAGGAAAACTAGTTAGAAGTGACTCATGCAGGTAGAAAAGGAAGGAGGCAGTGCACGGAAATGACTCTTAGTGCTCTGGATTGAGACAAGTACACAGTATAGAGGGATATGCTTTGTTCATATTTCATGTCTGAGGTTTACAACCACTTTAAGGGCCAGTTCACACCACATGCAGTCCAGTGCGATTTTTTTTCTGCAACAAAAACGCACGGAAAAGTAGGTTATATCTTTTTCAATGGCATAGTTCACACCAGTGCGTTCCAGTTCCAGAAAAAAAAGTAGAACATGTTGCATTTTTTCCTGCACTAGACCATATGGAACGCTGTAAAATGCAACAAAAACGCACTGGAATGCACCAGAATGCACCTAAACGCACCAACAACACACTGGAACACACATGTCCTTATTTAAGGTTAAGAAAAAAAGGGGAAAAATGCACTGGACTGCATCAAAAACGCACTAAAAACACATCAAAAACGCACTGGAAAGCATGAAAAACGCGTAAAAAAACTTGCATGCAGAAAAGCATCTGTAACGCATCTGGACTGCGTTTCTATGGTGTGAACTGGCCTGTCCCTAAGGGCTCATTCACACATGCTTTGCTGTTTGAAGAGCGATCTGTGTTTGGATCACTCTTCAGAGAGCAACCTCTGTATCTCCTCCTCACCTCCTACATTAAAGTGGAGTTCCACCCACTTTTACAACTCTTCAGCATCCCTCACTAAACTGTGCACTGTAAACAAATTGGATATTTTTTTATTTTTTTTCTCAGCACTTACTGTATATCTGCTGTATTCATTTTTCACTTCCTCCTCCCTGGCCGCGGCCCATCGCATCATTTCCTGTTTGCAATGCCTTCTGGGAAGGGGCGGCAACTTCCTCTGAAACCGCCGTTGCTATGGAAACCTGACCTGAAACCTATTACACTGCTTGTGCTGCACTGAGCATGTGCGAGATCTGCAAGGATGAGATCCAGGAAGAAATACAGTCTGGCTTCAGATGCCCACACTTAAGATGGCCACGGCCTGCTGTAAGTTTATAAAATAACAAACTATTGCTATAAACTAACAAAACAGACCTTAGTTTACAGACTAACTTTACTAGAATACATTAAGCTTGTGTATTATAGGGGTATTTTCATTTAAAAAGTATAATTTCAGCCGGAACACCACTTTAACCTCTTGAACCCCGCACTAATGTACTGCAAACATGGGCATTGTGCACAGTCGAGGGGCGATTGCCAGCGGTAGCACCACCCGAAAACAACAGGGGGGGTATAATTTCTGCCATGGTCCACGGATCAAAGCATCGCAGCTGCGGCATGTGAACCCCCTCGCCTGATGCCTCTGCAGCCTAAAGGGGAGTGGTTGGTGGGCAGTAAAGCCACAGCCCAAATGCAGGGTTTTAATGCCCTCACCTATGACTGGTGTAAATGAGCGCTGATCGGGTCCTTCAGCTGGAAGGGGTGGGAAGGTGAGAAGGATAGGACAATCACATGACCAAGGGACATGGCTGTGCCTCTATGAGATTAAGGGATGAACACATGGAGCAGCCACCAGAGACATCACTAGTCCCATGTGGAAAAGACAGGTATATTCCCAACTGTTCATAAGGTTTTACACTATCGAAGCATCTTTTTCCTTTTTGTACTCACATGGATTATACAGTGCATCTGGAAAGTATTCACAGCGCTTCAATTTTCCACATTTTGTTATGTTACAGCCTTATTCCAAAATGGATTAAATTCATTATTTTCCTCATAATTCTACAAACAATCCCCCATAATGACAATGTGAAAGAAGTTTGTTTGAAATCTTTGCAAATTTATAAAAAAAATTAAAAAGGAAAAAAAATCCCATGTACATAAGTATTCGCAGCCTTTGCTCAATACTTTGTTGAAGCTCCTTTGGCACCAATCACAGCCTCAATTTTTTTTGAGTATGATGCTACAAGCTTGGCACACTTATTGTTGGGCAGTTTCTCCCATTCTTCTTTTCAGGACCTCTCAAGCTCCATCAGGTTGAATGGGGAGCGTCTGTGCACAACTATTTTCAGATCTCTTCAGAGATGTTCAATCAGGTTCAAGTCTGGGGTCTGGCTGGGCCACTCAAGGACATTCACAGAGTTGTCCTGTAGCCACCCCTTTGTTATTTTGGCTGTGTACCGAGGGTTGTTCTGTTGGAAGATGAACCTTCACCCCAGTCTGAGGTCCAGAGCGCTCTGGAGCAGGTTTTCATCAAGGATGTCTCTGTACATTGCTGCATTCATCTTTCCCTCGATCCTGACTGGTCTTTCAGTTCCTGCCACTAGAAAAACATCCCCACAGCATGATGCTGCCACCACCATGCTTCACTATAGGGATGGTATTGGCCAGGTGATGAGCGGTGCCTGGTTTCCTCCAAACATGATGCTTGCCATTCAGGCCAAAGAGTTCAAAGTTTGTTTTTATCAGATCAGAGAATTTTGTTTCTTATGGTCTGAGAGTTCCTCAGATGCCTTTTGGCAAACTCCAGGTGGGCTGTCATTTTACTGATGAGTTGCTTCAGTCTGGCCACTCTAGCATACAGGTCTGATTGGTGGAGTGCTGCGGAGATGGTTGTTCTTCTGGAAAGTTCTCCTCTCTCCACAGAGAAATGCTGGAGCTCTGTCAGAGTGACCATTGGGTTCTTGGTCACCTCCCTGACTGAGGCCCTTCTCCCCCGATTGCTCAGTTTGGCCGGACAGCCCGCTTTAGGAAGAGTCCTGGTGGTTTCAAACTTCTTCCATTTTTGGATGATGGAGGCTGCTGTGCTCATTGGGACCTTTAATGGTGCAGAAAATTTTCTGTACTCTTCCCCAGATCTGTGCCTCCATACAATCCTGTCTCGGAGGTCTACAGACAGTTCCTTGGACTTCATGGCTTTGTTTTGTGCTCTAACATGCACTGTTAACTGTGGGACCTTATATAGACAGGTGTGTGCCTTTTTTAAATCATGTCCAATCAACTTTTTTTTACCACAGTGGACTCCAATCAAGTTGTAGAAACATCTCAAGGATGATCAGTGGAAACAGGAGGCACCTGAGTTCAATGTTGAGTGTCATGGCAAAGGCTGTGAATACTTATGTACATGGGATTTTTTTCCCGTTTTTTATTTTGATAGATTTGCAAAGATTTCAAACAAACTTCTTTCAAGTTGTCATTATGGGGTATTGTTTGTAGAATTTTGAGGAAAATAATAAATTGAATCCATTTTGGAATAAGGTTGTAACATAACAAAATGTGGAAAAAGTGAAGCACTGTATATGGGGTTGCGATGCCCAACTGAGAACCAGTGATTACCATCCGCCAGTGGGGGAACCAGAGGAGTTGCCATTAGGCTATCCAAGGCTGGGTACCCTAATGAAAGTGCCTATGACTTCTCTTTAATTAGAGGGTCATACTACAATTGGTACTCTTCCAATTTGGTGGTGGCCTCACAAGTCAAAGGACCTCTGCTGGTGGTGATTTTTTACACATCTACATCATTTTTAATATAGAAGAGGAGGATTTTTCTTATTTTCCCCTTTTTCCTACAGTATTTTTAACATTGGACTTTTCCTGTTTTGCACATTGGACTTTTTTTTACACATTGGACTTTTTCTTTTACACACTGGACTTTTTTGCCATAACATAGTTTGACCAGTTTGGCGTGGAGGAACTCAAGGGTTTTGCACTTGAGCCTTGACCTCAGCCCTATTTAAAACCTTTGGGATTAATCAGTGTAAGTACCTGATTTTACTTGGTATCAGCCTCTTACAGTACCTGTACAACAAAGCTCAGACTTGGAGAAGGGGAAGCAGCACACACAGCCAATCAGATGTGCTGCAGCGCAAGGAGCCTGCTGATAGGAGGAGAGAGCAAAGTGATAGAGAGGTGAGCTCATCTGTCTGCTGCTTCTCCTTGCACTATCCAGTCACAGGCTAGTAGAGGAACTAGACCTGAAAGTGTTAGCATAGTAATAAAAAACAGCATACTAATAAAAAAGCCTGTCCTCTGCCAGCATGCTATAGAGAAGGACCCGTACTCACCGTGTGGAAGCAGTGGTGTCTCAGCAGAGGTTCAACATGCCCCCATAGCTGTCTATTCAGCAAAGCTTCTGCTTCCCACTGATTGGGCAACTCTAGCTTTGATCTAGCTACCTTGAAAAATATTTTAAAAAAATAGAAGTTTGCAAGATTTCCAACACTGGATAATGTGTGGTTGTCGATGGGAAATACATTAAGGCTACAGATTTGGCCTTAAAATTTATTCAGAGCTATGCTAACAGCAATTCTTATTGGAAATTTGAGCCTAGATATTAACATACAATAGGGGCCCAGAATGGCAGGTTTATTACATTGACCACATCTTCTGTTCTTCTATTGAAAACACTCACCTATTGATAAGTCAATGTAAAATTCCATGAACACCTGGATTTAATCTTTGAATATGAAACACATTCCGATCCCTTCTTTGATAAGACAATGTAATGTTATTCCTCGACTTCCATTCTCAAGAGCCTGACAAAGCCTCATAGAGCCAACGTGACACATCCATAGAAACTCTCCTGTCCACGGATTAACGTCAGATGACAGACTTATCCTATCCAACACCTACTATGAATCTCTCTCAGCGGCTCCTATTAGCCTATGTCTGTGATACCGTACTTACAGGACATGTACAAGCAAGAAATCACATTATTCATTGTAGAGTAGGCCTCTTTTCTTCGCCTTGGCTTTCAATAAGGAAGTAGATCATGGCTGTTCTTGCATTCCATGGCAAAATTTCACAAAGGAAAGGAGAAGTCTTGAAAGACGGAGGATCAACTGTTTCAGTTTTCCTAGCCTACCTAGGAAAATTGCAATCTGTTTTGTGTCTAACTATATAACCAAAACGTATGTGGACACCCCTCTATATTGAGTTCAGGTGTTTCCAGTGAAGGACCTGTTAATACTACAGCATTCAAGGTCATTTGTTTGTTTCCAACTTTGTGGTAACAGCTTAGTGAAGGTTCTTTCTGTTCCAGCATGACTGTGCCCAGTGTACAAAGCCAGCCCTATAAAGACATAGTTTGACCAGTTTGGTGTGGAGGAACTCAAGGGTTTTGCACTTGAGCCTTGACCTTAGCCCTATTTAAAACCTTTGGGATTAATTAGAACATCAGTTGTGAGCCAGGTCTTTTCATCAGTACCTACTATCACCTTCTCATCAGTATCTAACCTCACAAATGTTCTTTTGGGTGAATTGGCTTGAAATTCCCACAGACACGTGAAATGTTGTGGAAAGCATTCCCAGAGGAGTAGAGTTTCCAGTGAAGGACCTGGTAATGCTAGAGCATTAAAAAAAATGTATGTGCTTCCAGTCAGGAATAGTTTTTAGAAGTCGCTCTTCTGTCTCCAAAAAGACATGTTTAGAACACTTTGGTTTGAAGCAATACAAGGGTCTTGCAGAGAGCCTTGACCTTAACGCTAATTAAAACCTTTGGGATGAATTAGAACACGTGTGAGCCAGGTTTTCTCATGAGCACCTTTTATCATCTTCTCATTAGTACCTAACCTAACAAATATTATTTTGGGCGAATGGGCTAAAAACTCCCACAGACACATTCTAAAATTTTGTGGAAAGCATTCCCAAAAGAGTAGAGTTTTCAGTGAAGGTGTTTCCCGTGAAGGACCTGTTAATGTTAACACATTAATTGGACATTTGTGTGCTTCCAATCTTGAGGGAACAGTTTAGAGAAGGCCATTTTCTGTTCCAGCATGACTGTGCCCCCATGTACAAAGCCAGTTCTATAAAGACATAGTTTGATCAGTTTGGTGTGGAGGAACTCAAGAGTCTTGCACAGAGCCTTGACCTCAACCCTATTGCTTCCACAATTGAAACACCAATTGTGAGACATGTAATCAGGTCTTCTTATCAGTACCTTCTATTATATTCTCATCAGTACCTAAACTCACAAATGTTCGTTTGGGTGAATAAGTTTGAAATTCCCACAGACACATTCAAAATTTTGTGGAAAGCATTCCCAGAAAAGTGGGGTTTACAATGAAGGTGTTTCCAGTGAAGGATCTGTTAATGCTAGAGCATTCACCGACATCCCTGTGCTTCCAATCTTGTGGGAACAGTTTGGAGAAGGCCATTTTCTGTCTTTATAAAGAAATGCTTAGCCCCCTTTGGTGTGGAAGAACCCAAGAGTCTTGCACAGAGCCCTGACCTCAAACCTATTTAACACCTTTGGGATGAACTGGATCACCAATTGTGAGCCAGGACTTCTCATCAGTACCTTTTATCATCTTTTCGTCAGTACCTAACCTCACAAATGTTCTTTTGGGTGAATAAGCTCAAAATTCCTACAGACACATTCTAAAATTTGTGGAAAGCATTTCCAGAAGAGTGGAGTTTCCAGTGAAGAACCAGGTGTTTCCACTGATGGACCGGTAATGCTAGAGCATTCAAAAACATTTGTGTACTTCCAATCTTGTGGGAACGGTTTGGAGCAGACCCATTTCTGTCTCTTTTAAGACATGCTTAGGCCGCTTTGGTGTGAAGGAACTCAAGGGTCTTGCACAGAGCGCTGACCTCAACCCTATTAAGAACCTTTGAGATACATTGAATCACCAATTGTGAGCCAGGTCTTCACATCAGTATCTTCTATTATCTTCTCAGCAGTTCCTAACATCACAAATGTTCTTTTGGGTGAATGAGCTTAAAATTTCCGTAGACACATTTCAAAATCTTGGTGAAAGCCTTCCCAGAAGAGCAGAGGATATTATAGCCACATATGAGGTGCAGCTTTATATTAATTGCCATGGTTTTGGACAGAGATGTCCATCAAGCTTGTCAACATCATGGGATCTCCACACCTCCTATACTATGCAGGTGACGCATGCATTAATACCACCCCCTGGTAGTATTGACATCCCTCCTTATCACCACACAACGTCAAGCGCTTTTTTATTAATGAGGATGCAAAAACATTCAGGTGTCTTGATAACACAACCTCAGAAGTCATACCTCACTTTCAGCTTTTCACGCCCTTACCATATACCCAAAATGAAAAAAGAAATCTTTGCCTTTGGTTCTTCATTAAAAGTTCATGCCTGCTTTTTGAAGCTTCTTCATGCCTTAAAGGGCCCACATAATATGTATGGAAGTCTTCAAATAGTCGCTGTGCTAAATGCCAGAATTAAAAATAGGAAAAGAATTTGAGAGATCCGCTGACAATTACTTAGACCAGCTCCATGAAATGCAGTGCATTTGGGAGACCGTTGCCATGGCAGCCACTTCATATTAGGTAGAAATGTCAGGCTGGCCCCCGGAGACCCCCTCTCTTGCTTTTTTCAGAAGATTAGTGGCGCTCCTTTCATCCCCAGCAGATTTACGAAGGTGCAGAGGTTGCACGCAGCTGGGTGTCTTGTGTTTGGGCAAGTTAATGAGGTAACAGGGACAATATGGATTCCACAGTCAGGTGGAGTGCAGAGGGGCACACTCCCTGCTGCACAATGCTCAGAGCTGCTCTTTGCTCGTGGCGCGCTGCTCAACCCCTGGGTATTGTTCTTGGCCCATACTAATGTCCAAAACTCAGAAACAACAATTAACTTGTAGATTTTGAAAAGCAACTCTGTCTGTTAAAGGTTCCCTCAACTTAATATATAAAAAAAGAAAAAATTGAGCCTTGAAAACCTGAGTTTGAGGCCTGAGTGCTTCATAAGGTCTTTTGACTGCATGAGCCCTCATATTACACAGCAGAGCGGGAACATTGATTTGTAAAGAGGCTAACAGTCTAACGTAACATGTCTCCAGTCTCTGACTGTCTCCTGCAGCAAGTCTCCAGTCTCCAACCATGTCCGTAGCATGGCTCAGTCCCTGACCATCTCCTGTAGTATGTCTGGAACCTCTGGTTGCTAGGACACAAGCAACTACTGCTGAATAGCCTTGTTGCTAGGGCACAGGTGACTCTTGCTGCCTAGCATTCCTGGTTGTTGGATGCAGACAGCTATTGCCACCTAGCGTCCTTGGCTGTTAGGACACAAATGGCTACTGCCACCTAGCGTCTCAGGTTGTTAGGACACAGGCAGCTCTTGCCGCCTTGTGTTCCTGGTTGCTAGGACACAGGCAGCTTATGGTGCCTAGCATCTTTGGTTGATAGCATGCAGACAGCTCCTGCATGTACTTTAAATTCTCTATGCATGTAGGGCTTGTATAACATTTAAATCCTTTGACATATACAGCATTAGTACAACCTATCAGTTGCTAGGGCACAGGCAGCCATTGCAGCCTAGTGTTCTTGGCAGCTAATGCTGCCTACCATCTTAGGCTGCTAGGATGCAGGCGGCTCTTGCCACTTATCGTCTCTGGTTTCTAAGACACGTTTAGCTATTGCTACCTAATGTCCTTGGTTGCTAGGATGCAAGTGGCTATCTTATATTGCTAGGATGCAGTTGGCTCCTGCCACCTAGAGTCCATGGTTGCTAGGATGCAGGTAGCCATTACATAGTTACCTAGTAGGTGAGGTTGAAAAAAGACACAGTCCAACCTGTGTGTGTGCGCATTTATGTTAATAGTACATTGTATACCCCTGGTTCTTGTGGTCGTTAAGGTACCCATCTAATAGTTTTTTTAAATTATCGATGCTCCCTGCTGATACCACTGCTTGTGGAAGAGAATTCCACATCCTTACCGCTCTGACAGTAAAGAACCCTCTACGCAGTTTAAGGTTAAACCGCGTCTCTACAAATTTTACTGAATGGCCACGTGTCTTTTTAAACTCCTTTTCACTGAAAAGTTTGTTCCCTTTGCTAGGGTCACCAGTACGGTATTTGTACATCGATATCATATCCCCTCTCAAGTGTCTCCTCTCCAGAGAGAAGAAGTTCAATGCTTGTAGTCTATCCCTATAGTTGAGATCCTCCAGTCCACTCCAATTCCAGAACATCCCTCCTGAGGACTATCATTTTATCTCTGGAGGCCTTCAACTCTTCTGGGAAGGCTGTCCATAAGATTTAGGAGTGTGTCTATGAGAATGTTTTTTTTTTTATTCTTTTTATTGAGTTTGTTTAAAAAATAAAACAAAAAAAGTTACATAATACAGCCTCTGGGCATACCCCGGCTGAGGTAACAACCAATAAAACAATCCTATACATTTATACTTATCTATAGAACTTCTATAACTGAAACTACTCATGTCATTAAGATTGAGAGGACAGGGGGAGGATAGTGTGTCATGCATTTCAGGTGACCACATCGGGAAGTGTTACTGATGGATAACGCCTTTAGGAGAACCTTCAGATAATGGCAAAGTTAGGTCTTTACTGCTACAAGACGTTTAGTTGAAGTAGACTATCAATGGGAACAGTGCCTATTGAGTTGCCATCGTGGTGTCTGATTCTAACCATACGCACCATATTTTTTCAAACTTAGCTGGGCAGCCTCTGGCGAGAAAGGCCTCTTTGTACAGTGGCACCGCTGAGTTGATCAGCGATTTCCATGTGTTCAAAGTAGGTACCTCCGTTTGTTTCCATTTAATGAGTAGAGCTTTCCTAGCGTAAAATAATAGAAGTCCTATTAGTGTTCTGGTTGCTCAGCAGTGGGCCAAGGAGCCTACCAGACCAAGCAAACAGATCGATACAATCAGGGGAACATGAATCAGAAGGGCTGGATTCTAGGACAGGACCACAACATATGGTTGAGGTCGGCATTTGCCATATCACACTTCCAACAGTTGGCGGAGGAGTTCGGGTTCACTTTGGACAATCTCTGTGGTGACAAATAGACTCTATGGATCAGTTTAAATTGTATCAACCGATCTCTGACAGAGATGAGCTGTAAGAAAGGATATTCCCAGGCGTCCTCCCAGTCTTCTGAATCCAGATCCGGGATCTCGCCCTGCCACCTTGAGAGCAAGTCCTCCAGACCAAAGTGGACTGAAGGCAATAAAGCTTTGTAAATGGTGGAGGTGGGTTTGACCAGAGGAGTAACCCTTAATGTGGATTCAGGGTTGAACCGGAGGAGGAGTACCGGGGTGGAACCAAATTGGGTAACGAAGGCGTGGCGAATTTGAAGAAATCTATAGAATTGTCTGTTGGTGAGCCCGAATTTCTCCTTGAAGGAGTCAAAGGTCAGAAGGGAGCCATTGGTACAGATATGCTCCAGGTTTTTGATACCTCTAATAGCCCAAAACCCTGGGTCATCTATGGGAATGTTTGACCATTCTTTCAGAAGTGCATTTGTGAGGTCAGGCAATGATGTTGGATAAGAAGGCCTGGCTCGACTCTACTCCACTCTAATTCATCCCAAAGGTGTTCTATCAGGTTGAGGTCAGGACTCTGTGCAGGCCAGTCAAGTTCCTCCACCCCAAACTCGCTCATCTATGTCTTTATGGACATTGCTTTATGCACTGGTGTGCAGTTATGTTGGAACAGGAAGGGGCCATCCCCAAACTGTTACCACAAAGTTGGGAGCATTAAATTGTCTTTATTTATCCATTTCAGGGGTTGGGCTTGGACCTTTAGTTCCAGTGAAGGGAACTCTTAAGGTGTCAGCATACCAAGACATTTTGGACAATTTCATGCTCCCAACTTTGTGCGAACAGTTTGGGGATGGCCCCATCCTGTTCCAACATGACTGTGCACCAGTGCACAAAGCAAGGTCCATAAAGACCTTGCAGAGAGTCCTGACCTCAACCCAATGAATAAGTGCCGGTTCACACAGGGGCGACTTGTCAGGCGACCTAGCCTGACAAGTCGCCTCCCGTTCTGTACTCGGTGAGGCGACCTGCAAGTCGTGCCGCCCCTGTGTGAACCGGGGCTTAGAGCAGAGACAGCGAGCCAGGCCTTCTCATACACAACAGTCCCTGACTTGACAAATGTGCTTCTGGAAGAATGGTCAAACATTCCCAAAGACACACTCCTAAATCTTATTTATTTAATATACTTATATAGCGCCATCAATTTACGCAGCGCTTTTACATATACATTGAACATTCACATCAGTCCCTACCATCAAGGAGCTTACACTCTAAGGTCCCTAACTCACATTACTACATACTAGGGACAATTTAGACAGGTTTCAATTTACCTACCAGCATGTCTTTGGAGTGTGGGAGGAAACCAGGGTACCCAGAGGAAACCCACGCAGGCACAGGGAGAACATGTAAACTCCAGGTAAGTAGTGTCGTGGTTGGGATTCGAAACAGCAACCCTTCTTCTGCTAGGTGAAAGTGCTAACCACTACACCACTGTGCCGCCCTAATGGACAGCCTTCCCAGAAGAGTTGAAGGCCTCCAGAGATAAAACGATAATTCTCCCACTCTACAAGACTCTGGTCTGGCTAAACCTGGAGTATGCCGTCCAGTTCTGGGCACCAGTCCTCAGGAGGGATATTCTGGAATTGTAGAGAGTCCAGAGAAGGGCAACAAAGCTGCAAAGGGTGGGCCAACTCATTATTGAACCCTGCGGACTAAGACTGGGATTCCATTAAAGTTCATGTGCGTGGCAGGCGTCCCAATACTTTTGGTAATATAGTGTACATATACATATTTCTGCACACAGATGTGCTTGTGTGAATGAGCCCTTATAGCTGATTGCAGGCTCTTCTATTCCTCTTGCTTGTATTGTACTGACACACCTTTCCGGATATACACCATGAAATGTGGTATTTGCCGGAATTCAGCCATTGTTTCCAGCTGCAAGCTTTAAAAAAAAGTAAAATAAATTGTAAAAATAACGACATTAATTGTTCTCACTGCCCATCTGTTTATGGCCGAATCTCGCCTGTAATCAAAATTGAAAAAGCAGAACGAGGTTCCATGCCAATTGCTTTTTCCCCCATCGAAAATAAACACACAATCCTGCGCAATCACAGTGCGTTTATGCGGCCAGCCAAATAACTTGTGGTTATACAAACAGAACGCGAGCCAGTTTTGTATTTTTAAACAAAGCAACATGCTCTGTAGGTATTGTTCTCACAAGCTGAGAGGTTTGTGCAGGTGTCGGCCAGAAGGCGAGAGAGGCGTGAGGATCACCCTGACCACAAGCGAGTAACATGATTGGGTTTTCACTAAGGAACCATAAGTGCAAGTATTTCCTTCAGGATTAAAACATATCTTAATCCAAGAAGAAAATGTAATATATTGCAGCCTACAAGTCCTTAGAGTTGGTGGCTGTTATAGTTTTCTGGGCTGTCAAACTGGCGCCCAACTGTTACTGTATCCATTCTTTTGGCACAAGTCCAGTACAGATCTGTGTTCATTGTCAGCATACAGGCCCTGATGAAGAGGGATTTGTGAGTGGCTGAAGAGTGTTGGCTTTTTTACTTCTACACTGGCTTCTGTCAGACAGACCGACATACACACTGGCACAACTTCGACCGGTATTTTTTGTACCTGCAAATGTCTCGGACATTCTGCCCCTTGTGTACGTGGCTTTAGTCTGTAGGGTTCAATATAAAGTTGGCCCACCCTTTGCAGCTATAACGGCTTCAACTCTTCTGGGAAGACTGTCCACAAGGTTTAGGAGTGTGTCTATGGGAATATTTGACCATTCTTTAGAAGTGCATTTGTGAGATCTAGAAGGCCTGGCTCGCAGTCTCCGCTCAAATTCATCCCAAAGCTGTTCCATCGGGTTGAGGTCAGAACTCTGTGCAGGCCAGTCAAGTTTCTCCACCCCAAACTCGCTCATCCATGTCTTTTATGGACCTTGCTTTGTGCACTGGTGCGCAGTTATGTTGGAACAGGAAGGGGCCATTTCCAAACTGTTCCCACAAAGTTGGGAGCATTGAATTGTCCAAAATGTCTTTGGTATTGTCAGAGTCCTGGATGTGAGGCCGAATTGCAGAGGGGGCGCCCCTTGCGGCTAAGTGCAGCGTAACCCTGGGAGTGAGACAGGGAGTACGGTGCCCAAAGGTGCACGGGTTGCCAGATCGCTGTTGCTGAGTAGCAGATAGCAGGGAGCTGCTAGGGTGCGCTGGTAAGGTTGAAGGGCAACCGTGCAAGGAGGGATTCCAGGTATGGAGCCGTGGAGCAACCAGGAGCGGAGTCAGAGCCAGGCCAATGGTCATTAAGCACAGGAATCAGTCCAAGGTGAGGTACAGCAGGATAATCAGGAACAGAGAAGGTAGCCGAGCCGGGGGTCAAACACAGGAGGACGATCAAGGTACAAATGCGGAGCCGAAGAATAGTCAGATACAAGCCGGGGTCAATGCAGGCGGAATACTGGAGCAGTCAGGCAAGCCGAGTAGTAACAGGAAGCAGATATCACAACAGGAACCAGGAACACAGGAACAAGGAAAACAGGAAGCTGATGATAATCCAGCAACCAGCATGAACCAGCAGCAGGCTTAAATAGGCAGAAGGGCGCCACCATGAGGAATACTGGCAGAATTACCCGTCCTACGGTTATCACCCTGACAGTGCCCCCCCCCTAGGGGCAGCCTCCGGATGCCCAATCTGGCCCATTTTTCAGGGTATCGGGCTTGAAACCTCTGCAACAGTCTAGGGGCATGAATGTTATCTGCTGGTTCCCAAGAATTATCTTCTACAGAGTAACCTTTCCATTTAACAAGAAATTGAACAGTCCTACCTCTCCGACGGCAGTCCAGAATGGCTTCTACTTCGTATTCTGTTTCATTGTCCACCAAGATTGGAGGGGGCGGAGCTTCTTCTCTCCCTGGAAAAGGACTGGAGACAACAGATTTTAATAAAGAAACATGGAATACTGGGTGGATTTTATAGGAACTTGGTAAAGACAATTCAAATGCCACTGGGTTAATTTCCTTCTTAATTGTGAATGGACCGATAAACCTTGGTCCTAACTTCCGGGAGGGGCAAGGTAGCTTAAGATTTGTTGAGGAAAGCCACACTCTATCTCCAACCTTAAAGACGGGATCTCTCCTCCCCTTGTCATAATGTTTCTTATAATTCTCTTGGGCTTTCTGCATAGTTGCCTGGAGAGTTAGGAAATTAGCCTGAATGGCGTTTATCCTGTCCTGGACTGCGGGGACTGAGGTCTCTGGTATAACATTAGGCAAGAATGAGGGATGGAAACCGTAGTTGGCCCAGAAAGGTGACTGATTGGTGGAAGCGTGGATTGAGTTGTTGTATGCAAACTCCGCACACGGGAGTAGCAAGGACCAGTCGTCCTGGGAGAAGGAGCAGAAGCAACGTAAGTACTGTTCTAAAGTTTGATTAGTTCTTTCGGTTTGGCCGTTGCTCTGAGGATGGTAAGCTGAAGATAGGCACACTCTAATGGAAAGCGTTTTGCAGAGCTCCTTCCAGAACTTAGAGGTGAATTGCACCCCTCTGTCGGACACAATGTTACTCGGTAGGCCGTGAAGTCTGACTATCTCCTTTATGAAGATCTTCGCCGTGTCAGCAGCAGATGGTGTACCCATCATGGGCAAGAAATGCGCCATCTTGGACAGGCGGTCAACGACTACCAAGATGGTTGTAAATTTCTCCGAGGGTGGTAACTCTACTATGAAATCCATAGATATTTCTTTCCATGGTTGCTCCGGCACAGGCAATGGGCGTAGTAGACCCCAAGATCTGACGTTAGACCCCTTGTTACGTTGACAAATGGTGCAGGAACTGACATATTCCCTGCAGTCAGGCTTTAGAGTGGGCCACCAAAAAGATCGTTGAACAAGCTCCAAAGTCTTTCGTACCCCGAAGTGACCAGCAAGTTGGTGGTCATGTAAAGTCTTTAGGACCTGGGCTCTGGCTTGTTGCGGAACAAAAATTTTGTTCTGATACCAAAGAAAACCTTCCTGGTTTCTTAAAGACAGTGCTTCTGGTTCAGAGCATTGGGAGGAAGCTTGTTTCAGTGAGGAACTCAGGTCTGTCTGAATCATGAGAAAATTCTGTGGAGATAATATAGTGCTAGGAGTAATTTCTTCGGGAGTGTCAGGAAACATCCGGGACAAGGCATCGGCCTTCCCGTTCTTAGACCCCGGGCGGAAGGATATATGAAAATTGAATCTGGCAAAAAACAAGGCCCATCGAGCTTGTCGGGGTCTCAATCGTTTAGCCGTGCGAAGATACTCCAGGTTTCTGTGATCCGTGAATATCATGATGGGATGCTGAGCACCTTCAAGGAGGTACCGCCATTCTTCCAGGGCAGTTTTAATAGCCAAGAGCTCTCGATCTCCCACATCATAATTCCTTTCAGACGGACTCATCTTCCGCGAGGAGAAGGCCACAGGATGGAGTAACGACTTAGAACCCTGACGTTGGGATAAGACTGCTCCTGTGGCAACTTCAGAGGCGTCAACCTCTAAGATGTAAGGGAGGGCCGGATCAGGATGTTGCAGGATAGGTGCGGAGGTAAAGAGGGATTTGAGCTTATCAAAAGCTGATTGGGCTTCTGAAGACCACAGGAACCGAGTATGTAAACGGGTAACTTGGGTGATTGGTGAGATGATGGAGGAAAAGTTCTTTATAAACCTCCTATAAAAGTTTGCAAACCCCACAAATCTTTGTACTCCCTTTTTATCCGATGGAGTTGGCCAGTCCAAGATTGCCTGTACCTTTTGCGGGTCCATGGCAACACCACCAGTTGAGATAATTAGCCCCAGGAATTGTATTGACTCTTTTTCGAAATCACACTTCTCTGCTTTTACATAGAGTTTGTGCTTACGTAGAGTGTGCAGAACTGTCCTTACATGTGTACGATGGAGCTCCAGGGTGGTTGAAAATATCAGGATATCATCCAGGTAGATGATGACGAAGTAATCCAGAAATTCTCGAAAGATATCGTTTACAAAATGTTGGAATGTGGCCGGGGCGTTGCACAATCCAAATGGCATCACTAAGTACTCGAAATGTCCAAAGCGAGTTCTAAATGCTGTCTTCCATTCGTCACCCTCTCGGATGCGAACGAGATTGTAGGCTCCTCGAAGGTCAAGCTTAGTAAATATTCGGGCAGTACGGAGTCTCTGGAAAAGTTCCGGAACTAGAGGAAGAGGGTAACGGTTTTTTATAGTGATTTTATTGAGCTCCCTGTAATCCACACATGGTCTTAGGGATTTGTCCCTTTTTTCGACAAAAAAGATTCCGGCTCCAGCAGGAGAAGAGGAGGAACGGATGAAGCCTTTCTCCAGGTTTTCATCAATGTATTGTCGCAATGTTCCTAGTTCCACCTCCGAGAGGGGGAATATGCGACCGAATGGGATTTCGGCTCCTGGGAGTAATTCAATTGGACAATCGTATGACCGGTGTGGTGGCAGGACATCAGCCTTTTTCTTGTCAAAGACATCTGCAAACTCCTGGTAGGCCGGTGGAATACTCTGGTTGTTGACAGGTACAGGTTGGACTGAAAGGCAACTGGCTACATTACTGGTTTCAGGGGCAAGACAGTGCTGTAGGCAATAAGGTGAAGTGAATGAAATTTCTTTCCTGATCCAGTTGATCTGGGGGTTGTGGGCTTGGAGCCATGGGGTACCCAAGATGACGGGGAACATAGGTGAGCTTAGAATGTCGAAACGTATGAATTCCTGATGACCATCAGGAGTAGTAACCAAAAGAGGAGTGGTCTCTTGTGTCACAGGACCGGAACTAGGCAGGGTGCCATCAGCCAGGAGAACTTCCAATCTACGGTTCTTGGGAAGAAGGGCCAGACCGAGCTTTAGTGCTAAGTCCAAGTCCAAGAAACAACTGCATGCCCCGGAGTCGACTATGGCCTGAAGCTGAACCCCCTTGTCGGCCAACTGTAGCGTGATGGAAAGGATAAGGTGAGAAGTGGAAGTTCCGGACATCTGGAAGTACACTGGAGAGTTCTTGGGTACCTTGCTGGGCCTTATGGGGCAGTTGCTCAGGAAATGTCCGTTTCGGCCACAATAGAGACAGAGATTGGCTTGACGCCGACGCTGCTTTTCCTCGGGAGTCAGTGCGGATCGCACCAAACCAACAGGCATAGCGCCGATCTCTGGTCCCTGCACCTTGGGAGTCTGAGAACGTTCAGCCTGGCGCTCCCGAAGGCGTCTATCCAACTGGATGGATAGTTGAATGAGCCCCTCGAGGGTAGCAGGGATGTCGACCCTGGCCAACTCGTCCTTAAGGGATTCAGAAAGCCCCAGGCGAAACTGGTATGTTAACGCAGCCTCATTCCAGTCTGTATCGGCAGACCACCGGCGGAAGTCCACAGCATAGTCTTCCACCGGGCGCCGTTTCTGTTGAAGAGAATGCAGAGCGGCCTCAGCGGTGGCTGTACGCTGGGGGTCATCATACAATTGCGACAGGGCCGTAAAGAACGTTTCCACTGAACTAGTAGCTGGGTCCTTCTGTTCCCATAACCTGTGGGCCCATGCCTGGGGTTCATTGGTCAGCAGGGAGATAAGAAAGCCAACTTTGACAGTCTCAGTGGAAAAGGTACGGGGTTGCAGAGCCAGATATAACAGGCAGGCATTCTTGAAGGATCTGAATTTCTGCCGGTCTCCAGAGAAACGTTCAGGGGTAGGTACCCGCGGTTCTGGGGGCAAAGTCAGTACCGAAGAGGCCGTAGCAGGGAGATTGGTGGAGGAGGAACCAGGATCCAAAAAGGCAGATGGTAGCATAAAATGTTGGAGTTTTCCTTCTAATTGAAGGTATCTTTCCTGAAGAACTTGGACCACTCGTGTAAGGGTAGCGGCCTGTTGGCATAAAGTCTCTATTGGGGACGCACCTCTGCCGGCCTCAGTCATGGCTGGATTATACTGTCAGAGTCCTGGATGTGAGGCCGAATTGCAGAGGGGGCGCCCCTTGCGGCTAAGTGCAGCGTAACCCTGGGAGTGAGACAGGGAGTACGGTGCCCAAAGGTGCACGGGTTGCCAGATCGCTGTTGCTGAGTAGCAGATAGCAGGGAGCTGCTAGGGTGAGCTGGTAAGGTTGAAGGGCAACCGTGCAAGGAGGGATTCCAGGTATGGAGCCGTGGAGCAACCAGGAGCGGAGTCAGAGCCAGGCCAATGGTCATTAAGCACAGGAATCAGTCCAAGGTGAGGTACAGCAGGATAATCAGGAACAGAGAAGGTAGCCGAGCCGGGGGTCAAACACAGGAGGACGATCAAGGTACAAATGCGGAGCCGAAGAATAGTCAGATACAAGCCGGGGTCAATGCAGGCGGAATACTGGAGCAGTCAGGCAAGCCGAGTAGTAACAGGAAGCAGATATCACAACAGGAACCAGGAACACAGGAACAAGGAAAACAGGAAGCTGATGATAATCCAGCAACCAGCATGAACCAGCAGCAGGCTTAAATAGGCAGAAGGGCGCCACCATGAGGAATACTGGCAGAATTACCCGTCCTACGGTTATCACCCTGACAGGTATGCTGACGCCTTAATGCCACGTACACACGATTGCACATTCTGACAACAAAATCCATGTTTTTTTTCCGAAAGATGTTGGTTCAAACTTGTCTTGCATACACACGGTCACATAAATCTTGTCGGAAATTCCAAACGTCAAGAACGCGGTGACGTACAACACATACGACGAGCCGAGAAAAATTAAGTTCAATAGCCAGTGCGGCTCTTCTGCTTGATTCCGAGCATGCGTGGAACTTTGTGCGTCGGAATTGTGTACACGCGATCGGAATTTCCGACAACGGATTTTGTTGTCGACAGATTTGAGAACCAGATTTCAAATTTTGTGTAACGGAAATTCCAATGGAAAATGTCCGATGGAGCCTACACGCGGTCGGAATTTCCGACAACAAGCTCCCTTAGATCATTTTCCGGCAGAAAATCTTTTCGTGTGTACGGGGCATAAGGGTTCCCTTCACTGGAACTAAGGGGCCAGGCCCAACCCCTGAAGAACAACCCCACACCATAATTCCCCCTCCACCAAATGGTTTGGACCAGTGCACAAAGCAAGGTCCATAAAGACATAAAGTATTCACAGAAGTGAGTACACCCCTCACATTTTTGTAAGTATTTTATTCTATCTTTTCATGTGACAACACTGAAGAAATGACACTTTGCTACAATGTAAAGTAGTGAGTGTCCAGCTTGTATAACAGTGTAAATTTGCTGTCCCCTCAAAAAAACTCAACACACAACCATTATTTTCTAAACCGCTGGCAACAAAAGTGAGTACACCCCTAAGTGAAAATGTCCAAATTGGGCCCAAAGTGTCAATATTTTGTGTGGCCACCATTATTTTCCAGCACTGCCTTAATTCTTTTGGACATGGAGTTCACCAGAGCTTCACAGGTTGCCACTGGAGTCCTCCATTCCATGAGAACATCACGGAGCTGGTGGATGTTAGAGACCTTGCGCTCCTCCACCTTCCATTTGAGGATGCCCCACAGATGCTCAATAGGGTTTAGGTCTGGAGACATGCTTGGCCAGTCCATCATCTTTACCCTCAACTTCTTTAGCAAGGCAGTGGTCGTCTTGGAGGGGTGTTTGGGGTCGTTATGTAGGAATGCTGCACTGCAGCCCAGTCTCCGAAGGGAGGGGATCATGCTCTGCTTCAGTATGTCACAGTACATGTTGGCATTCATGGTTCCCTCAATGAACTGTAGCTCCCCAGTGCCGGCAGCATTCATGCAGCCCCAGACCATGACACTCCCACCACCATGCTTGACTGTAGACAAGACACACCTGTCTTTGTACTCCTCACCTGATTGACACCATCTGAACCAAATAAGTTGATCTTGGCCTCATCAGACCACAGGACATTGTTTCAGTAATCCATGTCCTTAGCCTGCTTGTCTTCAGGAAACTGTTTTGTTGCCAGCGGTTTAGACATTAATGGCTGTGTGTTGAGTTATTTTGAGGGGACAGCAAATTTGCACTGTTATACAAGCTGTACACTCACTACTTTACATTGTAGCAAAGTGTCATCCTGATCTTGCTCATGCCCTGCATCTTATACCACTTATACGGCCACCATACCTTTTTGTTGAAGTTTTATTGCCATCTTTGTCACCATGAGAAAGACTTCCTTTTCTCTGTGTGACACCATGACTAGAAAAGATAAGGTGGGGTCACTGGGACGGGAAGACACAAACAGCATTAAAGTTACCCTTACTAAACCATATTTTACTGTCAAAGGACAGAGAGCTTATTGGGTGCTAATGGTGTATAGATATTGACCACCAGTCCAAAGGGCAGGAAGGAGGTGGGACAGTATGAATCGGGGGGCTTCAGTAACCAAAACTGCAGTGTTTATCCTCATGACACAACACAGGAAGCACCTCCATGGTTAACAGAGGACGGAATTAAAATTAGACTTGAGAAACTTAACATTAATAAATCACCGGGACCAGATGGCTTGCATCCGAGGGTACTTAGGGAACTCAGTCAAGTGATTGCCAGACCGTTGTTCCTAATTTTTACAGATAGTCTACTGACTGGAATGGTACCAGCTGATTGGAGAAAAGCCAATGTAGCACCTTTATTTAAAAAGGGCCCAAAATACATCCCTGGGAATTACAGACCAGTTAGCCTAACATCAATAGTATGTAAACTCTTGGAGGGGATGATAAGGGACTATATACAGGATTTTAGTAATACGAACGGTATCATTAGCAGTAATCAGCATGGATTCATGAAGAATCGTTCTTGCCAAACCAATCTATTAACCTTCTATGAGGAGGTGAGTTGCCATAGATAGATAAAGATATAGATAAAGGAAGGCCCGTAGACGTGGTTTATCTGGATTTTGCAAAAGCATTTGACACAGTTCCCCATAAACGTTTACTGTACAAAATAAGGTGCGTTGGCATGGACCATAGGGTGAGTACATGGATTGAAAACTGGCTACAAGGGCGAGTTCAGAGGGTGGTGATAAATGGGGAATACTCAGAATGGTGAGGGGTGGGTAGTGGGGTTCCCCAGGGTTATGTGCTGGGACCAATCCTATTTAATTTGTTCATAAACGATCTGGAGGATGGGATAAACAGTTCAATCTCTGTATTTGCAGACGATACTAAGCTAAGCAGGGCAATAACTTCTCCGCAGGACGTGGAAACCTTGCAAAAAGACCTGAACAAATTAATGGGGTGGGCGACTACATGGCAAATGAGGTTCAATGTAGAAAAATGTAAAATAATGCATTTGGGTGACAAAAATATGAATGCAATCTATACACTGGGGGGAGAACCTCTGGGGGAATCTAGGATGGAAAAGGACCTGGGGGTCCTAGTAGATGATAGGCTCAGCAATGGCAGGCAATGCCAAGCTGCTGCTAACAAAGCAAACAGGATAAAGGCATGCATTAAAAGGGGGATCAACTCCAGAGATAAAACGATAATTCTCCCGCTCTACAAGACTCTGGTCCGGCCGCACCTAGAGTATGCGCTCCAGTTCTGGGCTCCAGGCTTCAGGAAGGATGTACTGGAAATGGAGCAAGTACAAAGAAGGGCAACAAAGCTAATAAAGGGTCTGGAGGATCTTAGTTATGAGGAAAGGTTGCAAGCACTGAACTTATTCTCTCTGGAGAAGAGACGCTTGAGAGGGGATATGATTTCAATTTACAAATACCTGACTGGTGACCCCACAATAGGGATAAAAAATTTTCGCAGAAGAGAGTTTAACAAGACTCGTGGCCACTCATTAAAATTAGAAGAAAATAGGTTTAACCTTAAACTACGTAGAGGGTTCTTTACTGTAAGAGCGGCAAGGATGTGGAATTCCCTTCCACAGGCAATGGTCTCAGCGGGGAGCATTGATAGCTTCAAGAAACTATTAGATAAGCACCTGAATGACCACAACATACAGGGATATACAATGCAATACTGACATATAATCACACACATAGGTTGGACTTGATGGACTTGTGTCTTTTTTTCAACCTCACCTACTATGTAACTAAGTATTTCAGTCTTGGAAAAGTTAAGCTACTTTACTAAAGTTGGTTGCCAACTCCAATTTGAGGTTCTGCAAAGATATTGCAGGTTCTGTAGAGATCTTGACCACCAGTCCAAAGGGCAGGCAAGAGGTGGGGCAGTATTTCAGTCTGGGAAAAGTTCAGCTACTCTCCTAAATCTGGGGAGCATTGCAGGGGTGGGGGAACCACAAGAATATGTGCGTTATGTTACAAGTAAAACATACGGGATACAGAACTGTTTGGTTTAAATTCTTTGATATGTAATTGGTTGCATCTGTTTGCCAGAACACGACCTCCTGCCAAACCATCAAGCATAACGTTCCTCAAGGTCCATCAGAGATCAATTAAAATGTATCAAAAACCAAACCTTTTTTTGGACAGTGTCATGTT
Source organism: Lithobates clamitans (assembly GCA_037952925.1). NCBI lineage: Eukaryota > Metazoa > Chordata > Amphibia > Anura > Ranidae > Lithobates > Lithobates clamitans. The sequence goes on from JBBGZY010000791.1 coordinate 578,555, forward strand.
CCTGGTAGGGGACCGAGATGACAATGGTAACTTCTTTTATATCTCCCAAGCAACTCTGAAGGTTTAACAGAGGGTGCAATGAGGCAGGAGGAACACAAGTGAAAGAAGATGTAGCTTGCAGAACCTCAAATTGGAGTTGGCGACCAGGAAGATCCAGCAGGATGTATGGGTAGGAGCATCAGGCGAGGAGTTAACTAAAGTTCAGGATGCAAATAGAGAGGAAAGGTTAGTGATAAAGGTCTCTGTTTATTGAAAAAGACAATTCAACAGTCGCAAACATAGATGTATGCTTGCATATAAAAAAGCCGGTGGTCTGTAGTCCTATCGTGCTGAGTCTTCAGCGGTGGCTGCCATCGCTGTATGTATTCCTCACTAGTAGCAAGCCAGAAAGCGTCCGGATACACCCTGGAATGCATCGTAGTGGACGTGACATCAGCAGAGGATCTGCCAACTGGAAATGGGGCATGGCTACGCGTTTCAGGGGAAGAGCACTACTTTCTCAAGCCCTTCCCTTAAACAGCTCTTTGTGTTTGGAATGACAGGATCCCTGCCAAGGTGTGCGACAGGGGGGTACCCCCTGTAGGGGGCACAGGCCCAGGGGGATTGGTGCAGCGAGACAGAAGGACAATTACAGAATGATGCACTGTGCCTGTTTCTCTCCCTCCATCAGCTGAAAGCCTTTTTTTTCCTCTCCCACCACCAGTTTTCAGCTGTTGGAGGAAGAGACACAGGCACAGTGCATCATTCTGTAATTGTCCTCCCGTCCTGCCGCACCGATACCCCTCCCTGGGCTGCCCACATCTGATTCCCTCCTGTGTGCCCCCCGCAGCGCCGCCGGCTTCCTTCTCCCCCAAGCTGCTGCAGGTGAATAGAGAGTGGGGGGAGGCACCTTTACCGGCCCCCTCCTTTTCTGAATTGGACAAAGTGAGTGATCGCTACCGATCGCTCCTGTGTCCATTCATAACTGAGCCGTAAGGAGTCATAAAGGAGCCTCTGTCTCCTGTTCATTCATCTTCAGTGAAGCTGAGGCTACAGAGAAAGGGACTGGGGAATCTGTGTCCTCAATTCCTTTCTCTGTCTCAAAGATGAGATTTCAGGGGTCTGTTTAGACCCCTGATATGTTATCTAAACCCCCCCGAATGACATTGTATAAAAAATTTAATTTTTGTAATAAAAATGTAAAAAATAAATAAAAATAATTTTTTAAATTGTAAAAAAAACATTTTAAAAACTGGAAAAAATAATTTAATTTTTTTTATATTTTGTAATAAAAATGTAAATAATAAATAAAAATAGTTTTTTAAATTGTTAAAGAAAAAACATTTTTAAAAACTGGAAAAAATAATAAAAAATGTTTTTTTTTGTAATAAAAATGTAAAAAATAGATAAAAATAATTTTTAAAATTGTAAAAAAAACATTTTAAAAACTGGAAAAAATCATTTAAAAAATTGTATATTTTGCAATAAAAATGTAAATAATAAAAAAAAAATATGTTAAATTGTAAAAAAAAAAAATTTAAAAACTGGAAAAAATAACTTTAAAAATGTATAATTTTTGTAATAAAAATTAATAAAAAAAATTGTTAACATTTTTTAAATAATTGAAAAAAATTGTAAAAAAAACAAAACAGGTAGGCTGTCTAACAGAAGCTCTGATCCCTGCTATACTCATCACTGGAATTTACAGTTGTGTCTGTCATTGGACAAATACTGAGCGCAAGTTATCACACGTCTTGTCTACGTGTGAGGCTTCCTAGATTCTGTCCGGACTGTCATCATTTCTATTCCAAGTACATGACTACATCTGTGATAGCGCACAATTCATAGATAGAAGAGCTTAATCTCCGACCACCCACCCGAATTTCCAACTTCCCTCCACCTTAATGACTCAGCCTGTTAGATGGACCTTGCCCAGAGACACGGTGATGAGTACTATGTAACCAAAACGGAAAGAATTTATTAAAAATAATTGTTAGCATGTTGATGAGGGGGGAAGGAGGAAACAAAAAAGGCAAAGTAATCTGTCTGCATTGCATAGAGAAGCACAGAGAACCAGTGATGTCATCATTGGGTCCAAAAGAAGGTAATCAATGAACACAGAAAGGATTCAATATGTCAGTAGAGAAGCACAGAGACCCATTTTTATCTGCTGAGCTGGCCAGTAACACTCCTTCTGTATAAAAGCCCCCCTCCCCCCCACTCTGGATGAAGGAGCACAGGAGGCACAACAGACAGCAGCATTGTCAGGCTGGGGAAGAGGGGAGTGTTAGATGTATTAGCCAATTTAAATACACTAACAAATTGAAGCCAAACTCCAGCTCATGCTTTATAATCAGTTACAGCATACAGTTTTGTTTATTTTGGGAAAAAGGTTTTACACGAATAAATAAAAGCTGATCATTGTAAGCACCGCTATCAGTGTTAAAGGGTTTGTCCAGGGGCGGAACAACCAGGGTCACAAAGGTCACACCGGACCCTGGCCTTCCACTACTGTGGGGGCCCAAGATGGCAGGAAGGCTACAAAACACGGGAAAGGGTCCCGGTGCAGGAAACATAATAAAGGGCCCTATGATGGGAGTAAAACGCCCAGGGGCCAGTGAGAAGGGCCCTGGGCTCAGAGGGAAGGGCCCTAGGTGCAGAGAAAAGAGCAATGGGCTCGGAGGAAAGGGCCCCCGCACTCAGAGGGAAGGGCCTAAGGCTCAGAGGAAAGGCCTCCTTGCTCGGAGGGAAGGGCCACCGCACTCAGAGGGAAGGGTCTAAGACTCGGAGGGAAGGGCCCAGGCTCAGAGGGAAGGGCTCAGAGTGAAGGCCCCCTGCACTTGAGGGGAAGGGCCCAGGCTCAGGGGGAAGGGCCCAGGCTCAGAGGGAAGGCCCCCTGCGCTCAGAGGGAAGGGCCCAGGCTCAGGGGGAAGGGCCTAGACAGGTTCAGAGGAAAGGCCCCCTGTGCTCGGAGAGAAGGGCCCAGGCTCAGAGGGAAGGGTCCAGGCTCGGAGGGAAGGGCCCCAGGTGCAGAGAAAAGAGCAATGGGCTTGGAGGGAAGGGCCCCCACACTCAAAGGGAAGGGCCTAAGGCTCAGAGAAAAGGCCTCCTTGCTCGGAGGGAAGGGCCACCGCACTCAGAGGGAAGGGCCTAAGACTCGGAGGGAAGGGCTCAGGTTCAGAGGGAAAGGCCCAAGCTCGGAGGGAAGGGCCCTGGTAAGGAGAGAAGGGCCCCAGGTGCAGAGAGAAGGCCAACGGGCTCAGAGGGAAGGGCCTAAGGCTCAAAGGGAAGGGCCCCCTGCTCGGAGGGAAGGGCCCAAGTAGGGAGGGAAGGGCCCCAGGCTCAGAGGCAAGGCCCCTTGCACTTGAGGGGAAGAGCCCAGGCTCAGAGGGAAGGCCCCCTGCTCGGAGGCAAGGAGGGAAGGGCCCAGGCTGAGGGGGAAGGCCCCCTGCGCTTGGAAGGAAGTTCTCAGGCTCAGAGGGAAGGCCCCCCTGCTCAGAGGGAAGAGCCCAGACAAGAAGGGAAGGCCCCCTGCGCTCGGAGGGAAGAGCCCAGACAAGAAGGGAAGGCCCCCCTGCTCGGAGGGAAGAGCCCAGACAAGAAGGGAAGGCCCCCTGCGCTCGGAGGGAAGAGCCCAGACACAAAGGGAAGGCCCCCCTGCTCGGAGGGAAGAGCCCAGACAAGAAGGGAAGGCCCCCTGCACTCGGAGGGAAGGGCCCAGGCAAGGAGGGAAGGGCCCAGTCTCAGGGGGAAGGGCCCAGGCAAGGAGGGAAGGCCCCCTGTGCTCGGAGAGGAAGGGCCCAGGCAAGGAGGGAAGGCTCCCCTGCTCGGAGGGAAGGGCCCAGGTGAGGCGGGAAGGGCCCCAGGCTCAGAGGCAAGGCCCCCTGCACTTCAGGGGAAGGGCCCAGGCTCAGAGGGCAGGCCCCCCTGCTCGGAGGGAAGGGCCCAGGCAAGGAGGGAAGGGCCCAGGCTGAGGGGGAAGGTCCCCTGCGGTTGGAGGGAAGTTCTCAGGCTCAGAGGGAAGAGCCCAGAGAAGGAGGGAAGGCCCCCTGCGCTCGGATGGAAGGGCCCAGGCAAGGAGGGAAGGGCCCAGACTCATGGGGAAGGGCCCAGGCTCAGAGGGAAGGCCCCCTGTGCTCAGAGGGAAGGGCCCAGGCAAGGAAGGAAGGGCCCAGACTCATGGGGAAGGGCCCAGGCTCAGAGGGAAGGCCCCCTGCGCTCAGAGGGAAGGGCCCAGGCTCAGGGGGAAGGGCCTAGACAGGTTCAGAGGAAAGGCCCCCTGTGCTCGGAGAGAAGGGCCCAGGCTCAGAGGGAAGGGTCCAGGCTCGGAGGGAAGGGCCCCAGGTGCAGAGAAAAGAGCAATGGGCTTGGAGGGAAGGGCCCCCACACTCAAAGGGAAGGGCCTAAGGCTCAGAGAAAAGGCCTCCTTGCTCGGAGGGAAGGGCCACCGCACTCAGAGGGAAGGGCCTAAGACTCGGAGGGAAGGGCTCAGGTTCAGAGGGAAAGGCCCAAGCTCGGAGGGAAGGGCCCTGGTAAGGAGAGAAGGGCCCCAGGTGCAGAGAGAAGGCCAACGGGCTCAGAGGGAAGGGCCTAAGGCTCAAAGGGAAGGGCCCCCTGCTCGGAGGGAAGGGCCCAAGTAGGGAGGGAAGGGCCCCAGGCTCAGAGGCAAGGCCCCTTGCACTTGAGGGGAAGAGCCCAGGCTCAGAGGGAAGGCCCCCTGCTCGGAGGCAAGGAGGGAAGGGCCCAGGCTGAGGGGGAAGGCCCCCTGCGCTCGGAAGGAAGTTCTCAGGCTCAGAGGGAAGGCCCCCCTGCTCAGAGGGAAGAGCCCAGACAAGAAGGGAAGGCCCCCTGCGCTCGGAGGGAAGAGCCCAGACAAGAAGGGAAGGCCCCCCTGCTCGGAGGGAAGAGCCCAGACAAGAAGGGAAGGCCCCCTGCGCTCGGAGGGAAGAGCCCAGACACAAAGGGAAGGCCCCACTGCTCGGAGGGAAGAGCCCAGACAAGAAGGGAAGGCCCCCTGCACTCGGAGGGAAGGGCCCAGGCAAGGAGGGAAGGGCCCAGTCTCAGGGGGAAGGGCCCAGGCAAGGAGGGAAGGCCCCCTGTGCTCGGAGAGGAAGGGCCCAGGCAAGGAGGGAAGGCTCCCCTGCTCGGAGGGAAGGGCCCAGGTGAGGCGGGAAGGGCCCCAGGCTCAGAGGCAAGGCCCCCTGCACTTCAGGGGAAGGGCCCAGGCTCAGAGGGCAGGCCCCCCTGCTCGGAGGGAAGGGCCCAGGCAAGGAGGGAAGGGCCCAGGCTGAGGGGGAAGGTCCCCTGCGGTTGGAGGGAAGTTCTCAGGCTCAGAGGGAAGAGCCCAGAGAAGGAGGGAAGGCCCCCTGCGCTCGGATGGAAGGGCCCAGGCAAGGAGGGAAGGGCCCAGACTCATGGGGAAGGGCCCAGGCTCAGAGGGAAGGCCCCCTGTGCTCAGAGGGAAGGGCCCAGGCAAGGAGGGAAGGCCCCCCTGCTCAGAGGGAAGGGCCCAGGTGAGGAGGGAAGGGCCCCAGGCTCAGAGGGAAGGCCCCCTGCGCTTGAGGGGAAGGGCCCAGGCTCAGAGGGAAGGGCCCATGCAAGGAGGGAAGGGCCCAGGCTGAGAGGGAAGGCCCCCCTGCTCGGAGGGAAGAGCCCAGACAAGGAGGGAAGGCCCCCTGTGCTCGGTGGGGAGGGGCCCAGGCAAGGAGGTAAGGGCCCAGACTCAGGGGGAAGGGCCCAGGCTCAAAGGGAAGGCCCCCTGTGCTCAGAGGGAAGGGCCCAGGCAAGGAGGGAAGGCCCCCCTGCTCTGAGGGAAGGGCCCAGGTAAGGTGGGAAGGGCCCCAGGCTCAGAGGGAATGCCCCCCGTGCTTAAGGGGAAGGGCCCAGGCTCAGAGGGAAGGCCCTCCTGCTCGGAGGGAAGGGCCCAGGTAAGGAGGGAAGGGCCCCAGGCTTAGAGGGAAGGCCCCCCGTGCTTGAGGGGAAGGGCCCATGCTCAGAGGGAAGGCCCCCTGTGCTCGGAGGGAAGGGCCCAGGCAAGGGGGGACGGTCCCCTGCTCAGAGGGAAGGGCCCAGGCAAAGAGGTAAGGGCTCAGGGGGAAGGGCCTAGGATCAGAGGGAAGGGTCCAGGCTCAGAGGAAAGGCCCCCTGCGCTCGGAGGGAAGGGCCCAGGTAAGGAGGGAAGGGCCCCAGGCTCAGAGGGAACGCCCCCGTGCTTAAGGGGAAGGGCCCAGGCTTAGAAGGAAGGCCCTTCTGCTCGGAGGGAAGGGCCCAGGTAAGGAGGGAAGGGCCCCAGGCTTAGAGGGAAGGCCCCCCGTGCTTGAGGGGAAGGGCCCAGGCTCAGAGGGAAGGCCCCCTGTGCTCGGAGGGAAGGGCCCAGGCAAGGAGGGATGGTCCCCTGCTCAGAGGGAAGGGCCCAGGCAAAGAGGTAAGGGCTCAGGGGGAAGGGCCTAGGATCAGAGGGAAGGGTCCAGGCTCAGAGGAAAGGCCCCCTGCGCTCGGAGGGAAGGGCCCAGGCAAGGAGGGAATGACCCCAGGCTCAGAGAGAAGGACCCAGTGCTCGGAGGGAAGGGCCTAAGCCTCAGAGGGAAGGGCCGTGAGATCGGAGGGAAGGGCCCTGGCAAGGAGGGAAGGCCCTCTGCGCTCAGAGGGAAGGGCCCTGGCAATGAGGGAAGGGCCTAAGCCTCAGAGGGAAGGGCCCTGGCAAGAAGGGAAGGGCCTAAGCCTCAGAGGGAAGGGCCCTGGCAATGAGGGAAGGGCTTAAGCCTCAAAGGGAAGGGCCCTGGCAAGAAGGGAAGGGCCTAAGCCTCAGAGGGAAGGGCCGTGGAACCGATGGTCCCTGAAGGTTCTAGTCACGCCTCTGGGTTTGTCTCAACCCTCTAACTTCTACATCTGCAGGACAGCTTGTTCTGTTGAAAAACAACAGACATACAGGCAGGATCACCAGTTGGAAATAAAGGGAAAAAAAATGAAAAAAAGGGAAAATAAATGCAGCCGCCACATCTGAGAATTAGTAAGCTGCATAAATGTTTGCTTTTTGGATTTAATACTGCTTTAAGTATTCTTCTGCCAAGAAATAAATAAAGAAAACATTCCGACGACAGAGGGAAATTCTCAAGATGGACACCACTCTTCACAGATAATGAATAAAGCAGACGCAAAATGCTGTCACCGGAGGATCCCATTACATCCCCCATAATATATATATCTGTGATTGCAGCAGGGGAGAGGCGAGGAGTCTCCGAGTCTGACCGGGGCGGCCCAGCCTGACTACAACATCCAGGCAGATATAGATACTGCTGATAGAAGTAAGAGGACACTGCGACCCCAATCATAAAAATATAGAAAATGTCATATAAACACCGTACAAAAGGTCACCTTACCCCATCTTTGTGTCCATGTTCACAAAAAATAATGCATGTAGCGGTATTATTGTAATATGAGAGCAAACAACTGCTGTGTTCACACCTTTGTTCCCCTGAACACCGTCTCACTTCAAGGCTGATGTAAAACAAGTAGAATACACAATGCATGGCAATACTTTATTGAATAATATTCGTTAAAATTGTATTTTATATCATTTTTTCCCCACACAAATAGAGCTTTCTTTTGGTGGAATTTGAGCACAACTGCTTTATTATTTATATTATTAGCTTTTTATTATTATTATTATTATTATTATTATTATTATTATTATTATTATTATTTAAATGAAAAAAAGACTGACAATATTTATATAATTTTTTTTCACACAAATAGAGCTTTTTGGTGGAATTTGATCACCATTGCATTATTATTATTATTTATATTATTAGCTTTTTTTTATTATTATTATATACATGAAAAAAAGACTGACAATATTTATATCACTTTTTTTCACACAAATAGAGCTTTTTGGTGGAATTTGATCATCATTGTGTTATTATTATTATTATTATTAGTTTTTTTTTATTATTAAATAAATTAAAAAAGGACTGACAATATTTATCATTTATTTTTCACACAAATAGAGCTTTATTATTATTATTATTATTATTATTATTATTATTATTATTATTATTATTATTATTATTATTATTATTATTTGTATAATTTATATTATTAGCTTTTTTTTATATATATAAATGAAAAAAAGACTGACAATATTTATATCATTTTTTTCACACAAATAGAGCTTTTTGGTGGAATTTGATCACCACTGCGTTATTATTATTATTTATATTATTAGCTGTTTTATTATTATTATTATATAAATGAAAAAAAGACTGACAATATTTATATCATTTTTTTTTCACACAAATAGAGCTTTTTTGTATTATTATTATTATTATTTTTATAATTTATATTATTAGCTTTTTTTTAATTATATAAATGAAAAAAAGAATGATAAAAATATTGTCATTTTTTTTTTTTTACTTGCTGCTATAAAAGATATCCAATAATAAAATAAGAAAAAATTAAGCTTCTTCATACATTTTGGCCAAAATGAATTCTGCTGCATATCTTTTGTTTAAAAAAAAAAAACCAATAAATGTATAATAATTGGTTTGTGTGAAAGTTATAGCGCCTACAAACTACAGTTTGTTGTCTACAGTATATTAGAATTCTTATTTTTTATTTTTTTTATACTACTAATGGCGATGATCAGCGACTTATAGTGGGACTGCTTTAGTGCGGCGTACAATCTGACACTAACTGATGCTGGAGGGAAACTGACTAAGTGACACTGGCATCTCCCATGACACTGATACAGAGATCAGTGATAATACTATACACTGATACTGTACTAATGATACTGGCTGGGAAGGGGTTAACATCTAGGGGGAAATCAAGGGGTTAAATGTGTTCCTAACAATGTTCAATGTGTCCTGCTTTTACTAAGCAATGTGCTTTTTACTCTCTGTTTTGAAAGGAGAAAAAAAAAATGACACATCGCTGCTGACAGTAGAGAGCTCTGTGTTGTTTACCTACACAGGGCTCTCTTCTGTCATTCACTCAGCCGATCAGTGGGTCCCTATCATAAATCATTGGCCGGGACCCCGCTGATCGGCTTGTACTGTAGCTAAAAGGCAGCACGGCCGGAACTACAATATCACAGACATGTACGTGATCCACGCAGCAGGGCCACCCTGCCCGCAGTATAACTGCAGTGAGCGGTCCTAAAGTGATTAAAGCGGTAGTAAACCAAAAAGCAAACATTTATTATATTGCAGTGTACCAATTCTTAGATGTGGTGGCTGCATTCGTTTTCTTTTTTCTTCTATCTTCACCTGGTGATCCAGCCAGCAAGTCTGTTGTTCTTGAAAAAAAAATAATATTAATATAATTTAACATAACATAATACCATATAACATTAAAAAAATAAGGTTATTATAATATAATGCAAAACAGTTATTAACTGTTAATAACAGTTTAATTTGAAGCAGTAGTAAACCCAAAAGCAAACATTTACTGTATCACAGCTTATCCATTCTTTAATGTGACGTCTGCATTAGTTTCATTTTTTTTTTTTGGGTTTCTTTCTGTAATTATCTGGTGAATGTCAGAAACCATGAATCAGACTGAGACAGAAGTGCATTTAAAATTACATCTGTTTAATAATAATAATAATAGTAATAAAAAAGGTTAAACAGAGCAACGTAGTCAAATCATAGCCAGAGTTCGGTAACCAGGACGGATAGTCAGACAAGCCAGGACGTCAGGGGGCCAGAGATCAGCGCACTTCAGGACAGGCCAGGAAATCTGGGCGGACTTGCGGAACATAGAAAAAGTGGGGACGGTCTAGCTAGGACTGAACTAACTAGCACTAAACAAGAGGGGAGAACAGAAGAAGCTACCAAAATTACATAGTAAACCAGTGGACCAAAACTACCACTAGATGTCACCGTACTACTGAACATTTTGAAGTGCAAGAAGACAATGACTTTCCCAAGCTCTGTCTCTGTGAATAACTAACACTGACTGGGGGAACAGAGAAGAAGTGGGGAGGATCTAGCTAGGACTCAACTAACTACCCTTTAAAAAGGAGGGGAGGACAGAGGAAGATACCAAAATCACTTAGTAAACCAGTGGCCAAAAACCGCCACTAGATGTCAGCGTACTACTGAACAGTAATACCATGATGTCGTTTTTACAGTCTTTTGAAGAGCAAGAAGACAACGACTTTCCCAAGCCCTGTGTCTGAGAATAACTTTGCATGAAGACCTCAATAATGGGTGGGACTTTAAAGGCACCCCAAAAAAAGATATCAACAGGTAAAATGCAAAAAGTTTATTGTAAAAAGATTTAAAAGATCCACACGGCTCAATTAAAAAAAAGCACATAATGTAAAATCAATATTACAATATCTGTGAATAACTAACATTGACTGAGGGGACCAAGAAGAAGTGTGTGTGTGTGTGTGTGTGTGAGTGTGTGTGTGTGTGAGTGTGTGTGTGAGTGTGTGTGTGAGTGTGTGGGGAGGATCTAGCTAGGACTGAACTAACTAGCCCTAAAAAGGAGGGGAGGACAGAGGAAGATACCTAAATCACATAGTAAACGTATGGCCCAAAACCACCACTAGATGTCAGTGTACTACATGATGTCATTTTTCTAGTCTTTTAAAGTGTAAGAAGACAATGACTTTCCCAAGCCCCGTCTCTGCGAATTACTAACACTGACTGGGGGAACATAGAAGAAGTGGGAAGGTCTAGCTAGGACTGAACTAACCAGCCCAAAAAAAGAGGGGAGGACAGAGGAAGATACCAAACTCTCCTAGTAAACCAGTGGCCCAAACGCACTACTGAACAATAACAACATGATGTACTTTTTCCAGTCTTTTGAAGTGTAAGACGATAATGACTTTCCCAAGCCCTATCTCTGTGAATAAATAACACGGACTGGGGGGAACATAGAAAAAAGCCAGGAGGGTCTAACTAGGATTGAACTAGCTAGCGCAAAAAAGAAAGAAAGAGGAGAGAACAGAGGAAGATATCAAACTCTCATAGTAAACCAGTGGCTAAAAACCACCACTAGATGTCAGTGCACTACTGAACAATAATAACATGATGTACTTTTTCCAGTCTTTTGAAGTGCAAGAAGACAATGACTTTCCTAACTCCTGTCTCTGACACTCTAACACTGACTGGGGGAACATAGAAGTGGGGCGGGTCTAGCTAAGACTAAACAAACTAGCCCTAAATAGGAGGGGAGGACAGAGGAAGACACCAAATCAGATCAGTAAACAATCTAGATGTTTACTAGACCACCACTAGATGTCAGCATACTACAAAAAAAAATGGTAACCTCAGTTCAATACAAGACATTAAAAAATACATGAAAGTGGGGTAGAACACACACTCCATGCCAACCATGGGCAGCAGAAGCAAGGAGGCAGCGAATGGGTGCTGGGTAATACACTCATTCCATGTGGGTGGTGGGGTGCAGTTCCTCATGTATGCTCTAGGCCACTGATGGCAAACCTTGGCACCCCAGATGTTTTGGAACTACATTTCCCATGATGCTCATGCACTCTGCAGTGTAGTTGAGCATCATGGGAAATGTAGTTACAAAACATCTGGGGTGCCAAGGTTCACCATCACTGCCCTAGGCGCTGGATGAACCTGTCCTGGTACTGGTTGAAGCAAGGGAGTGGCAGCAGCAGCAGGGGCTAATCTATGTTAGACATTTGTGAACACAGCCAGGACTGTGCCAACTCTGATTCGGCATCTCAAACCAAAAAGCAGATGGTGACCCTGGATGATGTCTAGACAAAGATGGTAGTGTTCTTCCGGAGAAAAAAGCAGATCAAGGATCCCCATGTTATGGACGACACATGCTGGGGGCATGGCTTTGGGTGGGAGTGAGCAGTGTGCTGCCATTACAATAAACCTTGGCTCGAGCAGAAGGTCTTTGGTGAACGTCCCGTTATTTGGATGGTCTACTTTTGTTTACGTTACATCCATATTGGTCCGGAATATTCTTTTCATCTCCCGTCCCAAACAAAGGTCTGAGTTTTTCCTTGAAACTTCCCGAGTTTTCCCTTGAAACTCTTCTCCTATCGGTTCCCCTCGTTGACAGCTCCACAGAAGAAGAGTCCCCTTTGAGGGACGTTTCCATTGTTAGCCATCTCAGGTGTGAAAGCCCTTTTGATGATTCATTTTTCCATAGCGGCTGTGATTTTTGGGTCTAGTTTTGCTGCGTTGAAGGTTTTATGTTGTCTGGGACCTTTCGGCCCACCGGTTCCAGGGAAGATTATGATCGGAAATTTAGGACATCCCGGAGATGTGGCAACTCTATAAAGCCTTGGCCCGGCTCTGTTTAATTTGGCAAGGAGGACTGATAGAACAACAAGTCTTCCAGGTATGAGCTCATTCGTCCAAACGTCTCTACGGCTCGGCATTAATCTCCCTTTATTGGACTGGACAGAAACTCGCACTGCGTAAAAGATATATTACTGTATGAAAATTAGTTATGAAGTGCGTATTTTGAATCGGAATTGGATATAAAGATCACGCTTGGCAAACTGGACGCTCCCTGCCTAATGGCTTAAAGGCCAACCCAGGAATTCATCCTCCAGAGCGTCCTTAAGCCCCGAGAGATCCTGTTCTGTTTCCAGTGCCACTTTATACATTGACATCCCTCCTTAGATCAAGTCTATCTGGACAGTATGGTCACCTGCTGAGTCAGCAGAAAAGAATATAATTTGAATTAGAATAGAATGGATTAGGATAGAATAGAAATTACAAGAATAGAATAGAAAATAATAGAATAGAAAAAAAAACAACAGAATATAATAAAATAGAGAGAATATAACTGTTTTCCAAAATCCAAATTTCAAATATAATACATTTGAATTTGAGTAGAATAGAATTGAAAAAGAATAGAGTAGAATACAAAATAAAAAAAAAGAATATAATAAATAGAATAGAAAAAAACATCAGAATAGAATAGAGTAAAATAAAACAAAACATAAAGAATATAACTGTCTTCCAAAATTTGAATTTCGAATACATAGTTACATAGTTGTGCCTTTTTTCAACTTGACTAACAATGTAGCTATGTATTCGAAATTCAAATTTTGGAAGAAGGTTATATTCTATTTTATTTTATTTTATTTTATTCTGTTCTATTCCATTTTCTATTCTATTTTACTCTATTCTATTCAAATGTATTCTATTCTATTTTATTGGTTGAACTAGATGGATATGTGCCTTTTTTGCAACCTGATTAAGTCCATCGAGTTCAACCAATAAAAATAGAATAGAATAAATTTGAATAGAATAGAGTAGAATAGAAAATAGAATAGAATAGAAAATAATAGAACAGAAAACAAACGAATAGAATAGAAAAAAAAACAATAGAAGAGAATAAAATAGAAAGAATATAATCAAATTTCAAGTACTGTATAATAAATTTGAACTTGAATAGAATAGATTAGAATAGGAAAGAATAGAAAAGAAAAAACAATCGAACAGAATAAAATAGAAAGAATATAACCATCTTCCGGAATTTGAATTTTAAATAGAATAAATTTGAATGGAATGGATTCGAATAAAAAGTAGAATATAATAAAATAGAAAAGAATAGAACCGAAAATAAAAGAATAGAATAGAATAGCTTAGAAAAAAAACTATAAAAGAGAATAAAATAGAAGATAATCGTCTTTTGAATTTCGAATAGAATAAATTCAAATTTAAATAGAATAGAAAAGAATAGAATATAAAATAAAAGAATATACAATAATAGAATAGAATAATATAGAAAAAACAATAGCATAGAATAGAATAAAGTAGAATACAATAAAATAGAAAATAATAGAACAGAAAATAATAGAATAGAATAGAAAAAAAAACTACAGAAGAGAATAAAATAGAAAGAATGTAATTGTCTTTCGAATAGAATACATTAGAATAGAATAGATTAGAATAGAACAGATCAGAATAGAAAAGAATAGAATAGAACATAAAATAATATAATAGAAAAAAACAATAGAATTGAATATAATACAATAGAAAGAATATAACCATCTTTCGAAATTCGAATTTCGAATTTCGAAAAGACTTTGAATTCGAATAGAATGGATTCGAATAGAATAGAAAATAATACATTAGAAATGAAAAGAATAGAATAGAAGAAAATAGAAAAAATATAACCGCCTTCTGAAATTCGAATTTAAAATAAATAAATACATTTGAATTTGATTCTAATTTTCCAAATTCAGGTGGAACTGAATTAAATTTGACCTAACTTGGAAAAATGGAATCAAATTCAGAATAAGAATAAACAAAACTAAATTAAACGTATTCCAAAAAACAAATGAAACTAATTTAACTGAGCAAAATTTTTTAAATAACAAATCGAAAACAAAGCGAAGCAAATTTTTCCGCTCTGCACATGTCTACTCAGCACCATCCACAAGCAGCTTAACTCCTCAAGAAAACCAGCCCATTGATCGACTTAAGTAAAATCGGCCTGTCGTTTACTTTTTGCATACAGTTGTCAGCAGTGATCATTGGGTTTTGCTGGCCCGGGGAAGTTCCCCGTCGGCAGGACACAGTAGCGCTGCAGGAGGCATTCCACTGACTGTGTTGATGGGGGAATTGAGCGTGGTGGAAGGAAAATAAATTGGATCGTTTATGGCCTTCCTGAGACACAGAAGTTGGATCCAACGCAATTGTACTTCATCTAACTGCAGTATGGAGTTTTTTGTCCAGTCTTTTGAAGTGTAAGAAGACAATGACTTTCCCAAGCACTGCCTCTGCGAAGTACTAACACTGACTGCGGGAACACAGAGGAAACAAAAGGGTCCAGCTAGGACTGAACTAACTCGCACTAGTGACCCAAAACCGCCACTAGGTGTCAGCGTACTACTGAACAATAACAACTTGATGTAGTTCAATATGAATCCATTGGGTGGGGCAAAAGGCATCAGTGGGCATGGCCTGGGAAAAGCCTGCTATAGAACCTTTTATAATATGCTGAATGTGGAAATAAAAGTTGATGTGTTCCCTGGTTCCTAACACTGCCCTCTTGGATTAAATCTGGCCTCCAGCCTTTGCAAAGTTGTACAGGCTCCTCTCCTGAACAGCCGAATTGGCCCAGAATGTTCTTCAAAACTCCCATCCGAAACAAAGGTCTGAGTTCCCCCTTCCCAAAAGCAGATAAAGGATTCTCATGCTGTGGGCGAAACATGCTGGGGGAATGGCTTTGGGTAGGAACGAGCAGTGCACTGCCATTGCGATCAACCTTGGCTGGAGCTGAGGGTCTTTCGGTGCGCCTGCCGTTATTTGGATGGTCTACTTTATTTACCACGTTGCAGCCATATTGGCCTAGGATGTTCTTTTAATCTCCTGTCCCAAACAAAGGTCTGAGTTCCCCCTTCCCAAAAGCCGATCAAGAATCCCCATGTCGTGGGTGAAACATGCTGGGGGCATGGCCTAGGGTGGGAGTGAGCAGTGTGCTGCCATTGCGATCAACCTTGGCTAAATCTGAAGGTCTTCAGTGCACCTGCCGTTATTTGGATGGTCTACTTTAATTACCAAGTTGCAGCCATATTGGCCTAGAATGTTCTTTTAATTTCCTGTCCCAAACAAAGGTCTGAGTTCCCCCTTCCCAAAAGCCGATCAAGAATCCCCATGTCGTGGGTGAAACATGCTGGGGGCATGGCTTTGGGGGGCAGTGAGCAGTGCGCTGCCATTGCGATTAACCTTGACTGGAGCTGAAGGTCTTTGGTGTGCATGTCGTTATTTGGATGGTCTACTATAATTACCACATTGCAGCCATATTGGCCTAGGATGTTCTTTTAATCTCCTGTCCCAAACAAAGGTCTGAGTTCCCCCTTCCCAAAAGCCGATCAAGAATCCCCATGTCGTGGGTGAAACATGCTGGGGGCATGGCTTTGGGTGGGAGTGAGCAGTGCGCTGCCATTGCGATTAACCTTGACTGGAGCTGAAGGTCTTTGGTGTGCATGTCGTTATTTGGATGGTCTACTTTAATTACCACGTTGCAGCCATATTGGCCCAGAATGTTTTATTTAGTCTCCCGTCCCTAACAAAGGTCTGAGTTTTTCCCTTGCAACTTTCCGAGTTTTCCCATGAAACTCTTCTCCAACCAGTTCTCCTGTTGACAGCTCCACGGAAGAAGAGTCCCCTTTAAGGTACGTTTCTTTGTTAGCCGACTCAGGTGTGCCTTGATCTACTTTAAAGGGTCAGTCTACCCAACAGCGATACTTTAGTAATCGGTAGAGGGCCCAAATGGGTAAAAATTCCAAAATCTCGTAGAAGGCCTTCCCGGTTGATGGTTATGGCCACAAAGTGGGAGGGGGGGGGTGTCACTCCATATTAATAGGCATGGTTTAGGAAAGGGATGAGCAAGCTCATATAGGTGTGATGATCAGGTGTCCTTGACCATACCTAAAGTGATGCAAATGGTACCACCCCACCCTGTAGTTAGGCCACATCCACATAGTAGTTTGTACACCTCTAGAACAGGTTGCATTCAATCTGTTCTACAAGCACCATATATGCAATGTAATGAAGGGAAGTTATTTTGTGTGGCCCATATTCGGCACCTACAGTAGTTGACAAAAGTGAGTACACCCCTCACATTTTTGTAAATATTTGAGTACACCCCTAAGTGAAAATGTCCAAATTGGGCCCAATTAGCCAATTAGCCAATTTTCCTCCCCGGTGTCATGTGACATGCGACTCGTTAGTGTTACAAGGTCTCAGGTGTGAATAGGGAGCAGGTGTGTTAAATTTGATGTTATCAATCTCACGCTCTTATACTGGTCACTGGAAGTTCAACATGACACCTCATGGCAAAGAAAACTCTCTGAGGATCCTCAAACGGAAGGTGGAGGAGCACAAGGTCTCCAACATCCCCCATCTCCGTGATGTCGTTATGGAGGAGTGGAAGAGGACTCCAGTGGCAACCTGTGAAGCTCTGCTGAACTCCATGCCCAAGAGGGTTAAGGCAGTGCTGGAAAATAATGGTGGCCACACAAAATATTGACACTTTGGGCCCAATTTGGACATTTTCACTTAGGGGTGTACTCACTTTTGTGAGATACTGTGTATATATATATGAATAAAAACCAAACATTGAAAAAAAAAGTTTCATAGGTTGTGCTTTTCCTTTAAATACCTTGACCTAAACCTAGCGTAGGTGGCCTTCTAGCTAGCTTTTAATATCAGTTTCCACATCTGGAGCTGAATAAGAGATTGGATCACCTAGAATTGCAGCTTGGAGGAAATTGTCCTTGGGGGGCTTTGAGTTGCTTTCACAATGGGGTTAGCACCTCCACTGCCAAACTCCTGCTGAACCGCTGCCAGCTTGTCCCGTCCTTCCTCGCCGGGGTCACTCTCTGCTGAAAATAATTAAACCCTCCCGGCTTTGTTATTCAACTCGTTTTAAAGTGACTAACCCCTTCGCTGTACAAATAAACACAGCTTTATTAAGTTCTGTCAGTGTCATTTTAAAACAAAAATCCCTCAAATTTTCCTGTATGCCAAAAAAAGAAAAAAGATATTATCCTATCTGCGGGGCGGTGTGATTTAGGGAAGTCATGGGGGTGATGTCTAGATTTTAAAAATTTCAGGTTTAAGGGGAACATATAAATAAAAATAATAATAAAAAAAAATGAAAAGAAATAAAAATAAATATGCCGTATAGAGGGCTTTGAAAAAGTATTCATACCCCTTGAAATTGTCCACATTATGTCATGTTACAACCAGAAACGTAAATGTATTTTATTGGGATTTTTATGTGATAGACCAACACAATCTATCTATCTATTTATCGACCTTGGTGGGCATGTAGCTCCAGTTGCAGTGCCGTGTCTTTCTCAGCCCGTATACGATTACATGACTCACCAACCTCCTTATTCAGGAATTTCCTCTATTTATTGTCTGCAGATCTGATTCTTGTTAGTGATGATGTGCTGGAAACAAAACTGAATGTAATCATCCAGTGAAATGCTTTGTCTGTGGGGTCTGTAATATCCCAGGGAAGACGCAGAGTGGAAAGCTTTCTGCCTCATTACAATTATGATTGACAAGCAGCATGTTGGAGGTCATGATGGTTGGTGGTGGGGTTCCCACATGGACATGAAATTCTGAACTTTGAAGTGATGCATTATGAAAACTGAAGCCTTAAAGAGACAGGTAACGATAGAGCACAGTGTAATGCAGTCCGAGGGAGTAGACCCCTTACATTTTTGTAAATATTTTATTCTATCTTTTCATGTGACAACACTGAAGAAATGACTCTTTGCTACAATGTAAAGTAGTGAGTGTACAGCTTGTATAACAGTGTAAATTTGCTGTCCCCTCAAAATAACTCAACACACAGCCATTAATGTCTAAACCGCTGGCAACAAAATTGAGTACACCCCTAAGTGAAAATGTCCAAATTGGGCCCAAAGTGTCAATATTTTGTGTGGCCACCATTATTTTCCAGCGCTGCCTTAACCCTCTTGGGCATGGAGTTCACCAGAGCTTCACAGGTTGCCACTGGAGTTCCACTCCTCCATGACGACATCACGGAGCTGGTGGATGTTAGAGACCTTGCGATCCTCCACCTTCCGTTTGAGGATGCCCCACAGATGCTCAATAGGGTTTAGGTCTGGAGACATGCTTGGCCAGTCCATCACCTTTACCCTCAGCTTCTTTAGTAAGGCAGTGGTCATCTTGGAGGTGTGTTTGGGGTCATTATCATGCTGGAATACTGCCCTGCGGCCCAGGCTCCGAAGAGAGGGGATCATGCTCTTCTTCAGTATGTCACAGTACATATTGGCATTCATGGTTCTCTCAGTAAACTGTAGCTCCCCAGTGTCGGCAGCACTCATGCAGCCCCAGACCATGACACTCCCACCACCATGCTTGACTGTAGCCAAGACACACTTGTCTTTGTACTCCTCACCTGGTTGTCACGACACACGCTTGACACCATCTGAAAAAAATAAGTTTATCTTGGTCTCATCAGACCACAGGACATGGTTCCAGTAATCCATGTCCTTAGTCTTCTTGTCTTTAGCAAACTGTTTGCGGGCTTTCTTGTGCATCATCTTTAGAAGAGGCTTCCTTCTGGGATGACAGCCATGCAGATCAATTTGATGCAGTGTGCGGCGTATGGTCTGAGCACTGACAGGCTGACCCCCCACCCCTTCAACCTCTGCAGCAATGCTGGCAGCGCTCATACGTCTATATCCCAAAGACAACCTCTGGATATGACGCTGAGCATGTGCACTCAACTTCTTTGGTTGACCATTGCGGGGCCTGTTCTGAGTGGAACCTGTCCTGTTAAACCGCTGCATGGTCTTGGCAGCTCAGTTTCAGGGTCTTGGCAATCTTTTTATAGCCTAGGCCATCTTTATGTAGAGCAACAATTCTTTTTTTCAAATCCTCAGAGAGTTCTTTGTCAGGAGGTGCCATTTTGAACTTCCAGTGATCAGTATGAGAGAGTGAGAGCGATAACACCAAATTCAATTTAACACACCTTCTCCCCATTCACACCTGACACCTTGTAACATTAACGAGTCACATTAAACCAGGGAGGGGAAATGGCTAATTGGGCCCAATTTGGACATTTTCACTTAGGGGTGTACTCACTTTTGTTGCCAGCGGTTTACACATTAATGGCTGTGTGTTGAGTTATTTTGAGGGGACAGCAAATTTACACTGTTATACAAGCTGTACACTCACTACTTTACATTGTAGACAAGTGTCATTTCTTCAGTGTTGTCACATGAAAAGATATAATAAAATATTAAATTCTAACAACTACGTACAAAGCCATCCACAATTTCCCCCCCAGCTACATCACTAGCTTAGTCTCTAAATACCAACCTACTAGTTCTCTTCGTTCCTCTCAAGACCTCCTGCTCTCTAGCTCCCTCATCACCTCCTCCCATGCTCGGCTCCAGGACTTTTCCAAAGCCTCTCCAATCCTATGGAATACCCTACCCCAATCTGTCCGCTTATCTCCTACTCTATTAGCTTTTAGACAATCCCTGAAAACTCTTCTCTTCAGAGAAGCCTACCCTACCCACACCTAACAACTGTATTTTCATTTTCTCCATCAGCTCATCCCCCACAGTTATTACCTTTTTGTTTCCACTTGACCCTCCCTTCTAGATTGTAAGCTCTAACGAGCAGGGCCCTCTGATCCCTCCTGTATTGATTTGTATTGTAAGTGTACTGTCTGCCCTCATGTTTTAAAGAGCTGCGCAAACTGTTGGCGCTAAATAAATACTGTATTATTATTATTATTATTATTTACAAAAATGTGAGGGGTGTACTCACTTTTGTGAGATACTGTATACAGTATATAGCACCTGTCTGTACCCACAAGGAGAGGAAGTAGGGACAGGCTTGGGAGGGAGTCCCAAGCCCGGTGGGCTATTTTGCACTGTACCTCACTCAGAATCTGAGGCCTAGTTTCAATCCATATGTGTGGGTCCAGGAATGGACTGCTTGGGGAGAACAATATCAGAACACCAGAATGGTTAGAAACCTATTGGCTAACTTGGAATGTTTACTTGGCTATTGTGGTCATTGTCAATGGAGTTCTGCCGACAAGGACTGTGTCGTTTTGTACTTGGATTGGATTTCAAATCTCTCAGGTTAAAGAATAAGTGCACCTACAAGTAATCTCAGGGCCCCAATGCCAGTACACTTGGTAGCCTGTTGGGAAATGGTTAGCTAGGGTATTTCTGCAGTAGGCAAGATATATTTCTGCGATACTGTTGCCATCACAATTCTTTGCACCACCATATTTGACATTACCCTTATACTGCCTTATGGGTCCACTTTGTTCCTCCATGCCAAGGATCTCCAAACGATCATAAAATTGGGCCAGCGTAATGTCCTTCAGACTTTAGGGTGGCCAGACTGTGGCCAATGGGAGTATAAAATGCCCTGGTGTCAGTGAGGGTAAACAATGTCTTAGGCTTGATTGTCATTGCAAGTAAAAAAATGATCCCATCATTGGTATCAGTGGAAGGAATTATGCCACACTGGTGTCAGTAAGAGAAATAATGTCACATCGTTGGCATCAGTGGGAGGAATAGTAACCTATCATTGGTATCAGAAGGAGGGATTATGCCCCATCATTGGTATTAGTGGAAGGAATTATGCCACACTGTTGGTGTCAGCAAGAAGAATAATGTCTTATCGTTGGTGTCAGTGAGAGAAATATTGCCCCATCATTGGTATCAGTGGGAGGAACTGTGGCCCATCATAGGTTTTAGTAGTAATGCCCCATCATTGGCACCAGTAGGAGGAATAGTATCCTTTCACTGGTATCAATGGGAGGAATAGTGTCCCATCGTTGGCATCAGTAGGAGGAATAGTGCCCCATCATTGGGATTTGTGGAAGGAATTATGACCCACTGTTGGTGTCAGTAGAAGTAATAGTGTCCCATAGTTGGCATCAGTGAGATGAATAGTACCTCATCATTGACATCAGTAGGAGGAATAATGTCCCATCATTGGTATCAGTGGGAGGAATTGGTCCCCATCTTTGGTGTCAGTGGGAGGAATAGTGTCCCATCATTGGTATCAATGGGAGAAATGGTGGCCCATCATTGATATCAGTGGGAGGAATTGGTCCCCCTCACTGGAGTCAATGGGCAGAAAAGAGCCCTATCATTGGTATCAGTGGGAGAAATGGTACACCCATCATTGGTATCAGTGGAAGGAATTGGTCCTCATCATTGGTGTTAATGTGAGGAAAAGAACCCCATCATTGGTATCAGTGGGAGGAATAGTGCCCCATCATTGGTATTATTGGGAGAAATGGTGCCTCATCATTGGTGTAAGTGGGAGGAATATAGCCCTATCGTTGGTATTATTGGGAGCAATACTGCCCCATATTATTAGGAGAAATAGTACCCCAAGGGCAGGATAAAGGCTGGCTCTACTCCAGCCGAGTTTGTTGGGCCAGTTACCTCGTAGGCACTTTATGACCTTGGTAATCCGATTCACATATCATATAGGTATTTTTTTAGTAGTCTATTTTGCTGTTTTTTTGTTTTCCTAGACATCAGCTTCACCTTCCACACAGATTTTTTCTTTGTTAATATCGCCCACAGGAGCCTGTCCGCCCGTATGGATCTGTTGTCAGACTATTATATGCTTAGAGAACTGCATCTATAAAAAAAATGAAAAGCTCAGCCCTGCTCACATATAGCCAGGCTTTGTGATGGATGCGCTTCATTAACTTTGTTGTAGAGAACGCAGTAAAAATAAAAAAAAATCTCCAATGAAACCCATACGGTAATACTTGGTGATTAAGCTCTGGTGGGCCTGCCAGTGTTCTTCGTCTGGCCCCCGTCTGATAACGCGCCAAGTCTGTCTTGACTTCTATCGCACTCCATTATCCCTGCTCTGCCAGCAGACCGATAAGTTGGGATTTTCAAGCTGAGGGAAAGAGTTATTGCAGAAGGCTGCCCGGGTAATGAGTTCAGTATAATCGCTTCCACAGCCAGGTACGGAGGTGGATCCATTCTTCTCGTTGGGGATAGACGAGCCCGTGTCTTCCTCAAGTGTCACCTGGCT
Source organism: Lithobates clamitans (assembly GCA_037952925.1). NCBI lineage: Eukaryota > Metazoa > Chordata > Amphibia > Anura > Ranidae > Lithobates > Lithobates clamitans. Next base: position 601,069 of record JBBGZY010000791.1, read on the forward strand.
TGATTTATGCCTTAATAATTTCGACTGATGTTCTGGCATTGAATCTCTCTCTTAAGTGCGTCCAACTTTCCAGACTCTGCACTGAATCATTCTCTTGAGCCCTAAAAAGACCAGCTTTTGGAAGAGTTCTCCAAACCGAGACTCATTATCTGAGAATATTCCGTTGCGTTAGCAGAACTAAATTAAAAAAGGCGGCTAGGCTTAAGTGGATTCCATTTGAAAAGCTTTAAAGTTATACATCGAGAAGTACACGAGAGCCATCTTAAAGTGGACCTTTTAGCAACCTTACATGTCTGTATGAATAAATTCCTGACATGTACAGCAAAGGTCGATTTTAACCACGTGCTAATTGACGTATGTATTAAAATGCCCTGTCAGCATGTAGGCAGGTGCAGTCTGCTTTCTCCACTGCAGGTGGTGCTCAACTGCTGCGGCAGAGAAGAGGGAAAGGAAGTCAAGGGAAGCTTGGTTCCTCTATGGTTTTCTGGGTCACTGGGGCAGTGATCCGGCCCATGTGACTCTGGTGACCATCTTGGATCAGGCAGATTATTTTAAGATCCTGGGTCCTTGGTTTGGCACGCTTTTAGCATGTGGATAGTGTAGGGACAGGTCACCCATCTATCAGGGACAGTATTAGGGGCAGAGAAAGATTCCAAACAAGTAGAGCGTAAGGAATAGCTTCTATTCTGGAAACCTCACCACCTGGGTTTGGACCGGCCAGGCCACATTTTGCCCCTCCAGACAGCTGCTGTCAGCTCGGCTGAGAACTGCTCCACTACACGCTGTTGTCACTCATAAATGTTCCCAGTTAGCCTTCCTTGCACCGGGCCTGTTGTGAACTGTTTTGCCTCTACTTCAATACAAGTTCTCTCAATTGCTCCTGGACTGAGTGTCCAATAGGCCTCCAGAGGCCTCCAGAGGCCTATTGAAGGAGCAGTGGCTCCGAGCACGTAGCCTTCTCTCAACCTCCCTGCTAGCCCTTCTCCCTGGAGGATCCCTCCCCTGGATACTGAACCCGGAAGCAGATGGACGACCTGTGACGTCATGCACGCTCCACGTGCGCTCCACGCCGGCCCCTAATCTCTTCCTGATGGCCACACCAAGGACCACATACCTATACAGATGAACCTTTTATATGTTTTTATCCTGTAAGTGTGTTTTTACCTGGTGTCATTTGTTTTTACATCATTTGTTAATACTACACTCAGGTGGCGCTTCCTTCTCTACCCCTCTCTCATCCATCACAGAGCCAGCTCTCTAAGGACAGCAGCCGCCTAGCCTACCAGCCTACGTTAACCATTACATTACCGGTTACCACTTAACCCTTGAACTTCCAGCCTGTCCCCTATGGACTAAGTTGCTCAGCCCTTTATATCTCCTGTTATATATGGACTTGTGTGTTTGCGCTTACAGTTACCAATACTCTAATAGATCTCTGATGGTCTCCATAAAGAGTAATTATTACCTGCCCAAAGCTAAAGCAATGACGTTAAGTAAAAAATAAAAATAGAAATGTGTAACAAAAAATACTTTTCATTAATATATATATATAAATAATAGAAATTATTTAAAAGCAACCCCCCCTGCACATGCACACAAATGCAAACACACTTGAAAGATCCAGCACGCATTTGTAAACGGCGATTGTATTATATTGTGTTTGTGTGCACTAAGATTCATTTTGTTGCATTTTTTTCATGAAAATTGCAGGGTCTCTGTTTCAAAAAATATATAACGTTTGGGGGTTCTAGGTAATTTTCTAGTAAAAAATATGCTGATTTTAACATGTATGTGAAAATTTTCAAAATTGCCCTGGACAGCAGGTCATTAAACCACCTGAGTATCAGCCTGTATATACCCTTTCATTACTAGGCCATTTTTCAGTTTTCAGTACTGTGATAGTTTGACCAATTACTTGGTCATGCAACATTATACCCAGATTAATTTTATATCATTATTTTAAACAGAGAAAACTTTCTTTTGGTGGCATTTAAAATAGAATTAAACTGTACCATATTTTTTTAATAAATGGGGCCCTATAAACTTTATGCCATAATGTGCCAATAGGCACCACATATAAGCACTTTATGGCTGACCTAACTGTCGAACTATGCTCCACAGCGATGAGCTGTCAGCGCTCCCCCCGCTCACCACGAGTACTTTTGATCTTCTCTAAGTCTGGGATGAAGAAATGAGAAAAATTTGTAAAAAAATATCCATACTTGTACATTTCCTCCCTACTATGCATTTAGACATGGGAGGGGAAGGAAACTTGGCCACTTTTCTACTGGTTTAAAGGAAACCTTTACTGGGGCTCCCACCGCTGACCTTTGGAAAATATTAGTCCTCTGGATGTTATCTGATCCAGTGGCTTCATTACTTTCTGAGTTGGTGACCCAGAACAACTATGCAGATTAGTATTTTGTATTGCAATTTGCTACTTGGAGTTTGCATATTCTCCCTTTGCTTGCGTGGGTTTCATCCGGGTGCTCCTTCAATGCTCGAAAGACATGCTGGTAGATTTTTTGGCTCCTGTATATAATGGCTCTTGTATGTGTGTATGAATCGCTTCTTGGCCTTTTGGCTAAGATCAAGTGTAGTATCTGTTCTTATCAATGTTCAGTAGGGGCGCTGCACCGCTATTCTAGACTTTTGGCAGGAATGGCTGGCTGTATACAGTAGTATTCCTGTTGGTATGATGGGGACGCTGATGGCTAGTTCTGGCTGGAACAGGAACTGGAGCGTCCATGGGATTTGGGTCATGGGAGTAATTCCCTCAAGAAGACTGGAGGGGCCCACTGCCTCCTGATTTGAATGGGTCAACCTGGTCTGGCCATGGGCTGGGAAAACAGAGAACCTGCAGTGTCTGTGCCCCCTGGGAGTTGGTCTTAGTAACACATGGGCTTGGGAAACTCATAGTGTGAAAAGGCACAAGGTCACATCATTATGAGTTTTTTCCACTGCACCTCCGTGGGATTGGACAATTTTTGCTACCAGGCAGCAAGGCCTAGCCAGTGCGTCTCACCGATACTATTTATTTATTTATTTTTTGTATTTGTTTCTTTTTCTCACTGGATGAAGGGTATGGTCCTCCGGCCTACCTTGAAGTCTAGGTGGAGGATGTATGGTCATTAACGAGCAGGGCCTTCTGATTCCTCTTGTACCAAATTGTATTGTAACTGTAATTTCTGCCTTCATTTTGTTAAGCGCTGCGCAAACAGTTGGCGCTATATAAATCCTGTATAATAATAATAATAATTAGGTTCCTTCCTCCCATGAACCAGGAGGTCTCTCTTTGGGAGAGCCCCTCACCTAGTACTGGGTGGTCTGCTTTGGCAGACCATGAGAAGAGGTTTCGGCCAGACCTTTTGGCTTGGTGGACCAAGTTAAGCCTTGCCCCTGTCAAGAGTCTTGCTCCCCAGGGGGTCAGGGTAAGATTTTATTTTTTGCGGGAGGTAAACTAGAGGCACACCCTTACCCTTTTTTTTGTGTGTTTTGTACTTTTTTGTACACTTAGGTGTTTGTTTTTGTGGCTATCACATTCCCAAGACAGTGCAAATGGTGAGGGCTGAGGAAAGACCTGGTGGCCTACCTCGTAAAACGCTCACCAAGAGAATTCTATAGAAAAGGTTCTCAAGTGTCTCAGACATGGTGCCCAGAGAGCTGGCCCATAGAATTGCAGAGAATAGGATACAACTGAAAGAATTTTACACACTTTTTGACTTTCCTCATCTGCAGGCTTGTTCTGGATCAATGAGTAAAAACATTGAACCTGGAGACAGCCAGGAAACTAGCAATGAAAGAAGGTCAGAAAGGGAAACCCTTGAATTTTTCTCAGCACACGTTTCCATTAAGTGCAGTAGATGTAATGGCATTTAGACTGTTAAACCACTGTGCATCATAAACAATAGCCAATTTTACTAAATAACATTTGTATTTTCACCATTATTAATCCTTTGTTACATCCCAGAGTTATGATCTCCTAAGGTCTCTATAGTCAATTCCTGGCTTAATATACTTCAGTGATGACTCCATGACATTTCTGAGGGTGGAATTCTTGATGGTGGCAACAGTAAACCATGTCTGTGGAATGTGTGCTGAAACGGCTGAAATAGATCTTGCTGCAAAATTACCAATTTCTCCATTGGCAGATATTCGTAGGAACAGTAAATAGCATTGAGATGCTTAGCAAAACATGTTTTAAAAAAAAAACAGTCCTTCGTTTTAATTTCTTTATTTGGATGGCGTTTTTTTTTCTTTCTTTCTGTTAAAGAATAAATAAATGTAAATGATAATGGGATTAATGGGGGCAATTTTGTGGCACAAGAACAAGTCCGGAGTAATTGGAATGAGCTTCTATGACCCTTAGGTTCCATTTAAAGCCATTGTCCTCCTAAAACACCAAAAAGCAACCTTGATTTCAACTTGTGGCTCTGATAAATGTTCTTAAAATAGGGAAATGTCATCAAATTCTTAAAAATTTGGGGAAATGTAATATTTTCAATTTTGCTCTTCCATAGTGATGACACATAATAAGAAGGAATTGAATAAGAACACAAAAATCTACCTTGATGTCACATTCCCTGTTGGCTCTGGTATCCTTTCCAAAATGGCAAAATTTTACAAAATTCTTAAAAATTTTGGGAAATTAATTATTTTTTTCTCTATTGATGACAAAGGAGCACAATTTGGAGACAGGGTTAAAGCGTGCCCCCCCCCCCCCATAATAAGAAGAAACTGAACAAGAACCCAAAAAGCCACCTTGATGTCACCTTCCCTGTTGGTTTCGATAACCTTTTAAAAAAGGCAAAATTCCAGTAAATTCTTTGAAATTTTGTGAAATTAAATATTCTATTTTTTTCTTTTCTCTAGTGATGACACAGGAGCACAATTTGTAGACAGGGATAGAGTGTGCCCCCCATAATGAGAAGGAACTGAACAAGAACCCAAAAAGCTACCTTGATGTCACCTTCCCTTTTGGCTCTGATAACCTTCTCAAAATGACAACATTTTATCAAATTCTTTAAAATTTTGGAAAATTTTATATTTTACATTTTGCTCGTCCCTAGTGATGACACAGGAGCACAATTGGGAGACAGGGATAGAGTGCATACCCTCCATAACAGGAAGGAACTAAACAAGAACCTTTGTGCCACCATCACCATGTATTATGTTCTGGAAATCTGCAAATTTACTAATATTGAAAAAAATTTTTGAAATGGTACTTACATATTAAGGCTTATATAAGATTTTAGTGATAGGTTTACATATATTTTGAGGACAGGGGTTCCTAAAACAAGGGATAGTGACCTGACATGGAAGACATGGAGGGAACCGATAAAGGAAGGAGCTAAAGTTGGCCATACTCTGTGCATATTTTGGCTGGTTCCCGAAGATGACCAGCTTAAGTCTTCAAGCAGCATAGAACAATGATCCTAGGTTCCTGTTAACAAACAAAAGCAATATTATGGGGTCACCATTCAATCATCCATCTTGTACTTAATATCCTTCAGAACATCCAAGGGCAGGGATCCTAAAATGTAGGTCTAATCTCCATTCAACAGCTTGGCTATCATCATAGACAGAATTATAGATGTGAAGTGAAGTTTCACAACGTGGTCTTAATTGGTTCGGCATGTTCCATTGTTCCCCAGGAATAATTTCAAAGGTCTTTTCCATTCTTACCAGAACAAAAAAAGGATGGAGGGAATAAAATAGAAAATATCTCTCGCATAATCTTATCTCATTAAGAACTTGGCTTTGCAGCAAATGGAGCAAATAAGAAACAGCTCTTCGAGATGAAATTTAATCATAGCGAGATTGCGGATTGTATAAACACAGACAACACCATGTAGAAAAGGAATGTTTGAGTTTTTTTCCAAAGTAACTGTTTAGGGCTGGGAAGAGTTTTACAAAACATGCAAAACTTTTGATGTTACTAGTCTCTAGAGACTGGATAGGCTGCATCCACAGGGATGTCAACAGTCTCTACTGAATGGATAGGCTTCACTCTCAGTGACGTCACTGGTCTGTAGAGAATGGATAGGCTTCAGTCTCAGTGATGTCACCAATCTCTAGTGAATGGATAGACTGGATTCTCAGTGATGTCACTGGTTTCTAGTGAATGGATAGGCTGCATTCTCAGCAATGTCACCAGTCTCAACTGAATTTATAGGCTTCATGCTCAGTGGTGTCACCATTCTCTAATGTGTGGATAGGCTTTTATTCTTAGTGATGTTATCGGTCTCTACTGAATGGATAGGTTACATTCTCAGTGATGTCACAGGTCTCTAGTGAATGGATAGGCTGAATTCTCAGTGATGTTCCCATTCCCTAGTGAATGGATCGGCTGCATTCTCAGTAATTTCCATGGTCTCTACAGAATGGATATGCTGTATTCTCAGTGATGTCATCAGTCTCTACTAAATGCATAGGCTGCATTCTCAGTGATGTCACCGGTCTCTAGTGAATGGGTAGGCTACATCCTCAGTGATATCACTGGTCTTTAGTCAATGGATAAGCTGCATTCTCAGTGGTGTCACTGGTCTCTACTGAATGGATAGACAGCATTCTCAGTGATGTCACCGGTTTCTAGTGAATGGGTACGCTAAATTCTCAGTAATGTCACTGGTCTCTAGTTATTTGATAGTCTGCATTCTCAGGGATGTCTCCAGTCTCTAGTGAATGGATAGGATGCATCCTTAGTGATGTCACTGGTCTTTAGTCAATGGATAAGCTGCATTCTTGGTATTGCCACTGGTCTCTATCGAAGAGGCCTATCCACTCACCAATCTCTGGTGAGTGGATAGGTTGCATTCTCAGTGAGGTCACTGGTCTCTAGTGAATGAATAAGCTTCTTTTCCAGTGATATCCCTGGTCTCTACAAAATTGACAGGATTCCCAGTAACGTCCCTTGTCTCTAGTGAATGGATAGTCTGCATTTTCAGCGATGTCATTGGTCTCTAGTAAATGGATAAGCTGCATTCCCGGTGATGTCCCCATTCCCTATGAATGGATAGGCTGGATACTTAGTAATTTCCCTGGTCTCTACTGAATGGATAGGCTACATTCTCAGTGATGTCACCAGTCTCTAGTAAATGGATAGGCTGCATCCTCCATGATGTCACCAGTTTTCAGTGAATAAATAGGCTGCAGGCTGCATTCTCAGCAATGTCACTTTTCTCTAGAAAATGGATAGACTGCATTCCCTGTGATGTCCCTGGTCATCTCTAATCATCTATGACAGGGATCCTCAAACTACGGCCCTCCATCTGTTACGGAATTACACATCCCATGAGGCATTGTAAAACTCTGACATTCACAGAAATGACTAGGCATGATGGGAATTGTAGTTCCTGAACAACTGGAGGGCCGTAGTTTGAAGACCCCTGATTTATGACATCACACAGCCCAGGAGGCTTTGAGGTATTCTCCTGTGCATGGGCCGGGTTGCGTCGTAGGAGATGTACTGTCTCTTACTGGTACCTGTAGCCATCCTCCTAATAATGTGCCACAGCACATGCACATCATCAGGAGAACAATTGCAAGAGCCCAGAAGATACTCTGCACCCCAGATGATGCATGTTCACTGCTGTGGCACATTACCAAAGGCTGGCTGCAGGTACCAGTAAGAGACAGTGCAATCCCAATGATGCACACTGGCCCATGCACAGTGGAATACCCTGTGGCCTCCTGAGATACGGGATATAGTTATCCCAGGAGGCTTCGGGCAATAGAAACGTCCTTCTAACCTTGGCAAAAATTTAGGAAGTGGGGAGCGAATTCCCCCAAAAAAGGTAATAGAAAAAATAAAAAAGCAATTTTCTATTTCGAGAGATGAGGGGGGAAAGGAAGGGGTGGGGGAAGGAGGTCCACCTTAAGGTAAGCACTGCATGATAACGCAAAATACTCTGTGATTTCCCTTTAAGGGGGCAATATAAAAATGTTGCATGTGTTTGTTGTGTGTTCTTTTCCATGTGTGATCCATCTGGAGTGCAGTGGAGCTGAACGATCTCACACACACACAGCAGCACAGTCCTCTGACGAAGACCTGAAAACGAGGGTGCTCTGCGTTTTGTTGTAATTCAATTTTTTCCAGTAGAAGGGGTTATTTTTGTGTTTCATTACACAGATGTAAATTCCTTGTGGCCTGTTAACATGTTGCTGCTTTATTGTATGGTTTGCCTCATAAACCAGAGAACTTTGAAGGTTTTTCCACCCTCTTACGGAATGCCCAAAGCATGTGTCTGCAAGGAAAGGAATTTTCTTAACTCAAACCAGTTGATGTCTCGCTTGGTGTGTGGAATACAGCTGGGTGCTAGAGCGCCGGCAATCCCTCCGATTAGTATAACAAGCTCACAGCCCGACACCAAACACTGCAGGAACACCAAAAGGTTGTAACAAGGGAAAATACCAAATTATAATATTAAAGTGGACATTTGCATGAATAATTGACTGACATGGCACCATGGTTGGGGTAGGTGTGATAGCGCTGGACAAACTTAAGTGAGTTATTGGTACTTAAAGGTTTTACCCAGAATCAGACTTCCTTCAAAATGTCTGACAGACAGTGAAAGAGCAGTGTAGACTAGGCCTTGTTTCGGTCTTGGGATGTTGCCTCTCTGATGGTCTTAAAAGCAGACATGACACTTAAGAAGTTTAAATCAATATCATTACTGATCAAGAGAAGGCAGCACATCAATATTGATCAAGAGAAGGTCTTTCTCCCAAAATGCATTGGATTATCATTAACTTGATCAAGAGAAGTCAACGCGTTTCTGGGAATTGCCTCCCCGTTCCTCAGGGCTGGAGTTATGGATGCAGTTAGACTATCGGTGAGGTTCAGTTAGGAAACTTATACTGATGCTGGACGTAGGCTGTCAGATTGGATGCCTTGTAAATTGTTAGCAGATGTTGGCACCAACTTTTTTGAGGTCCTAACATCTGCCGACAGTTTACTTCGTCCACAACTCCAGCCCTTTGGAAGGGGGAAGCATTTCATAACTCCAGACCTGAGGGGGAGGCATTTCCCCACAAATGCTTTGGTTCTCCTAATCAGTAAAGACTGGGACCTAAAGTGCCATTAACTTGATCAAGAGAAGGCAAAGTGTTTCAGGGAAATGTCTCTCCCATTCCTAAGGGCTGGAGTTGCGGATGCAGTTAGACTAGCGGTGAGATTCAATTAGGAAACCTATAATGATTCTGAATCTGAGATGTCAGATTGAATGACTTGTAGACTATTGGCAGATGTTGGTGCCAACATTTTTGAGACCCCAACATTGGTCGACAGTTTACATCATCCACAAATCCAGTCCTTTGGAAGGGGGAAGCATTTCATAACTTCAGCCCTGAGGAGGGGGGGGGGCATTTCCCCCCAAATGCTTTGGCTCTCTTGATCAATAAAGACTGGGACTTAAACTTCTTAAATGTCATTAACTTGATCAAGAGAAGGCAAGAGAAGGCAACGCGTTTCAGGGAAATGCCTCCCCGTTCCTCAGGGCTGGAGTTGCGGATGCAATTAGACTAGTGGTGAAGTTTAATTAGGAAACCTATATTGGATGCCTTTTAAACTGTTGGCAGATGCTGGCACCAAATTTTTTCAGGCCCCAACATCTGTCAACAGTTTACATCATCCACAACTCCAGCCCCATTGGAAGGGGAAGCATTTCATAACTTCAGCGGAGGAGGGGGTAGGCATGGTTCCGCTCCAAATGCTTTGGTTCTCTTGATCGATAAAGACTAGGACCTAAACTTCTTAAGTGTCATTAACTTGATCAAGAGAAGGCAATGCGTTTCAGGGAAATGCCTCCCCATTCCTCAGGGCTGGAGCTGTGGATGCAGTTGGAGTGGTGGTGAGATTCAATTAGGAAACTTATCATAATGCTGGATCTGAGCTGTCAGATTAGATGCCTTGTAAACTGTTGGCAGATGGTGGCACCAGCATTTTTGAGGCCCCAACATTGGTCGACAGTTTACACTTCCCCCAACTCCAGCCCTTTGAAAGAGGGAAGCATTTTGGAACTCCGGGCCTTAGGAACGGGGAATAATTTCTCTCCAAATGCTTTGACTTCTCTTGATCAATAAAGACTGGGACTTAAACTTTTTAAATGTTATAAACTTTTGTACCAGGCGCTGCTCAACACTCACCCCAAAGCTGACATATTACTGTATACAACAGCAGTATTATTGTTTGAAAAGCTCTGCCTTTTACCACTAAAATGCATTTGAGTGACTTCGCCTAGGCTGAGGTGATGCCATCAGTCTACTGCAGGCAGCAGAAAGCATTTTTCAAGTCTCCTCTCCCCATGTGATCACTCTTATGCCGCGTACACACAGTCGATTTTCCAATGGGAAATGTTCGATGGGAGCTTGTTGTCAGAAATTACGACCGTGTGTAGGCTCCATCGGACATTTTGCATCGGAATTTCTGACAAACAAAATTTGAGATCTGGATCTCAAATTTTTCCAACAACAAAATTCGTTGTTGGAAATTCCGATCGTGTGCACACAATTCCGACGCACAAAATTCCACGCATGCTCGGAATCAAGCAGAAGAGCCGCACTGGCTATTGAACTTCATTTTTCTCGGCTCGTCCTATGTGTTCTTGACATTCGGAATTTCCAACAACATTTGTGTGACCGTGTGTATGCAAGACAAGTTTGAACCAACATCCGTCGGAAAAAAAACATGGATTTTGTTGTCGGAATGTGCGATTGTGTGTACGAGGCATAACTGTTCATTGTAACTTTGTAGCAAGTCACAAGGCGAGCACAACATCACACCAGAACCTTTCCCAGCTACCCAGATCATGCGAGGAGCCTGTGGGATGCAGTAGAACTGCCAGGACTACATACTTATGACGAGCATGACTCCCACTTATATCTTGTAAGTGTTTTTAATCTTGTGCAATAAATGATACTGTTTTAATACTACACTTAGAGGCGCCTCCCCCCTTTGTTTCTTTTACAAGGTGAGAGGCCACAGCAGATGCTGATCTGTGTCATTTGTGAACACTACCAAAAACCCTACAACAACAGGAATTTCATGATTATCATCTCAGTCCAGGAAGTAGATGGTGACCCTGGATGATGCCAAGACTGGATGAAACCCTGAACCACCACAGCCAAAACCAAAGGAGGTATGGATTTTCGGAACCGCCGTGACATTTAAATTTCACGTAACAAAAGCTTTTGTGTCTCGTCTTGTTACTGATGGCTTGTATATTGCGTTTGGACCTCATCCAGTTTTATATAGTCTAAGATTATCTCTTTTCTCAAACTTCCTGGATATTATTACTGAGCGAAAAAGCAGCAAGCTGAAATTTTTATTTCAACTGGCTTTAAAACTTAGGGAGCTTTAGAGATTATTGCAAGTAAAGGGACCTTTACAAGGACAATTGTCAACAACTATTGAGCTAGCTAACCTTTTCTATAGTCTATTAAGGCTCTAAGTGGGTCTGATATGACCTATAAGTCATGGATCTGCAATCTTTAAATGTGTTGTAGGTCAGGGCAGAACAGTGGCTTAGTTTTTACTTCTACTTTGCAGCACTGAAGTCCTTGGTTTAAATACTGACCAGGACACTACCTGCATGGAGTTTACATATTTTTCCTGTCATGGGTTTCCTCCCTCATTCCAGAAAACATACTGGTAGGTTAGTTGGCTCAATTGAGTGTGCCCAAGATGACTGCCTCACCCCAGGGTGAAAAGTGCTATAGAAATACTAATTAATCTTTTCTAGGGCTGTAACTGTTAAAAAAAACAGACATCATAACACTCCAGGCAAACCTTAATGATGCCCCTTTTGAACAAGATACGCCATTGTGTCATGTTATTATTTTGAAAAAAATGTGGCAAAAATTATAGATTGCAGGCAACATGGGGTCTGCTTTACAAGTATACACCAACAATGAAGCATAATTCCTGCCACTGATACCAACAATCGGGCACTATTCCTTCCACTTACACAAGCAATGGGGCACTATTCCTTCCACTGACACCAAATATTGGGGCACTATTTCTTGCACTGACACCAACAATGGGGCACTATTCCTTCCACTTACACAAGCAATGGGGCACTATTCCTTCCACTGACGCCAAATATTGGGGCACTATTCCTTCCACTGACACCAACAATGGGGCACTATTCCTTCCACTGACACCAAATATTGGGGTACTATTCCTTCCACTGACACCAACAGCGAGGGACTATTCATCCCACTGACACCAACTATTTCTCCCCAAAGACCATACCAAAGTTCAGGCATTGTTTACTCTGACTGGTCCCAGTCTGGCTCCCCTAAAGTCTGAAGGACAGTAAACTGGCCCTTTCTTTAAAAAGTTTGGAGACCCCTTGTATAGACCAACAAACATGAGAAAGGAGAGATGGTTTTATGTTTATTGAACTGTAGTGGGTCTTCTGCACGCTATCCCCCTGAAATATTCTTGCAGAATGTTGCTACAAATGTGCATAGGGGCCAGTTACATAGTTACATAGTAGGTGAGGTTGAAAAAAGACACAAGTCCATCAAGTCCAACCTATGTGTGTGATTATGTGTCAGTATTACATAGTACATCCCAGTATGTTGCGGTCATTCAGGTGCTTATCTAATAGTTTCTTGAAGCTATCGATGCTCCCCGCTGAGACCGCCACCTGTGGAAGGGAATTCCACATCCTTGCCTCACTTACAGTAAAGAACCCTCTATGTAGTTTAAGGTTAAACCTCTTTTCTTCTAATTTTAATGAGTGGCCATGAGTCTTATTAAACGTCAGTAGAAGAAAAGAAAATAGTAAAAATAGTTATCACAAAAGGTTTAAGTGTATGTAAAGCCCAAACCTTTTTGTTTTATTTTTGGTTTAGATGGATAGTTTTGAATTAGAATGATGGGAAGGATTAGAACTCTTACAAGACCTGTAGCGTAACCCCAAAGGAGCCGCTGGTGAATTTTGGTTCTATTCCACTTTAGCGTGCACACAGACAGGCGCACAGCATTTCCTGCACTCTTCCACTGGTTCCAAAGAACAGTCTAGGGGTTTCTTTTTTTGGAACAATGAACTTGGATAGGGAGAGGGAGCATGGGATAACCCATTAAACTGTAGAACAACGTGAGAACGCCTTACTTCTGGCTGTGCTGCACAAAATTAAATGTCCCTCAGAATCTCTTATGCTGTTGGTGACCTGTACTCCTCCCAGAGTTAAAAGCTACACACAGTCACTATTCTTCAGCACTGGGGTCGTGTACCCACTTAGCCACAGAATCATCAGTTGCCTCCTGCCAATATCCACCAAGCTCTCCCTAGTGAGGTGGATGTGGACTCACACCACCATAGGACAGCTGGATTCTTTCCCACCAACTAACTCCTGGCTTTCTCCAGTGAGCTTCTCCAGACTCAACTTGATCTCTGGACTTGAACTTGAGAAAAAGCCCCACTATTAAGTCTAACTGGGACTTAGATGTCTTCACAAAGGTTTCTCTAGCACTCCTGCACCAGGGGTCTCCTCCAGGAGGACTGGAGCCAGGATCACTGCCCCCTGTCTCAGGCCTCAGACTATTCATTGGCTCTCCAACCACCTACTGGGCACACATCCCCAGGGATTGTCTGGCATCCTATAAATAGTCAGGCTACCTACTCTATTCTTCCTCCCATTATATTTCTAGAGTCCTGTAGAAAACAGGGAGAAGTAAACAGAGCAGGAGCCTGGGGGACACTGAGTAGCTCTAACCAATCAACCCCCTGCTCCACTGATTACAGAGGAGCTACCTAAATTTACCTAACAGCCTAAACTACACTAGGATTTCTTTTTGTGTATTTTTTTTTGTTTTCCTGTTGGGAGTTTCATTGTCTGGATTTTGTTCTTGCGGCTATGGCTCAAGAAATCCAAAATGTTGCAATTGTCTCCAGAACAAGAAGAGAGGTTAAAGCTTTCTGTAGAGACATCTGTTCCAATAGCAATTGTCTTAGAAGGGATTCTGCTCACTTTGTGGAAATTTCCTCGTATGCTCTCTTTCATCTGCAGGACTGAAAGTAAAGGGAGATCCCCCCACCCCAATGAGATACAGGCCCCAAACATAAACCACTACATTTTTCTCCTTCCCTCTTCTGTCCAAAACTAAAAGGTTTTGGCTATTTAAACACCTTAAAACTGAGGCTTCTCTAATTCTGCTGCCCTGGACACTGGCCCCGTTATGGCAAACACAGTCCTGGACTTTTCTACATCTTTACCAAGTCTACATGACTAATTACATTATTGGAACCTATAGGCCAGTCTCTTTCATCTTAGGTGTTTCTTAAGCAATTAGCAGATTGATTTCCTTCTGGAGGGTGCCTGCATAGTTTCAGCATGGACTTCACTCAATAGAGACAGTGGCATAGAACCTCTCCTCTTTACTGATATCAAGTTAGTAGAATTATAATAGAAGAAAAGAAGCCATCTTTTTAGATCTTTGTAGATCAGGGCTTCTCAACCATGGAACCTTAGGGTTTCTCCAGAGGTTGTTAGGGGTTTCTTGAGCAATGAGCAGTTTCTGCCTCTAAGATACCATCAATCTTTTTAGCTATCTGTAGAGGGGTCATTCTTCCCAATGACCACAAGTGTAAGGAGCATTCTTCCCACTGACTATCACACTAATATATTGTGACTTGTAGATATAGTCATTTCTACTAGGGATTCTCAGAGACCGGAAAGTTATTTCAATGGTTCCTTCATGTTGAAAAGGTTAAGAAAGGCTGCAGATGGTTTATTTACATTGCGTCAGATGGGTCAAGTATTTGATCCAAGTTTTGGGGCCTCACAGAGTCCCTTCCTCAAGGTGAGACGGTGACCACTCCCATGTCCCTTGAGGAAGGGACCCTGAGAGGACCCGAAAAGTTGGCTATATGTGACGCATTGTGAATAAAACATAATTATTTTGGATTTACAAAGTGGGTGTTGGTGAATTTTTTCCTGCTATTGTGGTATCGCTTGGCACCATCCGTTATTCCTACAAGCACCATCAAGTTACACTGGTATGGAGTGCAGGCCAGAACTGTATTACTTTATGTTTAGTAGAGGCAACACAAAGATGTTGAACCTTTCTCCATGTCTTCCAAAAGCAGGCATCTGCTCTGCCCACCAATCAGATATTTGCCATGCGTTATAAAACCCATCCGTCCTGAACCTATACCAGTCAATATGAGAAACACATGCTGAACACCCATGATGGTCTTCGAGGATGCAAAGTCAGGTCACAGACAATATTAATATTCTTGTAAGCAATTAATGAATCTGAGGAGAAGCATTAGTTGCTTCCACTGACACAAGCTGTAAATTCAAACCGCAGTAATGTTTTACAGTCCTCGAGGAACAAAGCCTTTGCCTGCAGGCTGGATTAGAGAAACAAGAGAGATCTGGGAATTAAAAAATATGAGTCACAGCCGACAATAATTCCCAAACCATGGGCCTCATCTATAAAAGCGAGTAAAAAGGGCAATGGAGCCTTTTGCTATAGCCACCCTTAGGGTTTCGACTAACTGACTTGGCTTTATGTTTTGGTTGGCTGTTAGTGGAGCTATGACCTGTCATGGTGCACCTATAAACAGGTGCTCTTTGTTGTCCAATCCCCAAGGTAGAGAGGTCAAAACTGCACTGACATATGAGGGTAACAGATGGTGCTGAAGACCACAACCCCTTAGGGTAGATGTTCCAATTTGAAGTAGTGAACCTCACTGTCCTAAAAACCATGAACTTTTTTTGTAAAACCCAATTTAACTCTCATTTTAGGTCAGCTACTGTAAATACATTCCAGGTGCATCAAAGCAAGAGTTGTTCAATGTCTTACAGTTCATTTTTTTATAAAGCAGCCACAGCCTAGTAGAAAAGTTTGTGCCCTGCCAGCAGCATCAGCAGCAGAGTGGGACCATTGTTTTCTGTGGGGAAGCAGAAGTTAGTTACCAAAGGTCTGACACCCCCCCAACTGAGTCGGACCAATAGCTCTGCAATCAGGTCATGTTCTCTACTAGATGAAGAGCCATGGCTCTAAATCAGCTAAGGGTGGGGCAGACCTGTGCAGAGAGACCACTGCTTCCCCACTGCTGGGAGGAGACAGGCTTTTCTATTCAGGGTATGGCTTATAAAGAAAACAGACTGTAAGGGCTTGTTTACACAGGCGTCCGGGGGGTAGTAAAAGCAGGTGGTTAAGCTACAGTTTTATCTACCCTGACCCCCCCCCCCCAAAGAAGGACGTGCAACTGCTAATAGCTGTAAACATGCTATGGCTGTATTGCTTTGCTTCGCAGGCATTGCAAAAATTTAACTGATGGTCAAATTTGGTGGGCAGTACTGCCACCAAACGTGGTCCATTTAAATGTATGAG
The DNA here is from genome assembly GCA_037952925.1 of Lithobates clamitans. Classification (NCBI taxonomy): domain Eukaryota; kingdom Metazoa; phylum Chordata; class Amphibia; order Anura; family Ranidae; genus Lithobates; species Lithobates clamitans. The sequence continues at coordinate 617,423 of JBBGZY010000791.1, forward strand.
GCCACTAATGCCCTGTCCCCTCTGAGGAGATTTACCCCCTACTTTTTATTTGGTCATTGGAACAGGAACCAATGGGATAACCTCCAATAGTTTCACAGAAAGTAATAAAAACACATTTTCAGTAGATTGGCAAAGAAGTGGAACCTCTGTGAAGTTTTTATTGTTCTCCCTGTTGGGAAGGCTCTAACCCTTCCCCACATTACTTTAAACCAGTGATCTCCAAACCCGTGGGCTAGATGCGACCTTTTTCTCCGGTCCGCAGGGTACTGTTCCTCCCGCTGATATGAGGTCATATTCTTCCTACTGATATGCAAGGAACCATTCCCTCCACTGAGACCAACAGTGGGGCACTAATCCTCCTGCTGACACCGGTGATGGGGCATTATTCAGTCCATTGTCACCAACAATGGGGCACTAGTCCTTCGATTACCAGCAAATATGGGGCACTAGTTCTTCCATTAACAGCAAATATGGGCACTATTCTTCCCACTGATACCAATGTTGGGGCACTATTCCTCCCCCTACTGACCATAGGAGCTGTGTCATTTTTTTACTCCCACTGACCACAATGAAGCCTCCCTAAAGTCTGAAGAACAGCAAACTGGCCCTTTGTTTATAAGGTTTGGAGATGACTGCTTTAAACTAAAAGAAGGTTTTGACTGGACCTGGACTTTAATTAGGGAGATTGGTTACGCTTGATTGGCTGGTATTTCACCGTGGCCAGTATTATAAGGTCTTGTTGCTTGGCAATTGGCTGTACTCAGAGCCATCATATGGGGCAGGGAAGGAGTAGAACCTCTGTGAAATTCTTATTGCCCTCTGTTTTCCTTTCTGGAAAGTTTTAACTCTTCCCCAGCCTAGTTTAAACTAAAAGAAGGCTTTGACTGGACTTGGGCTTTGACTATGGAGCCTGGTTAGCCTTGGTTGGCTTGTATTTCACTGTGGCCAGTAAAAAAAAGGTATTGTTGCTTGTCTGTTGGCTGCTTCCAGAGCCATTATATGGGGCAGGGAAAAAGTAAAACGTCTGGGGAACCATTATTGCTCTCTGTTGCCCTTTTGGGGAAGGTTCTAACCCTTCCCCATCCTACTTTAAACTAAAAAAAGGCTTTGACTGGACTTGGGCTTTGACTATGGGGCCTAGTTAGGCTTGGTTGGCTGGTATTTCATCTGCAGCCAGTAAAAAAAGGGTCTTGTTGTTTGGTAGTTGGCTGCACCCAGAGCCATTATATGGGGCAGAGAAGAAGTAGAACTTCTATGGAGTTCTTATTGCTTCCCTGTTGGGAAAGTTCTAACCCTTCCCCACCATAATTTAAACTAAAAGAAGGCTTCGACTGGACTTTAGTTATGTAGTCTGGTTAGTAATGTTACCTGGCTGGTATTTCATCGTGGCTAGTATAAAAGGTCTTGTTGCTAATGGTAAGAAAGGTCATTTGGGAAGGGCAATCTTAAGGAGAACCAATTTTTTGCACATGTGGATCTAAGAAACTGGTTCAATTTAATGCACATCCTTCCTCCTTTAATGGGGGAATGGTGAACAATGTGACTCATTCAACTTCCTTACATGACAGCACTGGTGCTTGGCAATTGGTTGCACCCAGAGCCATCACTTGGAATCCACAGAACTGTGGAAGCTCTGAAATAGACCTTAGAGCAATGAGGGAGTGAAGCAGAGGTAAGTTTAAGATGCTGCGAGGGGCAAAATTTACATTGATCTTGTGGGTTTTCTCAGCATGAACAAAGCATAGGCTCATTTTAAGTCAAGCAAAACAAATATTGTACTCATTTATTTTGTTTGCTATATGAGAAGGACTTCATCACACCAGAAGCCCTTGAGCATGGCAAGCATATACTAGCATTCAGGCCTTGACATTTATGAGTATTTTTTAGCATTTTATGAGCACTTCAGAGCATTTCCTATTTGTTTTACAACTTTTTTTTAAGCCTTTTGAAGCATTTTGAAGACTTTCAGAAGTGCTTCTAATGAGCATTTATGGGCATCTCATGAGTATTTACAAACGTTTTAGAGGCGTTTTACAAGCGTCCATAATCCGCAATGGCTGGTGAAAATGCATGAATATAGTAGGCTTTCCATACATCCCTAAGAACAGTCCCCAGTGAAAAAAATTAATATCCAAGCTTGTTGCCAGTGTTTCAAGGAACTGTAGAAAATGATCATACTGTGACCTACGTAAGGCATCGCTGACTGTGAAAATTAAGCTGCTTTATTATTACATGTGGCATTCTTTTTTTTTCATTCATGGTTATGGTTATCCATTTAAACTTACCAATTCTCATCTGTCCTATTTACAGATGCCACTTATATTGTATTTTTAATTCACTACAGTTCGTATACACAGTTTTCTATCCTTAACATGCATTTACATTTTTTATGTTATTTTTATTATTTCATATTTTTTTATAAATATACCAAAATGCTTTAATTCTTATCAAATGTATTTTAATTGGTTACTGTATTTGGTCCTATGCTCAACCGTCTGTTGTAGTTCATTCCTTGCTGCCATGTTGATATTATTGATAGTACACAAATTCCATGTCTTATATTTTTCACAAAAAAATTTACTATTTCATTTTTTAATAGAAATTTAACAAAATTCTTTAATTCTTATCAACAAAAATGTAAAATTTTCAGCTGTAGTTAGTCCTGTGCTGGACCATCTGCTATAGTTCATTCCCTATGATAGATAGATAGATAGATAGATAGATAGATAGATAGATAGATAGATAGATAGATAGATAGATAGATAGATAGTTTTTTTTTTTAATTATCTATCTATCTATCTATCTATCTATCTATCTATCTATCTATCTATCTATCTATCTATCTATCTATCTATCTATCTATCTATCTATCTATCTATCTATCTATCTATCTATCTATCTATCTAATATGACACAACTTACAGTTAAGGAACACAGTAGTGTACTCTCTCCACTCCTAGCGTGCTGACTGGACAATGAAGGAGCAGCAATATACTGTTGTGGTCATCCCTCTGGTCAACCTGTTCTCTCCTCCCCCTTTCAGGACATTTCCATGCATTACACCTGACTGGCTATCAGTCCTGCTCCTCCTTCTTCCATTCAAGTGCTGATAGAGAGGGCATAGCAAAGAGAGAAGCCTACTATATGGCCACAAGTATGTTGAGATCTCTCAAAATTCTGGAGTCCAGGTGTTTCCAGTGAAGGGTCCAATTAACATAACAGTACATAAAGACATTTTAGATAACTGCGCTTTTCCAACATTGTGGTAAGTTTGGGGAACACCTTTTTGTATGTACAGGCCACTTGCATTCCTCTAGACACAGTCCTTCTGGAACAGAAAAGGGCCTTCACTAAACTGTTACCACAATCAAACCTTCTGAACAACCTTGGGATGAGTTAGAGTCCTGATTGTGAGCCAGGTCTTCTCATCCAACATCATTACCTGACCTCACGAATGTTCTTTCCACTGAATGGACACAAATTCCCCCAGACACCCTCCAAAATCATGTGGAAACCCTTCCCAGAAGAGCAGAGGTTGTTGTGGGTGAAAAAACGCCCATGGCTTGGGAATGAGATGTCCAACAAGCTAATATGGGTGTGACGATCAGTTGTCCACAAACGTTTGGCCAAATATTTTATTTTATTATTTTATTTATTTTATTTCAGGTACTTATATAGCGCTGTCAATTTACACAGCGCTTTACATATACATTGCACATTCACATCAGTCCCTACCCTCAAGGAGCTTACAATCTAAGGTCCCTAAACTCACATTCATACATACTAGGGACAATTTAGACAGGATCCAATTAACCTACCAGCATGTCTTTGGAGTGTGGGAGGAAACCGGAGTACCCGGAGGAAACCCACGCAGGCACAGGGAGAACATGCAAACTCCAGGCAGGTAGTGTCGTGGTCGGGATTCGAACCAGCGACCCTTCTTACTGCTAGGTGAGAGTGCTACCACCACACCACTGTGCCGCCCCAAATAGTTTAGTTCTTGATATTCCCGGTGCTAAGCTTAATAACTTTTCTGGTTTTCAATCATCCAAGCCTTCCATCCCCTCACAATTCCTTTAGCTACAAAAGAGAAAGAGGGATTAGATTCTAGAACATATTTTCCACATCTTCTCTTACTTAGCTGACTGCTACGTTCCTCCCAGCGAAACCATATCTTCAGGCGATTCCATGTTACGAGCCAGTAATGGCGTCATGTGCAGTTACAGTATATGTATATCTTTTATTTTGTCTTTTACTGTTGTGTTCTGATTAATCCCAACGAAACTTAGCCTGGAAGACCGCCAGCTGCCAAAAGGAACAGATCCCACCGCTTTTTTCAGTTACGTAGTCGTGGAGTCATGTAAATCGATGCTCTTCGTTGTTTCCTGAGATGTGGACAGTGGGTGACGTCCAGACACATCTGGGTGGAAGTTATTCTGTTTCTATTATTGTCTGAAGATATGAGGATAAGCTATCTATCTATCTATCTATCTATCTATCTATCTATCTATCTATCTATCTATCTATCTATCTATCTATCTATCTATCTATCTACATCTATCTAGCTACATCTAATTACAATCACAGGCCACTTTATTAGGTACACCTGTTCAACTGCTTGGTAACACACATTTCTAATCAGCCAATCACATGGCATGACATCTCATTGCATTCAGGCATCTATATGAGGTGAAGAAGACTTGCTGAAGTTCAAACTGAGCATCATGTGGAAGAAAGGGGATTTAAGTGACTTTGAACATGGCATGGTTGTCAGTGCCAGGCGGGCTGGTCTGAGTATTTCAAAAACTGCTGATCTACTGGGATTTTCACGCACAACCATCACTAGGGTTTACAGAGAACGATCCAAAAAATATCCAGTGAGTGGCAGTTGTGTGGACGAAAAATGCCTTGTTGATGTCAGAGGTCAGAGGAGAATGAGCAGACTAGATGATAAAATGGCAACAGTAACTCAAATAACCACTCGTTACAACCAAGGTATGCAGAATACCATCTCTGAATGCACAACACATCGAACCTTGAAGCAGATAGATCCACCCTGCCTTGTATCCACGGTTCAGGCTGGAGCCGGTGGTGAGATGGTGTGGGGGATATTTTCTTATACAAGAACATATTTGGGGGGCACACCATACAATGCGTTTAAATTCAAGATGGTGCTGCTATAAGACCTACAAACAGTACAAAATATTTTACAGCGCACACATACAAGAATGACATTTCCTGCAGGGCTAGTTAAAAACACCTGAACATATTCAAAAAATACGGGGGTTTGGTCACACTATATGGTCATCTGATAGTGCTAAGCCCACTTACTACGACAAAGTACCCCAAATTAGTGGGTATATTTTCTTGGCACACTTGGGGCCCCTTAATACCAATTGTGCATCATTTAAATGCCACAGCCTACTTAAGTATTGTTACTTACCATGTCCATCCCTTTATGACTACAGTGTCCCCATCTTCTGATGGCTCCTTCCAGCAGGATAATGCACCATGTCACAAAGCTCCAATCATCTCACCACTGGTTTCTTGAACATGACAATGAGTTCACTATACTCTAATGGCCTCCACAGTCACCAGATCTCAATCCAATAGAGCACCTTTGGGATGTGGTGGAACAAAAGATTTGCATCATGTATATGCAGCCGACAAATCTGCAGCAGCTAGGTGATACTATCATGTTACTAAGGACCACAATCTCTGAGGAATGTTTCCAACACCTTGTTGAAGCTATGCCACAAAGAATTGAGGCAGTTTTGAAGGCATAAGGGGATCCAACCCGGTACTAGCAAGGTGTAACTAATAGAGTGGCCGGTTAGTGTCTATCTATCTATTTACTTTTCTATTTCTATCCTTATCCATAGCTATCTATCTATCTATCTATCTATCTATCTATCTATCTATCTATCTATCTATCTATCTATCTATCTATCTATCTATCTATCTATCTATCTATCTCTATCTATCTATCTCTCATGCACCATTAAACAGTTAAGAATGTTCCTACTCAGGGAGGGCGGCTGGGAAGGGTTAGAGAGTGGGCAGCACAGGAAGGTTTCTTTAGACCTTTCATTAAACAAGGAGCAGGATTTTCCTTCCTGACTTAATGAAACGGGAAGTCATAGAGAGGCCTGTCTGCCACATGGGACCATAAAAGTGATCTATACCATTCTTAACCCTGTCAGGGGAATATATGGCTCTCTCAGATCCTCCCTCCAGCCCTTCCCCTCAGCCTCGCTCTTCACCTTCACCTAGTAATAGTGCAGCCTGGAAGATTGCTGATATTAATCAGATTTATGGTGTCCTAGGAGCTGTTTCAATCCATGGCATCTACTTAGTAGTAACCATATATTATTCGCCTCTTCTGGCTCTTTAAAGTGGACCTGTCAGGCGCAGTAAAGATAAAACACCCAAGCTAATAGAACAGCTGCAACTTCATTCTTACATAAAATCACTGGGAAAAGAAAGAATAAAGTCAACACAGGCATCCCCAAGCAATACATTGGGGTTGATTTACTAAAGCAAATGAACAGGAGCAAAGATAAGGAGGCATTACAGTGCGCTTGCATTGCAGGCCCATGTCGTCCTTTGACAAAGTTCAATCTTTTCAGATTTTATTGGGTCAAACTCACTGCAGCAGCAAAACCATTATGTACACTTAAAGGCCAAAAGTTTGTGGACATATGACCATCACACCCCCATGAGCTTGTTGGCCATCCCATTCCATTCTAAAACCAAGGTCATAAATGTGGAGTTGCCTCCATTTATGTCTATAACATCCTCTGCTCTTCTGGGAAGACTTTACAGAAGATTTCAGAGTGTGTCAAAAGGAATGTGTACCCTTCAGCCAAAAAAGCCATTGTGAGGTCAGACAATGATGTTGAATGAGAAGACCTGATCTCACAACTGGCATTCCAATTCATCCCAAAGAAATTCAGTAGGGTTGAGGTCAGGGCTCTGTGTAGGCCACTCGAGTTCTTACACACCAAATAGGTCAAACCATGTCTCTACGGAGTTGGCCACCATTTGTGCAGTCGGGAACTCATGTTAGAGGAGAAGATATGGCTCACAATTGGTGTTCCAACTCATCCCAAAGGTGTTTAGTAGGGTTAGGGTCAGGGCTCTGTGTAGGCCACTTGAGTTCTTACACACCAAATCGGTCAAACCATGCTTCTATGGAGTTGGCCACCATTTGTGAAGTCAGGAACCGATGTTGGAGGAGAAGACATGGCTCACAATTGGTATTCCAACTTAATCCATAGTTGTTCAGTAGGGTGGAGGTCAGGGTTCTGTAAAGGCCACTCAAGTTCCTGCACACAAAACTGGTCCAGCCATGTCTGTTTGGAGTTGGTCACCATTTGTGAGCTCAAGTACTGATGTTGGATGAGAAAACTTGGCACCTAATTTTCATTTCAATTCATCCCAAATAGTTGAGGTCAGGGCTTTGTGTAGGGCACTCAAGTTCCTCCACACCAAACTCATTAAACCAAGTCCTTAGCCTAGGTTCACACTTCTTCAAGTGTTTTTTGGAGCGTATTTTGATGCATATTTGTACTTGCTTTTTGCAAGTGTTTTCAGGAATTTTCAGGCCTTAATCTTTTTTTGTTTTAGTCAGTTAAAAGCTAGTTACTAGGAGAATGAGAGGCAAGAAATCATGTGAAAAATGTGTTTTTTTCAGGCACTTCCATTGAAGTCCATGAAGTCCACTTTAACCTAAAGAAGCTCCTTTTAACCCAAAGAAACTCCTTTTTGCACTACGAGCAACAAAATTCAAGTGACATGTTGCTCAGGGGTGAACAGGCTTCATTAATTAGAAAGGATATCTTGCTATTGAACATTGAGAAGCTTTGGAGAAACGCACTTCAAAACACTCAGATGTGAACTAGACATGGCTTTGTACATAGGGACACAATCATGCAGGATCAAAGAAGGACCTTCACAAAAAAAGTACCACAAGATTGAAAGTGCACAATGTGCATAGGTAATCCGGTTGAAAAAAATTCAGTCCAAATGTCTTCATATGATGTAGTATTAACAGTACCCTTTATGGGAAACATCTGAACTCAATCATCAGAAGGGTTAGCCAGTTAGCCACATATACGTCACTATATAGTAGGTGTGATGATCATCACATATTCACACATTTTTGGCCACATCGGTGTGATGATCAGATACTCACACATTTTTGGGCACATGGCAAATTTGATGGTCAGATGTTAACAAGCTTTTGACCATATAATGAATTAAGAAGCAGCTTATTTATACCTTTAGCTAGAAATCCAAGTCATTTATTAACCCAGCTGTAAGAACCGCATAATAGCACCAAAGCAGCCTCTTCATTTTACTTTTAGACATCCAATGGAAACAATGGAGTTGAAATCTAAATGGGTTTCCAGGGTCAACTAAGTCAATTATTGAAGACACTTTGATGAAAAAAGGCCAATTCTGTTTTCAGTAGCCTCCACCAAAGTTTTGTTCCTATTACTGTCAATGTATTATTTGTATTCTTCAGACCTTCTTTGAGGATCATGGGAGGAGAAGTGTCAGCTATCCTCTAGTGGCTGACACTCAATAGACTATTAGGCAGAAGTCTAAAAATAAAGTCTACACAGTCCTACCCCAAGGGGCTACTGGGTTACCATGTCCTAATTAGACTATTATAACTCTGGGAGTGTTTGAGTTTGTTTGTTTCTGCTCTCTGGCAGATACCGCCACATAGCCTGGGAGCTGCAAGGGGCTCTGGGTAATATGATAAATAACCTCCAAAATAATAAGCAACTGTTGATTATCAGTCCAAAAGTTGTGAAATGGGCCTAATGTACTAAGGGATGCTTGTAGGCTGCTGCATTGGTCATGTACAAACAAGCAAATCATACGCTCATTGAATTTACTGTGTGCTGGTGGAGTAGGCCATGCATGCAGCAAGTATCGCAGATACATTTATCAAAAAAAAAAATTGTTTTGCTATAGGATGTACACTCCACTTGTACAGTGGCTAAGCTGTGCCTAAAAGTGGGTTTCTTGTTAATGTTTTTAGCCTAGCTAACTGTTGTTAGCATTTTTAAAGTGTATACCATGTGGGAATGAAACCCTAAGAAGTGCACGGCTATCATGACCCCTTTCATTGACAGAGCAACCCATTTTAGACCTGAAGATTACTGAAAACCCCCACACATTAGAGCACATTTGTCAAAGACAAGGACAAGGGCCATGTGGCCCTCCCACCCACTTTTACAGCCAGAACGTGGCCACCTCTGGCTCTCACCCTTCCGCTCCCCGCTGTCACTGTTGTAAACACAGAAATCTTCTATAGTGTACATAGCGCACCCCTAAACCCTGCACTCTATATGTAGCGGACCCCTGAACTATGCACTCTGTGTTTAAGGCACCCCTGAACCCTGCACTCTGTAAGTAACACACTACTAAACTCTTCACGCTGTACAGAGCGCACTCCTGAATCCTGCACTCTGTATGTAGCGCACCCCTGAACTCTGCACTTTGTACATAGTGCACTCGTGAATCCTGCACTCTGTATGGAGCGCACTCCTCAATCCTGCACTCTGTACATAGCGTAATCCTGAACCCTGCACTCTGTATGTAGATCACTCCTGAACTCTGCACTCTGTACATAGCATAAACCTGAATCCTGCACTCTGTATGTAACACACTCCTGAACTCTGCATTCTGTACATAGCATAATCCTGAACTCTGCATTCTGTACATAGCATAATCCTGAACTCTGCATTCTGTACACAGCGTAATCCTGAACTCTGCACTGTGTACATAGAAAAATCCTGAACTCTGCATTCTGTATGTAGCATAATCCTGAACTCTGCATTCTGTATGTAGCATAATCCTGAACTCTGCACTCTGTATGTAGTGTAATCCTGAACTATGCACTCTGTGTGTAGCATAATCCTGAACTCTGCACTCTGTATGTAGTGTAATCCTGAACTCTGCACTCTGTACTCTATACATAGCGCACTTCTGAACTGTGCATTCTGTAGGTAACGTAAACCTGAACTCTGCAATCTGTACGTAGCGCATTAATGAACTCTGTACTCTATACATAGCGTAAACCTGAACACTGCACTCTGTATATAATGCACTCCTGAACTCTGCATTCTGTACATGGCGCAATCCTGAACTCTGCATTCTGTATGTAGCGTAATCCTGAACTCTGCACTCTGTATGTAGCACACTCCTGAACTCTACACTGTGTAGGTAATGTAAACCTGAACTCTACAATCTGTACGTATTGCATTAATGAACTCTGTACTCTGTAAGTAGTATAAACCTGAGCTCTGTACTCTGTCTGTAACATAATCCTGAACCCTGCACTCTGTACATAGCACGCCACAGATACAACCAGCCCTTTGAGGGCAACCGTACTGCTGATGTGGTCCATGATGAATTTGAGTTTGACACCCCTGCATTCAATATTTTCTGAAACCAGAGACCCTGGAGAATAATATATTGGCTGTTGCAATGTTTATGTCACACAATTCTACTCTGCCATGGTTTATCAAACCCATATTTCAGTAAAAAAAAAAATGCTAAACTTAATTTTAGTATAAACATACACAACATATTACCCAACTGTTTGTTAAAATACAAAAAGATGAGGCTGTGTCAAGTAAATAGATACCAAGCATGTCAAATCTTAAAACTGCGTGCCCATGAAACGGTAGTACCTAAAACTGTCCATAGGGGATGCTTGTAAAGCCTTTATAGGTCATCAGTTTAACAGCGAATGATGGCCCTGGAATTATTGCTCTCACTCCAGAGTGCACAGTGATGCCTACTAAGTGTAGCGCTGACGTTTTTTTTTTACGTAGGTGCACCTGACCCACAGGAGAGGCAGTGGAGCCCGTGATACATGACGAGAGGGAGGCTTTCAACATACATGTTCCTGTGGAAGTGATTCAGGCGCCCTATAAAGCCACCCAGTCACTTCCAGCTGAAGTGCTTAAAGACAGGTGCTTTCATAGGGCATATGAGGGTGGCAGCAAAATAGGAGACTGTAAAAAACTTTTTCTTAGTAAAATGTCTCAGTGAACTCTCAGTGCAAAGGGATATTGCATTGTGCATGCACGGATCTTAATAAAAAGATCAATCACTACCCAATCTAATAGATTCTATACATTGCTGCTTGCATAGAGATTCCAAAGATAGATGAAGAGAGATATACTGTATGTAGCACACCCCCTAAAGAGCCGCTGGTGAACTTGGTCTAGAGCACACACAGCCAGGCACACAACATTTTCCGCATTCCTCCAATGGCTCAAAGGAACATGCTAGTGGTTTCTTGTTTGGGTTTTTATTGGGGAGCGATAAATTTGGGTAGGAATGGGGAGTAAGGGATATCCCAGAACTGTAAAACTGTACAACTTAAGGACTCTTCAACTTCTGGCTGCACTTGAACAAAAGAAATGTCCCACTGGATCTCCAGGCTGACGGTTACCTGAAAAAACTCACCCAAGCTCTACAGCTGTATAATGTAGTTAGTGTGCAGAGTGGTCGGTGCTCTGGCTAACTGAGTTCACAGTGAATCCATAACAAGTACAAGCCGGCAACTCGACAGCTTCTCCATAGAAAACTTTATTATAGCATTCTAGCAGTAACATCATCCAAACTTACGCGTTTCGGCCTAAGCCTTCATCAAAGCATTACTGTTACCTGTACTCCTTCCAGAGTTTAAAGCTAGACACTGTCACGGTGCAGCACTGGGGTCTTGTACTCACAGGATCATCAGTTGCCTCCTGCCGATAGCCAGTCGGCTTTCCACAGTGAGGAAGATAGAGATTCACGCTGCCTTGAGACAGCTTGGGCTTTCTCTCTTTCTCCTGACCCAATTGGGTCTTTAGACTAAAACTTTCAAATAGCCCCCCCCCAGCTAAGCTTAGCTGGAACCTCTGTGTCTTCAGCGTGGGTTCCTCTCAGACTTCTGCTCATGGGGCAGAACCTCTTAGCAGAGGTCCCGTCTTGTAGAACTGGACCCAGGAACACTGCACTCTGCTGCTAAGGCCTCAGACTATTTAAGGGCTCTCTCACTGCCATCTGGACACACTTCCCCAGGGATTGGCTGGAGTCTCATAAATATTCAGGCTGCCAACTTTGTCCTCCCTACCACTATGTTTCAAGGATCCTCTAAAAGACAGGGGATGGGGGTACTGTAATAGAGCAGCAACCTGTGAAAGACTGAGCAGCCACAAGTAATCAACTCCCTGCTCCTCTGATTACAGTGGAGCTAAACTAAATTTGCCCACTCTGCACTAGGGGGTGCTATATATAGATAAAGAGACTATCAAGGAGAGCCCTGGATGTGGTTTATTTCTCTGACAGATTTTTGTTGTATGTCTCCAAGATCCCTAAACCTCTACGCAGGATTCAATACTTTTTGAGTTACTGATCTGGAATGAGTATACAAGAAAAATCTGAGAAAATGAAGAAGTCTTTATCTGCATACTTGTTGTGGTTCATTGATTTGAAGCTTTGAAGTCAACACAAGAACATAACAGCCAGGCCACTGAAAGTCCGCAATGGCCGCTTCCTTGCTTCTTTCAGGAAATATTCATCTCTCTTTTCTGTTCTTTAATCTGATCCTATCATCTGTTCCTTCGGTGCGGCACCAAATCTCTTGGAGAGTCTCCACCTTGCAGCTGTTTGGCTCTGTTGCTAAGGCCGGTGATGTCATAGCACGGATATTTTACTTGGCCAATTGGGCAAATTGACTTCTCAAGCTGTGACTTTTGTTTTATTCTACAGGCGGGTCCCCTCCTAACACAATAGCTCCACACCTTTTTTTGGTTGGGCGTCATGGTGCTGGAATGTCTGAGTCAAAGGAGCAGCGAAGGTTGGTTCAGCTGGAGAGTGAGCGAGCGAGCGAGCTTTTGGCTCTCACTGAGAATGAATTCACTGCTTTTGGAAAGAAAAGTCGGCCAGCTCGGAACATAAGTAAAGGAAAGCTTAATTCAGAGTAATACAAACTTATGCAATATTAAGTTATACGCAGACAATGCTTATTTTTAATTGGGGTGCAGCAGGGTCCACAACCCACTTAAAAGTGTCATAGGGGTGCTTGTATTATGGCAAAGTGGGTCCTTAAAGGGGCTTAGGCATACCATGAAAGGTTCAGGAGAGACCCAGGAGCCCCAAAACCTAGGGTGCTCTATTATGCAAATCTTAAAGCCAGTATCCCAAGATAACTTTAAAATATTCCAGTTATGGATAGCTTTTCATAGTTTAATTAGTCCAAGATGTGCCAATGAAACTATGTATACACCATACCCGTGGGCTCCCTCTAGAACAGTAATCTCCAAACTGTGGCCCAGGGGCTAGATGTGACCCTTTGCGTGCTTTTTTCTGGCCCTTGGGGTGTTATTTCACCAACTGTCACCAATGATAGAGCACCTTTCCCCATACTGACACCATCAATGGGGCACCATTCTTCTTATTGATAGACAATGAGGCACTATTCCTCCAATAAAACCAATGATGGTGCACTGATGTCCAGGCATTTTCTACTCCCGCTGGCCCCCCTAAAGCCTGAAGGACAGTAAACTGGAGCTTTGTTTAGAAAAATTTGGAGACCCCTGCTCTATAAGCTGGCTCACTGTAGTAGGCACCATTACTACACCGCTACTCCAATGATCTCCACTTGCTTCCGGCTCCTGTGCCAAATAGATATTATGCTGCATTGTGAACGTAGAATTTTGGCCACTGGGTACAGACTACATTCAGAAAATGCATTGTGATGTTTCAATGAATGTAAAGCATTATCTGATTGGATGAGATGGGCAACATGACATCACCACCCCTATCTCATCCAATCAGAGAACGCTTTGCATCCATTGAGAGAATGGAAAGTGATCTCTGAATGGCACCCATGCTGAACGGCCATCATTTTTCGTTCTTTGCTCGGCACGGGCCCCAGAAGATAGTGGAGATCATTGGAATAGTGGTGCCTTCTACGGCGATCTCCAGCTTCTAAGGGGATCCCACAAGTATGGTATATGTATAGTTACATTGGTCCAAGCTGGGCCAATGTAACAATCTAGAAAGAATCCATGCCTTGAATTCTTCTTCAAAAACAAGTAGATATGAGGATCTGGACTAAGATTCAAGATCTTTGTTTGGACTTGATGACTAAACCTCGGTAGCTTTACCAAAAGCCAGATCCCCTCCAAATCAATTGACAAAAAAAAACTCCAATTGGTCAGCTTAAAGCCCAACTGGAGCTGTGCCTGCACTGCACAGGTCAACTGCTCCAGGGGAGAGGAGAAAGCAACATACTCACATGATCCCTCACTCCACCAGCAGACGGCGCTCCAAACCGATCCAACGGTGTGACTGTTCCTGATGTCCTCATATCCAGAGCAGGTTTATTGGCGTGATGATATCAGGAACAGTCCATTGCACAAGACTGCTAGTCCACGAGGGACTAGCAGTGAACAATGAACTTAAATAATACCATGTTCGCAAACAATAGAGAAAAAAGAAAGGTAGGGGACAGAAAAGGAATAAATAGGAATATAGAAGAAGAGAGAGGAGAGGGGGAGAAGGAGTTCACCAGATTGGTCTGAGAGCCATAAAGAAATGAGTAAAGACTAAGACCAGTCAGTTTTAATTACTACCATGGCAATAGGACTTTTTCATCCATAGATGATGCGGTGAAAAATTTAATCCATGGGTTCCATACTTTCTCAAATTTTGGTATAAGTTTATTGTCTATAGCAGCCATTTTAGAGTGAATCATGATATTATTAATTCTATTTTATGTCTCAGCCGCTCTCGCTCCTAGGGTTTTCACAGTACTCCCTATGACAATGCCATCATCTGCTTTCCTCTCCAGAAGGATGGCACCATATTCGTTCAGACATCATTCAAGGTCACCATCTACTTCCTGGCTGGGATGGCACCTTATAGATCTGTGCAGCTTTATTACGGACATCTTGTATTCTTATTATAATGTTGCAGTCTGATCGAATGGGAAAGGAGACTACAGAAATGCTCCCTCCTGCCTGCAGCAGATTGAATCATCATCTCAGCCTAGGCAAAGTCACTGGACTGGAGCTTGGGGATGGATTTTTAATGATAAGAGGTGGGAAAAAACCTGTTGTCGGATATTATGACACATTAATCAAGTATTTCTGCAGACTTGTGACCTTACTGGAAAGTCCCCTTTAAATAATGTTGTGACCTTGTAGGACATCACAGGACCTATAGATTACACAGAAGGCATTATGTTGGTGCAGAAAGCTCCATGTTTTCTTTATGAGTCACAATAAGGTCACGCTGGGTTCGCAGACAAAAGTCGGTCCTTATCTCTTGGTATGGAGAAAGGGAACCTTCCTTCTTTGAAAGGTCCTGAACTCGGGCACGGCACTTGTTCGGGTCAGGAGTACAGGCACAGGGACCGAAAGCTGATTTCTATTCCCAAAATAAGAGGTCATGCTGGAGCCAGGCGTCTCTACGTGCCAGTGTGCCCTCTCAGGGACACCATGACCGGGGCAGGCCAGGGCCATAATCAAGGCCCAGGAAGTCATTATAAAAGCAGGGGCATTGTTCGAGTGGAAATAACAGCCGAGGAGAGGAGATTGGAGAGGCAGATGGATTGATATTTACACATTACAGGAAGGGGCACGCTTACAGCCAGCTAGAACACACCGCCAAGAAAGTCCACTAAGCTCACATTCACTCCAATTTTATATACGCCTTTCTCACTGACAATGAAGCATTGCTTTCAGGTGGCCATTGGTCAGGACTACAGCCTCTTGCCAGTCACACATCTCCCTTCACTCTGTGTATAATAATCCCTTTAGGCTTCATATGCCCAACATGCTGCCCGAGAGCCTTATGCAGCTATTTGGTACATGTGGTACCTTTTGGCCACAGCATTTAGCCATGAGTGGCACTGATTTGTAATATTAGTCTCCGACCATCTCCTGTACTATGTCTGCAGTCTCTGACCATTTCCTATAGCAAGTGTGCAGTCATTGACCATCTCCTGTACTATGTCTGCAATCTCTGACCATCTCTTGTAGTGTGTCTGCAGTCTCTGACCATCTCCTGTAGCATGTTTGCAGTCTCTGACCATGTCCTGTAATATGTCTACAGTCTCTGACCATCTCCTGTAGTATGTCTGTAGTCTTTGTCCATCTCCTGTAGTATGTTTGCAGTCTCTGACCATCTCCTGTAGTTTGTCTGCAGTCTCTGACCATCTCCTGTATAATGTCTGCAGTCTATGACTATCTCCTGTAGTATGTCTACAGACTCTGACCATCTCCTGTAGTATGTCTGCAGTCTCTGACCATCTCCTGTAGTATGTCCGCAGTCTCTGACCATCTTCTGTAGTATGTCTGCAGTCTCTGACTATCTCCTGTATCATGTTTGCAGACTCTGTCCATCTCCTGTAGTATGTCTGCATTCTCTGACCATCTCCTGTACTATGTATGCAGTCTCTGACCATCTCTTGCAGTATGTCTGCAGTCTCTGACCATCTCCTGTATCATGTCTGCAGTCTCTGACCATCTCCTGTAGTATGTCTGCAGTCTCTGACAATCTCGTGCAGTATGTCTGCAGTCTCTGACCATCTCCTGTATTATGTCTACAGACTCTGACCATCTCCTGTAGTATGTCTGCAGTCTCTGACCATCTCCTGTAGTATGTCCGCAGTCTCTGACCATCTCCTGTAGTATGTCTGCAGTCTCTGACCATCTCCTGTATCATGTTTGCAGTCTCTGACCATCTCCTGTAGTATGTCTGCATTCTCTGACCATCTCCTGTACTATGTATGCAGTCTCTGACCATCTCTTGCAGTATGTCTGCAGTCTCTGACCATCTCATGTAGTATGTCCGCAGTCTCTGACCATCTCCTGTAGTATGTCTGCAGTCTCTGACCATTTCCTGTATCATGTTTGCAGTCTCCGACCATCTCATGTAGTATGTCTGCATTCTCTGACCATCTCCTGTACTATGTCTGAAGTCTCTGACCATCTCTTGCAGTATGTATTATCATATTATACTTCAGGCAGTCAGTTTATTTAGTTATCTGCAGTGTATTTATTTTATATATGTATACACACTGTATCCTGTGTAGCTAGATCTCACTGCAGGCCATTCCTGGTGTACGTATTAAAATACACTTTCAGGCAGGCCAGGCAGGTTATTCAGTGATCTGCAGTGCATTAAATATATATACAGTCTCCTACAAATATATCCACTGCATTCTAGTCTAGCCAAGCCTATATCTGACTGCAGGCCATTGCTGGTGTATGTTTTCAAATACACTTTCAAGGAGGCAGGCAAGTGATTCAGTGATCTGCAGTGCATTAAATATATATACAGTCTCCAACATATATATATCCACTGCATTCTAGTCTAGCCAAGCCTATATCTGACTGCAGGCCATTGAAGGTGTACGTTTTCAAATACAATTTCAGGCAGGCAAGCAAGTGATTCAGTGATCTGCAGTGCATTAAATATATATACAGTCTCCAACATATATATATCCACTGCATTCTAGTCTAGCCAAGCCTATATCTGACTGCAGGTAGTTCCTGGTGTACGTTTTCAAATACACTTTCAGGCAGGCAGGCAGGCAGGCAGGCAGATGATTCAGTGATCTGCAGTGCATAAAATATATATGCAGTTTCCTACATATATATATCCACTGCGTTCTAGTCTAACCAAGCCTATATCTGACTGCAGGCCATTGCAGGTATACGTTTTCAAATACACTTTCAGGCAGGCAGGCAGGCAGGCAGGCAAGGGATTCAGTGATCTGCAGTGCATTAAATATATATACAGTCTCCAACATTTATATATCCACTGCATTCCATTCTAGCCAAGCCTATATCTGACTGCAGGCCATTGCTGGTGTACGTATTCAAATACACTTTCAGGCAGGGAGGCAAGTGATTCAGTGAGCTGCAGTGCATTAAATATATATACAGTCTCCTACATATATATCCACTGCATTTCAGTCTAGCCAAGCCTATACCTGACTACAGGCCATTCCTGGTGTACGTTTTCAATGACACTTTCAGGCAGGTGGGCAGGTGATTCAGTGATCTGCAGTGCATAAAGATATATATACAATCTCCTACATATATATCCACTGCATTCTAGTCTAGCCAAGCCTATACCTGACTGCAGGCCATTCCTGGTGTAATTTTTCTAGTAAACTTCAGGCGGTATTTTGCTAATCCAATTTTACAGCATTTCTTGAAGGCCACCAAGGAAAGGCAGATGCTCACAGGCCACTAAAAGAGGGCAAGCAGGCTCTGTGTCTACAGACAACAGTGCTGGTCGTGGACATGGTGCATCCTCAGCACATGGCCATGGGGCACGCTTGTCCTTTTTTTCGACAACTGGCCGTGTTGAGCCACAACATGCAGAAGAGTTGGTTCTCAAAGCCTCAAGTCCTCATCCTCCTCATCCTCTGTCACTCAGGCTAAACAAGTTTGGCTGCCAATGCAGCTGCCAAAGCGGCCTATTCCATCGGCTCAGTGGCATCAGTCACTCCATCCCTAGCCCCGCCATCATGTCCTGAGGAGTCCCCGGAACTGTTCGACCACAGTGTCGGGTACATGCTGCAGGAGGATGCGCAGAATTTTGAAGGCTCCGATGATGGTACCCAGGTTGAGGATGAAGGCAGTAACGTGAGTCCATAGAGAGGTTGTGCCCAAGAAGGACAATAAACTGGCAGTCATGTTCCCCCAGCTGCAGCATACTGCTAGGTTTGCTCCAGTGGCGAGGAGGGAGGGGATTATGAGGTCACTGACTCTACGTGGGTGCCTGATAGAAGAGAGGAGGAGGAGGAGGCACATCTCCAACGAGGCAGGGTCTCCTCCAGGGGCCAGCTTAAGGACAGCCAACCGACTGCATCACACCGCAGAGCTCGGAATGTGCAGGGCGCTGCTGACTCCGTGCGTTTTTTCAAAAGTTCTTTGGTGTGGGCCTTTTTTGAGACGTGTGCAGCAGATCGCACCGTTGCTGTTTGCAACATATGTCTGAAGCGTATCAAGCGTGGCCAAAACAGCAGCCACTTGGGCACCACATGCTTGACCAGACATACAGTATGTCAAGCTCCCATACAGTCCATTGGCAACAGTACTTAAAAGACCCACACCAAAGAACAAGGCAGACCTCTCCTTGCTCCTCATCAGCTGGGGTGTCCCAAGCACTTGCGGGCAATCTGCTAGAGATACACCTAAATCCGATTGTAGCAGGCAAATTTCCCTACCCCATTTGCTAAACTGTCGAAAGAAATTTGGTCCTAGCCATCCACATGCTCAGCGGCTGAATGCTAGTTTGGCTAAATTGCTAGCACTCCAACTGCTGCCTTTTCAGATGGTAGACTCTGCCCCCTTTTGAGAATTAGTGGAATGTGCGGTACCTCAGTGGCAGGTTCCCAAATGCCATTTTTTTCCTCAGAAGGTCATTCCAGCTCTCTACCGGCATGTGGAAGGCAACGTCTTGGCCTCGTTGGACAGGGCGGTTAGCGGTAAGGTGCATATTACTGCTGACTCATGGTCCAGCAGGCATGGACAGGGATGTTACCTTTCTTTCACGGCACACTGGGTAACCCTGCTGGTAGCTGGGGAGAATGCAGGACAGGGTGCAGTAATGTTGGAGCTTGTTCCGCCACCACGCCTCCAAAATGCTGGTAGTAGTGATTCTGCCACACCTCTCTCCTCCATCCCCTCATCTTCTTCATAGATGGCCTCTTCCTGTGGAGATTTGTCCTCAGAACCAGCGGTGCTCCGTAGGCATTCTAGGGGCTACTCAAGCACTCAGTCAAAAAAGATGCCATGCTGTGCTTGAGTTGGTCTGCTTAGGGGACAGGAGCCACACTGGGGCAGAGATTCTGGCAGCTCTGCAGGGGCAGGTTCAGAGGTGGTTGATGCCACACCAGCTTCAGCCAGGAATGGTGGTTTGCGACAATGGCACCAACCTCCTCTCCATTCTCCGACAGGGACACTTGAACCATGCTCCCTGTTTGGCTCACGTCCTAATTTGATGGTGCGGCATTTCTTGTGCAGGTACCCGGGCTTACAGGATCTCCTGAGGCAGGCCAGGAAAGTCTGTGGGCATTTCCGTTGGTCATATAATGCCAGTGCTCGGCTGGCTGACCTTCAAAGGGAATGCCTCATCTGTGACATGCCCACCAGGTGGAACTCAATGTTGGCAATGCTGCAATGGCTGCACACGCAGCAGAGGGCCATCAATGCGTACCATGTGCATGTGTATTTCACCAGGACAGGGTCAGGGGAGCTTGGCTTTTTTTCGCCACGCCGGTGGCTAATGATCAAAGATGCATGCACTGTCCTGTCACCATTTGAGGAGGCCACGAGGATGGTGAGCAGAGACATTGCATGCATCAGTGAAACTGTCCCTCTTGTCTTCCTGTTGGAGCACACGCTGCGTGGAATAATAGACAGGGCACTTGAGCAGAACAGAGGGAGGAAGAGGAGGACTTCCTTACCTCTCAAGGCCCCCTTTATCCAGACAGTATTCCTGCAGGCCCGCCTATCACACAGGAAGAGGAGGAGGAGGATTGTGTCAGCATGGAGGTGGAGCCTGGCACTCAGCATCAGCAGCAGTCTTCAAGGGATTGTTTTCAGTCCCCAGAAACCCATGGACTTGTACGTGGCTGGGAGGAGGTGGCTGCGGATCATGTTGTCCTTAATGACCCAGAGGACTCCGGACCGAATGCTTCAGCAAACCTACGCTGCATGATCTCCCTGATCCTGCAAAGCCTGCGAAAGGACCCTCAGATTTGTGGTATCAAGGAGAAGGATCAGTACTGGCTGGCAATCATTCTTGATCCACGTTACAAGGGTAAGGTTGCAGAACTTATCCAGCCTTCGCAGAGGGAGCAGAGGATGAAACATCTTCGAGAGGCCTTGCAGAAAGGTTTGTGCAATGTGTTTCCAGAGCCTGGGAGGTTGCAATTTCCTGGTCCTCCTGGACAACGTGTTGCTGAGGCTTCGGTCAGTCAGAGAAGGAGTGGTGGAGAAGGTGGCCATCTGACCGATGCATTCAGACAATTCCTTAGTCCGCAGCCCCAAGGTCTGATCGGTTCCAGCAACCATCGCCAGCGTCTGTTGTACATGGTGCAGGAATACCTAGGGGCAAGATCAGATTTGGAGACCTTTCCAACCGAAAATGCACTGGGTTACTGGGTCTTGAGGATGGATCACTGGCCAGAGCTTGCACAGTATGCAATTGAGCTACTGGCCTGTCCTGCATCCAGCGTTCTTTCAGAACGCGCATTCAGTGCTGCTGGAGGCTTTGTAACCGATCACAGAGTGCGCCTGTCCACAGACTCGGTTGATCGGCTCACCTTCATAAAAATGAATCAGTCTTGGATCACCAGCTACCAAGCACCTGAATGTGAGACCCCTTGAAGACTGCCTATGCTGATGTAGAGTGACTATCCTGTTATGCTGAGTGACTATCCTATTCCTCCTCAATGTTCATGTTGATAGCTTCAAAGAACATTTTTGGTTCTGGGCACCAGCACCAGTCCCTAAAGCCTAATTTTTCTGCCCCTGTTTAACAGGAACGTGTAATTACAATTTTTGCTATAATATTTTGCAGCAGGGCTCGTTCCTGTGCTCAACTAGAGGATCTGTGGGGGGTTGCAGTGTTGTGGCACCAGCACCAGTGCCTAAAGTCCAATTTTTTTCTGCCCCTGCTTAAAAGGGGCGTGTAATTACAATTTTTGCTGTAATATTTTGCAGCAGGGCTCGTTCCTGCACTCAACTAAAGTATCTGTGAGGGGTTGCAGTGTTGTGGCACCAGCACCAGTGCCTAAAGCCCAATTTTTCTGTCCCTGTTTAACAGGGGCGTGTAATTACAATTTTTGCTGTAGTATTTTGCAGCAGGGCTCATTCCTGCGCTCAACTAGAATATCTGTGAGGGGTTGCAGTGTTGTGGCAAAAGCACCAGTGCCTAAAGCCCAATTTTTCTGCCCCTGTTTAACAGGGGCTTGTAATTACAATTTTTGATCTAATATTTCACAGCAGGGCCCGTTCCTGTGCCCACCAAGAGTAACTGTGAGGGCTTACAGTGTTGTGGCAACACCACCACACCACCACCAAAGGCCCAATTTTTCTGACCCTGTTCAACAGGGGCATGTAATTACAATTCTTGATATAATATTTCACAGCAGGGCCCATTCTAGCACCCACCAAGAGTAACTGTGAGGGCTTACAGTGTTCTGGTACCACCAACACCTAAGGCCCAAATTTTTGCAGAGTATATAGGGCTGGCCGTATAGTATATACGGCCTGCCCTATATACAGGCGGTCCCCTACTTTCAAACATCCGACTTACAAATGACTCCTACTTACAAACGGAGGGAGACAACAGGAAGTGAGAGGAAATCTACCCCTAGGAAGGGAAATTCTCTCCTGTAAGAGTTAATATGGGAAAAAAGGTGTCTCCACTGATGCTTCATTATCACCAATCCTTGTTTCCCTAAAACCCCCAAATTTTCAAAACCCAATTGTCATTGGGACAGAAAGTGAGGTGAAATCTTCTGAAAAGGGGCACAGACAGCAAAACAAATGTTACAGGGGTGATGATAACCCTTTCCTATGTTATCCAAAAAGCTTAAAAATAGATTTTTTGGCTGGAGCTACACTTAAAAAATGTACCTCTTCCAAATTACAAACAGATTCAACTTAAGAACAAACCTACTGTCCCTGTCTTGTTTGGACCACATGTATACTGCTATTCAGAGTATATAGGGCCTGGGGGCCCCACGCCTTTTCTTTTTTTAATTTGGGTGCCGAGTTCCCCTAATATCCATACAAGACCCAAAGGGCCTGGTAATGGGCTGGGGGGGTTACCCATGTCGTTTTTCTCAACAATTTTCATCCATATTGTCGGGACCCGACATTACATTAAAGCCGCAAGCAGTTTTAAATTACTTTTATTCCTTTAGAAATGTCATTTTGTGCAGGGAAACAAGCGCCACTTTACAGGCATACTATAGTCACCGCCTAGGTATGATATTTAAAGGAATATTGCACTTTTATTTTTTTCACTTTTAGCATCATTAAAATCACTGCTCCCGAAAAAACGTCCGTTTTTAAAACTTTCTTTTGCATTGATACCCTGGTCCCCAAACCCTTTTTTAGCCTTTAAAATTTGCACTTTTGATTTCTCACGTTCAAGTCCCATAGACTTTAACGGTATTCAAATGTTCGCGTGAACTTTCGTTCCGTTCGTATGCTCTAGATGCGAACCGAACTGCGGGGTGTTCGGCTCATCCCTAATTACAAAGCACCTTCCCCCTATGTCTTGGAGAATGAGATAGGGGGGTGTTATTGTAGTCCTGTCCTAGGATAACAAGGCTGCTGCTGCTCCATAAATACTGTACAGTGTCACTCACTGTACAGCATTCATGGAGCAGAAGCATTGTCATTCTAAGACACAAGGTGTGTTACTGGCAGGATCACCAGGTTAATAAATACCACAAAAGATAAGACCGGGGGGTGGGGGGGGGGCAGGGGGGGAAGTTGCCCTAGGAGCAGGATTATCACATGGGGAACACATGGTGAGCCTCACATCCCTCACTGCAAGCACGCTCCAGATCTTCATGTTTGCTCTGACAACTACTGCTTCAACAGCATGCTCCACTTTAGCCACCTGCAGCCAACACGAAAAGCATGCCACTCATGCGCAAACACCTCCCAGCTGTAAGAAAGCAAGTGAATGGCCATGCATGCGCAGTGCACACTGGAAGCTGGAACCAGGAGGCCAGAAAACCGACACAGGGTGGTACAACCATTCAACATTATACTTTAGCAGCAGAGACAGAGCGGAGACCTGCACCCTCGCCATGGCCACTGGACAAACCCATCCTGGTATGGAATGCAACCACCACATCTACGGACTTGTAATATACACTCACCGGCCATTTTATTAGGTACACCTTGCTGGTACCGTGTTGGAACCCCTTTTGCCTTCAGAACTGCCTTCATTCTTTATGGCGTAGATTCAACAAGGTGTTGGAAACATTCCTCAGAGATTTTGGTCCATAGTGACATGATGGCATTACGCAGTTGCTGCAGATTTGTCGCCTGCACATCCATGATGGGAATCTCCCCGTTCCACCACATCCCAAAGGTGCTCTATTGGCGTGAGATCTGGTGAGTGTGGAGGCCATTGGAGTACAGTGACCTCATTGTCCAGTGGGGAGATGATTAGATCTTTGTGACATGGTGCATTATCCTGCTGGAAGGAGCCATCAGAAGATGGGGACACTGTAGTCATAAAGGGATGGACATGGTCAGCAACAATACTCAGGTAGGTTGTGACATTTAAACAATGCTCAATTGGTACTAAGGGGCCCAAAGTGTGCCAAGAAAATATCCCCCACACCATTACACCACCAACCTGAACCGTTAATACAAGGCAGGATGGATCCATGCTTTCATGTTGTTTATGCCAAATTCTGACCCTACCATCTGAATGTTGCAGCTGAAATCGAGACTCATCAGACCACCCAACGTTTTTTCAATCTTCTATTGTCTAATTTTGGTGCACCTGTGTGAATTGTAGCCTCAGTTTCCTGTTCTTAGCCAACAGGAGTGGCACCCGGTGTGGTCTTCTACTGCTGTAGCCCATCTGCTTCAAGGTTCGATGTGTTGTGGGTTCAGAGATGGTATTCTGCATACCTTGGTTGTAACAAGTGATTATTTGAATTACTGTTGCCTTTCTATCATCTGGAACCAGTCTGCCCATTCTCCTCTGTCATCAACAAGGCATTTTCCTCCACACAACGGCCACTCACTGCATATTTTCTCTTTTTCGGACCATTCTCTGTAAACCCAAGAGACGGTTGTGTGTGAAAACCCTAGTAGATCAGCAGTTTTTGAAATACTCAGACCAGCCCGCCTGGCACCGACAACCATGCCACATTCAAAGTCACTTAAATCCCCTTTCTTCCTCATTCTGATGCTCAGTTTGAACTTCAGCAAGTCGTCTTCACCACGTCTAGATGCCTAAATGGATTGAGTTGCTGTCATGTGATTGGCTGATTAGCAATTTGTGTCACCAAGCAATTGAGTTGCTGTCAGGCCAATAAAGTGGCCGGTGAGTGTGTATTTTTGTAGTTAAGTTTAGATATACTTTAAACAAAGTTGCAGTGTCTGCATTACTTTAGGTATCTAGTATCTAGTATCCCACCAGAAATGAAATCCCTCTTGTGGGGGAAGTTCTCAGGTAGCTAAATTGGACGTTCAAATTTTTGACAACTTTTGACTTCTTTTTTAAATTGAGATGGAGTTACATAGTTACATATCACATAGTAGGTGAGGTCGAAAAAAGTCCATCAAGTCCAACCTATTTTCTCGAGTTCTCCTCAAAGGAATGCCAATATCTTTGGTATCTTAGCTTGCTACTGAACCCTCATTACATTCACCCAAGATGTCTGCTTTGTGCTCTTCACAACAGTAAAACCCCCTTGGTCCCACAAGTTTTTCGCACTTCGCAGATGGCATCCATGTTGCGCTCACCCTGTCCTAATCCCATGACGCACTCTTGTGATTTATGGTGCTGTTGAAGGTAATGAACTTTTCCTTTCATTGAAGCCTCTTGGGTTGGCTAGGTGAACAGCGGCTACGACCTCCACCCTCAACCCCTGCCGGGTCAAAGAAAACGTTCCTTAAACAGGCCAGATTTATGTGCGGGCCCCCCGGGCCCTTTATTGAGGTAGGGAGGCCTCCATTTTTTGCTATGGCCCCTGTTGCATTGTTTTCCTTTTTCCACGGTGGCACCCGGCATCGTAAAGTGATATCAATCACTCCACCCCCTCCCCTTGGTCACAGACTTCCAGCTCATAAACCTGAACTTTGGCCTAGTTGCACTTCAAAGCCAAGGTGACTGGCCTTTCTGTTGGCCCTCCTCCTCCTCCCCTTTATGGCTAAGCAAGGTCAAAAGGGCCTCAAGGCCATTGCTCGGCTCTCTTCGTAGTGAAAAGCGGGGAGGTTTAGAAGCAATTATCAACGGGATTCGGTCATTCCGGCCTGGCCTGGAATCCATCGCTTGGCCAACAGTTGACCTCTTTTTAAAAAGAAAACAAAAAAAAAACAGTTTTGTATTATCCAAAAAAAACGATACGAAGGAAAAAGTGGAAATGCCATGATGAGATGGGAGGTGGAGGGGACACTTTATTCAAAAAATATGTGAGGAGGAATGAGTGATAGGGCCTGGCTTCCCCGCGGCCTCCCCGTTTCATGGAGACATTTCATCTCTGGCTGACGCTGGGCTTAGCGTTAGTCACATCGGGATCTGCTTAGTTGGAGCTGTCAGGAGGAGGTCAGCTGCAGGGAAGTGTTCGCTCTCCGGGGGGTGAAGCTGTTTGCCTCTCATCTCCGGCCTCTGGGCCTCCGGGCCTAGAGCTGAATGCCGCTTCCTGTTTTCTTAAAGGAGGACCCCGGACACGTTAACATTTTTTAATGTTGACTGTAGCTTATTCACAGAACAATGGCTGGTGATTTTTTTATTCACTACAATGCCCAGAAAGAGATAATTCCCCCTTTCACCAATCAGGGGCCGTCTCTCGGGATAGGGTTAATGACCCCCTCACTTATCAGGGACCTACCGGCCTGGAAAGGGTTAATGACCCCTCACTTATGAGGGGCCCACCAGCTTGGAAAGGGTTAATGCCCCCCTCACTTATCAGTACCCACATGTTCGCAAAAGGGTTAATGCCCACCTAACTTATTATGGGCCACTAGTCAGCAAAAGTTTAATGCCCCTCGAGTTATCAGGGGCTAACGGTCAGGAAAGGGGGCCATCGGTTAGGGAAGGGTTAAATCCCTCCCCACTTATCAGGGTCCACTGCTCAGGAAAGGGTTATTCCCCCCCCACTTAACAGGCCCCACTGATCAGGGAAAGTTTAATGCCCCCTCACTTATTAGGGGCCACTGGTCAGGAAAGGGTTAATTCCCCATCACTTATCAGCGGGCATCAGTCAGGATAGGGTTAATGCCCCCCCCACTTATCAGGGACCACTGCTCAGGAAAGGGCTATCCCCCCCCCACTTAACAGGGCACACTGGTTAGGGAAAGTTTAATGCCCCCTCACTTATTAGGGGCCACTGGTAAGGAAAGGGTTAATGCCACCTCTCACTTATCAGGGTCCATTGGTCAGGAAAGGGTTAATGCCCCCCCCACTTATCAGGGACCACTGGTCAGGAAAGGTTTAATGCCCCCTCACTTATCAAGGTCCACTGGTCAGGAAAGGGTTAATAACTCCCCCACTTATCAGAGCCCACTGGTCAGGAAAGGGTTATGCCCCCCCCACTTATCAGGGCCCACTGGTCAGGAAAGGGTTATGCCCCCCCCACTTATCAGGGCCCACTGGTCAGGAAAGGTTTAATGCCCCCTCACTTATTAGGGGCCACTGGTCAGGAAAGGGTTAATGCCCCCGTCACGCATCAGGGCCTACCAGTCAGAAAGGGTTAATGCCCCCCCACACTTAGCAGGACCCACTGATCAGGAAAGGGTTACTGCCCCCCTACTTATCAGGGGCCACCAGTTAGGGAAGGGTTAAATGCCCCCCCCCACTTATCAGGGGCCACAGATCAAGAAAGGCAATCAAGGGTTAATACCTCCCTCACTTATCAGGGACCACTGCTCAGAAAAGGGTTATTGCCCCCCCACTTATCAGGGCCCACTGGTCAGGTAGGGGTTAATGCCCCCCAACTTATCAGGGCCCACTGGTAAGGAAAGGGTTACTGCTCCCTCACTTATCAGGGCCACAGATCAAGAAAGGCAGGAAAAGGTTAATGCCCCCCTCCTTTTTATGGTCCAGTGGTCATGAAAGGGTCAATCTCTCCATACACGTACACACTCATAAACATAACTGGGGCTGACAATCAAGAAATCAATGCCTCCCCCACCCTCTCACTGATCAGGGGGTCACCGGTCAGCAAAGGGGCAATGCCACCACAAACATCAGGGGCCACTGGCCAGGAAAGGGTCAATTGTCCCTACAAACTTTACACACACGCAAACACAACTGGGGCTGACAATCAAAGCAAGGGTTAATGGCCTCCTCACTTATCAGAGACCATTGGTCTGGAAAGGGTTAATGCCTCAACAGAAACTTATCAGGGGCCCTCTTGCCAGGAAAGGGTAATGGCCCCTCACTTATAGGGGCCCCTGGTCAGGAAAGCCCCCCCCCCCCCCGCTTTCAGGAGCCACTGGTCAGGAAAGGGTCAATTGCTCCTGCACACACACAAAACTGGGGTTATCAGTTCAGAAAAGGTTTTTGCTGCCCCCTTGTGCACACACCAGGGACTGCTAGTCACGAAAGGGTTAAAGGGTCTGCCCATTCACAATGGGTATTCCAGTTTTTGGGGGTTGCACGAGAATTCATGGAATTTTGTCGAAAGCGAGGAAGTCATCTAATAAAACAGATAAAAAAGAAAGGGTTTATTATGGTCGATGCGACTGCTGGTTGGATTTTGGTGACATTCTAATAGCAGGAAGTGGAGGCGATTCTCCCCAGTGGGGACACAGAGATCAGTAAAACCCAACTGGGGTTCAGCCTATCATTGAACTTCATCTGTCACATGATGAACCAACTGACCATTGTCCCCAATCCTTGTACCCCGAAAAAGTGACCACTAGAAGATTACTGAGAAATACGGGTGAGCAGAGGGACTTCCGGTGACAATGACATTGCTGCAAAACTGGAATGACATTGCCTCAAAAATACAGATTTCTTTCAGTAGTTTTGCTGATTTGGATTTTTTAGCTGCCTGAGTGATATTTGCTAGAAAAAAAACAAAAACAGAATTATCTATTTTTTTTCTTTTTTTGCACATGATTTGTTTCTAGAGTGTGTGTAATTTGGGTGTTTTATTAATTAAAGGGTGTGACTTTTTTTTTTTTTTTAAGAGTGTGTGTATTCTTTATTAGAGGGTATCATTTTTATTTTTACAGGATATAATTATTTTTGTATGGTGTGATTTCTTTTTTTGGAGGAGGATTCAATTTGTGT
The DNA here is from genome assembly GCA_037952925.1 of Lithobates clamitans. Lineage (NCBI taxonomy): Eukaryota > Metazoa > Chordata > Amphibia > Anura > Ranidae > Lithobates > Lithobates clamitans. The sequence continues at coordinate 646,475 of JBBGZY010000791.1, forward strand.
TTTTACTTTTTAAAGGGTGTGATTTTTTTTTTTTTTAAGAACATCTGTTTTATACGGTACATTTTATGTATTTTTGTTTATTTTTTATGTTTTTATTGAGGACCCATTTTTACGTAACATGCATTTGAATGGCCCCCAACGCACTACGTCAATTAATTAATTGAATAACAATCTATCAATTACAATTATTTTGTTTTTTTTATCCCTTTTGAGGGGGAGTGCTTTGGCCCCAAAACACTGATTTTGTTTTGTTTATTAATTAAATTAATATGATTTAATTAAATAGCAATTTATCAATAAAAATTATTTGGTCTCTTCCATTTTGAAGAGTGTTTTGGCCTCAAAACACGTTGGCCTTTTTCTTTATTAAATAAACTAAATTCATTTATTTAAATAGCAATTTATCAATTAAAATTATATTGGTCTCTTTCATCCTTTTGAGGGGAAGTGTTTTGGCCTCAAAACATGTTGGATTTTTTTTTGCTTATTAATTAAATTCAATGAATTTAATGTAATTAAATAGCAATGTATCAATTCAAATTATTTTGGTCTCTTTCATCCCTTTTGAGGGCGGGGGGTGCTTCATTCCCAAAACACATTGGATTTTTTTCTTTATTAATTAAATTTAATTAAATAGCAATTTATCAATAAAAAATATTTGGTCTCATCCTTTTGAAGGAGTGTTTTGGCCTCAAAACACGTTGGCTTTTTCTTTATTAAATAAATGACATTCATTTAATTAAATAGCAATTTATCAATTAAAATTATATTGGTCTCATCCTTTTGAGGAGGTGTACTTTGCCCCCAAAATACATTTTATTTATATATATTTATTAATTAAATCAATTTAATTTAATTAAATAGCAATTTATCAATGTGGTCTCTTTTATCCCTTTTGAGAGGGGAAGTGCTTCATTCCCAAAACACATTGGGATTTTTTTCTTTATTAATTAAATTAATTTAATTTAATTAAATTGCAATTTATCAATAAAAAATATTTAGTCTCTTCCATTTTGAAGGAGGAATGTTTTGGCCTCAAAACACGTTGGATTTTTTAAAAAAAGATGAATTAAATTTAATTTAATAAACTAGCAATTTATCAATTAAAATAATTTTGGTCTCTTTTATCCCTTTTGAAGGAGTGTTTTGGCCTCAAAACAGATTGGATTTTTTTTCTGTTTATTAATCAAATTAATTGAATTTAATTAAATAGCAATTTATCAATTACAATTATTTTGTTCTCTTTCATCTATTTTGAAGGAGGAGTGTTTTGGCCTCGAAACATGTTGGATTTGTTTTTTGTTTATTAAAGAAATTAAATTAATTTAATTTAATAGTAATGTATCAATTAAAACGATTTTGGTCTCTTTCATCCCTTTTGAGGTGGAGTGGTTTGGCCCCAATACACCTTAGATTTTTTTGTTTATTAATTAAATTAATTTAATTTAATTCAATAGCAATTTATCAATTACAATTATTTTGGTCTCTTTCATCCCTTTTGAGGAGGTGTACTTTGGCCCCAAAATACATTGGATTTTTTTATTTATTTATTAATTAAATCAATTTAATTATAATTAAATAGCGATTTATCAATTAAAATTATTTTGGTCTCTTTAATCCCTTTTCATCTGATTTTTTTATTATTATTTAATAAACGCTCCTTGACGCTCCTGTTTCTATGGCTTGAGTTACTGTTCACCCATGGCAGCCAGTAAAATGTAGAAAAAAATTAAAAAATCCGGTGGGTCCAGCAGGCAAATTAAAAACCATGAAAAGAAGAAATTAAATACAACTGCGATTGAATATACAGAAAAAAAAGACTTGACTCTATATGTTTCCATTTCAGATGTCCGCGCTGTTATACATCACCTAGTAGCAGATAAACCGCACAGCCCTCCTCGATGAACGCACTTTTTCCGTGTTTTCCAGCGGTAATTGAAACAAATGACTTATGGTTTGGCTGCAGCTCCGCTCGGAAATTTCTGCTGAGCATGTGAAAACGGAGCGTTGTGAATAAAATTCCCCACCGCCACTGGACCTGATAGGGATTAAAGAGCGCGCCTGCAATCAAGCCGGCCACTCAGGCAGCAGCTGTGCAATCCAGATTTAAATTGGAGGAAACAGCGGCTTCTCTACGGGGATCGTAAATAAGATACCGAAGAATTAATGTGAACCTCTCATCAGATTTATTTTTCATATAAGGAATGTGTATGTGTAACATTTGCAGATTTCTACAGACCACAGCGGCCCCCCTTAGTGATGGGCCGCACACTCCCCCCCCCCCCCCGGTTCGGTTCACACCAGAACTCCCAAACAGGGAAAAAGTTTGGCCCTGACCCGCAAACTCTATTAAAGTCTATGGGACCCAAACATGAAAAATCAAAAGTACCCTTTTTGAAGGCTTATATGCAAGTTGTTGGCCATAAAAGGGTAAAGGGGGTCCGAGTACTGTCCTGAGGGACATGTATCGATGCAAAAAAATATCATTTTTACAGCAGTGATTTTAATGATGCTTAAAGTGAATCAATAAAAATTAAAAATTCATATAAATATCGTTCCTTGGGGGGGACCCCTTAGTCTTACATCTGTACTGTGTATAGAACCTAATGCAGCAAAACTGACATTTGTAAAGAAAACAAAATTACATTTAAATTGTCTTGCGATTGTGGTTGTCCGGGTACTGCCCTGAGGGACATGTATCGATGCAAAAAAAGCAGTGATTTTAATGATGCTTAAAGTGAAACAATAAAAATTAAAAATTCCTTTAAATATCGTGCCTGGGGGGTCCCCTTAGTCCTACATTTGTACTGTGTATAGAACCTGCTGCAGTAAAACTGACATTTGTAAAGAGAACAAAATTACATTTAAATTGACTTGCGGTTGCAAGCCATTGCTGGCAATAAAAAAAGAAGTAAATAAAAAAAAAAAAAATGCCAAAAAATGTAAAAAAAAACGACGTGGCCCCCCTAAAATCCATACCAGATCCTTATCCGAGCACACAGCCTGGCAGGCCAGGAAAGGGGGGGGGTAGAGAGAGCACACCCCCCTAAAAAAATAAAAAAACAATGTCCCCTGATGTAGATTCATAGACAATCACGACACCTGCCGCACCGGCAGACCCGAAAAAAGAAAAAAATGCTGAATGCCTGCTCCACCCTGTCTGGCAGTTCTCAAATAGGTAAGGGGCGGAGCCACCAGGTGATGTCATCAGATGGCCCCACCCCTTGCCTATTTAAGAACTGTCACCCAGCGGAGCAGGCATCCGACAGTCAGCCTTTTTTGCGGGGGCAGTGATTTTTCTTTTTCTGGGGTCTAGCGGTGCGGCGGCCGACGTGATTGACGATGGATCTACATCGGGGGACATTTTTTTTTATAATTAAGGAATTGTCAAAAACTGGCCCATGCCTTTTTTTTTTACACTTTTTTTGGGTGAATGAGTAGGGGTGCAATGTACCCCATACTCAAACACATGGGGGGGGGATCCGGGGGCCCCCCAGTTTCCAATAAGCCCCCTGACCACAGACCCCCACAACCACCGCCCAGGGTTGTCAGGAAGAGGCCATTGTTGTTATCAACATAGTGACAAGGTGCTTTGGGGTAGGTTGGCGGAGGCCCCACCCCAAAGCATCCCCCCATGTTGAGGGCATGTGGTCTGGTATGGTTCAGGAGGGGGGGGGGGCGCTAGATTTTTGGTCTGGTGTGGATTTTGGAGGACCCCATGCCTTTTTTTTTTTTTTTTAATTGGCGTGGGGTTTCCCTTAAAATCCATACCAGACCCAGATTGCTGGCAATTGCTTGCAGCCGGAAATATCAAAATGGCAGTTTTGCTGCAGCAGGTTCTATACACTGTACAGATGTGCCACTTTACAGGCAGACTAAGGGGACCCCCCAGGCACTATATTTAAAGCAATTTTTCATTTTTATTGTTTCAATTTAAGCATTGTTAAAATCAGTGCTCCTTTAAAAACGATATTTAAAAAAAAAATGTTTTACATTGATAGTGTCAAAAAAAAAAAAAAAAAATAGTAAAAAAACTGGAAAAAAAAACGGCGTAGGGTCTCCCCAAAATCCATACCAGACTCTTATCTGCCCGCGAGAAAGGCTGACTGTCGAATGACTGCTCTGCCAGGTGACAGTTCATAAATAGGTAAGGGGTGGGGCCACCAGGTGACGTCACCAACCCAGCATGCACCAGTCTGTAAAGTCACAAGGAGCGGGGTGACCAGGTGGCCTCACCCCTTACCTATTTAGGAACTGTCAGTTCATAAAGCAGGCAATCAGTGGTCAGCCTTCTTCGTGGGTGGAGTGTATTTTTCTTTTTCGGGGGGGCGGCGGGTGTCATGATTGATGATGGATCTACATCAGGGAACATTGTTTTTTTTGTCAAAAACTGACTCATGTCTTTATTTATTCTTGACACTTTTTTTGTTGAATGAGTAGGGGTAAAATGTACCCCTACTCATTCAAATAGGGTGGGTTGTGGGAAAGAGGCCCTTGTCCCCATCAACATGGGGACAAGGGGATTTGGGATGGGGTGGAATGTGGCCTGGTATGGTTCAGGAGGAGGGGGGGTGAGGGCTTGCTCGCCCCCCCCTTTCACGGCCTGCCAGTCTGCATGCTCAAATAAGGGTTTGGTATGGATTTTGGGGGGGCCCCAGCCCTTTTTTTTCCAATTTTGGTGTGGGGTTCCCCTTAAAATCTATACCAGACCCAAAGCGCCTGGTAAAGATTTGGGGGTGCCCACGCTGTTTTTTTTTTTGTGCCGGCAATTTTTTTTTTCACATTCAGCTGTCAGCAGGGCTACCCGCTGATGGCTTATTTGTTGTAAAGGGCACGGCAGGTGGCTTCCCGGCCCCGCTCCTTAACAACCTATTGACCGTGAGCTGGGCAGGGGCGAACATCCCGCCGAGCGCACAGAAAGTTCGGGTGTTCGCCCATCCCTATTTCCCTTGACAATGCCCTAATCTGCTTTCCTCTCCAGAAGTACGGCACCACCTTTGTTCAGGCATCAGCCAGGATCCCCATCTTCTTCGTGATCTATTATACATTTGGTTTTATATATTTTTTTCTATTAATTTTTATCTCGCATGTATTTTTTTACAAGATTATATTATGCACACTGTTAACTTCACAGCCATCATGAGATATTATAATATATTATACTAATAAAATATTAGCAGTATTAAGTTCCTTTTAATTCATGTCCTTGCATTTTTGTTGCAATTGATTCCGTTATTTATTTATTTATTATTTATGTAATATTTATGTCTTATGATGATTTATGTCTTATAATGTCTTATTGATATAATATAATATAATATAATACTTTGGTGAAGTATGATAAATCTGAGATTCAGCCCCTGATTGTATATAAGATCCTGTCTATACAGTATAGTGTACAGATGGCATTCACCGCTAATATAACTAAAATATATCAGTTTAAACATGCTGCCCTCTACTGGCAAAAAAAAAGAAGACACACAAATTTTAGATTGTACAAAATAAAGGAAAACTCTTACATTTATTATTATTATTATTATTATTATTATTATTATTATTATACAGGATTTGTATAGTGCCAACAGTTTGCGTAGCGCTTTACAACATTATTGTGATCACATTGGGGGCTGATAGCCCTGAAAAGGCGTATATAGGAGCTGTTTTACCTGCCAAAGGATTTGCATTTTTGTCCATCCTGTCCTGAGATTTGAATGGCTCTGCCACACAGCGCAGCCCTGTCTGGCAAGGAAAGGGTATTGATCTTTCTCTGTTGCAGTTTCAATTTCACTTACCGGTCTCAACCATGAGCAGATTCACCAGTCCTGAGATTTGCACAGTTCTGCAACACAACACAGCCCTCTTTAGCAAGGGAAGGGAATTCATCTTTCTATCCTGCAGTTTCACTTTCACTTCCATCCAGTCCTGTGATTTACACAGCTCTACCACATAACACAGCCTTGTCTGATAGGGTAGGGGTTATGTTCTTTCTCTGCTGCAATTTCCCATTCACTTACATGTGACCCCCCCAACCATTAGAAGATTCACCAGTCCTGGGATTTACGCAGCTCTGCCACACAATACAGCCCTGTCTGGTAGGGTAACGGCTATTTTACACTTGCTTCAAAACTAAGGCTTCAGACAGTCTTTGTTAAAGCTCTCTGGACGCTAGTCAAAGCTCCTGTCACTAAATAAAATGGTTAGCTTACAGTCCTGTTTACACCTTGCTTTTTGCTTTGCTTTGCTCCAAAAATCATGTCGCTTTAGTGGTGCTTCAAAGCCTCCAAAGAAGTCTATGGCAAAGCTCGCTTGAAGCCCCACCAAAGCCTCATCGCAGCTCCATCAAAGCTCCACCAAAGCCTCATTGAAGCCCCACTGAAGCCTCACCAAAGCCCCATCGAAGCCCCATTAAAAGCTCCACCAAAGCCTCATCGAAGCTCCACCAAAGCCTCATCGAAGCACCATCGAAGCTCCACCAAAGCCTCATCAAAGCACCATCAAAGCTCCACCAAAGCCTCATCGAGTCTTCGGTGGGGCTTTGACGAGGCTCCACCAAAGCTCCACCAAAGCCTTATTGAAGCCCCATCGAAGCTCAACCAAAGCCTCATTGAAGTCCCACCAAAGCCTCATTAAAGCCCCACCAAAACCCCATCAAAGCTCCACCAAAGCTTAATCAAAGCCCCATCGAAGCTCAACCAAAGTCCAAAGCCTTATAGAAGCCCCACCAAAGCCCCATCGAAGCCCCACCAAAGCCCCATCGAAGCTCCACCAAAGCTTTATCAAAGCCCCATCGAATCTCCACCAAAGCCCCATCGAAGCCCCACCAAAGCCTCATCGAAGCCCCACCGAAGCTCCATTGAAGCTCCACCAAAGCCTCATCAAAGCCTCAACAAAGCTCCACCAAAGCCTCATCAAAGCCCCATTGAAGCTCCACCAAAGCCTCATCGAAGCCCCACCAAAGCCCCATCTAAGCTCCACCAAAGCCTCATCAAAGCCTCATCGAAGCTCCATCAAGACCCCATCGAAGCTCCACTAAAGCCTCATCAAAGCCCCATCGAAGCTCCACCAAAGCCTCACTGAAGGCCCATTGAAGGCCCGGCGAAGCCTCATTTAAGCCCCATCGAAGCTCGCCCAAACCCTCACTGAAGCACCAAGCAAAAGCAAGGTGTAAACAAGATGGTAAGCTAACCATTTTATTTGGACAGGGGGTTTGAATGGTGTTCCGAGAGCTTTAACAAAGCCTGTCTGAAGATTTGTTTTGAAGCAAGTGTAAACTAGCCCTGAGGGTATCAATCTCTTTCTGCTGCAGTTTCACTTTCACTTATCAGTCTCAACCATGAGCTGATTCACCAGTCCTGGGATTTGCACAGCTCAGCCACACAACACAGCTTTATCTGGCGGGAGAGGGGACTTGGTCTTGCTATGCTGCATTTTCACTTTCTCTTCCATCCAGTCCTGAGATTTGTACAGCTCTACCATGCAACACAGCCCTATCTGCCAGGGTAGGGGTATGCTGCAATTTCACTTTCACTTACAGGTATCAACCCCCCCCCCCTCAACCATGTGCAGGTTCACCTGTCCTGGGATTTATGCAGCTCCGCCACACAACAAAGCGGCAGGGGAGGGGGCTTATCTTTCTCTCCTGCAGTTTCACTTTCACTTACAGACTCAACGAACCATCTTTCTGCTCTCTTCTACTATCAGCGTGTTCTTTGCCCTTCAGCAGAACTGATAGGGCCTGTATGCTGCTTCTTCCTCTCCCAGTTTGAGCTCTGCTGTACAGGGTATCAGGTAGGGCTGTTGAAAATAAACGTAGCATCGATACATCGCGATTTGACCATACACAATGCGGCATCGATCCTACGACTGGAATAATCGATGTTTGGGTGATGTCATGTTCACGCCGCGTTATGCCCCGCCTCTGAGACCAAACAGAGCCGAAAGCCGCCAGAGTAAGCTGCGCCGGCTTTTCCCGCCTCCTACTAATTTGTGATCTGATTAAAAGAAATCTTTTGTGTATTCAAAGTAATTCCAGTGCCATAGGTGTGCACTGTCTATTGCATTAGGGTGTGCACCACGAAGCTCAAACACAGTAGCGTGTGCATGTGTATATATATATATATATATATATATATATATATATATATATATATATATACTGCCAGTGTCAGTAGGGCAGTGGACGGTGTCAGTAGGGCAGTGGACGGTGTCAGTAGTTTTCATAATTTAATTTTTTATTATTTTTTACAATTTTATTGCTTCAATTATTATTATTTTTTTTAAAATAATTTCTTTGGGAACCCCGTTAGGAGGCATTGGTGAAATATCAGGGGCCTAAACAGGGTGAAACTGCAGCACACGAGGTGATTAGTGTGTGCCCAGGCACACCTGGCACACCCTGTGCGCACACCTATGTCCAGTGCCGAGTGTGCTCTGCTGTGTTCAAATTCACCAGAAATCAGGAATGATTTGAACACAGCAGAGCACACTCAGCCCTGGGATTTGAATACAAAAACATTTCTTTTAATTAGATCACAAATTTATATATATATTTCAGGGCTATATTTGTTCACTACTTAATAAGACTGTTTTGTACATTTATCACTGCAAAGCACTGCACACCATTTTTTGTTTTATCGCCCTATCTGCATGCTCACTGTGCAGAGGTGTGGGGGGGGGAGAGCAGAGGACTATGTGGATGCTGGTTAAGAAGGATGGGAATTGGTCCGTGGTGACACTGGGCAGGGGAGCCCTAAGGTAATGAAACAATATTATATAGTGACAGGTTAGTGGTGAGGAGGGCAGGGTATTGGTTAGCTTGGATAGGGCAGACTGGCACCTCCCTTACCATGTCCAGCAGGTCTGCAGTCCCTGACCATTTCCTGTATCATGTCTACAGTCTCTGACTCTCTCCTGTAGTATATCTGCAGTCTCTGACTGTCTCCTGCAGTATATCCGCAGTCTCTGACCATCTCCTGTAGTATGTCTGCAGTCTCTGACCATCTCCTGTATCATGTCTGCAGTCTCTGACCATCTCCTGTATCATGTCTGCACAGTCTCTGACCATCTCCTGTATCATGTCTGAAGTCTCTGACCATCTCCTGTATATTGTCTGCAGTCTCTGACCATCTCCCCTATCATGTCTGCAGTCTCTGACCATCTCTTGTATCATGTCTGCAGTCTCTGACCATCTCTTGTATCATGTCTGCAGTCTCTGACCATCTCTTGTATCATGTCTGCAGTCTCAGACCATCACCTGTAGTATGTCTGCAGTCTCTGACCATCTCCTGTATCATGTCTGCACAGTCTCTGACCATCTCCTGTATCATGTCTGCAGTCTCTGACCGTCTCCTGTAGTATGTCTGCAGTCTCTGACTGTGTCCTGTAGTATGCCTGCAGTCTCTGACTGTGTCCTGTATTATGTCCGCAGTCTCTGACCATCTCCTGTATTATGTCTGCAGTCTCTGACTGTGTCCTGTAGTATGCCTGCAGTCTCTGACTGTGTCCTGTATTATGTCCGCAGTCTCTGACCATCTCCTGTAGTATGTCTGCAGTCTCTGACTGTGTCCTGTAGTATGCCTGCAGTCTCTGACTGTGTCCTGTATTATGTCCGCAGTCTCTGACCATCTCCTGTATCATGTCTGCAGTCTCTGACCATCTCCTGTATTATGTCCGCAGTCTCTGACCATCTCCTGTATCATGTCTGCAGTCTCTGATCATCTCCCGTATCATGTCTGCACTCTCTGACCATCTCCTGTATATTGTCTGCAGTCTCTGACCATCTCCTGTACTATGTCTGCAGTCTCTGATCATCTCCCCTATCATGTCCGCAGTCTCTGACCATCTCCTGTATCATGTCTGCAGTCTCTGACGATCTCCTGTAGTATGTCTGCAGTCTCTGATCATCTCCCGTATCATGTCTGCAGTCTCTGACCATCTCCTGTATTATGTCTGCAGTCTCTGACCATCTCCTGTACTATGTCTGCAGTCTCTGATCATCTCCCCTATCATGTCCGCAGTCTCTGACCATCTCCTGTATCATGTCTGCAGTCTCTGACGATCTCCTGTAGTATGTCTGCAGTCTCTGATCATCTCCCGTATCATGTCTGCAGTCTCTGACCATCTCCTGTATTATGTCTGCAGTCTCTGACCATCTCCTGTATTATGTCTGCAGTCTCTGACCATCTCCTGTATCATGTCTGAAGTCTCTGACCATCTCCTGTATATTGTCTGCAGTCTCTGACCATCTCCCCTATCATGTCTGCAGTCTCTGACCATCTCTTGTATCATGTCTGCAGTCTCTGACCATCTCTTGTATCATGTCTGCAGTCTCTGACCATCTCTTGTATCATGTCTGCAGTCTCTGACCATCACCTGTAGTATGTCTGCAGTCTCTGACCATCTCCTGTATCATGTCTGCACAGTCTCTGACCAACTCCTGTATCATGTCTCCAGTCTCTGACCGTCTCCTGTAGTATGTCTGCAGTCTCTGACTGTGTCCTGTAGTATGCCTGCAGTCTCTGACTGTGTCCTGTATTATGTCCGCAGTCTCTGACCATCTCCTGTATCATGTCTGCAGTCTCTGACCATCTCCTGTATTATGTCCGCAGTCTCTGACCATCTCCTGTATCATGTCTGCAGTCTCTGATCATCTCCCGTATCATGTCTGCACTCTCTGACCATCTCCTGTATATTGTCTGCAGTCTCTGACCATCTCCTGTACTATGTCTGCAGTCTCTGATCATCTCCCCTATCATGTCCGCAGTCTCTGACCATCTCCTGTATCATGTCTGCAGTCTCTGACGATCTCCTGTAGTATGTCTGCAGTCTCTGATCATCTCCCGTATCATGTCTGCAGTCTCTGACCATCTCCTGTATTATGTCTGCAGTCTCTGACCATCTCCTGTATTATGTCTGCAGTCTCTGACCATCTCCTGTATTATGTCTGCAGTCTCTGACCATCTCCTGTATCATGTCTGAAGTCTCTGACCATCTCCTGTATATTGTCTGCAGTCTCTGACCATCTCCCCTATCATGTCTGCAGTCTCTGACCATCTCTTGTATCATGTCTGCAGTCTCTGACCATCTCTTGTATCATGTCTGCAGTCTCTGACCATCTCTTGTATCATGTCTGCAGTCTCTGACCATCACCTGTAGTATGTCTGCAGTCTCTGACCATCTCCTGTATCATGTCTGCACAGTCTCTGACCATCTCCTGTATCATGTCTGCAGTCTCTGACCGTCTCCTGTAGTATGTCTGCAGTCTCTGACTGTGTCCTGTAGTATGCCTGCAGTCTCTGACTGTGTCCTGTATTATGTCCGCAGTCTCTGACCATCTCCTGTATCATGTCTGCAGTCTCTGACCATCTCCTGCATTATGTCCGCAGTCTCTGACCATCTCCTGTATCATGTCTGCAGTCTCTGATCATCTCCCGTATCATGTCTGCACTCTCTGACCATCTCCTGTATATTGTCTGCAGTCTCTGACCATCTCCTGTACTATGTCTGCAGTCTCTGATCATCTCCCCTATCATGTCCGCAGTCTCTGACCATCTCCTGTATCATGTCTGCAGTCTCTGACGATCTCCTGTAGTATGTCTGCAGTCTCTGATCATCTCCCGTATCATGTCTGCAGTCTCTGACCATCTCCTGTATTATGTCTGCAGTCTCTGACCATCTCCTGTACTATGTCTGCAGTCTCTGATCATCTCCCCTATCATGTCCACAGTCTCTGACCATCTCCTGTATCATGTCTGCAGTCTCTGACGATCTCCTGTAGTATGTCTGCAGTCTCTGATCATCTCCCGTATCATGTCTGCAGTCTCTGACCATCTCCTGTATTATGTCTGCAGTCTCTGACCATCTCCTGTATTATGTCTGCAGTCTCTGACCATCTCCTGTATCATGTCTGAAGTCTCTGACCATCTCCTGTATATTGTCTGCAGTCTCTGACCATCTCCCCTATCATGTCTGCAGTCTCTGACCATCTCTTGTATCATGTCTGCAGTCTCTGACCATCTCTTGTATCATGTCTGCAGTCTCTGACCATCTCTTGTATCATGTCTGCAGTCTCTGACCATCACCTGTAGTATGTCTGCAGTCTCTGACCATCTCCTGTATCATGTCTGCACAGTCTCTGACCATCTCCTGTATCATGTCTCCAGTCTCTGACCGTCTCCTGTAGTATGTCTGCAGTCTCTGACTGTGTCCTGTAGTATGCCTGCAGTCTCTGACTGTGTCCTGTATTATGTCCGCAGTCTCTGACCATCTCCTGTATCATGTCTGCAGTCTCTGACCATCTCCTGTATTATGTCCGCAGTCTCTGACCATCTCCTGTATCATGTCTGCAGTCTCTGATCATCTCCCGTATCATGTCTGCACTCTCTGACCATCTCCTGTATATTGTCTGCAGTCTCTGACCATCTCCTGTACTATGTCTGCAGTCTCTGATCATCTCCCCTATCATGTCCGCAGTCTCTGACCATCTCCTGTATCATGTCTGCAGTCTCTGACGATCTCCTGTAGTATGTCTGCAGTCTCTGATCATCTCCCGTATCATGTCTGCAGTCTCTGACCATCTCCTGTATTATGTCTGCAGTCTCTGACCATCTCCTGTATTATGTCTGCAGTCTCTGCCCATCTCCCGTATCATGTCTGCAGTCTCTGACCATCTCCTGTAGTCATTTGGGGGCAGTCTGGAGCTCCTCTGTAAGTTGTCTGCTGTGTTTACACTTTGCTACATGCAGGGAGTGTTGTCTTTTTTTAAGAACAGATAAAATTTAAAAAATGGGGTTCTTCTGACTGCTTGAATTTTTTGGATGAAAATGTGCAGTATTCGTGATGCGTCGCAGAATCGGATCGAATAATCGCAATTGCATCGAATCGTGAGGCCAGTGAAGATGCGAACCCCTAATATCAGGTCACATTCAGGTAAAGAATACATTTATTGATTATTTATTTATTGACGTATAATATTAATGATTACAGAGCTGCATTAAAGGACAACACAAAACCATAAGGATTTATTAAGCGAGGCAGCAAAGCTTACACTGTGATTGGCAGAATGTGAAGGAAAGCCAGCAGCCAGCAGAAAATCAGCAGACAGGCTGGAAGGGTACAAGCAGTAAGTGATAACCAATGAGCCGTGTGACTGCTATTTTTAGCTCTCATTGGCTAAAAATAAAGAATAATGTTACATATAATAATCATTAATGCTTAGTAAACTGAGCACATCTCCTGGACTGAAATGGCTTACTCTGATTTTACTGAACACTGTGAGCTTCTCACCATGTGCATTAGAAGCTGCTGCAAGTCAGGTAAAGCCCACCTCATTTCCTGGCTGGAGGACGTCCAGCATCATCTAGCACTTTCCTCCCCAGCCTGACTGTCCTTGGGCACACCCCTTTCATCCATTGGATTTCTGTTCTTTCAATCATGGAGGCTCAGCAGTACATGTGGGCGGTCTGCATGCAAATACAGCCTGCCTAGACACGCCCACTCCTCCAGGCTGACGTCCAGCTATCAATGCATTGTGATATTTGTATAACTCCTCCCACTGCTTGCATCAGGGCTCTTGGGGGAGGGTGCTGTGTTGTTTTCCGGAAGCCCTGTACATGCTTGCCAGCTGTCCCAGATTGGCCAGGACAGTCCCTCTTTTTCTTCTGTTGCCCCACATTGACAGAGTCCTGGGCTGTGCCCCAAGATTATAGGTGTCCCCAGTGCCTGTTATCAATTGTGTGTTCCCCATCTCTGGCCCCGGTCCTGACACCACCAACTATATGAACTTTTCAATTTGCTGTTGCCAACCTCTGTCCTCTCTGCTGATAACATCGATACCCACCAACATCGGGCAAGTCTCTGGACAGACCACCAGCTGCTAAAGGATCCCCCTTGCTTGTACCTCACACTGTCCTGCGTGTGCCTCCTGGAGGTGAGGAGACAGTCCGGCTTATGTCCCAGGAGACCAGACATGGAGGAGTCAGCAGAGGGCGCTCCCCACATCCTTCAAAATTGGACAGCAGGAGCCGGGTGTTCATCCCTCACTGAGCAGCACTGTCCCCTATCTACCCCCTAACCCCTGTACACTATGCTGCCTCCCAGTTCAGCCTACTGCCCCTGTGCACCCTGTTGCCCCCTGTGCACCCTGCTGCCCCCCAGTTCACCCTGCTGCCCCCCAGTTCACCCTACTGCCCCCGTGCACTCCACTGCCCACCCCCAGTTTAACCTACTGTCCCCTTGTGCATCCTAATGCCCCCCTGTGCACCCTGCTGCCTCCCAGTTCAGCCTACTGCCACCTGTGCACCCTGCTGTCCCCCAGTTCACCCTACTGCCTCCCCCTGTGCACCCTGCTGCCCCCCAGTTCACCCTACTGCCCCCCTGTGCACCCCACTGCCCCCAGTTCACCCTACTGCCCCCTTGTGCATCCTACTGCCGCCCTGTGCACCCTGCTGTCCCCAGCTCATCCTACTTCCTTCCCTATGTGCACCCTGCTGCCCCTCTGCCCCCAAGTTCACTTGACTGCCTCCCTGTGCAACCTGCTGCCCCCCAGTTCACCCTACTGCCCCCCCCACTTCACTCTACTGTGCACCCTGCTGCCCCTCAGTTCACCCTACTGCCACCCTGCTGCCCCCAGCTCACACTAATGCCCCCTGTGCACCACACTGCCCCACTGTGTAACCCTGCCCCCATTTCACCCTACTGCCCCTGCCCCTCAGTTCACCCAACTGCCTCCCTATGCACCCTGCCCTAAGTTGCTGCTGCCCCCTGTGTACCCTGCTGCCCTCTGCCCCCCAGTTCACTCTACTGCCCCCCACATGCACCTGACTACCCCATCTACTCCAATGTTCCCCTGTTTTTTGTCCACTGATAACCATAGTGGGCCCCCGTGACCACACATAATGGGCATTTTTTGCCCACCACTGACCTTAGTGCTCCACACAGCTGTACCAATTTTTAAATTGTGACAGTGGCTTCAGGGGGCAGGAACCCTTACCTGCTGTCATAAGGTAAAGATTGGGGCTAAGGGGGTGAAGGGGGGGGGGGGGCTGCTGCTTAATTATACATTACACCCTAAATACGGGTGTAACATGTTACTAAATGTGATATACTTTAAAATGTGGAAGTAAAATTGCGATTATGTACAGGAGAGAATAGAATACAAGAGTGAGGAATCCGGAGTGATCCCAGCCCAGCAATGATAGGTCTTCACTCTTCACTCTTCATCTCTACTTGGCTTGATCTTTCTACTCCTCATATAATCAATGAGGATTCCACATATCAGGAATACAAGTAGGATGGAGAATACCAGACGGATCATATTCATTGTTGTATAATCTGTAAAACAAATTGTATTCTTATTTTTAAAAAAGAGACATACAATATACAGTATAATGCTAGATTGAGTGTTGCTCCCTCAAAGCTATGGATGTTGGATATTTCCTATAAATGCCTTTTACGGCCACTGCTGTACAATGGGGGAAAATAATTATTTGATCCCCCTCCAGATTTTGTAAGTTTGCCCACTTACAAAGAAATGAAGGGTCTATAATTTTTATCATAGGTTTATTTTAAATGATAGAGACTGAAAATCAACCAAAAATCCAGAAAAAACACACAATACAAATGTTATAAATTGAGTTGCAGTTCAGTGACTAAAATAAGTATTTGATCCCCAAGCAACATCCACTTCCCCCTGCTGTTTGCCGGTCGGTCCGTCACTTACCCCATCGGCGAATGGCAGGCAGCGTGGGGCAGCAGCTCCATATCCTCTCCTTCATGGCGGCTTCCAGCTCCTCCACTCCTCCTTCTAGGCATCCAATAGGATCGCCTGTCCTTTTAGCCAATTGGGTGACCGGTGTCAAAACTGGCTTCCTGATTGGCCGGGAGGAGATCAGTGTTATAAGAGCTAATATTCATTCACTGTTGTAACACACCAGGAAAGGCCTGCAGACCATGCTTATTGGGCAGCCTTCATGGCCAGTGTCGGGGGATAAGGTGCTCGAATTCCACAATAAAGTACATTCCACAGTGCCCCATAGGAGCCCAGACAAGCTGCTTCCAAAAACCACCGGGGCATTGGACTTGTCTGATATCAGCCAATTGTGCGTGTGGGTCAACTGGCCAGCCAGATCAGGACAAACCCCAGGGCCCCTGTTCGGTTAGAATCTCGGCCGGCTCATGCCCCAGAGAAAAGAGAGCAAAGTTGTATTTACTGTATTAGGCGGCACACTTTTTTGGATATCCACACAGGGGAAGGTTCTAAGGACATAAAGAAAAACAAGGCAATAGCTTCATCTTGAATAAATGAATTCACCCAATCAGGGAGAGGGGGAGATGGGCCCAGGACTTCAACCTCTCCTTCATAGTTTGCACCAATGGAGATAAATTTAGCCTTTAGTAGTCTGCAGGGGATTGAGAGATGTGGATACCAAGATATTTAACCTGACCTGTCCATACCAAGGGAAGAGTGGGGTCCACCTGGGATCTTGCTGCATTCTCAACTGAGACCTGTTTCTTCATTGGCCGAAAAGGAGAAGCGATTTTATTGGCCTAGGAGGAGGAAGGAGGAGACGCACGGCCGCCATGATGCCGAGGAGGAGACGCAGGGGAAGCCACCGCTCCTCGTCTGGAGAGAAGCGCTGCCGGCGTCAAAAATGGGGTAAGTGCAGGGCTGGTAACCGACCGACTGGGGTGTGGGTGGCCCGACCGACTGGGGGGGATAGTTTTTGTGGGTGCATTGTTTGCCACCCCCCCAAAAAAAATATACCACCAGCTGTCACCAGCTCCTAGAAGCTAAACAATGTTATCCTATGTGTCCATGCACACTACTTTAGGCTATTAGCGTTTTTTGAGCTTCAGTGTCTAGAAGCAGAAAAAATATGTTTTTGTAGAGTTTCCAGGAGCATTGTTCCAGCAGAAACGCTCCTAAACTCTCCCAAATGCTCCTAAATGCTACTAATTTGAGCTTTTATCTTTTCCCTTTTACTGCAAAAATTCCAATAAAATGTGAATGCTCCTAAACGCTGCTAAAACGCTACTACAAAACCAGCTTTTTTTTATCCGGTGATTTTTTCCCAGCATTTTTTTTAGCTTAAAAGAAAATGCTAGTGTGCATGGAGCCTAATAGTTTATAAAAATAAATATTAATATTAATAATAATAATAATAAAAACCATAATAGTGGTTAGGAAGGGAGGACCCTCACCATGCCAACATCCAAAAAATATATATATATATATATATATATATATAAGAATTGAGGAACTCAAAAATAGGTGGACTTTGTGGGCACATAATGAGAGGAGAAATCATTAAAAAAATTAAAAAAAAGACACAGTTACCAGTTACCCAATAGTGCAGTTACAGAAGACTGGATTGAAAGTGTAACGATTAACATAATAATATGTCTAATAAAGTAAATTGATCCAAAAATGCCTCCAAAACTTGCTCGTCTACGTGTTTCACTAAATATTAGCTTCCTCAGGACAACTACTGGGTAGGTGCTGGTGAATCTGTAACTCAGAGTATAGGGACACCTCACAAGATGGATGTCTGTTTTATCTTGTGAGGTGTCCCTATACTCTGAGTTACACTTTCACCAGCACCTACCCAGTATTTGTCCTGAGGAAGCTAATATTTACTGAAACACGTCAAAGAGCACGTTTTGGAGGCGTTTTTTGGATCAATTTTCTTTATTAGACATATTATTCATTCAATCTTTACACTTTCGATCCAGCCTTCTGTAACTGCACTATTGGGTAACTGGTAACTGTGTCTTTATAGGGTGTTGATTGTATGTTTTCTATAAAGACACAGTTACCAGTTACCCAATAGTGCAGTTACAGAAGGCTAGATTGAAAGTGTAAGGATTGACTTAATAATATGTCTAGTGAAGAAAACTGATCCAAGAACGCCTCCAAGACTTGCTCGTTGACGCGTTTCACTAAATATTAGCTTCCTAAGGAGAAATACTGGGTAGGTGCTGGTGAATCTGTAACTCAGAGTACAGGGACACCTCACAAGATGGATGTCTGTCTTATCTTGTGAGGTGTCCCTATACTCTGAGTAACAGATTCATCAGCACCTACCCAGTATTTGTCCTGAGGAAGCTAATATTTAGTGAAACGCGTCAACAAGCAAGTTTTGGAGATGTTTTTGGATCAATTTTCTTTATTAGACATATTATTAAGTCAATCCTTACACTTTCAATCCAGCCTTCTGTAACTGCACTATTGGGTAACTGGTAACTGTGTCTTTAAAGGGTGTTGATTGTATGTTTTCAATATGTTTTTTAATTATGTTGTAATAAAATGTATCATTTTTTTAATGATTTCTTCTCTCATTATGTGCCCACAAAGTCCACCTATTTTTTGAGTTTCTCAATCCTTATATATGCTTCCAAATGAAAGAATTATGCAGAATTTCATCCGATAACGAATTGCACATCTAATGCCCCGTACACACGGTCGGATTTTCCGATGGACATTGTCCGATCGGAGCGTGTTGTCGGAAATTCCGACCGTGTGTGGGCGCCATCGGACATTTTCCATCGGATTTTCCGACACACAAAGTTGGACAGCAGGAGATAAAATTTTCCGACAACAAAATCCGATCGCGTCAATTCCGACCGTGTGTGGCCTGTTCCGACGCACAAAGTGCCACGCATGCTCAGAAGAAATTCCGACACGGGACAGCTCGCTCTGGTAAACTTATGCCGCATACACACGGTCGGACTTTCTAGAAAGCTAGGTCCGACATACTTGCCGCCAGACTTCCGGCGGACTACCGCCGGACTTTCTGAACGGCCGGACTTGCCTACACACGGCCGGACTTTCCGGAATCCGGTCTTCCCGACGGACTTCCGCCGGACTTTCAGAATGAACGGACTTTCCCACACACGGACAAGTCCGTTCATTTTGAACGTGACTTGGGTACGACGGGACTAGAAAAGGAATTCAATCTCGCCGCTTTTTTTGGCGAGATTGAAACCTTGCGAGCCCCGTCGCAGGCCCTTAGGTCTGGTATGGAACTTTAAGGGGAACCCCCTATGCCGAAAAACCGGCGTGGGGGTCCCCCCCAAAATCCATACCAGACCCCGATCCGAGCACGCAGCCCGGCCGGTCAGGAAAGGGGGTGGGGACGAACGAGCGCCCCCCCCCCTCTTGAACCGTACCAGGCCGCATGCCCTCAACATGGGGGGGTGCTTTGGGGGAGGGGGCGCCTTGCGGTGCCCCCCCCACCACAAAGCACCTTGTCCCCATGTTGATGAGGACAAGGGCCTCTTCCCAACAACCCTGGCCGTTGGTTGTCGGGGTCTGCGGGCGGGGGGCTTATCGGAATCCGGGAGCCCCCTTTAATAAGAGGGCCCCCAGATCCCGGCCCCCCCACCCTATGTGAATGAGTATGGGGTACATGGTACCCCTACCCATTCACCTAGGTAAAAAGTGTCAATAATAAAACACAACACAGGTTTTTAAAATAATTTATTAAACAGCTCCGGGGGGGGGGGTCTTCTTCCGTCTTCGGGGGTCCCTCCGGTTCATCTTCTCCCGGCGTCCGGTTGGTTCTTCTCCGCTCTCCGGCCTCTTCTCCCGGTGTCCCAGGTCTTCGGCCGGCCCCTCCGCTGTCTTCAGGTAGCTCTATTGCCAGCGGAGGTCCGGACTTCTGGGCTTCTTGGCTTCTTGTGTTCTCTTCTCTTCCCCCAGATGTTGACACGATGCTCTCTCCGGCTGGACTGGTCTCTGAGGGCTGCGTTGTGACTTATATAGGCGGAGACCCCGCCCCCATATGATGTCACAGTCCCTGGGCATGCTGGGACTGTGACGTTTTAGGGGGCGTGGTCGACCACGCCCCCTAAAACGTCACAGTCCCAGCATGCCCAGGGACTGTGACATCATATGGGGGCGGGGTCTCCGCCTATATAAGTCACAACGCAGCCCTCAGAGACCAGTCCAGCCGGAGAGAGCATCGTGTCAACATCTGGGGGAAGAGAAGAGAACACAAGAAGCCAAGAAGCCAAGAAGCCCAGAAGTTCGGACCTCCGCTGGCAATAGAGCTACCTGAAGACAGCGGAGGGGCCGGCCGAAGACCTGGGACACCGGGAGAAAAGGCCGGAGAGCGGAGAAGAACCAACCGGACGCCGGGAGAAGATGAACCGGAGGGACCCCCGAAGACGGAAGAAGACCCCCCCCCGGAGCTGTTTAATAAATTATTTTAAAAACCTGTGTTGTGTTTTATTATTGACACTTTTTACCTAGGTGAATGGGTAGGGGTACCATGTACCCCATACTCATTCACATAGGGTGGGGGGGCCGGGATCTGGGGGCCCTCTTATTATAGGGGGCTCCCGGATTCCGATAAGCCCCCCGCCCGCAGACCCCGACAACCAACGGCCAGGGTTGTCGGGAAGAGGCCCTTGTCCTCATCAACATGGGGACAAGGTGCTTTGTGGTGGGGGGGCACCGCAAGGTGCCCCCTCCCCCAAAGCACCCCCCCATGTTGAGGGCATGCGGCCTGGTACGGTTCAGGAGGGGGGGAGGGCGCTCGTTCGTCCCCACCCCCTTTCCTGACCGGCCGGGCTGCGTGCTCGGATCGGGGTCTGGTATGGATTTTGGGGGGACCCCCACGCCGGTTTTTCGGCGTAGGGGGTTCCCCTTAAAGTTCCATACCAGACCTAAGGGCCTGGGATGCCCCCCGCGCTCGCCGCAATGGGAAAATTTGTTTTTCCTATTGCAGCGAGCGCGAGATGCAGTAACCTGCTCCTCCGTCGTATCTGGTCCTTCGGACTAGCATACAGACGAACGGGCTTTCCGTCAGGAACTGAGTCCGGCGGAGGTACGACGTAAAGATTTGAAGCAGGCTTCAAATCTAAAGTACGTCGGATTTCCGCCCGAAACGGTCCGTCGGAAGTCCGATGGAGACCACACACGGTCAGATTGTCCGCCGGACTTGGTCCGGCGGCGTCCGTCGGACTTTTGCAGGTGGAAAGTCCGACCGTGTGTACGCGGCATTAGCGTTCGCAATGGATACAGCACTTTCGTCACGCTGCAATGTAAAAAATGGTTTAATACAGCGCACTCTCTTTATAATGTGACAAGAATTAAGTAGTTTTGCTGCTCATATTCACACACACTTCTCACAAAGTTTTATTTGTGTTTTTTTAGTGGGATTCCCTCAATATATTGTTATTAGTTGTCACATCTGACAGTTTTATATTTTTTATGTTTTTTTTTTTTGTTTTTAAGCCTTTTTTTTTCTTTAATGTTTGGATTTTTTCCAAGGCTGATCTTTGTTCAATGTTATTTTTATTTTTACTCCAGAATATTTTTGTGTGTGTTTTGTGTGGCAAGTTACCCCAACACCATTGATATCTTTTATCATTTAATCTCCATGAGATTTTTTGTTGTTGGTGTCCCTTGTTCATTTCACATTGTATATTAGAAATGTACCTGAATCCTCACAAACAAACCATCATTTTTGAAGTAAAACACATAGGAGAGTATAATTCAAAACAAAAATCCTTTATTAAGGGCTCAGAACCAAACAAAGAGGAAGGCAACACTGGATCAACAGGAGAAATTAGTGAAGCCTGGGACCCCCACGGCAGACATCAATTCTTAAACCTCAAAATTGGTGGCCTGAGGAGTCCATATGTAAGGGAGGGCAGTCTGGTCCGGGATTCACAGAGATCCGGATAGCAGCAGATGACATCAGTGTCCCCAGGCTGTGGTACCACAAGAGGCTGCATCTTTTGGCCGACCAGACTGGATCCAGGGTCCTCACTGTCTGGTCTTCCTTTCACGCTTCCTTCCGGGCTGTGGCTGTGCAGTTGGAGATGTGGCAGGAGGAGGAGTAGGACCTGGAGGAGGAGTAGGACCTGCAGGAGGGGGAGGAGGACCATCCCAAAGCTGTGTGTGAGGTGTAATTTGGCCCCTCACACCTTTCGCTAGAGCCTCTGATATGAGGGCCTCACACATGGCTTTTTGGCCCTCCTCCATCCTCTGCATTTTATAGGCTATGAATGCAGCAAGGTTCTCCTGCCTGGTGTGGGGTGCTCCCAGGACCTCTGTAGCCCTACAAAAAAATCTGATAGCCGCCTCCTCTAGGCTACTCCTCCTGCTGCCACTTTCTGTTTTCAGGGTGGGTGGAGGGACCTGCAGATCAGCCACCTCCTGGCTGAGACTTCCCTGTGTATGAAAAGGGGACATGGTTTTAGTTTTGGCATCATCAATCACAATCCTAAATTAGTACTCCCAACTAACATCTAGTTAACATCATTGATTGGACAAGCAGAAATATTTAGAGGAATGCTATACCTGGCTCAATCTGGGCTCCTCCACATGTGGCCTGGAAGGCCCAGGTTGGGCATCAGAAGCCTCAGCCGGGGGGGAAGGAAGCGTGGAAGGAAGACTGGAGAGTGATGACCTGGGTTCAGTCTGGCCTGCCAGAAAGTGCAGCCTGTCATAGTACAACATCCTGGGGACATAGATGTCATCTGCTGCTCCGGATCTCTGTGAATCCAGGACTTTCTTGCGCTCCCTCAGATATGTGCTCCTCAGGCCACCAATGAAAATCTTTAAATAGGTGATGTCTGGGGATCACCTGCTTCACAATTTCACACAATTGCTCCAGTGCTGCCTTCCTCTTTGCTTGGTTCTTGTAATGGGGGTGTTTAATCTCCCACAGACAGGGCAGCTCCCTTAGCATCTCTATGAAGACTGAAATGAAGTCCTGATCTTTCAGTACCATATCCATGTTCACTGCAAGACACAACACAAGACAAAGCCTAATGTCACACCAAACTCTCCTAATCTTGTTACAATATAGGCCTCAATCTATAGAAGCAGTATAGGCCCAAGTTTGTCTCTTACCTTCGTTCTTACGATCGCCGCGTTCAATGCTCCTTCCTCCGCTCACAGATTAAACGTAATACGCACGCGTGTTACGCTTTATATACACTGCGCATGCGTTTAACTCCGCCCGCCCCTGATGTTCTTTCTAGTGTATTCCCCGCCCCTTTTCGTTCGGCGCAGTGGGGGAAGAGCATGATGGCGGAGTTACAACAGGTGCGTGATAATTCTAACAACGAGGAGGAGGAGGAGGAAAGCCCGGATCCAGGCACGTCCCGATCCAGAAGGAGACGTTTTAAGGCCACAAATATGTCGTTTGGGGAGATGTTGGAGATGGTCGACATCATGAAGAAGTCCGACTATGACGGAAAATATGGGCCTTACCCCCACCCCAACATCAGAAAGGCCAAAATCATTGGTAAAGTGGTCCGGAGTCTGGAGAGGAATTTCGGGGTACGAAGATCAAAAGATCAGCTCAGGAAGCGGTGGTCGGACCTGAAGTTGAGAGAGCCAGAGCAGTACCGAAAGATCCGGAGAGTGCTGCAAAAAAGTAAGTAGTTGTGCTGTGTTCCTATTCTTTCTGTCTTTATTCCGTTCGTTCTGCTCCATATGCTTTTAGTAATTGTAACGTTTAAAAAGGTCAACTTTAATGTTCATGGCCCATTATTCGTTCGTATCAAACATTTTTCTTTCGGCCCCTAGAACACCATTGTTTAGGCCATATGCATTTTCACACATTTTTGGGGGCCTACTTGGATGCCAAATATTTGTTTGTGTAGATGGGTTTGTTACTAGAATGAAATGCAAACTAGATTGTGTGTAAGGAGAGGACACTGAGCAGCTGTTTTCACATCTGGACACTGGAGCACTAGTGTGGGACACAAGAACACCATTTTTATTAGGGGGCCACACAGGTGCTCCAGTGTATACTATAGGGGGGTCTCCATCTGTGAAGCTTGTACCAAACAGGTAAAGTATTGCAGCTTGACAAAGGGCAATAAAAAATATACATCTTGGAACTCGGCTAAAATAGACAATTGTACCCCACTTCCAAGCAATGTTTCCTATTTCTATAGTTCTGCCATCAAATATCTGTGTGCTAAGTATATCATTTTTGTTTTACATAGGGGAGAAAAGACTAGGACACCACTCATCCCAGGAGACCAGAGACCCCCCCCCCCCTCTGGAAGAAGGGGGACTACCCCAAACACAAGATGCTGAGCAGGAGGAAGAAGACGTGGTGGAGATTGGCACCACAACAGGTGAGTGTCTGCGACCACAGACTCAGGTAAAAGAGATGGCTGGTGGCACATTTTTGAGACCTTTTTTTTTGTTCTTTATCTCTTTTTAGGTGATCGTGATGTGAGGGATCCAGAACGCTTTACATCTGAAAGTGCCCCGATACTGATAGGGGAGATCATGGGGTGTAATCTCCAATTGCAAAACATCCAGCAACAAATCAGTGATGTTATTAAAAAAAAATAATAACGTCATTGGTGTTTTGGGGCGAATTTAAACCCCACAAAATCACCTGTTTTATCGTACCAAACTTTTTTCAATGTTTAGAAAAGCCAAATTTGGAGGATGCACACAGTGTGCCAACATGTGCTATCTGCCATCACGGGAGATCAATGGACGCGTTTTGGGGGGGCAACCCCTTCCTCAAGTATAAAGTAGCGTTGAGGAAGGGCTTGCTCCCCCCAAACACGTCCCTTGATCCCCCATGATGGCAGATAGCACATGTGGACATTTGTAAATTGGTGTGCATCTTCCAAATTTGGCTTTTCCAGGGGTGATTTCCCCCCATCTGAACGCTATATCAAACCCAGTTCCTAAATACTGATGTCTGATATAGCCTTCAGGTTTTACCTAATGTGAACTTTGTAAGTTCAAGTTTTTTGGCTTTCTTGTTGGTTTTACACAGGCCTGTTTTATCTGAAATGGATATTTTGATTTTTCATAATGCTACTGCAAACATTGTTATACAACAAACATGTTGGTTTGTTTTAAAAACCTTTGGTAAATGCGCATGTGATTGTGCAGGTATAAAAAAGTGCCTTACTCAAGAATGTGTGGATTATTGTCTCAACACTACAACACTTTTGGGGTGATGTAATTGTTGTTTTATGCACAAATGGGGGTTATTTCCTAAGGGCAAATCCTCTTTGCACTACAAGTGCAGGTTCAGTGCAGTTGCAAGTGCACTTGTAGTGAAATGTGTTTTTGCATTTAGGAAGTACCAGCCAACACTATTCTTTATAAGGTTACCCAATCACAACATTTTCTGCACTCAACACATTTCTGTCAGGGTCAGCTAAAACAAACACAAGCAGTAAATGTCCACCAAGAATTTCTTTTGGTTGTTTTTTATTTGAAAAAGGTGTCACATATTGTCTGGCATATTGATAGCCCCCCTACCCGCAAAGAACTCCAGGTATCGTAACCGGACATCACGGGCATTCAGGGAGGGCAAGCCAGGACGGCCGCTTTCAAGTGCCGTCATTGTTGATGTATTTGGGATTCCGGCCTCAGGCCCAACTGAGCCAGCATAGTTGGCTGAATGTTTTCATAGAAAATTATGGAGAACACAGCAGGCAAGTATTATATGGTTCAGTTTATACTCCGCCATATGGATGGGTGTCATAAATAATCGGAACCGGCTGGCCAGGATTCCAAATGTGTTCTCCACCACTCTTCGGGCTCTGGCCATCCGGTAATTAAAAACCCTCTGTTCCGGAGTGATGGCTTGCCTCATGCAGGTATCCTGCCTGCTGATATAGGGGGTCAGCGAAGCCAACGAACGGTGAAATACGGGGTCCGTCATCCTGAGAAAGTTCCTGAAATCATCAGGATTATTCTCACGGATCTCACGGAGCAAAGGCATATGAGAGAACTGGTCACGCTGAAGCAACCAATTCTTGGTCCATGAACTCCTCCCCACCCTGTTCATGGACTGGACTTGTGTCAAGGTAAGGATCCCAACACCAAGCCCCCGCACAGCACGAACTCTACGAGGAGTACGCATACGCAACGTGGCTAGAAAACGGTCGGCTGCTCAGAACGAAGTAACAGAACGCACTGAAGAACAGCAAGGCCTGTGAAGAGCGACCTGAAAAACAGCAACGAGTGGACAAGATCGCACAGAAAACTCCGATACGAACTGACTGCACGCACTAAAGAGCAGATACAAACCCACAAGCACAAACTGAACGGCAGAAAACGATCTGAAAGCCACGAGTCTGAAAAAGCGCGACTCGTCTCTCACCAAACTTTTACTAACACGAGATTAGCAAAAGGAGCCCAAAGGGTGCCTCGCTTGGTTCTGAACTGGCCTTTTCTAGTCTCGTCGTACGTGCTTGACGTCACCGCGTTCTTGGCGATCGGAAATTCCGACAACTTTGTGCGACCGTGTGTAGGCAAAACAAGTTTGAGCCAACATCCGTCGGAAAAAATCCGAGGATTTTGTTGTCGGAATGTCCGAACAAAGTCCGACCGTGTGTACGGGGCATAATAAAGATACATTTTAAAATCCAGAGAAAATGGAGGAGATGAAATTTGAATGTTCACTTACTGTTCACTGTGAGGTCATACAGCTGTATACAAAAGGATTTCCTTCTCTCAAAATGTCCCATATACAATCCCGAGTCCTCTCTGGTCAGTTTAGTGACAATGAGGTCACCATGAGGTGTAGCTTTCAGCCGTTTGTTGAGTTCTTCATCTAGTGGATTAATTTTCATGTTAGCCTCAATTTCTGAGAATGAATAAATCATGTATGTGTCTTAGAAACTATAAACACAACATTTAAAAGTAAAGAAATGCAAATGTAGAAATGTAGGTCATTAACCACTTAAGGACCGAGCCTCTTTCTGCGATTTGTTTTCTAACACCCTAGAGAATAAAATGGCGGTCGTTGCAATACTTTCTGGCACATCGTATTTGCGCAGCGATCTTACAAGCGCACTTTTTTTGGAAAAAATACACTTTTTTGAATTAAAAAAAAAGACAGCAGTAAAGTTAGCCCAATTTTTTTTTATATTGTGAAAGATAATGTTACACCGAGTAAATTGATACCAACATGTCACGCTTCAAAATTGCGCCAGCTCGTGGAATGGCGACAAACTTTTATCCTTAAAAATCTCCATAGGCGACGTTTAAAAACTGACACATTTTTGGGGACCAGTGATACTAATACACTGATAATCAGTGCTCAAATTTGCACTGTCACTGTACTAATGACATTGGCTGGGAAGGGGTTAACATCAGGGATGATCAAAGGGTAAAACTGTGTGCCTAGCTAATGTTACAGTGTAGTGGGGAAGGTGCTTTTACAAGTAGAAGGCACAGATTAAAGTTCACGCTTTACAGGAATACAGGATCCATGCTATTTATACTGACAGAACGGCAATCTGCCTTGTTTACATAGGCAGACTGTCATTCTGTCAGTGTACCGAACGATAAGCGGGTGTCGGCAGACATCGGGACCGCGGGACCCGCTGTGTAAAATCTGCCCTGTAGCAGTAAATATGGTATGGGGCGATGGGCAAGTGGTTAAGTACAGAAAAATCCCTGTTGATCCTGCCAGAATTCCAGAGTCAATGGAACGCCCTGTACTGAAATCTCAAATGTTATCATGTCCTCTGACTTGCTGGGACTTTGGGTTGTCTGTCCTGGGGGTTTTCCCTCTGCCACAGGAGTCAGGAGTTTAAAAATTGCCTGGAGAGGTTTATGAATCCAGACCAGCCACCATTCTTAAATATGTGTCTGTAGTGGCCAAACCGCCAGCATTTTTGGTACTCTTTGGGGTCCCTGTGCAGTGAGGTTGGGGTGAGTAATTCTTGGAGGAGGCCTGTTTAAAGGCGGCCACATCCTGAGCTAGTTTCATCAGCATGGTTTGCATCGCTACTGCACTACGGCTGCACTGTATTGTGTACTGTGTACACCACCAGAAAAGTAGTAGCAACTTTACTATGGCTGCACTGTATTGTGTACACCACCAGAAGTGTA
Organism: Lithobates clamitans; assembly: GCA_037952925.1. NCBI lineage: Eukaryota > Metazoa > Chordata > Amphibia > Anura > Ranidae > Lithobates > Lithobates clamitans. Next base: position 674,322 of record JBBGZY010000791.1, read on the forward strand.
GTAGAAACAGTACACCATGGAATGCACTGTAGATATAGGCGACACTAGATGCAGAGTATTATATATATATATATATATATATATATATATATATATATACACACACAAGACTATATATATATATATATATATATATATATATATATATATATAGTATCTCACAAAAGTGTTTTTATAAATATTTTATTATATCTTTTCATGTAAAGTAGTGAGTGTACAGCTTGTATAACAGTGTAAATTTGCTGTCTCCTCAAAATAACTCAACACACAGCCATTAATGTCTAAACTGCTGGCAACAAAAGTGAGTACACCACTAAGAGAAAATGTCCAACTTGGGCCCAATTAGCCATTTTCCCTCCCCGGTGTCATGTGACTCGTTAGTGTTACAAGGTCTCAGGTGTGAATGGGGAGCAGGTGTGTTAAATTTGGTGTTATCAACATGGCACCTCATGGCAAAGAACTCTCTGAGGATCTGAAAAAAAGAATTGTTGCTCTACATAAAGATGGCCTAAGCTATGAGAAGATTGCCAAGACCCTGAAACTGAGCTGCAGCATGGTGGCCAAGACCATACAGCGGTTTAACAGGACAGGTTCCACTCAAAACAGGCCTCGCCATGGTCGACCAAAGAAGTTGAGTGCACGTGGTCAGCGTCATATCCAGAGGTTGTCTTTGGGAAATAGACATATGAGTGCTGCCAACATTGCTGCAGAGGTTGAAGGGGGTCAGCCTGTCAGTGCTCCGACCATACGCTGCACACTGCATCAAATTGGTCTGCATGGCTGTTGTCCCAGAAGGAAGCCTCTTCTAAAGATGATGCACAAGAAAGCCTGCAAACAGTTTGCTGAAGACAAGCAGACTAAGGACATGGATTACTGGAACCATGTCCTGTGGTCTGATGAGACCAAGATAAACTTATTTGGTTCAGATGGTGTCAAGAGTGTGTGGCGGCAACCAGGTGAGGAGTACAAAGACAAGTGTGTCTTGCCTACAGTCAAGCGTGGTGGTGGGAGTGTCATGGTCTGAGGCTGCATAAGCGCTGCCGGCACTGGGGAGCTACAGTTCATTGAGGGAACCATGAATGCCAACATGTACTATGACATACTGAAGCAGAGCATGATCCCCTCCCTTCGGAGACTGGGCTGCAGGGCAGTATTCCAACATGATAATGACCCCAAACACACCTCCAAGATGACCACTGCCTTGCTAAAGAAGCTGAGGGTAAAGGTGATGGACTGGAGGAGCGCAAGGTCTCTAACATCCACCAGCTCCGTGATGTCGTCATGGAGGAATGGAAGAGGACTCCAGTGCCAACCTGTGAAGCTCTGGTGAACTCCATGCCCAAGAGGGTTAAGGCAGTGCTGGAAAATAATGGTGGCCACACAAAATATTGACACTTTGGTCCCAATTTGGACATTTTCACTTAGTGTGTACTCACTTTTGTTGCCAGTGTTTTAGACATTAATGGCTGTGTGTTGAGTTATTTTGAGGGGGCAGCAAATTTACACTGTTATACAAGCTGTACACTCACTACTTTACATTGTAGCAAAGTGTCATTTCTTCAGTGTTGTCACATGAAAAGATATAATAAAATATTTACAAAAATGTGAGGGGTGTACTCACTTTTGTGAGATACTGTATATATGTATTAATATACCTCCTGAAGTATATTAGAAATAGTACACCACGGATTGCACTGTAGATATAGGCTACACTGGATGCAGAGTATATATATATATATATATATATATATATATATATATATATATATACACACATATAAATATAAATACATATACATATGTATATAAAATATATATACACACTAGACTGACTGTATATATATATATATATATATATATATATATATATATCAGATACACTGGCACTAACTGAATAACCTGCCTGCATAATCTAAATCACACTCTCTCTCTCTCTGTCCACGCCAACAACACTACACAGGGATGCCGTGTAGGCAGCCTTATATAGTGTGGGGCATGGACTTAGTCCCCCTGAGCCATGTTTGGCCAAATGCACCCTGCCTTTGGTCAATTATGGCTCTCTTAGCAGAGGGTGCTGGGATTGTCCAAAGCATGCAGGTCAAGTGCATGCTTTGGCCAATCTTCATACAGCAATGCACTGCGATCTTGTAGTGCATTATGGGGGCGTTCCATGGGCGCTCGAATTTCCCGCGAATGCCCCATATTGTTCGTTCTTCGGCGAATGGGCGAACACCCGATGTTCGAGTCAAACCTATGAGCTCATCCCTAATGACAGGCTGTATGCTGCACCTGGGCTGCCTGGATGGAGGAAATTTAACTGCAATTACACAGAATGGGCTCAGCTACCTGTGTGTAAGAGACACAAAACTCAATAAAAGTAACGTGAACTTTCCCTCTGCACTAACTCTCCCTCTTCATGTCATGCAATCTATTCAAGAGAATCAGCCAATTTGAAACTGTGCACTCCATGTAGCATCCTCCTGCACCCTGCACGTAGAATCCCCCTGCACCCTGCACATAGCATCCTCCTGAACTCTGCACATAGCATCCTCCTGCACCCTGCACGTAGCATCCTCCTGCACCCTGCACATAGCATCCTCCTGCACCCTGCACGTAGCATCCTCCTGCACCCTGCACATAGCATCCTCCTGCACCCTGCATGTAGCATCCTCCTGAAATCTGCACGTAGCATCCTCCTGCACCCTGCACGTAGCATCCTCCTGCACCCTGCACGTAGCATCCTCCTGCACCCTGCACATAGCATCCTCCTGCACCCTGCACGTAGCATCCTCCTGCACCCTGCACATAGCATCCTCCTGCACCCTGTACATAGCATGATCCTGCACCCTGCACATAGCATCCTCCTGAACCCTGCACGTAGCATCCTCCTGAACCCTGCACATAGCATCCTCCTGCACCCTGCACGTAGCATCCTCCTGCACCCTGCACATAGCATCCTCCTGCACCCTGTACATAGCATGATCCTGCACCCTGCACATAGCATCCTCCTGAACCCTGCACGTAGCATCCTCCTGAACCCTGCACGTAGCATCCTCCTGCACCCTGCACATAGCATCCTTCTGAACCCTGCACATAGCATCCTCCTGAACCCTGCACGTAGCATCCTCCTGCACCCTGCACGTAGCATCCTCCTGCACCCTGCACATAGCATCCTTCTGAACCCTGCACGTAGCATCCTCCTGCACCCTGCACGTAGCACCAGCATTACCTGGAGCAGCCCCTGCCCAGATTGGATTTTAATTTTGCCACCCCATCTCTCCCTCCAAGTTTTTTCTCTATCTTTTCTTCTTAACATTTGGTAGTATCTTTTTTTTATCTCATGGATGTGAGAAATAACGTATATATCATATAATTATTCCATAAACACATACCACACACACTGCATATATAATTTGAGAAAAATATGCTTATAAAATAGTTTACCATTTGCCAATAAAAAAAAAATATGTCCCCGGATTTCATTTGAAAAATCTGGTCACCTTACCTTACCTATAGAAAGTCGATATTTGGTCAATGATGTCACAAGCATCCCCACCTCTTTATTACATGTGGCTGCATGGTGGGAAATTCCCTGGCTGCAGCTGATTGAACCAGTAGACTTCATGACAATATTTATTCATCAGCAATTAGCACGTACCATGGCTTTTTTCATCCATATGATTAACCAATGCTGTCCAGCCAACTACTCTGATGTACGTCTGATCCATGGGTAGAGTAACTTCTCCGCCTTCTAGACCTGATACAGTGATTTTTTCTCCACAGACTGAAATAGTGTCCATTTCTGAGGAAGAGAGAGAGTGTTATTCAGTTTCAAAAACTTTTATCCATTGTGTTGTGACAGCAGCTCCACTACTCTACTGCAAGCTATACAGATGTACCCTTCAATATATGATGAAAGACCACTACTGGGAAAAAAATGACACAAATTACTCTCAGTGCAAATAAAGTTGGATGATAAAAAAGTGTTCTTTGTAGATAAATTCACATCATATCAATTCCAATCGTACCGTACTTTATGATCAACTTCATTTGAGTGGTCAAGTGCAAATGGTGTGCTCCAAGTAGCCCCAGGTGGACAGGACCTCACCTTTCAAGATGGACCTTCAGTTTCAGATAAAATAATTTGTGGAAACTGATTTGGAAGCTGGACCTGGCACATATTTATTGATATAGCCCTGTACCCAAAATAAATTTATATAATAATTATAATTGTACTGTGTCCTCTGCACAGTGTGTACCTAAAGCTACCTGAAGAAAATTGGTGGTGTTCTTCTGATCCTATTAGTACCACAGGCAAGCAGCTGCAGTATTTACAGTTAGTGTACTGTGTCCTCTGCACAGTCTGCACCTAAAGCTACCTGAAGACATGTAAGAGAAAAACAATTCCATAACAATTGCTGGTGTTCTCATACTAATAATACTACAGGCAGGCAGTTGATTCTGCTAGCTGCAGTATCAGTATATATACACATCCCAGCTTTGTGCAGCTACATCTGACTGCAAGCCATTAGTATGTCTGGAAGGCCAACAAGGAGAGGCTGACAGTCACAAGCCAATAAAAGAGGGCAAGCAGGCTCTGTGTCTAGAGGCATTAGTGCTGGTCGTGGAGACAGTGCATCCTCATCAGCACGTGGCTGTGGGACAGGCTTGTCCTTTTTTTCGGCAGCTGGCCGCGTTGAGCCGCAACATGCGAAAGACTTGGTAGATTGGATGACCAAGCCATCCTCATCCTCCTCATCCTCTCTCACCCAGGCTCAGGGTACTTTGTCTGGCAACGCAGCTGCCAACGCAGCCTCTTACCTCGGCTCAATGGCATCAGTCACTCCTTCACTAGCTCCACCATGTACTCCTGAGGAGTCCCCCGAACTGTTTGACCACAGTGTTGCGTACATGCTCCAGGAGGATGCCCAGCGTTTTGAAGGCTCCGATGATGGTACCCAGCTAGAGGAAGGCAGTAACGTGAGCCCAGAGAGAGGTGGTGCCCAAGAAGGACAGCAATCTGGCAGTCATGTTCCCCCAGCTGCAGCATACTGCCAGCTTTGCTCCAGTGATGAGGAGGGAGGGGATGATGAGGTCACTGACTCCACGTGGGTGCCTGATAGGGTAGAGGAGGAGGAGGAGGCACATCTCCAATGAGGCAGGATGCCCTCTAGGGGCCAGCTTAAGGGCAGCACACCGACTGCATCACACCGCAGAGCTCCACATGTGCAGAGCGCTGCTGTCTCTGCGCGTTATTCCAAAAGTTCTTTGGTGTGGGCCTTTTTTGAGACGAGTGCATTAGATCCCACCGCTGCTATTTGCAACATGTGTCTCAAGCGTATCTCGCATGGCCAAAACATCACCTTATGTTTGACCAGACATATGTCGACCTGCCATGCAGTTCATTGGCAAGCGTACCTAAAAGACCCACACCAAAGAACAAAGCGGACCTCTCCTTGCTCCTCATCAGCTGGGATCTCCAACCCCACTATACCTTCAGTCCTCTCTGAAACTTGCACTGAGAGGAATGAAGGTGTAGAATTAGGTGTGTCACAACCAAGTACTTGCGGGCCATCTGCTAATCGGTACACCAACGTCAGATTGTACCAGGCAAATTTCCCTGCCCAAGCTGCTGCACCGCCGAAAGAAGTTTGCTCCCAGCCATCCACATGCTAGCTTGGCTAAATTGCTAGCACTTCAACTGCTGCCGTTTCAGTTGGTAGAATCTGCCCCCTTCCGTGAGTTTGTGGAATGTGGGGTTCCTCAGTGGCAGGTTCCCAAACGCCACTTTTTCTCACAGAAGGCGATTCCGGCTCTCTACCGGAATGTGGAAAGCAATGTCTTGGCCTCGCTGGACAGGGCGGTCAGCTGTAAGGTTCATATTACCGCTGGCTCATGGCCCAGCAGGCATGGACAGGGACATTACCTATCATTCACCGCACACTGTGTGGCTCTTCTGGCAGCTGGGAAGGATGCAGGACAGGGTGTGGTAGTGTTGGAGGTTGTCCCACCACTAGCCTCCAAAATTCTACTAGTGGTGATTCTGCCACACCTCTCTCCTCCACCCCCTCCTCTTCTTCTTCCTCCATGGCCTCTTCCTGTGGTGATTTGTCCTCGGAAACCAGCGTTACTCCATAGGCATTCAAGGGGCTATGCAAGCACGCAGGCAAAAAGATGCCATGCGGTGCTTGAGCTGGTGTGCTTGGGGGACAGGAGCCACACTGGGGCAGAGGTTCTGTCAGCTCTGCAGGGGCGGGTTCAGAGGTGGTTGGTGCCATGCCAGCTTAAGGCAGGTATGGTGGTTTGCGACAATGGCACCAACCTCCTCTCCGCCCTCCGACAGGGAAAACTGACCCATGTGCCCTGTTTGGCTCACGTCCTTAACTTGGTGGTGCAGCGGTTCTTGGGCAGGTACCCGGGCTTACAGGATGTCCTGAGGCAGGCCAGGAAAGTCTGTGTGCATTTCCGCAGGTCGTATAATGCCAGTGCTCGGCTGGCTGACCTCCAAAAGGAATTTAACCTTCCCAAGAACCGCCTAATCTGTGACATGACCACCAGGTGGAACTCAATGTTGGCCATGCTGCAGCGGCTGCACATGCAGCAGAGGGCCATCAATGAGTACCTATGCGACTATGGCACCAGGACAGGGTCAGGGAAGCTTGTTTTTTTTCCCCATGCCAGTGGGCTATGATCAGGTATGCATGCACTGTCCTGTCACCATTTGAGGAGGCCACAAGATGGTGAGCAGTGACAGTGCATGCATCAGTGACTCTGTCCCTCTTGTCCACCTGTTGGAGCAAACGCTGTGTGGAATAATGGACAGGGCACTTGAGGCAGAACAGAGGGAGGAAGAGGAGGACTTCCTTACCTCTCAAGGCCCCCTTTATCCAGACAGTGTTCCTGCGTGCCCGCCGATCACACAGGAAGAGGAGGAGGAGGAGGATTGTGTCAGCATGGAGGTGGAGCCTGGCACTCAGCATCAGCAGCAGTCTTTAAGGGATCATTTACAGTCCGAAGAAACCCATGGACTTGTACGTGGCTGGGAGGAGGTGGCTGCGGATCATGTCGTCCTTAGTGACCCAGAGGATTCTGGACCGAATGCCTCAGCAAATTTATGCTGCATGGCCTCCCGGATCCTGCAAAGCCTGCGGAAGGATCCTCGGATTCGTGGTATCAAGGGGAGGGATGATTACTGGCTGGCAACCCTCCTTGATCCACGTTACAAGGGTAAGGTTGCGGACCTTATCTTGCCGTCGCAGAGGGAGCAGAGGATGAAACATCTTTGGGAGGCCTTGCAGAAAGGTTTCCAGAGCCTGGGAGGTTACAATTTCCTGGTCCTCCTGGACAACATGTTGCTGAGGCTTTGGTCAGTCACAGAAGGAGCGGTGGAGAAGGTGGCCGTCTGACCGATGCGTTTAGACAATTTTTTAGTCCGCAGCCCCAAGGTCTGATCAGTTCCAGCAACCATCGCCAGTGTCTATTTCACATGGTGCACAATTACCTAGGGGCAAGATCAGACTTGGACACCTTTCCCACCGAAAATTCTCTGGGTTACTGGGTCTTGAGGATGGATCACTGGCCAGAGCTTGCACAGTATGCAATGGAGCTATTGGCCTGTCCTGCATCCAGTGTTCTTTCGGAACACACATTCAGTGCTGCTGGAGGCTTTGTAACCGATCACAGGGTGCGCCTGTCCACCGAATCGGTCGATTGGCTGACCTTCATAAAAATGAATCAGTCTTGGATCACCAGCTACCAAGCACCTGATGCTGAAGTATCCGATTGTTTTTTTTTTTTAATGTGAGACCCTTCAAGACTGCCTATGCTGATGCTGAGTGACTATCCTGTTATGCTGAGTCACAATCCTCTTCCCCCTCAATTTTCATGCTGATAGCTTGTAAGAACATTTTTGGTTCTGGGCACCGCCACCAGTGCCCAAGGCCCAATTTTTCAGTCCCTGTTTAACAGGGGCGTATAATTACAATTTTTGATGCAATACTTTGTAGCAGGGCTCATTCCTGTGCTCCAATTATAGTATCTGTGAGGGGTTGCAGTGTTGTGGCACCAGCACCAGTGCCCAAGGCCCAATTTTTCAGCCCCTGTTTAACAGGGGCGTATAATTACAATTTTTGATGCAATACTTTGCAGCAGGGCTCATTCCTGCGCTCCACCAAGAGTAACCGTGAGGGCTTACAGTGTTGTGGCAACACCACCACCAAAGGCCCAATTTTTTTGCCCCTGTTCAACAGGTACATGTAATTACAATTCTTGATATAATATTTCACAGCAGGGCCCGTTCCAGCGCCCACCAAGAGTAACTGTGAGGACTTACAGTGTTGTGGCACCAGGACCACCACCACCACCACCACCAAAGGCCCAATTTTTCTACCACTGTTCAACAATGGCATGTAATTACAATTCTTGATCTAATGCACCCACCAAGAGTAACTGTGAGGGCTTACAGTGTTGTGGCAACACCAACACCTAAGGCCCCAATTTTTGCAGAGTATATAGGGCAAGCGCCTACTTTCAAACATCCAACTTACAAACGACTCCTACTTGCAAACGGAAGGAGACAACAGGAAGTGAGATGAAATCTACCCCTAGGAAGGGAAATTCTCTCCTCTAAGAGTTAATATGGGAAAAACGTGTCTCTTCTCCACTGATGCTTTATCACCAATCCTTATTTCAAAAAACATTTGTCATTGGGACAGAAAGTGAGGTGAAATCTTCTGAAGAGGAGTACAGACAGCAAAACAAATGTTACAGGGGTGATAACCCTTCCCTATGTTTTCCAAAAAGCTTAAAAATTGATTTTTTGGCTGGAGCTACACTTTAAAAATGTACCAGTTCAAAATTACAAAGAGATTCTACTTAACAACAAACCTACAGTCCCTGTCTTGTTTGCACCGCCTGTATACCGCTGTTCAGAGTATATAGGGCCTGGGGGCCCCACGCCTTTCCTTTTTTTTATTTGGGTGTGGGGTTCTCCTAAATATCCATACAAGACCCAAAGGGCTTGGTAATGGACGGGGGAGGGGGGTACCCATGCCGTTTGTCTCGCTGATTTTCATCCATATTGCCAGGACCCGACATTACATTAAAGCCACAAGCAGTTATAAATGACTTTTATTCCTTTAAAAATGACATTTTGTGCAGGGACTGTTCTAAGCACGGGAAACATGCGCCACTTTACAGGCATATTATAGACACCCCCCAGGTACGATATTTAAAGGATTATTTCTCTTTTTTTCCCACTTTTAGCATCAGTAAAATCGCTGCTCCCGAAAAAACCTCAGTTTTTAAAACTTTTTTTTGCATTGATACATGTCCCCTGGGGCAGGACCCGGTCCCTTTTCAGGACAATAACTTGCATATAAGCCTTTAAAATCAGCACTTTTGATTTCGAACGTTTGGGGTGCTATGTGTACATTAATGAGGAAAAAAATGAACCTAAATGATTTTAGCAAATGGCTGCAATGTAACAAAGAGTGAAAAATTAAAGGGGTCTAAATACTTTCCGTCTCCACTGTATATTGAAAATTGTAAAAAAAAAACGGATATTTTATACTTTCTGGCATAAAACATAAATCTCCAAAGCAATCTAAATGCGTAATTATAACATAAATAAACCATTTGAAACATCTAATATGCTTATACAGTAAGTCCGTACACAATAGCGTATGATAAATTGCAATGTCCATCAAGTGTTAAAAATCCATTAAACACCACAGTGTCTCTCCACTATTGCTTCACACTCCTGTTCACTCCCATCACCAGGTGAAATGCAAGCTCACTTCACAGGGATAGATAACACGCGTGTAGTCATAGGCTCAACTCCTCCTTTACGTGTTGCGCCCCGTGATTGGGCTTCTTCAGTAGGCAGACAGAAGTTCGCTGCTTTTAAAATTCAACATCTAAACATTCAGACGGAGTTCTAAGTACTGTATTTCACTATATAAACTCAGTTTACTGTTAGAAAAAAAAGTGCAAAACTCCTGTGGGTGTAACAAGATGTCCGCTTGCCCCCTTCTCAGTGTATCCTTACTGTGGAGGAGTGCGGGGTGGAGCAAGATGTAGCAAGATGGCGACGATGAAACGTCACTTCCGTTACACATTCTGACGGGTCGCCTAATCTGATGAAACAGCGGGAATCAGGGCTTTCCATCACAGGAGAACAGCTCGTGGATACCGAAGGGGAAGAACCAAGAGGCGGAGCCCAGGTGGCAATGTAAGCTGCTGCCAATAGAAATGGAGCTCCATTTCTATTATCAGCTGCATTCATTGCCACCCGGGCTCCGCCTCTTGTTTCTTCATCATGAGCTGGACTTCTCTAAAATGGCTGCGACAGAGACAGAATTAACCAGTGCCGGCCACGGAACTCTAGCGGCGGAGGCAACGGTGGGGAAAAAAAAATCGGGGAAAAGGCTGATTTCCTGGGACATTTCCCAGGAAACTGTAAGACTGGGACAAAAGTCTAAAACCCGGGAATGTCCCGGAAAATTTGGGACAGTTGGCAAGTATGTCAGTGGGTTGTAGAACTACAAGGAGAAGTTGTAGTGAAAGAGAAGGAACTGTTACGTTTGGTGTTAGGAACGGCTAAAGACTGTTGCCATAGGGGACAGTATCCCTGTGCCTGATGTGGCTTCTTGCTGGAGGCCTTTCTCTGCATGGCTGTCCTCCTATTGAGGTCTCAGAGTCTGCTAATTGAACTTGCAGCTACTCAAGGGTGTCCTGGCCCTAACCCTCTTTCCCCAATAACAGTTTGTAAGAGAAATAAACATTTATTTTGCATTCAAGAAGTGTCTGGCGCCCCAATAACTTCCACCTTGCATCCACTATGCCTCACGACCCACCACATACTGAAGGATGTCAGCTATCTCTGGCCCTGGAGGTTCTCATTAGACTGAAGGAGGCCGGAGACCTTGCTACAATTGGATGATGGAAGTCAGAAGTTCTTCACCCCATTCACTAAGCTCTGGGGCAAATTCCCTTGAACAGTGATCAGCCTATTTATCTTTAGTAAATCAGCCCCTTAATCTCTGTTACATGGGGGGGGGCAATTGGAAGTGTACAGAAGATAGGAAGTGACAAGGACACAACATTTCTGGCAGCATCGAGGTATTCTCTGTACTTGCTGAAAATGTCCTTAGCTTTGAAAAATAGAAAACCCATGCAGCTACCACATCTAAGGACTGTAGACTGGAAGGGCATCCCAGATTGCATTGGAAGCTCTCTGTGACCTCTGTGTGCCTTGGACACAGCGCATCACAGATCAGGGTAAAGGGCCAATCACGGCGGCTCTGTACCACATGATTGCTGTGTCCAGTCACAAACGATCACAGATGTAAACATAACAGATCTTTGCCAGTTAACAGCTCTCCTTCCCTCACACAGACACTGCGTTCCTTTCTGGAGTTATGATAATATATAGTTTTAATAAAATCAGTAACTTACTGTAAATGAAGATATGATAATCCTGCATGCATTGTATAGATTGCTGTCTTTCTGTGAATGCTCCATAATGTCCATTTCGGAATTCAGTTCCATTGGTTATAATTAAGGATCCATCAGCTGCAGCCTTTAGCCGTCCATTATACCGATCTTCTTTAATTAGAACAGGTTTGCCTGGCTCTGTTACTGCAATAACCGATTCATCAAACCAATCATGCCATTCCACCCAGGTGATGGCAGTGTTGGCATCGTAACCAGCAGGTAGAGTGACATCTTCTCCCGGTACACTAAATACATTTATGCTTTCTCCACATTGATTGGCTTTAAACATTGCTGATATGGAACAAAAACTACAATTAGCAACAACATGATAAGAAAGGTTCTTTTCATCTCAATTTTCTAGATGCATCATAACTGCAAACCAACTGCTTGGCTCAAGGTTGCAGCATGGCCCCATTCAGGGCCGCTGATAGGGCAGTACAGCCAGCCCTCCTGTACTGGGCCCGGGCCCCATCAGTTCAAAAGGGGCACCCGCTGAGCAGGAGGTCCAGCTGTACTGTCTTATTGCCGAAACAGATCCTCTTCTCCCTCCCCCTGCAGCACTGCCGGCTTCTCCTCTTCTTTCTCCCTCTGGCTGCACTGCAGGGGGATCGGTTCTAGCACATGCACCCCTTCCATCCGGGCCCCCCTGGTTGTCCCTTTTCCCCCTCAGCACTTCCGTCTTCCGTCATCTCCTCTCTGCCGGCAGCTGCTGCAGGCACACAGGGGGATGTTTGTTTTGCTTGCGTCTATCTAGTAAGGTTACTTTGTGGTATAAGCAAGTAAGCTCAGACCTATGCAGTGTATAAATGTACTTTTACTATACAAAAAAAAAGGCTGTACATACAAAACTATTACAATATTAGGAATATTGTCAGCACCTCTTCCGGGATCGGGACATTTCTGGCTCCGGGCTTTCCTCCCCCTCCTCCTCGTTGCTGTGATTAGCACGCACCTCTTGTGTCTCCACCATGTGCTCTTCCCCCACTACGCCGAATGAGAAGGGGCGGGGAATAAACTAGAAATAACGTCAGGGGCGGGCGGAGTTACACGCATGCGCAGTGTATATAAAGCGTAACATGCGTGCGTAGTACGTACGATCTGTGAGCGGAGGAAGGAGTATCGGAGGCGCCGATCGTGATAACGAAGGTAAGATCTAAACTTGGGCCTATACTGCTTCTAGACTGAGGCCTATATTGTAACAAGATTAGGAGAGTTTCGCCTGACATTAGGGTTTGTCTTGTGTTGTGTCTTGCAGATAAAATGGATGGTTTAAATGACCACAACTTCCTCCCCCTGTTCATAGACAAATACAGGGAGCTGCCCTGTCTTTGGCAGATAAAACACCCCCAATACAACAAAAAACAAAAAAGGCAGGCAGCGCTGGAGAAACTGCTGGAGTTGGTGAAGCCGGTGGTCCCCACGGCAACCATCCCCTATTTAAAAGCCAAAATTGGTGGCCTGAGGAGCACATATCTTAGGGAGCACAAGAAGGTCATGGATTCCCAGAGATCAGGAGCTGCAGCAGATGACGTTTATGTCCCCAGGCTGTGGTACTATGAGAGACTTCGTTTTCTGTCAGACCAGACTGGAGTCAGGGAATCCCTCTCAACCCTTCCTTCCACTCTTCCTTCCACCCTACCTTCCACCCCAGCTGAGGCTTCCGATGTCCAACCTGGGACTTCCAGCCAGGAAGAAGTGGAGGAGCCCAGCTGGAGCCAAGTATAGCATTGTTCTACAGATTTCTGGTCAATAAATAAATGATGTTTACTAGATGTTATTATTGATCACTAATTGCTGATTTTTTAAAGTGTTTTACATATAAATAGACAGTAGTGGGCAAAAATAATTGGGACAAGAATGAAAAATACTGGACTCAGAATGATAGTCTGTTATATTTGTTAACTTTCAATTAGCAACAGTCAGAAGATGAAAACTGTGTGTGATTGATTAAGAAAAAACTAAAACTGTGTCCCTTTTTCATACACAGGAAGACCTCAGCCAGGACGAGGCTGTGGAATGTGGCACACAGGAGGAGGCGGGGGTGTCAGCCAGGAGGAGGCGGGGCTAAGTGGCAGCCAGGAGGAGGCGGGCCTAAGTGGCAGTCGGGAGAAGGCTGGTCCCAATAGGAGCCTGACAGAATCGCAGGTTCCTCCCCTCCGCCTTCCAACCAAAAGACCCAGGAAGGGGAGTCACGTGGAGGATTCAGCGCTCAGGCTGATTAAGGAGGCTTCTGCATCCCTCAGAGCCTTACCCACTCCTGAAGAGGCCTTTGCCTGCATGGCTGGCACAAAACTGCAGGGCATGCAGGAGGGCCAACACCTCATGTGTGAGGACCTTCTTTATAAAGTCGTAACTAAGGGGGTGAGGGGCGAAATCACACCCAAAACCCACCTGTGTGAGTTGGACCATCCTCCTCCTCCTCCTGCCACAACTCCACCGCCAGAGCCACAGCGTGGAAGGAAGCATGGAAGGAAGACCAGAGAGTGATGGCCTTGGGTTCAGTCTGGTCTGACAAAAGATGCAGCCTCTTGTATGACCACAGCCTGGGGACACAGATATGTCATCTGCTGCTGTTCAGTATCCCTGGACTTCTGGACCAGACTGCACTCCCTTACATATGGACTCCTCAGGCCACCAATTTTGCAGTAAAATAATTGATGTCTGCCCTGGGGCCAAAGGCTTCGCCAATTTCTGCTGTTTCTCCAGCGTTGCCTCCCTCTTTGTTTGGTTCGGATCCCTCAATAAAGTAATTTTTGTTTCAATTATAATTGCCTATGTGTGTTTTCCTTCAAAAAGGACAGTTTGTTTGTGAGGAGGCAGGTACATTTCAAAAATACAATGTGAAATTAACAGGAGACACCAACACCAAGCAATCTCCTTGAGATTACATAATACAAGATAATAATGGTGTTGTGGTAACTTGACACGCAAAACACACCCAAAAATATTCTGGAGTAAAAAAAATAAATAAATAAAAAAAACACGATCAGACTTGAAAAAAATACAAACCCAAAAATTAAACATATTGCTTTTTTGTCAGATGTGACAAATCAAAATATATTGATGAAATCACGAGAAATAATAATGAAAGAAGTTTGTGAGAAGTCTGTGTGAATATCAGCAGCAAAACTACTTAATTCTTCTCACATTATAAAGAAGAAGAGAGTGCGCTGCATTAAACAATTCAACATTGCAGTAAAGGTGAAAAATGCAGCGCTAAAAAATTAAATTAAATAACGAAAAAAGGGGAACCATGAATCAAGTCCATGAATGTGGTCTTAGTGGTAAATAATGTGGTAAATAAATCATATAGTCCAAATATAGAGAATACTATGTAGATGAAGTGTTTACTCGTGTCCATACATTGAAGAAAAAGAAAAAGTGAATGGTTGAAGTCCCAAAGGACTGGTGAATGTGATGTAGATCCGGGAAAGTGAGACAACATCGATGGTGCTCAACATCAAATAGGTGAAAGAAGATGGGTACTCTTACCGGATGAGGTGGACTCCCTTGTCAGCGACATGGAATCAGTCAGGCAATAAGCCCCATCAGGCTAAGGAAAGGAAATCCAGAATGCTGGAACTGGCGGGGTGAACCTCAGCTGGCAGAACCTCCAAAGGTCATTCGGTGGGTACCTGAGATGGAAGTTTCCAGATACGAAGCCTCAAAGTCACAGCCCGACACAGATCGCCCAGAAGGAATATTGCTCTTGTCCAGGGGTTATGTAAAAGACAAAATCACTGCTTCCGCATAGTGCAAGTAAAAACAGGGCGATTTTTATTGCTAAAAAGCCATACAAAATAAAATAGTGATCACAGAATTAATAACAAGGGCACCATGGAAAGGGGGTAACCGCCTCTCCAGCATTCTGGATTTCCTTTCCTTAGCCTGATGGGGCTTATTGCCTGACTGACTCCATGTCGCTGACAAGGGAGTCCACCTCATCCGGTAA
This sequence comes from Lithobates clamitans, assembly GCA_037952925.1. NCBI lineage: Eukaryota > Metazoa > Chordata > Amphibia > Anura > Ranidae > Lithobates > Lithobates clamitans. The sequence continues at coordinate 689,770 of JBBGZY010000791.1, forward strand.
GAGTACCCATCTTCTTTCACCTATTTGATGTTGAGCACCATCGATGTTGTCTCAATTTCCCGGATCTACATCACATTCACGAGTCCTTTGGGACTTCAACCATCCACTTTTTCTTTTTCTTCGGTGTATGGACACGAGTAAATACTTCATCTACATAGTATTCTCTATATTTGGACTATATGATTTATTTACCACATTATTTACCACTAAGACCACATTCATGGACTTGATTCATGGTTCCCCTTTTTTCATTATTTAATTTAATTTTTTAGCGCCGCATTTTTCACCTTTACTCTATTGTTTTTTGTCACAACGTATGCTGCTGCTGATTTGTTTTTGTTTTTTATAGAGCGCAGTGTTTTTTAATACATTCTTTAATTAAACATTGCAGCCTGACGAAAGTGCTATATCCATTCCGAACGCTAATTTTACCAGACCGAGCTGTTCCGTCTTGGAATTTCTTCTGAGCATGCATGTCACTTTGTGCATCGGAATTGTCCACACACGGTCGGAATTGACGCAATCGGATTTTGTTGTCGGAAAATTTATAGCCTGCTCTCAAACTTTGTGTGTCGGAAAATCCGATGGAAAATGTCCGATGGAGCCCACACACGGTCGGAAATTCTGACAACACGCTCCGATCATACATTTTCCATCGGAAAATCCGACCGTGTGTATGGGGCATTACTCAAACCCTAACCCTAATGATTATCTCTAACTCGAACCCTAATCCTAACTCTAACTCTAACATTTAACCCTAACCCTAGCCCTTAACCATAACCTTAACATGCAACTTTGACCACAAAAATGTCTCACACATAAATTCTGCACGACTGTTACTTGAGTGCCAGAGAGTGTAAAGTCACATCAAACTCACACTACATGAACAGAACTATCATAATTTCCTATTAGCCAAAAAAAGAAAACCAAAAAAAAATGCACCACAAAATGCACCAGAAAATTGCAAAATTAACCGCAACCTGCATAGATGCGAGCCTAGCCTAAGGTGGCATGGCCCACCAAGAGATCACAGTTACTATATATTATAGGGTGGAGCATTATAGTTATATACATTAAGGATGCTTATTTGCCTGTTTCTACTGCATCACCTCTTGGCCCCGGCCAAATGCAAATATGTGGTCTCAAGGCGGGTGAGCTTTGGCGCAGAGGGGTCGCAAATTTGCATGCAATATTGCTGCGTCAAGAGCACGTGCCCTGCACACTCCCGGCACGGTTACCGCTGGCTAATGGAAAGCTCCCAATCACGGAGGTCACATGATCAAAAACCTCGCCCGACTCCCGGCACCCTGAACCCCTTAAAGGGCCAGGAGGCCCTTTTGGGATTTGGGAATAGCTGTGCTAGGATAGATAGATCAGCGGGCCGATGTGCCTGCAGACCGTAACTGGTGACGACATTACGTTCGATCTAGGTCAGGACCAGGGATAGTGTTTGGCAGGGGTGTTGCTATGTCTACAAAAGATCTGGGGCTAGAGCCCATATCAATGTAGTAAAGAAAGTCATACGCTTGAGCGGGCATACACATGTATATAATATACGTGTGTGTATATATCCCCAGAGAGTCCCCCCTTACAACAGGGTCCCCAGAGAGCCCCCCTTACATTAGGATCCTCAGAGAGCCTCCCCCTTACATCAGGGTTCCCAGAGAGCCTCCCCTTTAAATCATGGTCCCCAGAGAGCCTCCCCCCTAAATCAGGGTCCCCAGAGAGCCTCCCCCCTAAATCAGGGTCTCCAGAGAGCATCCCCCTGCATCAGGGTCCCCAGAGAGCCCCCCACTTACATCAGGGTCCCTAGAGAGCCTCCCCTACCCTTGGGGAGTGCTGCAGAGACTCGGGGCTATGGGCCCCAGATTGGGGGCTATAGCCCCAAAAGCCACCCCCTAGAGACACCACTGGTGTTTGGGTAAGGGTCAAAAGTCAGTATACTTTTGGAAGGTTTTTTTTTTTTTAATAATTTTAATTAGTGTCAGTGTGTTTTTAGGTAGGGCAAAAAAAAAAGAAGCAAAATGCACATATACACTGCATAACATATCATATAACATAACATATCTCCTGCTCCTGACGATCACATCAATACCACATACACTATAATACCAAAAGTATTGGGACACCTGCCTTTACACGCACATGAACTTTAATGCCATCCCAGTCTTAGTCTGTAGGATTCAATATTGAGTTGGCCCACCCTTTGCAGCTTCAAGTCTTCTGGGAAGGCTGTCCACAAGGTTTAGGAGTGTGGCTATAGGAATGTTTGTCCATTCTTCCAGAAGCGCTTTGGTGAGGTCAGGCCCTGATGTGGACAAGAAGGCCTGGCTCAAAGTCTCCACTCTAATTCATTCCAAATGAATCCGACCGTGTGTATGGGACATAACTCAAACCCTAAGCCTAATGAGTTGTTCTATCGGGTTGAGGTCGCACGTCACGTGACTCCGGCTCACAGAGTCGGAGTCATCGGCCCCAGAAGGAAGAGGGGCGAACATTGATGCGGCCTGCAGCAGGGACAGCGCGGGCTTCGTTTGCAGATTAGTGCCACATAATGGGCTAGATTCTACGCATACTAGCATACTAGTGCCTTCACTGGAACTAAGGGGCCAAGCCCAACCCCTGAAAAACAATCCCACACCATAATCCCCCCTCCGCCAAATGATTTGGACCAGTGCACAAAGCAAGGTCCATAAAGACATGGATAAGCGAGTTTGGGGTGGAGGAACTTGACTGGCCTGCACAACCCATCCTGACCTCAACCCAATAGAACACCTTTGGGATGAATTCGAGCAGAGACTGTGAGCCAGGCCTTCTCGTCCAACATCAGTGCCTGACCTCACAAATGCTCTTCTGGAAGAATGGTCAAACATTCCCATAGACACACTCCTAAACCTTGTGGACAACCTTCCCAGAAGAGTTGAAGCTGTTATAGCTGCGAAGGGTGGGCCAACTCAATATTAAACCCTACGGACTTAGATGTGTCTAAAGGCAGGCATCCCAGTGCTTTTGGTAATATAGTGTATGTGGTATTGATGAGATCGTCAAGAGCAGGAGAATTTATTTTGTGTTGTTCTTTGGTGGTAGGTTATGAGAATATCAAGAAAATATACAGCTAAATTAAAAAAAAACAAGTGATTTGGGCCAGTTTTCCATTGATAACAAAAAAAAAAAAAAATCATGCGATATCCATTATCATTTACCTCCAAATGAAAGTCCAATTTGTCCTGCAAAAAAAACAAGGTATACTTCACCTGGATGTTGAAAGTAGTCATAATATCCAGCCGTCCAGCTGACTGTAATGGTGTCAGTGTAATCGACAGGTAGAGCGTCATCTCCTCCTTGTGTGCCAATCACACGTCTTCTCTCTCCATGCAGCTCAACATTTAACTCTCCTGATAAGGGATAAAAAATAGATTGAAATACAACATTGAGAGATTCCCAGCAGATTTATTTTCTAGAGAACGTTCTCTGACATCTATATCAGGCTAAAGCCTCGTACACACGATCGGATTTTCCGATGGGAAATGTGTGATGACAGGCTGTTGGTGGAAAATCCGACCGTGTGTACGCTCCATCGGACAATTGTTGTCGGACTTTCCGCCAACAAATGTTGGCTAGCATATCTTCAAATTTTCCAGCCCACAAATGTGTGTTGTCGGATTTTCCGAGCGTGTGTACACAAGTCCGTCGGACAAAAGTCCAAAGTACAAACACACATGCTCTGAAGCAAGGACGAGCCAGAAGTGGTCGGTCTTGTAAACTAGCGTTCAAAATGGAAAATTAACATTTGTGAGGCGGCAAATTATGAAATCCTGAAATGCAACGTACAATTCTCTTCTTCTTTAATGGGATAATAATGAAGCTGCTTTGCTGGTGATACTGATGGAGTTATTGCAAATGAATTTTCAAAGGCTTTTTTTTTCTAGTGATATCAATAATAATATTATTATGCTTTTTTTTTTTTATTTGTGCAAGTTACCACAACACCATTATCCCGCAGTTTTTAAGATCAAAGATACAACTATGTTGGTGTCCCTTGTTAATTTTACATTGTATTTTTTAAAATGTAAATGCCTACTCCCAAACTGTCATTTGAAGTAAAACACATAGCCAAGTATTATTCTACACAATTTTTTTATTGTGTATTAAAAAAAAAAAAATTAGACATGCTATCTGCCAATAGAACTTAAAGTGGTGTTCCAGCCGAAATGATACTTTTTAAATAAAAATACCCCTATAATACACAAGCTTAATGTATTCTAGTAAAATTAGTCTGTAAACTAAGGTCTGTTTTGTTACTTTATAGCAGTAGTTTGTTATTTTATAAACTTACAGCAGGCCGTGGCCATCTTAAGTGTTGGCATCTTAAGGCAGACTGTATTTCTTCCTGGATCTCTTCCTTGCAGATCTCGCACATGCTCAGTGCAGCACAAGCAGTGTAATAGGTTTCAGGTCAGGTTTCCATAGCAACGGCAGTGTCAGAAGAAGTTTCCGCCCCTTCCAAGAAGGCATTGCAAACAGGAAATGATGCGATGGGCCACGGCCAGGGAGGAGGAAGTGAAAAATAAATACAGCAGATATACAGTAGGTGCTGAGAAAAAAAATTAAAAATATCCAATTCTTTTACAGTGCACAGTTTAGTGAGGGATGCTGAAGAGTTGTAAAAGTGGGTGGAACTCCACTTTAACCAAAAAGTGCATTCTATGCATCCAAAAATATAGAAAATATACCAAATCAAATCATTATTCAATAAATAAAAGCCTCATGCATGTGTCCTGCTTCTTAATATAGGGGGTCAACAATGCCAAGAGTTGGTGAAAGCAGGGGTCCGTCATCCGGAGATAATTCCGAAAATCATCTGGATTATTCTCCTGGAGCTCCCGCAGCAAAAGCATATGACAGAATTGGTCACGAGTAATAAAGCAACCAATTTTTGGTCCAAAAAATCCTCCTCCTCCTGTTCCTGGACTGGACTTGGGTCAAAGCAATAACTCCAAGGCCAATAATAAATAACACGTTATCTCCTCCAATTCCGCAACATGTCCGGTTGACGAACGGCCGTTCAGAAACGAACTCAAAAGCACAAAATGAAAAGCACGAAATGAAAAGCGCGAAAAGAAAAGCATGAATCAACACTCACCAAACTTCTACTAACACGAAATTAGCAGAAGGAGCCCAAAGGGTGGTGCTGAAGAGCTGAAAAACCACGTAGTACATCTAGTATGTCACTACGTTCGTAATTGTTGGCCAACATTTGTGTGACCGTGTGTATGCAAGAAAAGTTTGGGCCAACGCTCTTCGGGAACAAAATTCCACGGTTTTGTTGGCGGAAAGTCTGATCACGTGTACGGGGGCTTAAGATGAAGGGAGGGCAACAGATGAAAAAGCCCTTTCTATATGTATTCTTCTCATCATTGGCATGTCATGGTACTGAATCACCAGCTTGGATTCTGCAATTCCCGCCTGAGCAAAGGATTCATTCATTAACAACTTTGTTATTTGTGGGCTTGATGAATATTCTACTGGGCTTGTTTTTGTGTTTCTTTCATACCCCTGCTTACCATTACATTCAATTGCATTATTTACTACTTGTGCCTTATCTGCATAGTACAGTGATTACTATGTTGCACCTGCGTTGTGTAACTATCATACTGTTTTGCTCTTCAGAGCAATGATGCTTTCTATGCTATGGTGGTTTATTAACCTTAACAAATATATTGAAACACAAAAAAATCTTTGATAGAATTAAATAAAGTTCATGCAATTTAAAAATCATCAATATAAAAAGAGTATAAAATAAAAGTAAGATTAAAACTATTATATATATATATATATATACCGGTATACAGTATCTCACAAAAGTAAGTACACCCCTCACATTTTTGTAAATATTTTATTCTATCTTTCCATGTGACAACACTGAAGAAATGACACTTTTCTACAATGTAAAGTAGTGAGTGTAGAGCTGGTATAACAGTGTAAATTTGCCGTCCCCTCAAAATAACTCAACACACAGCCATTCATGTCTAAACCGCTGGCAACAAACGTGAGTACACCCCTAAGTGAAAATGTCCAAATTGGGCCCAATTAGCCATTTTCCCTCCCTGTCATGTGACTCGTTAGTGTTACAAGGTCTCAGGTGTGAATGGGGAGCAGGTGTGTTAAATTTGGTGTTATCGCTCTCATGCCCCGTACACACGGTCGGACTTTGTTCGGACATTCCGACAACAAAATCCTAGGATTCTTTCTGACGGATGTTGGCTCAAACTTGTCTTGCATACACACGGTCACACAAAGTTGTCGGAAAATCCGATCGTTCTAAACGCGGTGACGTAAAACACGTACGTCTGGACTATAAACGGGGCAGTGACCAATAGCTTTCATCTCTTTATTTATTCTGAGCATGCGTGGCACTTTGTCCGTCGGATTTGTATACACATGATCAGAATTTCCGACAACGGATTTTGTTGTCGGAAAATTTTATATCCTGCTCTCAAACTTTGTGTGTCGGAAAATCCGATGGAAAATGTTCGATGAAGCCCACACACAGTCGGAATTTCCGACAACATGCTCCGATCGGACATTTTCCATCGGAAAATCCGACCGTGCGTACGGGGCATACCTCTCTCTCTCTCAAGAACTCTCTGAGGATCTGAAAGAAAGAATGGTTGCTCTACATAAAGATGGCCTAGGCTATCAGAAGATTGCCAAAACCCTGAAACTGAGCTGCATTACGGTGGCCAAGACCATACAGCGGTTTAACAGGACAGATTCCACTCAGAGCAGGCCTCGCCATGGTCGACCAGAGGTTGTCTTTGGGAAATAGATGTATGAGTGCCGCCAGCAATGCAGCAGAGGTTGAAGTGGTGGGGGGTCAGCCTGTCAGTCCTCAGACCATACGCCACACACTGCATCAAATTGGTCTGCATGGCTGTCATCCCAGAAGGAAGCCTCTTCTAAAGATGATGCACAAGAAAGCCCGCAAACAGTTTGCTGAAGACAAGCAGACTAAGGACATAGATTACTGGAACCATGTCCTGTGGTCTAATGAGACCAAGATAAACTTATTTGGTTCAGATGGTGTCAAGTGTGTGTGACGGCAACCAGGTGAGGAGTACAAAGACAAGTGTGTCTTGTCTACAGTCAAGCTTGGTGGTGGGAGTGTCATGGTCTGGGGCTGCATGAGTGCTGCTGGCACTGGGGAGCTACAGTTCATTGAGGGAACCATGAATGCCAACATGTACTGTGACATACTGAAGCAGAACATGATCCCCTCCCTTCAGAGACTGGGCAGCAGGGCAGTATTCCAACATGATAATGACCCCAAACACACCTCCAAGATGACCACTGCCTTGCTAAAGAACCTGAGGGTAAAGTTGATGGACTGGCCAAGCATGTCTCCAGACCTAAACCCTATTGAGCATCTGTGGGGGATCCTCAAATGGAAGGTGGAGGAGCACAAGGTCTCCAACATCCACCATCTCTGTGATGTCGTCATGGAGGAGTGGAAGAGGACTCCAGTGGCAACCTGTGAAGCTCTGGTGAACTTCATGCCCAAGAGGGTTAAGGCAGTGCTGGAAAAAAATGGTGTCCACACAAAATATTGACACTTTGGGCCCAATTTGGACACTTTCTCTTAGGGGTATACTCACTTTTGTTGCCAGCGGTTTAGACATTAATGGCTGTGTGTTGAGTTATTTTGAGGGGAAAGCAAATTTACACTGTTATACAAGCTGTACACTCACTACTTTACATTGTAGCAAAGTGTCATTTCTTCAGTATTGTCACGATAATAAAATATTTACAAAAATGTGAGGGGTGTACTCACTTTTGTGAGATACTATGTAAGTATATATATTAGGGATGCACCAAATGGGTTTTTTGGTGCCGAAACTGATACCGAAAATAAATCTTCCTTGATCCCGAAAACTTATACCGAAACAACACCGATACCAAAAGTGACTGTTTTTAAAAATATTTTTATACAGGAGATGGTCAGCGACTGGGGACATGGTACAGGAGATGGTCAGAGACTGCAGACATTGTACAGGAGATGGTCAGAGACTGAGGACATGGTACAGGAGATGGTCAGAGACTGAGGACATGGTACAGGAGATGGTTAGAGACTGAGGACATGGTACAGGAGATGGTCAGAGACTGAGGACATGGTACAGGAGATGGTCAGAGACTGAGGACATGGTACAGGAGATGGTCAGAGACTGAGGACATGGTACAGGAGATGGTCAGAGACTGAGGACATGGTACAGGAGATGGTCAGAGACTGAGGACATGGTACAGGAGATGGTTAGAGACTGAGGACATGGTACAGGAGATGGTCAGAGACTGAGGACATGGTACAGGAGATGGTCAGAGACTGAGGACATGGTACAGGAGATGGTCAGAGACTGAGGACATGGTACAGGAGATGGTCAGAGACTGAGGACATGGTACAGGAGATGGTCAGAGACTGAGGACATGGTACAGGAGATGGTCAGAGACTGCAAACATGGTACAGGAGATGGTCAGAGACTGCAGACATGGTACAGGAGATGGTCAGAGTCAGAAGGATCCCAATCAGCTTTGATTATACCACTGCAGCGCTTTTATGTGCATTTTAAAAAAAAGGCAGAGTGCTGCATTTTTATGCGCTGCAAATGCACATGAAAATACACAAACATGACTTTGGCTGGAACCACATGAGCGTGGTGCGTTCTTTTCCCTGTCACATTTTCAGACGTGCTACCATTAGATCAGTATGCGTGTTTTATGAAGGCGCATCAAAGAGGTGGTATGTAGGAGTTTGATGCACTTTCATGAAAACATTTACTTTTGCTCTGCCATGGCGTGCTGGGAGTTGTAGTGCTACCTTAAACTTGTTGCTCCTCTACCAGTCAGAGCATGCTGAGACCTGTAGCCCCCTCCACCATCACCTCTCCAGGCAGCCCTCGAGGTCCCAGATCTGGAGTTTGTAGAACTCCTTATTCTCCTCGGTGACAGGCTCCCCTCTGGTCCTCTCCTCTGCCGCCTTCTCCTTCTTCCCGCCCACGCTCTATTTTCCCTCCTCCTTGGACGCCGTCACGCCATAGTACCTTCACCCACCACTTCACCATCGACAGCATCCCGTTGCTAGGCAACCACGGGGGAGGATCCACAGCCGGACACAGATGCTGGGATGGTAGATTGGGGGGGCTGAGGACAGGGTTTTTCTGAGCAGGGAGGGAAGCTGGCATTCCTATGATGAAGCAGGCAACGGTCAGCCCGCCCCTGGGTGGGTGTGCCCACACTAGTGCCCCTGCTAACACAAGGAGAGCAGGAGGAAGGGACGCTCCCACAATGGGCGGCACCCGGGGTGCACCCCCCCTTTTCTGTATTGGCTGTTTTTGTCATTCGGCTGAATGACAAAAACACTGTTTTCGGACCATAATTTTCAGCAGCCGAAATTTCGGTGCACCGCTAATACATATATATATTAGAGCTGCACCAGTGCCGATACTAAGCATTTGCATAAGTACTTGTTCAAACACTCCAATACCTTCAGACTAAAAACTCACTGAAACGCACATGAAAACTGATTTTTTGTATATAAGGTGTTAACGAGCCCTAAAAAAACTGCCATATAATACTAAAAATAGGTATTGGTAATTAGTATCTGGGATACTTGAGAAAAAATAAAGGTACTCCTACTTGGTGCTAAAAAACTGGTATTGGTACATCTCTAATATATATATTTATATATCTATGCGCAATTATCCTTTATAGGCTTTGTGAAAACAACTTTAAGCTCATTAAAATCCCTGCAAATGCTCTAAAATAGGTGCTTGCAGTACACAGTACAAGCTGAAGTAGATCTTTCAAAGACCTCTTAATTGGAGATCTGGAGCAAGAGAAATTCCACGGCACCCAAGGTAAGAATTGTTTCTTTTCTGTCTTTTCTAAATTTTGTTGTATCCTTTTTATTACTGCAAATGTGCCCTTTTCCAGTATGTTCATTTAAATAATCAAAATAACTTTCAGGCTCGATGGACAAAATATCTATTTCCCCACCTCAAAACACATTGTTAAATGAAATTGCATGTGGCACACCAATTATTGATAACATTTTTTACAGATTAAAGAGGACAGAAACATTGAATGTAAGTTCACCTATACTCCACCCCCTTCTTCACTAAAAATGCTACTGGAATACCGTCCTTTCCCAAGCCCCAGGATCCTTCCAGGTTCCCTCTGGTTTCTGCAGTGAGACACATGTTTAGGCAGAGATACCGATTGGTTGTCTCCAATCAAACAGCCAGTCATTCCTGCACTAAGATCACAACCCATACAATGGAGGCCAACCAGAGGATGTTAGGAAAGAAGCTGGTAAAGGTATTCCAGTGGTGCTTTTAATATTTTAAGGCCACAAAATGGTCTCCTAAAGATCTTAAAAAGCTTTGCTCATTCTTACACTCTCTATAAAATAAATTCTACTCTGCCTTAAGAACTTCATTAAATTATGTAACTAGAATGATCCTAGAAAGACATTACTGATGACTCACCTGTTGGAAGGTACAAAAACAACAATACATATGGCAAAAGATCCTTCATCTTGCTATGGTTTGTAGAGATGATCCAGTTCTACTGAGGCAGGTTGTGAGAAAGAGCCTTGTGTTCAAAGACTTTCAACAAACTGTTGAGATGATAATGCATCAAACCTCCTTTGCACGTTCTGTAAATATTGTATCTGGGTCATGTTCCATTTCCGTCCAGAATTCTGAGAGTTTAGACCAATGAACAGACCACTGATACACAAGTCCTGAATAGAGAGGAACGGTAATAGTAGTCTTTGTGGTTAAAGCAAACGAGCTGAAATTTTGAGAAATATGGTAAGCTTAAAGTCAGACATATATTGGCTCTCATCTCGTGGCCACATAATACGTTTCTGCAATGCTCTATCGATATCGGCAGAATGTAGTGACTAATAGCAAACGATTAGATTTAATCTTTTAAGTGGTGCTTTAACCAAACTGCTAAATACACTTATACACTATAGAAACGTATGTAAATTAGGTGATTTTTTCTTTATCTACCAGAATATTTGCAATTTTGGACAAAATGTAGATGTAGCACCCTGGAGTTTAGGCAGGGATGCTCCTCACAAATTTACTTGCAAGGAGTAGTTATCCTGGTTGATTGTTAGAGATCTATTGCTTCCTCCCTAAGTTTGGCCTGGTTGCACTTGTCTCTACTACCACTAGGTGGCCAGGCACTTGGTGGTGCTAGATATGAGAAGGGCAACGCAAGGTCAAGTTATGGGTATGTGGGTATCTCAGCCAACGAGCAAGGGTTTCTTTGAATCCCATGGCCTGCTGGTAGCGCCTATATATTTGGGTGGAGTCAGGTGATCTGTGCCACCAGGACGGCTGTCTGTGTGGATGTGTGTCGTATTGCCCCGGGCTGCTAGGCCGGAGATTGGGCCCATCCCGGGGGCAGCTGGCTGCTAGGCTGTCTGAGGGCCTATCCAGAAGCCAGAGAGCAGCGCAGGGTTGGTATTGAGGCTTGCAATCCAACCAGAAGTGACAGTTCTGTGGGCCGGAGAATCTGTCAGTGGTCAGAGGTAGAGGGGAAGCTGTCACCACTAAGGGACCAACCACTTTATTATTAGGGACCAAAGTGAATAAGTGAAGCAAGTACTGGAGCAGTATTCTCACCAAACGGGCACGGTGGAGAATTGGGAAACTTCAGGCAGTGATCAAGTCAGGGACCCAGCCAGTGGAGGTGACGTTTGCAGAGCAGCCTTGTGTGCCAAGCCAGGGACCGAGCAGGCCAGTGGGGTGAAGCTTGAGAAGTATCTAGAGTGCTAAGCTAGGGACCCAGCAGAGAGGTATCTTGAGTGCTAAGCTAGGGACCCAGCAGAGAGGCAAGGGTGAGGCTTGAGGAAGGAACCACCGTGAAGATTGGAAGAGCTCAAGGGATTCAGTGACAGTGAATCAGATGGTCTAGTGAGAGACCGGGAGCTTAGTGTGCTGAAGAACCACAAGGAGAAGTTGTAGAGAAGGCAAAAGAACTGTTACGCTTTGTGTTAGGAACTGTTAAAGACTATAGGACTATTGCCATAGGAGACAGCATCCCTGCACATACAGCTGTGGCGTCTTGCTGGGGGCCTTTCCCTGCATGGCTGTCCTATTGAAGTCTCGGAGTCTGCTAATTGAACTTGCAACTATCTAAGGGTGTCCTGGCCTTAACCCTCTTTCCCCCAAAAAGTTTGTAAGAGAAATAAACATCTCTTGCATTCAAGAAGTGTCTGGCGCCCAATAACTTTATACACCTTGCACCCACTATGCCTCACAACCCACCATATACTGAAGGATGTCAGCTATCTCTGCCCTGGAGGTTCTCATCAGACTGAAGGAGGCCGGAGACCTTGCTACATTTGACACCCAACATGGGGCAAAGGCGTTGTCCTTGCAGCAGTCGCCCATAGCAGCCGGCTTCAGCTCCATCGGGATTTCATCTGGCTCCGTGGGGGGTGGCAAGTAACATTTACCCTTCTAATAGACTGTGTTGTCCTGTGCACTACCAATGTGGGGCAGAACCAACAAGTCTCATTGCTCAGGGGAAAGGATCAGCCAGGTCTTTTGACACTTCCCGGCAGCGCTGTGAGGGTTAATACAGATTCCAAAATGGACAAAATGGCATGAAGATGGCGGGCGCCACAGTTCCCAGAGAATAATTGCACCAATCCGTTGGCAGGGGGAGGAGTGCCCGCTCTGCAGAGGAGGGAGCATTACTGTTCAGGTCGCCATCTTGGGTCCTCATGCTGAGACCTCGTAACCTGAAAGGAAACATGGCACACCTGGGAGCTCCAGGATTTAAAGTCCCTCAACCCATGTCAGCCGAATATGATCCACGGAAAATCGCCCGTTCCTTCGCCTCTGGAACCACGATTACTGATACCGGTATTCGGATGGCATCGAAGGGTGAAATTACCCTGTATATCTCTCAAAACTCCACAGTCATGAGGATCGTCTGCCGGCGGTGTTCCGGGTTTGCCCTGTTTATGCGCCCGTTGAGCCAGTGCTGTCAATGCGGAGAACTGCTGCTGATAGCTGCTAGGCCACCACTACCGTTGCGGGTGATGAGGGCGAATTGGGCTTGTGGCTATGCCACAGTGGAGAAACCCATATCCAGTAGCGAAGCCACTGATTTGGGCAGTCCTAATTCAGCCCAGACTGACTCTTTTTCCGAGGAACCAGATGTGTCTGGCAAGCTTGCAGACACTGCAGCGGAACTTGTAGTTCCCGCTGGCATCATGGCTTCAGGTGGTGCCAGTAACCTCTCTTACTGCTACGGAGACTCAAGCATCTACTTCTGCTACTATATTGGGTGTCGCAGTTGCGGAACGAGGAGGTGGCCCTACGGTCATTACTCGTCTGGCCCAGTATATTCACTCATCACGGATGAAGCAAGGTGAATGATCTTGGATCCCTCCCCGGCGGCGCCTGAAGCCAGTAAGTGAAGATGGAAGGGAGGATGTATGAGATGCATAAAGTGACTGCTGTACAAAATGGCCGTCATGCATCAAGCCTCTAAAATCTGTACCTCATCTTGTTCACTTCCCCACCTTAAGGGAAGAAGTGTCCTACTGTTGACGGAGCCGTTAAAACCACACCGCCTTAAGAATCTTATGAATAAGTTGTTATCCTTGAAATACAGCAAAGAACCGGGGATTAAAAGGCCCCATTGTTAACTGGTCTCACACCCATTTGTTGAACTAATGCAAATAATGGCAGTTCTACCAAAGGGTCCTCAATCATTTTGTCACTAAGGTGAAACCAAGGGAGAGACATTGATCTTACCCGATCCCGGGTACTACTGGTAACTGTCATGAAGATACCGATGTCATCTCTCTTTGTGGATTAATGAACCTGAACCTGAACCTGCTTCACCAGCCAGCACAAGATGCCAAGGATCCAAAGATGCTCCCTTGGCATCTTGTGCTGGCTGGTAAAGCAGGTTCAGGTGTATATTGGTTCTCTACTACATCCAAAGCAGGTCCCCTGCACGGACCCTCTATTGAGGTCCAATCCCCACCTTCTTGGAGGACCTGTCCGAGTTCTGGATATTTGGTTGCCATACCTGGATCCATACTTGCTGATCGATCGTTTGCTTCTGGAGTGATCTCTCTACAGGCTCCATCTACCTCTGAGTTGGTACTACCAATGAGCATCTGGCTTTTGGCCAACATAAGCACGATTGACCCACTGTCGTATGACAGGTGGGTCCACCTTATCTGGTAAGAAGTATTTATCTACAACCTTCCACTAGATGAATGTCCATCCCGTTTTGTATGTGCCACACAGTCATCTTCTTGCCTACATCATCCCACCATTTGTCACTGAGGACTTTATTACAGCCATCTGATTGGACACAATTTCTATGAAGTTCATTCATACTTCTTTTTTTCAGTGTTTGGACTCTATCATGTTATAGTCACTATACACTATTATTGTTTTGCATTGTTTTTCATATCCTCAGGAGGTTTTGAATATTATTACTTTGTGTCATAGCACTTATACTCACCATTTGTTTTGATATACCTTGGCCCACCACATCTATGGTGTTCAATTATGGTATATTCAGCGCTACACTTTTGTTTATATAATTCACTTGGACTTTCTTTGTTTTAGTGTTAGCAGCTTTTTGTATTTCATCTTTTTGAGTGGTTCAGCGCAGCAATTTTCTATATTTCTCACACTCTATTTCTTTGCACAAAGTTCTTTGCTAATGGGAAACATTTCAGAAAGCTGTACTGCCAGGACTGTGCTGGATTGAATGCTGCCGGCAGATACATGAAGTGATATCTTAAGCTACCTTGGCAAAAACTGAAATTTTTGGGGTGTTCCACCCTGATGAGCGATCTGTGACCTTCAGCAGATTGTTTGTTTGCAAGTAATAAAGAAAGATTTTTGTCTTCGGCTGTCATGTGGACAGACTGAGGATATCTTTGCAAGATGGCACCATGGCCTGGCTGCTTGTTGCCTGAAATGCAGTCATGTCTTTTTTTTTTGTGCCTGGAGTTACCCTTAAAGAAGAGAGGGAACTGCTGGGAAATGTCCACCCTGAGTAAAATCGATGGACACGTCATGGACACTGGGTGTGTAGTTAGTCAGAGTAGGTTGTGATAAAAGGACATATTTTCATCATAAATGTGAATAATGGACTAACTTATGTGACAGAACTGTTTCTAGAGTTGGTCACCAGGTGGCATGAACAGTGCTGTCCTAAGTGAAAAATATTCATATTATGTGCTAAGTGTCAGTTTGATAATTATTGGAAGGAGTTGCCGTGAGAGCCGCCGGGGGATCCCAGAAGACAAGGTTTGGGGGCCACTCTGTGCAAAACGAGCTGCACAGTGGAGGTAAGTATGATATTATTATACGAGATTTATATAACGCCAACAGTTTACGCAGCACTTTACAATGTATAAGGGGGACAACACAATTACAGTACAGTTCAATACAAAAGGTACAGGAGGGCCCTGCTCGTAGAGCTTACATTCTAAAGGGGGGGGGGGGGTGGTACAAAAGGTCATAGCTGCAAAGAATGATTTGATGGGGGTGGCTATATGGGGGTGATGATATGTTTGTTATTTTAAAAAAAATGCTTGCAATCACTTTAAGGGGGCAAATCCTTCCGGGGCTGAAGTGGTTAATTAGAGTTCAATAGTATAATCATACATATACAGTAAAATGCCAAGTAGAAAATAGACTGGAGGGGTTGTAAAGAATCCACTAGTTAATGCAATATGATACCAAACTAAAGGGGAACCCCAGGCCGGCCTATTCAACCTTTAAATCCTAATGAGAGACCATATAGAATAGGATAAGGGCCCTTTAACCAATAGCAACAGCAATGTCCAGCAGCAGGCCTGCAGTAGTCTTCACCAGCAGTTGGAGCTCATTTAATTATGTCCAAAATATGGCACAGTGATGTGATGATAAGCAGAGCAGCTTAAACTGGCTAGTGATTTTCTTAGAGTAGTTCAGGATATGGATGTCTATGTACAGTGTCTCCATGGGCAAGGTGTCTGTACACAGTGTTTAAGCAAGATAACCAGGTAAGGATCGTGAATGATGGGCGACTGCCCTCTCACCGACTGCAGAGCCGAATAGGAACCTCCTGAACAGCGGTCCTGGATTAGATGTTCTTCTAGGAGACAAACGGAGATGACCCACCAGCTGCTGGACATGGGCGGTTGTTGGATCCATCTGATGAGGTGGTGCCACGGGGATGTCTCGCGAACAGCAAGCAGAGTTGGGCCCTCCGGGGGCCAGGCTGAAGTCACTCAGTCACCGCGTGGTAGGCCGCAGTCCTTTCGCCTAGCAGCAGAGAGGTGCTCACTCGATCAGGCCCAGGAAGAAGAGAGCATGGGGTGGATCTGCTGGCCCTTTCATAGTTCCTCCCAGAGGTCTGTTCATGCCGCAGAGGGACCTCTGGGATGTGTAGTCCAGGGGTAATATCACAAAATCAGAATGGCTGCTTAAGAGACCACTAGTCCTACAATCCTCCCTACTTGGCTCAAAGATATGATATCAGTCACTGGAGCCCAGCACTAGAGGGACATTGGAATAGATAGTTGAATAATAGGGGGGGTCTGCGGAACAAGGTAACTGTAGTCCACTGTCGGCTACATGTGATTAGGGTCAGATGGAGATGTAACCATAGGCGTGTGCACAGGGTGTGCCAGGTGTGCCTGGGCACACCCTAATTGCCTTGTGTGCTGCATATTCCCCCCTGTTTAGACCACTGATATTTCATCCCCCCCAAAAAATGTTACACAAGCCCAAAAATTTGGGGAAAAGAAAATTAACGAAATTACACTGTCCACTGCCCTACTGACACCATCACCAACTTGACTGTGTCCCTTTATTTAAAGCCAGCTGCATAAAGACATGGTTTGACCATTTTGGTGTGGAGGAACTCCACAGTACCTAGACCTCAACCCTACTGAGCACCTTTGGGTGGTGACGTCAGCACGTACCTCCTCAGATGCGTTTCGTCATAGCTAACATTATAAATGGTATCGTTTCGTGATAGCTAACATTATCAATGGTAACAATATCATTGATAATGTTAGCTATGACGAAACGTGTCTGAGGAGGTACGTGCTGATGTCACCACGCTTACTTGTCGAGGAGGACGGGATTTGTTTGCATTGTAGCCGGCCGGCTCCATATTTCTATGCGAGATTTTATCGTCTGTTTGTAAGTGTATTCTTTTATGTATAATAAATTAGTGTCGATGGTATCACGCTATTGGTTTATTATATATTTTTTGGGCTATCATCTGCTGTCCACCATGGCACCGTGAACTACTTGTCTACCTACTGAGTTATTGATCCAGTGATCATACAAGGCGGTTCCTTGGTTCGGCTGAGGTTTTGCTTTCTTCAAAGAATTATCTGCCCAGTTTTGTCTGACATCTGGTAAGGAGGCCCTCTATGTGGTGACGGCAACAGTTTTTTTCTAATCTATCCACTGGGTGGACGTCCGTTTTTCCTATAAGCTATTTGTTCCATTTCCCCTGGCTATTTACATCTGGTAGGGAGGCCCTCTGTGTGATGATGGTACACCGATTGTCACTTCATTCACTGGGTGGCTACTAGTTTTGTCTATCTCTGGGTGCTCATATAATGAGTGCCACTGGATTTATTGTACATACTCTATAATCTAGACGGTATGTACATTTTTTGTTGTTTTATATATAACAACACTTTCGGAATGGATGCTAACCTATGCTGAGAAATTTGCGAGGTCTACACTTCATCCTACACAATCAACAGCCCAGGCTGGGGTAATAGCCATCTGTTCATTTTGGCTTACACTCTGGTAAGCATGCACTTCATAAGATGTTGGCATATAATTTTTCTGTGATGAATACCTAGTTTATCTTCAGCTGCTCAAGCCTCTGGAATTTTTCACAATTTTTTATAAATTAACTTGAACTTTAAATAGCGCGTTCTTTTCTTGTTTATTTGTATTTGTGTTTATCCCACATTGATTGCAGCTTAGGGATTTGTCCACCCTTATTGTTTATTTGATTAGCACAGTTTTTTCTTTCTTTTTATACAAACTACCACACAGCGCCGTGGTAGGTCGTTGATTCTTCCTATCAGTGTATCGGCCTGCCCATACGGGATGTACAGGCACACCGATACACTGCCAGATCTGCAGGAGAACTGCATGGCACCAGCGTTTGCCGGTGCAATGCTTTACAGGCTAAATAAATAAATGCACATTTTTTTTTACCTGAACAAATGTGCAGGCATTAGTTATCCTTTAAGTATGAACTTATCCTATGTAGTATGAATTGGAACACCAGTTGTGAATCAGGTCTTCTCATCCAACATCAGTACCGGACTTCACAAAGGTTCCCTAGGCACAAATTTCCCCAAACATCCTTCAAAAGCTTGTGACACTAAGATGACACCAAGCTATGCAGTGGAATAACGTCCTTACAGGATGTCTCCAATTTACAAGCCGACCTCAATGCACTGTCTAATTGGGCGACTAAGTGACAAATGAGGTTTAATGTTGATAAATGTAAAGTTATGCAATTGGGGGTTAAGAATATACATGCATCATACATACTAGGGGAAGTTCAACTGGGGGAATCCATGGTGGAGAAGGATCTGGGGGGTTTTGGTAGATCATAAGCTCAATAATAACATGCAATGCCAAGCTGCTGTTTTCAAAGTGAGCAAAGTCCTTTCTTGTATTAAGAGAGGTATGGACTCCAGAGAGAGATATAATTTTGCCCCTGTACAAATCATTAGTAAGACCTCATCTGGAATATGCAGTTCAGTTTTCGGCACCAGTTCTCAAAAAGGGTATCAGGGAACTGAAGAAAGTGCAGAGAAGGGCAACCAAACTGATAAGAGGCATGGAAGAGCTCAGCTATGAGGAAAGATTAGAGGAACTGAATCTTTTCCCTCTTGAGAAGAGGAGTATAAGGGGGGATATGATTACCATGTATAAATACATAAGTGGTCCATATAGTGAACTTGGTGTTGAGTTATTCACTTTAAGGTCAACACAGAGAACAAGGGGGCACTCTTTAAGTCTAGAGGAAAAGAGATTTCATCTCCAAATACAGAAAGGTTTCTTCACAGTAAGAGCTGTGAAAATGACTCCCTCCAGAGGTGGTTCTGGCCAGCTAAGTCGATTGCTTTTAGAAAGGCCTGGATTCTTTCCTAAATGTACATAATATAACTGGGTACTAACATTTATAGGTAAAGTTGATCCAGGGAAAAATCCGATTGTCTCTTGGGGGATCAGGAAGGATTTTCTTCCCCCTGCTGTAGCAAATTGGATCATGCTTTCCTGGATTTTTTTTCCTTCCTCTGGATCAACTGTGGGTGAAGAATTGTGTATATGGGATTGTATTTATTTACTTATTTTTTTGGTTGAACTAGATGGTCTTTTTTTCAACCTAACTATGTAACTATGTAGCAGCTGGAGGGTCACAGATTGATGTCCTACTCTATCCGCCTTTAGGCAATCCCTGAAAACTCATCTCTTCAGTAAAGCCCATCCCACCTCCAACTAACAACTGAACTTTTCTTTCTTTATCAACTCATCCACAAACAGTTATTGCCTTTTTGTACCACTTGCCCTTCCATTTTAGATTGTAAGCTCTCAAGAGCAGGGCTCTCTTATCCCTCTTGTATTGGAATGGATTGTAACTATACCGTCTTGTTTTATTTTGTAAAGCATTGTGCAAACTGTTGGTGTTATAGAAATCCTGTATTTCAAAAATAATATTATTAAAAATAATAGTAGTAAATATTCATTTTGAAACATACAATATACATTTATTTGCACACATATTAAAAAAAAATACAATTGTGATTAATAACAAGATGTAAACACTTGTAACTTTTCCACTGTTTTATTTTAGGTTACTAGAGAAGGTTATCTTATCGTTTTATTCGCTGCATTATTTGTATAAGAAATACATTTTCACTTTCACATTATGCCACTAGAGGGAGGTATAGTACCCATCTTTAATCTGCTCAGTGCATCAGCAGCAAAACAAATTGCATTCTTATTTTTTACCACTAGATGGACTGTTTCTACTAATTTCTGTGCTACATTGCTTTGTAGCAAGAATTTTTTTCTCTAGCCCCCTATCTCTCTGTAAAAAGGACCTGTCATGGACTTAGCTATTCATCTCTTGTGATAGCAATAAAGTTGGTCAAAAAAAATTAAAGGGACAAAAAATAAATAATGTTTTTTTTTTTTTTTTCGACAGGATTTTAAAAAAAATTAACATACACATATGTGATATCACTGCGATCGTCAGGAGCAGGAGAATTTAATTTGGGTTGTTCTTTGGTGGGAGGTTATGATAGTAACAAGAAATATACAGTTACATTTAAAAAATATATATATTTTTTTACTGTTTTGGGACATTTTTCTTTTCAATAGATATCTATTACCATTTATCACCAAATAAAAGCCCAATTTATCCTGAAAAAACGTGGTATAATCTACCTGGATACACAAAGTAGTTGTGATGATATGTACAGTTTTACTAACACATGTCAAAGTTGCAAAATTGTCCTTAGGCATTAAGATTTGTTTTATGCTTAGGTGAAGGGGTTGATATACCATAGTTTATTGCCATTCCATGGGCAAGTGCAGTTCTATTTCATCGCCAAAAAAAAAAATGTTTTATTTTCCCCAAAAAATCAGTAATATAGTGTGTTCACTAAAATGCATTCAAGTGTATTTTTTTTTTTTTCCTAAAAATTTGTGCTCAACTATTGCGTGACGTCAAAAATTGCAACAACCACCGTTTTATTCTCCAGGGTGCAGATTGTCAACAAATCACCTTACCTGGATGTTACCTGCTACTCAGCTCTTCACCCCCCCTCCCCCAACCAGTGTCCCTACCCCCCCTCTACTGAACCTACCTTTGTAGCTCTTCCTCCCATCCTGCTTCTCCTGTTCTCCCACCATAAGTTCTTGAGAGCTTACAAACGTGAGGTCATGAGTTCCATACCCAAAATATTGGTGAGTAATAAATATGTAGTAGAAATGCCCTGAGATTCAGTTATTTGTAATGGACTTCAGAACTCTTCATAAAGAGAACCTGTTACAGCCTATTAAAAAACAATTATTTTCCAGTGCCGGGAGACTGTTTGGTGGTTATTTTCTAGACAAAAAAAGATTTTTTACATGTATGTGAGAAACGTCAGAACTGCCCCGGATCCCATATTGGATGCCAACCAGTGATACTTTTAAACCACTTAAAATTCAGCATTCCAAACCCAGATTTCAAACTAACCATCTCACGATGACACATCTGACACTTTACACTTTACCCAACTGCACCGCCATCGGAGAAGCAACAGCTGACAAAAAGCAAGACTTTATCAGACATAATAGCTTTTCATGGACGTGGTTCCTCCCCGCTTCCTAGGCTCTAAGAAATGACGTTCGCTATTTAAGCGATCATGGATTTGTTTCACTTACTATCTACCTCTGATAATAAGTACATTTGTTTACTTTAAAGGAATATGTTGACTTTGATACTCAAACTTGCATGTCAAATATAATGATTGTTCAATCACCCAGGATGCTGCAGGAAGTTACACTCATAATAAATACTGTCAGTGCAACCTCCCCTCCCCCCTATATTTTATAGTTACAGTTTTTATTTAACATAGATCAAAAGAGAAAAAATAAAAACTTTCTTCTACTCTCCCCTTCTCCTCTCCTCTCCTCTATTCCTCTCCTCTCCCCTTTTTTTCTCCTCTCCTCTCTTCTCTTCTCCTCTCCTCTATTCCTCTCCTCTCCCCTTTTTTCTCCTCTCCTCTCTTCTCTTCTCTTCTCCTCTTCTCTTTTCCTCTCTCCTCCTCCCCTCTCTTTCTCTCTCCTCCCACCTCCCCTTTTCCTCTCCCCTATTCCTCTCCTCTTTTCCTCTCCTCTCCTCTTTTCCTCTCCCCTCCTCTCCTTTTTTCCTCACCCCTCCCCTTTTCCTCTCCCCTCCCCTTTTCCTATCCTCCTCTCCTCTCCTCTCCTCATCATCTCCTCTTTTCCTCTCCTCTCCCCTCTTCTCCCCTCCCCTTTTCCTCTCCTCTCCCCTCCCCCTCTCTCCTCCCCCCTCCTCTTTTCCTCCCCTCTCCCCTCTTTCCCCCTTTTCCTCTCCTCTTTTCCTCTCCTCTCTCCCTTTCCTCTCCTCTTTTCCTCTCCTCTCCCCCTTTCCTCTCCTCTTTTCCTCTCCTTTCCCCTCCTCTTTTCCTCTCCCCTCCTCTCCTTTTTTCCTCACCTCTCCCCTTTTCCTCTCCCCTCCCCTTTTCCTATCCTCTCCTCTCCTCTCCTCTCCTCTTTTCCTCTCCTCTCCCCTTTTCCTATCATCTCCTCTCCTCTCCTCTCCCCTCATTTCCCCTCCCCTTTTCCTCTCCCCTCCCCTCCTCTCCCCTTTTCCTCTCTTCTCCCCCCTCCTCTTTTCCTCTCCTCTCCCCTCTTTTCCCCCTTTCCTCTCCTCTTTTCTCCGCCTCTCCTCTCCTATTCACTGTGTTTAACACCAGCTACAGTCCTAAAGTGACCTGGTAAAAAAAAAAAAATCTCTGGCCTTAAAAAAAGAATGTTTTAACACAAGGATCTGCTCTAGTGGATCTAAGAACTGCTACAGTTTTAGGTAATGGGCAGAGCACAGTGGAATACATCCGCACTGTTAGTATAATACATATGTACACAATAGCAACAATATGCCATGTAGGCTGACATGCGTCAACTGTCTGTATCTGCGTATTGTACACTGTGGTTTCTTGAATAAAAGCAAGATTTTAGAGCAATATTGGTTGTGCGGTTCATCTTTAGGGATAATTACTCTGAGATGGACGTGGATCGGCACATGTGAGCTCTCTTGATGGAGGATTATATGGGTAGTAGCACTGAACTCTTTGTTTGCACTAAGGCACATTGGAATACATCAGCACTGTTAGTATAATAAATATATACACAATAGCAACAAAGAAAGTTTATTTCTCAAACAAGGGTTCATTTTTAAAATAGTTTTTAAAATATCATAATGGGGGTGATGTTATCTGGTCATTATAGATGGAGGTCAGCGGAGGTCTTCTGTAATATGGTGCTTTTCTGCATTTCACAGCGGCATAGGTGACATCCTGTAAAAGTGAAATAATTATATACATTGATCGATATAAATCATTTCTTATTTTATCAATGTTTTATAGACTATTTTAAACCTTTCAATATACGCCCTCCATAATCTTGTTAACCATATCAAATTTGCAATATTAAACAATGTCACTGCACTGTACACGTGGACCAACACCTAAGGGCCTTGATAACTCCAATGTGATCTGAACATCTGTCCTCATAGATGTCAACCTTGACCAGCGAGCAAAAAACTTAAAGTGGTATTGAAGGTTTGGTTTTGGTCTACAAAAGATCTGGGGCTAGAGCCTACAGCAACTTAGTAAAGAAAGTCATACACTTGGGCGGGCATACACATGTATATAATATATGTGTGTGTGTATATATCCCCAGAGAGTCCTCTCTTACATTACGATCCCCAGAGAGCCTTCCCCTTGCATCAGGGTTCCCAGAGAGCCTCCCCTTTAAATCAGGGTCCCCAGAGAGCCTCCCCCTTAAATCAGGGTCCCCAGAGAGCCTCCCCCTCAAATCAGGGTCCCCAGAGAGCCTCCCCCTCAAATCAGGGTCCCCAGAGAGCCTCCCCCTCAAATCAGGGTCCCCAGAGAGCCCCCCACTTACATTGGGATCCCCAGAGAGCCTCCCCTCCCCTTGGGGACCTCTGCAGAGACTCTGTGTTATGGTCCCCAGATTCGGGGCTATAGCCCAAAAAAGCCACCCCCTAGCGACGTCACTGCATGTCATACTAATGTTCCACCGTGGTTGTAAGCAGGGTTGCTAACAATTTTAGCTTGCTAGGTGGTAACTAGCCTGGCTAAATGTTAGGGGGGTTCCCTGACTTTTCCCCTAACTCTGGATTTGATGCACCTCTCTCTTCTGTTACTAGGTGGCATTGTTGCCTGTGGCTTTAGAATGATCAGGCCATAGTGAATCCAGACTAGGAGTGGATGGGTTGTCTCAGCCAATTGGCAGGGGTTTCTTTAGTCCCTTGGCTGGCTGGAAGAGCCTATTTATTCTGGAGGAGTCAGGTGATCGGTGTTCTGTGCCACCTGGACGGCTGTCTGGGTCACAAGGCTCCGGGTTTCTAGGCCAGAAGCCTGAGGCCTATCCCGGGAGCACCTGGCTGCTAGGGCTGTCTGAGGCCTATCCAGGTTTGAGAGAAGCAGCGCGGGGTTGTGGTTTTTGGCTGGAAGCCCAACCAAGTTGTAGAGGTTCCACCGGACGGGGAACTGCATTGTTGCCAGCAGTGAGGGAGAAGCAGCTGCCACGAGGGACGACCACTTCTGTTAACAGAGGCAAGTGAGGATCAGGGTCAGAGATAAAGGAGACACAGTCACTATTAAGGGACAACCATTCCTGTTATCAGAGGACCATTATGGAAGTCTGAAGAAGTACCAGAGCAGCCTTATTCACTAGCCAGGGATGGTGAACATGTGTGAAAGCTTCAGTAGAGTGCCAAGCCAGGGACCCAGCGGGTTAGCAGGGGTGACGCTTGAGGAATATACAGCGGGTTTAGCTGTGGAAGAGCTCAGGGGATCCAGTGATGTCTGGGATCTTGAAGTCTAATGAGAGACTAGGAGCTCAGTGAGTGAAGATCTATAGTAGGATACTGTGAGTTGTGCCATCTATAACGGGTTACGTGTATGGATCTTTATTGACTGTTCAAGTTCAGTTGCCATAGGAGACAGCAGTTCTACAAATACAGTCGCTGCATCCAGCTTAAAGGCCCCTATGTCTCGGAGTCTTACTATTGCATCTACCTAAGGGTGTCCTGGCCCTAAACCCTCTCTCCACCACCACTGTTAAGAGACGGTAAATCTCTTTATCTTGCGTTAAAAAATTATTCAACTTGCAATACACCCACCATGCCTAATAACCTACACTACAAGGAAGGATGTCAGCTCTCCCTGGCTCTGGAGGTCACCATTAGGCCTTTGGAGGTCGGTGATTGCTTCTACACTTATCTGCACTGTGCAGTGGTTTTGCACAGAACAGCTTCAATCCTCTTCTTTTCAGGTCCCCTCCTGGGGTGCTTCTGGCTCCTCCCCCTCGAGCAGTGCCCCACAGAGAAAGCTGATTGCCCTGGGGACACCGCTGCATGCTAGCTCCTGAGCCGCTGTTCTTGCGTCCATAAGACACATAGAACCGGGGATGGGCCCCGCCCCCCTGCTCTCCCTTTATTGGTTGTGATTGACCAATGAGGAGGGAGAGTCCCGGGACAGCCGAGGACATTTCTGGTTTGTGAACATCGCTGGATCGGAGGAAGCTCAGGTAAGGATTGGGGGCTGAGGCCGCTGCAAACATTAGGTTTTTTTTACCTTCTCTCTTCAGAACCACTTTAACTTGGCTATGACAGTTTTCAACTGTGGTGGCTTATTGTGCATTTATAGCTACTGCTTGAGCTACCTTGCCAGATCCAAACTCTGAGCAAAAATTTGGTACCTTGTCACTGCAAGGCTACTGCTAGACCCAATATCTGAAGAATATAATTACAATACAATAATACAATATAATACAATAATTACAATTCCTTATACAATTTTTTTGGAATAAACTGTCTCACACTACTTGTCCCCTGACCTATGCCTACTGCTCTATCCTGCCACCCTAGCCAGGCCCGAAATCTAAAGAATATTTTACTATTCCCTGTACAATTTATGAAATGAAGGTCTCGCCCTGCTTGTGCACCAGGTTATGCCTACTGCTCTAATTACCTTGCCACCTAAGCACTCCTACTAGGACCAAAATCTTTTGTAAGAATATATTACTATTCCTGGGACAATTTTTGGAATGAAGCACCTCACCATACTTGCGTTCTGAACTATACCTAGCGCTCTAGTTATCGTGCCACCTTCTGCTAGGCCCAAACACTGAAGAATATAATTCCGATTCCTGATACAATTCTTTTAATGGAGGTGCTCACCCTGCTTGGGCACCGACCTATGCCTACTGCTCTAGTTACCTTGCCAGACCAGAACTCCTACCAGGAACAAAATCTGAAGAATATAATTACTCTTTCTTGTAAAAATTTTGGAATGAAGGTCTTGTCCTACTTGTGCATTGACCTATGCCTACTGCTCTAGTTACCTTGCCAACCCAATAACATAGCTCCCAACTGTCCCTGATTTTGAGGGACTGTCCCCGATTTGGAACAAAGTCCCTCTGTCCCTCTTTCCTCCTAATTTGTCCCTCATTTTGGTCTGATCTGTATAATTATATGTAAAATTCCCTATTTATCTTTCAAAACGTGTCTTATAGTGGTAACTCTTTTATCCACTTTCTTAACCACTTCCCATCCACGCTTTAGCCAAAAGATGGCTGCAGCGTGGACTTAATTTGCTGGGAGGGCGTCCATTGAGCGGCCTGCGCACCCCCTGCAGTCTATGAGACTCGGCTGATCACAGATCCCAGTAAGGGGTCGATCCCGACCCCTTACCACGTAATCAGCTGTCAGCCAATGACAGCTGATCATGTGATGTAAACAGAGCCGGTAATCGTCTGGTAGCACGAGGAGAAAAAACAAAGCTGATCACCGGTGGCTGTGAGAGGGACATCGGTCCCGATCGTGGAGAGCCTCTGCAGAGGCTTCTGTGCCCACCAGCGCCACCTACCAGTGCCCACCAGCGCCACCCATCAGTGCTCACAGTGCCACCTATAAATCACCAATCAGTGCATCATCACCAGTGCTGCCTATCAATACCACCTACCAGTGCCACCTACCAGTGCCCATCAGTGCCACCTACCAGTGCCCAGTGCCACCTATCAGTGCCACCTATCAGTGCCATCCATCAGGGCCTATCAGTGTCACCTTATCTGTGCCCATCAGTGCGGCCCATCAGTGCCCATCAGTGCATCCTCATCAGCGAATATCAATGAAGGAAAAAAATTACCAGTTTGCAAAACTATGAAACATGTTTTTTTTTTTTCAAAAATTTCTGTCTTTTTTTGTTTGTTTAGAAAAAAATAAAAACCCAAGTGGTGATTAAATACCACCAAAAGAAAGCTCTATTTGTGTGAAAAAAATTATAAAAATTTCATTTGAGTACAGTGTTGTATGACCGAGTAATTGTCATTCAAAGTGTGACAGCGCTGAAAGCTGAAAATTGGTCTGGGCAGGAGGGGGGTTTAAGTGCCCAGTAAGCAAGAGGTTAATTGCTGCATTTGTAAATGTCAAAAGTCAGTATAAAGCAATACTAGTGGAAAAAAAAGCACTTGTGGGTTTAACAAATATTATTTTTGTATAATTGTCCTTTAAGGGGGCGTGACAGGGGTGTGTCCTATGCCTACATACTTTTGCTAGTAATAGGTGTTCCATGCTCCCATCTCAAAAAGTTGGGAGGTATGCCAATACTCCTGCCAGGCTCAAAATCTGAAGAATACATTACTATTCCTTGTACAGATTTTGCAATGAGGAGCTCACCCTACTTGTGACCTGGTCTATGCCTACTGTTCAGCTCACACAGTGTTCATATTCTTCCTAAAAAAAAAGAGATAAGAACTGGAGTGCCACATCAGAATATTGAAGTCCAAAATATGTTTTTTCAAATAAAGGACACCCTTTTTTTATCAGGGCTTGATAAACAGAGGGAAGGTCTAAGACAGCCATCCTCAACTAGGGTTCCTCCAGAGGTAGCCAGGGGTTCCTGAGTTTTATTCATTCTATTTTTTTTATATTGGTTGAACTAGATGGATTTGTATCTTTTTGTTGACCTGGCTCCATGCACACTGAAGCTCATAAACGGCCGTTTTTGGGCGTTTTTTTTCACAGCCCATAAACTCCCCTCTATGTTATCCTATGTATCCTATAGCACACATGGACGTTTTTGGATGTTTATCAGCAGTGGAGTTTATGGACTGTTTTCTGAACGCCATAAGATCGCATTCAGGAGTCATTTTTCTGACCACAAAAAAAGGCCAAATGCTGACAAATGTCGATAAACGCTCAAAATTTTTTTTTTAACGTTTTTGATCCATTGAAAAAAAAAAAAGAACACTAAAAACCACTAACGTGGAAATACACAAATAAACGCTATTGCAAAAACGTTACAAAGACTCAATGCAAAGCTACTGGCGTTTTTATAACGTTATTTTAACGTCCAGTGTGCATGGAGCCTAAGGCCTTATGCACACTGGATGTTTTTGGATGTTTTTACAGCAGCTGTTTTTGGCTTCAGTCATTTTTTTTCTACAGTCAGTAAACTCCCCATCATGTTATCCTATGTGTCCATGCACACATAGGCTGTTATCAGCACTTTTTGGCTGGGACGTTTTTTGACTTTAAAAAAAACCTAAAAATAGTGGGTTCTAAGAGGAGCTTTTCAGCTGTTTTCAGCTGTAAAAAAGCTCCAACGTCAAAAAATGCTGATAAATGCAGATGAACGCTCAAAAACTCAGGCTCACCAGCATTTTTTTAACGTTTTTGATCCATTAAAACAAAAAACACTAGCACAGAAATACGCTAATAAACGCTAAAAAACGCTATTGCAAAAACATTAAAAAACTTTGGAAAACTCACTGCAAAGCTACTGGCATTTTTATAATGTTATTTTAACGTTCAGTGTGCATGAGGCCTCATATGTAACTATGAACCCAAAGATCTTTTTAGCTGTCTGTGAAGGTTGCATTTGGACCACCACTAACGGGGAGCATTATTGCCACTGGTCAGCAATGTAGGGGCCATTTTTCCCACTGACCACCAATAAACTGGTTTTGCAACGGTTCCCCTACACCTGAAAAAAATTTCAAGGGTTCCTCTGGGGTAAAAGGTTGAGAAAGGCTGGTCTAGGGAATAGGCATTAGAGTCACAGAGTTGTTATGAGGCACCTTTTTTAGCATTTTCCTCAGCATCTGATGGTTCAGTATTCTGGTGTGGCCCTCCATTCCTTATCTCTTTTTCCAGTATCATCAAAGGTGGGCTTGGAAGCTCTTTGGTTTGGGAGTAGAGCCAGTTTAGTGTTGCCATCACTTGCACACAACCATCTGGAAACACTACTTTGGATACCCATCACCACCCATTAATGCTTCCAATTATTCTTCTGAACCCAATATTGTACATCAGGGGTACTGAATTAAAATTCATGGGGGTCCGGTCAGTAAAATTTTCTTCCAGCGGAGGTCCGTGTGTCATATTGGTGATGACTCAGGTCCTTCACATCACAGCCTCTTGTGCAGGTCACAATTGTTTTCTATTACCCTTGTAGATACCTGTGTTTTTCTAGGGCAGAAAAACATAGATCTCTGCACAAGTGTGAAGAAGCCTTTACATCAGTGCTCTCAATCCCCCCTTCACAGCTTTTACATCACAGTCCCCCATCAAAGACCTGCCATCCCATCACAGCATGTCCCTTTAAAGACCCCCTCCATCACAGACCCCTCCCACCCCATCACAGACCCCCCCCCCACAAACACAGATCCTCTCCACCACATACCCCCCTCCACCACATACCCCCCTCCACCACAGACCCCCTCCATCACAGATCCCCCCTCCACCACAGACCCCCTCCATCACAGATCCCCCCTTCATCACAGATCCCCCACTCCATCACAGATCCCCCACTCCATCACAGATCCCCCACTCCATCACAGATCCCCCACTCCATCACAGATCCCCCCACTCCATCACAGATCCCCCCACTCCATGACAGATCCCCCACTCCATGACAGATCCCCCACTCCATCACAGACCCCCCACTCCATCACAGATCCCCCACTCCATCACAGATCCCCCACTCCATCACAGACCCCCCACTCCATCACAGACCCCCTCCAACACAGACCCCACTCCAACACAGACCCCACTCCAACACAGACCCCTCCCCATCACAGACCCCACTCCAGTACAGACCCCACTCCAGTACAGACCCCACTCCAGTACAGACCCCTCCCTTGATATTAAATAGTCAGACTGTCCCTTTTATCAACGCAGCATTGCCCCTTTCCCCCCCCCCTCCCCACACTGCCTACCTTAGTCACACAATCCGGGAAGCACACATGGCAGGTCCAGACAAAGGGCTTGACTTTTCAAGTTAAAGGCAGGTGATTGGTTGCTGGGACCGCCCCAATGTCTAGCAACCAATCACCTGCTTTGTAACTTGAAAAGTTCCGCCCTTTGTCGCTTCCAGGCTTGTGTGACTAAGGTAGAACAGTGTGGGGAGGGGGAGTGATGCGATAATGTGAAGGAGAGACCTGCCGCGCCTCCCATGTAATCAATAATGTTAGTGGCAGCGGCGGGCAGGCAAGCCAGCAGAGGGGAGAGAACACTCAGGCAACTATTTGGCGAGGCTGCGGGCCGCATAGGGCTGCTACTGGGTCCGGATTCGGCCATTTAGTGATGCCTGGTTTACACCTTTTACTATGCATAAGTGATGAATGGAACTGATCACTCAGTGGGGGTTATTTACGAAAGGAAAATCAACTTTGCACTGCAAGTGCACTTGAAAGTGCACTAAAAGTGCACTTGGAAGTGCAGTCGCTCTAGATCTGAGGGGGACATGCAAGGAAACTAAAAATCAGCATTTTAGCTTGCACATGATTGGATGATAAAATCAGCAGAGCTTCCACTCATTTCAGATCTACCCCTTAGATTTAGAGAGACCGCACTTCCAAGTGCACTTGCAATGCAAAGTGGATTTGCTTTTCGTAAATAACTACCAATGTGTTTATTCAGGAAAGGAAGGTGCCGTTCCCAGCTCTCCTGAAGCAATTATGCTGTGTGCCCACAGCAGCCATCAGGAGAGGAGAGGAGTGCAGCTGGCAGCGCTGCAGGGGAAGGGGGGCACAGATCCAAGAACCAATCCCTCTGCAGTGCAGCTGGAAGGAGAAAGGAGGAGAAGCCGGCAGGGCTGCAGGGTGAGGAACAAAAGGTCCAATGTCTGCAATAAGGCAGTACAGCTAGCCCTCCTGCTCAACAGATGCCCAGTCCCACCATTTTGAACTGATTGGGTGCGGGCCTGATACAGGAGGCTGGCTGTACTGCCTTATTACTGGCCCTGGTACTACCTTTACCATACCTCCCAACTTTTTGAGATGGGAATAAGGGACACCTATCTGCAAAAGTATGCGGGCATAGGACACACCCCTTGCTATGCCCCTTAAAGGAGAATTGTAAAAAAAAACAAGATTGGTTAAACCCACAAGTGCTTTTTTACCACTACTATTCCTTCATATAGAAGGAAAATATAGCAATTTAGAAATCAGATGAAAGGTTTAGCACTGGGAAACACTTTTTAATAGATAAAAAGTGCATTTTATATACATCTATATAGATCAGACCAAAATGAGGGACAAATGAGGAGGAATGAGGGACATTGCTCCAAATCAGGGACAGTTGCGAGGTATGCCTTTACAGACCATAAAAACATTTTTATAATTCTTCATTTCCTCCTTCCCACACGCACTCAGAACATTTTAAGTGCAGAATAAGATGGAAACAGCAGAACAGTCATAAAATGTGTATTTACATCTAATTTGCATAACTGTATTATTCAGTCTCTAATATGATTTTGCAATGTTATATTCCGCTATACTAAAAAATACAAACAAAAAGAAACAAACAGGGATATTCTATTTCTTCTTGTTTGTATTTTTTGTTTTGAATATAATAATGGGATGTGGTGTGACAATTATGTTATATCCCCTCTAATCATATGTTTTTCTTTGATTATGGTAATATTTTTCAATATGTTTCATGGTTTGGGGATGGCACCCAGGCAGATTCTAGCACTAAGCTATAAGAATGGACTGAGGGTTCCAGGAACTAGAAAAGAGGGTAAAGATATTGGTTCTATGCTACAGCTTAAATAAATAAGGTTGGCTTATATTTTCAGCAAAGAGCTATTTTCAATCATGAATCATGAGCAGACAGCCCATTGTTGTATTCCTAGGACAGGGCTGCAATCAAACCAGAGATTGCTGCCATCTAGTGACAACAATGTAGAATGTGAACATTCAAGGCTGCTTTCAAAGTATAAAGTACAGATGCAACAGCTTGCTTACAACAAACAAATGTGGTCGGTTCTAATCTACAGATGACTTATCCCTTCCTGAGAGCTCTATGGCATACCTTCCAACTTTTTGAGATGGGAATGAGGGACACCTATCAGCAAAAGTATGCAAGCATAGGACACACCCCTTGTCACACCCCCTTAGAGGAGAATTGTACAAAAAATAAAAGATTGGTTCAACCCACAAGTGTTTTTTTTTTTTTTTTTACCACTACTATTCCTTTATACTAGCTTTTGGAATTTACAAATGCAGCAATTTAGAAATCAGATGAAAGGTTTAGCACTGGAAAACACTTTTTGATAAATAAAAAGTGCATTTTATATACATCTTTATAGATCAGACCAAAATGAGGGACAAATGAGGAGGAATGAGGGACAGAGGGACATTGCTCCAAATCAGGGACAGTCCCTCGAAATCAGGGACAGTTGGAAGCTATGCTATGGCTGCCTGAATGTAGCAGAGACAATCACTGCAGGCAATTTCATCAGATATCTGAACTGAACAAACACCCGGCATGCACGAAAATCTTTGCATGAAGAAGAGTTAAGGAAAACAATATGATACTATGTATACTTGTATACTTTTCTTTGCTGGTGACAGAGGAAAGATAATATTGCCGCCAGATACTGAAGGAGTGGGCCAGTGATCAGCTGTTAGAATGCATTTGTCTTGCTTATTCCCTAGTTGATCAGGGCAGTATGTTATTTGGTGATGTTCAGCCATTAATTCAAGTCTGTGCAGAATTGGCTTTATCTAGTACTCCTAAAGGCAGTGATGACTTTTCTCCCCCCTTCAGTATCGCTCAGGTAGAATCTCTGGTGTGGTTATTGGAGGATGACGCAGCTTATTTCTTTGAGCATTATTCAGCATGTTCCTAACAGGTGCTAGTGGAGTGTCCTAACGCAGTGCAGTCTCTTGTCAAACAGGCAGAGTGTAAACTGAATTTTGTTCAGCCATTACAAGAATGGTCAGATCTATTACACTCAGCCCACAGTCTAATTGCAACAACCCATTCCTGCTGCCAGAGACCTGCCTGCTCAGTGGTCTCTCTCTCCATTACCCATGGCAACCACAGTCGCAGCCCAATATAACCTGCTACCAACTAATTATCAGTATCCTGTTTCCACTTGCTACACCTACCCTGCCTTTAACACATCTGCCTCTTCTCTGCTGCCTGCAACAATACCACAAAAATCCCCCCTAGCCACTGCTCCCTCTTCTTTACTGTACTCCAGCCCTTCTTTTCAGCCAGCTGCACCCCCTACTTACAGCCCTGCAGTCACTTACAGAGGTTCAGTGGCTAAACCAAAGAGGAAACAGAAGTTTTTCCCAACCCATACAGTCCTGCCATTATCCCAGTCTGCTTCCGCACCAGCTGATCTGCTCCAGGCGACTGCCAATGGGGTTAGGCTAGCCTCTGATAGTCCGGAACCTAATGAGCCACCTAACCCTGCCAACCCTCTACCCGCTGTCCAGCCTGATGCTCCAGTGTTTGCTGACCAGCCTGATATTCCTGTGCCCACGTTCCAGCCTGATGTTCCGGTGCCCACAGTCCAGCCTGATGTTTCATGCCCACGTTCCAGCCTGATGTTCCATGCCCACGTTCCAGCCTGATGTTCCGGTGCCCACGGTCCAGCCTGATGTTTCATGCCCACGGTCCAGCCTGATGTTCCGGTGCCTGTTTCCTTTTCCCAGCCTGATGTTTCAGTGCCCACAGTCCAGCCTGATGTTCCGGTGCCCACGGTCCAGCCTGATATTCCGGTGCCCACGGTCCAGCCTGCTGAGCCCATGCCCGTTACACAGCCTGCTGATTCTGTGCCTCTAGCTGCTGCCCAGCTTGATGTGCCTCTGCCTGCTGCCCAGCTTGATGTGCCTCTGCCTGCTGCCCAGCTTGATGTGCCTCTGCCCAGCTTGATGTACCTCTGCCCGCTACCCAGCTTGGTATGCCTGAGTTCCAGCCCGCCTCTGATGATCCTTTAACCAAGGAGTGGCTCAATGTCATAAACTTTTTGCAGCTACGACTAGTTGGAGCGTCCGGAGATCCCTCTTTCCTGGGGGGGGGGGGGGGGGTACTGTCAGGAAAGGTTTCAAGGTTTCACCTGCTGGTGGTGCTGTCTCTCCTATGGGCCGCAGTTCCAGTGTCCACCAGCGGGTGTCCCCCGGCAGTCTGGAGCCAACATCATCTCCTCCTCTTCAAATGTACACAACATTCACAATATACTTCTTCTCCTATTCCATGAAAAGAGCACAGACAGACTTTAGTGAGGCAATAAAAACAATATGCCAGCTACCCTGCAATTGGTTTAAGTTCAACAAGTGTCCAGCAAGGATGCCAGGGCTGCCCCCTTTCCAAGATGGCTCCTTGTCTGCTTCTTGTGTCTGGACTGTGGGCTTTCAGTTGGCAGAGAACAGCAAGATGATGTTGGGGTAACTGCTGGCCTGTTGTAGTAGCGGCCGGGAGCTCCAGGCTGCTGCCTGGGAATGAATTGGTGGCCACCTGTTCAGGAATGGAGCCTCTTCCACCCCTCCTTAGTCAGTCAGGGAAGGGTGCTGCATAGAGCAGGTAAGCTTTCCATGGGCTGTTAATATACAAGCTGCCTAGTGTAGGTGATCCTGCCAGGTATATTAACCCTTCATTGTGCTGCTGATGACAGAGTGATGCTTCAGTATGCATGCCACTGCTATGCATTTATGTTGCTGCTATGCGTTTGGGTGCAATGTGCTTAACCCCATGCCGACCAGCCGCCGCAGTTGTACTGCGGCAGAATAGCACGGCTGGGCGAAACGACGTTATGTAACGTCGCTTTGCCCTGTGGCCACTAGGGGGCGCTAGGGTTGCCACATCATTCCTTTAATCAAGGACACACATTAATTACACAGGTTCTGTGGCTGATAAGGGGGTAATTAAACTCACTTGGTGCCTTATCTGCATTAAATCAGCCTCAGAACCTGTGTAATTAATATGTGTTCTGGATTAAAGGGATGACGTGGTAACCCTAGGGGGCGCTCGCCCCCCGAGCCGATGCGAGCGCCTGGCGGTCTCGATCACCAACACGGAAAACCCAGAACTGTGTGTGTAAACACAGTATCCGGTTCTCTGAGGAGAGAAGTGAGAGATTGTCTGTTCATACAGAGTATGAACAGCGATCTGTTATCTTCCTGCACAGTCCCCTCCCCCCTTCAGTTAAAACACAAACTAGGACACACTTAACCCCTTCACTGCCAGTGACATTTTTACAGTAATCAATGCATTTTTAATGCAAGCTAATGCAAAAATTAGCTTATATTGGGGATATAAATGGGGATATTTATTATAGTAAAAAAGTAAAAAATATTGTTTTTTTTTCAAAATTGTCGCTCTTTTTTTGTTTATAGCGAAAAAAATAAAAAACGCAGAGGTGATCAAATACCACCAAAAGAAAGCTCTATTTGTGGGAAAAAAAGAACATCAATTTTGTTTGGGTACAACGTCGCACGACCACGCAATTGTCAGTTAAAGCGACACAGTGCCGAATCGCAAAAAGTGCTCTGGTCAGGAAGGGAGTAAAATCTTCCAGGGCTGAAGCGGTTAATGATTGCTATGCATTAACCTATTATGTCTAAATGACAGCGTGAAAAAATTCAGTGTTCTGTTTAAGTTAGTGTTTTAACCACTTACGGACCGCCACACGCCAATATAGGTCCTAAGTTTTGAAGAGGAAGAGAGAGCTAGCTGCCATAACCCCGGTATTCTCTTCTTCGGCCGACGGTCCGCTTTCCGATAAGAGTGGTATCTGCGGCGGATTCGTCGCAAGATCACTTTTGGTGGCGGGAGAGGGGCCCGCCGCGTTGCTTACCAGAGCCATTGGCAGCGGCGGAGGCGATCGGATGTTATCCCTTGTGTGACATGGAGACATGGAGGGGGAAGATGGCCCCCACCCGTCTCCATATCATTGCAGGGCAGAAACAACGTCAAAACGTCACTTCCGCTCATAGCTCTTAAAAGGACCTTTTTTTTTTTTTACCACCTTTTTTTTTTTTTGTTATTGCATTTTAGTGTAAATATGAGATGTGAGGTCTTTTTGACCCCAGATCTCATTTAAGAGGTCCTGTCATGCTTTTATTTTTTCTATTACAAGGGATGTTTACATTCATTGCAATAGGAATAAAAGTGAAACAATTTTTTTTTAAAAGAACAGTGTAAAAATAAAAAGTAAAAGGTAAAATAAATAAGAATTTTTTTTTTTTTTAAAAGGCCGAGCTCACGTGCAGAAGCAACCGCATACGTGAGTAATGCCCGCATATGAAAACGGTGTTCAAACCACACATGTGAGATATCGCCACAATCGGAAGAGGGAGAGCAATAATTCTAGCACTAGACCTTCTCTGTAACTCAAAACATGCAACCTGTAGAAATTTTTAAACGTCGCCTATGGAGATTTTTAAGGGTAAAAGTTTGTCGCCATTCCACGAGCAGGCGCAATTTAGAAACGTGACATGTTGGGTATCAATTTACTCGGCGTAACATTATCTTTCACAATATAAAAAAAAATTGGGCTAACTTTACTGTTGTCTTATTTTTAAATGTAAAAAAGTGTATTTTTTCCAAAATAAGTGCGCTAAGACCACTGCGCAAATACGGTGTGACAGAAAGCATTGCAACAGCCATTTTATTCTCTAGGGTGTTAGAAAAAAAAAAGTATAATGTTTAGGGGTTCTCGGTAATTTTCTAGCAAAAAAAAAACAAATCTCAGAAAGAGGCTCGGTCCTTGATTGGTTAAATTGTATTATTTACTACCTGTGCCTTATCTGCATAGTACAGTTATACTACGTTCCACCTGCGTTGTGGACCTATCATACTGCTTTGCTCTCAATCTAAGCAATGATTCTTTCTATGTTATGGTGGTTGTTAAAACGTAATAAATATGTTAAAACGAAAAAAATATCTTTCATGCAATTTAAAAATAATTAACATAAAATAAAAGTAAGATTAAAAATATAATATATACACTATATTACCAAAAGTATTGGGACGCCTGCCTTTACACACAGATGAACCTTAATGGCATCCCAGTCTTAGTCCGTAGGGTTCAATATTGAGTTGGCCCAACCTTTGCAGCTATAACAACTTCAACTCTTCTGGGAATACCATCCACAAGGTTTAGGAGTGTGTCTATCGGAATGTTTGACCATTTTTCCAGAAGCACATTTGTGAGGTCAGGCACTGATGTGGATGTGAAGGTCTGGCTCGCAGTCTCTGCTCTAATTCATCCCAAAGGTGTTCTATCAGGTTGAAGTCGGGACTCTGTGCAGGCCAGTCAAGTTTCTCCACCCCAAACTCGCTCATCCATGTCTTTATGGACCTTGCTGTGTGCACTGGTGTGCAGTCATGTTGGAACAGGAAGGGGCCATCCCCAAACTGTTCCCACAAAGTTGGGAGCATGAAATTGTCCAAAATGTCTTGGTATGCTGACACCTTAAGAGTTCCCTTCACTGGAACTAAGGGGCCAAGCCCAACTTCCCAAAAAACAACCCCACACTATAATCCCCCCTCCACCAAATGATTTGGACCAGTTCACAAAGTAAGATCCACAGTGCCTGACCTCACAAATGCTCTTCTGAAAGAATGGTAAAACATTCCAATAGACACACTCCTAAACCTTGTGGACAGCCTTCCTAGAAGAGTTGAAGCTGTTATAGCTGCAAAGGGAGGGCCAACTCAATATTGAATATTCACTATTAAAACTGGGATGCCATTAAAGTTCATGTGTGTGTGTAAAGGCAGGCGTCCCAACTGTCCCTGATTTAGAGGTACCGTCCCTCATTTGGAACACATTCCCTCTGTCCTTCTTTCCTCCTCACTTGTCCCTCATTGTGGCCCGATCTATATAGTTGTATATAAAATGCACTACTTATCTATCAAAATAAGTGTTTCCCAGTGCTAAGCCTTACATCCACTTTCTAAACTGTTGCATTTATAAATTTCAAATCCAGTATAAAGGAATAGTAGTGGTAAAAAAAGCACTTGTGGGTTTAAACAAAAACATTTTTGTACAATTCTCCTTTAAGGGGGTGTGGCAGGGGCAAGTCCTATGCTACATATTTATGTTAATAGGTGTCCCTCATTCCCATCTCAGAAAGTTGGGAGGGCCAGTGGAACTCAGAATCCCTTGGAAAGTAGGAGATGCCCTTGTTTCAGCTCTCTATACACCTCTTATGTCTAAGTCACCCTGCGCTATCCTGGCACAGGGTGAGTGAGAAAATATATCTTGGACTACTTAAAATGGGACAGTAATATTTGTCCACAATATCTCCCAGGATGTATGTAGAGACTATTCTTGGTTTGATTGATTCTGAACTCAACATGTTAATTGAGTGAGCTGATCACATTGTCCTCTATACAATGTAGGAGACGGGCCGACTCCTATTGGAGCTCCTGCTATTGTGAGAAAATGTCCTGTGGTTGTACTTATGATAATTAACTCTGTTACTGGGTGAAGCTCGGTGACCACAAGGCTGGGCAAAAGGTCATGTCTCAGTCACCTAGGCTGTATAAA
Organism: Lithobates clamitans; assembly: GCA_037952925.1. NCBI lineage: Eukaryota > Metazoa > Chordata > Amphibia > Anura > Ranidae > Lithobates > Lithobates clamitans. Next base: position 728,477 of record JBBGZY010000791.1, read on the forward strand.
GGATTAGTTAATTAGCTCATGTTTATTTGTTACAGGTGTATTGTTATAGTAATATGAGCAGGAGGAGGGAACCTCCTCTAACGTTGTATAAAGTCTTGTATTCTGGTTCTAAAAAAAGATAGTCCATGTTAGCAGTGAAACAAGTGTCGCCTTGTTTTATGCTTGGGAGCGGTTGGAATATCTGATATCTGTAAACAAGAATGCGCGGCTGGAACTTTTCCAGACCCTGCGGACCCAACTCGTCACCACCAGAACAGTAGTGATCGGCGGTGATTTTAACGGTCTGATCGAGGAGGATGGGCGCAGCTCCAGCATATACGGAAAACTTCATGCTACTTCTAGGCTGCTCAAGGAGATGATCTCGAAGGCCTCCTTGCAGGACGCCGTGGGATCCGTAGGGAAAGAGACCGTGAACTATTCGTGGTGCCGACCCGATGGATCTGTGCGTTCCAGGATTGACTTCATGCTCACTTCAAGAACAGACAAGCATCGTGAGTTCTCCATAGTCCCCTGCTTTTTCTCTGACCACAGGGCTATTCACTTTCGGGGCGACCTGGGCGAGGGCTTTGCCCGCGGTCCGGGTTCCTGGAAGCTGAATAGCACCCTGCTGGAAAACGAGGAATTGATGGGGGAACTCCGGGAGGCCTATGCCACCTGGATGGAGGAAAAGAGACTCTTTGGTAGGGTAAGTGACTGGTGGGAGTTTGTGAAAGTTAAGCTGCGCAGCTTCTTTCAGGCAAGGGGATGCCAGCAAGTGCGTGCCAGGAGGAGGGAACACAGGAGACTGCAACGTCAGTTGCAGTCCCTGCAGGACCTTCTTCACTGTGGCTGGGACGTTAGGCAGGACCTGGAGGACACCAAGAAGAGCCTGAAAGGACACTTTGAGGAAGAATCCAGGCACATTGTCTTCCATGCCAAGGTGGAGAATCTTGAGAAAGGTGAGAAGTGTAATTCTTTCTTTTTCAGGAAACTTCACTCAGGACACACACCCTTGTCAGAGCTGCGTGACGAGACCAGAACACTCCAGAAGGGGAAGAAGGCTGTGATGCAAGTGGTCAGCGACTACTACACCAACCTCTACTCTCCAAAAGAAATGGACACACAGGCGACCAACAGGTTCCTGTCAAGTATCTCTAACTAAATTGATCCTGCAGGTTCATCAACCATCAATGCCCCCTTGGTGTTGGAAGAGCTGCACTCTGCCGCTAAATCCTTTAGGCGAGGCACGACCCCGGGCTGCGATGGTCTCCCAGTTGTGCTCTATGTAGCACTGTGGGATCTCGTGGGCTCGGACCTGCTCGAGCTGTACGAGGAGATGGTGGTGGAGGGCAGAATGCCTCCGTCACTGAGGGAGGGGATGATCACGATTTTGTATAAGCGGAAGGGGGAGAGATCGGATCTTAAAAATTGGCGTCTGATCTCTCTTCTGAATGTGGACTACAAAATCCTCGCCAAGGTCCTGGCCAACAGGCTGACATCTGTCATCGGACAGATCATCCACCCGGATTAGACTTGTGGCATTCCTGGTCGCAGGATTGCGGACAGCCTTGCGCTTGTCCGGGACACGGTCCAGTACATTCATGGCCGCCGTGTGCACACGGCCCTGGTCAGTCTTGACCAGGAGAAGGCCTTTAACCGTGTCTCCCACGAGTTTATGTGCAGAGCTCTGCGCAGGTTTGGTCTTGGGGAAATGTTTTGTTCGTATGTGAATGTAATGTACAATGACATTTCTAGTTTGGTGTTGGTAAATAATCGAAAACAAACAGTCAGCGCAAAACTCAATGACTACTACCAGCAGCTGAACACTAAAGGCAAATATATAAACCCTTTTAAAACTAAGTATACTAATCAGTGCAGCGCTAAATTAATAACTAAAACAATCAATGAATGAAAAGTCCATATGCTCGTATGTAAAAACACACATGTAAATAGAAAGGCATACAGACGTCAGCGGTGATAAAGGGTGCTTCATGCAAAAGTTTGAGGTGCTCCTTGGTCCGTGCTCACACCATTTGTTTAGCCAAACTGCTCACCTTGCATATTAGACCCCTGAGCTAACAGGAAGGTCATAAGAGCTTTCACCACCTCTGGTGGTAATGGTAAACTTGTAGATGGAAGCCGGGCACCTCTCGAACTCCGCAGATAGACCTTGTAACTCTCCCGTGACAACATATAATACAAAGAAAAAATCTAGTGCTCTCTGTATAACTTGCAAAAGGTATCATTTATTAAAAGACGGGTACTCACATAAATAGCACTTAGTCCAAGTGCTAGGATAAAAAGCGTAAAAGGACTGGTAACAGCAGAGCTGGTAAGGTGGCTGTAGTGACATTCAGGGGAACTCCTGCACGCGTATCGTCCATAGGACTTCCTCAGCTGAGGACTGTCGCAGACTGATTCACAGTCTGCTCAGAGACTATCACTTGATGGACTTCAAGGAGGAAGAGGACGTCTGAAGATTTCCCCTACCCCCCTTTTCCCCCGTGTATCCTTTGGCAGTTCAATAAAGCTTCGGGCCTGTGAACTCTTTTTCGCCCTCCCCTACCCCACCTTCTCCACCCCCTCCTCATCACACCCGTTGCCCATTTGAATGCTACTAGACTGTATGACCTGACTTTATGTGACATGTTTTTGAAAGTAATGCTCTCAGGGTAATGCGGCGTCATGCATGATGTGATGTTTTGTGGTATTACTACTCGGCACAACACATCAGGCATCATACGCAGGATGAATGTAATTTATTTTGTATGCATGGAAATGTATTGTTATGTAGTGTATTTATGCGCTGCGTCGCAGTACAGAGTGGAATGTACCCTGTTGAAGTATTTGTTTTTTGTATATTTTCTTGCAAAATAAAGTATACATTTTCAATCAAAATCTGATATCTGTATTCAGACTGGGAGGAAGTGGTATACTGACGGAAACACTCAAGCGGAGTGTGGGACGTTCAGTGACAGTATGTTTTTGGTAATATAGTGTATATGTGAAATTATCTTCTGTAGCCTTTGTGAAAATGTCTTGAAGCTCATTGAAAGCCCTGCAAAGGCTTTAAAATAGGAGCTTGCAGTACACACTGTACAAGCCGAAGTCGATCTTCACAAGACTTTGTAATTAGAGATCTGGGACAAGAGAAGCTCTATGGCACCCAACGTAAGAATTGTCTCTTTTCTGTCTTTTTCTTTTTGTTGTGTCCTTTATACTACTGCAAATGTACCCTTTTTCAGTATGTTATTTAAATAATCAAAATAACTTTCAGGCCCCAAGGGCAAGATATCTATTTCCCCCACCTCAAAACACCATGTTAAAGGAAATTGCATGTGGCACACCAATTTTTGATAACTTTTTTTTTTACAGATTAAAGAGGACAAAAACTTTTACAATAAGTTCACCTATACTCCACCCCTTCTTCACTAAAAATGCAACTGGAATACCTTCCTTTCCCAAGCCCCAGGGTCCTTCCAGGTTCCCCCTGGTTTCTGCTGTGGTATACGTGTTCAGGCAGAGCTACTGATTGGTTGTCTCTGACCAAATAGCCAATTATTCCTGCACTAAGATTACAACCCATACCATGGATGCAACCATGGGATATGATTTCAATTTACAAATACCGTACTGGTGACCCCACAATAGGGATAAAACTTTTTAACAAGAGATTAACAAGACTTGTGGCCACTCATTAAAATTAGGAGAAAAGAGGTTTAACCTTAAACTACGTAGAGGGTTCTTTTGTAAGAGCGGCAAGGATGTAGAATTCCCTTCCACAGGTGGTGGTCTAAGCGGGCAGCATCAATAGTTTCAAAAACTATTAGATAAGCACCTGAACGACCACAACATACATACAATAGGTTGGACTTGATGGACTTGTGTCTTTTTTCAACCTCACCCACTATGTAACTATGTAACCAGAGGATGATAGGAAAGAAGCTGTTGAAGGTATTCCAGTGGGGCTTTTATCATTTTAAGGCTACAAAATGATCTCCTTAAGATCATAACAAGTTTGCTCATTCTTACACTCTCTATAAAAGAAATTTTACTCCGCCTTAAGAACATCATTAAAGGGTTTGTACACCCTCGTTTAAAAAAAAAAAAATTCACACTTACCTCCGCTGTGCAGTTCGTTTTACACAGAGTGGCCCCGATCATCCGGCAGCTCTCGTGGCTCCTCCTCACATAGGTTAACCCCCTGGGAGAAGCGCTTTCCCGGGGGGAGGGGGGTTACCGTGTGGGCGCGCTCCCAAGTCCAGCATTTGCGTCTATAGACACAGAATGCCGGACTCGGCCCCGCCCCCCGGCGCTCGCGGGAGCCAATGGCTGCTCTGCTATCAATCCATCCAATCAAGAGCCGAGAACACTGGGCAGAGAGCTAGAGCACATCTCCGCCAAGGGATTGAAGGGCTTGGGTGAGTAAAATGGGGGGGCTTGGTGGGCCGATCACTGTCAGAAGTTTTTTCACCTTCACGTATAGGATGCATTAAGGTGAAAAAACACGAGGGTTTACAACCCCTTTAAATTATGTAATTAGAATGATCCTAGGAAGACATTACTGATGACTCACCTGTTGGAAGGTACAAAAAAAAAATACATATGGCAAAAGATCCTTCGTCTTGCTATGGTTTGTAGAGATGATCGAGATCTACTGAGGCTGGTTGTGAGACAAGAGTCTTGTGTTCAAAGACTTTCAACAAACTGCTGAGGTGATAATGCATCGAGCCTCCTTTTACTTCCTGTAAATATTGTATCTGTTCCATTTCCGTCCACAATTCTGAGAGCTCAAACCAAAGAACAGACCACTGATACACAAGTCCTATATAGAGAGGAACGGTAATAGTTGTCTTTGTGGTTAAAGCAAACCAGCTGAAATTTTGAAAAATATTGTATTGCAAACAATTTGATTTAATTTTAAGTGGTGCTTTAACCAAACTACTAAATACACTTATACACTTTAGAAATGTATGTAAAGTATGTGACATTTTTTTTTTTTTTATCTACCAGAATATTTGCAATTTTGGACAAAATGTAAAAAAATGTAATCCAATTTGATAATGTAATGACAAAAAGCAAATTACTTTTTTTTTTCATACATTTCCTCTTGTTGGCCAAATGCACAGTATTATCACTGATCACTGTATTAGTGTCCCTAATGACATCATATAGAAAAATTGGTTGAAGATCAATACTCACTATTAGTTACCACAACACTGGGTGTTCAATATACCCGTGTGATGTCCCAAGATTAGCAGGCTCACCAATAATAGGTGCGGTCTCTGTGCCTAAATACTATAGAGAACGAAAAATTTACAGGGGAAAGATTCCCACGGAGAAGAGACACAGGCGGACCATGCTGCTTAATAAGGGATACATTTTATTAGAAAAATATGTTTAATACAAAAAAGGGGCCAAGACCAGGTACCCACCACCAACACCAAGATCATGTTAAAAATAGACAACGTTGTCTGTTTAAGAGCAGCTGCATCACACTTCAACCATACATGCACACACCTATAACAAGGCTATTGTTAATTGGAATAGGTAATGTTTATTGATCAGACCATTGATCTCAGTGACATGCACCATACGAAGCAACAGGGGCGTTGCTAGGTCTACAAAAGATCTGTGCCTAGAGCCCATAGCAGTGTAGTAAAGAAAGTCATATGCTTGGGCAGTGTTGGATAGCGACATGGTTAAATATCTTCTGGAATTTCACTTCCTGTTTGACACAGCCAGGTAGGAATGAAACACATCAAAGCTTTGTGATCAGGACAATGGCTTAGCTCAAGCCCACCTGCTGTGGCATGTATGATTACAGGCTTCAAAGAGAATAAGAACTAGCTGAGAAGGCACAGGGCTAATGGAGCTGCCCCTAGTGTACAATACAGCATGCTTCCTGGAGAATGGGCAGACATTTGGAGGAATACCTCTCGGCAATATCTATTGGATGAAAAGCAAATGGGGGTGGCTACGAGTGGGCGTGTATGTTTGAATGAAAGAGCACACACACAGGTGATTCTTTCTCTCTGCCCCTTTCTCTCTCTGCTAATGCAGGTCTGTGCAAGCCTCATGGCTCGGCCATCTTGAGGCCTTGCTATGGGTGCTGGTTTGGGCCTAAACTCTATGCAGCACAGAGTTCCCGCTTGCAACACCTGGAGACCAGCCGATAGGATGTGTTGAGTATATGCTTGTATTGTGTTCTGATTGTAAGCTATGTAACATTGTAATTTCTTGTAGTAACTTTATGTTAGGTTTTTTCCTAATTCTGCTGTTTTAGTACATTCCTATTTTATTGGGAAATAAATGTAACTTGTTTACTAAGCAGAGGTGTTTGTTATATCACTGTGCTTATGAGACTCTTACAGATTCAGCAACTATAGGGATTAGATAAATTAATACATGTATGCAATAGTTATATAGGATATATTAGATTGTATAATATTGCACCGATTACTTCATTTGGCACCCAGAAAAGCGTGTGAATTTTATTTTTACACAGAATCCACAAAAACCTAATGTATTTTTTTGTCCTGTGTCCCTGTAAGCATAAATCCTCAAATACACCCAGAACTGAAAATCGTCTCTAGTGTGGACAAGATTGGCGCTGGCTCGCGAATTCTGGAACCACGCTTGGATGGTCATGAAGATTCTGTGAAATATTTGGGAAATGTAGAACCTGGTGAGATCTTTGGCTGATATATGTATGTATGTTAAACGTTTGTATCATTAATTTGCTTTAGGCCTGTAACCAGCCAAAGGTGCTGGCGAGTAAAAGGGCTGATCACCCTTGGTTAGAGATTGACAGGAATTACCATACATCTTTGAGGAAAAAGTGGGAGAAATATAGATTGTTATTTTAAATTTTTAATTTTTTAAAGTTTTTAATTTTTTTTTTTTACCCATGTGAGAGTGATATAGCTCTGTTCCAATAGGAGATCAATGTGGCCTGCAACCTAACAGGAAGGCATTGATTGAGAGTCTGCCTTGTGTCTTAGAATGTGCCTTGTGTCTGGTAGGCTGTAGAACTACAGGGAACTAATGCGTTTTTAAACGGCTTTGTATCTTTTTTTTTTTTTTTTTTTGGTTGTGGGACTACAGGTAAAAAGTTAGCTTGTAAACAGCTATTATCTGTGTGTTTTGTATCTGCCTATCTGTGTAGCTGTGCGCATTGTGTAAGCAGGTCAGACGAGCTTCAGTGGGGGTAGGCTAATTAGCATATCAATGGATATTCCCCAGTAAGCATGTGGTAATCCTAAAAGCCACATAGAACCTACAGGACAGAAGTGCGCATATACAAGGCAGCCGATAATGCCACAGTAAGTGTGGTGAGTCTTTTCTATTGATATGCAAAAGTTTAATGATTTTGAAGGATATCAGGTAAAAGTGGTAATGAATGAAGAATATTGAATGCTAGAAGAGCGATTCGTTTTTTTTCGTGAGTTGTAAGAGCTAACGATAATTGAGTTTGGTTTATTACTCAGTGCAGTTTTGGAATGTTAGTACAAATAGAATTGTGTATTGTGTATTGTGTGGATTGTATGGTTGTGAAATGGAACTTATGTATACATATGTTAAAAAGTACGCTTCTGCCAATTATCATTCATGTGCAGATGAACCTCTTAAAAGCCAGTGTAAGGTACTATTGTCTCAGTGTCAGCAACATAATAGCAGATTATTGGATAGACAGCGAAAAAAGAAAGTTAAAAAAGAAAGGTTGGCAAATGAAATTGCAGTGTTGTTCAGAATTAAATTTATATCTGAGCAAATGGAGGGGAAGTGGGAAGCAGAGAGGAGACGTCTCGGGGATTGCAACAACCTCCAGTAGTGAGATGGATGAATTGTGGGCAAAAGCAGGCAGTTTGTCAGGAAGAAACAGTGAGCTACAAGAACAGCTTCAGAGGTGCAGCATGGACTGTGATATGAAGAGCAAACTTTTAGAGTCATCACGAATAAAGTTGTCAGAGATGGAAGTGTTGGTTATGTCTTTAGAAAGAAAATTAGCAAATGCACACTCCCAGCTTCTTACTAAAGAGCAATGTATAGTATCGCTCAATGAGCACAAAGGAACATGCCAATTGGCCAATATCTGCACAGTCAATGAGGAGAAGGGCTGTGATGAAGCACAGTCTGCTATTGCACCCATAGCTTCGAAGCAGAATAACAGTTTTATTACAATCCAAGAGAGACTTACTTTGTGCCAGATTCTGGGTGAATTTAATGCCCTGGAATCAGCAGTGAGTTTGTCCAATAAATTTAAGGCTCTAGTCCTTAAATTTCATTTGAGTAATGAGGATGCATGTTCTCTTCTGAAAGCATGGCTACCAGGACCTTTGACAGGTCAGTTGTCTGCACAGGTTAATGATAACTCAGCAGATGCAGAGGTGCGGAGGAAAGAGTTGCAGCGTATTGTGGACAGTCGTGATAATGGTATGAGTGATTTACAATGAATGAGATTTAGGAGAGGAGATGACCCAATTTTGTTCTGCAGTGAGTATCTTGCATTGTATACGAAAGTGTTCAACTGTCCTGACTTATTGGAGGATGATACTCGTTTCATATACTCAATGGCCAATAAGTGTTATGTTAGCTATCCCACTAGAATGGCTCTGAGGAATGCTAGATCCTACCAAAATGTTGTCAATATCCTGCAAGACTTCTGTCAAGAGTCCAGTGATAGGGAATATGGGTCAAAGGCAGGTGTATCCGTAATAAGCAGAGGTACAGGAAGGCAGAGAGAGTTCAGATGTTTTAAATGGAATAGACATGGACATACCCTGTTTCCCCGAAAATAAGACCTAGCGTGATTGTCGGTGATGGCTGCAATATAAGCCCTACCCCCCAAATAAGCCCTAGTTAAAGTCCTTGTAGGTCATCTTTTCAGGGTAGGGCTTATTTTCGGGGAAACAGGGTAGGGCTTATTTGGGGGGTAGGGTTAATATTGCAGCCATCACCGACAATCACGCTAGGTCTTATTTTCGGGGAAACAGGGTAGATTTCGTAAAGCCCTTAAGATTGCTAGCATGGAGCAGGAAACCCCAGAATTGCTGGGTGCACAGGCAGCCATAATAGAGCTATCCTCCAAACATGCAATAGCCGAATGTGCAATGGTGGAGGTACCCTCCACACATGCGCAGTGCTCAACAAAGCTAGAAGTGAAACATGCAAAAAAACAGATGCTCTTATTGCTGCAAGTGATGTTGCTATGACAGAAATCAATGGTAGAGATGTAAATAAAAGTGCGATAACTGCGCTTGATATTGATTCAGGAGTTGAAACTTTTGATGACTCCTCAGACGATGAAAGTGTAAAGTCTGGTTATTCCAAACATAGTAATCGTAGTAATAATGTCCAGCAATGTGAGTTTCCAACGCCATATGCTCAAGGAAGGGCCTATACAGAGAGACCAGCCCTTAAATATTTTTTGTGTAAAAGGGGGGTCACATCGCTAAGTATTGTTGGGCGGTGAATAATGATATCAAACGAAGGTCGCACTACCCGAAGACGACCCCAAGGCATTATGAAGTGTATTCTGCCCAATGGGATAGCAACCCAAAGCATGGAGGCCATAGTAATCAAACCCATTTCCCTTTTAAGACTCAAATGCGGAGACTACAAACTGAAAATCATCAATATGCAGAACAGTTACTTAAAGTCAAAATGGAGGTAGCCGCATGGTTATTCAAATCTAGCACTGGGGGAAACAATGTTAGCAGCGCTTAGTGAGCTGCATGGATGCTAAGAATTTTATATTTAATGTTTCCTTGCCATATTTTATTTAAATAAGAAGCTCAAATCTAAACCTTATTCATAGCAATTGTTCCCCTGGCATTGCAATTAATGGGAAAAGGCTTGGGGGACTCAAAAAAGTCAATTGTCATGATAATTGTGTGTAATCACTGTCTTTGTTTTCCTTTTTCAGACACCTTGGAAGAAGTTAAACTGATTTGGATACTAATGTCTGTATTTTGTTTGCAGGTCCTTCAAGTGAGAACATTGGGCAAATTGGGCAAAACAGGGGTTAGGTTATTGTAAAGGCATAATCGATCATATGGTACCATGAGCTCATTAATTTGTAATTGTTTGCAAACAATGAAAAAAATAAGATAAACAATGGTAAGGCATTAATGGATTAAAGAGTTATAAATGAAGTTACAAATGTTGTGATGAGGTACAGATGTTTTGTTTTTTGTTTTTCCCATTAACTAATTGTCTTTCAGATGGAAATGAGCACTTACTCTTGTCAGGAGGAAAATCCATGGATGTCTTTAGTTAAAAGTTGAGTGTTTGTCATTGTTTTATGGTGGTTGTCTTGTCATGTTGTATTTGTGTGATAATGGCCAGAATTTTAATTTTTTTATTTTGTTAGTAATTTTTTAAAATGTTTTTCATATTTTTGGTATTTGTTTAGTCATCCATTTTTTTTGTTTGTTCAGGTGGAAAAATTATTGTTTAGTCCACCTGAAAGGGGGGTAATTGGCTATTCCGTCAATTAGCAGCTGAATAGATGGTCATGGGAATATGTCCTCCAGCTGAATACATTTTGTTTATTTAAGACAAGAGTTGTTGGTAGGAAGCCATTTAAGCCTCTGGAGTTCGTTTTTTTTTTTCTCTTTCTTCATTCAGGTGGAAAAACTTACAAGGTGTACGCTTTGTCCACCTGAAAGGGGGGGTTATTACATAGGTCTGAAAGTACAGATAATGCATTGTCTTTTTGATGCTTAAAATTTTGAATTTTTGAGAAGCAACGTTCACGTTCATTTTTTTTTTTAAATTTTGATCATACCAGGGGATACCACGGGGATCCATTTTAGAGTGGGTTCAGCCCAAGGAGGCCATGGTTGTTTTGATAGGTTGGTCAGAGTTGCAGAAACCAGGAATACTAAGTTCCTGGGTTCCAAGGAAGGAACTATAAGTAAACATAGTAAGCGAGCAGATATTATGGATAAGAATTTGCTGCTGCTCTTGTTTTTCACTTCCAGATTCCTGGTGAAGCAAGATTGAACAGGTCTCTGGAACATGGATGACAGATGTCCATCTGGTTAGCAGTTTGTCTGTGCCATACCACACCGCAAATTTGTTCTGATAAACATCAGGAGAGAAGGGACAAACGAAAAGATTCCGTTTAATACTTTGTTTTGCTTATGGACAATTTAGGGTAATGCTGGATCTGAAGGACTGTGCCTATCAATAAGACTTGTGAAACATTTTTGCCGGAGTCTCTCCTGATGAATGCAAACGTGCTATTAATATATGTGCAATGGGTTGGAGGTTGGGGAAGGAATATATACATCCAATCCGTCAGAACCTGAAATGTAAAATATGTGTTTTTTTATTTTGTTGGAGGGAGGAATTGAAAGAAGAAAGGTTTTTTTTAATGTATGACATGTATTGACGTAACGAAAGTAATATGGTGCAGATACCCAGGAGACTGGCATTTATATATAATAAGGTGTCGGTTGGCCAGACTAGAGGTTGACCAGGTGACACATCAATGGGGTGAAAATTTCCTTGTATGGGGGGATGCGCCTGGTTGAAACCCTGCACAGGTAATGCCAGTGAATACACACAGGAGCATGCTCTGTTAGATAAAGGGAACAATACGCTGGCTACCAGGGTACAGTATGCCTTCACCACATGGTGCTGCAACATCTCACAGTGGTTGATAGAAACCTATTACCCTATATGTGCTGTGTATGCACTGAATCAAGTGCGATCATTGTACCAGTGACTTACTCCCAGAGATGTGTGGACACAGAATGAGGTTCATGCAGGGCGCGTATGTCTGAGGAGTAACCGGAAGAGGAGGGATGTATTCAGCACTATACTGGGGGAATAGGAGCTGGGATGGGTGTTGTTAATGGAGTGGACATTGGCCTCCTGAGGAACAAACTCGCAGCCATAGCTTCAGAGAATAAGTGGAGCTTTGTTACTCAGAGAGATTGGTGACATCCTTGATAACATTCAACAAAGTCACATAAATACCCAGGGTAAAGTGGTTCCAGATTTTCTCAACCGTGTTGAGAGGTTGGTAGAGAGTGTGATGGTACAGGACAGTAATCTGTCATTGGCTCTGGCATGCACGCAGCGGCAGGCAGAATTATCAACCAGCATTAAGCTGATTGTACAGTCTCTGTATGAGGGGCAGTGGCCTGATGAGTTAGCATCACCGCTCAGTAAGACTTTGCCAAAACACGTCGCTTACACTAATCCAAAGTGGTGGTCGAATGCCTGGATGGGCTGTGCTAGTTTGGATTGTGGTAGGTGTTATGCTGTACAGAAGTGCAGACTTGGTCTGTATATTTGGTGGCATCAATGGGCTTACTGACTGGGGATTCTATCTTGTTGCATTTAAGGCTGTTGCCCACATATGATCAGAGAGAATGGAACCTGGAGACAGGTTGATACTTCCCTCGGTCGGAAGCATGACCATGATGTCCTTTGTATGCCAGGTCAATACATGGTGGTGAACAAAAAATGTTGGGAAGATAATTCATTCTGTATTCGGGATGGAGATCATTGCTGGGAAGGAAGCACCTGGGTATTATTTGGGACATAGACGAGTTTGTTTCTTTGTCCTAAAGAATACCGATGTAACGTTAGTCATGGAACTAGAGGGTTCCTTGAAACTAACCATAGGTAGAGGTGCATGGTATACCCTGGGCATGGTCTCTGAAATCTAGGCACAGGGATGGAATTGTGTGGGTTTTGTCATTGTTGCAGATTTATATGTGTTGTTAGACTTGATGTTTATATAGAAGGGTCGCCCAGTTATCTATGCAAGCTGGGGGACGAAGTGACGGTAGGGTCTCTGCGTACAAGTTAGAGACTTTGCCGCCAAGTCAGAGCCCTGCAATATGGCTGACATGCCAAAAGTGCGGTAGGAAAGGCCATTGTGAACAAGCCTGCCTAATCCCAACCTGTATTTACAGTGAGGAGTTATAAGAGGTTGGGAGCGGGATGCATAATTGGATGGAACACATATGTATATATTATGGTAATGGGTTGATTTCATGTTATGGTATAGTGTGATAAAGATGTATTTTAGGCTAATAATATGGGCAAAAGGCCCTCCTCGAGACTCTATATTGGAAAGCTGGTTGATATGTTGCTCTGAATGGGTGTTGGTGAATGGTGAGTGAATGGACACCCCTTGCCTGTACTGCACCCCGTCCTGAAGATATCGGAAAGAAGAAGACACAGAGTGGACACGGAAGCTGTCGCTGAAGAATGCTGGTGGTGTGTCACTCAGTGGCAAAGCGGCACGTGTTGGGAAACACAGCACATTAGGACCGTTATGGACTGTTCCACAGGAGCTGGTTCTGAGGCCTATGTTGAGAGGTGCAACACGTGTTAAGACATTTATGGACTGTTCCATAGGGGCTGTTTCTGCACATGTTGAAAAATACAACACGTTAAGACAGTTAAGGACTGTTCTATAGGTACTGGCTTGGAAACACATGTTGGGGAGAAAACAGTTATGGACTGTTCAATAGAAGCCATGTCGGAAGAAGGGTGGTATGCGCCCCTTAGGCACAAAGCGGCATATGTTGGATAGCAACATGGTTAAATATCTTCTGGTATTTCACTTCCTGGTTGACACAGCCAGGTAGGAATGAAACACATCAAAGCTTTGTGATCAGAACAATGGCTTGGCTCAAGCCCACCTGCTGTGACATGTGTGATTACAGGCTTCAAAGAGAATAAGAGCTAGCTGAGAAGGCACAGGGCTAATGGAGCTGCCCCTAGTGGACAATACAGCATGCTTCCTGGAGAATGGGCAGACATTTGGAGGAATACCTCTCTGCAATATCTATTGGATGAAAGGCAAATGGGGGTGGCTACGAGTGGGCGTGTATGTTTTAACGAAAGAGCACACACACAGGCGATTCTTTCTCTCTGCCCCTTTCTCTCTCTGCTTATGCAAGTCTGTGCAAGCCTCATGGCTCGGCCATCTTGAGGCCTTGCTCTGGGTGCTGGTTTGGACCTAATCCCATGCAGCGCAGAGTTCCCGCTTGCAACACCTGGAGACCAGCCGATAGGATGTGTTGAGTATATGCTTGTATTGTGTTCTGATTGTAAGCTATGTAACATTGTCATTTCTTGTAGTAACTTTATGTTAGGTTTTTCCTAATTCTGCTGTTTTAGTACATTCCTATTTTATTGGGAAATAAATGTAACTTGTTTACTAAGCAGAGGTGTTTGTTATATAACTGTGCTTATCAGACTCTTACAGATTATCAACTATAGGGATTAGATAAATTAATACATGTATGCTGTAACGAGCCCCTGCTCGCTCGGTTCCACTCTCCCGACACTCCTCTGCAGCTATAGAATCATATTGCAGATTGCAACGTCTGATGGTTCAGTCATCCGATGCTCCGGGATTAGAACTACAGCTATGTGCCGTTCGAATCCAGTTGTGATAGCTCAGAACAAACACCAGGCAGGCTGTATGTAAGTTCAAACAGGGATCTCTTTTATTGGAAAATACAGGCTCTTTTATACAATAAAAGAGGAGGTGAGACTTATTTACAATACACACATTCTAGCAGGCAACAGACAGACAGGTGCTGGGATTGACATCAGCATCTCCTAACAGTATTTGTCCCAGCATTATGAATCAGCCACTATTTCAATTATGGCAAATCCAGGGTCCCCAGAGTCTGTGTGTCCTGGGGGACCAGGACCCGAATCCACAGCAATACCACCTCAAGGGTCCCCAGGCATACAGCTCACAAAGAGCACCATTCCCCCAAATGCCAGGGCCCACGATCGATCGGCAAGAGGCTAGCATTCAGTCCCCTCCAAAAGTCTCTATCCCGGCTAGGTCTGTTACATATGCAATAGTTATATAGGATATATTAGATTGTATAATATTGCACCGATTACTTCAGGCGGGCATACACATGTACATACAGTAATATATACGTGTGTGTATATATATCCCCAGAGAGCCCCCCACTTACATCAGGGTTCCCAGTGAGCCCCCTTTACATCAGGGTCCCCAGAGAGCCTCCTACTTGCATCAGGGTCCCCAGAGGGCCTCCCCTCCCCTTGGGGACACCTGCAGAGACTCAGAGCTATGGGCCCCAAATTCCCCTAGCGACACCACTGCGTAGTAAAGTCCGTCCAGTGACTAGATTTACTTAGAAACCATCTAAACAAAAAGACCCCTGTTGAAGGGTGGTTGATTGGGTCAGGTTGTCCCCTATGTCTGGGTTGTTTTTCTTTTTTTTTTTTTTTTTTTTCTTACCATTCATCCAATCACTTTCACTCCTTTCCCTTCCATCCATCCAGGCCTGGGCTGTGTTGTTAGCTCACTCAGCGCACCCGGGGGAGACCGAGGAGCGCTCCCTTCAGAGCGCTCCTGGGCCCCCCCTCTCTCAGGCAGTCTGTGTCATGGATCTCCACGACAATGGGCACGCCAGCTCTGCGCTGCGGGACCTCTAGACGCATGGGGGAATCCTCCATGTCGCGCTGGCTCCGCCCCCCGCCGAGCACAGCGCTGTTATACATGTCCATCCTCTCTCTGCTGTGGATGCTTTCACTCCAGGGAGTGTTTTGTGGGGATGATGCTATGCGTCGCTCTGCCCGGGGGATATCCTAGGCAGACATCTCACGTCCTCCCTAAAAGAAAAAAAAACAAAAAAAAAAAACTTGTGACTGCCCCATACTCATGGTTCAGCCAATCAGGCTGCTGATTGGACATCCCCACCCACTGCAATTAAACACACATTTAAACTCCTCCAGCACTGCATTAATCAGCTGCTACTGACACCACACAGACGTGCTTGAAGGAAGCTGAGACAGGCAGGTAAATGCATGGACCCCCTCTGGTTGGGATGTTTGGAAATTTTACAGACGTTTAACCGTTTACTTACCTATAATATTTCCCTGATGTGTTTTATAATCTGCAGACTTATGCGTACTCACACCCAACCAGGGAACCTGCATATTTCCTTGGACTCCTGCCCATTTTGATTCTGGGGTATTATTCAAATACTTCCTGCTGCTGAAATTGGGACCCATGATCTGGTTCCTTTTATCCTCAGTTTTTAGGTACGTGTTATATATGTTCTATATTTACAATCTCGGGTGAATCTGCTAACCCCAATACTCCTTACAATTCTGAGAATAGTATTGTATTTATACTAGGCTCTCTTTTTAAGACTCTCATTGAAATATTTTCATTGCAGCAGGATTGTACCCCCCACCCTCTAACTCCATCAAACAGGCTGTCTCAAGCCTTCGCAGTGAGGGGAGGACTGCGTCTGTTCTTATATTGGGGATATCCTTTGTGAAGCAACCTCAGTCCACCCTGGTTCTTTTTCCTGTGATTCACCTGGTATCTTCCCTATCTTCTTGAGCCCCGGTTCTGTGATCCCTGTGTGGCCTTGACGGGCGGCAAATTCTTGATTCGCATTGGATGCTGATAATGTCCCTGGGAGTGTTTTATATGAATCTTAAGGGGTCAGTATGAAATCTCTGCATGTATATGCCTGGAACTTACTAAAGATGTAACATATGTTAATGTCTATTGACCTTTATAATGTAAACTAGATGCTCTCTACTGCTTCCTGCTGTGAATGCCTGAGATATTCATCCATTTATGTTTGCTCTGCTTTTTGTTAATTTTCTAGATGAAATATCCATTTTGACCAATTGTCGTTACCCCTGAAGAAGAGGTCAACCCCTTTTGCTTACCTCGAATCGTCGGGTTCTATGATCATTGGTTCTTTACTACCTGTATCATTGCATTTGGTCATTTATTTGTAGAATTACTTTTTCCCATTTACATGCATCCATTTTATTGTATATATGGTTAGGTCATGTGTAATGATTTTTACATGCTAAATCAATAAACTACAATACTTTTATACAAAAACTATAAACTTCTACTACTTTCTACTTTATTAGAGGTAACCCCGTGAAAAAAGTCCCGCTAGAGGAATCGCACTCCTTCAGGGGGTGCTTAGGTTTTGCAAAAATTGGGATGGGGGCTTACCTCTAGAAAAATATACAGTGCCTACTGGGATGACACCTCCCTCCTTTCACTTACATCAGGGTTCCCAGAGAGCCCCCTTTACATCAGGGTCCCCAGAGAGCCTCCTCCTCGCATGAGGGTCCCCAGAGGGCCTCCCCTCCCCTTGGGGACACCTGCAGAGACTCAGAGCTATGGGCCCCAGATTCGGGGCTATAGCCCCAATAGCCACCCCCTAGCGACACCACTGCGTAGTACAGTCCGTCCAGTCACTAGATTTACTTAGAAACCATTTAAACAAAAAGACCCCTGTTGAAGGGTGGTTGATTGGGTCAGGTTGCTAGTCCCACAGAGACAGCTTTAATTGGGATTGTAGCAAAACATAGCTGTCAGTGCGGAGAGATAATTCTAATCCACAGTTAGTGTCCAGTCTAGACATGTGCATTCGCTTTTTGTCCGAATGCATTTTCGTCCGAATTTTGGGTATTTTCGTTATCGCTTTATTAAACATTAACAAACGTGCAGAATCCGAAAACTGAAAGATTTGACTTAAAAAGATGCTTTTTTTGTTTTCGTTGCGACAACAGTTCGTTCGTGTATGGATAGGAGATTCGACATGATGCTGACAATAGCGATCTGTGTCCATCGAACCTGTAGTCGAATGTGCCTAGCCTTAGCTCTATTAGTCCAAGATTATTCGACATAGAGAGAAAAGATTCGACATAGAGAGAAAAGATTCGACATAGAGAGAAAAGATTCGACATTATAGAGACAATAGCAAAAAAGGTCGAATGTGCCTAACCTAACTGTATTAGTCCAAGATTATTCGACATAGAGAGAAAAGATTAGACATGAAGATTCGACAAAGCCCATAGGCTATAGAAGAATTCTATTGTTTGTTGGTTGACTAGTAATAATAATTAATAAATATAATTATTACTAGTGTCATACAACATTAGAATTCTACTATAGCTTGTAGGCGGAACATTCGACCGGAAATGTACGATTGCAGCGTCGTACAGTTTAGCTGCTCCGTCGAATCTTCTTAGAACATTCGACAGACACCATGAGCCTTCAACGACAGATTCGACCTTAATTATTTCGGATTTTCGGACGAATGCATTTTTTAACGAAACAAAATAAATAAAAACGTATTTCGGAAGTAACTAAATAAATGTATTTTTCAGACGAAAACGAAATTCCGAAACAAAATATTTCAGTGTGCACATGTCTAGTCCAGTCCAGAGGCACAGATATACAGTTTCCCAGAGTGCAATGACGCTTTAATGAAGCTACTTAATACTGGCTGAGAGGTAACAAAACAGCAGGAGGCAAAGTAAAGGGAGGCAATTAAAGGACCTATGGTCCGCTCACCATTCATGGAGCGATATAATCACAGTCCTGTACTATCTTTCTCCAGTCCAGGGGGCTGTATGTGCCATCCTGTATGCTCCGTTTGTTGAGCGGGGTCCGTGGGGCTCCAGTGAGCAGTTTGTTGTCAGCACTGTGTAAGTGTCAGGGCTACCGTCCGCTTGTCTCAGCCGAGATAGTCGCCGCTGGCTTCAGGCAATCAACTGCGCATGCACAAGTGCGATGAGATACGTCATCCACGGCGCATAGAGCGTCTCTGTTGTGATGCCAAATCCGACATGTTTCACCAGTAACTCTGTTTTTTTCAAGGATAGGAGGGGCATGAGTTGTGTTTCTATTTATACTGCAGTTAATACCTCCCACTTTCAATTCGGGGTTGCTATATATGCAACTGTTTCCTGAAAATGCTGCATAACGATTAATAGTCTCATAACCTCTATTCAGCTCTTTTCTTTTGTTTTGCTTTATTTTCTTTATTTATTTTCTATTTCCCGTCCTTTCTGCCTCTTTCTATCATCGTGTAGGTCTGATTCTTTATCTTTATTATTTGAGATACTTATTAAGCCAACCTGTTCTATTTTTAATTTTAATTTTGCTGAAAACGTATCGATCCGTGTCTGCAAATATATGCCCACAATTGAGTACCTCTGAATAATGGAAGAGAAAGATAGTGTGATGTTCTATATGGGAGATTACATCTAGTGGTGATCTTTTATATAGCAACTCCCGAATTGAAATTGGGAGGTATTAACTGCAGTATACAGTCAGGTCCATAAATATTGGGACATCAACACAATTCTAATCTTTTTGGCTCTATACACCACCACAATGGATTTGAAATGAAACAAACAAGATGTGCTTTAACTGTAGACTTTCAGCTTTAATTTGAGGGCATTTACATCCAAATCAGGTGAACGGTGTAGGAATTACAACAGTTTGTATATGTCCCTCCCACTTTTTAAGGGATCAAAAGTAATGGGACAGATTAACAATCATCCATCAAACTTTTACTTTTTAATACTTGGTTGCAAATCCTTTTCAGTCATTTACAGCCTGAAGCCTGGAATGCATAGACATCACCAGGCGCTGGGTTTCATCCCTGGTGATGCTCTGCCAGGCCTCTACTGCAACTGTCTTCAGTTCCTGCTTGTTCTTGGGGCATTTTCCCTTCAGTTTTGTCTTCAGCAAGTGAAATGCATGCTCAATTGGATTCAGGTCAGGTGACTGACTTGGCCATTGCATAACATTCCACTTCTTTTCCCTTAAAAAACTATTTGGTTGCTTTCGCACCATGCTTCGGGTCATTGTCCATCTGCACTGTGAAGTGCTGTCCAATGAGTTCTGAAGCATTTTGCTTAATATGAGCAGATAATATTGCCCGAAACACTTCAGAATTCATCCTGCTGCTTTTGTCAGCAGTCACATCATCAATAAATACAAGAGAACCAGTTCCATTGGCAGCCATACATAGTTACATAGTTACATAGTTACATAGTTAGTCAGGTTGAAAAAAGACACAAGTCCATCCAGTCCAACCATAAAAAAAAAAAACAAAAAAAAAAAAAACGTACAATCCAATATACCCAATACTATACCCACAGTTGATCCAGAGGAAGGCAAAAAACCCCAGCAGAGCATGCTCCAATTTGCTACAGCAGGGGAAAAAATTCCTTCCTGATCCCAGAGAGGCAATCGGATTTTCCCTGGATACATGCCCACGCCATGACACTACCACCACCATGCTTCACTGATGAGGGGGTATGCTTTGGATCATGAGCAGTTCCTTTCCTTTTCCATACTCTTCTCTTCCCATCACTATGGTACAAGTTGATCTTGGTCTCATCTGTCCATAAGATGTTGTTCCAGAACTGTGAAGGCTTTTTTACATGTTGTTTGGCAAACTCTAATCTGACCTTCCTGTTTTTGAAGCTCACCAATGGTTTACATCTTGTGGTGAACCCTCTGTATTCACTCTGGTGAAGTCTTCTCTTGATTGTTGACTTTGACACACATACACCTACCTCCTGGAGAGTGTTCTTGATCTGGCCAACTGTTGTGAAGGGTTTTTTTGTTCACCAGGGAAAGAATTCTTCGGTCATCCACCACAGTTGTTTTCCGTGGTCTTCCGGATATTTTGGTGTTGCTGAGCTCACCGGTGCGTTCTTTCCTTTTAAGGATGTTCCAAACAGTTGATTTGGCCAACCTAATGTTTTTGCTATCTCTCTGATGGGTTTGTTTTGTTTTTTCAGCCTAATGATGACTTGCTTTACTGATAGTGACAGCTCTTTGGATCTCATATTGAGAGTTGACAGCAACAGATTCCAAATGCAAATAGCACATTTGAAATGAACTCTGGACCTTTTATTTGCTCCTTGTAAATGGGATAATGAGGGAATAACACATACGTGGCCATGGAACAGCTGAGCAGCCAATTGTCCAAATTACTTTTGGTCCCCTGAAAAGTGGGAGGCACATATACAAACTGTTGTAATACACCATTTACCTGATTTGGATGTAAATACCCTCAAATTAAAGCTGAAAGTCTGCAGTTAAAGCACATCTTGTTCGTTTCATTTTAAATCCATTGTGGTGGTGTATAAAGCCAAAAAGATTAGAATCGTGTCGATGTCCCAATATTTATGGACTTGACTGTAAATAGAAACACAACTCATGCCCCCCCTATCTTTAAAAAAAACAGAGTTACTGGTGAAACATGTCGGATTTGGCATCACGACAGAGACGCTCTATGTGTCGTGGATGACGTATTTCATCGGGCTTGTGCATGCGCAGTTGATTGCCTGAAGCCAGCGGCGACTATCTCACCTGAGACAAGCAGATGGTGGCCCAGAGGACATGACACTTACACAGTGCTGACAGCAAACTGCTCACTGGAGCCCCACGGACCTCGCTCAACAAACGGAGCATACAGGACGGCACATACAGCCCCCCGGACCGGAGAAAGATAGTACAGGACTGTGATTATATCGCTCCACGAATGGTCGGGTGAGCGGACCGTAGGTCCTTTATTTGCCTCCCTTTACTTTGCCTCCTGCTGTTTGTTACCTCTCAGCCAGTATTAGCCAGCTTCATAACAGCGTCATTGAGCTATTGTTTTTCCAACAGTCAGGCCCTGTGAATAGCTGCAATTCCACTCTGGGAAACTGTATATCTGTGCCTCTGGACTGGACACTAACTGTGGATTATAATCATCTCTCCACACTGACAGCTATATTTTGCTACAATCCCAATTAAAGCTGTCTCTGTGGGGCTAGCAACCTGACTCAATCAACCAACCTTTAACAGGGGTCTTTTTGTTTAAATGGTTTCTAATTAAATCTAGTGACTGGACGGACTTTACTACTGTAATGGAAATTTGTAAGATATGTATATAATTGTATTCTATTTTGTATGTATCGCACACTGCCCTCACTGTGCACACGGCACTAATAATGTTTTCAGTACATGTTTACATTCTTTAGAGTCCTGGGTTAGAATTAGCCTGCCTATGTAACGTCCCTTGTTACCATAAACATACAATTGTAATATTAATGTGATACCTACGTAATCATGTGCATAAAAACATTCAATTGCGTCATAATAAAGCAGAACAGTTATTTGGAAAGATGCTGAGCATATCTTTTGTGTCTGTTTCCTACTGCAGTAGTTATTATTAATTTGGAACCACTAATCAATATGAGGATAAGAGTTGCCTATCATCAATTTAACTGAGTCAGCATGGCGAGCCAGCCAGGAGGGGATTCCAGGTGACCCTGAGTATCCGAAACGAGGAGCTTGAGACGATCCGGGAATTTCTGATAATCAGCTGGCTGAGGTAAGCCTTTTGCTTACATTTGAGTTATCAGACTTCCTTGATCAGTAAGGCATTTTCGGGACAAAGGGTACCTATTTTACTCACCTTAATCAAACTGTATTGATTGGTGGTTATATGTTGTGTTGTCACTGTCTATTGTCCATCGGAGTGTTATAGATAAGAAAGGGAAGAATAGTGCTGTTCACAGGTATATGTAGTACATCTGCTAGATAAAGTAGTTTAGAGGCAAGAGGGTATAGGCACACGTAGAGAAGAGAGAAGACTGGCCAGTCATTATGGGCATTGAATTAAGTAAGGGAATGAAGGGTAAGAGACCCTCAAAAGCCCAGTGCAAGAAGAGCACTATATATGAACCGAAGGTGCGTTCCGCCTATACTGAGCCCCTAGATTAATGGTTAGAGTGGACAGGGATCCACATTGGGTAACTGGGTTACCACCAAGCTCCACAGGGACTAAGAATCATGCAGAGTAAACAGCTAGAGAAACAGCTATCTATGTGAGCAGGATGGATCAAGGGTGACATTAACACTAGACAGAAAGGGACATTTTCATGTTAAGTTGTGGGATGAATTTGGGGTCAGGCACTACAACTATTATGCCCCGTACACACGGTCGGATTTTCGGATGGACAATGTCCGATCGGAGCGTGTTGTCGGAAATTCCGACCGTGTGTGGGCGCCATCGGACATTTTCCATCGGATTTTCCGACACACAAAGTTGGACAGCAGGAGATAAAATTTTCCGACAACAAAATCCGATCGCGTCAATTCCGACCGTGTGTGGCCTGTTCCGACGCACAAAGTGCCACGCATGCTCAGAAGAAATTCCGACACGGGACAGCTCGTTCTGGTAAACTTAGCGTTCGCAATGGATACAGCACTTTCGTCACGCTGCAATGTAAAAAATGGTTTAATACAGCGCACTCTCTTCTTCTTTATAATGTGACAAGAATTAAGTAGTTTTGCTGCTCATATTCACACACACTTCTCACAAAGTTTTATTTGTGTTTTTTTAGTGGGATTCCCTCAATATATTGTTATTAGTTGTCACATCTGACAGTTTTATATTTTTTATGTTTTTTTTTTTTTGTTTTTAAGCCTTTTTTTTTCTTTAATGTTTGGATTTTTTCCAAGGCTGATCTTTGTTCAATGTTATTTTTATTTTTACTCCAGAATATTTTTGTGTGTGTTTTGTGTGGCAAGTTACCCCAACACCATTGATATCTTTTATTATTTAATCTCCATGAGATTTTTTGTTGTTGGTGTCCCTTGTTCATTTCACATTGTATATTAGAAATGTACCTGAATCCTCACAAACAAACCATCATTTTTGAAGTAAAACACATAGGAGAGTATAATTCAAAACAAAAATCCTTTATTAAGGGCTCAGAACCAAACAAAGAGGAAGGCAACACTGGATCAACAGGAGAAATTAGTGAAGCCTGGGACCCCCACGGCAGACATCAATTCTTAAACCTCAAAATTGGTGGCCTGAGGAGTCCATATGTAAGGGAGGGCAGTCTGGTCCGGGATTCACAGAGATCCGGATAGCAGCAGATGACATCAGTGTCCCCAGGCTGTGGTACCACAAGAGGCTGCATCTTTTGGCCGACCAGACTGGATCCAGGGTCCTCACTGTCTGGTCTTCCTTTCACACTTCCTTCCGGGCTGTGGCTGTGCAGTTGGAGATGTGGCAGGAGGAGGAGTAGGACCTGGAGGAGGAGTAGGACCTGCAGAAGGAGGAGGAGGACTATCCCAAAGCTGTGTGTGAGGTGTAATTTGGCCCCTCACACCTTTCGCCAGAGCCTCTGATATGAGGGCCTCACACATGGCTTTTTGGCCCTCCTCCATCCTCTGCATTTTATAGGCTATGAATGCAGCAATGTTCTCCTGCCTGGTGTGGGGTGCTCCCAGGACCTCTGTAGCCCTACAAAAAAATCTGATAGCAGCCTCCTCTGGGGTACTCCTCCTACTGCCACTTTCTGTTTCCAGGGGGGGTGGAGGGACCTGCAGATCAGCCAGCCGGCTCGGCCCGGCCACCTCCTGGCTGAGACTTCCCTGTGTATGAAAAAGGGACATGGTTTTAGTTTTTGCATCATCAATCACAATCATAAATTAGTACTCCCAACTAACATCTAGTTAACATCATTGATTGGACAAGCAGAAATATTTAGAGGAATGCTATACCTGGCTCAATCTGGGCTCCTCCACATGTGGCCTGGACGGCCCAGGTTGGGCGTCAGAAGCCTCAGCCGGGGGGGGAAGGAAGCGTGGAAGGAAGACTGGAGAGGGATGACCTGGGTTCAGTCTGGCCTGCCAGAAAGTGCAGCCTGTCGTAGTACAACATCCTGGGGACATAGATGTCATCTGCTGCTCCGGATCTCTGTGAATCCAGGACTTTCTTGCGCTCCCTCAGATATGTGCTCCTCAGGCCACCAATGAAAATCTTTAAATAAGTGATGTCTGCCGTGGGGATCACCTGCTTCACAATTTCACACAATTGCTCCAGTGCTGCCTTCCTCTTTGCTTGGTTCTTGTAATGGGGGTGTTTAATCTCCCACAGACAGGGCAGCTCCCTTAGCATCTCTATGAAGACTGAAATGAAGTCCTGATCTTTCAGTACCATATCCATGTTCACTGCAAGACACAACACAAGACAAAGCCTAATGTCACACCAAACTCTCCTAATCTTGTTACAATATAGGCCTCAATCTATAGAAGCAGTATAGGCCCAAGTTTGTCTCTTACCTTCGTTCTTACGATCGCCGCGTTCAGTGCACCTTCCTCCGCTCACAGATCAAACGTAATACGCGCGCGTGTTACGCTTTATATACACTGCGCATGCGTGTAACTCCGCCTGCCCCTGACGTTCTTTCTAGTGTATTCCCCGCCCCTTTTCGTTCGGCGCAGTGGGGGAAGAGCATGATGGCGGAGTTACAACAGGTGCGTGATAATTCTAACAACGAGGAGGAGGAGGAAAGCCCGGATCCAGGCACGTCCCGATCCAGAAGGAGACGTTTTAAAGCCACAAATATGTCGTTTGGGGAGATGTTGGAGATGGTAGACATCATGAGGAAGTCCGACTATAACGGAAAATATGGGCCTTACCCCCACCCCAACATCCGAAAGGCCAAAATCATTGGTAAAGTGGTCTGGAGTCTAGAGCGGAATTTCGGGGTACGAAGGTCTAAAGATCAGCTCAGGAAGCGGTGGTCGGACCTGAAGTTGAGAGAGCCAGGGCAGTACCGAAAGATCCGGAGAGTGCTGCAAAAAAGTAAGTAGTTGTGCTGTGTTCCTATTCTTTCTGTCTTTATTACGTTCGTTCTGCTCCATATGCTTTGATTAGTTGTAACGTTTCCAAAGGTCAACTTTAATGTTCATGGGCACATTATTCGTTCGTATCAAACATTTTTCTTTCGGCCTCTAGAACACCATTGTTTAGGCCATATGCATTTTCACACATTTTTGGGGGCCTACTTGGATGACAAATATTTGTTTGTGTAGATGGGTTTGTTACTAGAATGAAATGCAAACTAGATTGTGTGTAAGGAGAGGACACTGAGCAGCTGTTTTCACATCTGGACACTGGAGCACTAGTGTGGGACACAAGAACACCATTTTTATTAGGGGGCCACACAGGTGCTCCAGTGTATACTATAGGGGGGTCTCCATCTGTGAAGCTTGTACCAAACAGGTAAAGTATTGCAGCTTGACAAAGGGCAATAAAAAATATACATCTTGGAACTCGGCTAAAATAGACAATTGTACCCCACTTCCAAGCAATGTTTCCTATTTCTATAGTTCTGCCATCAAATATCTGTGTGCTAAGTATACCATTTTTGTTTTACATAGGGGACAAAAGACTCGGACACCCCTCATCCCAGGAGACCAGAGACCCCCCCTCTCTGGAAGAAGGGGAAATACCAACCCAAGAAGCTGAGCAGGAGGAAGAAGAAGACGTGGTGGAGATTGGCACCACAACAGGTGAGTGTCTGCGACCACAGACTCAGGTAAAAGAGATGGCTGGAGGCAGATTTTTGAGACCTTTTTTTTTGGTCTTTATCTCTTTTTAGGTGATCGTGATGTGAGGGATCCAGAACGCTTTACATCTGAAAGTGCCCAGATACTGATCGGGGAGATCATGGGGTGTAATCTCCAATTGCAAAACATCCAGCAACAAATCAGTGATGTTATTAAAAAAAATAATAACATCATTGATGTTTTGGGGCGAATTTAAACCCCACAAAATCACCTGTTTTATCGTACCAAACTTTTTTCAATGTTTAGAAAAGCCTAATTTGGAGGATGCACACAGTGTGCCAACATGTGCTATCTGCCATCACGGGAGATCAATGGACGCGTTTTGGGGGGCAACCCCTTCCTCAATTATAAAGTAGCGTTGAGGAAGGGCTTGCTCCCCCCAAACACGTCCCTTGATCCCCCATGATGGCAGATAGCACATGTGGACATTTGTAAATTGGTGTGCATCTTCCAAATTTGGCTTTTCCAGGGGTGATTTCCCCCCATCTGAACGCTATATCAAACCCAGTTCCTAAATACTGATGTCTGATATAGCCTTCAGGTTTTACCTAATGTGAACTTTGTAAGTTCAAGTTTTTTGGCTTTCTTGTTGGTTTTACACAGGCCTGTTTTATCTGAAATGGATATTTTGATTTTTCATAATGCTACTGAAAACATTGTTATACAACAAACATGTTGGTTTGTTTTACAAACCTTTGGTAAATGCGCATGTGATTGTGCAGGTATAAAAAAGTGCCTTACTCAAGAATGTGTGGATTATTGTCTCAACACTACAACACTTTTGGGGTGATGTAATAGCTGTTTTATGCAAAAATGGGGGTTATTTCCTAAGGGCAAATCCTCTTTGCACTACAAGTGCAGGTTCAGTGCAGTTGCAAGTGCACTTGTAGTGAAATGTGTTTTTGCATTTAGGAAGTACCAGCCAACACTGTTTTTTATAAGGTTACCCAATCACGACATTTTCTACACTCAACACATTTCTGTCAGGGTCAGCTAAAACAAACACAAGCAGTAAATGTCCACCAAGAATTTCTTTTGGTTGTTTTTTATTTGAAAAAGGTGTCACATATTGTCTGGCATATTGATAGCCCCCCTACCCGCAAAGAACTCCAGGTATCGTAACCGGACATCACGGGCATTCAGGGAGGGCAAGCCAGGACGGCCGCTTTCAAGTGCCGTCATTGTTGATGTATTTGGGATTCCGGCCTCAGGCCCAACTGAGCCAGCATATTTGGCTGAATGTTTTCGTAGAAAACTATGGAGAACACAGCAGGCAAGTATTATATGGTTCAGTTTATACTCCGCCATATGGATGGGTGTCATAAATAATCGGAACCGGCTGGCCAGGATTCCAAATGTGTTCTCCACCACTCTTCGGGCTCTGGCCAGCCGGTAATTAAAAACCCTCTGTTCCGGGGTGAGGGTCCTCATCGGGAATGGCCGCATCAGGTGGTCCCCCAGCGCAAATGCTTCATCAGCAACGAACACAAATGGGAGACCTTCAACATTGTCCTCTGGAGGTGGCAAGTCCAAGCTGCCATTCTGGAGACGCCTGTAGAACTCCATCTGGGCGATCACTCCACCATCGGACATCCGGCCATTCTTCCCCACGTCCACATACAAGAAGTCGTAATTAGCCGACACCACCGCCAACATCACTATACTATTAAACCCCTTGTAATTATAATAGTACGACCCCGAGTTGGGTGGTGGGATGATGTGGACGTGTTTCCCATCAATTGCCCCTCCTCAGTTAGGAAAGTCCCACCGCTGGGCAAAGTGGGAGGCCACAGTCTGCCATTCCTGTGGCGTGGAAGGAAACTGTTGAGGAAAAAACAATAAACATTACTATTTTTTCACAGAAACCTGGCAAGCAGATTAGACACAAACATTATGGGTCAACCTCCAGATAGCATTTATTAAGGGGAATTTAACAACAACAAAGTATAAGGTACACCTATCATATTCCCCCCCCCTCTCATGGGCCATTTCTAATATTATGGGGGGGGAACTCTTGGACAGGTAACCCTCTTCACTTCATTGAGAGATGAATGCCTAAATACAGGGTATTACTTGGAACAGCCCCTCCTTAGTTACACTATTGGCAGCCCACTGGACAGGTAAGAAGTGTCATAATACAAAGATATAAATACACACTGTACACATTTGAGCACATTTGGACATTCTGCTATTACCTATCAAGATCATAATAGGATACAAGAACTTTAAACAGTACCATTGGAAAGTATACAGGCAGGCCCTTGCACTACATGCTTTGGGGAATTCATCCATAAATCTGAGCAATAAAGAGGTGGGTATAGTGTGTATGGGTTTGGCAAAGTCAGCAGATAGATGATTGAGGATAGAGAATTGGGATCAGCTGACTTAGCAGTTGGGGGAGGGAAGGTTACAAAAAATTTGGGGACACCACAAAAAAAAGCCTCTGGCCCTCTGCCTGAATTTAAATCAAAAATAACATTTCCAAACATTTTATGGGGTGTTTGGGGTAAAGCACTACTATGGAGCTGATAAAATACATTGTTAAGTAACTACATGAGGTGAATATAGGGCAGGAGACACCATGCTGGGGAGGTTATTGAAGGGCAAATATGTATGAAGGACCTAAAATAATAATTACATAAAAATCCAGCATGCATGAGGACAAAGGGGACATTCACAGCATAATACAATCATGGTAATTAGGGAATGAGGAAATAAATACAATATATTATCAAACATTCAATACAATAAAATGTGATATAAAAGGATAAAAATCTTACCTTCATATACTCCTTCTGTAGGACCTGGATGATGGCAGAACAGGTCTCTGGGATAATGATCCCCAGAGCCTGGGGGGAGATGCCTGTTGAGAACTTCCGCAAGGTAGCGACCAACCTCTGCTCCGGAGTGATGGCTTGCCTCATGCAGGTATCCTGCCTGCTGATATAGGGGGTCAGCGAAGCCAACAAACGGTGAAATACGGGGTCCGTCATCCTGAGAAAGTTCCTGAAATCATCAGGATTATTCTAACGGATCTCACGGAGCAAAGGCATATGACAGAACTGGTCACGCTGAAGCAACCAATTCTTGGTCCATGAACTCCTCCCCACCCTGTTCATGGACTGGACTTGTGTCAAGGTCAGGACCCCAACACCAAGCCCCCGCACAGCACGAATTCTACGAGGAGTACGCATATGCAACATGGCTAGAAAACAGTCGGCTGCTCAGAACGAAGTAACAGAACGCACTGAAGAACAGCAAGGCCTGTGAAGAGCGACCTGAAAAACAGCAACGAGCGGACAAGATCGCACAGAAAACTCCAATACGAACTGACTGCACGCACTGAAGAGCAGATACAAACCCACAAGCACAAACTGAACGTCAGAAAACGATCTGAAAGCCACGAGTCTGAAAAAGCGCGAATCGTCTCTCACCAAACTTTTACTAACACGAGATTAGCAAAAGGAGCCCAAAGGGTGCCTCGCTTGGTTCTGAACTGGCCTTTTCTAGTCTCGTCGTGCGTGCTTGACGTCACCGCGTTCTTGGCGATCGGAAATTCCGACAACTTTGTGCGACCGTGTGTAGGCAAAACAAGTTTGAGCCAACATCCGTCGGAAAAAATCTGAGGATTTTGTTGTCGGAATGTCCGAACAAAGTCCGACCGTGTGTACGGGGCATAAGAGTCAGAAACAGAGAAATGAGAGGTAATACAGAATACTTTATATGTTGTCAGAGAGGGAAGATGGGATGGGCACTGTGGCTGCCCGTCTGATCATAGAAGCTACATATAAAAGATATCTGAACAAAATAAGGAAAGCAGAATTTAGGCAGGGAAATATTAATGAGAGTTAAAAAAAAGTGAGAGAATGATATGCATGTGTTGTGTACAAATGGGAAAAATGTAAGCGATTTTAGAGAGATATTGGTGTATGTGTGTGAATGCTGGGACCTTTAGTTCTATTGCTTGTGTGTGTCATGTACGGAGATGTGACCCCCTCCTTTGTGCTCTCATGAACGAATATGGCTGATATGAGAGGTCAGTGATAAGCTGGAAGGACACCATGCCAATTCCATTTTTTTAGACAAAACATTTATAACAAAATGTGCCTGGTTAACAAATCTAATGGTAAACAATGTGATCACAATGATTTTGAATCTGTTTTCCAAACATGGGTTAATGAAGGTTACATTTAACCGTGTATTACACAAATTGAATATCCTTTGATAGTGGAAACAGTGCATTTAAAAAAGGTAAATTAAGTAAAATTAAGTAATAATGAGTATTCATTTCTAATATGAGTTTAACAATTTTATTAACAATATAGATATATTGAAACTGGTTTGGACAACCTTTGGTTGGAAATGAAATCCAGGTTATTGGGGGAAATTTGTAAAAATGGGATTAGTTTAGATTAAGTTAACAATTTTGTAATTTTACATTTATACAATAAGCCCTTATTGAGAGAAAAAAAAGATTAAGATGAGGTTGTTATTTGGAATACAGCTGCCATAATATTTAACAAAGCCAAGATGGATGGGATACATAAGAAGTTTTTCTACAAAAATGAAATTTTAAGGTTTTTGATAATAACTTGATGTGCGGTCCATGATGTGAGAGTTATACTAAATAAAATTTAAATATAACAGACCCATCACATGAAGTCCACACACCCTGTTAGGATAGATGCCACCTGCAGCCAGTTGTTTTATAGTTTTTGATGCTTTCTGGTCCATCATACAGATTGTTGATCCTTTTGTTTTTATTTATTTTTATTTTTGAAATCCAAAGCAGAATGTGTGGATTGTGAAATTATGTGCCCCTTTTCCTTGTGAGTGCCGTGGTATAAGCAGAAGAATAGTTTGGATTTATGGGCATCTCTCCATGACCGCAGGGTATTGTTATCATTTATCATAACATTGCCAGGAAAAAGTTGTCTTTTGAAACATGAAACTGGAGTTCTTACACAAACAGCGTGATAGAAAACAAGCCATTGTAATATATTTATGCAAGCTGGACCCAGTAATGAAGGGTTCACCCCGATATATCAGAGCTGTAGCTTTATGCAAAGGTGCTATTAGACAAAGTTAGATATTGTTTTGGTCAAACATTTAATTTTTAATGGTCCGACATTCTATGCAGCAAATATACAGCTAACTAAATGTTTGTCTAATGAATGGTTTAAAATATGAGTTTGTTTATGTACAAAACTAACAATTAAAAATGTGTACATTTGAATCCAGCCACCTTATTGCCTCTATTGGAGGAGGCTGGAGACAAAGGAAGACACATGTGTTAAATTGATGACAATGAATCAGCTGCTGTGAGCCCAGTGCAGGACACACTCCCTGAAGACCCAGATATTACATTTTTTGTAGATTTGAGTATGCAGTTTATTACCCAGAAGGATACTCTGTATTCAAAGTCATTGGATCCTTTTTCCCCAGCTCAAGAAGCAGAGCTCCATGTTTTAGCAAAGCCTGTGAGCTATAAAAAGAGTGTATATTTATATAGATAGTCGAGATATCGAGAGCTTTTGGTTCCATTTGAAGGGCCAGAAGTTTGTTTTTACTTTGGCAGGTAAACCAATAAAGCATGCCAAGTTAATTTGATTGGCTGTTTTCAGCCTTCCAGGTTCTTGCTGAGGTAGCCATAATAACTTTCACACATGGAAGCAGACCAGGTGACTAAGGATGCTGCATTTACAGCCCCGGACACTTGCTGGGCCTGTGCAACTCACAGATTCCACCCTAGTTCTGGCCCAGTATAGCTGGGATTAATAATTCAACTTTAAGGACCCCAGAACGAGAAGAACAAGTGGTCCACACGGGGCAACTTCTTATGAAACAGGACTTTGGAAAAGGTGATCATTTATGTCTGCCAGCCACTCTTTTCCCTCCAGCTTGACACATGGACCATGTCATCAGTCACAAGCAGTTATGGCTGCCTTACTAAATGAGCGTGGGATAGAGCCAGGGTTCACCGCAGTTGTTTTTATAACATACAACTTCTTGTTTTACCTGTTACCAAAGGTGTTACCAAAAGCTAAACATCCCTTCCAGAGATTACAAAAAGATATATCCAGATGCCCAAGTCAGGATCTTGCGAGTATGCATTTTGTCTGTAGGGACATGTTTTTTGGAAGTCCAGTGGCAAATGCTACTGCAAAGGCCACAGTAAAAAGTGTTATCAGAAGTAGTTTGTAAGTACAGAGTGCCAGAAAGTACAGAGAGTAACAGAGGAAATCATTTTTTATAGGAGAGTCCTTACTAGAAGTTTTGAGGTTTTATTTTTACACCCCCTACTGTCTACAATGTAGCGGACAAAGTAGAGTAAGAAACTAGAAAACTTTTGCCTGAATGTTTTCTTATATTTTATGAAGCCCCTAAGGGGGATGTTGGACTCTCTCCCTATGGGATTTGGTTTGGGAGTGTGTTACTCACTTGCTTATATTTTGTCTCAGCAGCTGAAGTCCTCCATTTGGATCTCACAGAGAATGTTGCTGATCTTTTAAGGTTTTTGACAAACTCATTTATGTGCTTTCTCCCCAATTCCAAATCCTAAAAGTTTGGAAGGATCTAAAACCAGGTGACTTGTGGATTGTTAATAGACATTTATATATAAGGAAATGTTTGGAGACTCAATACAGCATCTATTTCATGTACAGTTTTTGCAAAACTTGAAGGAAAAGTCACCTGGATCCACACCAGACACTGCAAAAATGACTAAATTAAAGAAATCTCTGTGTTTGATTTGTTTCTCTCTTGTCATCACAGTCTAGGTTACTTTTTGATTATATATATCTGAAAAGTAGTTTAGCCATGTTGAAGTCATATTTGTCTTTTGTATGTCTTCCATTTTATGTAGAATTGTCTGTGTTTACATATGCTGATAAGTCAGCATGCCCACAGTTCAGCTAGAAGGCCATTCTGGACACAGGAGTGTACAGCCAGTACTCTGTAAATATGTCTTATCAATCATTTGTTTTTCACAATGAAAAGTCATTTGGTAATGAAAAAGTTGCTCAGCTATTATTTTCTCCACAATGGAGTTTCTGCCTCTTTGGCCAGGACTACCTCCACATAAGCATGTGGAGGTTCCAGGTTAAAGGTGATAGCAGGTATGGTTAGTGATCAAAATATTGATCAAAAGAGGGGAGACTGTAATGGAAATTTGTAAGATATGTATATAATTGTATTCTATTTTTGTATGTATTGCACACTGCCCTCACTGTGCACATGGCACTAATAATGTTTTCAGTACATGTTTACATTCTTTTGAGTCCTGATTAGAATTAGCCTGCCTATGTAACGCCCCTTGTTACCATAAACGTACAATTGTAATATTAATGTGATACCTACGTAATCATGTGCATAAAAACCTTCAATTGCGTCATAATAAAGCAGAACAGTTATTTGGAAAGAAGCTGAGCGTATCATTTGTGTGTGTTCCCTACTGCAGTAGTTATTATTAATTTGGAACCACTAATCAATATGAGGATAGGAGTTGCCTATCATCAATTTAACTGAGTCACTACATATGTTGCATTTGACTGAGATCAGTAGTCTGATCCATAAACCTTACCTATTCCAATTAACAATAGCCTTGTTATAGGTGTGTGCATGCATCTTTGAAGTATGATGCAGCTGCTCTTAAACAGACAACGTTGTCTATTTTTAACATGATCTTGGTGTTGGTGGTGGGTACCTGGTCTTGGCCCCTTTTTGTATTAAACATATTTTTCTAATAAAATGTATCCCTTATTAAGCAGCCTGGTCCGCCTGTGTCTCTTCTCTGTGGGAATCCTTCCCCTGTAAATTTTCTTTCCCTAATGACATCAGCAACAGTTAGTGACCTTCCAAGCTAGTGTCTGTTTGCACCAGATTGCTCGACACCCATTGCCCCACTATAAGTTGCTGATCACAGCCATTAAAGTATAGTGTCTATGGCTGTGTAAATTTCCATATATATATACCATAGTTTGTAGACGCTATAACCTTCGCAAAAAACAATTAATATACACTTATTGGGGTTTTTTATTTATTTTTTATTTTTTACCAAAGACATGTAGCAGAATAAATTCTCGCCTGAATTTATAAAGAAATTAGATTTTTTGGATTTTTTCACTGGATATGTTTTATATCAGAAAGTAGAAAATATTGCTTTTTTTTTTTTTTTAGATTTTCTGTATTTTTCATGTACATAATAAAAAATAGGAAAACCCAGTAGGGATCAAATACTATCGAAGAAAGTTCTATTCGTGGGGAAAAAATGATAAAAGTTTAATTTGCATACAGCATTACATGATTGTGCAATTACCAGTTAAAGTAGTGCAGTGCTGAATAGCAAGGAAAAATGCTTCCGGAGGTCAAGAGGTTAAAATTACATTGTGTTGTTATGTCTTTTGGTGATTTTTATAGCATGGATATGTGAATTGTTACATTTTAGACCGTATATTGTTTAAAAGCCAAGATTCCCCTATTTGATATGCTAGTGAACCTGTTGGACTGGTTCGTGAAACTTAGGTCAGGAAAGGATGCTATGCTACATGTAGCAGGTGGAGGAAAAGGACTTGAACATGTAGTGAGAGATAAAGGAAAAGTTGTTCTGGAGGACTTTGGAGAAGAGGCAGTCTGGAAGATCCTGGAAGATGACTCCATCATAAATGAAGAGTGAAAATAGGAACGTTACCTGGGCATGACACTAGGTAAAGTAATTTGTAGTGTATTCCTCTTGCATACATTATCCATGCTAATTTGCTGGGAAAGATATATGGCTTGTGTATATTGTATGCATATTTTGTGGTGCTTTGTATGCTGTGAATTGTTTTTCTTAGGTTTTACAAGTGAGTACAGCAGTTTTGTTTAGTAAAGCAATTTAATATAAACTACAGTGGTTTTATTGCTTCCTTGGGTTTGTTGTAGAATCTCATATTAGCCAATGTATTTCATATTAGTCATATTGATTTGCATATATTTTATTGATTATTATTATTATTATTATTATTATTATTATTATTATTATTATTATTATATAGTAGTGGTTTTATCAATATTATTATTCAATAATTAAAGCAACAATTATTCATTTTTAATAATGTATACTGTGTTTTCCATAGATTTAGAAAGTCTTCATTTTTAAATGCTGAACTTTGGATGACCCCTCTGCTTCTTTCTTATACTTGTATAGTTTACTGGGAGAGAGTTCATTAGAATAGATTCAAGTAATATAGAATTGTCTCAGACAGATAAGAAAACAGGTGGTTAAAATAATTAGGTGGAATACAGGAAAGTTATGTACAGAAGATTAATTAAGTTTGACAGGGTCAAACAAAGGTCTTTGAGCCCTCATTAAAACTGTTAAAATACATTGAATAAGGAAATACATGTGTGTATGTATTTGTGTATATATGTATATATATGTGTGTAATAATTAGACAATATTGAATTAGTAATTGGCTATGTGTGTGTATATATATATATATATTTATATATGTATATGTGTATGTGTATGTATATATATATATATATATATATATATTTGATACAGTACTTTTGCATATAGGATTATATAGTAAAACATATAACACATCTGGTGGGGTTATTGAAAGTTCATTGTCTCATAGTTGTAAATCTGCAACTCCTTGAAGCTAGTATCAAGATAAGAAGAGCTTGATAAGACAGCTAGGTGCCAGACTGTCTCTACACAGCTGTTTTTAATTGGACAAACCCAGTTATAAAACACTTTAATGAACATATAGGAATTTTGGGAATAATTAAGTTTGTCTGGTTGTAGAACAAGTGTCAGATTTATGGTTAGTTACTTTGACGTAGATCTTAGCGACCAATCACATGTAAGAGAGATAGTTGAGATAAGACTTGTGAAATGGTATATAAATGCAAGCTCTGTAATTGTTAGACAGACAAGTCAGATAGGAGCTCTTAAGGCTGAACTCTATGTATGCTGCCCTATTGCACGGGTCATAGAGGTCAGAACCAATGGGCAAGTATCTGTCCTAACTTGTTCCCTCGGACAAGTCAGATAGGAGCTCATAAGGCTGAACTCTATGTATGCTGCCCTATTGCACGGGTCATAGAGGTCAGAACCAATGGGCAAGTATCTGTCCTAACTTGTCCCCTCGGACAAGTCAGATAGGAGCTCATAAGGCTGAACTCTGTGTATGCTGCCCTATTGCACGGGTCATAGAGGTCAGAACCAATGGGCAAGTATCTGTCCATAACTTGTCTCCTCGTACGAGTCAGAGAAGACTTCTTAACTTGTTCCAGAATGTGGTCTCAGGTGAATTTCCCTCAAGAACTTGGTCGAGCTGGAACCCAGAACTCTGTGAGGGGACCAGACCACCGGCAGATCGGCTGGTCCCTATCAGGTGAAAGGTTCCCAAGAATTGGCAGTAAATACCCATTCTGGTTCAAGGTGAGAACAATTCACAATTGTTTAAATTTGGTTAGAGGATAAGAATATTTATATCTAATATGCATGCATTGTAAGAAACTGTATAAATTAGACCTGTATATTGTAATATTTTGAACATAAACCTGTATGTTATCAGCTGTTAATAAACCTGCATTGCTGAAGTTCTGCCTGGTTCGATACTTTACAATTCTACTTCATTTGGTGGCCCGTATGGGGACAGCATAACCTCAACTCCGATCTTGCCTAACTCCATGCTGGTGAGGCACTGAGCTCAACACAATTTTGCGCAATTTATATCAGGTTAGCAGACACCTATTATTAGTTCTGCATTGTGTTGTGCCGTGTTTTGCTAGCGCTAGGAGGGGCGGGTGGTTGTTGTTGGGGTATCGCTGTCCACCAGGCAGATCTTTGTGATGGCAGGTTGGGTTTTCTCAACTGTGGGTGCCTTAAAGTACATTGTACAGGATGAGATACCCTGGGTAGAAAATGTATTTATTTATTTATTTTAATTTTTTTTTCTCTTTTCTCTTTTTCTTTTCTTTCAATTCTTTCTTTTCTGAAGGGGTACCCCTGTAGAGGGTTAATTACTCTCTATGTAAACCTAGGCGTAACATGCATGTTGGTTCCCTGGACTGCAAAAATTAGTCAGGATGAGGTTTTGGGGACTTAAAGACCCCTGGAGAACTTGCGTAACATGCATGTTGTTTACCTGGACTGCATAAATTAGTCAGGATGAAGTTTTGGGGACTTAAAGACCCCTGGAGAACTTGCGTAACATGCATGTTGATTCCCTGGACTGCGAATTTAAGTCTGGATGAGGTTTTGGGGACTTAAAGACCCCTGGAGAACTTGCGTAACATGCATGTTGTTTACCTTGACTGCTAAATTTTGTCTGGATGAGGTTTTGGGGACTTAAAGACCCCTGGAGAACTTGCGTAACATGCATGTTGGTTTCCTGGATTGGTAATCAATCAGGAGAAGGCTTTGGGGTTATCAGATCCCTAGAAAGCCTAAGTTAAAAAACTAAAACAGTACTGATATGTAGCTAGTAGTAGCAAAAGGTACCTTTGTGGTGTAAAATAATACTCATGAGTTTAGAAGGTTGATGTCAGGAAAGGTAAGTCCTGACAGGTAAATAAGGTGAAGGTTTTGGAGCTCCATTTGTTAACAAAGTTAAAAGGTATGTATCGTCTTTGTGCTATAAGTGTATGTGTTTATATGTATCTGTTATAACGGTCTGTGTACTAACTGAGTTAAGATCGGGTTGAGACATTCCTGATCGCCGTGGCAAGCAGGGCTTGACGGTTTTTCGTGTCTTGAGACAAGCATTTTGGTAAGGAGACGTCTGCGAGTACGGTGCCTATTGGCTTTACTCTGAGCACTGCTGTCCATAAGTAATTACTAACTAACCTGTCAGTTTTAATAATTCTGTGAATATTTGTATATTTATATATAGTCAGGAATTTGTGTTCATGTGTATGCATACTTTGCTAGGTGGAGTGACTGTATTGCTATATAGAAAACAGAAGATAATGACATTTTGTTAATGAATGTTCACAAATGTAAGTTAATTTCTTTGTAATCTTTGTAGACTGTTAGGGAATATTGTATGTGTGAGGGAGACTGATCATCTCCCATATTAGGTTAGAATAATTCTGTAGTGGTTGTAAAAACGTTGGTGTGAAAGGACCCTGTGTGTTAGTTCTATGAGTGAATTGTAAGAAGTATGGAACTGATGCTGAATTCTGCATAGTGTATGATGAATAGGGAAATGGTATGTATCCTCCATACAAATACAATTAGAACTTTCTGTGTCATATCTTTGATTTTGTGACACTTGTTATTAGTATTTGTTAGGAGGATTTATATTTATATGAGTTAAATGTGTGTGTGTGTGTGTGTGATTTTTTTGTATGAGGTGTGAAATTAATCCCTAAGTGAATGATTGTATGTGTCTTTCGTGGAGAGGCTAGGGATTGATACATCTATGGTGACTGATTGACTTTAGCGTCAAAGTTCTAACTGTTATTGGCAGTGAGTGAGTGTGTGTGTGGAAGACACGATTCATTTTTTTTTTTTTTTATATTCTTTAAATATGTACCTCAGCTAGATAGCGCCATGAATGAGCTGAGGGAGTTAGAAGTTATTTAAACTGTAGAAAAAAGAAAGTTGTTTGTTTTCAGTAATTTACGACACAAAGTTCACCCACATTTTTTTTGTATCCAGCATACTGCTTCTGGAAGAAAAAAAAAAATCTGTAGATAAATTCAATGCCGCTAATGTAATTAATGTCATGCTTAACAGATTTTACAGTTGTAGGTTTTACATGTTAGACGAAATACTGTATTTTTTTTTTCAGTATGTGTTTAGGAGCTTATGTGCAAAAGCATTGAATCACTTTTTGTGACAGCTCATCTCAGTGCTCTGTACTGCGATGAAAGGGGCACGTATAGGTGCCTTTAGACAGAAACTGGATGAGCTGACCAGAAAATAAATAAAATCTCAGAATACGTTCTTATTCTTAAACATTTGTTGATTTTTTATTAGAATATAAACTGTAGGTTATAATAGGTATTCTGTCTTTTATATTATGGACTGTAGTAGTGAAAGGTGCATTTTATTTTTAGTATATCACTCTTGTAAGTAGGGTGCTTATTCTCCCTTGTAGCTTTTGTTGTTTATTTTGTCATGTCCCTATCTTATTGTACAGTATTATGTATACTGTCATCTTTATATATTTGCCTACTTAGTAGTAATCACAAAGATAGTAATGGGATTTATTTATTTGGTACAAGGGAACTCCAAATTTATATTAGTTTCTTATTTTCTAAAAAGAATAGTGAAGAGTGATGCATGGTAACAGTGCTACCATCTTATTATATGTGCTATATGTAGCACATACAGGGGGGTGAATTAGATAATTAGAGTCTTAATTTTTAATCTTAGCTTGTAAGCTCTGGTGAGCAAGGTCCCTTATTGGTATTGGCTAGAACTTATTTTGTCCTACCTGATTACACTATTTAGTAATTTTCAGGTTGATTATTAGTTTGCCTAAATAAATAATTTGTTTCTTTATTCCAGGAGCAGCCAGGACGTTTTCATATGTAAAGTTATACTTTGTAAAATTTCACTCCTTTTGATTTTTTTATTATTCAAGTTCCTAGTTATGCTACTACAGGTGGCAAAGTCAGTTTTTTGGATTAGGGTCACTCTGCATTAATATGATCTAATTAACAATAAAATTTGTATATAATTATTCTTAAGGAAGGGACAGTAATGCACATTGTCTTAACCTCTTTAGATTTAACAGACTGTGCAAGTGACCATGTCATTTTATTTTGATTTCTTTTTAATTATGAACAATCACAATGTAGTTTCACAAAATGTAGTTCTTCAAAGTCTATTTTGTGTGTCTGTATATAGACTTTATTGCAA
Organism: Lithobates clamitans; assembly: GCA_037952925.1. Classification (NCBI taxonomy): domain Eukaryota; kingdom Metazoa; phylum Chordata; class Amphibia; order Anura; family Ranidae; genus Lithobates; species Lithobates clamitans. The sequence goes on from JBBGZY010000791.1 coordinate 768,556, forward strand.
TGAAAGAACAAAGCTGTAGATATAGATATACTTTAATAAATGTCTGCTCCTTTTTAAAGTAAATCACAGTTTTTCATATGGTCATGCAAATGTACGAGACAACAGCTAAGTGTCTGATGTGGGAAATTTTTCCCAGGCTTGGAGTGTATACAGCACTGATATCAGATAATTGTACCCATTTTTATGAAAAATCAGTTCCATTTTGCTCTATGCTTGGCATAGACAATAGAACCTTGTGTCCACACTCATATTCTTTGGTGGATAGGTTGTATGGGCTGTTGTAGACCAAATTAAATACAATCTGCTGGGCCATATGAAACTTTGGATAGATTTGTCACTAAATTTAGGAGTTCTAGAGGCAGATCATAGTTGCTTAGACTTCATGCTGTACAGTGGGAGATAAAATGTTCATGTGTTTAAAATAATTAACCAAATTGGTGTAGTTTTGTTTCTAAACAGATCCTTGTTTTAGATATGATCTCTTGTTCCAGTCAAAGCCACTAAAGGAATGTATGTCAGTAACCCTTGATGACTGCAAGTACATTAAAGATCATAAAAGGAAGTGGAAGAATTCACAATTCAAGTGTCAGTTTAAATCCACATTTGTGACAGTGACATTTTTCATTTCTATAGTAGTCAAAGTCTGACTGAGATTACCAAGAGTGTTATTCACATAAGTGCAAGTGGAATACATACAAGAGACTGTTGCAGACAAAGACATTGGAAGTATTTCAGTAATGGACAATGCTAATTAGTTATATGTGATACTTTGTATGTAGAGACTTACTGTTGTTTTGTTTGTTATATATGTTATAGGTATTATTATTGTGAACACCTTAAAGTGGAACTTTGGTCAGAAACTTAATTCCTGCTGGATCACTTGAGGCTGACCCCTTTTGCAGGTGTAGCTATGAAACACAGTAAAAAAAATAAGTTCCTATACTGTTTAAAATCCACTGTTCCACCCTGCTCTACACAGGCTCAGTTGTGCTCTATTTTTGCACTGAATAAAATCTAGAGGCCAGTCTGCTGACAGCCTGAAATTCTACTGCTGCTCAAAGGTTCTGAGCTTCAGTAAAATGGTAGCATAATAATTAATGTGGAATGCATTTTTCTTGCTAATGAACCTTATTTTATCACATTTTTGTGAGTAGAGTTCCACTTTGAGTAAATGTTCAATCATTATAAACAAATAGTTTTATCATTTTTTGCTTAAAAAAAAAAAAAAAGTGGAGAGGTGTAATGTAATGAGTATGACATTATCGCTAAAGACTGTATGCTATTGATGCTTTATAGGATATGTTATCATATTTGTCTTGATATTGTTTTATAATTCATGTTTTAAGACATAGGAGAGGTAGGCTACTGACTTAGACAGTATAGCAGTGACTGACAGAAGAGACCCATGCTGACTGTTATTGTATAACATTCTGCAGTATAGTATGTGCAGAAATGGACAAAAAGTGAAATAGTTTTGGGTTTAGCAAACTTTGTGGGAAGACTACAAAATTAAAACTAATGAAATTTCTGGACTGACTATATTGACAGTATGACATGACCAGGGTAATAGTGACTGATAGTTGGAGTCAAGTTTAAGAAATTATAAGAATTTTACAATTATTGTATGGGAAATAGTATAGTTTGGGAAATGTAAAAGAATAGTCTATATAAAATACTTTGTACTGAAAACATGTACTTCAAGTGATTTATACTGATAATAATTATTAATATTCTAAGAGTATTGTATTATCATAAAACTATATAGATATATGTATATTTCATTAGTAGATGCTGTAGAAGTAAAGTGTAGGAGCCATTGCTTTGTAGGTTGCCCTGAAATGCTTGCCAGAGACCTATTGTATCCTGACACTGACTATTATTTTTATTTTTTATAACTATAATTTTGAAGTGTATTTTATATCCAGACAAATATCGGGTGATCGCAGAAGACATGATGCAACTTGTTACAAATGTTAATTGCTACAAAGGAAGGATTACATGCATAAAAGGAAGAACTGGAAAATCTGAGACTTGTACCCTTGCAGAACAGGTATACACTGAACTTGTGTCTTACAGCATCCAAAGCAGCTTGTGCTATGATACTGGACCAGCAAATGATGATGAAGGAGATCTCTCCAGACACATCAAGCACTTGGCTAAGCTGAAAAGACCTATGCAGGAAAAGGCAGAGCCTTATGGGACTGAGTCTGCTGAATGCTCCTTGGGACCACATACTTGGCTTTCATTCACTAGCTGAACGGATTGTTCCCCTTCCCTGTTATCCTTGATGTGATGTTGCTGAGTAACTGTTGCCTGTTGCAAGAAGTTTGTGGCAAGAATGATCACAATGCCACTGAGACTGACAACTATGTTTTCCGTGCCACATATGGAGAAGGACTTTGCAGCTACAGAAGAAGATGCAGTGTTTTTGATTGGACTGATTTATTTATTTATTTTTATTTTTTGGACTGATTTATTTATTTATTTTTATTTTTTGGACTGATTTATTTATTTATTTTTATTTTTTGGACTGATTTGTTTTTATTTTTTGGACAATTTGTGATAAGTGTCGGGTGTGTGGGGTCTCTGAAGGGCATGGTGGGTGATCTGTATTGTAATTGCTGTGAGGCTTGTGTGAAGCCTCAACAGGGGGGAAATGTTGTAGAATCTCATATTAGCCATATGTATTTCATATTAGTCATATTGATTTGCATATATTTTATTGATTATTATTATTATTATTATTATTATTATTATTATTATATAGTAGTGGTTTTATCAATATTATTATTCAATAATTAAAGCAACAATTATTCATTTTTAATAATGTATACTATGTTTTCCATAGATTTAGAAAGTCTTCATTTTTAAATGCTGAACTTTGGATGACCCCTCTGCTTCTTTCTTATACTTTTATAGTTTACTGGGTGAAAGTTCATTAGAATAGATTCAAGTAATATAGAATTGTCTCAGACAGATAAGAAAACAGGTGGTTAAAATAATTAGGTGGAATACAGGAAAGTTATGTACAGAAGATTAATTAAGTTTGACAGGGTCAAACAAAGGTCTTTGAGCCCTCATTAAAACTGTTAAAATACATTGAATAAGGAAATACATGTGTGTGTGTATGTATTTGTGTATATATATATGTGTGTAATAATTAGACAATATTGAATTAGTAATTGGCTATGTGTGTGTATATATATATATATATATTTATATATGTATATGTGTATGTGTGTGTGTGTGTATGTATGTGTATATATATATATATATATATTTGATACAGTACTTTTGCATATAGGATTATATAGTAAAACATATAACATCTGGTGGGGTTATTGAAAGTTCATTGTCTCATAGTCGTAAATCTGCAACTCCTTGAAGCTAGTATCAAGATAAGAAGAGCTTGATAAGACAGCTAGGTGCCAGACTGTCTCTACACAGCTGTTTTTAATTGGACAAACCCAGTTATAAAACACTTTAATGAACATATAGGAATTTTGGGAATAATTAAGTTTGTCTGGTTGTAGAACAAGTGTCAGATTTATGGTTAGTTACTTTGACGTAGATCTTAGAGACCAATCACATGTAAGAGAGATAGTTGAGATAAGACTTGTGAAATGGTATATAAATGCAAGCTCTGTAATTGTTAGACAGACAAGTCAGATAGGAGCTCATAAGGCTGAACTCTATGTATGCTGCCCTATTGCACGGGTCATAGAGGTCAGAATCAATGGGCAAGTATCTGTCCTAACTTGTCCCCTCGGACAAGTCAGATAGGAGCTCATAAGGCTGAACTCTGTGTATGCTGCCCTATTGCATGGGTCATAGAGGTCAGAACCAATGGGCAAGTATCTGTCCTAACTTGTCCCCTCGGACAAGTCAGATAGGAGCTCATAAGGCTGAACTCTATGTATGCTGCCCTATTGCACGGGTCATAGAGGTCAGAACCAATGGGCAAGTATCTGTCCTAACTTGTCCCCTCGGACAAGTCAGATAGGTGCTCATAAGGCTGAACTCTGTGTATGCTGTCCTATTGCACGGGTCATAGAGGTCAGAACCAATGGGCAAGTATCTGTCCATAACTTGTCTCCTCGTACGAGTCAGAGAAGACTTTTTAACTTGTTCCAGAATGTGGTCTCAGGTGAATTTCCCTCAAGAACTTGGTCGAGCTGGAACCCAGAACTCTGTGAGGGGACCAGACCACCGGCAGATCGGCTGGTCCCTATCAGGTGAAAGGTTCCCAAGAATAGTCAGTAAAGACCCATTCTGGTTCAAGGTGAGAACAATTCACAATTGTTTCAATTTGGTTAGAGGATAAGAATACTTATATCTAATATGCATGCATTGTAAGAAACTGTATAAATTAGACCTGTATATTGTAATATTTTGAACATAAACCTGTATGTTATCAGCTGTTAATAAACCTGCATTGCTGAAGTTCTGCCTGGTTCGATACTTTACAATTCTACTTCAGGTTTACCACAAGAACCTTACCCATTTCCCATCTGGGCCAATTCTGGCATTTCTCTCCTACAGTGCCTTGAAAAAGTATTCATACCCCTTGACATTTTCCACATTTTGTCATGTTACACCCAAAAATGTAAATATATGTTATTGGGATTTTATGTGATAGACCAACACAAACTGGCACATCATTGTAAAGTGGAAGGAAAATGATAAATGGTTTTCAAATTTTTTTTACAAATAAATATGTGAAAAGTGTCAGGTGCGTTTGAATAGCGTCAATACTTTGTAGAACCACCTTTCGCTGCAATTACAGCTGCAAGTCTTTTTTTGGCATGTCTCTACCAGCTTTGCACATCTAGAGGGTGACATTTTTGCCCATTCTTCTTTGCAAATGGCGTTCCTTGCAATTTTTTATGTCTCATGGTATTTCCGCAGCAATTTTTCAATTATTTTGGAAAAAAATACATTTTAATTTATTTTTATGCAAAAAAACCCACAATATTTAACCCACTTTTTGGTAACATATAAAAGATGATGTTACGCGGAGTAACTAGATACCTAGCATGTCATGCTTTACAATTGGGCACACTCGTGGAATTGCGGAAAAATATGGTACTTAAAAATCTCCATAGTCAACACTTTAATTTTCTTTTACAGGTTACCAGTTTAGAGCTACAGAGGAGGTCTAGTGCTAGAATTATTGCTCTCACCATAACGTTTGCGGTGATACCTCACGTGAGTGGCACGAACGTTGGTTACATATGCGGCCATGACCTACATATGCATTCGCTTCTGCGTGCAAGCACAAGGGAACGGGGGCGCTTTAAAAAAAATTGGTTTCATTGTTATTATTATTTATTTTATTATTTTTAAACTGTGTCTTTCATTTTTTTTCTTTTGATCACTTTTATTCCTATTACAAGATATATAAACATCTCTTTTAATAGGAATACGGCATGACAGGTCTTCTTTATGGAGACATCTGGGGTCAATAAGGCCCAAAATATCTCATCTCCCCTGGAAAGCATGAGATAAAAAAAATATCATCGATCTCTGCTGTCCAGGCGAAAAAAAATGGCAGTGTTTACATCTGTCAGAGCCAGAAGCAATGTCATGATGCTTCCCAGGATCATAGAGATGGCTGGAGACCATTCTGTCCACGGTCAGCTCTATGGTTATCCGGCGCCACTGCCAGATCGGGTCCCTGATTTCACAGGAGAGCCCAGAGAAGAGCCCGCTGCCTGTAAAAGCAATCCAGGGACTAGTCAGCCGCTAGAATGGCTTTTACAAGAGAGGGAATCGCCGGCTGAAAACAAAGATATCTTGAGGATGCCTGTAGCTGCAACCATCATCCAGATATCACCACTTCAAGCTAAGGAGGTCACATGACGACCTTGCAGCTGGAAATGGTTAAAAGACGCAAAGTAAAGAAGACATAAAAGACAAAGAACTTGTTAAAAACATTGATCCTGTTTACCACTTTTTCAGATGTACAGAAAGAAAGGATTCTCACGTTCACCCACAAGACATCAATTACAATTGTTTCACGCTGGTACAAGGTTCCCTCGTTACTGCACAAAAATTTGGCCCCAGTGCTTGCCCCTCTGCTGGAGAAGGCACCATACTCCACATATTGTGGAGATGTCCATGCCTACTAAATTTTTGGTCTCAGGCTCGGGACTTCTGTTTGACCGACATCCCCCTGGAAGATGACCCAGCGGCCTTTCCCCTCCACCTGGCCACCCACTCTGTGAAGAGATACAAACGCTCTTTTCTGATCCATCTGCTGAACGTGGCAAAATCCTGCTTTCCTGGAAACAGACAACCCCACCTCCCATTAGAGTGGAGCTTACCAAAATTGGTGAGATCAGCACTACCAAAGAGATTGTTGCCTCTGCAAACCCTAGGGAGGAATAACACCGTAAGACCTGGCTACGCTGGCATGATTTCACCTTTTCCTCGGAATACAGAACCCTGATGGAGTCCTTGTGAGCAATTTCTCCCCAATACCCCACTTGACATTGGTAACTCTGTTCCAGCCCAGGTGCCCCCCCTCATTTTCCCCTACTCCCCACCTCTAATTTTTTTTTCTCCTCCAGTCCCCTCTCAGAGATATTTCTGCTATCCCTGCTCCTTTTCTTCTCTTGCCTCTGGGTGCCTTTTGACTCACCCGTTGGTCCTCTCCCTGCTCTCTATTCCCTTTTTTAGTAGCAGTCAGACAGTTGAGTTCTGTTACACACAAGACCGGGACAAGGGGTGGGCAGGAGGAGAGGCTGCCCTGGGCGCAATGGTTTATTGTAGGGATGTGGGCACCCTAACTCTAAGGGAAGGGCACAGTTTGTCATCTTTGCCCTGGGTGCTGGATGGCCTTGTCCTAGCACTGGTTACATACAAGCTGAGGTCATACACTGTGATGTTAATGGCACCATTCATACTGCACCTCCCCAGACTCCCGGTCCGTAAGGAGCTCTGCCATCAAGCCGCATGCCTAAACCTGGGATTGCCACTTGAATTTCATTCATTCTCTGCCATATGTGAAGCCACTTCAGTTTAGGAGGTCTTGTCCATGATCCCTGGCCTTGAAGTTGTATCGTGTTTTTGATTATTTGCTTGTATACCACCGTTTCTTTCTTGTCGGTCTGTATTGTACTGAAAAACTCTTTAACCACTTGCGGACTACACTATAGCCAAATTACAGCTACAGCACAGATGGCCAGTTCTGAGAGGGGCTGATCAAAAATTGAGGTAAAGAGCCAATCGGCGGCTCTTTACCACGTAATCAGCTGTGACCAATCACAGCTGATCATGATGTAAACAGAAGCTGGCTACCGTCTTTCCTTTCCTTACGCTGACAGCATGAGGAAGGGAGAAGAGAGGCGATAATCGGCTTCTGTAAAAGGGACATGCACACTGATAATCAGGGCACTAATTATCAGTATTCTGATTATCAGTGCAGTCCCAACAATGCCCACCAGTGCTGCCAATCAATGCCCATCAGTGCTGCCAATCAGTACCACCTATCAGTGCCGCCTATAAGCGCCACCTATCAGTACCACTTGTCAGTGCCTATCAGTGCATCCCATCAGTGCCCACCATTGCTGCCTCATCAGTGCCCACCAGTGCCACCTTATCAGTGCCAACTATTAGTGCTGCCGCATCAGTGCCTTCTCATCAGTGTCACCTCATCAGTGCCCAGCAGTACAGCCTCACCGGTGCTTCCTCATGAGTGCCCATCAGTGCCCACCAGTGCCGCCTCATCAGCGCACATTAGGAAAGGGGTGAAAGTGCCCAGTAGGCAAGTGGTTAAATAAGGAATTTACAAGAACAATGATCTTATGTCTATGACTAATGTATGGTATGTGGCAGCTAGGATCAACGCGTTTCATAAAGATCTCACTACTACCATATTAATCTAACTTCCTACTTGGTAATACAATTATAGGTCACCTGAATATAGTAGCATAATTGCCTAATGAGGTTACATTATCATTTTGGCAATAATTCTTCTCTGGAATTCTTAGACAATGATCCCTGTCTTCCCAAGGTTCTTGTCTATAAATGACTGCTATGGTGAGACATCTCACACTATAAGCAGATCATACATTTTTGTGCATTTCTGAAGATAGATAGCTTTTGTCTTTAACCACCATTTCCCTACATGAGTAAAGGCAGGGTGTTGTGATTCAGGAAGCTAAGTACAGCACCCTGCCAATCCCTCCCACCAACCATGATCTGCCTACATTGCATAGAGAAGAACAAAGGCCCATTGATGACATTAAAAGGTAAGTAATGAAAGCAAAAACGTTTTATTTCAAAATGTCATTAGCACGTTGATGAAGGGGGAGGGGGGGAACAAACAAAGGCAAAATATAAGCAGATTAAACTTCAGCTTTAAATTTATCTAAACTCAATGCAAAATCTAAAAAAAGCTTTTGTTTTAGGTAAACTTTAGGTTCCTGTTGTTTCTTCTTTTCCATTGTTACAATAAAGAATATTTAGCTTCGACTATTCGTCCCTAAAATTTGCACATCTACGATAAGCCAAAGAAAGCAGGAATGTTAAATTAGCGGAAGTAAAATCCGGGATTTGTATAGGAGAGAATGCAGCATGGGGGTGAGGAATCGCTGGTAATCAAAGCCCAGCAATGATAGGTCTCCAGCCTTCATTTCAGTTCTTGTTAGTCTTCATGTATTCAAAGACGATTCCACATATCAGGAATGTAAGTAGGACGGAGAATACCAGACGGATTATATTTATTGTTCTTAAATCTGTAAAACAAATTGTACAGTTATTAAAAAAATTGATTAAAAAACATAATTATAAAAAAAATTATAATTCTAGTCTGACTGCTGTTTCCTCATACCTATGAATGTTGGATAACACTTAGCTTTAAAGTGCACCTGTGCCCAGACTATGAATATTAAAGTTTTACAAATCCTTAAAAAGGAACTTCACCCCCCCCTACAGTTTTTTTACCCTCTTACCTTGTCTGTTGACATGGTAACAAACATACTCACCCTAGCTGCAAATCTAGCGTTGTCTGGTGTAACCTGCTGCTCCTTGTTATGTGCAGCAATTTTCTCATCTGCCGTCATCCAGAGGCCGAATGTCTCTTCCTGTTTTTGTTATCCTGGAGAATGCGGAATGCGGAGATTGACCTGAAACCTCTTGGGTTGTATGTCAATTGTATTCCAGGAGTCTATAGGCAACGACGAGGATTGGGGGTGTAATATTCTCACCTGGAGGAGATATTTTGGGTCCCACAGAAAAGCCAATTTAACCCCTGAATAAAAATGTAATACCCAGTTGTGTAATGGGGGGAGAAAGGGGGGTGGGAGAAGGAAAATGATGGCAAGTGAAGGAAGAGGGTGAATTTCCACATGAACAAGCAATAAAAGAGCTTTAGCTCTAGCCATTCCTGACCTATGTAGCTGCATGTACTGTGAAGTTATCCATCCTCAAAAATCACAACATAGACTTAAAGTGATATTAAAGGCAAGTTTAAAAAAATACTTGTAATCAATTAATTTAATCCTAAATATCGGTATCATACCACAAATGGTGAGCCGACACATAGGATAAATTAGAAGGCGCTCAAAAACACTCCAGATGTAACTGGCTAAACCAACATTAATGAAAATATCTGGTGATCAGCAAGTTCCCTGGATGCAAAGAATATAAAAAATTATAAATGTGTGAAGCATATATAACAGTGTCTTCGCAATGTGCAATAATGGTGATACCCTCTATCAGAGAATCAATCACCTATGTGTAACCCACCTCTAATGAGCAAAAGACTATGTATAAATGAAATTATATACCTTGCAGTATACAATAGTGGTGACACCCTCTAATAATATTAATGATCTATGTGTGACATGCTAAATAGACAACATACCTCAGAAATATATGTAGATAGGAACATAACAAAATGTGCTACTACAGAATGTGAAGGTGATGTATTCTAATTGGTGAATCAATCATCCATGTGTATCACACCCCTATTAGTCAAGAGATTGACTGGGTGTAGATCAGGGTATGACTAATAGTATACAATAATGGTGACACCCTTTAATAATGGATCAATTAACTGTGTATGGCACACCAGATGAATGGCGGACCACACATAAAAAACCTGCAAAGAAAAAATAAATGTAAATAGAATAAGACCTCTATGTGAAAAAATGGTGAGAACATATGTATAAGTGACAGCAATAAAAAATTCGTGCATATAGTTCAATTCATGCTGCAAAGTTCAATAACTCCAAAAACAGTCCATGAATGGAACCAGCCCTCAATAAAGGCTGTAGGTGATTTAAACTTGTGACGATAAAAATTATCAATCAAATGTCCCACACAAATGATTCCTCAGTGACAGATGTCCAAATGATGAATAACTCCGTGCTTCTTCCACCTCACCACTGTGCTAGTGAATCGCACTCTCCAGACATGCACTCACCGAAATAAAATGCCAGCACTTTCATGCAAGGCAAAACAAGCTTTCTTTACCACACTCCTGGGCAAATAATGTATACGAAGCTCACACGGATGATGTCCAATGGATCCACATAAAAGAGAATAAGTGCTCCAATAGTGTAATTCGGCAATAACAATTTATTAAAACTGATGCAAACTTCACACATAGCACTCACATTGTAAAAACTTGAATAAGCTCAGAACGTGTAATACACAGCAAACTCAAACTCAGTGGATTCAACAATAACAATGGTCACGGCGGACCCGAGGTGTACAGCTGCTGGATGTGCTCTCACCCCTCCCTCGGGAAAACTCCGTCCCTCCGTGCGCTCGTATCCTAATTCTCCTGTGTGGCCGACAGCAAGTACGTCACAGCTCACAGCCACGCCCCGACATGTTTCGTCATGGATCGACTTCTTCATGGGATTGCACGGGTCCGCCGTGACCATTGTTATTGTTGAATCCACTGAGTTTGAGTTTGCTGTGTATTACACGTTCTGAGCTTATTCAAGTTTTTACAATGTGAGTGCTATGTGTGAAGTTTGCATCAGTTTTAATAAATTGTTATTGCCGAATTACACTATTGGAGCACTTATTCTCTTTTATGTGGATCCATTGGACATCATCCGTGTGAGCTTCGTATACATTATTTGCCCAGGAGTGTGGTAAAGAAAGCTTGTTTTGCCTTGCATGAAAGTGCTGGCATTTTATTTCGGTGAGTGCATGTCTGGAGAGTGCGATTCACTAGCACAGTGGTGAGGTGGAAGAAGCACGGAGTTATTCATCATTTGGACATCTGTCACTGAGGAATCATTTGTGTGGGACATTTGATTGATAATTTTTATCGTCACAAGTTTAAATCACCTACAGCCTTTATTGAGGGCTGGTTCCATTCATGGACTGTTTTTGGAGTTATTGAACTTTGCAGCATGAATTAAACTATATGCACAAATTTTTTATTGCTGTCACTTATACATATGTTCTCACCATTTTTTCACATAGAGGTCTTATTCTATTTACATTTATTTTTTCTTTGCAGGTTTTTTATGTGTGGTCCGCCATTCATCTGGTGTGCCATACACAGTTAATTGATCCATTATTAAAGGGTGTCACCATTATTGTATACTATTAGTCATACCCTGATCTACACCCAGTCAATCTCTTGACTAATAGGGGTGTGATACACATGGATGATTGATTCACCAATTAGAATACATCACCTTCACATTCTGTAGTAGCACATTTTGTTATGTTCCTATCTACATATATTTCTGAGGTATGTTGTCTATTTAGCATGTCACACATAGATCATTAATATTATTAGAGGGTGTCACCACTATTGTATACTGCAAGGTATATAATTTCATTTATACATAGTCTTTTGCTCATTAGAGGTGGGTTACACATAGGTGATTGATTCTCTGATAGAGGGTATCACCATTATTGCACATTGCGAAGACACTGTTATATATGCTTCACACATTTATAATTTTTTATATTCTTTGCATCCAGGGAACTTGCTGATCACCAGATATTTTCATTAATGTTGGTTTAGCCAGTTACATCTGGAGTGTTTTTGAGCGCCTTCTAATTTATCCTATGTGTCGGCTCACCATTTGTGGTATGATACCGATATTTAGGATTAAATTAATTGATTACTAGTTCTTGTTATGATTTAAGGGGGCAGCTCTATATTTCTGATCTCTTACCTCTCATTGATCAGATTTTATATATACAATATTTTTTTCTCTATAATCATCTTCACGTGGTGTTCACATATTGTGTTCAATAGTTTGAAAGGGGACTTTGGCGCGGTGGAGGTGTTCCTCGTGCAGAGGGCGAGAGCATTTAGGACACTTGGTTGTTATAAAAAAATACTTACCTGCTCTGTGCAGTGATTTTGCACAGGGCAGCCCTGATGCTCTTCTTTTCAGGTCCCTTCCCTCCTGCCAAGTGCCCCCAGAGCAAGTAGCTCTCAGGCCCCTCCCTCCTGCCATAAACCCGGCAGAGACAGAAAATGCAGTTAAAATCACACCTTTAACCACTTCAGCCCCGGAAGGATTTACTCCCTTCCTGACCAGAGCACTTTTTACAATTTGGCACTGCATCACTTTAACTGCTAATTGCGCGGTCATGCAATGCTGTACCCAAACGAAATTTGCGTCCTTCTCTTCCCACAAATAGAGCTTTCTTTTGATGGTATTTGATCACCTCTGCCGTTTTTATTTTTTGCGCTATACACGGAAAAAGACCGAAAATTTTGAAAAAAAATGATATTTTCTACTTTTTGTTAAAACTCAATTTTAGTCATACATTTAGGCCAAAATGTATTCGGCCACATGTCTTTGGTAAAAAAAATGTCAATAAGTGTATATTTATTGGTTTGCGCAAAACTTATAGCGCCTACAAACTAGGGTACATTTTCTGGAATTTACACAGCTTTTAATTTATGACTGCCTATGTCGTTTGAGGTGCTAAAATGGCAGGGCAGTACAAAACCCCCACAAATGACCCCATTTTGGAAAGTAGACACCCCAAGGAAATTGCTGAGAGGCATGTTGAGCCCATTGAATATTCATTTTTTTTGTCCCAAGTGATTGAATAATGACAAAAAAAAAAATTACAAAAAGTTGTCACTAAATGATATATTGCTCACACAGGCCATGGGCATATGTGGAATTGCACCCCAAAATACATTTAGCTGCTTCTCCTGAGTATGGGGATACCACATGTGTGGGACTTTTTGGGAGCCTAGCCGCGTACGGGGCCCCGAAAACCAATCACTGCCTTCAGGATTTCTAAGGGCGTACATTTTTGATTTTACTCCTCACTACCTATCACAGTTTTGAAGGCCATAAAATGCCCAGATGGCACAAACCCCCCCAAATGACCCCATTTTTGAAAGTAGACACCCCAAGCTATTTGCTGAGAGCCATGTTGAGTCCATGGAATATTTTATATTTTGACACAAGTTGCGGGAAAGTGACAATTTTTTTTTTTTTTGCACAAAGTTGTCACTAAATGATATATTGCTCACACAGGCCATGGGCATATGTGGAATTGCACCCCAAAAAGGCTCCCAAAAAGTCTCACACATGTGGTATCCCCGTACTCAGGAGAAGCAGCAGAATGTATTTTGGGGTGTAATTTCACATATTCCCATGGCATGTTTGAGCAATATATCATTTAGTGACAACTTTGTGCAAAAAAAAAAAAAAAAAAAAATTAGTCTCTTTCCCGCAACTTGTGTCACAATATAAAATATTCCATGGACTCGACATGCCTCTCAGCAAATAGCTTGGGGTGTCTACTTTCCAAAATGGGGTCATTTGGGGGGGGGGTTTGAACTGTCCTGGAATTTTATGCACAAAATTTAGAAGCTTATGTCACACATCACCCACTCTTCTAACCACTTGAAGACAAAGCCCTTTCTGACACTTTTTGATTACATGAAAAAATTATTTTTTTTTGCAAGAAAATTACTTTGAACCCCCAAACATTATATATTTTTTAAAGCAAATGCCCTCAGATTAAAATGGTGGGTGTTTCATTTTTTTTTTCACACAGTATTTGCGCAGCTATTTTTCAAACGCATTTTTTGGGGAAAAAACACACTTTTTTACATTTTAATGCACTAAAACACACTATATTGCCCAAATGTTTGATGAAATAAAAAAGAAGATCTTAGGACGAGTACATGGATACCAAACATGACATGCTTTACAATTGCGCACAAACGTGCAGTGGCAACAAAATAAATACATTTTTAAAAGCCTTTAAAAGCCTTTACAGGTTACCACTTTAGATTTACAGAGGAGGTCTACTGCTAAAATTACTGCCCTCGATCTGACCGTCGCGGTGATACCTCACATGCATGGTGCAATTGCTGTTTACATTTGACGCCAGACCGACGCTTGCGTTCGCCTTAGCGCGAGAGCAGGGGGGACAGGGGTGCTTTTTTTTTTCTTTATTATTTTTTTGCTTTTTTATCTTATTTTTAAACTGTTCCTTTCATTTTTTTTTTTTTTAATCATTTTTATTGTTATCTCAGGGAATGTAAATATCCCCTATGATAGCAATAGGTAATGACAGGTACTCTTTTTTGAAAAAATTGGGGTCTATTAGACCCTAGATTTCTCCTCTGCCCTCAAAGCATCTGACCACACCAAGATCGGTATGATAAAATGCTTCCCCAATTTCCCAATGGCGCTATTTACATCCGGCGAAATCTAAGTCATAAAATGCTCGTAGCTTCCGGTTTCTTAGGCCATAGAGATGTTTGGAGCCACTCTGGTCTCTGATCAGCTCTATGGTCAGCTGGCTGAATCACCGGCTGCATTCTCAGGTTCCCTGTTGAGACAGGAGAGCCAGAGAAAAACACGGAAGACGGTGGGGGGGGCATTCTCTCCCACTGCTTGTAAAAGCAGTCTAGAGGCTAATTAGCCGCTAGGATTGCTTTTACATGAAAGCCGACCGCTGGCTGAAAAGAATGATACCAAGATGATACCTAAACCTGCAAGCATCATTCTGGTATAACCACTCAAAGTCGTGAATGGTGTACCTAAAGACAAAAAAATGGTTAACAATAAAGCACAGTAAACGGTAAAGTATAAAAATTGCATACCTGAAAAGCAAACATGATAAAACACAATAACAATAAAACATTGCAGAATAGAATACAGTAAAAAAGAGCAGAACAATAGAGAGAATAGAGAGAGAGAGAACAATAAAACGGCAACTATTATTTTTTATTTTATATTTTTGTTTGTGTTTTTTTTTTTTTTACACTTTTTTTGTAACTGTAACTTTTATAACTGTAACCGGTTCCAGGTTCGGGTCTCTCAAAATGCTATGGCATCTTGGGAGACCCTGTGAAAGTGTGCCTAGTCTGTGGAATGCTGTACCCTACGCTAATACTCAACTAGTGAATGGTAGAGTTCAAAACATTCACCAATGCAAAGACCAGGATTGTCAGGACAGGAGGGACAATAATAGCGGGTGTCACGTCTATATCCGCGCTTGCTGCAGACACAACATCTTTTTTTGGGGGGTTCATTGGGTAGGGGTATTCGGGAGGACATAAAAATGCCTCTCATGCAGCCGACTGCATTTGGTTGGGGATGTGAATGGGGGAAGTACGGGCGCTGCAGAAGCGGTGGGTTCCCAATTAGGATTGGCAAATGCAGCAGGAAGGGCACTTTGGGCACGACGGGCCTGTGTTTGTCTTTTTGGTGACAGCGGGACACTACTTGTGCTTGCCACCTCACCAGCTTGAACTACACTTATGGGACTCGCCACGTCACCAAGTGTTACTGCAGTGCTGGTTTGACTATGACCGGGGTGTACTAGGCCGCTGGCGCTTGCCAGTTCACCAAAACGCTACCAAAAAAAAACTGTTAGCGATCGCAGGGATCAGGCCTGACTCTGCGAACGCTGCAGTTATGCGTTTAGTGTTTTGTAAGTGACAGTGTTCGATAGATACTGCACTTGGGTGGGCTGGGCCGGGCCGGGCGGAGGGGCAAAACGCAGGTGCTAGCAGGTATCTGGGCTGATCCCACTAACACTGCGTTTTTGGGAACCCTAAACTGCTGGGAACGCCAGTATAGATCTGATCGGATCAGATATTGATCAGTTCAGATACTATACCGCTAAGGGAGGTGTACGGTGCGTGCGTGGGTGTTAGCGCTACTGGCACTAACCTGATGCTGCCTGGGGCTGGTGCTTGCCAGTTCACCAAAACACTACCAAAAAAACTGTTAGCGATCGCAGGGATCAGGCCTGACTCTGCGAACGCTGCAGTTATGCGTTTAGTGTTTTGTAAGTGACAGTGATCGATCGATACTGCACTTGGGTGGGCTGGGCCGGGCGGAGGGGCAAAACGCGGGTGCTAGCAGGTATCTGGGCTGATCCCGCTAACACTGCGTTTTTGGGAACCCTAAACTGCTGGGGACGCTAGTATAGATCTGATCGGATCAGATATTGATCCGTTCAGATACTATACCACTAAGGGAGGCGTATGCTGCGTGCGTGGGTGTTAGCGGTACTGGCGCTAATCTGACGCTGCCTGGGGTGACACATATCAATGCCGGGCGATCAGGGGGCTAAACCTTTATTCGGTAATAAACGGCGGGTGCCCTGACACTATAAAAAATAAACGAACTAACCAGCATCACCCGTAACGGTTATACGGTGATTAGTGGTGAAAGGGTTGACTAGGGGGCAATCAAGGGGTTAAAACATTTATTAGATATAATATGGGGGTCCCTGTCACTATAAAACGCTGACAGCGAACCTAAATATTTACGTCCCTAACTAGCGTCACCAGCGACACTAATACAGCGATCAGAAAAATGATCGCTTAGCGACACTGGTGATCAAGGGGTTAAAACTTTATTAGGGGGGGTTAGGGGGGTATCCTAGACCTAAAGGGGGCCTAACACTCAATGCCCTAACACTGTAACTGTCACAAACTGACACCAATACAGTAATCAGGAAAAAAACAAAAAAAAAACAAACCCTGCTTGGTGTCAGTTTGTGACAGGGGGGGGTGATTGGGGGGGATCGGGGGACGATCGGGGGGGATTGGGGTGTAATGTGTGCCTGGCATGTTCTGCTGTGTGTGTGTGTGTGTGTTGGTGCACTCACATTACAGTCTTCTCTCCTCGGCCCGGAACGGAAAATACCGAGCCGAGGAGAGATGACATCATTTCCTCAGCCTCTGTGTACAATACAGAGGCAGGGAAATTATCCCATTGGCTGGGAGCGATCGCGAGGGGGGGGCCACGAATGGATGGCCTCCCCCTCACCACCGATCGCCGGGGGAGATTTGCAGACCGCCGCAGGCACCAGGGGGGGGGTCCTATCGGACCCCCCACCCGCGGGCAGGCAAGGACGTGCAGGTAAGCCCTTTTGCCTGCCCGTGCCGCTCTGTCGACGTACATCGTCGTGCTGCGGTCGGCAAGTGGTTAATGAAATGGCAAAAAATAACACAGTTCAGGAACATAGTCAAAAACTGAAGCCAGGGTTTGGATGTTAGAGTGGGTAATCAGACGAGCCGAGGTCAGGAAGACAGAAGTCAGCGTAGTAAGGAGCAAAAATGGGAACAGGTATCATGAGAAGAGTTTGCCAGGCCAAGTCATACACAGGAACACAACAGGAACACACTGGAGATCATAGACCATGCAAGGGCAAGGGGGAAATGAGCAAAGCTGTTTAAATAGCCAAGAGGGGGTGGCTGTAGGCTGGACTAATGAGGCAGGTAATGGTAACCAGCTGAGTCAATGTGGAAATGAGTGGCTGGTAATTAACCGACAGCTCAGCAGCTTCTGTGCACTGAAACAAAAAAAGAGCTGCTTGTAAATAGCAGGAGCCCAGCCCTGACAGTAGCTTGCTCTGGGGACACCCAAGCAGGCTCACTCCCAAGTCGCTGCTGTGTGAGTCCATTCACACACAGAGCTGCGACTCCATCCCACCCCCTTTCTACTCCTATTGGCTCACTGGTTGTGATTGACAGCAGCGGTAGCCATTGAGGAGGGAGAATCCCCAGACAGCCGAGGCTCTCGTTCACATTGCTGGATGGTACTGGGGCTCAGGTAAGTATTGGGGGGGGACTGGAGGGCTGATGCACACAAAGTTTTCTGTATGCATGAAGGTAAAAAACCTTGAGCTTTTACAACCGCTTTAAGTCTGGCTTCAGTCCGTTTCCAATAGTATAGAAGTTCCGTTGTGTGTGTACATTAGAGGACGGAAAGGCTGGCAAGTTTCGAATCTCTTTAGGAAGTAAGGGGAGAGTAGCGGAGGTTTATGTACCTCTGTGTACTTTGAAGATGAACTTCTTCACAATACCTATAGCTACAGGGGTAAATTGGAACTTCTTTTTAAGTGTATTTATTGCAGAATACTTTGATACATTAACTGGGTACAGGTTCATAATAAAGTAGAACCTATTAGAAAACCACCTTCAATCCCCCCCCCCCCATTGATTATAATGCATTTAAAAAAATGGCAACATTTTAACAAAATTTCCCAATGTTCGCTATTCACTTAAATGTTGGGAAAATCAAAATGTTTAACTTTACTCAACCTCACTTATAATCATCACTTAGTCATGTAGCAGGGCTATTATCACTGTTGCTACTGCTTAGCTGTGTGTGTATGTGAAGCCCAAATAAGCCCCATGCCCAAGGATCACAGAGAAAGAGGCTATGGATTGCTACATCTTTTGGGGAAAGAAAAGAAGCCTGCTGGGAGTGGCTGGGAGGATGGAAGATATATTTTCCACACTGTGACACAGTCTTGTGGAAGGAGCAACAGGAACATCCAAGACCGCTTTCAAGGGGAAATCCTGTGTGTGTTGTGGGCCCCCTTGCCGGACTTCAAAAAGAAACATCAGGACCCTTGGGTGTGGTGAGAGGCCCTTTGGTTTTAAGCCCATAAAGGGGTTGTAAACCCTCAAGGTTTTTTACCTTAATGCATTTTATGCATTAAGGTGAAAAACCTCCTGCGCTGCAGCAGCCCCCAAGTGCCCCTCTTTTACTTACCTGAACCCAGTCTTTTCAGTGAGGTGGTCAAGCACACTTGCTCCAGCCAGTGTCCTCGGTCCCGATTGGATAGATGGATAGCAGCAAAGCCATTGGCTCCTGAGAGCGGGGCCGAGTCATGCTGATTGTGTCAATGGCAACAGCAGGACACGTGAGCGTGCCCGCACGAGTACCCCCAGGGAGAGCGACACTCCAACAGGGCACTCGAGAAGAGGAGGAGCCAGGAGCGCCGCTGAGAGTCCCCAGAAGTGGAGGATCGGGTCCACTCTGTGCAAAACCAACTGCACAGAGGAGCTAAGTATGACATGTTTGCTTTTTTTTTTAAACAAGTGAAGTGAAGTGTAAGTCACCCAGTGAAGTGACTCGTCTCAGGTGATACACGTTACACGGAGATGAAACAAATCCTCCTATATAGGTTGTACCTTACTATCTGCTGTCTTCTCTTCTCTACAGCCCTTCCAAGTCCAAAATTGATAAAGCCTGTCTGAGCTTTCACAAAGCAGGGAGCGTGGAGCTGAAGTTGCACTCTGCAGAGCTCAGTGAGGAGAGCTGTCACTTTTTTCCTTTGGTGTCAGGAAAACCTGGCAGAAGTGACTCATGCAGATAGCAAGTGAGCAGAGATAAATGACACTTAGTGCTCTGAATTGAGACAAGTACACACTATAGAGGGATAAGCTTTGTTCATATTTCATGTCTGAGGTTTTCAACCACTTTAAAGAAAGGGAGGGTTATCTGCATTGATGGGTCCAATGACCCCATTATTTTCAAACCCAGAGTTTCCTCCAGCAGTAAGAGCTAAAAACTTTCTTAAATGGAAAAGGATTGAAAATGTAAAGATAGCTCAGATCCTAGTGGATAGCAAGCTTCCACGATTGTTCGAACTAGGGCCAGAACAGGAACATAAATAGATGCAATATCAACAGTTAGATACCTATATTAGGACTAATATACAACCCTCTCTACTTGATAGACAATTGACTATTTTTGAACAACTATTAACAAAAGAACAAAAACCAACTCATAATTTATCTACTATATATAAGCTGCTACTGCCTACGGAACCTCTTAAAGAATTAGAATATATGAAGAAGTGGGAGAAGGAAATGGGGATCTCGAGCTCAGTAGTAGAATGGAATAGGGCATTCTCTTTGACACATAAAACTTCAGTGGCGATTAGAGATCAGGAAAGGAACTACAAAATCATCATGAGATGGTATAGGTCCCCAGTGGAATTACATAAAATAAATGGAAGCAATTCAGAAATGTGTTGGAGATGTCTGAAGGAGAGAGGGGCTATGACACATATAAGGCATGATCGTTCTATGGTGAAGGATCTCTGGGACGATATATTTAAAATTTATCGAAAAATATCTAGCCATGTGGTATATTCAACCGTAAACATCTCAATATTGAATTTTATCCCAGGAGCTAGAAAAACAACTAAGACAGACATCCTTCACCATATGATAACAGCAGCCAAGACAATAATAGCCCGAAAGTGGCGGCAAGCAAATAGTCCCACAATAGCAGAATGGATATGTGAGATGAGTGAAATACAGAGAATAGAGACAATGATAATGACTGAAGAGAAAATTAGAGTTAGATCAATCTGAAACATTTCAGAAGCTGTGTATATGTATTTATGTATTTGTATTTTTATTGAACGTAAATAATAAAAAGATTGAAAACAACCACTTTAAAGCCCAATTAAAGCCACAGGTGTTTTAGGGAGTGTGGTGTTTCTTTCAGAGTCATGCGCACTGAGAGCAGGGGACCTGAAAAACAGCGACTTCTTCATGAGAGAGCACTACAGCGATGCAGATTGTTTTCTGGGAGCTTTAAATTTACCCATCTTCCTGCAAACCAAGGTTTGCACCTCAGGGCTGATTGCAATAAGTTCTTTGGATTGATCAGTGGGTGTAGTGAATTCATTGCAGGGATCTCAATAGTATTCTATGCTTAGTGTGCTGTAGTTCCATAATTTTGAAAGGCAGCTGAACACACCTGCACAATGCACCTGCTTTGCATGCAGAACATTGCAACACATACAAAAAAGGTGCAGTTGCATTATTTACTTCACCCTGGTGCATTCAAAAGCAATGGGATGTCTTAACACAGCATATGTTAAAGTGGAATTCCAGGCTAGAACTAAGCTTAAAAATGCTTCCCCTCCCCCTTCTAACACCTATACTAATTACCATGTAGATCAGGGGTCTCCAAACTTTCTATGCAAAGGACCAATTTACTGTCCTTCATACTTTGGAGGGGGGGCGACTGTGGCAAGTGTGTGTAAAAAAAAAAAAAAAAAAAAAAGCCCTGGCATCAGTTCGCCATCATTGATTATAAAAAGAGAAATGATGCCCCATGAATGTAGTCAGTAAAAGGAACGGTGCCCCATCATTGGTGTCTGTTGGTGAAACAGTGCCCCAAGGGCCAGTTAAAGGGTAACAAAGGGCCACAGTTTGGAGACCACTGATGTAGATAGAAGATGCCTATATTTAACTATTCTCAGGGCACTCTGGTCTGGTTAAGTGATCATCTCCCAGTGGCTGGCTTCAGGGAAGAGAGGGGCAGTTGACAACAGATGTCCCTATAGTAAGCCTATGGGTGACATCACAGCCCAGACATTCCATCCTTTGTTGGTGCTCTATCCCCTGAAGCTGGTCACTAGGGAGATCACGTGATTGGACCTAAGTGCTTTGAGAATAGGTAAGTATATGCATCTTCCTTTACTGGGTAGTTAGTATAGGCGTTAGAAGGGGGGTCGGAGCAGTTTTAAGCATAATTAGTTCTAGCCTTGAATTCCACTTTAAGGCAACACTCGGTGTACAGAGAACCTGCCCCTTTTCCATTGGTGTTCAATAGTATAAGAGGTCTCTTTACATTGGTAACAGTGGAGGTGCCACTTTTACACCAGCATTTGGTAGTTAAGAGACTTCCTTACATTGGTGTTCAATGGTGAAGGGCCTTCTTACATTGGTGTTCAATGGTGAAGGGCCTTCTTACATTGGTGTTCAATGGTGAAGGGCCTTCTTACATTGGTGTTCAATGGTGAAGGGCCTCTTTACATTGGTGTTCAGTGGTAAAGCATCTTTTTACATTGGTGTTCAGTGGTGAAGCACCTCTTTACATTGGTGTTCTGTGGTGAAGCACCTCTTTACATTGGTGTTCTGTGGTGAAGGACCTCTTTACATTGGTGTTCTGTGGTGAAGGACCTCTTTACATTGGTGTTCAACAAAGTTTCTCTTTACTTTGGTGTTCAGTGGTGGAGCACTTCTTTACATTGGTGTTCAGTGGTGGAGCACCTCTTTACTTTGGTGTTCAGTGGTGAAGGGCCTCTTTACATTGGTGTTCTGTGGTGAAGGACCTCTTTACATTGGTGTTCAACAAAGTTTCTCTTTACTTTGGTGTTCAGTGGTGGAGCACCTCTTTACATTGGTGTTCAGTGGTGGAGCACCTCTTTACTTTGGTGTTCAGTGGTGAAGGGCCTCTTTACATTGGTATTTAGTGGCAAAGAGCCTTCTTACATTGGTGTTCATGTTCAGTGGTGAAGCACCTCTTTACTTTGGTATTCAGTGGTGAAGCACCTCTTTACTTTGGTGTTCAGTGGTGAAGCATCTCTTTATTTTGGTGTTCAGTAGTAAAGCATAAACGGCAGTTTTATATGCTGGAACCCTATTACATCAGAGCACGTCCTCACCATGTTGATGGTAATGAACAGCGGGGAACCCCCCGACGCCTCCACCTCAACTCCACCACCATGGTATGGCCACAGAAGCAAATAGCCTCCTGGCCCACAGATGATTACCATGCCAGGTGGGGCCCGCCATATCATAACTACAGTAATAACAGCCCCGCATCAGATTTTATCCATATCAATCCTTAAACCCAGCTAGGAGGCTAGGAAAGGGATCCCCAATAGTGCAAAAATCGACCATAGGTAACGATTCCTTAGACATTCCACATCACTCAATATCATTTACTTCCTCCCAATTCTATTCACATTAAAAATAAATTATTCACAATATATACATTCCAATTTCGATCAACATACATTGTCTCAGATTTGACATAGCAACAGGCGGAAATAAGGGGTATCTGTACTGGAGAGTATTACAAGGGTAGGGGGAAACAAGGGGTATACGTACTGGAGAGTAATACAAGAATAGAGGGCTCACCTATACCCTCCATTATCCGGGTTACTCTATAGAAACGGTCTAAAGCTCAAGGAATCATTTAGGGCCGGTGCGTGTGTAGCATTAGGCCTAAAGATCCATTTAGCTTCACGCTGAAGCAGTTTCTGGTCAATATTTCCACCCCGTGGATCCTCTCTGACCTTTTCAAGGACAGTGAAGCAGACCATTGAAGTATCATTTTTATGCTTCAATGCAACATGCCGACCAATTGGTGTATACAGTAGATTTTTCCTAATATAGTATATGTGGTCGTACATTCTCCTCCAGAAATTTCTGAAGGTTTTACCAATGTAAAATGAATTGGCAAAATACTATATATATAACCACCTTGGTTTGACAATCTGCATAAAATTTCATGTTGTGGATTTCTCCGTTAGGTAGAGTATATGAGGAACCCTCAAGTATCCAATCACTGTACTCACATTTATTGCAATTGTGCATCCCTTGTCTCTCTTCCAAACCACCCAGATTCTCCTGAATATTATCATGTCATTACTGTGAAGACACGCACCAATGAGTCTGGGTTTTTTACCAATGTACAACTGTGTCCATATTAAGCTGCTGTCAGAAACCATGAACCAGACCAAGACAGAAGAGCCCTACGGCCGTGGACAACGGAACCGCCTCATGAGTCACATGGGCCGGCTGTAGAGGTCAATTGCTCAATGGCAAGTGGAGTGTCACACAGCTGCAGTGTAATCGAGTGCTTTTATACAAAGGCAGCATCAGTTAACAGGCCTGCAGCCCCAGAGTCGATTAGAGCCTGTATCTCAATAGACGACTTAGCCCAATAAAGGGTGACCAAAACCAGGGGCTTATCCTTCTGGATAACTGGGAATGACACAACACCACCTAAGGTCTGTCCATGACACGACCTCGAGGTTCGGGTGTTCCCAGGATGGGTAGGACAAGACTTCAAAAAGTGACCTTCCTGGTCACAATAAAGGCACAATCTCTCCCTCCTTCTAAAGGCTCTCTCATCCGCAGAGAGACGCGTGAAGCCCAAGTGCATGGGTTCATCCTCACTGACCGATTCGGTACCAGGAGGCATGGGAGGTGAGGGAGGCATGGGTGGGACTGCAAAGCTCTGAGGCAAATGTACAGGAGGCTTCCGCAAACGAAAGAAGTCTGAGTCTGGAGTCAATGAGGATGGCAAACAAGATCAAGCTCTCCAGCTCAGTGGGTACATCTCGGGCTGCTATCTCGGCCTTGATGGAATCCGAGAGACCATGAGAAAAAGCAGCCACGAGGGCCTCATTGTTCCAAGCAACCTCTGCTGCCAGAGTACGGAACTCAATGGCGTAGTCGGCAACAGTTCTCGTACTCTGATGGACATGAGGCACTTGGCAGCAGAAGAAGAGCATGCGGGAACATCAGATACCCTTTTAAAGGAGGCAACAAACTCAGGGTAACTCAAGACAACAGGTTTTTGCATCTCCCATAGAGGGTTAGCCCAGGCCAAGGCTCTCTCAGAAAGCAAAGATTTTACAAACCCTACTTTGCTTCTGTCCGTGGGAAACGCCTGGGGCAGTATCTCAAAGTATATCTCAACTTGGTATAGAAACCCTCTGCATTGAACTGGATCGCCCCCAAATCGCTGGGGAAGCAGGGCAGAACCAAACATACCTCTTATAGTGGTAATACTCAAGGCAGGTGCCTGCACAGAGACTGGTGCAGCAGCAGGGACGGCCTGAAACTCAGGTTGTACCGGAGAAGCCACAATGGGGGATTCCAGGTGAGCCGTGAGACTCAGGAGCGTTTGTAACGCCATGGCAAACTGATCCATGCGGTGATCTTGCTCTTCCAATCTGGAAAAAATATTACCAACAAGTGGATTGACTGTATCTTCTGAATTCATGGCCTTCGCCTACTGTTGGAAACCATGAACCAGACCGAGACAGAAGTACAGTAAAAACACACTTGTTTATTAATAAAAATAAAAAGGTAAATAGAGTAAGCGTAGTCAAAGCATAGCCAGAGTCCAGTAACTGGATCAGGTAGTCAGCCAAGCCAGAGTTCAGTAATCAGATTGGGTAATCAGCTAAGCCAGAGTTCCGTAACCAGATCCGGTAATCAACCAGGCCAGAAGTCAGGGATCCAAGTAGAGGAACAGCAAGCCGGATAAGGAGCCAGAAGGGATTTCAGCAAAGCCAGTCTTTAAACAGGAACGCAGGAGATGATTTCTTGTGATGTGACCAAGGCGAAGGCAGGAATCAAGTCAGCTGGAGATCTTTAAGTAGGTGGGACTGACGAGCAGATCCACAACAGCTGGTTAACTGTGAAGAGAGATAAGAGCTGGCAATTAGCCGACAACTGAGCGGCCAGCTCAGAGAAGGAAGGGCTGAGTCAGCCCTGACAGCTGCTACGTTACTATGTTACATTGCTATTGTGTACTATGCTATGGAATTCATGTTTCCCTGCTTTATTACATCATACTGTATGCATTTTGGCATTATGCAGGCTATATGCCATTTATATGGTCTACTCGCCAGACATTACTAGTACTATTGATCTATCAATGGGTCCGCGCTTCAGACTTTTAAAACACTGCTGCCCCCCAATGTAAGTAGGGAACACCTCAGTGATACCCCGAAAGGTTAAAAACAGAATATAGGGGATGGCGCTGTGTAAAGTGTGAGTGTTTAAAGTGCCAAGTGCTGTGATGCGTAGTACAATCCTACCTCAATACCTGAAAATTAAAAGATATGTAATCAATATAAATAAATTAAAAGATAGTAAGTTGACCAAGAATTAGCCAATATTGTGGGGTGATATATCCTTAATGGAATTGCAAGTAATTAAAATGCTGTACATTAAACAAAATCAATCCTTAAAAAATGTGAAATTAGAAAAATAGCAAATATAAATTGGTTGTCAGACCACGGTGCAACCCACACAGTGCAATAATGTGCAAATATCTATGAAAATTTAAAACAATCTGATATATAGAGATGTGTATATGAAAAGATTAATTCATCACAAAAATTAAAAAATAGTAAAAAAAACAGACAATATTCAAAACAATTAATATATCTAGTCCCAACTGCTGTATAGTGCAAAAAGCTCAAAATAGTGATACAATTGCAGTGTAATAAATCGTGTAGCGTTTTTCCCAGACGATTATTATTCTTTAACAATGGAGATCCATGCAATAATTTTTGGCAATTTCCCCCAATGTGATTGCACTCACCGGAGCTCCCTGCCCCTGCAGGGGTATGAGCGTTAATCCTCAGCCTTTAATCGCCCCGATCTCCCTGGTGCCAGTACTCTTCCACTCAGCCCAATCCAGGAGAACCACTTGTTGAGAAGGGAGGGAGGACTCACTGCCCTTTGCTGTAGCACAGAACCCAGCCAGGCATCCACTGCTCAACAGAAGTTGACTATTTAATCTGTTGAAGGGCACGCTCGAAGATTTTCCATCAAACAGGAGTTGCAGCCAATCAACTATTTTTCTAATTTCACATTTTTTAAGAATTGATTTTGTTTAATGTACAGCATTTTAATTACTTGCATTTCCATTAAGGATATATCCCCACACAAAATTGGCTAATTCTTGGTCAACTTACTATCTTTTAATTTATTTATATTGATTACATATCTTTTAATTTTCGGGTATTGAGGTAGGATTGTACTACGCATCACAGCACTTGGCACTTTAAACACTCACACTTTACACAGCGCCATCCCCTATATTCTATTACTAGTACTATGTTGCGGAAACTTGCAACAATTTGTCTGGTGTTTTTATTCTTATTGTATTATGATACCATTATGACTATATTATACTGCTATGCCACTATGTTACTCTACTACTATGTATTATACTATGGAATTAAAAGTTTCCCTGTTTTACTATATTATACTGTACGTACTTTAATACTATGCAAGATATGTGGTCACAGTTATGTTGCATTCACCAGACATCTTCAATACTATGTTGCACTGTCCTCCTGGCTGCATGCCTCATATAAAGTCCCAAACTTCTTTTTCTTATATCTACATATCGGGGATGGAGGTACAATTCATTGTCCTCATATAAAGTCCCATTTAGTTAGTTAGTCTGTTTAGTTCCTTTTTCCTTTGAATTAGATTGGCTTTGTTTATGTGTGGGACGTATGATAGGATTTGCCCCCTTTTTGATAATCAAATTCAGGTACATCAATATTTTAGTGTTTGCCCATTTCTCTTCTCTGTGATGTTTGGGAAAATATGTTTAATTACCGTATTTATCGGCGTATAACACGCACTTTTTTCCCCCTTAAAATCAGGGGAAAATCGTGGGTGCGTGTTATACGCCGATCCCCCCTGCTGTTTGTGAGTGGAGCGAGCCGGCCGCCGATATACATAGATAGCCGAGTGTACTCGGCTAGGTTCGGCTAGCTCCGCTCACAGTCTCACCCAGTCCCGCCCTATGATGGACATAACAAAGGGTCTGGGCGTTACTGTTGTGAAGATATATAAAATATAGGAACCCATATCTTCTTGTGTATTCAGAGTTCTCCTTCTTTTATTAAAATATATTTCTGTATTTTTCTTAAGAATCTATGTTCCAGTAAACAGTTTCTGAATTCTCTCGGTATTGCAACACATGTGGCTGGGTTGACCAAAACATTTAAATGTTCTGCCAATGATTCTCGGAAAAGATGTGATAGGCAGGATGTTGACGTAGAAAGTCCCTGTTTAAAAGCCAAATTAATTTCTTCCAAATAATTATTCTTTCTTTCTGTCAAAATAACTTGACAGATAAAATTAGCCAGGTCAAAGTAACCCAGAAAACTCAGAACACTAGTCAAGAACTGTGTTGAAATATTGAGTGAAATACGTACTTGTGATGTGTAACTTTGGGCTTCTGCCCTACATAAGACTGTAATGATATGAGCTGCTATAAAAGTCCGTATCACTCTGTAACCTGTATCACTATCAATCCAGATGTGATCCGCTGTATGTACAGTGTATATTCTTGAGTAAACCATGTGTGAGACGTATGCAGCTGGCGTTGATGTCCTTTATTTCAAGGTTCAACTTTACACTGTCAGCGGAGCTAGCCGAACCTAGCCGAGTACACTCGGCTATGTATGTATATGGGCGGCGCCCGGCTCTGCTCACAGTCACGCCCAGTCTGGGCGGGACTACGAGAAGAGCCGAGAAGAGACGGCTCTGTGTATCTCGGTGCCGGCGGTGCCATTTTCAAACTGCAGTGACACTGACAAGTCACTGCAGTTTAACTGCAGCCTGGGCAAAGCTGTAAATGTCACTGACAAGGCTGCAGATGGACACTGACAAGGCAGTATATTTTGTATATATATATATATACATCCCGGCTTTGTATAGCTAGATCTCACTGCAGACCGCTCCTGCTGTACTGTTTCTAATGTACTTCAGGCAGGCAGTTGATTCAGTTAGCTGCAGTGTATTTAATATCTATATACAGTCAGACTGGTATATATATATCCACTGCATCCAGTTTAGCTAGATCTCATTGCAGACTGTTCCTGCTGTATTGTTTCTAATCTACTTTAGACAGGCAGTTGATTCAGTTAGCTGGAGGGTATTTTGTATATATATATATATATATATATATATATATATATATATATATATATATACATCCCAGCTTTGTATACAGTGGGGACGGAAAGTAGCCAGACCCCCTTAAATTTTTCACTCTTTGTCATATTGCAGCCATTTGCTAAAATCATTTAAGTTCATTTTTTTCCTCATTAATGTACACACAGCACCCTATATTGACAGAAAAACACAGAATTGTTGACATTTTTGCAGATTTATTAAAAAAGAAAAAATGAAATATCACATGGTCCTAAGTATTCAGACCCTTTGCTCCGTATTTAGTAGAAGCACCCTTTTGATCTAATACAGCCATGAGTCTTTTTGGGAAAGATGCAACAAGTTTTTCACACCTGGATTTTGGGATCCTCTGCTATTCCTCCTTGCAGATCCTCTCCAGTTCTGTCAGGTTGGATGGTAAACGTTGGTGGACAGTCATTTTTAGGTCTCTCCAGAGATGCTCAATTGGGTTTAAGTCAGGGCTCTGGCCCAAGAACAGTCACGGAGTTGTTGTGAAGCCACTCCTAGGTTATTTTAACTGTGTGCTTAGGGTCATTGTCTTGTTGGAAGGCAAACCTTCTGCCCAGTCTAAGGTCCTGAGCACTCTGGAGAAGGTTTTCGTTAGGGATGAGCCGAACATCCCCCGGTTCGGTTCGCACCATAACCTGCGAAGGGATCTGAGATTTCAAAAAAAATTATTCGGTTACATCAGCATCAGGTGCTTGGTAGCTGGTGGTGATCCAAGACTGATTCATTTTTATGAAGGTCAGTCGATCGACCGAGTCGGTGGACAGACGCACCCTGTGATCGGTTACAAAGCCTCCAGCAGCACTGAATGTGCATTCCGAAAGAACGCTGGATGCAGGACAGGCCAGTAGCTCAATTGCATACTGTGCAAGCTCTGGCCAGTGATCCATCCTCAAGACCCAGTAACCCAGAGGATTTTCGGTGGGAAAGGTGTCCAAGTCATATCTTGCCCCTAGGTATTCCTGCACCATGTAAAACAGACGCTGGCGATGGTTGCTGGAACCGATCATACCTTGGGGCTGCGGACCAAAAAATTGTCTAAACGCATCGGTCAGACGGCCACCTTCTCCACCGCTCTTTCTTTGACTGACCGAAGCCTCAGCAACACGTTGTCCAGAAACAGGAGTTTATAACCTCCCACTCTCTGGGAACGCGTTGCACAGACCTTTCTGCAAGGCCTCCCGAAGATGTTTCATCCTCTGCTCCCTCTGCGATGGCAAGATAAGGTCCGCAACCTTACACTTGTAACGTGGATCAAAGAGGGTTGCCAGCCAGTATTGGTCCTTCTCCTTGATACCACGAATACGAGGATCCTTACGCAGGCTTTGCAGGATCAGGGAGGCCATGCAGCGTAGGTTTGCTGAGGCATTCGGTCCGGAGTCCTCTGGGTCACTAAGGACGACATGGTCCGCAGCCACCTCCTCCCAGCCACGTACAAGTCCATGTGTTTCTTGGGACTGATCCCTTAAAGACTGCTGCTGATGCTGAGTGCCAGGCTCCACCTCCATACTGACACATTCCTCCTCCTCTTCCTGTGTGATCGGCGGGCACGCAGGAACACTGTCTGGATAAAGGGGGCCTTGAGAGCAGAGGAAGTCTTCCTCTTCCTGCCTCTGTTCTGTTTCAAGTGCCCTGTCCATTATTCCACGTAGTGTGTGCTCCAACAGGTGGACAAGGGGGACAGTGTCACTGATGAATGCACTGTCACTGCTCACCATCCTCGTGGCCTCCTCAAATGGTGACAGGACAGTGCATGCATCCCTGATCATGGCCCACTGGCGTGGGGAAAAAAAAACAAGCTCCCCTGACCCTGTCCTGGTGCCATAGTCGCACAGGTACTCATTGATGGCCCTCTGCTGCGTGTGCAGCCGCTGCAGCATGGCCAACGCTGAGTTCCACCTGGTGGGCATGTCACAGATTAGGCGGTCCTTGGGCAGGTTAAACTCCTTTTGGAGGTCTGCCAGCCGAGCACTGGCATTATATGACCGGCAGAAATGCCCACAGACTTTCTTGGCCTGCCTCAGGACATCCTGTAAGCCCGAGTACCTGCCCAAGAATCGCTGCACCACCAAGTTAAGGACGTGAGCCAAACAGGGCACATGGGTCATTTGTCCCTGTCGGAGGGCAGAGAGGAGGTTTGATGCCATTGTCGCAAACCACCATTCCCGCCTTAATTTGGCATGGCGTCAACCACCTCTGAACCTGCCACTGCAGAGCTGACAGAACCTCTGCCCCAGTGTGGCTCCTGTCCCCCAAGCACACCAGCTCAACCACCGCATGGCATCTTTTGGCCTGCATACTTGCGTAGCCCCTTGAACGGCTACGGAGCACCGCTGGTTCCGAGGACAAAGCACAGGAAGAGGCCATGGAGGAAGAAGAAGAGGAGGGGGTGGAGGAGAGAGGTGTGTCACAATCATTAGTAGTGGCATTTTGGAGGCATGGTGGTGGAACAACCTCCAACACTACTGTACCTTGCCCTGCATCCTTCCCAGCTGCCAGCAGAGTCACTCAATGCGCGGTGAAACTTAGGTAACGTCCTTGTCCATGCCTGCTGGACCATGAGTCAGCAGTAATATGCACCTTACCGCTGACCGCCCTGTCCAGCGAGGCCAAGACATTGCCTTCCACATGCCGGTAGAGAGCCGGAATCGTCTTCCGTGAGAAAAAGTGGCGTTTGGGTACCTGCCACTGAGGAACTGCACATTCCACAAACTCGCGGAAGGGGACAGAGTCTACCAACTGACTAGGCAGCAGTTGAAATGCTAGCAATTTTGCCAAGCTAGCATTCAACCGCTGGGCATGTGGATGGCTGGGAGCGAACTTCTTTTGGCGGTGCAGCAGCTGGGGCAGGGAAATGTGTCTGGTGCAATCTGACGTTGGTGTACCGAAAACAGATTGCCCACAAGTACTTGGCTGTGACACACCTAATTCTACACCTTCATTCCTCTCAGTGCAGGTCTCAGAGAGGACTGAAGGTATAGCGGGGTTGGAGATCTCAGCTGATGAGGAGCAAGGAGAGGTCCTCTTTGTTCTTTGGTGTGGGTCTTTTAAATACGTTTGCCAACGAACTGCATGGCAGGTCAACATATGTCTGGTCAAGCATGTGGTGCCCAAGCGGGAGATGTTTTGGCCACGCGAGATACGCTTGAGACATATGTTGCAAATAGCAGTGGTGCGATCTGATGCACTTGTCTCAAAAAAGGCCCACACCAAAGAACTTTTTGAATAATGTGCAGAGACTGCAGTGCCCTGCACATGCGGAGCTTTGGGATGTGATGCAGTCAGTGTGCTGCCCTTAGGCTGGCCCCTGGAGGGCATCCTGCCTCGTTGGTGATGTGCCGCCTCCTCCTCCTCCTCTCTCCTATCAGGCACCCAAGTTGAGTCAGTGACCTCATCATCCCCTCCCTCCTCATTACTGGAGCAAACCTGACAGTATGTTGCAGCAGGGGGAGCATGACTGCCAGATTTCTGTCCTTCTTGGGCACCCCCTCTGTCCGTGCTCACGTTACTGCCTTCATCTAGCTCAGTATCATCATCAAAGCCTTCCAAACGCTGGGCATCCTCCTGGAGCATGTACCCAACACTGTGGTCAAACAGTTTGAGGGACTCCTCAGGAGGACATGGTGGGGCTAGGGAAGGAGTCACTGATGACATTGAGCCGAGGGAAGAGGCTGCTGCTTTGCCAGACAAAGTACCCTGAGCATGGGTGAGAGAGGATGAGGAGGATGAGGACGGCTTGGTCATCCACTCGACCAAGTCTTCCGCATGTTGCGGCTCAACATGGCCAGCTGCCGAAAAAAAGGCCAAGCGTGTCCCACGGCCACGTGCTGATGATGATGCACCGTGTCCACGACCAGCACTGTTGCCTCTAGACACAGAGCCTGCTTGCCCCCTTTATTGGCTTGTGACTGTCTGCCTCTCCTTGTTGGCCTTCCAGACATACTAATGGCCTATAGCTGCACTAAGCTGGGATATATATATATATATATATATATATATATATATATATATATATATATATATATATATATATACTGATACTGCAGCTAGCAAAATCAACTGCCTGCCTGTAGTATGAGAACACCACCAACCTTCTACAGGTAGCTTTAGGTGAACACTGCGCAGAGCTCGCAAAAAAATAACTTGTAGCTTATTTAGCTGCCTGCGGTTGTGATAGGATCAGGAAAACACCACCAACCTTCTACAGGTAGCTTTAGGTGAACACTGTGCAGAGCTCGCACTACACTAACTTGTAGCTTATTTAGCTGCCTGCGGTAGTGATAGGATCAGGAAAAC
Source organism: Lithobates clamitans (assembly GCA_037952925.1). Taxonomy (NCBI): domain Eukaryota; kingdom Metazoa; phylum Chordata; class Amphibia; order Anura; family Ranidae; genus Lithobates; species Lithobates clamitans. The sequence continues at coordinate 801,629 of JBBGZY010000791.1, forward strand.
ACCACCAACCTTCGACAGGTAGCTTTAGGTGAACACTGTGCAGAGCTCGCCAAAAAATAACTTGTAGCTTATTTAGCTGCCTGGGGTAGTGATAGGCAGAGCTTGCAAAAAAATAACTTGTAGGTTTAGCTGAACACTGAGGAGGACACACTACACTAACTTGTAGCTTTAGCTGAACACTGTGCAGAAGTCTCACTACACTAACTTGTAGCTTTAGCTGAACACTATGCAGAGGTCTCACTACACTAACTTGTAGTTTTAGCTGAACACTGTGAGCAGGACGCACTACACTAACTTGTAGCTTTAGCTGAACACTGTGCAGAGGTTTCACTACACTAACTTGTAGCTTTAGCTGAACACTGTGCAGAGGTTGCACTACACTAACTTGTAGTTTTAGCTGAACACTGTGAGGAGGACGCACTCCCCTAACTTGTAGCTTTAGCTGAACACTGTGCAGAGGTCACACTAAACTAACTTGTAGCTTTAGCTGAACACTGTGAGGAGGACGCATTACACTAACTTGTAGCTTTAGCTGAACACTGTGCAGAGGTCTCACTATACTAACTTGTAGTTTTAGATGAACACTGTGAGGAGGACGCACTACACTAACTTGTAACTTTAGCTGAACACTGTGCAGAGGTCGCACTACACTAACTTGTGGTTTTCGCTGAACACTGTGAGGAGGACACACTACACCAACTTGTAGCTTTAGCTGAACACTGTGAGGAGGACGCACTACACTAATTTGTAGCTTTAGCTGAACACTGTGCAGAGGTCTCACTACACTAACTTGTAGTTTTAGCTGAACACTGTGAGGAGGACGCACTACACTAACTTGTAGCTTTAGCTGAACACTGTGCAGAGGTCTCACTACACTAACTTGTAGTTTTAGCTGAACACTGTGAGGAGGACGCACTACATTAACTGTAAATAGTCTAGCTGCCTGACTGTGGTACTAATAGGATCAAAAGAACACCAGCAATTTTCTTCAGGTAGCTGTAAATACTGAAACAAGACAAGCCTGCCTGTCAGTAGGAAGATAACAGGAACGGATCTAGCTAAACTGAATACAATGTATATATATATATATATGCAACACCTGGGATGCATATATATACACAATACACTGTAAGTGCACCTAACTCACTGACTGTCCTGCCTAATCTAGCTAACTCAAATGAAATGACACTGTCTCTCTCTCTATCTCTCAGCACGCCGGAACACACTACACAGGGCCGCCGTGTAGGCGGCCTTATATAGTGTGGGGCGTGTTCTAAACCCCCTGAGCCATAATTGGCCAAAGCCACCCTGGCTTTGGCCAATTACAGCTCTCTCTACCGACGGCACTGTGATTGGCCAAATATGCAGGTCATAGTGCATGCTTGGCCAATCATCAGCCAGCAATGCACTGCGATGCCGCAGTGAATTATGGGCCATGATGCGCCACACGAATTTGGCCCGAGCGGCCCATAATGTTCGCAATTCGGCAAACGATCGAACAGCCGATGTTCGAGTCGAACATGGGTTCGACTCGAACGCGAAGATCATCCCTAGTTTTCGGCCAGGATATCCCTGTACTTGGCTGCATTCATCTTTCCCTCGCCCTGTCCCTGCAGCTGAAAAACACCCCCACAGCATGATGCTGCCACCACCATTCTTCACTGTTGGGACTGTATTGGACAGGTGATGAGTAGTGCCTGGTTTTCTCCACACATACCGCTTAGATTTAAGGCCAAAAAGTTCTATCTTGGTCTCATCAGACAAAAGAATCTGATTTCTCACCATCTTGGAGTCCTGATGGGGAGAGGCTTCCGTCGGCCACTCTGCCATAAAGTCCCGACTGGTGGAGGGCTGCAGTGATGGTTAACTTTCTACAACTTTCTCCCATCTCCCGACTGCATCTCTGGAGCTCAGCCACAGTGATCTTTGGATTCTTCTTTACCTCTCTCACCAAGGTTCTTCTCCCCCGATAGCTCAGTTTGGCCGGATGGCCAGCTCTAGGAAGGGTTCTGGTCGTCCCAAACGTCTTCCACTTAAGGATTATGGAGGCCACTGTGCTCTTAGGAACCTTAAGTGCAGCAGAAATTTTTTTGTAACCTTGGCCAGATCTGTGCCTTGCCACAATTCTGTCTCTGAGCTCTTCAGGCAGTTCCTTTGACCTTAATGATTCTCATTTGCTCTGACATGCACTGTGAGCTGTAAGGTCTTATATAGACAGGTGTGTGGCTTTCCTAAGCAAGTCCAATCAGTATAATCAAACACAGCTGGACTCAAATGAAGGTGTAGAACCATCTCAAGCATGATCAGAAGAAATGGACAGCACCTGAGTTAAATATATGAGTGTCACAGCAAAGGGTCTGAATACTTAGGACCATGTGATATTTCAGTTTTTCTTTTTTAATAAATCTGCAAAAATATCAACAATTCTGTGTTTTTCTGTCAAAATGGGGTGCTGTGTGTACATTAATGAGGAAAAAAATGAACTTAAATGATTTTAGTAAATGGCTGCAATATAACAAAGAGTGAAAAATTTAAGGGGGTCTGAATACTTTCCGTCCCTACTGTATATCCACTGCATTCCAGTCTAGCCAAGCCTATAGCTGACTACAAGCCATTCCTGGTGTACATTTTCAAATACACTTTCAGGCAGGCAGGCAGGTGATTTAATGATCTGCAGTGCATAAAATATATATACAGTCTCCTACATATATATCCACTGCATTCTAGTCTAACCAAGCCTATACCTGACTACAGGCCATTCCTGGTGTACGTTTTCAAATACTCTTTCAGGCAGGCAGGTGATTCAGTGATCTGCAGTACATAAAATATATACACAGTCTCGTACATATATATCCACTGCATTCTAGTCTAGCCAAGCCTATATCTGACTGCAGGCCATTCCTGGTGTAATTTTTCTAGTAAACTTCAGGCGGTGTTTTGCTAATCCAATTTTACAGCATGTCTGGAAGGCCACTAAAGAAAGGCAGACGCTCACAGGCCACTAAAAGAGGGCAAGCAGGCTCTGTGTCTACAGCCAACAGTGCTGGTCGTGGACACGGTGCATCCTCAGCACATGGCCGTGGGGCACACTTGTCCTTTTTTTGTCAGCTGGCCGTGTTGAGCCACATGCAGAAGAGTTGGTAGAGTGGATGACAAAGCCGTCCTCATCCTCCTCATCCTCTGACACCCAGGCTAAGATCAGTTTGGCTGCCAATGCAGCTGCCAAAGCAGCCTATTCCATCGGCTCAATGGCATCAGTCACTCCTTCCCTAGCCCCACCATCATGTCCTGAGGAGTCCCCCGAACTGTTCGACCACAGTGTCGGGTACATGCTGCAGGAGGATGTGCAGCGTTTTGAAGGCTCCGATGATGGTACCCAGGTTGAAGATGAAGGCAGTAACGTGAGCCCAGAGAGAGGGGGTGCCCAAGAAGGACAAGAAACTGGCAGTCATGTTCCCCTAGCTGCAGCATACTGCCAGTTTGACTCTACGTGGCTGCCTGATAGAAGAGGGTACGAGGAGGAGGAGGCACATCTCCAATGAGGCAGGATGCCCTCCAGGGGCCAGCTTAAGGACAGCCAACCGACTGCATCACACCGCAAAGCTCCGCATGTGCAGGGCGCTGCTGACTCCACGCATTTTTTTTCAAAAGTTCCTTGGTGTGGGCCTTTTTTGAGACATGAGCAGCAGATAGCACCGTTGCTGTTTGCAACATATGTCTGAAGCGTATCAAGCGTGGTCAAAACAGCAACCACTTCGGCACCACATGCTTGACCAGACATATGTCGAGCTCCCATGCAGTCCGTTGGCAACAGTACTTAAAAGACCCACACCAAAGATCAATGCAGACCTCTCCTTGCTCCTCATCAGCTGGGATCTCCAACCCCACTATACCTTCAGTCCTCTCAGAGACCTGCACTGAGAGGAATGAAGGTGTAGAATTAGGTGTCCCAAGCACTTGCGGGCAATCTGCTAGTGGTACACCTGTATCCAATTGTAGCAGGCAAATTTCTCTACCCCAGTTGCTAAACGGTCAAAAGAAATTAGATCCCAGCCATCCACATGCTCAGTGGCTGAATGCTAGTTTGGCTAAATTGCTAGCACTCCAACTGCTGCCTTTTCAGCTGGTAGACTCGGAAGATCATTCCGGCTCTCTACAGGCATGTGGAAGGCAATGTCTTGGCCTCGTTGGACAGGGCGGTCAGCAGTAAGGTGCATATTACTGCTGACTCATGGTCCAGCAGGCATGGACAGGGACGTTACCTTTCTTTCACGGCGCACTGGGTAACTCTGCTGGCAGCTGGGAAGGATGCAGGACAGGGTACAGTAATGTTGGAGCTTGTTCCGCCACCACGCCTCCAAAATGCTGGTAGTGGGGATTCTGCCACACCTCTCTCCTCCACCCCCTCCTCATCTTCTTCCTCTATGGCCTCTTCCTGTGCAGATTTGTCCTCGGGACCAGTGGTGCTCTGTAGGCGTTCTAGGGGCTACGCAAGCACTGAGGCAAAAAGATACCATGCGGTGCTTGAGTTGGTCTGCTTAGGGGACAGGAGCCACACTGGGGCAGAGATTCTGGCAGCTCTGCAGGGGCAGGTTCAGAGGTGGTTGACGCCACGCCAGCTTCAGCCAGGAATGGTGGTTAGCGACAATGGCACTAACCTACCCTCTGCCCTCTGACGAGACACTTGAACCATGTTCCCTGTTTGGCTCACATCCTTTATATGGTGGTGCAGTGGTTCTTGTGCAGGTACCCGGGTTTACAGGATATCCTGAAGCAGGCCAGGAAAGTCTGTGGGCATTTCCGCTGGTCATATAATGCCAGTGCTCGGCTGGCTAATCTTCAAAAGAAATGCAACCTGCCCATGAACCGCCTCATCTGTGACATGCCCACCAGGTGGAACTCAACATTGGCAATTCTGCAGCGGCTGCACACGCAGCAGAGGGCCATCAATGAGTACCTGGGCGAGTATGGCACCAGGACAGGGTCAGGGGAGCTTGGCTTTTTTTCGCCACGCCAGTGGCTAATGATCAAGGATGCATGCACTGTCCTGTCACCATTTGAGGAGGCCATGAGGATGGTGAGCAATGACAGTGCATGCATCAGTGATACTGTCCCTCATGTCTTCCTGTTGAAGCACACGCTGCATGGAATAATGGACAGGGCACTTGAGGCAGAACAGAGGGAGGAAGAGGAGGACTTCCTTACCTCTCAATGCCCCCTTTATCCAGACAGTATTCCTGCAAGCCCGCCTATCACACATGAAGAGGAGGAGGAGGATTGTGTCAGCATGGGGGGGAACTTTCGGTCCGTTCTGGATGCGAACCGAACCGGGGGGTGTTCGGCTCATCCCTAGTGAAGGACATCTTACATTAATGTTCAGTGGTAAAGGGCCTCTTTACACTGGTGTTCAGTAGGCCATTGGTACCATTTTGGCTATTCACCTCTTCACTGCAGTCCTGCTTGTATTAGGTGATGTATTTCAACAGCAGGGAGAAGATGCACAAAGAAAATAGAAAAGGAAATAATCCGCCCCCCCAAACATCGAGCCCTATAATCTCCGAAATTGTGATATCGGGTAGCCCAGGAAACCCAATTACAAAAATCACATTTAAGCTTTAAAATGTTAATGTTATTTTATGTTATTTTCTATCATTTAAATCTACAACTTTCATTCTACTAGGTCAACAAAGTGATTAGTACTTCTGTCTTGCAGTACTCAATTTCTTGGTGCAATTCCCAACCAAGGCATTGTCTGCATGGTGTTTGCATGTTCCCCTTGTGCTTGTATGGATTTCGTCTGGGTTCTTACATTTTCTTCCACACTCTAAAGATGTGGTGGTAGGTTAATTGGCTGTATAAATTAGCCCTAGTGTGTGTGTGTGTGCAAATAGTGCACATGTGAGATAGAGACATTAGATTGTAAGCTCCTCGAGGGTAGGGGCTGATGTCAACTGAATAGTGTATAAAGTGCTGCTAAAGTTGTTGGCAAGATATATACTGTATACCTGTAATAAAAATAAATCCTATAATGATACATTTTAAAAATCTAGAGAAAATGAAAAGATGAAACATTATGTTCACTTACTGTTCACTGTGAGCTCATACAGCTGATAACACGTGAATTCCCTTCTCAGAAAAAACACCTTATACAATCCCGAGTCCTCTCTGGTCAGTTTAGTTATAACGAGGTCGCCATTAGGTGTAACCTTCAGCTTGTTGAGTTCTTCATTCAAATAAGAACCTAAATTAACCAAATATCAATTCCTGAGGATGAATAGATCATGTATGTGGTTTTTTTTAAAACTAATAATACAATGTTTAAAAGTTTAGGAATATCAATGTAGAAATGTGGGTCATTAGTTGTGATGGCTGCATTAGTCTTCTTTTTTAGGCCAAAAATTTTTATTTAAGTACAGAAACATTGCTGTTGATCCTGCCAGAACTACAGTCTTTCGAACTTCCTGTACTGAACTGAAACCACAAATTATCAGTTTACCCAGCTGTCTTCTGTGAACTACACAACCCCTCCCCTCTGTATGTAATGGTGATGAGGAGAGGAGGCCTTTGGGGTCTTAAATTGGCTATAGATGGATCGAAATTCAATTGGCTCAGCAGGGACCCTCTGAATTTCAAAGCCATCCCCCGCTTGCAGTTGAACGGGAGTGTTGGAAAAATGTTGTTGATCTACCTTGCTTATGTGGATGGAGGAACCTGTTTTTTGTTTACTTGTTTTAGCTCAGCCCGCTTGCTGAACAAAAACAACAAACCTTCTATGGCCAGCTTTAATCACAAGAACAGCCCCTCCAGGGTGACAACACTGGTCCTCCATAGCTACAGTGCAGTGAGTGTTGTCACCCTAGCACAGGAAGTGCGTCTCTGGCAGGATCACCAGGTAAAATGAAAGGTATAAAAAGCTAGAAAAGAAGAAAATGAATGCAGCCGCCAGAGATGAGGACTGAGAAGCTGCAATACATTAAATGTATTCTGACAACGGAGAGTCCCACTGTCAGAATATGCAAGCAAAGAAGTGGGAATACCAGTGACATCAGTGTCCAGTGGTGTCTGGTATGGATTTCCTGGGGTACAGTACTACATGCATTTTTTTTTTTTTTTCGCGAGGTAACCAATTACAATCCATACCAGAATCAGATATGCATTTTGGGGGGACTCTATGCATTTTTTTTCTTCCTTGCTGCAGGATGTGTTACAGCAAAAATGTCATTAACAGTAAAAAATAAATAAAAATGGTAGTTTAACCACCTCAATAAGCACTTTCACCCCCTTCCTGCCCAGGCCAAATTTCAGCTTTCAGCGATGTCGCACTTTGAATGACAATTGTCATACAACACTGTACCAAAATTACATTTTTATCATAGAGCTTTCTTTTGGTCGTATTTGATCACCACTGTGTGATCAGCATACACGGTCGGAATGTCCGACCAAAAGCTTTTTCTATCGCAAAGTCCGGCTGTGTGTACGCGGCTGTGTGTACTCTCTCCAATACATAGGCTCATTTTGGTGACACAGTTAACTTCCAGTTTTCTTACAGACCCTTTCCCTGTAGTCTTTTGGGTGGTCACGTAACATCCCTCTTCCTTTTTTCCATGCAGTGGCCATGAGCGATCTTCAAAACTGGAAAGAGTGGCACTGGCATTATTAGGACCTGTGTACATAATGCACAAGATTTGATTGCTTAAAGAAAGTTTATCATTTCCTTACAGGTCTATGGGGATGCAAAACCTGCTTGAAGGAAGTGAAATTCATCTGTCAATAAAGTCTGGATGGCCTCAGTAGCATTTCAAATTGATGCCATCAACACAAGCTTAAAGATCATTGGCCCAGGCCCTTAATATGACACTTATGCTAGTATTTTACTGTAAGCTCAGGCCAATGTGGTAATGCACACCCAGGGAGTGTGTTCATGACAGTCTGGACTAAAATGGTTTGCATGATGCTGGCCATCTCTGAGCCCAGAAGAGGTCCAGTGTCCAGCAATGAAGTGGAGACCTAGTGTTCACAAAGTTCTTTTTATTTTTTTTATTTTTTTTTTTAAGTTAGAACTTTTTTTGTTTTTATTGAAGAATTTCAAAGTATTCATACAGTATAGTTGTAGAGCTGTATCATTGTGTTACCTAAGAAAGTGAACAATGATGACATGAAGTCCAATATGCCTTATTGAATAAAGGTTCCAAAGATCTACGTGTAGCCAATTGTAAGTTCGTTCCAGATGGGGAGGAGGTAATGATACTAGGGGATGAAAGTGGGTCGCGTTGGTACAGGTGAGGATGATATACAGGATGAGCGTAGGAATGTGGAGTAATCTGTGTTAATAGGATGGTGTGAAGTTAGTAGAGTAAGGAGGTAATATCCAGTTGATAGTATTTGAGCCAGGGAGCCCAGTCCTTTTGGAATTTAGGTCGGTTTAGGTTTGCTTTGGCAAACATGAGCTCCAATTGTAGGTGTTGATGAAGGGTCTAAAGAATGAGCTGAGGAGAGGGTAAAGAGTCGCTGTTCCAGTTTCTCGATATTCAAAGTCTAGCTGCGATTAGGATGTGGGTGAGCGTGACATGGAATTGAATGTCCCAAGCTTCCCGTCCCAGGCCTAGGAGAGCCAGCTGGGGTGTGATATTTGTGGAGTTGCCAGTAAGGTTGGTGAAGAGGGTTTGAACAAAGTACCATAAAGGGGATAGTTTGGGGCAGGACCACCAGATGTGGATATTTGATCCGACATTGCCACATTTCCTCCAGCAAGCAGGTGATTGGGAGGGTGAAAAACAGGCTAGTTTAGCCAGTGTTTGGTACCATTGGTGGAGCAGTTTTTGTGCCGTTTCCCAGTGTGATAGGCACTTAGAAACTTTCAAGGAGGGGCGTGATGCTTGATACCACGTTGTTAAGTTTGCCGAGAAGGTTAAGGTCTGTCCCCACTTTTCCATAACTGGTAATTTCTTGTGGTTGTGTGTGTAGTTAATCACTTTGTAGAGGAATGAGGATCCCTTGATAGGGCTTTCATAGGCTTTGATGAGGTCTGTCATGAGAGGTTGGTCCGACCAAACAATAGAGGCCATGGCGTGACGTATTCTTAGGTATTTATAGAAGTCGTTGTTAGGGATGTTGAATTTTTCATGTAGGTCTTGGAAGGTACGTAAGGATTCACTGTTTAGGATATTCCCAATTGTGGTGGCACCAGCAGTTATCCATGAAGAAAGTGATATATCAGTACATATAATTTTAAGTGCTGATAGGGGGAAGGACCCCATAATGTCTGTTGACATTCCCTTTGTTTGTTGATGGATTGAGCTCCAGACTAACTGTTGCATTAACTGTGCTTAGGAAAAATGGTGTTGGATGATGTTGTAGCCAGATGGCGGATAGCAGAGATTTGGTGGGGGAACTAAGAGAAGCTTCTTCTATTTGAACCCACAGTGGACGAGAAGTGGATGACCACCAGTTTTGGGTTTGGTTTAGGATTATGGCTTTGTAGTAAGTTTTGAGGTTGGGGGTTCCCATTCCTGCTTTTGACGTTGGCAAGTGTTTAATTCCAGGGCGCTTGCCGTCCCATATGAAGTTGTTGAGAGTGCGCTGTAGCATATCCAATTGAGAAGATAGTAATGGGCCTGGGAGAGTCCGGAAGAAGTATAACAGATGAGGAAGAAGAAACATTTTGGTTAGTGCTATTTTTCCAGACCACGAGGCACGGGTAGAGTGGAGAGAGGAGCAGAGGTCTTGCAGCTTCTTGAGAAGAGCTTCATATTTCGTACGGAGGATATTACTGGAGGAGACAGTTAGTTGTTTCCCTGAGTAGGTAAGCATCGAGGATGGTGCCCATGGAAACAGGGACGAGTGAGTGAGGGTGGGTTTTGTGATGTGGTCTAAGCAGATGCCAAGCAGATTAGATTTGGAGCAATTGCCTTTGTATAAAGAGGTTTGTCTGAATTGTGTGATGAGGTCATGAAGTATTGGTAGGGATTGGAGAGGATTGGTCATGAACATGATGACGTCGCCTGCGTACAAGCCTATTTTGTGGGTAACTTTTCCGGGTAATTTGTAAGCCTGAGCTCAACAGGTGATGTCTGATAGCTGTTGCGAGGGGTTCCATTACAAGGGTAAATATTAGTGCGTAGAGGGGGTATCCTTATCTCATGCCATTCGTAATTGTGAATGGGATGGAGGTCATACCGGAAGTCTACACTCTAGCTGAGGGATGGGAGTATAGAGCAAGCACTGCTGTGTAGATATGATCTGTGAATCCAAATTTTTGGAGGACTGCTTTAAGGTAAGACCAATGGACTCTGTCAAACGCTTTCTCTGCTCAAACCAGTCCACCCTGGAGATTCAACACGTTCAGGAGGGTTGGATACGAGGGACTTCCGCTTTCCGGGGGGGAGTGGTCTAGTATGGCAGAGTGAGACCGTTGGAGCAGTATCACAGTGCACCCTCCAGTAGACTGGCAAACATTTCAGAGACCTCATACAGCTCATGTCGAGGCGGGGAAAGACCACAGGAGTGCCGTAACACTCTCAGCCACTCGTATATTACCCGATACCTTATGGTAAGAAGAATTATGACACAGCCCCCAGACGCCAGTGCCAGCATGATCTCCGTAAGAGAGCCGCTCCCGGAAGTTTCACTACAGGCGCCGATCGTATCCAGGTTACAGACACCAAGGACCGGGGTACAGATCGGAACAAGGGAAGCGCAATCTCCTATACCAATACAGGTAACCACTAGCGGAGAGGAACAGGTATGCCTGCACAATGTATGTGATATACAGGCGCCGGAGCAGGGAGGTGAGCCGGAGAATGAGCTAGACATCAGACAGCTCATTCAGGCTCTCCCTACTAAAGAAGACATACAAAAACTGTTGATCAGTATAACGGGCGCATTGAGAAAGGGGATTGAGGAGGTACGTGCCAATGTAGTGGCAGTAGATCACAGAGTGCTTAAAGTGGAAAAGCAGCAACATATGTCTGACTCACGGTTAGAGATTATTGAAGAAAAATTACATAAACAGTACCAGAGACTAGTTATGTTACAGCTACAATCAGAGGAATCCGAGAACAGGAGTAGGAGGAATAATATTCGGATTAAAGCGGTACTAGTAGAGATTGAGGGGCTTGCCTTAAGAGATACAGTGGTGTCTATCCTAAATCAGATATTGAAGAAACCCCCTAATACCCTAATTGAGCTGGACCGAGTTCACAAAGTCCCCACTATTCGTAACCCAGCTCAGAATGACCCACGGGACATTTTGTGCAGGGTGCATTTTTTCAGGGTAAAAGAAGACATACTCAGGGCCGCATGGTGAGAGGGACCGTTGGCATATGAGGGGAGGGAAATATACCCCGACCTATGTAGGCAAACCAAGTACAGGTGCCACATGTTAAAGCCCTTACTGGATTATCTGCTTTCTAAAGGTGCCACATACAGATGGGGATATCCACTGGCAGTTATTGTCAAATAGGGGGGGGGGGGCGCAGCTTCAATCTACGGGACCCTTCCCTCATTCCTAATCTCTTTAATTTTCTGTGGGTGGAGGCCATTGAGGTCCCGAATTGGACAGAATTGCCAGTATTAATGGAACGCTCCCCCCAACAACAACCGTGGCATCAGGAGAGAAGGAGACGTAATTCAGGGAAATAAGCAGAATATACATACTCATAACCCACCGCAAGAATCAGGAGTTAAAGAACTATAACAGTATTTATTCCAAGGATTTCAGGATGAAAAAGGAAAGAAAGACTTTAAAATTTATTTTTTTTAATTTTTCATTTATTTTTTTTTTTAATTTAGGTGGACCCCCTGTGTGTTTTTCTTTTTTTTCCGGGAGTTATGGGTGAAATGGATTAGTTTGTTTTTTATTTATTTTTTGGTATTTAATTAAAGGTATATGACCAAAGGGGTCATTAGTGGACAGGTTAACAAACTTATAGAGGCGGGGGGGGGGGGTATGTACATACAAATGGTTTTTGTGTGAACCTTGTTCCCCCCCGCCGTGGAAATACACCCTTGTAGGGGAGAATAGGAGGTGACCTTAATCTGTCTGAGGGGGGGTGCTCATCAATGAGGGAGGAGGCCCAGATTTTTCAGGTTACAATGCACAGTCAGGAGGGGTACATAAGGGTGGGTGGAGGGGGGGGAGAGAGAAGGGGATACATAGGAGGAGACACATTGTAAGTACACCAATCTTTTTTTTTTCTTCCTTCTTTCTCACTGAGATAGGATATGGGACTAATTACAGTTACAGTTAATTATCACATAAAATAATTTAGAATTTATGCATATTTTTTATTTATTTTTTTCTTCATCCATTAGTCAGAAATATAATATGTTTATGTGATATGAATAATGGATGTCTTTATATAGGGGTAGATGTTTGCACATGATAGAGAATAAGAGTTGTTTTGATGCAAAATTATTTGAGTGTGGTATAGATGTGGTTTTTATGTGCAATAGTGTGTGGGCATATGGATAATTTTTTTTTTTTTTTTTTTTATTATTTACTTTTTTGTTGTTGTTTTTATGTGTTTAAAAAGGAAAAAGAAAAAAGAAACACACCAATGAAGAAAATTAAGACTATAGTACAATTTTTCACATTATAGGGTTTAGGGGGTAATTGAGAGGTGATTATACTACTGACTGTGGGGAGTAAAATATGAATGTATCTGGGTAATTAGACCTGTTATTTTGTATAAAATAACCGGGAAACCTTTCCTCCACGCCTCTGGTAGAGTAATACCTCTAGGTATTTTAGTAAATGAAGGAACTCTGATATTTAAGGGAACCGGACAGGATAGCTTCAGTGAATAGGATGTTTGACCAGGCCCCATTACTGATATATTAATTAGCAGAAGGTAAAGGGGGCACCCCCTGTGTGTTTTTCTTTTTTTGTTTTGCATTTTTGTTTCTTTTTTGGAATTAGTACAATAAGACTTTATATGTAAGAATATGATATGAACTGGTGGAATGATTTATAATAAGGAATTGTTAAGGAATAAGAAATATATACTGTGGGTCTTGGTGAAACTTATATAAAGGGCTATGAGAAAGGAGTAAAAGAAGAGGTTATAAATTTGTGTCTCTAACGGGAGCTTCCTAGGAAACTTCTTAGGGACAGGCATATAAAGAAATGTGAAATGCGAGATGGAAGCAATAAAATGTTGGTATCGTTATGAGGACGTATAGGCGGATGATAGGGTGCACGTAAATAGATACTGCACCGCAGCTCTTCTGCCTTGTTTAACCACTTTCCCCATTGTTAACGCCTCTCCTCCAAGTAGAGGAAAGTTGGAGGCGTTTTTTGTTTATTTTTGTTTATTTATTTTTTTTTTATTTCCCTTTTTTTTTTTTTTTTTTTCTTTTTTTCCCTCCAAGGGGCGATGAGCAGGTAGAACTGCTATTTGCAGAGTATCTGCTGTCGCAGAGTTGATATAATACTTGGGGTACTGGACAATTAGCCAAAACCTAATGCCGCGTACACATGAACGGAATTCTCGTCGGAAAAGGCTATGATGGTTTTTATGACGGAATTCCACTCAAGCTTATCTTGCATACACACGGTCACATCAAAGTCCGACCGTTCATAACGCGGTGGCGTACAACACGTACGATGGGACTAGAAAAGGGAAGTTCAATAGCCAGATAAAACACCAGATAATCTTGTGTTTATCTCGTGTTAGTAGAAGTTTGGTGAGAGACGAGTCACGCTTTTCAGACTCCTGCTTTTTCAGATCATTTTACTGCTGTTCAGTTTGTGCTTGTTTGTTTGTATCTAGTTTTCAGTGTGTGAAGTCAGTTTATATCTGTTTTTAGTGCGTTCTTGTCCGCTCATTACTGATTTTCAGCTCGCTCTTCACAGGCCTTGCTGTTCTTCAGTGTGTTGTGTTTAGTTCGTTCTAACCAGCCGACCGTTTTGAAGTCATGTTGCGGGAACATGCTCATCGTAGAGCTCGTGCTGTGTGGGGACTTGGTGTAATAATCCTAATTATGTTGCCTCAGTTGGGCCTGAGGCTGGGCTTCAGGAAACAATGACGGGCCTGGAAGCGGGCCGTCCTGGCTTGCCCCCACAAAGTGCCCGTGAAGTGCGAGAAAAATATGTAGAATATTTTACAGGTAGGAGGGCCATTGCTATTCCAGCACATTTTGAATACATTTTCTCTTATCAGATCAAATCTGGATTTTCATTTACTGCTTGTGTTTATTTTTGCTGTCTCCTAGGTTCTCCTAGTGCACTTGTAGTGCCAAGTAGTTTTTCCATTATTAAATAACACCCATTGTCACCATTGAAAGAAGAAGCCACACATTGTTGAGTATCATACCCTTTTCTCCGTGCACATTCACATGTGCGTTTTATAAAACATTTGGCGGTAAAAAAAAAAAAAAACACATCTTTTTTTTTCAAAGTTTTACCTTGAAATTTCTGAAAAAATACAGAAACAGGCATGTTTACAAACATAACATACACAACTCTGTAACTTACAAGGTTCAACATTGCAAAAAATAAGGCAATAGCAGACATTTTATAGTATGAAAAAGGTCTTGATATTGCCTTCATCAGATGGGGTGATGTCACCAAATTTGGAAGATGCACACAAATTGTCAAGAGTCAAAATGGGGATTTCCTTTCTGATCCCATACCTAATGTTAACATGTGCTATCTCCCATCATGGGGGATCAATGGACATCTTTTGGGGGTGCAACCACTTCCTCTCACCTACTAGAGTTGGGAGGAAGGGGTTGCACCCACAAAACACGTACATTGAAATCCCCTGAAGGCAGATAGCACATGTTGACACACTGTGTGCATCTTCCAAATTTGGCTTTTAAACTGTATTAAAACTTTAGATAAAATTATAGAAAGAAAAAATTCCAGGAATCTTTTTAGGATTTAACCACTTCAGCCCCGGAAGAATTTAGCCCCTTCCTGACCAGAGCACTTTTTGCGATTCGGCACTGCGTCGCTTTAACTGACAATTGCGTAGTCGTGCGACGTGGCTCCCAAAAAAAATTGACATCCTTTTTTTCCCACAAATAGAGCTTTCTTTTGGTGGTATTTGATCGCCTCTGCGGTTTTTCTTTTTTGCGCTATAAACAAAAATAGAGCGACAATTTTGAAAAAACGCATTATTTTTTACTTTTTGCTATAATAAATATCCCCCAAAAATATATAAAAAAACATTTTTTTTCCTCTTCTACATATTTTTGGTAACAAAAAAATCGCAATAAGCGATTATTGATCAGTTTGCGCAAAAGTTATAGCGTTTACAAAATAGGGGATAGCTTTATGGCATTTTTATTAATTTTTGGGACCATTGTCATTTATACAGCAATCAGTGCTATAAAAACGCACTGATTCCTGTGTAAATGACACTGGCAGTAAAGGGGTGTAACCACTAGGTGGCAGTGTAGGGGTTAAGTGTGTCCTAGTGGCGTGTTTCTAACTGTGGGGGGTTAGGCTGTGTGTGTGACGTCACTGATCTCTGCTCCGATGACAGGGAGCAGAGATCGAGTGACACTGTCACTAGGCAGAACGGGGAGATACTGTTTACATCAGCAACTCCCCGTTCTTCCTCCCAGTTAGGCGATTGCGGGTATCCTCGCGGCGACCGAGTCCGCGGGACCCGCAACCCGACTCACAGAGCTTGCCCCGGGCGCGCGCGCGCCCGCTGGCCGCCTCTTAAAGGGCAATGTACAGGTACGTGATTCTGCCTGTACGAGCCCTTCTGCCAATGTATATCGTCGTGAGGTGGTCGGCAAGCGGTTAAATCCTCCCTAGTACATCAATCATGTTCTTCAGTCTTTGTTCAATCTCCTTGGTTTTTTCTTTGATAATGTCCAAATCACGAATACAAAACATGATTTCCTGGATCATCCGTTGTGCACTGTCACTGGTGCAATCACTGGATTTTGGTACCACAACCTGCACATCACCTAAAATAAAAATACACACCATGACTTAAAAATATGCAGGCGTACATCTATTACCTGAATCTGTGGTGTCCGACACTGACCTGTTGTGGTCACAATCTCCATCACCTCTCCTTCCTCCACATCCTCACGTTGTGACTTTTTCCCCTTCTTCAGGGGGACGGGGGTCCCTTGTGTCCTCATATTTGCCAAGTCTTTGCTCCGTTATGAGAATGAAACAAAAGGTATACTTAGCACACAAATATCTGAGGCCAGAAATAGGAATTTGAAACATTGCTTGGAAGTGGGGTACAATTGTCTGTTTGGGCAGAGTTCCAAGCTAAAAACATGATTTTTTCCCTTACTAAAGCTGGAATACTTACTTTTTTTGGACAAGTTTCACACATGGAGACACCCCAAATATCCACTGGAGCACCTGTGTGGGACACCCAAAAAAGTTTGTTCTTGTGTCCCACACTAGTGCTCCTGAGTCCAGATGTGTAAACAGCTGCTGAGTGTCCTCTCCTTACATTACACTGAATCAAGTTTGCAATCCATTCTAGCTTGAAACACATCTAGACAACAAAGTCCTAAACTTCTTTGAATACAAATTATCATGACCAAATGTAGTTAACCCTGTATCTGGCAAAAACATTGCATTTATTTGCAAAAGAACAATGTTTACTACGACCGATTACTGTGCCCACGAACATGAAAGTAGCCATTTTAAACTGTCCAACAGTAAAAAAAAGCACATGGCGCAGCATGCAAATAATAATAATAATCGGAACATACGACAACTACTTACTTTTTAGAAGCACTTTCTTGATCCTTCTATACTGATCCTGCTCTCTTAAATTGAGGTCTGACCAGCGTTTCCTCAGTTGCTCCTTGGATACCCCAAAATTCCGCCGCAGACTCTTCACAACTTTAGTTATGATCTTGGCCTTTCGCACTTTTGGGTTTAGGTACGGTCCATACTTCCCATCATAGTCGGCCCTTTTCAATATGTCCACCATCTCCACTATCTCTTTAAAGGACATATTTAAGGCCTTAAATCTTCTCCTCCTGGATCAGGATGTTTCTTGCTCCGGGCTTTCCTCCTCGTTACTGCTATTAAGCACCATGTCGTCTCCCACTGCGATGAAAGAGACAGGGTGGGGAATATTCTAGAAAGAACGTCAGGGGCAGACAACGCGGGCGTAGTTTCACGCATGCGCAGTGTATATAAAGCGTAACAGGCGTGTGTCGCACGTACGATCTGTGAGCGGAGGAAGGTGTAGCGGAAGCGCCGATCGTTATAATGAAGGTACAATTTGTAGTTGGTGCATCAGTGGCCTATACTGCTTATAGATTGAGGCCTAGATTGGGTCAAGATTAGGAGAGTTTAGCCTGACATTAGGGTTTGTCTTGTGTTGTGCCTTGCAGAGAAAATGGATCTATTCAATGACGAGGACTATATGCCCATATTTGTACAGGGAGCTGCCCTGTCTGTGGCAGGTAAACCACCCCTATTATAACAATTAAACAAAGAGGAAGGCAGCGCTAGATCAATTGGTAGAATTTGTGAAGGAGGAAGGCAGCACTGGATCAATTGGTGGAATTTGTGAAGCCGGAGATCCCCATGGCAGACATCCCCTATTTGAAGGCCCTAATTGGTGGCATTAGGAGCACTTATAATAGGGAGCTCAAGAAGGTCCAGAGATCAGGAGCTGCAGCAGATGACATTTATGTACCCAGGCTGTGGTACTATGACAGACTGCATTTTCTGGCAGGCCAGAATGAACCCAGGCCAGCACTCTCCAATCTTCCTTCCACACTTCCTTCCCCCCCAGCTGAGGCTTCCGACGTCCAACCTGGGCCTTCCAGGCAGCAACATGTGGAGGAGCCCAGCTTGAGCCAGGTATAGCATTCTTCTAAATATTTCTGGTGGTCAAATTAATGGTGTTAAATATTTGCTAATTTTGATCGTTTTTTCTGATTTCACAAAGTGTTTTACATATCAATAGACAGTAGTGGCCACAAATGATTGGGGCAAGAATGAAAAATGCTGGGCTCAGAATTATAGTCTTTTCTAGTTAATAACATTAAATTTGCAACAGTCATGAGATGAAAATTGTGTGTGATTGATGAACCAAAAACTAAAACGATGTCCCCTTTTCATACACAGGAAAGCCTCAGCCAGGCCATGGAAAGTGGTAGCCAGGAGGTGGCCGGGCCCAGTAGCCTGCCAGAATCCCAGGTCCCTCCCCTCCGCCTTCCACCAAAAAGTGGCAGGAAGAGGAGTTACGTGAAGGAGGCAGCAATTGGCCTATTTCTGAAGGCTACTGAGGCCCTCAGAACCCCCCACAGTTTTCAAGAGGACTTTGCATACATTACAGCATGCAAAATGTATCAGAAACCATCAGCCCGAGACAGAAGTACAGTTAATCACACTAGTTTAATAATAATAAAAAGGTAAACAGAGTAAACGTAGTCAATACATAGCCAGACTTCAGTAACCAGATCGGGTAGTCAGCCAATGCCAATGTCAGAGAGCCAGAGATCAACGTAGTAGTACAGCAAGCAGGATCCAGAGCCAGAAGGGACGTCAGCCGAGCAAGTCTTCAACAGGAACGCAGGAGAAAGTCTCTGAGATGTGACCAAAGGCGAAGGCAGAGATGAAGTGAGCTGGACGGCTTTAAGTAGGCAGGACTGATGAGCAGATCATCAACAGGCAGCACAGTGGTGTAGTGAGTAGCACTCTCGCCTAGCAGTAAAAAGGGTCGCTGGTTCAAATCCCAACCACGACACTACCTACCTGGAGTTTGCATGTTCTCCCTGTGCCTACGTGGGTTTCCTCTGGGTACTCCGGTTTCCTCCCACACTCCAAAGACATGCTGGTAGGTTAATTGGCTTCTGTCCAAAATTGGCCTTGGTATATGAATGTTAGGGACCTTGGATTGTGGGCTCTTTGAGGGTAGGGACAAATGTGAGTGTGCGATATATGTGTGGCGCTGCATAAAAATTGGCACAGCGCTATATGGGTACCTTAAATTAAATTGGGATAAATGTAGACACGCACCCACACTCGCTCAGGTTGAACTCGATGGACTGGTGTCTTTATTCAACCTTACTAACTATGTAACTATGTAACAGCTGAGTCACTGTGGAGAGAAAGGAGCTGGCAATTAGCCGACAGCTGAGCGGCCAGCTCAGAGAAGGATGGGCTGAGCCCTGACAGTACCCCCTCCTCAACGACCACTCCCCCTAGGAGGACCACTGGGCTTGAGAGGAAAACATCTATGGAAATCATGGAGGAGGACAGGGGCATGTACGTCGGAGGATGAGACCTAAGAGCGTTCCTTCAGACCGACCCTTCCAATGCACCAGGTACTGTATGCGCCCACAGAGCCTACGGAAGTCAACAACGGATTGTACTTCATCCGTACTTCAACGGATTGTGTTGTGCATATATATATATATATATATAAACTGTATTCAGTTTAGCTAGATCCGTTCCTGTTATCTTCCTACTGACAGGCAGGCTTGTCTTGTTACAGTATTTACAGCTACCTGAAGAAAATTGCTGGTGTTCTTTTGATCCTACTGTATTAGTACCACAGTCAGGCAGCTAGACTATTTACAGTTAGTGTAGTGCGTCCTTCTCACAGTGTTCAGTTAAAGCTACAAGTTAGTTTAGTGTAACCTCTGCACAGTGTTCAGCTAAAACTACAAGTTAGTGTAGTGCGTCCTCCTCACAGTGTTCAGCTAAAGCTACAAGTTAGTTTAGTTTGACCTCTGCATAGTGTTCAGCTAAAGCTACAAGTTAGGGTAGTCCGTCCTCCTCACAGTGTTCAGCTAAAGCTACAAGTTAGTTTAGTGTGACCTCTGCACAGTGTTCAGCTAAAGCTACAAGTTAGGGTAGTGCGTCCTCCTCACAGTGTTCAGCTAAAGCTACAAGTTGGTGTAGTGTGTCCTCCTCACAGTGTTCAGCTAAAACTACAAGTTAGTGTAGTGCGTCCTCCTTACAGTGTTCAGCTAAAGCTACAAGTTAGTTTAGTATGACCTCTGCATAGTGTTCAGCTAAAGCTACAAGTTAGGGTAGTCCGTCCTCCTCACTGTGTTCAGCTAAAGCTACAAGTTAGTTTAGTGTGACCTCTGCACAGTGTTCAGCTAAATCTACAAGTTAGGGTAGTGCGTCCTCCTCACAGTGTTCAGCTAAAGCTACAAGTTGGTGTAGTGTGTCCTCCTCACAGTGTTCAGCTAAAACTACAAGTTAGTGTAGTGCAACCTCCTTACAGTGTTCAGCTAAAGCTACAAGTTAGTTTAGTATGACCTCTGCATAGTGTTCAGCTAAAGCTACAAGTTAGGGTAGTTCGTCCTCCTCACTGTGTTCAGCTAAAGCTACAAGTTAGTTTAGTGTGACCTCTGCACAGTGTTCAGCTAAATCTACAAGTTAGGGTAGTGCGTCCTCTTCACAGTGTTCAGCTAAAGCTACAAGTTGGTGTAGTGTGTCCTCCTCACAGTGTTCAGCTAAAACTACAAGTTAGTGTAGTGCGACCTCTGCACAGTGTTCCGCTAAAGCTACAAGTTAGTGTAGTGCGTCCTCCTCACAGTGTTCACCTAAAAAACTACAAGTTAGTGTAATGCGACCTCTGCACAGTGTTCAGCTAAAGCTACACGTTAGTGTAGTGCGTCCTCTGAACAGTGTTCAGCTAAAACTACAAGTTAGTCTAGTGCGACCTCTGCACAGTGTTCAGCTACAGCTACAAGTTAGTGTAGTGCGTCCTCTGAAAAGTGTTCAGCTAAAACTACAAGTTAGTGTAGTGCGACCTCTGCACAGTGTTCAGCTAAAGCTACAAGTTAGTGTAGTGTGTCCTCCTCACAGTGTTCAGCTAAAACTACATGTTATTTTTTTGCGAGCTCTGCACAGTGTTCACCTAAAGCTACCTGTAGAAGGTTGGTGGTGTTTTCCTGATCCTATCACTACCGCAGGCAGCTGAATAAGCTACAAGTTAGTTTTTTTGCGAGCTCTGCACAGTGTTCAGCTAAAACTACCTGTAGAAGGTTGGTGGTGTTTTCCTTAACCTATCACTACCGCAGGCAGCTAAATAAGCTACAAGTTAGTTTTTTGCAAGCTCTGCCCAGTGTTCACCTAAAGCTACCTGTAGAAGGTTGGTGGTGTTTTCCTGATCCTATCACTACCGCAGGCAGCTAAATAAGCTACATGTTATTTTTTGCGAGCTCTGCACAGTGTTCACCTAAAGCTACCTGTAGAAGCTTGGTGGCGTTTTCCTGATCCTATCACTACCGCAGGCAGCTAAATAAGCTACAAGTTAGTTTTTTGCAAGCTCTGCACAGTGTTCAGCTAAAGCTACCTGTAGGAGGTTAGTGGTGTTTTCCTGATCCTATCACTACCGCAGGCAACTAAATAAGCTACAAGTTAGTTTTTTGCGAGCTCTGCACAGTGTTCAGCTAAAGGTACCTGTAGAAGGTTGGTGGTGTTTTCCTGATCCTATCACTACCGCAGGCAGCTAAATAAGCTACAAGTTAGTTTTTTGCGAGCTCTGCACAGTGTTCAGCTAAAGCTACCTGTAGAAGGTTGGTGGTGTTTTCCTGATCCTATCACTACCGCAGGCAGCTAAATAAGCTACAAGTTAGTTTTTTGCAAGCTCTGCACAGTGTTCAGCTAAAACTACAAGTTAGTGTAGTGTGAGCTCTGCACAGTGTTCAGCTAAAGCTACCTGTAGAAGGTTGGTGGTGTTTTCCTTAACCTATCACTACCACAGGCAACTAAATAAGCTACAAGTTAGTTCTTTGTGAGCTCTGCACAGTGTTCACCTAAAGCTACCTGTAGAAGGTTGGTGGTATTTTCCTGATCCTATCACTACTCCAGGCAGCTAAATAAGCTACAAGTTAATTTTTTGTGAGCTCTGCACAGTGTTCACCTAAAGCTACCTATAGAAGGTTGGTGGTGTTTTCCTGATCCTATCACTACCGCAGGCAGCTAAATAAGCTACAAGTTAGTTTTTTGCGAGCTCTGCACAGTGTTCAGCTAAAGCTACCTGTAGAAGGTTGGTAGTGTTTTCCTGATCCTATCACTACCGCAGGCAGCTAAATAAGCTACAAGTTAGTTTTTTGCGAGCTCTGCACAGTGTTCAGCTAAAGCTACCTGTAGAAGGTTGGTGGTGTTCATACTACAGGCAGGCAGTTGATTTTGCTAGCTGCAGTATCAGTATATATATATATATATATATATATATATATATATATATATATATATATATATATATATATATATATCCCAGCTTCGTGCAGCTACAGGCCATTAGTATGTCTGGAAGGCCAACAAGGAGAGGCAGACAGTCAGAAGCCAATAAAAGAGGGCAAGCAGGCTCTGTGTCTAGAGGCAACAGTGCTGGTCGTGGAGACGGTGCATCCTCATCAGCACGTGGCCGTGGGACATGCTTGGCCTTTTTTTCGGCAGCTGGCCGTGTTGAGCCGCAACATGCAGAAGACTTGGTCGAGTGGATGACCAAGTCGTCCTCATCCTCTCTCACCCATGCTCAGGGTACTTTGTCTGGCAAAGCAGCTGCCACACGGCCTCTTCCCTCGGCTCAATGGCATCAGTGACTCCCTCCCTAGCCCCACCATGTCCTCCTGAGGAGTCGCTCGAATTGTTTGACCACAGTGTTGGGTACATGCTCCAGGAGGATGCCCAGCGTTTAGAAGGCTCTGATGATGATACTGAGCTAGATGAAGGCAGTAACGTGAGCACGGACAGAGGGGGTGCCCAAGAAGGACAGCAATCTGGCAGTTATGCTCCCCCTGCTGCAGCATAGTGCCAGGTTTGCTCCAGTGATGAGGAGGGAGGGGATGATGAGGTCACTGACTCCATGTGGGTGCCTGATAGGAGAGAGGAGGAGGAGGAGGAGGCACATCACCAACGAGGCAGGATGCCCTCCAGGGGCCAGCCTAAGGGCAGCACACTGACTGCATCACACCCCAAAGCTCCGCATGTGCAGGGCGCTGCTGTCTCTGCGTGTTATTCCAAAAGTTCCTTGGTGTGGGCCTATTTTGAGATGTTTGCATTAGATCGCACTGCTGCTATTTGCAACATATGTCTCAAGCGTATATCGCGTGGCCAAAACATCTCCCGCTTGGGCACCACATTCTTGACCAGACATATGTTGACCTGCCATGCAGTTTGTTGGCAAGTGTATCTAAAAGACCCACACCAAAGAACAAAGAGGCAAAAAACAGAAAAGAGAGGGCGCACCGGCCTTGTGCATTATCTTTAAAAACGTTTATTAAAAAAGAAAACGTAAAAGTAACTACTCACAAGGGTAGATGAAAATCACGCATAATGGTCTAATGATGGTGGTGGTAGATCCACCGATGGCAGTCTCCAGACCTATGGACAAGACGTGCAGACTGCTGCTGGCTGACGCGTTTCAAAGGTAGCACCTTCTTCTTCAGAGCCTAACAGTGTTCATCTCTTACAGCTACTTAAATAGTGTGCTCATCTAGGAAGCACAGACCAGACTGACCCAGGAGCCACTCCCATGTAGATGGGCAGTCTAGAGGCGGGTCCTGACACAGCACCATAGAAACCATTTGTATACACATATAAGGACATAACAAAATGTATGGGAAGCGCAAGTGCACAAAACATGAACCAACAACCTTTCCCCCCCACCCCCCTCCTCCCCTCCTCCTCCCCTTCCCCCCCCCCTCTTTGAGACACATGCCACACTCATGTTTTGCGCACTTGCGCTCCCCATACATTTAGTTATGTCCTTATATGTGTATACAAATGGTTTCTATGGTGCTGTGTCTGACCTCTAGACCGCTCATCTACTTGGGAGTGGCTCCTGGGTCAGTCTGGTCTGTGCTTCCTAGATGAGCACACTATTTAAGTAGCTGTAAGAGATGAACACTGTTAGGCTCTGAAGAAGAAGGTGCTACCTTCGAAACATGTCAGCCAGAAGCGGTCTGCACGTCTTGTCCATAGGTCTGGAGACTGCCATCGGTGGATCTACCACTACCATCATTAGACCATTATGCGTGATTTTCATCTAGCCTTGTGAGTAGTTACTCTTACGTTTTCTTTTTTAATAAACTTTTTTAAAGATAATGCACAAGGCAGGTGCACCCTCTTTTATGTTTTTTGTCTGATTGTTAGGATATCCCTATCCTTGAGGGCGGCAAGGCTGAAAGCTACCGTCCATCTAGAACTTTGAACTGTTGGGCTTACACATTTATGCGCAAGAATTTTTGTTTTGTTGTAAAGAACAAAGAGGACCTCTCCTTGCTCCTCATCAGCTGAGATCTCCAACCTATACCTTCAGTCCTCTCTGAGACCCGCACTGAGAGGAATGAAGGTGTAGAATTAGGTGTGTCACAGCCAAGTACTTGTGGGCAATCTGCTTTCGGTACACCGACGTCAGATTGTACCAGGCAAATTTCCCTGCCCCAGCTGCTGCACCGCTGAAAGAAGTTTGCTCCCAGCCATCCACATGCCCAGCGGTTGAATGCTAGCTTGGCAAAATTGCTAGCACTTCAACTGCTGCCTTTTCAGTTGGTAGACTCTGCCCCCTTCCGTGAGTTTGTGGAATGTGCGGTTCCTCAGTGGCAGGTACCCAAATGCCACTTTTTCTCACGGAAGGCGATTCCGGCTCTCTACCGGCATGTGGAAGGCAATGTCCATGCCTCGCTGGACAGGGCGGTCAGCGGTAAGGTGCATAAGGTGCTTGGGGGACAGGAGCCACACTGGGGCAGAGGTTCTGTCAGCTCTGCAGGGGCAGGTTCAGAGGTGGTTGACGCCACGCCAACTTAAGGCAGGAATAGTGGTTTGCGACAATGGCACCAACCTCCTCTCTGCCCTCCGACAGGGACAAATGACCCATGTGCCCTGTTTGGCTCATGTCCTTAACTTGGTAGTGGAGCGGTTCTTGGGCAGATACCCGTGCTTACAGGATCTCCTGAGGCAGGCCAGGAAAGTCTGTGTGCATTTCTGCCGGTCATATAATGCCAGTGCTCGGCTGGCAGACCTCCAAAAGGAGTTTAACCTGCCCAAGAACCGCCTAATCTGTGACATGCCCACCAGGTGGAACTCAACGTTGGCCATGCTGCAGCGGCTGCACACACAGCAGAGGGCATTCAATGAGTACCTGTGCAACTATGGAACCCGGACAAGGTCAGGGGAGCTAGGTTTTTTTCCCCACGCCAGTGGGCCATGATCAGGAATGCATGCACTGTCCTGTCACCATTTGAGGAGGCCACGAAGATGGTGAGCAGTGACAGTGCATGCATCAGTGACACTGTCCCCCTTGTCCACCTGTTGGAGCACACACTGCGTGGAATAATGGACAGGGCACTTGAGGCAGAACAGTGGCAGGAAGAGGAGGACTTCCTTAGCTCTCAAGGCCCCCTTTATCCAGACAGTGTTCCTGCGTGCCCGCCGATCACACATGAAGAGGACGAGGAGGAGGAGGTGGAGTGTCAGGTCACCTAGAGGCTGGGTGACAGATGCACACCGTTGGGATCAGGAGTGCACTGCAAGGTAGTGGACCCAACGGCTGACTGCTGCGGACTGAACCCTGGGAGGTCCAGGAAGCAGGTGTACTGGATCACTGACACAGATCCCACTGGGAGCTAGAGCATAGATTCCCCAGGGCACGGAGTCTAAGAGCCAGCAGGTGTTCACCAGAGCTTTTAATGGTAAGGATGGACTGCGCTGCAGTCTGGCTCCAGGTCGCGGCCCCCAGGGTCTCACAGCTCACGCTCACGGTAGACTACAGGAGAAAAGGAAGGAGGCAGCAGGCTGGAACAACAAGGAAAGTAAGGGACAAGCCAAGGTCGGGGCCACAAGCAGACAAGGACAACAGAGTACACGCCAAGGTTCAGGGTCACAGGCAAACAGGGATGGTCGGGAACACGCCAAAAGTCAGGGTCACAAGCAGACAGGAATAGTTAAGAACAGGCCAAAGTCGGTAACAGGAATCAGATGTAGGAAACACAGCAAGTACACACAGAGGCTAACACACAATGGTTGATCAGCACTGCTGGCTTGCAGTGCACAGGTTAATATAGGGTTCCCTGATAGGGCCTGGGGTGGGGCCATGCTTAAAGGAGAGGTTACAAAAGCAGTCAGGTAAGGGTCAGCTGGTCTCTAGAGATGAACACATGGAGACAGGTATGCTGATCGACAAACTCTATTGCATAACCATGACAAGGAGGAGGAGGATTGTGTCAGTATGGAGGTGGAGCCTGGCACTCAGCATCAGCAGCAGTCTTGAAGGGATCAGTCCCAAGAAACACATGGACTTGTACGTGGCTGGGAGGAGGTGGCTGCGGACCATGTCATCCTTAGTGACCCAGAGGACTCCGGACCTCAGCAAACCTATGCTGCATGGCCTCCCTGATCCTGCAAAGCCTGCATAAGGATCCTCGTATTCGTAGTATCAAGGAGAAGGACCAATACTGACTGGCAACCCTCCTTGATCCACGTTATAAGGGTAAGGTTGCGGACCTTATCTTGCCGGCGCAGAGGGAGCAGATGATGAAACATCTTGGCCTTGCAGAAAGGTCTGTGCAACGCATTCCCAGAGACTGGGAGGTTACAAACTCCTGTTTCTG
Organism: Lithobates clamitans; assembly: GCA_037952925.1. NCBI lineage: Eukaryota > Metazoa > Chordata > Amphibia > Anura > Ranidae > Lithobates > Lithobates clamitans. Next base: position 828,155 of record JBBGZY010000791.1, read on the forward strand.
GACAATGTGTTGCTGAACCTTTGGTCAGTCAAAGAAGGAGCGGTGGAGAAGGTGGCCATCTGCGTTCAGACAATTTTTTAGTCAGCAGCCCCAAGGTATGATCGGTTCCAGCAACCATCGCCAGCGTCTGTTTTACATGGTGCAGGAATACCTAGGGGCAAGATCTGACTTGGACACCTTTCCCACTGAAAATCCTCTGGGTTACTGGGTCTTGAGGATGGATCACTGGCCAGAGCTTGCACAGTATGCAATTGAGCTACTGGCCTGTATCCAGCGTTCTTTCGGCTTTGTAACCGATCACAGGGTGCGTCTGTCCATCGACTCGGTTGATCGACTGACCTTCATAAAAATGAATCAGTCTTGGATCACCACCAGCTACCAAGCACCTGATGCTGATGTAACCGAATAATTTTTTTTGAAATCTCAGATCCCTTCAAAGACTGCCTATGCTGATGCTGAGTGACTATCCTGAGTAATTATCCTCTTCCTCCTCAATGATCACGCTGATAGCTTGTAAGAACATTTTTGGTTCTGGGCGCCAACAGTGCCTAAGGACCAATTTTTCAGCCCCTGTTTAACAGGGGCGTGTAATTACAATTTGTGATGCAATACTTTGCAGCAGGGCTCGTTCCTGCGTTCCAACTAGAGTATCTGTGAGGGGTTGCAGTGTTGTGGCACCAGCACTAGTGCCTAAAACCTAATTTTTCAGCACCTGTTTAACAGAGGCGTGTAATTACAATTTTTTATGCAATTCTTTGCAGCAGGGCTAGTTCCTGCGCTCCAACTAGAGTATCTGTAGAGTATCTGTGAGGGGTTGCAGTGTTGTGGCACCCGCACCAGTGCCTAAGGCCTAATTTTTCAGCCCCTGTTTAACGGGGCGTGTAATTACAATTTTTGATGCAATACTTTGCAGCAGGGCTCGTTCCTGCGTTCCAACTAGAGTATCTGTGAGGGGTTGCAGTGTTGTGGCACCAGCACTAGTGCCTAAAACCTAATTTTTCAGCACCTGTTTAACAGAGGCGTGTAATTACAATTTTTTTATGCAATTCTTTGCAGCAGGGCTAGTTCCTGCGCTCTAACTAGAGTATCTGTAGAGTATCTGTGAGGGGTTGCAGTGTAGTGGCACCAGCACCAGTGCCTAAGGCCCAATTTTTCAGCCCCTGTTCAACAGGGGCATGTAATTACAATTCTTGATCTAATATTTCACAGCAGGGCCCGTTTCTGCGCCCACCAAGACCGAGTGAGGACTTACAGTGTTGTGGCACCAGCACCACCACCACCACCACCACCACCAAAGGCCCAATTTTTCAGCCCCTGTTCAACAGGGGCATGTAATTACAATTCTTGATCTAATATTTCACAGCAGGGCCCGTTTCTGCGCCCACCAAGACCGAGTGAGGACTTACAGTGTTGTGGCACCAGCACCACCACCACCACCACCACCACCAAAGGCCCAATTTTCTGCCCCTGTTCAACAGGGGCATGTAATTACAATTCTTGATCTAATATTTCACAGCAGGGCCCTGTGAGGGCTTACAGTGTTGTGGCCACAACAACACCTAAGGCCCAAATTTCTGCTGAGTATATAGGGCAGGCCCCTACTTTCAAACATCCAACTTACAAACGACTCCTACTTGCAAATGGAAGGAGACAACAGGAAGTGAGATGAAATCTACCCCTAGGAAGGGAAATGCTCTCCTGTAAGAGTTAATATGGGAAAAACATTTCTCCTTTCCACTGATGCTTTATCACCAATCCTTGTTTCACAAAAAAACCCCAAATTTTCAAAAAACATTTGTCATTGGGACAAAAAGTGAGGTGAAATCTTCTGAAGAGGAGGACAGACAGCAAAACAAATGTCACAGGGGTGATAACCCTTCCCTATGTTTTCCAAAAAGCTTAAAATAGATTTTTTGGCTGGAGCTAAACACGTTAAAAATGTACCAGTTCAAAATTACAAACAGATTCTACTTAACAACAAAGCTACAGTCCCTGTCTTGTTTGCACCGCCTGTATACTGCTGTTCAGAGTACAGAGCCTGTATACTGCTGTTTCCTTTTTTAATTTGGGTGCGGGGTTCCCCTTAATATCCATACAAGACCCAAAGGGCCTGGTAATGGACTGGGGGGTACCCATGCCGTGTCTCACTGATTTTCATCCATATTGCCAGGACCCGACATTACATTAAAGCCGCAAGCAGTTTTAAATGACTTTTTTTCCTTTAAAAATTACATTTTGTGCAGGGACTGTTCTAAGCACGGGAAACACGCACCACTTTACAGGCATACTATAGACACCCCCCAGGTACGATATTTAATGGAACATTTCACTTTTTTTTTTTTTTACTTTAAGCATCATTAAAATCACTGCTCCCGAAAAAATGGCCGTTTTTAAAACTTTTTTTTGCATTGATACATGTCCCCTGGGGTAGGACCCAGGTCCCCAAACCCTTTTTAGGACAATACCATGCAAATTAGCCTTTAAAATGAGCCCGTTGGATTTCGAACGTTCGAGTCCCATAGATGTCAATGAGGTTCTAACGTTCGTGCAAATTTTCGGCCTGTTCGCAGGTTCTGGTGCGAACCGAACCGGGGGGGTGTTCGGCTCATCCCTAATTGTTAGCATGTCGTAAAGCCTCCTGGACTTGTGCCCAAGTGGAACGAAGACCACAGAGATGCTCCTCTAACACAGGAATACTCCTGTGGAACAAATGAGGCAGGCAACACGGACGGTTGGAAACCATAGTTCGCCATAAACGGGGACAAATGGGAAGCTGAATTTAAGGCACTATTGGGGGCAAACTCCGCCCATGGTAAGAGGTCTGACCAGTTGTTATGATGGTCAGAAATATAGCAACGTAGGAATTTCTCCAAGGACCGATTGGCTCGTTCTGCGGCCCCATTAGACTGCGGGTGATACACAGAGGAGCAAGCTGAATACCCAACTGTGCACAAAAGGCTCACCAGAACCGGGACACAAACTGACTACCCCTGTCTGAGACAATCACCTTGGGTAGCCCACGTAAGCTGAAGATCTCCCGAGCAAAAATAGAAGCCAGTTCCTTAGAAGTGGGCAACTTCTTGAGTGGAATACAATGCAACATTTTCGAGAACTGGTCAACCACCAAAAGGATAACTGTGTTGCCCTGGGAATTGGGTAGCTTCATAATGAAACCCATAGACAGGTGGGTCCAGGGCCTCTCTCCATTGGGTATGGGTTGTAGGAGGCCCACTGGAAGGTGTCATGGAGTCTTACTCTGGGCACACATGGAACAGGAAGCTACGAAGGTGGTTACATCAGCATGTAGACTAGGCCACCAGAATTGTTTGGAAATGGCCTAAAAGAGTTGATTCTACCCAGGGTGGCCAGCAGCCTTGGGAGAATGGTAAGTCTGGAGCACGGCAGTATGGAGACTCTCGGGAACAAAGCAGCGGTCACAAGGTTTCTCAGGAGGAGCATCGACCTGAGCAGCAAGAATTTTGTCACCCAAAGGAAAAGTAAGACTGGTGCGAACCGTAGCCAGAATACAATCAGGAGGAATCACAGGAACCGGAACCAACTTCATCTTGGAAGTGGAGGAAAATTGTCGTGACAAGGCGTCAGCCCTTACATTATTAGTACCGGATAAGAATGAGACAATATAATTAAAACTCGACAAGAAAAGAGCCAATCGCGCCCTTCTGGGAGAGAGGCGCTTAGCCTCAGACAAGAATGTGAGATTCTTATGGTCAGTAAGAATGAGAACCGGCACAGTCGTACCTTCAAGGAGATGTCTCCATTCTTTCAGGGCTAAAATGATCGCCAACAGCTCTCTGTCACCAATCTCATAATTGTACTCTGCCAGTAACAATTTCTTGGAAAAGTAGCCACACGGATGCATAGCGCACTCAGAGTTAGGACGTTGAGACAGAAGAGCGCAAACTCCAGTCTCGTAAGCATCAACTTCTAGGATAAAAGGCAACGTAGGATCAGGGTGTGCCAACACAGGAGCAGAAACAAAGGCAACCTTGAGACTCCCAAGGGCCTTAATGGACTCCGGAGACCAACTCTGTGGGTTGCCCTCTTTCCTGGTCATATCAGTCAGGGGCTTGACCAGAGATGAGAAGTTCCGAATAAACTTCCGATAATAGTTGGCAAAGCCAAGAAAACGCTGCAGAGGATGTAAACCCACGGGTCGAGGCCACTATAGGACCGCTGAAAGTTTCTCTGGGTCCATCGAAAAAACCAGCAGTGGAAATGACATACCCCAGGAATTTCACCTGTTAACAATGGAATTTGTGCTTTTCCAATTTACAATGGAGATTGTTCTCTCGTAGTCTCTGAAGTACACAACAGATATCTGTGTGGTGGCTCTCCAGGGACTTGGAAAATATGAGGATATCGTCGAGATAAACCACCACACACAACTGCAACAAATCTCGGAGGGCATCGTTCATGAACTCCTGGAAGACTGCCAGAGTGTTACAAAGGCAAAAAGGCATTACGAGATACTCATAATGACCTGATCTGGTATTAAACGCAGTTTTCCACTCGTTGCCCTCCTTAATCCTGACGAGATTGCATGCCCCTCTCAAATCAAGCTTCGTGAAAACCGTTGCTCCCTTGAGGCGGTCAAATAACTCTGTAATCAATGGAATGGGATAGGTATTCTTAATCATGAAACGATTGAGACCCCTATAATCGATACAAGGTCTCAGTTCACCACTCTTCTGCACAAAAAAGAAACCAGCACCAGCAGGAGATGAGGATTTGCGGATGAAACCATGAGAAAGTGCGTCCGCAACATACTCCTCTATGGCCTTATCCTCCAAGACTGACAAAGGGTAAACCCGGCCATGATGGGGTATGGCACCAGGTTGAAGGTCAATTGCGCAATCATACGACTGGTGTGGAGGCAAAGTACAGGCTTGAACTTTGTCAAAGACATCGCTAAAATTGCGGTACTCCTCTGGCAGGGAGGAGAGTGAAGAGGTGCACAGGACCTTGGCTACCTACTGGAAGCATCTCTCACTGCACTGTGGCAACCAGGACAGAACCTCAGCACGGAGCCAATCAAAAGAAGGGTTGTGCCTCTGTAACCAAGGATAACCAATAACCAGCGGAAACTTAGGTGAGGAAATAACTTGGAATTGAATTATCTCATGATGAAGGGCCCCTATGGCCATGGACAACGGAACAGTCTCATGAGTCAAATGGGCAGGTTGTAGAGGTCTCCCATCAAGAGCCTCAATGGCAAGTGGATTGTCATGCAGCTGCAGTGGAATCGAGTGCTTCGATACAAAGGCAGCATCAATGAACAGGCCTGCAGCTCCAGAGTCGATTAGAGCCTGTATCTCGATGGATGACTCAGCTCAAGACAGGGCAACTGAAACCAGGGACTTATCTTTCTGGGAAACTTTTCAAATTTCACCAGTTTCTCCAGCGTTGCCTTTCTCTATATTTTGTTTTGACCCAGAATAAATGGATATTTTGTTTTCAGAAATACTTATCTACGTGTTTTACTTCAAAAAGGACATTTTGTTTGTGAGTAGGCAGGTACATTTAAAAAATACAATGTCAAATTAACAAGGGACACCAACCAACCTCCTTGAGATTTACAAATACAAGATAATAATGTTGTGGAAAGGTGACATACAAAAAAAACAAACAAATGGAAATCACTATAAAACAATTAAAAAAAAACAAAACAACAGGAGATCTTGATTCCAAAAAAAAAAAATTATGTAGCACTAACCCCCAAAGGAGCTACTGGTTATTATTTTGGGTCTTTGCCGTTACCCCTTACTCACAGTTAACCACACTAGAAACTTAGAGTCTGTACTGGGCCTTGCGCCCACCTATATATGCACAAATCATTTAGTTCTTTTTTTTTCAATGCTTTTTTTATTGAACAACTTGAGCAGTAGAGGGATGGAGTCTTTAAGGGAAAGTTCAGATACCTTGTGAAGATCACTGAGGAACTTTTAGATCCCGTAGACAAGTACTCCTTCAGTCAACTAATCTTGCTCACCCGGATAGGCCTCTCTCACTGACCTAGCAGCCGGAATGATGTACGGACAAAAGTCTCTGCCACAGACTTGATAGGAACAATAACGATTGAACAATCCTCTGCCACCGGATTTAGTATTAGTTGGACGATCCTCTGCCACAGGATTCAGTAATGGTAATGAACACAGCAACACAGTAGCAATAATTCCTTTAAGTCATCCCGCGGTACTGTGAGGTAGATTTGGTTAGGATGCACCCTCCAATTGAGTTACCAGGCTCTTCTTGAGATACCAGCCCTTCGCTCGGTCATCTCCAAAATGAGTCCTCCCCCGGATCTTTCAATTGCTCGGCTTCTTCCCGCAGGACAGACAGCACAGGACCACCTCTGAACCAGTAGGCCCCAGATAGCTTCTGGGCCTACTTGCCGTCACATAGTTTTGGGCCAGCAGGGCCCCGAGACAGAAAAGGAGTTGTCACATACCTTAGGCCAGGAGGGCCAGGAGGTGAGAGAGCGAAAAATATGGCATCTGCCCCTTAAGTATCCTATCCCAGAATGCACAGCGGTGAACCACTCTCACTGGGTTGTTTCTGGGAAAGAAGGACACTCAATACACCTTAGCCTGTTGCCCTTCCATCACTGGCCTGTGGTGACAACGACACCTACAGGCGACAGTGTGGAACTGCACACAACACACCCAATGCTGGAACAGAGGCTAATTTAGCCATATCATTGAATCTGAACTATGTACAGAACAGATAACCCACTAAATTTACATGCAAGCTCCTGATCAACAGGAGCAGGGCGCTACAATGACTATAAAAATTAATTCTAAACATTATTAGGGAGATCGGGCTTTAAAAACCAAAAAGATTATTCAGGAGATCACGAGAAATAATAAAGAAATAGGTTTGTGGGAACTCTGTGTGAATATGAGCAGCAAAACAACTTCCTTCTTCTAGCATTATAAAGAAGAAGAGAATGCACTGCATTGAAAGATTTACAAATTTGCAGTGTGACGAATGTGCCATCTCCATTACGAACGGTCGTTTTACCAGACTGAGTGGCTCCGTCTCGTACTTGATTCTGAGCATGCGTGGTTTTTTTGCGCGTCGGAATTGCATACACATGAACGGAATTTCCGATCGAAACTTTTTCTGTTGGGAAAATTGAGAACATGCTCTCAGTCTTCTGCTGGCGGAAATTCGTCCAGCAAAAGTCAGACCTAGCATACACACGGTCGCATTTTCTGACCAAAAGCTCTCATTGGTCTTTTGCTGGCCGAATTTCCGATTGTGTGTACGGGGCATTAGGGAATTTTTTTTCTTTTTTCCTCTCTTTTCGTTGTGCTGTTATCTGCCTCCTCCCCCTCCCCCTTTGCCGGATATCCTCTGCGTTGGTAGTTGGTAGGAATTAAATATTAAGAGTATCAAGATGACCAAGATATCTTTGACTTCTTATAATGTGAAGGGGTTAAACAGTCCAGAGAAATGTATGAGATTATTAGCGGAACTGGGGTGACTCAAATCTCAGATTATTTTCTTACAAGAGACACATTTTAAAAGGATAGAATCCCAAAATTGGGAAACCGGAGATTTCCCACAGTGTACCATAGTGCCTCTCAGACCACAAAAGCAAATGGAGTATCAATTATCCTCGCAAAACAGATACAGTGGAAAGAATCTAACATAATTACAGATTATGCAGGACGTCTTCTTATTGTAAAGGGATTTCTGGGTGGGCAAAAGGTCACCTTAGTCAACTTATATTTACCAAATGAGGATCAAGTCATAGCCCTTAAGACATATTTAAATGTAGTACATCAAAATAAGGAAGGGGTTCTGATGGTGGGAGGGGATATGAATATGGCATTAGATCCTACTCTCGATGTCTTAAAGGGGGCCTCACATATATGCTATGCAAAATTGTGCAGAGGAAAGAGACTGCTACAAGATTTGCAATTAGTGGAAAGCTGGAGAACTCTCAATGTGCATGATAGGGATTACACATTTTTCTCAGCAAAACCTAAGACAAATACCAAAATTGATTATGTCTTCTTATCTCAGAATGTCCTGTCGTGTATATTGGGGGCCTTCATAGGCTCATTTACATGATCGGACCATGCACCGACTAATTGTGTCATAGAGTGGGGAGAGAGAGGTCCTCGGGAATGATATTGGAAGATTAATGAGACACTCCTAAAGAAACCAGAATATGAGAGACAAATACCCCAGGAATTAGAATCCTTTTTCATGAATAACAAATCAGAGGAAACAACCCCATTATGTATATGGGAAGCGCATAAATGCTATATTAGAGGAGTTCTTATATCCCTAGGAGAATATAGGAAACGTTCTCTGGACTCGAAGCTTGATTCCTTGCTCTGAGAAATCCGGGTACTTGAATTGGCACACAAGAAAGCCCTGGCGCAGCAGACCGAGGAGAAATAAGTGCATTTACGCGATTAATTAAATCTGTTATTAATGGATAAAGCAAAAGCTAAACTAGCTCAGTGTAGGCGAGCATTCTACAAATATGGGAACAAGCCAAGCAGGATGATGGCGAATGCGCTCAGAGAGACGAGAGCACAGAATTATATTGATCGTATTAAAACTCCTGGAGATGTATTAGTTAGTTCCTCACAGGCAATTGCAAAAGAATTTAGATACTCTTATACTAGTCTATATCACAGTGGTTCTCAACTCCAGTCCTCGGGACCCACCAACAGGTCAGATTTTAAGTATTACCTTGGGGAGTTGCAGACTAGAATACTGCAATCACTGAGCAGCAAGTGATATCACCTGTGATGTATTTCAGCTATCTTGCAAACCTGGCCTGTTGGTGGGTCCTGAGGACTGGAGTTGAGAACCACTGCTATATCAGATAGAGAGTCAAGCATCTGCTGTGAAGATATCTAATAAAGGGGAGGCGGCAAAGGAATATATATTGGCGTCAGGAATGCCTAAGATACCTGAAGAGGGAGCAGGGGATATAGATGGACCAATTACAATAGAGTAATTCACAGAAGCCCTTAAATCATTAAAAACAGGTAAGGCTCCAGGACCTGATGGGTATACCCTGCTCTATTATAAGACTTTTGTCGAAAAATTAGCACTGGAATTTTTAGCTGCGTTTAATTCGATATGGGAGGGACAAAGGATGCCCGTAGAGACATTAATGGCTCAAAATACAGTAATCCCTAAGGAGGGAAAAGATCCATCGCAATGTTCTAGTTTTTGACTAATTTCATTGTTAAACGTGGATCTTAAGATTCTAACGAAAATACTCGCCACTAGATTACTGATGTACATTCCTGCCCTAATACATCCTGATCAAGTGGGGTTTACCCCTGATAGAGAAGGCAGAGAAAACACGCAAAGGGTTCTAAGTGCAATACATTTCGCTCAATGTCATCAGAAACCTTTAGTGCTTATCTCTGCAGATGCAGAAAAAGCATTTGATAGAGTAGACTGGACATTCCTGACAGCCATTTTTAATTAAGGGAGAAGAACATAAGCTTGCGGCTTACGCAGATGATTTGTTATTTTTCATAACCTCTCCAGTTATATCGCTCCCATCCTTAATATCGGAAATGCACAAATATGGAGGGATGTCCAATTTTAAGGTAAACTACAGTTTACTAAATCAGAAGCAATGGGTGTAGAAGTAAACACTTTTACAAAATCAGTTATCCACTCATTTCACTTTTAGATGGACAGACTCCCATATAGGTTACTTAGGGACTAAAATACCAAACAAGTTAAATAGAGTGTTTGAACTCAATTTTGCTCCATTGGCATGACAGTTTAAATCAGATTTTCAGCGGTGGGACAAGGAAGTCTTGGTAGAATTAACATCATAAAAATGAATGTTATGCCAAGACTGCTATATCTGTTCCAGACCCTACCGATCAAGATTTCCCCAGGTTTTCTGAGAGATCTGAGAGCAAGGTTTGCGAGGTTCATATGGGTGGGAAAACCAGCGAGAGTGCACAGGGACATTTTAACTCTACCAAAAGAAAGAGGAAGGGTTGGATTCCCCCGACCCAGTCGGCTATTATGAAGCATCACACTTAGCACGCGTAACGAATTGGTGTACACTCCAAAAGGATAAGCCATGGATATGTATGGAACAAGCAGTGACCACCATACCCTTGGAGGGGATACCAAGGCTCTTGGATGCAGAGATACCTCAGGTTGTGATAAGACACCCTACAGTAGGTGCTACTCTTCGATCAGTTAAAAAGATATTTAAGAGAACGGAGGTGTCGATATATCCAAGCCCCATGATCCCAATCCTGGGAACCCCGAGCTTTGAACCAGGCCTGATAGATCAGGGGCTTAGGAATTTAAGACGACGAGGAGTTAGCAGGCTTCAACATTTCTCGATAGATAATCACGTGATGACTGGGGGGGAGATCGAACAAGAGTTCTCAGGGGAGCTAGACCCATTTAGGCTAACACAGCTTAAGGCTTTTCTCTGATCAATAACAACACTACTGTCAGTAGTACGTTCACCATCTAAATTTGAGCAGAGCCACTGAAACACTCACTCTCAGTTATGTACTCCCTGTTGGTTGAGTTGAAAGCCCCACAAGAATTGGCCCTTTTACAAGCATGGGAAAGAGACCTGGGGGTAACTTTTTCTGAGATACAGAAAAATAAGATCTTTAGATTTACACATAAGGCCTCAATGGCAGCTAAATACCAAGAAGGGGGGTAAAAAATCCTGACTAAATGGTACAGAACCCCATCGGTACTGAACCGGATATATCCACAAATATCCAACCTTTGCTGGCGATGTCAGGGTGCAGAGGGCACTATGATGCACATATTCTGGGAATGCCCTGGACTGAAAGAATTTTGGAAGATGGTCTCTGAAACAATTAAAGAAATTACTGAAGTGTCTCTTGGGGAAAATCCAGCAGCTTATTTGCTGCATGATATCCCGATATCTATTGAAAAATACAAAAACTCCCTTTTGAGGCATTTGCTGACTGCAGCAAAAGCCTGTATTGCGATTCTCTGGAAAAGTATTGCATCCCCAACTAGATCACACTGGCTTGGCAGAATAACAGAAATTCAGCAAATGGAAAATCTTACCATAATGTTGAGAGAGCAAGAGGATAAATACTGAAAGGTTTGGACTCCCTATATTATATATAGGGAACAAAATTCCTAAATAAAAGCTATAAATCTTGTATTAATAAGTGATTTCGAGAGACGCGGGGAGGGGAGTGGTGGGGGGGGGGTGGGGGTAAGGGGAAAAGGGGAGGATATGGAGGGGCAGAGTAGAATACTTTCTCTTTTTCTTTTTTTTTAAATATATCTTTTTTTGTTTTCTTTTTTTAAATTTTTGGCAGTTTTGGTGGATCTCTTACATGGAGGACAATCAGGGTTGTTCCTGGGTAAGGAAAAAATAACAAGGGTAGAACAAAGTGGCTTCTTATCGGTTCATTAAAGATATGTGAATAAACGATAAACCATTCGGTAGATAATATAATTTATTTTATTGTCTGTTGTGAAGAGGGTAGTTGTTAAACAGAGGGTATGATGTACTGATATTGATATATATTGTTGTAAAACTATCTTTGTGAAAAAATAAAGAATTTATAAAAAAAAACAAAAACGCTTTCTCTGCATCCAAAGAGAGAAGCAGAGAAGGCGTTTTGTGGAATTCGACCCATTGCATGAGGTCTATAATCCTCTTGGTGCATCGGATGCCTGTCGTTGTGGTATGAAGCAACTTGGTCGGCATGTATTAGTGTGGGGATATGCTTTGAGATGCATGATGCGAGTATTTTTGCGTATATTTTAAGGTCCGTGTTTAGGAGCGATATGGGTCAGTAGTTGGCAGGTTGGTCATGGCGCTTACCCGGCTTTGTGATGGTGACAATAAGGGCCTCTAAGGACTCTTTTGGGATGCCTCCCGTTTGCATAGTGTGATTGAATGATTTACATAAGTAAGTATAGTGTTAGAACGTCTGCGAATGTCTTAAAGTATTCATTACAAAAGCCATCTGGTCCCGGTAATTTGTGTAGTGGGAGTGATCGGATTGCTTTGAAGATCTCCGTTTCAGAAAGCGGAGCGTTAAACTCCTCTAGTTGGTCTGTTGTGAGGGCAGGTAGTTGTAACGAGTTGAGGAATCATGGGATTTGAGTAGGGTCAGGGCTAGGGGATTCTGTAGAGGCATTTAAATTATACAGGGATTCATGAAATTCTTTAAAGCAATTGGCAAAGTCTGTGGAGTTACTGACCCTCAGTCCTTGGGCTGAATGCATGTAAGGAATTTTGGATGCAGCTAATTTGCATTTTACCTGTTTGCCTAACAGGGCACCTGGCCTATTCTCATGAGCGTACCAATTTACACGTAACTGTTTTATGTGAAAATCGAATGAAGCATGTAGGAAGGTGCGGAGTTCCTCTCTAAGTTTACGTAAGTGGGCAGTGTCTGAGTTATTAGGGGAGGTTTTGTTTGATTTTTCAAGAGTTCGGATCTTTTCGAGAAAACTGTTATATTTTTCAGCTCATATACTTTTCTCACAGGCTTCAAGTCGTATGAAGGCTTTATGCGAATTCCAAAGCAGTACATCATTTGATATAGAATTTGCGTTAAACGTTAAGTATGACTCTAGCTCCTTTTTGATCTCTTCCTGACACACAGGATTGGATAGAAGAGATGTGTTCATGCGCCAGGTGGAGAATTGCTTATTTCGGTTAGCTGTTAGGGTTATCGTAACAGGCGCATGATCTGACCATGTTATCAAGCCTATTTCGGCTTGAGAGATGGATTGCAGAGTGCTTTTGTGTATCAGGAAGAGATCAATCCTGGAGTAGGATTTTTGTGCAGTTGAATAGAAGGTGTAGTCCTTCTCTGACCCATATAAGCACCGCCAGGCATCATATAAATCTTCCAATTGCAAAAGTGTGGAAAGGGCAGTGGGGCGTTGTCGGTTTTGGTTGGAGGAGTCAAGTGATTTGTCGATAATGTCATTGAAGTCTCCACACAGGATTATTCGATCTTTGGGATAGTGAGAGATTTTGTTAATTATTGTTTAGAAAAATCGTTTCTGTTGAGAATTAGGGGCGTAGACATTAGCTATAACGAGTGGAACTTTATCAAATAGTGCGTCTAGTATCACATATCTGCCACAAGGGTCTATATCAATATGGTTGATTTGGAAGGCTAAGGACTTGCGCACAGCTATCATGACTCCTCATACCTTTGGGAGGGCATTAGCGAAAAAGGTGTGGGGGTATAGATAATGTTGACAAGAGGGAGGTTTTTCCTTTTTAAAGTGCATTTCCTGAACACACAATATGTCTGTTTTTTGAGAGATGGCTTCTTGCCAGAGTCTAGATCTTTTGAAGGGCTGTTGAGGCCTTTTGCGTTGATGGTGGTAATGCGGATAGGCATTGTAAGGAGAGTAGGTGGTGTTAGACGGGTACAATGCAGGAGCTCAGGGGGGGTAAGTGTGCTTCAAACTAGGTGTTGAGCAGGGGGGGATAAGGAACGGTTTTCTGATTGAGATTAGTACCAGTAATAACAATAGTGTATGGCTAAACAAGTTAGGCACAGCAAGTACTAGAATTAACAATAACAAATGAACTGTGTGTAGGCTATGTGCTTAGTACACTACGTGCCACGGGTGTGTAGTAACAATCAAAGAATAAGTTAAACTAGGAATCAGAACAAGGCATAGAATCTGCCTCTCAGGTCTCAGAGCATGTATATACAAAAGAACCAGACATCCTTGTAGAGGAATGAAAGAAGATAATAGAGCATAGAGCATAGCTATAAATGCAGTGAGTGCACCAGGTGGGATGTACTCCGTCAGAGAGCATGTTAATCAAGCTCAGTGGGTTGCATTATCTCTAGAATTGCTGGGTGGTGATGGGGGTAGCAGTCCCCAGTTATGAAGCTTTATGTAGCCATCTTTCAGGGAGGAGATGGTAATTTGCCTTTGCGTTACCAACAATTTGGTGGGGAAGCCCCAGCGATAAAACACCATGCGGTCCCGCAGGATCATAGTAATGGGGGAGAATTATTTTCTCAGTTTAGATGTTGTGGCAGAGAGGTCCTGAAAGAGAGCTACACCAGCATATGGAGGAGAGAGCGAGTGAGAGGTTCGCGCCGCTCTTAGTAGGCGCTCCTTAATATGGTAGAAGTGGACCCGAGTTAGGACGTCCCTAGGGACGGTGTTAGGTAAATGCGCTGATTTAGGAATCCTATGTGCTCTGTCCATCAATAAGTCTCTAGGTGAAAGATCAGGGATGAGCTTCAAGAATAATTGTTGTAGGTAGGGTATGTGCTCTTGTGCTTTTTACAGCTTCAGGAACCCCTCTTGTATTATTATTATTGCGATGGGAGCAGTCTTCTAAATCCTCCACTTTTAATTGTAGTTGGCGGATCATGTCTTGTTCTGCATGCGCATCTACCATTTCATCATGAGCTTTAATGACCGTTCCTAACTGGGATTCTATATGATCTGTGCGATCTTCAATACCATCAATCCTTTTGGCGAGATGGGACACAGAGGAGCGCAGCTCATTCTGTATTCCTATTTGAAGGGAGAGTAACATTAGCTTTAATTGTGCTTTCAGAAGCAGGTGCATCTGAGGCTGGGAAAGCAGATAGGAGGACTGTGTGACATGCTGTCACGTCTGCCTGTGAATCCTGCCTGTCTGCCCAGTGATGAATCTGCTGCTCTCTTACCTCAATCAGTTATGGGAGAGCTGTCAGGCTGCTGGGCAGATTCTTCCATGTCCGACAGGGCTTCCGATGCTGGGTGAGGCTGCAGCTGTGTGTGAGGAGGAGGAGGAGGAGAGCGACCGTCTTCCTTAGCGCCATTTTGGCTGTGCATGCCCGCCAGTGAGGTGAAGTAGTCGCTCAGACAGCGTGGTCCTTGTGCCCGATAGGTTTTCCTGGACATAGCCTGTGGAATGCCCTGTAGTTGCGCCCATTTGTGGAGCAGTGATTGGGCGTCTGTGTGGCTTTTAGCCGCTGCTGAGACACGGAGAAGCGAGGATATTCAGAGCCAAGCAGCCATCTCGGTCAGCAGCTAGGACACGCCCCCACCACTGTTTTGTATTTTGATTATTTTGGTTAGAATCTTCTGTTCTGTTTGGATGGTCTAATAGCAGCACCATCTTTAATATAATGCATAGTTAGGGTGTGCCACCCAAGTATTTGTTTGTCTGTTATATGGGTCCTGACTAGGGATGAGCTTCCTGTTTCAGTCGAACCCATGTTCGACTCGAACATCGTGTGCTTGGTCATTCGCTGAATTACGAACGATAGGGGCCATTCGCGCCAAATTCGAGCGGCATCGCAGTGCATTGCTGGCTGATGATTGGCCAAGCATGCACTATGACCCGCATGCTTGGCCAATCACAGCGCTGTGTGTACAGAGAGCCGTAATTGGCCAAAGCCAAGGAGGCTTTGGCCAACTATGGCTCAGGGGGTTTAGTACACACCCCACACTATATAAGGCCGCCTGCACATCGGCCCTGTGTAGTGTGTTCCGGCTTGGAGACAGAGATAGAGAGAGAGAGAGAGAGACAGTGTCATTTGATTTAAGTTAGATAGAGTAGGCAGGTCGAGTCAGTTAGCTGCAGTTGCAGTGTATATATATGCATCCCAGGTGTTGTGTGTGTGTATATATATATATATATTATACATACACACACACACACACACACACACACACACACACACACACACACACACACACACACACACACACTGTATTCAGTTTAGCTAGATCCTGTTCTTCTCTTCCTAATATACTGAAAGGCAGGCGTTTTTACAGTATTTCCAGTTACTGTACTGTGTACTCTGCACAGTTGCACCTACAGTATAGCTACCTGCAGCCAGGTGCTTATGTAGGCTCTTTGAAGTATTTCCAGTTACTGTACTGTGTACCCTGCACAGTCTCACCTACAGTATAGCTACGTGCAGCCAGGTGCTTGGATAGGCTCTTGACGTATTTCCAGTTACTGTACTGTGTACCCCGCACAGTTGCACCTACAGTATATCTACCTGCAGCCAGGTGCTTGTGTAGGCTCTTGAAGTATTTACAGTTACTGTACTGTGTACCCTGCACAGTCTCACCTACAGTATAGCTACCTGCAGCCAGGTGCTTGTGTAGGCTCTTTGAAGTATTTCCAGTTACTGTACTGTGTACCCTGCACAGTTGCACCTACAGTATAGCTACCTGCAGCCAGGTGCTTGTGTAGGCTCTTTGAAGTATTTCCAGTTACTGTACTCTGTACCCTGCACAGTCTCACCTACAGTATAGCTACCTGAAGACAAGTGCAGGAGTTATCATACTAATAATACTACAGGCAGGCAGTTGATTCTGCTAGCTGCAGTATAATCGGTATATATATATATATATATATATATATATATATATATATATATATATATATATATATATATATATATATATATATATATATATATATATATATATATATATATATATATATATATATATATACACATCCCTGTTTTGTGTAGCTCACTGCAGGCCATAAGTATGTCTGGAAGGCCAACAAGGAGAGGTAGACAGTCACAAGCCAATAAAAGAGGGCAAGCAGGCTCTGCGTCTAGAGGCAATAGTGCTGGTCGTGGACACGGTGCATCCTCATCAGCACGTGGCCGTGGGACACGCTTGGCCTTTTTTTCGGCAGCTGACCGTGTTGAGCCGCAACATGCGGAAGACTTGGTTGAGTGGATGACCAAGCCGTCCTCATCCTCCTCATCCTCTCTCACCCAGGCTCAGGGTACTTTGTCTGGCAAAGCAGCTGCCAACACGGCCTTTCCCCTTGGCTCAATGGCATCAGTGACTCCTTCCCTAGCTCCACCATGTCCTCCTGAGGAGTCCCTCGAACTGTTTGACCCCAGTGTTGGGTACATGCTCCAGGAGGATGCCCAGCGTTTAGAAGGCTCTTATGATGATACTGAGCTAGATGAAGGCAGTAACGTGAGCACGGACAGAGGGGGTGCCCAAGAAGGACAGCAATCTGGCAGTGAGGTTCCCCCTGCTGCAGCATACTGCCAGGTTTGCTCCAGTGTCGAGGAGGGAGGGGATGATGTCGCTGACTCCACGTGGGTGCCTGATAGGAGAGAGGAGGAGGAGGAGGCACATCACCAACGAGGCAGGATTCCCTCCAGGGGCCAGCCTAAGGGCAGCACACTGACTGCATCACACCGCAGAGCTCCGAATGTGCAGGGCGCTGCTGTCTGTGCGCGTTATTCCAAAAGTTCTTTGGTGTGGGCCTTTTTTGAGACGAATGCATCAGATTGCACCGCTGCTATTTGCAACATATGTTTCAAGCATATCTTGCGTGGCCAAAACATCTCCCGCTTGGGCAGCACATGCTTGACCAGACATATGTTGACCTGCCATGCAGTTCGTTGGCAAGCGTACCTAAAAGACCCACACCAAAGAACAAAGAGGACCTCTCCTTGCTCCTCATCAGCTGGGATCTCCAACCTCACTATACCTTCAGTCCTCTCTGAGACCTGCACTGAGAGGAATGAAGGTGTAGAATTAGGTGTGTCACAGCCAAGTACTTGCGGGCAATCTGCTATCAATACACCAACGTCAGATTGTACCAGGCAAATTTCCCTGCCCCAGCTGCTGCACCACAGAAAGAAGTTCACTCCCAGCCATCCACATGCCCAGCGGTTGAATGCTAGCTTGGCAAAATTGCTAGCACTTCAACTGCTACCTTTTCAGTTGGTAGACTCTGCCCCCTTCCGTGAGTTTGTGGAATGTGCGGTTCCTCAGTGGAAGGTACCCAAACGGCACTTTTTCTCACGAAAGGCGATTCCGGCTCTCTACTGGCATGTGGAAGGCAATGTCTTGGCCTCGCTGGACAGGGCGGTAAGGTGCATATTACCACTGACTCATGGTCCAGCAGCCATGGACAGGGACATTACCTAAGTTTCACGGCGTATTGGGTGACTCTAATGGCAGCTGGGAAGGATGCAGTACAAGGTGAAGTAGTGTTGGAGGTTGTTCCGCCACCATGCCTCCAAAATTCCACTACTGATGATTCTGACACACCTCTCTCCTCCACCCCCTCCTCCTCTTCTTCCTCCATGGTCTCTTCCTGTGCTTTGTCCTCTGAATCAGCGGTGCTCCGTAGGCATTCAAGGGGCCACGCAAGTATGCAGGCCAAAAGATGCCATGCGGTGCTTGAGCTGGTGTGCTTGGGGGACAGGAGCCACACAGGGGCAGGTTCAGAGGTGGTTGACGCCACCCCAACTTAAGGCAGGAATGGTGGTTTGCGACAATGGCACCAACCTCCTCTCTGCCCTCCAACAGGGACAACTGACCCATGTGCCCTGTTTGGCTTACGTCCTTAACTTGGTGGTGCAGTGGTTCTTGGGCAGGTACCCAGGCTTACAGGATGTCCTGAGGCAGGCCAGGAAAGGCTGTGTGCATTTCCGCCAGTCATATAATGCCAGTGCTCGGCTGGCAGACCTCCAAAAGGAATTTAACCTGCCCAAGAACCGCCTAATCTGTGACATGCTCACCAGGTGGAACTCAACGTTGGCCATGCTGCAGCGGCTGCACACGCAGCAGAGGGCCATCAATGAGTACCTGTGCGACTATGGCACCAGGACAGGGTCAGGGGAGTTTGTTTTTTTTCCCACGCCAGTGGGCCATGATCAGGGATGCATGCACTGTCCTGTCATCATTTGAAGAGGCCACGAGGATGGTGAGCAGTGACAGTGCATGCATCAGTGACACTGTCCTCCTTGTCCACCTGTTGGAACACATGCGGCATGGAATAATGGACAAGGCACTTGAGGCAGAACAGAGCCAGGAAGAGGAGGACTTCCTTAGCTCTCAAGGCCCCCTTTATCCAGACAGTGTTCCTGCGTGCCCACCGATCACACAGGAAGAGGATGAGGAGGATTGTGTCAGCATGGAGGTGGAGACTGGCACTCAGCAGCAGTCTTTAAGGGATCATTTACAGTCCCAAGAAACCCATGGACTTGTACGTGGCTGGGAGGAGGTGGCTGCGGATCATGTCGTCCTCAGCGACCCAGAGGACTCCGGACCGAATGTCTCAGCAAACCTACACTGCATGGCCTCCCTGATCCTGCAAAGCCTGCGGAAGGATCCTCGTATTCGTGGTATCAAGGAGAGGGATCAATACTGGCTGGCAACCCTCCTTGATCCATGTTACAAGGGTAAGGTTGCGGACCGTATCTTGCCATCGCAGAGGGAGCAGAGGATGAAACATCTTCGGGAGGCCTTGCAGTAAGGTCTGTGCAATGCGTTCCCAGAGACTGGGAGGTTACAAACTCCTGTTCCTGGACAATGTGTTGCTGAGGCTTTGGTCAGTCAAAGAAGGAGCGGTGGGGAAGGTGGCCGTCTGACTGATGCGTTCAGACAATTTTTTAGTCCGCAGCCCCAAGGTATGATCGGTTCCAGCAACCATCGCCAGCGTCTGTTTTACATGGTGCAGGAATACCTAGGGGCAAGATCTGACTTGGACACCTTTCCCACCGAAATTCCTCTGGGTTACTGGGTCTTGAGGATGGATCACTGGCCAGAGCTTGCACAGTATGCAATTGAGCTACTGACCTGTCCTGCATCCAGCGTTCTTTCGGAACGCACATTCAGTGCTGCTGGAGGCTTTGTAACCGATCACAGGGTGCGTCTGTCCACCGACTTGGTCGATCAATTGACCTTCATAAAAATGAATCAGTCTTGGATCACCACCAGCTACCAAGCACCTGATGCTGATGTAACCGAATAATTTTTTTAGAAATGTCAGATCCCTTCAAGACTGCCTATGCTGATGCTGAGTGACTATTTTGTTATGCTAAGTGATTATCCTCTTCCTCCTCAATGATCATGCTGATAGCTTGTAAGAACATTTTTGGTTCTGGGTGCCGCCACCAGTGGCTGAGGCCCAATTTTTCATCCCCTGTTTAACAGGGGCGTGTAATTACAATTTTTGACGCAATACTTTGCAGCAGGGCTCGTTCCTGCGCTAAAAAACTAGATTATCTGTGAGGAGTTGCAGTGTTGTGGCACCAGCACCAGTGCCTAAGGCCTAATTTTTCTGCCCCTGTTCAACAGGGACATGTAATTACAATTCTTGATCTAATATTTCACAGCAAGGCCCGTTACAGCGCCCACCAAGAGTAACTGTGAGAACTTACATTGTTGTGGCACCAGCACCACCACCATCACCAAAGACCCAATTTTTCTGCCCCCATTCAACAGGGGCATGTAATTACAATTCTCGATCTAATATTTCACAGCAGGGCCCTGTGAGGGCTTACAGTGTTGTGGCAACACCAACACCTAAGGCCCAAATTTCTACAGAGTATATAGGGCAGGACCCTACTTTCAAACATCCAACTTACAAACGACTCCTACTTGCAAACAGAAGGAGACAACAGGAAGTGAGATGAAATCTTCCCCTAGGAAGGGAAATTTTCTCCTGTAAGGGTTAATATGGGAAAAACGTTTCTCCTTTTCACTGATGCTTTATCAACAATCCTTGTTTCACTAAAAACCCCAAATTTTCAAAAAACATTTGTCATTGGGACAGAAAGTGAGGTGAAATCTTCTGAAGAGGAGCACAGGCAGCAAAACAAATGTCACAGGGGTGATAACCCATCCCTATGTTTTCCAAAAAGTTTAAAATAGATTTTTTTGGCTGGAGCTAAACACGTTAAAAATGTACCAGTTCAAAATTACAAACAGATTCTACTTAACAACAAACCTACAGTCCCTGCCTTGTTTGCACCACCTGTATACTGCTGTTCAGAGTATATAGGGCCTGGGGGCCCCACGTCTTTCCTTTTTTTAATCTGGGTGCGGGGTTCCCCTTAATATCCATACAAGACCCAAAGGGCCTGGTAATGGACTGGGGGGTACCCATGCCGTTTGTCTCAGTGATTTTCATCCATATTGCCAGGACCCGACATTACATAAAAGCCGCAAGCAGTTTTAAATGACTTTTATTCCTTTAAAAATGTAATTTTGTGCAGGGACTGTTCTAAGCACGGGAAACACGTGCCACTTTACAAGCATACTATAGACACCCCCCAGGTATGATATTTAAAGGAATATTTCACTTTCATTTTTTTTACTTTAAGCATCATTAAAATCACTGCTCCCGTTTTTAAAACTTTTTTTTTGTATTGATATATGTCCCCTGGGGCAGGACCTGGGTCCCCAAACCCTTTTTAGGACAATACCATGCAAATTAGCCTTTAAAATGAGCACTTTTGATTTCGAACATTCGAGTCCCATAGACGTCAATGGGGTTCTAACGTTCGTGCAAATTTTTCTGGTGCGAACCGAACTGGGGGGTGTTCGGCTCATCATTATATGAGGTCCGCCTATGGTTGCCACCTCATCCCTTTAAACTCAAACACATATCACCTTAATCAGCCACAGAACCTGTGTAATTGATAATTAAACTCACTTGGTACCTTATCTGCATTTAAGTAGCCTCAGAACCTGTGTAATTCATATGTGTTCGGGTTTAAAGGGATGAGGTGGCAACTCTAGGTCCGTCCCAGAACTGTGGTGCGATCTGCATCGGATGACAGATGACTGTCCCTGCACAAAATGACATTTTTAAAGGAAAAAACGTCATTTAAAACTGCTTGCAGCTTTAATGTAATGTCAGGTCCTGGCAATATGGATGAAAATCAATGAGACAAACGGCATGGGTACCCCCCAGTCCATCACCAGGCCCTTAGGGTCTTGTATGGATATTAAGGGGAACCCCGCACCCAAATTTAAAAAGGAAAGGTGTGGGGCCCCCAGGCCCTATATACTCAGTATACAGGCGGTGCAAACAAGACAGGGACTGTAGCTTTGTTGTTAAGTAGAATCTGTTTGTAATTTTGAACGGGTACATTTTTAACGTGTTTAGCTCCAGCCAAAAAATCTATTTTAAGCTTTTTTGGAAAACATAGGGAAGGGTTATCACCCCTGTGACATTTTGTTTTGCTGTCTGTGCTCCTCTTCAGAAGATTTCACCTCACTTTTTGTCCCAATGACAAATGTTTTTTGAAAATTTGGGGTTTTTAGTGAAACAAGGATTGGTGATAAAGCATCAGTGGAAAGGAGAAACGTTTTTCCCATATTAACTCCTACAGGAGAGAATTTCCCTTCCTAGGGGTAGATTTCATCTCACTTCCTGTTGTCTCCTTCCGTTTGCAAGTAGGAGTCGTTTGTAAGTTGGATGTTTGAAAGTAGGGGCCTGCCCTATATACTCAGCAGAAAATTGGGCCTTAGGTGTTGTAGTGGCCACAACACTGTAAGCCCTCACAGGGCCCTGCTGTGAAATATTAGATCAAGAATTGTAATTACATGCCCCTGTTGAACAGAGGCAAAAAAATTGGGCCTTTGGTGATGGTGGTGGTGGTGCTGGTGCCACAACACTGCAAGTTCTCACAGTTACTCTTGGTGGGCACAGAAACGTGCCGTGCTGTGAAATATTAGATCAAGAATTCTAATTACATGTACCTGTTGAACAGGGGCTGAAAAATTGGGCCTTAGGCACTGGTGCTGGTGCCACAACACTGCAACCCCTCACAGATACTCTAGTTGGAGCGCAGGAACTAGCCCTGCTGCAAAGAATTGCACCAAAAACTGTAATTACACGCCCCTGTTAAACAGGGGCTGAAAAATGGGGCCTTAGGCACTGGTGACGGTGCCCAGAACCAAAAATGTTCTTACAAGCTATCAGCATGATCATTGAGGAGGAAGAGGATAATTACTCAGCATAACAGGATAGTCACTCAGCATCAGCATAGGCAGTCTTTAAAGGGGTCTGACATTTCAAAAAAAAATATTCGGTTACATCAGCATCAGGTGCTTAGTAGCTGGTGGTGATCCAAGACTGATTCATTTTTATGAAGGTCAGTCGATCGACCGATTCGGTGGACAGACGCACCCTGTGATCGGTTACAAAGCCTCCAGCAGCACTGAATGTGCGTTCCGAAAGAACGCTGGATGCAGGACAGGCCAGTAGCTCAATTGCTCTGGCCAGTGATTCATCCTCAACACCCAGTAACCCAGAGGATTTTCAGTGGGAAAGGTCTCCAAGTCAGATCTTGCCCCTAGGTATTCCTGCACCATGTAAAACAGACGCTGGCGATGGTTGCTGCAACCGATCATACCTTGGGGCTGCAGACTAAAAAATTGTCTGAAGACATCGCTCAGATGGCTAGCGCTCCTTCTTTGACTGACCAAAGCCTCAGCAATATGTTGTCCAGAAATAGGAGTTTGTAACCTCCCAGTCTCTGGGAACGCGTTGCACAGACCTTTCTGCAAGGCCTCCCGAAGATGTTTCATCCTCTGCTCCCTCTGCGACGGCAAAATAAGATCCGCAACCTTACCCTTGTAACGTGGATCAAGGAGGGTTGCCAGCCAGTGTTGTTCCTTCTCCTTGATATCACGAATACGAGGATCCTTCCGCAGGCTTTGCAGGATCAGGGAGGCCATGCAGTGTAGGTTTGCTGAGGCATTCGGTCCGGAGTCCTCTGGGTCACTAAGGATGACATGGTCCGCAGCTACCTCCTCCCAGCCACGTACAAGTCCATGTGTTTCCTGGGACTGTAAATGATCCCTTAAAGACTGCTGCTGATGCTGAGTGCCAGGCTCCACCTCCATACTGACACAATCCTCCTCCTCCTGTGTGATGGGCGGGCACGCAGGAACACTGTCTGGATAAAGGGGGCCTTGAGATCTAAGGAAGTCCTCCTTTTCCTGCCTCTGTTCTGCCTCAAGTGCCCTGTCCATTATTCCAAGCAGCGTGTGCTCCAACAGGTGGATAAGAGGAACAGTGTCACTGATGCATGCACTGTCACTGCTCACCATCCTCGTGGCCTCCTCAAATGGTGTCAGGACAGTCCATGCATCCCTGATCATGGCCCACTGGCGTGGGGAAAAAAAAAAACAAGCTCCCCTGACCATGTCCTGGTGCCATAGTCGCATAGGTAGTCATTGATGGCCCTCTGCTGCGTGTGCAGCCGCTGCAGCATGGCCAACATTGAGTTTCAGCTGGTGGGCATGTCACAGATTAGGCGGTTCTTGGGCAGGTTAAATCCCTTTTTGGAGGTCTGCCAGCTGAGCACTGGCATTATATGACAGGCGGAAATGCACACAGACTTTCCTGGCCTGCCTCAGGACATCCTGTAAGCCCGGGTACCTGCCCAAGAACCGCTGCACCACCAAGTTAAGGACGTGAGCCAAACAGGGCACATGGGTCATTCGTCCCTGTCGGAGGGCGGAGTGGAGGTTGGTGCCATTGTCGCAAACCACCATTCCTGCCTTAAGTTGGCATGGCGTCAACCACCTCTGAACCTGCCCCTGCAGAGCTGACAGAACCTCTGCCCCAGTGTGGCTCCTGTCCCCCAAGCACACCAGCTCAAGCACCGCATGGCATTTTTTGGCCTGCATACTTGCGTAGCTCCTTGAACGCCTACGAAACACCGCTGGTTCTGAGGACAAAAGCACAGGAAGAGGCCATGGAGGAAGAAGAAGAGGAGGGGGTGGAGGAGAGAGGTGTGTCAGAATCATTAGTAGTGGCATTTTGGAGGCGTGGTGGCGGAACAACCTCCAACACTAATGCACCTTGTCCTGCATCCTTCCCAGCTGCCAGCAGAGTGACCCAATTCGCCGTGAAACTTAGGTAACGTCCCTGTCCATGCCTGCTGGACCATGAGTCAGCAGTAATATGCACCTTACCGCTGATCGCCCTGTCCAGCGAGGCATGGACATTGCCTTCCACATGCCGGTAGAGAGCCTTCCGTAAGAAAAAGTGGCGTTTGGGTACCTGCCACTGAGGAACCACACATTCCACAAACTCATGGAAGGGGGGAGAGTCTACCAACCGAAAAGGTAGCAGTTGAAGTGCTAGCAATTTTGCCAAGCTAGCATTCAACCACTGGGCATGTGGATGGCTGGGAGTGAACTTCTTTCTGCGGTGCAGCAGCTGGGGCAGGGAAATATGCCTGGTATAATCTGACGTTGGTGTCCTGAAAGAAGATTGCCCACAAGTACTTGGCTGTAACACACCTAATTCTACACCTTCATTCCTCTCAGTGCAGCTCTCAGAGAGGACTGAAGGTATAGTGGGGTTGGAGATCTCAGCTGATGAGGAGCAAGGAGAGGTCCTCTGTCAGACTTCCACGTAGCAGACAGGTGAGCCGTAGCAGGGGGAGGCCTCCCTTACGTATCTGGTTCCGGGCCCCTGGTAGTATGGACAGGAGGCACGGGAGCACAGAATGGTATGAGAGCCTGGCGGGTTAGTTGCAGAAGGATCCCGGTAAAGGTGGTTATAAAGATCACCAGTTAACTGAAGCACAGGCAGTAGAAGCAGAGCAAGAGTGGAGCAGGCAGGTCGGGTCACAGGCAGAGGTCGGCAACAGACGGGCAACATAGTACAGAGGAGCAGGCAGATTCGTAATCAGGACAGTCCGGGATCAGTGGCAGGCAGCAAGCAAGGAGGAATCAAAGACAGGCCGGTGGTCAGGAGATCAGGTACAACAGGAAACAGGTGCAGGGATACAGCTGAAGATCGGACAGCACCGAGCCCCCTGTGCAGACGGCCTAAATAGGCAGATTAGCGCCAAACACCGGGCGCGCGTGCACGCCAATGCGCGCCAGTGCACACCACCGCACACACGCACGTGCCCGCACACCGGCACCCACGCGGCGCGCACGGGAATGCGCGCGCGCTGACGCGCCCCAATGCACCGCGATGCCCACCAACAGCGTGTCTGCCCAAGGGAGCTCTCTGACATCCTCTTAGTTCTTTGGTGTGGGTCTTTTAGGTACGCTTGCCAACGAACTGCATGGCAGGTCAACATATGTCTGGTCAAGCATGTGGTGCCCAAGCAGGAGATGTTTTGGCCACGCGCGATACGTTTGAGACATATGTTGCAAATAGCAGTGGTGCGATCTGATGCACTCGTCTCAAAAAAGGCCCACACCAAAGAACTTTTGGAATAACGCGCAGAGACAGCAGCGTCCTGCACATGCGGAGCTTTGCCATGTGATGCAGTCAGTGTGCTGCCCTTATGCTTGCCCCTGGAGGGCATCCTGCCTCGTTGGTGATGTGCTTCCTCCTCCTCCTCCTCTCTCCTATCAGGCACCCACGTTGAGTCAGTGACCTCATCATCCCCTCCCTCTTCATCACTGGAGCAAACCTGGCAGTATGCTGCAGCAGGGGGAGCATGATTGCCAGATTGCTGTCCTTCTTGGGCACCCCCTCTGTCCGTGCTCACGTTACTGCCTTCATCTAGCTCAGTATCATCATCAGAGCCTTCTAAACTCTGGGCATCCTCCTGGAGCATGTAACCAACACTGTGGTCAAACAGTTTGAGGGACTCCTCAGGAGGACATGGTGGGGCTAGGGAAGGAGTCACTGATGCCATTGAGCTGAGGGAAGAGGCTGCGTTGGCAGCTACATTGCCAGACAAAGTACCCTGAGCATGGGTGAGAGAGGATGAGGAGGGTGAGGATGGCTTGGTCATCCACTCGACCAACTCTTCCGCATGTTGCGGCTCAACACGGCCAGCTGCCGAAAAAAAAGCCAAGCGTGTCTCACGGCCATGTGCTGATGAGGATGCACCGTGTCCACGACCAGCACTGTTGCCTCTAGACACAGAGCCTGCTTGCCCTCTTTTATTGGCTTGTGACTGCCTGCCTCTCCTTGTTGGCCTTCCAGACATACTAATGGCCTGCAGTGAGATGTAGCTGCACTAAACTGGGATATATATATATGTAGCACTAACTCTCGGTGGAGCTGCTGGTTTAAGCGGGTCTGTTACCTTCACTTTGCTTCCCTCTGTTTCACCGCCACCGGGTCTAGGGTTCCGTTGAGTTTACTTCTGGACGACACACGCACCAACACTGGAGTACGTTTTCAATGCTTTATTCAACAGACAAACTTAAGAAGCAGCAGGAAAGAGGCGGAAAAGGAAACTTTCAGGAGAAACTCAAATATCTTCTTGTAGAATCTTAGCGACAAATAGGGATGAGCTTCGTGTTCGAGTCGAACCCATGTTCGACTCGAACATTGGCTGTTCGTACGTTCCGAACATTATGGGCTGTTCGCGGCAAATTCGTGTGGCGCGTCACGGCCCATAATTCACTGCGGCATCGCAGTGCATTGCTGGCTGATGATTGGCCAAGCATGCATTATGACCCGCATGTTTGGCCAATCACAGCGTCGTCGGTAGAGAGAGCTGTAATTGGCCAAAGCCAGGGTGGCTTTGGCCAATTATGGCTCAGGGGGTTTAGAACACGCCCCACAATATATAAGGCACGGCGGCCCTGTGTAGTGTGTTCCGGCGTGCTTAGATAGAGGGAGAGAGACAGTGTCATTTCATTTCAGTTAGCTAGATTAGGCAGGACAGTCAGCGAGTTAGCTGCACTTATAGTGTATTGTGTATATATATGCATCCCAGGTGTTGCATATATATATATATATATATATATATATATATATATATATATATATATATATATATATACACTGTATTCAGCTTAGCTAGATCCGTTCCTGTTATCCTCTTACTGACAGGCAGGCTTGTCTTGTTACATTATTTACAGCTACCTGAAGAAAATTGCTGGTGTTCTCTTGAAGTTAGTGTGGTGCGACCTGCTCACAGTGTTCAGCTAAACTTACCAGTTATTTTTTTGTGAGCTCTGCACAGTGTTCATCTAAAGCTACAAGTTAGTGCAGTGCGTCCTGCTCACAGTGTTCAGCTAAAACTACAAGTTAGTGTAGTGAGACCTCTGCACAGTGTTTATCTAAAGCTTCAAGTTAGTGCAGTGCGTCCTGCTCACAGTGTTCAGCTAAAACTACAAGTTAGTGTAGTGAGACCTCTGCACAGTGTTCAGCTAAAACTACAAGATAGTGTGGTGCGTCCTCCTCAGAGTGTTCAGCTAAAACTACAAGTTAGTGCAGTGCGTCCTGCTCACAGTGTTCAGCTAAAACTACAAGTTAGTGCAGTGCGTCCTGCTCACAGTGTTCAGCTAAAACTACAAGTTAGTGTGGTGCGTCCTCCTCACAGTGTTCAGCTAAAACTACAAGTTAGTGCAGTGCGTCCTGCTCACAGTGTTCAGCTAAAACTACAAGTTAGTGTAGTGAGACCTCTGCACAGTGTTCATCTAAAGCTACAAGTTAGTGCAGTGCGTCCTGCTCACAGTGTTCAGCTAAAACTACAAGTTAGTGTAGTGAGACTTCTGCACAGTGTTCAGCTAAAACTACAAGTTAGTGTGGTGCGTCCTGCTCACAGTGTTCAGCTAAACCTACAAGTTATTTTTTTGCGAGCTCTGCACAGTGTTCATTTAAAGCTACAAGTTAGTGCAGTGCGTCCTGTGCGACCACACTAACTTGTAGTTTTAGCTGAACACTGTGAGCAGGACGCAGTGTTCAGCTAAACCTACAAGTTAGTGTAGTGAGACCTCTGCACAGTGTTCATCTGAAGCTACAAGTTAGTGCAGTGCGTCCTGCTCACAGTGTTCAGCTAAAACTACAAGTTAGTGTGGTGCGTCCTCCTCACAGTGTTCAGCAAAAACTACAAGTTAGTGTAGTGCGTCCTGCTCACAGTGTTCAGCTAAAACTACAAGTTAGTGTGGTGCGTCCTCCTCACAGTGTTCAGCTAAACCTACAAGTTATTTTTTTGCGAGCTCTGCACAGTGTTCAGCTAAAGCTACCTGTAGAAGGTTGGTGTTTTCCTGATCCTATCACTACCGCAGGCAGCTAAAAAAGCTACAAGTTAGTTTTTTGCGAGCTCTGCACAGTGTTCAGCTAAAGCTACCTGTAGAAGGTTGGTGGTGTTCTCATACTACAGGCAGGCAGTTGATTTTGCTAGCTGCAGTATCAGTACATATATATATATCCCAGCTTATTGCAGCTACAGGCCATTAGTATGTCTGGAAGGCCAAGAAGGAGAGGCAGACAGTCACAAGCCAATAAGAGAGGGCAAGCAGGCTCTGTGTCTAGTGCTGGTCGTGGAGACGGTGCATCCTCATCAGCACGTGGCCGTGGGACACGCTTGGCCTTTTTTTTCGGCAGCTGGCCGTGTTGAGCCGCAACATACAGAAGACTTGGTCGAGTGGATGACCAAGCCGTCCTCATCCTCCTAATCCTCTCTCACCCATGCTCAGGGTACTTTGTCTGGCAAAGCAGCGGCCTCTTCCCTCGGCTCAATGTCATCAGTGACTCCTTCCCTAGCCCCACCATGTCCTCCCGAGGAGTCCCTCGAACTGTTTGACCACAGTGTTGGGTACATGCTCCAGGAGGATGCCCAGCGTTTGGAAGGCTCTGATGATGATACTGAGCTTGATGAAGGCAGTAACATGAACACGGACAGAGGGGGTGCCCAAGAAGGACAGCAATCTGGCAGTCATGCCCCCTGCTGCAGCATACTGCCAGGTTTGCTCCAGTGATAAGGAGGGAGGGGATGATGAGGTCACTGACTCAATGTGGGTGCCTGATAGGAGAGAGGAGGAGGAGGAGGAGGCGGCACATCACCAACGAGGCAGGATGCCCTCCAGGGGCCAGCCTAAGGGCAGCACATTGACTGCATCACACCCCAAAGCTCCACATGTGCAGGGCGCTGCAGTCTCTGCGCGTTATTCAAAAAGTTCTTTGGTGTGGGCCTTTTTTGAGACGAGTGCATCAGATCGCACCGCTGCTATTTGCAACATATGTCTCAAGCGTATCTCGCGTGGCCAAAACATCTCCCGCTTGGGTACCACATGCTTGACCAGACATATGTTGACCTGTCATGCAGTTCATTGGCAAGCGTATCTAAAAGACCCACACCAAAGAACAAAGAGGACCTCTCCTTGCTCCTCATCAGCTGAGATCTCCAACCCCACTATACCTTCAGTCCTCTCTGAGACCTGCACTGAGAGGAATGAAGGTGTAGAATTAGGTATGTCACAGCCAAGTACTTGTGGGCAATCTGCTTTTGGTACACCAAAGTCAGATTGTACCATGCAAATTTCCCTGCCCCAGCTGCTGCACCGCCGAAAGAAGTTTGCTCCCAGTCATCCACATGCCCAGCGGTTGAATGCTAGCTTGGCAAAATTGCTAGCACTTCAACTGCTGCCTTTTCAGTTGGTAGACTCTGACCCCTTCTGTGAGTTTGTGGAATGTGCAGTTCCTCAGTGGCAGGCACACAAACGGCACTTTTTCTCACGGAAGGCGATTCCAGGTCTCTACCGGCATGTGGAAGGCAATGTCCATGCCTCGCTGGACAGGGAAGTCAGCGGTAAGGTGCATATTACAGCTGACTCATGGTCCAGCAGGCATGGACGGGGATGTTACCTAAGTTTCACGGCGCATTGGGTGACTCTGCTGGTAGCTGGGAAGGATGCAGGACAAGGTGCAGTAGTGTTGGAGGTTCTTCCGCCACCATGCCTCCAAAATGTCACTACTAATGATTGTGACACACCTCTCTCCTCCACCCTCTCCTCTTCTTCTTCCTTCATGGCCTCTTCCTGTGCTTTGTTCTCGGAACCAGCGGTGCTCCGTAGCCGTTCAAGGGGCTACGCAAGTACGCAGGCCAAAAGATGCCATGTGGTGCTTGAGCTGGTGTGCTTGGGGGACAGGAGCCACACTGTGGCAGAGGTTCTGTCAGCTCTGCAGGGGCAGGTTCAGAGGTGGTTGACGCCAGCAGAGGGCCATCAATGAGTACCTGTGCGACTATGGCACCAGGACAGGGTCAGGGGAGCTTGTTTTTTTTCCCCATGCCAGTGGGCCATGATCAGGGATGCATGCACAGTCCTGTCCCCATTTGAGGAGGCCACGAGGGTGTTGAGCAGTGACAGTGCATGCATCAGTGACACTGTCCCCCTTGTCCACCTGTTGGAGCACACGCTGCATGGAATAATGGACAGGGCACTTGAGGCAGAACAGAGGCAGGAAGAGGACTTCCAGGACTTCCTTAGCTCTTAAGGCCCCCTTTATCCAGACAGTGTTCCTGCATGACCGCCGATCACACAGGAAGAGGAGGAGGAGGAGGAGGAGGAGGAGGAGGAGGAGGAGGAGGAAGATTGTGTTATTATGGAGGTGGAGCCTGGCACTCAGCATCAGCAGCAGTCTTTAAGGGATCAGTCCCAAGAAACACATGGACTTGTACGTGGCTGGGAGGAGGTGGCTGCGGACCATGTCGTCCTTAGTGACCCAGAGGACTCCGGACCGAATGCCTCAGCAAACCTACGCTGCATGGCCTCCCTGATCCTGCAAAGCCTGCGTAAGGATCCTCGTATTCGTGGTCTCAAGGAGAAGGACCAATACTGGCTGGCAACCCTCCTTGATCCACGTTACAAGGGTAAGGTTGCGGACCTTATCTTGCCATCGCAGAGGGAGCAGAGGATGAAACATCTTCGGGAGGCCTTGCAGAAAGGTCTGTGCAACGCGTTCCCAGAGACTGGGAGGTTACAAACTCCTGTTTCTGGACAACTTGTTGCTGAGGCTTCGGTCAGTCAAAGAAGGAGCGGTGGAGAAGGTGGCCATCTGACCGATGCGTTCAGACAATTTTTTGGTCCGCAGCCCCAAGGTATGATCGGTTCCAGCAACCATCGCCAGCGTCTGTTTTACATGGTGCAGGAATACCTAGGGGCAAGATCTGACTTGGACACCTTTCCCACCGAAAATCCTCTGGGTTACTGGGTCTTGAGAATGGATCACTGGCCAGAGCTTGCACAGTATGCAATTGAGCTACTGGCCTGTCCTGCATCCAGCGTTCTTTCGAAACGCACATTCAGTGCTGCTGGAGGCTTTGTAACCGATCACAGGGTGCGTCTGTTCACCGACTCGACCTTAATAAAAATGAATCAGTCTTGGATCACCACCAGCTACCAAGCACCTGATGCTGATGTAACCGAATAATTTTTTTCAGATCCCTTCAAAGACTGCCTATGCTGATGCTGAGTGACTATACCTGAGTAATTATCCTCTTCCTCCTTAATGATCACGCTGATAGCTTGTAAGAACATTTTTGGTTCTGGGCACCACCACCAGTGCTTAAGGCACAATTTTTCAGCCCCTGTTTAACAGGGGCGTGTAATTACAATTTTTGATGCAATATTTTGCAGCAGGGCTCGTTTCTGCGTTCCAACTAGAGTATCTGTGAGGGGTTGCAGTGTTGTGGCACCAGCACCAGTGCCTAAGGCCCAATTTTTCAGCCCCTGTTTAACAGGGGCGTGTAATTACAATTTTTGATGCAATACTTTGCAGCAGGGCTCGTTTCTGCGTTCCAACTAGAGTATCTGTGAGGGGTTGCAGTGTTGTGGCACCAGCACCACTGCTTAAGGCCCAATTTTTCAGCCCCTGTTTAACAGGGGCGTGTAATTACAATTTTTGATGCAATACTTTGCAGCAGGGCTCATTCCTGCGTTCCAACTAGAGTTGGAGTATTGCATCAAAAATTGTAATTACATGCCCCTGTTAAACAGGGGCTGAAAAATTGGGCCTTATGTCAGGAAATGTTCCATCCGCTGGTAAGACCTGTTATTTGGCATGCAGTACTGAGGTCCACCAGCAGGTGTCTCCTGGCAGTTTGGAACTGTCAGGAGAGCTTTTCCCTGTTAATAATATATCATCTTTGGGACGCAGTACTGGCGTCCACCAGCGGATGGATCCTGGCAGTGTGGAGCAGACAGTACCTCCTACAATCAGGTGTCACTTGAAGCCAATCGTAGGCCTATAAATACCCGGCAAACATTCACATGTTTGCCTTGACTTCGTCATTGCCTCCTGACCTGCAAGCTATCTGATCCTGTGCCCTGAACCTGAACCTGAACCTGAACCTGAACCTGAACCTGTGCCCTGATCCTGTCCCCTGGTCCTGTCTCCCTGTCTGGGACCTTATCCTGTCCCACCTGTGACCCTGCATCCCTGCCTGCAGCCTGACCCATCCATCCTCTCCCTGTCCTGTGTTCCATACCCCATCTGCTGATCTCCCTGTGTATGACCTCGGCCTGGCTTACGTTTATGTCTCTGGAACATCCCCCTGCTGATCTGCTGTGTATGACCCTGGCCTGGCTATTGTTTATGAACCTGGTATTTCCCATTTATTACACTTATTTGTCTATTGTTATTTGTGGGTCTCTGTCTGTGGTTGGTTATTGCACTGTATCATATTGGAGTTGGTTGGTTGTATTATATTATTCACTTTCTTTAATAAATTAACATATTTTCACTTATATACGTTTTGGTGTCCTCTGTCGCAGATCACACGGTTCTGGTCACACCTGCTCATGACAGTAAGTCAAGGCCCATCCCTGACCAGAAGTGGCTGCACAGGGGAACCATTTTTTAGTTGGTTACAAACATGAATACCGATGAGGTTATTTATCTTTCTCTGCTGGCATCTGAAAATGGTGATTATTGCCGCCAGGCTTTGAAAGGATGGTCTAGTGATCAGTTGTTTGCCACTATACGTTTGGCTCACTCCCTGGTCGATCAGGGTTATATTTTGTTTGGGGAGGTGCAGCCTTTGATCAAACTATGTACTGAGCTGGCCCTGCCCTGTATTCCTGAGGGCCGTGATGATTTCACGCCTCCTTTTGATATAAATCAGGTTGTATCACTAGTTTGGCTTTTTGAAGATGAT
Source organism: Lithobates clamitans (assembly GCA_037952925.1). Lineage (NCBI taxonomy): Eukaryota > Metazoa > Chordata > Amphibia > Anura > Ranidae > Lithobates > Lithobates clamitans. The sequence continues at coordinate 861,787 of JBBGZY010000791.1, forward strand.
CCAGACGATTTTTGTGAGCACTATTCAGCCTGTTCCTCACAGGTGATTGCTGAGTGCATTGAGTCTGCTCAGTCTTTTGTTAGACAGGGAGGTTTAAAAGCACAGTTCGTACAACCTATACTTTCAGCATAGTCTGACATGATGCAAGCAGCTCCAGTCAAACAAACCACCTCTGCCACCAAACACCAGCCTACTCAAATGTATGTTTTCCCATCACCCATGTCAACCGCAGTTGCAGCTCAGTATACGCTGCTGCCAAACAAATACTCATATCCAGTCTCTGCTCCCTGTACCTATCCTGCATTCAACCCACCTGTCTCTTCCCTGCTGCCTGCAAACCCACACGAACTTCCTCCAGCTACTGTTACCTCTTCCCTGCCATATCCCAATCCTCCTCTGCAGTCTGCTGCACCCCTCACCTACAGATCTTCAGTAGTTAAGCCCAAGAAGAAACGGAAGTTCTTCCCCACTCACACAATCCTGCCAGTAACCCAACCTGCTCCCAATTTGCAGTCTGATGTTCCAGCCTTGCAGTCTGACGTTCCAGCCTTCCAGTCTGACGTTCCAGCCTTCCAGTCTGACGTTCCAGCCTTCCAGTCTGACGTTCCAGCTTTGCAGTCTGATGTTCCAACTTTGCAGTCTGATGTTCCAGCTTTGCAGTCTGATGTTCCAGCCTTCCAGTCTGATGTTCCAGCCTTGCAGTCTGATGTTCCAGCCTTGCAGTCTGATGTTCCAGCCTTGCAGTCTGATGTTCCAGCCTTGCAGTCTGATGTTCCAGCTTTGCAGTCTGATGTTCCAGCCTTCCAGTCTGATGTTCCAGCCTTGCAGTCTGATGTTCCAGCCTTGCAGTCTGATGTTCCAGCCTTGCAGTCTGATGTTCCAGCCTTGCAGTCTGATGTTCCAGCTTTGCAGTCTGATGTTCCAGCTTTGCAGTCTGATGTTCCAGCTTTGCAGTCTGATGTCCCAGCTTTGCAGTCTGATGTCCCAGCTTTGCAGTCTGATGTTCCAGCTTTGCAGTCTGATGTTCCAGCCTTGCAGTCTGATGTTCCAGCCTTGCAGTCTGATGTTCCAGCCTTGCAGTCTGATGTTCCAGCTTTGCAGTCTGATGTTCCAGCTTTGCAGTCTGATGTTCCAGCCTTCCAGTCTGATGTTCCAGCCTTCCAGTCTGATGTTCCAGCCTTCCAGTCTGATGTTCCAACCTTCCAGTCTGATGTTCCAACCTTCCAGTCTGATGTTCCAGCTTTGCAGTCTGATGTTCCAGCTTTGCAGCCTGGTGTCCCGGTGTCTGTCCTCCAGCCTGATGTCCCGGTGTCTGCCCTCCAGCCTGATGTCCTGGTGTCTGCCCTCCAGCCTGATGTCCCGGTGTCTGCCCTCCAGCCTGATGTCCCGGTGTCTGCCCTCCAGCCTGATGTCCCGGTGTCTGCCCTCCAGCCTGATGTCCCGGTGTCTGCCCTCCAGCTTGATGTCCCGGTGTCTGCCCTCCAGCTTGAAGTGCCCATGCCAGCTGCCCAGCTTGAAGTGCCCATGCCAGCTGCCCAGCTTGAAGTGCCCATGCCAGCTGCCCAGCTTGAAGTGCCCATGCCAGCTGCCCAGCTTGAAGTGCCCATGCCAGCTGCCCAGCTTGAAGTGCCCATGCCAGCTGCCCAGCTTGAAGTGCCCATGCCAGCTGCCCAGCTTGAAGTGTTCCTGTCCGTTGCCCAGCCTGGAGTGTTCCTGTCCGCTACCCAGCCTGATGTGCCCACTGCCCAGCTGAACACCATGGACTTCCCCCAGCAACGGCTAGTTGGAGCGCCCGGAGGTCGCTCCTTTGAGGGGGGGTACTGTCAGGAAATGTTCCATCCGCTGGTAAGACCTGTTATTTGGCATGCAGTACTGAGGTCCACCAGCAGGTGTCTCCTGGCAGTTTGGAACTGTCAGGAGAGCTTTTCCCTGTTAATAATATATCATCTTTGGGCCGCAGTACTGGCGTCCACCAGCGGATGGATCCTGGCAGTGTGGAGCAGACAGTACCTCCTACAATCAGGTGTCACTTGAACCCAATCGTAGGCCTATAAATACCCGGCAAACATTCACATGTTTGCCTTGACTTGGTCATTGCCTCCTGACCTGCAAGCTATCTGATCCTGTGCCCTGAACCTGAGCCTGTGCCCTGATCCTGTCCCCTGGTCCTGTCTCCCTGTCTGGGACCTTATCCTGTCCCACCTGTGACCCTGCATCCCTGCCTGCAGCCTGACCCATCCATCCTCTCCCTGTCCTGTGTTCCATACCCCATCTGCTGATCTCCCTGTGTATGACCTCGGCCTGGCTTACGTTTATGTCTCTGGAACATCCCCCTGCTGATCTGCTGTGTATGACCCTGGCCTGGCTATTGTTTATGAACCTGGTATTTCCCATTTATTACACTTATTTGTCTATTGTTATTTGTGGGTCTCTGTCTGTGGTTGGTTATTGCACTGTATCATATTGGAGTTGGTTGGTTGTATTATATTATTCACTTTCTTTAATAAATTAACATATTTTCACTTATATACGTTTTGGTGTTCTCTTTCGCAGATCACACGGTTCTGGTCACACCTGCTCATGACACCTTAGGCACTGGTGCAGGTGCCACAACACTGCAACCCCTCATAGATACTCTAGCTGTAACGCAAAAACGAGCCCTGCTGCAAAGTATTGCATCAAAAATTGTAATTACACGCCCCTGTTAAACAGGGGCTGAAAAATTGGGCCTTAGGCACTGGTGGTGGCGCCCAGAACCAAAAATGTTCTTACAAGCTATCAGCGTGATCATTGAGGAGGAAGAGGATAATTACTCAGGATAGTCACTCAGCATCAGCATAGGCAGTCTTTGAAGGGATCTGAAATTTCAAAAAAAATTATTCGGTTACATCAGCATCAGGTGCTTGGTAGCTGTTGGTGATCCAAGACTGATTCATTTTTATGAAGGTCAGTCAATCGACCGAGTCGGTGGACAGACGCACCCTGTGATCGTTTACAAAGCCTCCAGTAGCACTGACTGTGCGTTCCGAAAGAACGCTGGAAGCAGGACAGGCCAGTAGCTCAATTGCATACTGTGCAAGCTCTGACCAGTGATCCATCCTCAAGACCCAGTAACCCAGAGGATTTTCGGTGGGAAAGGTGTCCAAGTCAGATCTTTCCCCTAGGTATTCCTGCATTATGTAAAACAGACACTGGCGATGGTTGCTGGAACCGATCATACCTTGGGGCTGCGGACCAAAAAATTGTCTGAACGCATCGGTCAGACGGCCACCTTCTCCACCGCTCCTTCTTTGACTGACCGAAGCCTCAGCAACACGTTGTCCAGAAACAGGTGTTTGTAACCTCCCAGTCTCTGGGAACGCGTTGCACAGACCTTTCTGCAAGGCCTCCCGAAGATGTTTCATCCTCTGCTCCCTCTGCGATGGCAAGATAAGGTCCGCAACCTTACCCTTGTAACGTGGATCAAGGAGGGTTGCCAGCCAGTATTGGACCTTCTCCTTAATACCACGAATACGAGGATCCTTACGCAGGCTTTGTAGGATCAGGGAGGCCATGCAGCGTAGGTTTCCTGAGGCATTCTGTCCGGAGTCCTCTGGGTCACTAAGGACAACATGGTCCGCAGCCACCTCCTCCCAGCCACGTACAAGACCATGTGTTTCTTGGGACTGATCCCTTAAAGGCTGCTGCTGATGCTGAGTGCCAGGCTCCACCTCCATACTGACACAATCTTCCTCCTCCTCTTCCTGTGTGATCTGCGGGCATGCAGGAACACTGTCTGGATAAAGGGGGCCTTGAGAGCTAAGGAAGTCCTCCTCTTCCTGCCTCTGTTCTGCCTCAAGTGCCCTGTCCATTATTCCATGCAGCGTGTGCTCCAACAGGTGGACAAGGGGGACAGTGTCACTGATGCATGCACTGTCACTGCTCACCATCCTGGTGGCCTCCTCAAATGGTGACAGGACTGTGCATGCATCCCTGATCATGGCCCACTGGTGTGGGAAAAAAAAAACCAAGCTCCCTTGACCCTGTCCTGGTGCCATAGTCGCACAGGTACTCATTGATGGCCCTCTGCTGCGTGTGCAGCCGCTTCAGCATGGCCAACGTTGAGTTCCACCTGGTGGGCATGTCACAGATTAGGCGGTTATTAGGCAGGTTAAACTCCTTTTTTAGGTCCTCCAGCCAAGCACTGGCATTATATGACCGGCGGAAATGCACACAGACTTTCCTGGCCTGCCTCAGGACATCCTGTAAGCCCGGGTACCTGCCCAAGAACCACTGCACCACCAAGTTAAGGACGTGAGCTAAACAGGGCACATGGGTCATTCGTCCCTGTCGGAGGGCGGAGAGGAGGTTGGTGCCATTGTCGCAAACCACCATTCCTGCCTTAAGTTGGCATGGCGTCAAGCACCTCTGAACCTGCCCCTGCAGAGCTGACAGAACCTCTGCCCCAGTGTGGCTCCTGTCCCCCAAGCACACCAGCTCAAGCACCGCATGGCATCTTTTGGCCTGCGTACTTGCGTAGCCCCATGAACGGCTACGGTGCACCTCTGGTTCCGAGGACAAAGCACAGGAAGAGGACATGGAGGAAGAAGAAGAGGAGGGGGTGGAGGAGAGAGGTGTATCACAATCATTAGTAGTGGCATTTTAGAGGCGTGGTGGCGGAACAACCTCCAAAACTACTGCACCTTGTCCTGCATCCTTCCCAGCTGCCAGCAGAGTCACCCAATGCGCCATGAAACTTAGGTAACGTCCCTGTCCATGCCTGCTGGACCATGAGTCAGCGGTAATATGCACCTTACCGCTGACCGCCCTGTCCAGCGAGGCATGGACATTGCCTTCCACATGCCGGTAGAGAGCCGGAATCGCCTTCCGTGAGAAAAAGTGGCGTTTGGGTACCTGCCACTGAGGAACCGCACATTCCACAAACTCACAGAAGGGGGCAGAGTCTACCAACTGAAAAGGCAGCAGTTGAAGTGCTACCAATTTTGCCAAGCTAGCATTCAATCTCTGGGCATGTGGATGGCTGGGAGCAAACTTCTTTCGGTGGTGCAGCAGCTGGGGCAGGGAAATTTGCCTGGTACAATCTGACGTTGGTGTACCGAAAGCAGATTGCCCACAAGTACTTGGCTGTGACACACCTAATTCTACACCTTCATTCCTCTCAGTGCAGCTCTCAGAGAGGACTGAAGGTATAGTGGGGTTGGAGATCTCAGCTGATGAGGAGCAAGGAGAGGTCCTCTTTGTTCTTTGGTGTGGGTCTTTTAGATACGCTTGCCAATGAACTGCATGGCAGGTTAACATATGTCTGGTCAAGCACGTGGTACCCAAGCAGGAGATGTTTTGGCCACATGAGATATGCTTGAGACATATGTTGCAAATAGCAGTCTCAAAAAAGGCCCACACCAAAGAACTTTTTGAATAACGTGCAGAGACTGCAGCGCCCTGCACATGTGGAGCTTTGGGGTGTGATGCAGTCATTGTGTTGCCCTTAGGCTGGCCCCTGGAGGGCATCCTGCCTCATTGGTGATGTGCCGCCTCCTCCTCCTCCTCTCTCCTATCAGGGACCCACGTTGAATCAGTGACCTCATCATCCCCTCCCTCCTCATCACTGGAGCAAACCTGGCAGTATGCTGCAGCAGGGGGAGCATGACTGCCAGATTGCTGTCCTTCTTGGGCACCCCCTCTATCCGTGCTCACGTTACTGCCTTCATTTAGCTCAGTATCATCATCAGAGCCTTCCAAATGCTGGGCATCCTCCTGGAGCATGTACCCAACACTGTGGTCAAACAGTTCGAGGGACTCCTCAGGAGGACCTGGTGGGGCTAGGGAATGAGTCACTGATGACATTGAGCCAAGGGAAGAGGCCGCTGCTTTGCCAGACAAAGTACCCTGAGCATGGGTGAGAGAGGATGAGGAGGATGAGGACGGCTTGGTCATCCACTCGACCAAGTCTTCCACATGTTGCGGCTCAACACGGCCAGCTGCCGAAAAAAAGGCCAAGCGTGTCCCACGGCCACGTGCTGATGAGGATGTGTCCCACGACCAGCACTAGACACAGAGCCTGCTTGCCCTCTTTTATTGGCTTGTGACTGTTTGCCTCTCCTTCTTGGCCTTCCAGACATACTAATGGCCTGTAGCTGCACTAAGCTGGGATATATGGAGATTATATATATATATATATATATATATGGATAGATATATATATATATATATATATATATATATATATATATATATATACTGATACTGCAGCTAGCAAAATCAACTGCCTGCCTGTAGTATGAGAACACCACCAACCTTCTACAGGTAGCTTTAGCTGAACACTGTGCAGAGCTCGCAAAAAATAACTTCTAGCTTTTTTAGCTGCCTGCGGTAGTGATAGGATCAGGAAAACACCACCAACCTTCTACAGATAGCTTTAGCTGAACACTGTGCAGAGCTCGCAAAAAAATAACTTGTAGGTTTAGCTGAACACTGTGAGGAGGACGCACCACACTAACTTGTAGTTTTAGCTGAACACTGTGAGCAGGACGCACTACACTAACTTGTAGCTTTAGCTGAACACTGTGCAGAGCTCGCAAAAAAATAACTTGTAGGTTTAGCTGAACACGGTGCAGAGGTCTCACTACACTAACTTGTAGTTTTAACTGAACACTGTGAGCAGGACGCACTACACTAACTTGTAGCTTTAGATGAACACTGTGCAGAGGTCTCACTACACTAACTTGTAGTTTTAGCTGAACACTTTGAGCAGGACGCACTACACTAACTTGTAGCTTTAGATGAACACTGTGCAGTGGTCTCACTACACTAACTAACTTGTAGTTTTAGCTGAACACTGTGAGCAGTACGTACTACACTAACTTTTAGCTTTAACTGAACACTGTGCAGAGGTCTCACTACACTAACTTGTAGTTTTAGCTGAACACTGAGCAGGACGCACTACACTAACTGTAAATAGTCTAGCTGCCTGACTGTGGTACTAATAGGATCAAAAGAACACCAGCAATTTTCTTCAGGTAGCTGTAAATACTGTAACAAGACAAGCCTTCCTGTCAGTAGGAAGATAACAGGAACGGATCTAGCTAAACTGAATACAGTGTATATATATATATATATATATATATATATATATATGTACTGATACTGCAGCTAGCAAAATCAACTGCCTGCCTGTAGTATGAGAACACCACCAACCTTCTACAGGTAGCTTTAGCTGAACACTGTGCAGAGCTCGCAAAAAATAACTTCTAGCTTTTTTAGCTGCCTGCGGTAGTGATAGGATCAGGAAAACACCACCAACCTTCTACAGATAGCTTTAGCTGAACACTGTGCAGAGCTCGCAAAAAAATAACTTGTAGGTTTAGCTGAACACTGTGAGGAGGACGCACCACACTAACTTGTAGTTTTAGCTGAACACTGTGAGCAGGACGCACTACACTAACTTGTAGCTTTAGCTGAACACTGTGCAGAGCTCGCAAAAAAATAACTTGTAGGTTTAGCTGAACACGGTGCAGAGGTCTCACTACACTAACTTGTAGTTTTAGCTGAACACTGTGAGCAGGACGCACTACACTAACTTGTAGCTTTAGATGAACACTGTGCAGAGGTCTCACTACACTAACTTGTAGTTTTAGCTGAACACTTTGAGCAGGACGCACTACACTAACTTGTAGCTTTAGATGAACACTGTGCAGTGGTCTCACTACACTAACTAACTTGTAGTTTTAGCTGAACACTGTGAGCAGTACGTACTACACTAACTTTTAGCTTTAACTGAACACTGTGCAGAGGTCTCACTACACTAACTTGTAGTTTTAGCTGAACACTGAGCAGGACGCACTACACTAACTGTAAATAGTCTAGCTGCCTGACTGTGGTACTAATAGGATCAAAAGAACACCAGCAATTTTCTTCAGGTAGCTGTAAATACTGTAACAAGACAAGCCTTCCTGTCAGTAGGAAGATAACAGGAACGGATCTAGCTAAACTGAATACAGTGTATATATATATATATATATATATATATATATATATATATATATATATATATATATATATATGTACTGATACTGCAGCTAGCAAAATCAACTGCCTGCCTGTAGTATGAGAACACCACCAACCTTCTACAGGTAGCTTTAGCTGAACACTGTGCAGAGCTCGCAAAAAATAACTTCTAGCTTTTTTAGCTGCCTGCGGTAGTGATAGGATCAGGAAAACACCACCAACCTTCTACAGATAGCTTTAGCTGAACACTGTGCAGAGCTCGCAAAAAAATAACTTGTAGGTTTAGCTGAACACTGTGAGGAGGACGCACCACACTAACTTGTAGTTTTAGCTGAACACTGTGAGCAGGACGCACTACACTAACTTGTAGCTTTAGCTGAACACTGTGCAGAGCTCGCAAAAAAATAACTTGTAGGTTTAGCTGAACACGGTGCAGAGGTCTCACTACACTAACTTGTAGTTTTAACTGAACACTGTGAGCAGGACGCACTACACTAACTTGTAGCTTTAGATGAACACTGTGCAGAGGTCTCACTACACTAACTTGTAGTTTTAGCTGAACACTTTGAGCAGGACGCACTACACTAACTTGTAGCTTTAGATGAACACTGTGCAGTGGTCTCACTACACTAACTAACTTGTAGTTTTAGCTGAACACTGTGAGCAGTACGTACTACACTAACTTTTAGCTTTAACTGAACACTGTGCAGAGGTCTCACTACACTAACTTGTAGTTTTAGCTGAACACTGAGCAGGACGCACTACACTAACTGTAAATAGTCTAGCTGCCTGACTGTGGTACTAATAGGATCAAAAGAACACCAGCAATTTTCTTCAGGTAGCTGTAAATACTGTAACAAGACAAGCCTTCCTGTCAGTAGGAAGATAACAAGAACGGATCTAGCTAAACTGAATACAGTGTATATATATATATATATATATATATGTACTGATACTGCAGCTAGCAAAATCAACTGCCTGCCTGTAGTATGAGAACACCACCAACCTTCTACAGGTAGCTTTAGCTGAACACTGTGCAGAGCTCGCAAAAAATAACTTCTAGCTTTTTTAGCTGCCTGCGGTAGTGATAGGATCAGGAAAACACCACCAACCTTCTACAGATAGCTTTAGCTGAACACTGTGCAGAGCTCGCAAAAAAATAACTTGTAGGTTTAGCTGAACACTGTGAGGAGGACGCACCACACTAACTTGTAGTTTTAGCTGAACACTGTGAGCAGGACGCACTACACTAACTTGTAGCTTTAGCTGAACACTGTGCAGAGCTCGCAAAAAAATAACTTGTAGGTTTAGCTGAACACGGTGCAGAGGTCTCACTACACTAACTTGTAGTTTTAGCTGAACACTGTGAGCAGGACGCACTACACTAACTTGTAGCTTTAGATGAACACTGTGCAGAGGTCTCACTACACTAACTTGTAGTTTTAGCTGAACACTTTGAGCAGGACGCACTACACTAACTTGTAGCTTTAGATGAACACTGTGCAGTGGTCTCACTACACTAACTAACTTGTAGTTTTAGCTGAACACTGTGAGCAGTACGTACTACACTAACTTTTAGCTTTAACTGAACACTGTGCAGAGGTCTCACTACACTAACTTGTAGTTTTAGCTGAACACTGAGCAGGACGCACTACACTAACTGTAAATAGTCTAGCTGCCTGACTGTGGTACTAATAGGATCAAAAGAACACCAGCAATTTTCTTCAGGTAGCTGTAAATACTGTAACAAGACAAGCCTTCCTGTCAGTAGGAAGATAACAGGAACGGATCTAGCTAAACTGAATACAGTGTATATATATATATATATATATATATATATATATATATATATATATATGTACTGATACTGCAGCTAGCAAAATCAACTGCCTGCCTGTAGTATGAGAACACCACCAACCTTCTACAGGTAGCTTTAGCTGAACACTGTGCAGAGCTCGCAAAAAATAACTTCTAGCTTTTTTAGCTGCCTGCGGTAGTGATAGGATCAGGAAAACACCACCAACCTTCTACAGATAGCTTTAGCTGAACACTGTGCAGAGCTCGCAAAAAAATAACTTGTAGGTTTAGCTGAACACTGTGAGGAGGACGCACCACACTAACTTGTAGTTTTAGCTGAACACTGTGAGCAGGACGCACTACACTAACTTGTAGCTTTAGCTGAACACTGTGCAGAGCTCGCAAAAAAATAACTTGTAGGTTTAGCTGAACACGGTGCAGAGGTCTCACTACACTAACTTGTAGTTTTAGCTGAACACTGTGAGCAGGACGCACTACACTAACTTGTAGTTTTAGATGAACACTGTGCAGAGGTCTCACTACACTAACTTATAGTTTTAGCTGAACACTGTGAGCAGAACGCACTACACTAACTTGTAGCTTTAGATAAACACTGTGCAGAGCTCGAAAAAAAAAAAAATTGTAGGTTTAGCTGAACACTGTGAGGAGGACACACCACACTAACTTGTAGTTTTAGCTGAACACTGTGAACAGGACGCACTACACTAACTTGTAGCTTTAGATGAACACGGTGCAGAGGTCTAACTACACTAACTTGTAGTTTTAGCTGAACACTGTGAGCAGGACGCACTACACTAACTTGTAGCTTTAGATGAACACGGTGCAGAGGTCTCACTACACTAACTTGTAGTTTTAGCTGAACACTTTGAGCAGGACGCACTACACTAACTTGTAGCTTTAGATGAACACTGTGCAGTGGTCTCACTACACTAACTAACTTGTAGTTTTAGCTGAACACTGTGAGCAGTACGTACTACACTAACTTTTAGCTTTAACTGAACACTGTGCAGAGGTCTCACTACACTAACTTGTAGTTTTAGCTGAACACTGTGAGCAGGACGCACTACACTAACTGTAAATAGTCTAGCTGCCTGACTGTGGTACTAATAGGATCAAAAGAACACCAGCAATTTTCTTCAGGTAGCTGTAAATACTGTAACAAGACAAGCCTTCCTGTCAGTAGGAAGATAACAGGAACGGATCTAGCTAAACTGAATACAGTGTATATATATATATATATATATATATTTGCAACACCTGGGATGCATATTTATACACAATACACTGTAAGTGCAGCTAACTCACTGATTGTCCTGCCTATTCTAGCTAACTCAAATGAGAGGACACCGTCTCTCTGTCTATGTATCTCAACGCCGGAACACACACTACACAGGGCCGCCGTGTAGGCGGCCTTATATAGTGTGGGGCGTGTTCTAAACCCCCTGAGCCATAATTGGCCAAAGCCACTCTGGCTTTGACCAATTACAGCTCTCTCTACCGACGACGCTGTGATTGGCCAAACATGCGGGTCATAGTGCATGCTTGGCCAATCATAAGCCAGCAATGCACTGCGATGCCGCAGTGAATTATGGGCCGTGACGCGCCACACGAATTTGGCGCGAACGGCCCAAAACGTTCGGAATTCGACGAACGATCGAATAGCCGATGTTCGAGTCGAACATGGGTTCCAATCGAACACGAAGCTCATCCCTACACAGGACCGACAGCTTAGGACCATTCCTCGGCCACGGTGGTAGGCCCCAGACAAGCCTCTGGACCCACCCCTGCACTTCTGTATCGTGGGACTCCTGATCGGAGGACCACGAGGTAGCTCCAGGAGGGCCAGCAGGTGGCTGTAAATCGAACCCTAGAATATGGTGTCTGTCCCATAAATACCCTCTTCCCAGAATGCAACTCAGAGGACCACCTCCACCGAGCTTGCCTCCGGGACAGAGGAGCATCCATACACTTAGATACGTTGCTTTTCCAACACTGACCAGTGGCAACAGCGACACCCACCGGTCAGCACGGAAACACACACAACATCAGCCAAGCTGGAACAGAGGCAAACTTTTACCTTCCTAACGCCCAAATTACTAAATTTACCTAACATGCGGTGGATTGTAAATCTACCAGCGCTATAAATATATATATATATATATTTATACTGATACTGCAGCTAGCAAAATTAACTGCCTGCCTGTAGTATGAGAACACCACCAACCTTCTACAGGCAACTTTAGCTGAACACTGTGCAGAGGTCGCACTGCACTAACGTGTAACTAATGTAGGTGCCTGCGGCAGTGATAGGATCAGGAAAACACCACCAACCTTCTACAGGTAGCTTTAGCTGAACACTGTGCAGAGGTCGCACTACACTAACGTGTAAATAATGTAGGTGCCTGAGGTAGTGAAAGGATCAGGAAAACACCACCAACCTTCTACAGCTAGCTTTAGCTGAACACCGTGCAGAGGTCGCACTACACTAACGTGTAAATAATGTAGGTGCCTGCGGTAGTGATAGGATCAGGAAAATACCACCAACCTTCTACAGGTAGCTTTAGCTGAACACTGTGCAGAGGTTACACTACACTAACGGGTAAATAATGTAGCTGCCTGCGGTAGTAATAGGATCAGGAAAACAACACCAACCTTCTACAGGTAGATTTAGCTGAACACTGTGCAGAGGTCGCACTACACTAACGTGTAAATAATGTAGCTGCCTGCGGTAGTGATAGGATCAGGAAAACACCACCAACCTTCTACAGGTAGCTTTAGCTGAACACTGTTTTGAGGACGCACTACACTAACATGTAAATAATGTAGGTGCCTGCGGTAGTGATAGGATCAGGAAAACGCCACCAACCTTCTACAGGTATCTTTAGCTGAACACTGTGTAGAGGTTGCACTACACTAACGTGTAAATAATTTAGCTGCCTGTGGTAGTGATAGGATCAGGAAACACCACCAACCTTCTACAGGTAGCTTTAGCTGAACACCGTGCAGAGGTCGCACTACACTAACTTGTAGCTTTAGCTGAACACTGTGTACTACACAAACTTGTAGCTTTAGCTGAACACTGTGCAGAGGTCGCACTACACTAACTTGTAGCTTTAGCTGAACACTGTGCAGAGGAAGCACTACACTAACTTGTAGCTTTAGCTGAACACTGTGCAGAGGTCGCACTACACTAACTTGTAGCTTTAGCTGAACATTGTTCAGCGAATGCACTACACTAACTTGTAGCTTTAGCTGAACACTGTGCAGAGGTCACACTACACTAACTTGTAGCTTTAGCTGAATACTGTTCAGAGGACGCACTACACTAACTTGTAGCTTTAGCTGAACACTGTGCAGAGGTCGCACTACACTAACTTGTAGCTTTAGCTGAACACTGTGCACTACACTAACTTGTAGCTTTAGCTGAACACTGTGCAGAGGTCACACTACACTAACTTGTAGCTTTAGCTGAACACTATGCACTACACTAACTTGTAGCTTTAGCTGAACACTGTGAGGAGGACGCATTATACTAACTGTAAATAGTGTAGCTGCCTGACTGTGGTACTAATAGGATCATAAGAACACCAGCAATTTTCTACAGGTAGCTGTACTGTAACAACACCTGCCTGCCTGTCAGTAGGAAGATAATAACAGGAACGGATCTAGCTAAACTGAATACAGTGTGTGTGTATATATATATATATATATATATATATATATATATATATATATATATATACACACACACACAACACCTGGGATGCATATATATACACAATACACTGTAACTGCAGCTAACTGACTCGACCTGCCTACTCTATCTAACTTAAATCAAATGACACTGTCTGTCTCTCTCTCTCTCTCTCTATCTGAAGGCCGGAACACACTGCACAGGGCCATCGTGCAGGCGGCCCTATATAGTGTGGGGCGTGTACTAAACCCCCTGAGCCATAATTGGCCAAAGCCACCCTGGCTTTGACCAATTACAGCTCTCTCTACAGACGGCGCTGTGATTGGCCAAGCATGCGGGTCATAGTGCATGCTTGGCCAATCATCAGCCAGCAATGCACTGCGATGTCGCAGTGAATTATGGGCCGTGACGCGACACACGAATTTGGTGCGAACGGCCCATATTGTTTGCAATTCGGCAAACGATCGAACAGCCGATGTTCGAGTCGAACATGGGTTCGACTCGAACACGAAGTTCATGCCTACTGAGGGCCTATCCAGAGCAAGAGAGCAGTGTAGGGTTGGGACTGCGGCTTGCAGTCCAACCAGAGGGGATGGTTCTGCCGGCTGGAGAACCTGTCGTGGTCAGAGGTAGAGGGGAAGCACCTTTTTACCAGGGACCGCAGTGAATAACTGAAGCAAGTACCAGAGCAGCATTCTTGCCAACCAGGGACTGTGAAGAATTGGGAAACTTTAGCAGTTGTCAAGCCAGGGACCCAGCCAGTGGAGGTGACACTTTCAGAGCAGTCTTGTGTGCCAAGCCAGGGACCAAGCAGGCAAGAGGGGTGATGCTTGAGGAGTATCTGTGAATGTCAATCTAGGGACCCAGCAGGGAAGCGGGGGTGACGCTTGAGGAAGATACTGAGTGAGAAGGTTGGAAGAGCTCAGGGGATCCAGTGGCAGTGGGTTAGCAAGTCTAGTGAGAGAGACTGGGAGCTCAGCAGAGTGAAGATCTACAAGAGGAGATTGTAGAGAGAGTAAAGAAGTTTGTTACAATTTGTGTTAGAAACTGTTAGAACGCTGTTGCCATAGGAGACAGCATTCCTACTCATGCACATGTGGTGTCTTGCTGGATGTCTTTCCCTGCATGGCTGTCTGCCTATAGAAGTTTCGGAGTCTTCCAATTAATATTGCAACTACTAAAGGGTGTCCTGGCCCCACAGTTCTGTTCAAGAGACAATAAATCTCTTTGCATTGAAGAAGTGTCTGGCGCCCATTAATCTACCTTTTCTTGCACCCACCATGCCTCGTAACCCACTCTACATAGAAGGATGTCAGCTGTCCCTAACTCTGGAGGTTCTCATTAGACCAAAGGGGGCTGGAGACCTCGCTTTATTAATAAAGCTCTTTTTAGTTGGTACACTGCACAATGGTTTTGCACTGTTTCTCCTCATACCCTGTTTTTGTTTAGACACATATGGAGTTAGGGGCATACCTAGTGCTAGTTGCTTTTACTTAGGGCTTCCCTTTAACTGCAGGTAGACACTAGCAGTTGCAGTCTCACAATGTAAAATTGACATTCAGCACTAAAAAAAGTGCAAAGAAAAGTATTAGGAGGCAGTAGTGAGAGTATAATTTCTGCCATGGCTGCAAAGCACAGCATCACAACCATGGCATTTTAACGAAAATATAATTTGATACTTTCAGGGGTGGGGCCCTGTCAGCTAGGCTGCCCCGTGATTTCTATCAGCAGCCCTGGTGTCACCTCAAGGCTTGTGGCACTTTTCTACGTTTTCTTTGCTATGTTTTTGCACATGGCCATATTTGGTCGAAAATGTCCCCAGCATGCCCGCCTCATGTGATTGTGGGGTGGGAAATTCCCTGGCCACAGCTGATTGGACCAGTGGACTTCATGACAATATTTTATTAACAGAAATTAGCACATACCACTGTCTGTTTGAACCAAATTAGCACTCGGTGTTAACCATGTAACTCCATCTGTGATGTCCATCTGATCCACAGTCAGAGTAACCTCTCCACCTTCTAGACCTGATACAGCAATTTTTTCTCCACAATATACTCTAGTGTCCATACCTGAGGAAGAGAAAGAATGTTATTCAGTTTCAACAACTTTTAAACATATGTTCCATGCTGAAATTGTACAGTAATACCCATTGATAAATGACTAAATGATACTACTGGAAATAAATTGATACAAATTACTCTCAGTGCCAATAAAGACCAATAATAACAATGTGTCCTTTTGTAGATAAATTCACATCACATCAATTCCAATTGTACTTTATGATCAAGTGGAGGAATGTTCTCAAGTGCAAATGGTGTGCTCCAAGCATCCCCAGGTGGACAGGACCTCACCCTTTAAGGTGGACCTTCAGATTCAGAGCCAATCAATATTTGGTAGAAGTTGGATATGATACATACAGCAGGTAAAATAAGTATTGAACACGTCACCATTTTTCTAGGTAAATATATTTTCTAAAGTTGCTATTGACTTGAAATTTTCACCACATGTTGGTAACAACCAGGGCCGTTTTTAAGGCAGGGCAAAAGGGGCAGCTGCCCTGGGCCCTGTCATTGTTGTGTGGTCCAAAGCAGTTGCCTCATACTTAGAAACTATCCCAGTTTAAATTCCCTTGTCACTTGAGGTTTTAGTCCCATGCTGTGTCCTGATATCTCAGTGTGGAGTTCTGTTACTAATGCTGCCCAGCTCTACCCCTATTGTTGTGTACAGATGACTCACCTACAGACCCTGTGTTTACATGTAAATACCGGCATTGACATGTAAATAGTGATGGCATTCATATGTAAATAAAGGCAGACTGACAGGATTCATATGTAAATAGAGGCGGTATTCATGTGTATATCATGCCCCCCTGAGGTCATATCCACCATCACCTATACTGAATGCTGCCCACTGGGGAGGTAAAGGGGCATGCTTGAAAGTCCTGCCTACAACTGTGGTCATTAAGCCTATCATCAGCCTGTTCTGCAAAGGTAAGCAAATTAGTGGGGGGAGGGTAGTGTGGGTGTGCAGAGGTAGGCAGAGAAAGAATTACAGTTTGGGGTGAACAGGTGTGCAAAAAGGGGATGTATAGAGGTAAGGAAGGTGAGTGCAAAGATGAGCAGAGGAGGCAGGTAGAGTTAAAGGGGAGTGGAGAAGATGGGGGAGGTTTGGGGTGCAGAGGTTGGCAGGGTTTTATGATGCAAAGGTGTACTAACAGGGTGGATAAAGATGTAGGTCATATAACCTTTAGCAATCAATCAGTAAGCAGTAATGATGTGCAGTAACCTATAGAAACCAATCAGTGAGCAGTATTGATGCACAGTAATCTCTAGCAACCAATCAACAAGCAGAAATTATGTGCTGTAACCTCTAGCAACCAGTGAGTGGTAATGATACACTGTGGCAACCAATCACAATTGCTGTCTGATCTGATTTAGTAAACTGATTTTGAGTCTAGCTGCTTTTTATTGTATGTCTCAAAGCAGGTGGAGAGCGAAACTGCATGGAGGAGGGGGCCCAAAAAAAAATTTCTGCCCAGGGTCCAACAAATATTAAAGATGGCCCTGGTAACAACCCATGAAATCCACACATACAAAAACACCAAAACAAATACGTCCATAAATCAAGTTCTGTGTAATAAAATAGAATAAAAGTAGGTTAATATCCGCGCTAATCTGAACAGCAAGATAAGTCAAAGCAGCCAGCACAGTCTGTTGATAACCAAACTCAAGATAATAAAAATAGTCCAAAAGTACAACGCTTAAAATAACAATGAGTCCAAAGTAGAGAGGATGAATGTACCCGTCACCAACTCCAGTGTATGTAAACAGCAGCACTCGCCACCATGTGGTAAAATAATCTGCTTACCAGATGGCTGGAACTGGTATGCTTGTTAGAACAACCAAAAGCACATCTCCCCTATCCAGCTTTTATATAAAATCCCACACAGGGAGATGATAGGTCTCCAGATGGTATTCACACAAAACAGGCTTCGCTAGGTTCTCACATCAGATGTAAGGCATTCAGTTTATCGATCGACAATACCCAATGAAGGAAATAAGTAACCAATAGTAAAGCCCGCAATAAGATTTAAAGGAAATTTATTGTAGTAACTTACAGTTAAAACTCAAAGGAGCATGCATCACAAGAAATGATCGGCTGCAGCATTCAGTGTGCTGGTGTCAACCTGCCTGACATGTTTCATCGCAAACTGATATCATCAGAGGCATGGCTTCACTGACACCAGCATGCCCTTAATATATAGGAGCCAATTGCATCCTATTAGGAGGAATTAACCTCCAAGACAGCAGCTGAGTGTAGTATACAAGGGGTGCAGCACGCTGTGCGCGTGCACACCAAAAAAACAACACATCTCATTGGCTATATGATTCGGGTGACGCCAGACGTGGGGATAATATCCACCGCGCCATTACGTTCACCCGGAAGCGTTCGACCAGCCGCTGCCCCTACGGCGCATGCGCGGCTTAACCGGACACTTCTATTGGCTTGCTACTCAACAACAACTGACGTCGGACTGGCATCCGCTGCATCATTGCGTCGGGCAAGGAAATGACATCAATGGAGAGCGGATGTAACACACATCCGCGCTCCAAGGAAGAAATAAGTACACAGGAAGTCACAGTAGCCTAAGACCGCGAAAGTGGGACGCAATGCGCTCCAGCATCACGGCGCATGGGCAAAACAACGACCTGAAACCGCCCCAGGCAATATTATTAGCAAGGAGCTGCCAGACGTCATAATTAAAACCAAAACGATTAATAAGAATTAATAAGGAATACCTGTGGGGAGGCTATGGAGGAAGACACACAAAAGGTAAAACACATTACAAATATAACCATAAAAATGAAAAGATAATAAAATAGAACTTATATCAGGGCTTGACAAATTTGCTTGGAATCTAGGAGCCAGCTAAAAAAGTTAGGAGCCAGGTTTTTTTTTTTTTTTTTTTAAACGACCGACAAAGCTTTATTTTCAATATAAAAATTAACCAATCTTAAATTTACACAGAGACGACTAGAACTAATGTGACTGCTTTTATTTCCTGCCATGCAGGGACACAAGACCACCATATTCTCACTAAGGATCCAATCAGGTCCGCCTGAAAAACTGACAGGCGAACCTGATCAGACGGCCCGTGTGAAAGGGGCCAAGCAGGGAGATGACAAATAATAAATTCATTTTAATTTAACCACTTCCTTCCCGCAGGACGACTATATACGTCCTGTCTTTGAAGAGAAATACCGTTGTTATGGTAGCAGCTAGCTACCATAACCCCGGTATCTTCTTCAAGAGCCGGCGGTTCTCTTTCAGTTAAAAGTGGTCTCTGCAGCAGATTAGCAGCAAGATCACTTTTATCGGCGGCAGGAGAGGGGCCCCCCCTACCGCCGCGCTTCGGTGCCCTTCACCGCTTACCGTGGCCGTCGGTAACGGCGGAGGCGATCCGGATCTGTCCCTGGCCTGACATGGAGACAAGTGAGAGGAAGATGGCCCCCCGCCCGTCTCCAAGTCATTGCAGGGCGGAAGCGACGTCAAATCGTCACTTCCACCCATAGCTCTTAAAAGGGACATTTTATTATTTTTTTTTTCAAATGACAATTTTAGTACAGAGCTGCATTTTAGTGTAAATATGAGATCCGAGGTCTTTTTGACCCCAGATCTCATATTTAAGAGGTCCTGTCATGCTTTTTTTCTATTACAATGGATTTTTACATTCCTTGTAATAGGAATAAAAGTGACTTTTTTTTTTTTTAAAAGAACAGTGAAAAAATAAGTTAAAATAAATAAGAAATTTTTTTTTTTTAAATGTGCCCCATCCCTTGTAATAGAAATAAAAGTGACACAATTTTTATTTTTTTTAAAAACAGTGTAAAAATAAAAAGTAAAATTATATAAGAAAAAATAATAATTTTTTTAAATGCGCCCCGTCCCGCCGAGCTCGCTTGCAGAAGCGAACGCATATGTGAGTAGCACCCGCATATGAAAGCGGTGTTCAAACCACACGTGAGGTATCGCCACGATCGTTAGAGCGAGAGAAATAATTCTAGTCCTAGACCACCTCTGTAACTCAAAACATGCAACATGTAGAATTTTTTAAACGACGCCTATGGAGATTTTAAAGGGTAAAAGTTTGTCGCCATTCCACGAGCGGATGAAATTTTGAAGCATGACATGTTGGGAATCAATTTACTCGACGTAACATTATCTTTCACAATATAAAAAAAATTGTGCTAACTTTACTGTTTTCTTATTCTTTAATTAAAAAAAGCATTTTCTCCCAAAAAAGTGCGCTTGTAAGTCCGCATCGCAAATACGGTGTGACAGAAAGTATTGCAATGACCGCCATTTTATTCTCTAGGGTGTTAGAATAAAAAATATATATAATGTTTGGGGGTTCTAAGTAAAGGGAAGCAGTGAAAACAGGTAGGAAAGCTCCATTAGCATTGGTGGATGTCTTGTCATACCAACGGCCACCACCAGAGGGCGCCCGATTGCAGAAGGAACCAGGAACCATAGGACTGCAGTAGGCCGCAAAGCCGGGGCCTCAATTACCGGCGCGGCCCAGCGCGATCACGGCGGGAGGGGGGGGGGTGTCGAACGGACACAGGATACCCCAGCTGTGCTGCCCCAGGCGCCAGGTCGCTAATTCTAGTCGCAAATGCGACCTGGCGCCCGGGGTTTGTCGAGCCCTGACTTATATGGATAAAAACATTGGTCAATAAAAGGTAGCATAAGCTACATATTGGCAAGAATAATAGGGAGGACTCAATAGAAGAAAATAAAATACAATACAAATAATGTCACTAAAAATTGGAGCATCATAAGTGGTAAAAGATAAAAAATATATATTCAGCTGCTATTTATGAAACTGTTAACGTCCCATTCTACATTCATCCCAAAATGGGGTATAGCATATTTTAAGTTATATATCCAGCGGGTCTCCAGCCACGAGATTTCTCTCTTAGTAAAGCTGCCTCGCCAATGGGGTGTGAAGCGATCGATAGCAATAATAGTTGTTCCCACTGGATCCTTATTATGGTGCTCCAAATAGTGTCATGACAGTATGTTTAACCACTTGCCGACCGCTGCATGTACACATACGTCAGCAGAATGGCATGGCTGGGCAAATGGACGTACCTGTACGTCCTTTTGAATTTGCCGCCGTGTGGTCGCGTGCACGCCACCCTGCCGCGAGCTCCGTGAGTAGGATCGTGGGTCCCGCGGACTCGATGTCTGCGGGGATACCCGCGATCGTCTCACGGAGAGGAAGAATGGGGAGATGCTAATGTAGGCAAGCATCTCCCCGTTCTGCCTAGTGACACTGTCACTGATCATAGCTATGATCAGTGATGTGTCACACAAAGCCCCTCCCCCCACAGTTAGAATCACTCCCTAGGACACACTTAACCCCTCCCTAGCCCCCTAGTGGTTAACCCCTTCACTGCCAGTGTCATTTTTACAGTAATCAATGCAATTTTTTAGCATTGATCGCTGTAAAAATGACAATGGTCCCAAAAATGTGTCAAAATGGTCCGATGTGTCCGCCATAATGCCACAGTCACGATAAAAATCTCAGATCGCCACCATTACTAGTAAAAAAGTTATTAATAAAAATGCCATAAAACTATCCCCTATTTTGTAGACGCTATAACTTTTGCGGAAACCAATCAATAATCGCTTATTGCAATTTTTTTTAATCAAAAATACGTATCAGCCTAAACTGAGGAAAAAAATATGTTTTTTTATATGTTTTTTGGGGATATTTATTATAGCAAAAAGTAAATAATACGTTTTTTTCAAAATTGTCACTCTATTTTTGTTTATAGCACAAAAAATAAAAAACGCAGGAGGTGATCAAATACCACCAAAAGAAAACTCTATTTGTTTGGGAGCCACGTCGCACGACCGCGCAATTGTCAGTTAAAGCGACGCAGTGCCGAGTCGCAAAAAGTGCTCTGGTCTTTTGCCAGCGAAATGGTCCGGGGCTTAAGTGGTTAAGGAGCCCTTTTCTGATGTTTGTTAGGTGTTCATTAACCCGCACATTCATTGCTCTCATGGTGCGGCCTACATACTGTAGACCGCATGGGCAAATTAACAGATACATTACATTTTTTGATGTGCATGTTATAAAAGTGTCAATATTGTAAATTCTTGCGGTGGTATGGGACTTGAATTGACTAATTTTTTTATCTTTGTTTTTATTGACGTGACATACTGCACATTTGAAAAAGCCTTTAGATTTCGGAAAAAACAATACTCTATTTGGTGCATCTAAAATATTGGGAGCAATCTGCAACTTCAGAGGTGGTACCCCCCTGAAGATCACTTGTGGATGCTCAGGAAGAACCAGGCCCAAAACTTTATCACTTTTTAAAACAGGCCAATGCTTTCTCATGATCTTTTTTATTTCATAATGTTGTCGTGAATAACTGGTGATCAAAGAAAAATTATGGATGTCATCATTATTTGCAGTTTTATCCCTTCCTTTTAACATGGTGGTCCTATCCATAGCAGACACTTCTTCAATGGCTTTGTCTAGATCTACATTCAGATAGCCTTTCTCCAAAAATTTTACCTGATGGTTAGAGGCTTGCACCAAGAAATCTTCCTTTAAAGTACAGTATCGTCTTAAATGGGCAAATTGGCTTTTGGGCACAGATTTCATCCATGAAGGATGATGGCAACTTCCTTGTCCAATATAGCCGTTTCGGTCCGTTTCCTTGAAAAAAGTGGTGATCTTAAAGCTATTGTTAGTAATCTGTATATTCAGATCCAAAAAATGAAATTTAGCCTGATACTCATCTCAAATTGTAAATTTATGCCCAAAGTATTCTGTTTTAACTGCTGCATAAAGTCAGTTAGCGAAGCTTCATTGCCATTCCATAGGAGGAGGATGTCGTCAATATATGTGCCCCAGAACACCAGCTCTGGTCTCCTGTCTGAATAGACAACATCCTCCTCCGACTTGGCCATAAACAAGTTCGCCATGCTTGGCGCGAACTTTGCACCCATGGCAACGCCTCTGTTCTGGAGGTAGAAGGTACCCCCAAACCAGAAGTAGTTGCGCGACATGGCGAACCTGAGTAAATGCAGTACAAACTCTCTTTGTGACTGAACCAAATGGTCATCTCTCTTTAGAAATAGGTCTACAGCCTCCAGACCATCGGAGTGGGATATGATGGTATAAAGTGAAGTCACATCAGCAGTTGCCATAATGTAACTGTCTTTCCACTCCATGGCTTCCAGGGTCTGTATGACCTGAGAAGAATCCTTCAGGTATTAAGGGGTCTGTGATACCAACGGTTGCAGAAACCCATCAATATATTTCCCAATACGGAATAACACAGGGAAAAAGTGTTGAACACATGAAGAAAATGAGGTGCAAAAAAGTATGGAAAGCTGAAATCTATCAGTAATTAGAAAGCAATCCTGCCCCTTGTCAGTGCAAAATTAATATCAGCTGGTTCAGTCTTAACTGATGGCCTATAAAAAGGTGTCTCATTACCAAAGTGTCAAACAAGAAACATCTCATGATGGGTAAAAGCAAAGAGGTCTCTCAAGACCTTTGCAACCTTATTGCTGCAAAACATACTGATGGCACTGGTTACAGAAGGATTTCTAAACTTTTGAATCCCACACAGGGAGATCAGTGCTTGTAACTCCCCCCACCACCACATCGATCACCTGTGAGGCTGCCCGTGCCCCTCCCTGATGAGCTCAGGACGCCGGGCCTGGTACAAAAGGGCTGGCTGTACTGGCTTATCAGAGGCCCTGCCTGGGTACAGACTTGGAAAAACAGGACATCTGGTCACCCTACTCTATTGCTTCTCCATGGACAGATGGTCCACCCTGAGACAAGAAGTGGGTTATTGGACAAACCACAAGGTGAAAGTAAAGGAAAAGGATTAAAGTAAAGGATTGATTGGCCAAGGCTCTCTCAGCTCTCTCCCTCCTCACTGGCTCATTTTGCAAAGAACACACAGGAGGGCGTGAACACCTCGTGTATTACCATAGATAAATTTTATTAGATCAAAAAAAAGACACAAAATGGGTAGTCCCACATGGTTGGAAAGCTAACATGTTTCGGGGGCCATGCCCTTTTTCTGAGCTCTGAGGAAAGGGGCATGACCCCCAAAAAATGTCAGTTTCCAATCCTTTGGTCCTAGAACAAGTTTTAATGTGTCCAGCTGGGGGAGGAGTTCTGACATGTAGCAGCGCGTGCTGGAGGCCGGAGCCTCGTCTCCACCCACCCACTTGATGTTCCTGCCACGCTAGAGGAGAGCAAGCCGTGAGCAGAGGACAACGGCCGGAGATGCTGGAGGTGCAAAGGGGAGTTTGACCATCCATAGAATCTACGGCAACCACGTCTCAAGCACAGACGCTCCGACACTCTGATATCCTCCTAAGGGTTAGTGCGGCTGTTTGCTGTCTCTCCCTCCACCCCCCCCCCCCGCGGCTCAGTTCAGTGCGCTGCCCTATGCTGCAGAGCTGCCTGGAAAGGACTTTTACACTACTCTCCTTAATAAAATCATTGTGGTTTGTGCAATTGCGTTTGAGGCGGCAGAATTGGCCTCTTGGTATGTTGTTCTTTCACTTTCCGCTTAAGATTCACTCATGTTTCGGATGCGTAAAAATTGGCATTTTTGGATCTTGAGTTGTATCATGATGAGGACATAATACATGCTAGAAACTACTCAAAACCTACTGCTGGCAACTCACTGTTACACTACAGAAGTTGCCACTACTATAAGTAGAAGAACAACATACCAAGAGGCCAATTCTGCTGCCTCAAACACAATTGCACAAACCACAATGATTTTATTAAGGAGAGTAGTGTGCTTAGCCAAAAACTGAGAGATAAAGGATACCCAGAATCACTCATTCAGGAGGCCTTTACGTACTACTTATTAGATACCCCACCACAGAGTAAAAAAGAGGTTACAGATCAATCAGTTCGGTTTACCACCAGATTCCATTATGACCATAAAAAAATGGAATCCATCTTAAAAAAGCACTGGCCAATACTCCTAGAGGACCTACATTTGAAAACTCTTCTACCTAAACTCCCTAAAGTAACCTATAGAAGAGCACCCAATGTTAAAAATAAAATTGCCCCTAGCAAGCTGAAAACCCTTTCCACTCAGTCCAGTCCACGTTTATGTTTACTCCCACTGCATAGCATGTTTCACTGCAAAAAAACCCTTGTGCAAAACTTGTGATTATGTACAACATGGCCAGAACCATTTCTCCACTAAGGGCAAGACCTATGATATCAATGAGTTTTACAACTGCTCATCTGATTTTGTAGTTTATTTCTTTTATTGTCCCTGCCATCTACTTTATGTGGGCCGCACTATCCGTCCACTTAGACAAAGATTTGGAGAACATCGCAGAAAGATTGAGGAAAGAAAGGATAAACATAGCGTCCCTCGCCATTTTTCCAAGTGCCAAAAAGGCTCCACCCATGGTCTAAAGTCTTAGAACAAATGCCCAAAAATGTATCTGAGGCAGAGAGGTTCTTTAGGCTGTGTGAACGCAAAAACTTTTTAGATATATTCCCTTGATACTTTGTCACCTGGGGGAATTAATGAGTCTTTGGAGTTGTCTACGATTTTATAACTATTCAGCCCCCCCCCCCCTTCCTTTTTCCCAGTCTTTTATTATTAAAATAATTTTTATAATGGCCATTCAACATCCACGAAAAAGATAATAAGGTGATATAAATATACCAAGGTACCTATATACCTAACCATGTTCCTTATAGATTTCTACAAATTTTCTTTTTTTCCTTTTATCTTACAATTAACCATAAGATGTTTTTAATGTTTAATGTTCAGTGCATATATTTCTTTAGAAAATATGCTCTTACTAATGATCATGCAATGGTATTTTTTAACTTGATCCAACCATTCTGAATGATTTTATTCTTTCCCTAAGTATTCCTTACATGTTGGTTTTTTATACTTAGTATATTATGTATATGTTGTAGTATAGTTCACATATAGTTATTTTTATCCCCATTAAACAGTCCTACATATATATATTTTCCCCCTCCCCCACCTTCTCTTATTTTATTTTTTTTTATGTATTTTATTATTATTATTTTTTCTTTTTTTTCTTTTAATTTAAAAACCTTTTTTTCCTTTTTCTTTCTTCTTTTTTCTTCTTTTTTCTTACTTTACCACTGTTCTCAATTTGATTTTCACTCATTGTACCCCCCATCACTACACTCCCATCCAATCATATGTTTGGAGACACTGTGCATTTGCTATACATAATTTATTTGAGTTTGGAGTCTTCTTGTGTAAATTGGTTCGTTTTACACAACCCCCACTAGATGGCGCCAAACGTTAACACATATAAGGCTCAAAGGAGCCTGTGTCCTCTAAGCTTGAGGAAGGCGAGCGCCTGTTTTACACAGTGCGCATGCGCTGAAACATCTTCGCACCGTTAGTGACGTCACCACGCCAGAGGCCTGTATTCCATAGCTAACCTGAGCCAAGCCTAGGTTTCAACCCCTAGGACAGAGCCAGGATATCCTGCTGGACGGGACTGTTTTTCTCTCCTATGGATGGATGCTTTTACACAGGCTCACAACTAGGGATGAGCTTCGAGTTCGAGTCGAACTCATGTTCGACTCGAACATGGGCTGTTCGCAAGTTCGCCGAACAGCGAACAATTTGGGGTGTTCGCGGCAAATTCAAATGCCGCGGAACACCCTTTAAAAGTCTATGGGAGAAATCAAAAGTGCTAATTTTATATTTCAATATTTTTATTGAAGTTTTTGCAAAAACAATGGTACAGTCATTTACAATGTGTAGTAAGTAAAGAAAGTCTATAATCATACAACATATAAGTGCACGTGTTTCCGGTAGGAATATTTAGACATATCCGCATTAAGTGGCCTTCAAAAGCCTGTTACCAAGTTTACCAGATAATATATATTGAAGGTAAAATATGGAAAATAAAAAAAATTAAAACAGAACATTGTGCAGATTGAACAATCATAAGGGACAAAGGCAGAGTATTCCTGCATGTGTCTCTAACAGGGTGACCTTCGTTAGGCTGTTCATAACTAGTATGTACGCAGGTTTTCAAAAGGGAGGGACTGACTGACCCATACCGCCAAGGGGATTCAAAGGATCCCATCAGTAATCCGGGATGCAGTCCCCCCAGAGTACCCCGCTGGAGAGGTATCATGTCAGAAAAGACCTGTGAGAGCAGAAGAGACTAGGTAGTCTCTTCAAGAGAGGAAAGAAAACGTGTTAGAAATAAGAAGAGAAAAAGTGGAGAACAGTGCTACTGTGAAGGGGTTGCGCAACCTGCTCCAGGATCCATTCCCGGTAGGAGTGGTATGTGACAGTACGTTGCCCAGGGTTCCCAAGTGGCATTGAATCTCTCAATTTTGTCCAACAGTTTCCCTACTATTTTCTCTTGGGACACTATCCATGAGACCTTTCTCTTACAGCACTGGAAGGACACCGTAGGCCTTTTCCAGGCCTTGGCTACAGTAATTTTTGCCCCTAAAAAGATGAAGAAGGAGTGAGTTTGGGAGCACTTAGATATATTAGGAATAGTGTGGTTAAGTAAGGCTATGTGGGGGTCAGGGACTATCAAAATGTTCATGAGATTGCCTATAGTTCGAAATATTTTCTTCCAAAAGGATCTGATGCGGGGACAGGACCACCATATGTGGAACATAGTGTCTTCCAATTTGCAACCTCTATAGCACAGTGGAGAAGTCCCAGGATAAAACAAAGCCAATCTGGCAGGAACATAATACCACCTTGACAAAACCTTGATGCTAGCCTCTATTAGGGAGATGTTGCAAATACCTGTGTATGAATAGGTCCGAGACTCTGAACCAATCCGTTGGTTTCCATGATCCGCCTGTGTCCTCCTCCCAGGTCCTAGTGTATGTTGATTTGTCCAGTTTTGACATAAGTGCTGTGTAAATTACAGAAATCCCTCCCTTTTGGTTAGCAATGTTAGAGCACCAATGTTCATATGGTGTGATTGAGGGGGACTCGGGTTTGTTGGTCCAAATAGATTGTAGGAAGTGGGAGATTTGGTTGAATCGAAATCTTTCAGAGTCAGGCATTTCCAGTGTGCGTTTACAATAGGATAGAGTAAGGGGACCTGCGGCTGTTAGGAAGTGACCTATCCTGTAGATGCCTTTGTCTGTCCACCATCTAAACGCCCAAATGTTTAAACCTGGTGGAAAGTTAGGGTTATTAAAAATGTGAGAAAGAGGTTTAAGGGGGGAGATCAGGGCAGGTTGAGTGAATAGTTTAGTGCAAAGCGCAAGTGAGTGAGATAAGGTGGGTGACATGATAGCCGGCCTAAGCTTTGGGTCGCACCACATAAGAAAGTCAATAGTGTTCAGGGGTGTAGCCAGCCTTTCCATAGATAGCCAGTCAGGTTTTGGGCCCCTTCCGAAGATGAGTGAAATCTGTGACAATTGGGCAGCCCGATAGTAACCCCATAGATCAGGCAGGCCCAGACCACCCTGCGATTGTAAGCGGAGTAGAATGCTCAGAGGCGGCTCTCTAAATAGGCGGCCGCCTAAGGCCTCGCAACTCATAGGGGCCCTACGGGCTCCTAATTTGCCTAATTGAAGAGTCGGCTCTGTAGCAGAGCTCCTTGCTCTATCGCACTGGCTGCAATGTTTCTTCTCATGCCCTGTCCTTGGCCAGCTCCTTCGGGTTCTTCTCTCCTGCTTAATGCAGCGCCGCCCAGCTCAGTGTCCTCCCCAGCCAGAGTCCCGCCCCCCCAAGTCGGCTACATCCATTTCTTTCTGCAGTGCTCCGGAGATGCTCTGCACACTTCCCCCGCGCTAAGGAAGTTTAAGCACACATGTGCAGCAGCCCTATGAGAGCCAGAGGACACTGCAGGCTTGTCTGCCAGCCCCCACCTCCTCCCCCCTTCATACACAGATCTCTCTCGCCTTGGAGATAAGCTGATCGCCCTGTCTGTGCTGCTGCTGGAGGGAGCCCAGCCAGGCAACCATGGATGAGTGCCCTGCAGCTTGGATATGGTAAGTGAGCTGACCCCATATCCCCTCACACCATCCCATACCCCACCCCTCCTCCCCTGGGGCCCCCCATCATCTCCCCTAGGGACAGGGGCCCCCATCATCTCCCCTGAGGATAGGGGCCCCCCATCATCTCCCCTGGGCACAGGGGGCCCCCATCATCTCCCCTGGGGATAGGGGCCCCCCATCATCTCACCTGGGGACAGGGACCCTATCTTCCTTGAGGACAGGGCCCCCATTATCATCTCCCCTGGGGACAAGGCCCCCATCATCTTTCCTGGCAACTGGGACCCCTTATTCTCTGGGGACAGGGCCCCCACCATCTTCTCTGGGGACGGGAACCCCATCTCCCCTGCAGTCAGGGACCCCCTTCTCACTCAAGGATAGGGACCCCCTTCTCACTTGAGGACAGGGGCCCCCTTCTCACTTGAGGACAGGGGCCCCCTTCTCACTTGAGGACAGGGCCCCCATCATCTCCCCTGGGGACAGGGCACCCGTCATCTCCCCTGGCAACTGGGACCCCTTATTCTCTGGGGACAGGGCCCCCACCATCTTCTCTGGGGACAGGAACCCCATCTCCCCTGCGATCAGGGACCCCTTCTCACTTGGCGACAGGGCCCCCACCATCTTTCCTGGGGACGGGACCCCCTTCTCACTTGGGGACAGGGCCCCCATCATCTCCCCTGGGGACAGGGCCCCCGTCATCTCCCCTGGGGACAGGGCCCCCGTCATCTCCCCTGGGGACAGGGCCCCCGTCATCTCCTCTGGGGACAGGGCCCCCGTCATCTCCCTTGGGGACAGGGCCCCCGTTATCTCCCTTGGGGACAGGGCCCCATCATCTCCCCTGGGGATGGGGACCTCATCTCCTTGGGGACAGGGCCCCCATCATCTCCCTTGGGGACAGGGCCCCCGTCATCTCCCTTGGGGACAGGACCCCCGTCATCTCCCCTGGGGGCAGGGGCCCCATTATCTCTCCTGGCTACAGGGACCCCTTCTTCCCTGGGGACAGGGCCCCCACCATCTTCCCTGGGGATGGGGACCTCATCTTTCCTGGAGAAGGGACACCTTCTCATATGGGGACAGGGACCCCCTTCTCACTTGGAGACAAGGTCCCCATCATCTCCCCTGGGCACAGGGCCCCTAACATCTCCCCTGGCAACGCCAACAGGGACCCCTTTTTCTCTGGGGACAGGGCCCCTACCATCTTCCCTGTGGATGGGAACCCCATCTCTCCTGGGGACAGGAAGCCTCTTCTCACTTGAAGACAGGGCCCCCTTCATCTCCCCTGGCCACAGGGACCCCTGCATATCCCTTTCCCTGGGGACAGGGCCCCCATCATCTTCCCTGGGTATGGGAAACCCCACCTCCCCTGCGGACAGGGACCCCTTCTTACTTAGGAACAGGGCCCCCCATCACCTCCCCTGCGGACAGGGACCCCTTATTTTCGGGAGGCAGGGCCCCACCATCTTCCCTGGGAATGGGGAACCCCATCTCCCCTGTGGACAGGGACCCCTTCTCACTTGGGGACAAGGCCCCCCATCATCTCCCCTGGCAATTGGGACCCCTTCTTCTCTGGGGACAGGGCCCCACCATCTTCCCTGGGAATGGGGAACCCCATCTCCCCTGCAGTCAGGGACCCCTTCTCACTTGTGGACAGGGCCCCACCATCTTTCCTGGGGATGGGACCCCCTTCTCACTTGAGGACAGGGACCCCCTTCTCACTTGAGGACAGGGACCCCCTTCTCACTTGAGGACAGGGACCCCATTATCTCCCCTGGGGACTGGGCCCCCATCATCTCCCCTGGGGATGGGGACCTCATCTCCCTTGTAGACAGGGTCACCATCATCTCACCTGGGGGCAGGGCCCCCATCATCTCCCCTGGGGATGGGGACCTCATCTTCCTTGAGGAAAGTGCCCCCATCATCTCTTCTGGCTACAGGGACCATCATCTTCACTGGGGATGGGGACCTCATCTTTCCTGGGGAAGGGACACCTTCTCATGTGGGGACAGCAACCCCCTTCTCACTCGGAGACAAGGCCCCCATCATTTCCCCTGGGGACAGGGCCCCTATCATCTCCCCAGGCAACACCAACAGGGATTCCTTCTTCTCTGGGGACAGGGCCCCTACCATCTTCCCTGGGAATGGGAATCCCCATCTCCCCTGTGGACAGGGACTCCTCCTTACTTGGGGACAGGGACCCCATCTCTGTGCACTGAGAAAGAGAGTGTCATGACACCAGCACTGAGATAGAGAACACTGACACCAGCACTGAAAGCATGCCAGCACTGACACCAGCGTTGAGATAGAGGTCACTGACACCAGCACTGAGATAGATGACATGGAGATAGAGCACCTTGACACCAGCGTCAGATAGAGGACACTGACACCAGCTCCAAGACACACTGCACTGAGATAGAGTGCCCCAACACCAGCACTGAGAGCACACGGATGCCAGTGCTGAGATAGAGGAAACTGACACCAGCACTTTAAGGTTCTTAATATATGCAGTTTATACAGTTAATTTGTATTGCTTAATTTTTTTTTTCCATTACGGGTGTGAGTGGGGCCTCATGTCTAAGTTTTGCCTAAGGCCTCACATAGCCTAGAGCCGCCTCTGAGAATGATAGACGGACATCTGTATCCCTTATTTCCCCAGACAAAGCAAATTATCTCAGATTGTAGTTTATGGAGGAAACCTTTCGTCAGAGAAATTGGGAGTGAACAAAATAAATATAAAAGGCGGGGTAGTAGTGTCATCTTAATAGCATGTACTCTTCCCAGCCAGGATAGACCACATTTAGCCCATTTTTCGAGCTCTTGTCTACATTTAAGTACCATGGGAGGATAATTAGCTTTGTATAACCCACCTATATCAGGTGTTAGAAGAATTCCCAGATAGGGGATGGCTGTGTCGGACCAGGAAAAATCAAAGTTTCGTTTAAGTTGTGAAAGAGAATCTGATGGTATTGTGATATTTAAAGCAATAGACTTATTCATGTTTACCGTCAGTCCTGAAATTTTGCTAAAAGACCTCAGAACCCCGCAAACCACTGGAGTGGAAATCAGGGGAGATGTAAGGTATAGTAAGAGGTCATCCGCGTAAAGAGCACATTTGTGTTCCTGATCCCCACAGGACACCCCCTTAATATCCGGGTTTGTTCTAATTGCTATGGCCAGAGTTTCTATCGCAATCGCGAATAAGAGGGGAGAGACTGGGCATCCCTGTCTGGTGCCTCTTTTTATTGGGAACGAGGCCAGGTATCTACCCATCAGTCGAACTTGTGCTGAAGGGTTTGAGTACAGTGAGTTTATTATGTTTAGAAAAGATCGGCAGAATCCCCATGGTTGCAGAATGTCAGACAGGTATGCACAGTCAATTGAGTCAAAAGCCTTATGTAGGTCAATCGACGAAATAAAGCCCTTTTGGGGTGACCCTCCGTCCCACTGAGATTGTAGAAGAGATATAATGTTAATGCTCTTCTAATTTGATCCGGACCCTGTCGGCCAGGAATAAAACCCACCTGATCTTTGTGAATATATTTTGGGATGAAACTCGACATTCTATTCGCTAGAATCTTGGTTAAAATTTTGATGTCATTGTTAATCAGGGATATTGGTCGATAGTTCCCAATCTCGCTTGAATCCTTCCCTGGCTTGGGGATCACCGTGATGTATGCGGCATTTAAGTCCGTCCCCAGCGGGGAACCTTTCCTAAGGGAGTTCAGAAATTTCGTTAGCTGTGGGGCTAGCGTGGAGCCAAATTTTTTATAATATCCGTTCGTGAACCCATCCAAGGGAGGATCCAAGTTTTAGTGAATTCATAGTATCAAGCACCTCTTCCTGGGTGAAAGGGCTCTCCCTATGTGCATCCGCCAAGGATGGCAGTGAGAGGGAGTCAAGAAACTCCTGCCGAAATTTGCCTACCGATGGTGATTTAGATTTATAAACATCCCCATAGAATTGAAGGAATCCATCCATGATCTTACTTGGGTTTTGGGTTAGATCCCTGGAATTCAGCTTAATTTTGGGGAATGCTAAGGCACGATGTTTGGGGCCAATCTTGACCGCTAATTTAGAGCCTATCCTATGCTTTTGGCTTTAGAACTTTGCTCCCGTCCACCTGAGGTGTTTTTCAGCAGCGGTAGTCAAAGTCAGATTGAGGAGAGCCCGGGCCCTATCCAGGTTTGCTAGGGATTCTATAGTAGGTGTCAGTTTATGCGCCCTGGCTAGGGCTTTAAATTCCTCAGATTGTTTAAGCGTATCCGCTCTGTGTTCCGCCTTAAGTTTGGCTGCCATTTGTATCAGTTTCCGCCTGATCACCGGTTTGTGTGCCGCCCAAACTGATTCTGGTGAGATGTCTGAGGTTGTGTTGATTCTAAAATATTCCTTAATTGATTCCTCTAAAATTGTGCACTGAATTGGGTCACTAAGAATGGTTTCCTGCAATCTCCAACGTGGGGGGTTATTGCACCCTGAGGGCTTTTTTGTAACCAAAGTGACCATCGAGTGGTCCGAAAGGGGTGAATCTACAATCTTGGATCTCAATATCAAGGGGATCGTATAGGGCCGAGTGAATATGTGGTCAATCCTGGCATAAGAGCCATGGGGAGCTGAGTAATGTGTGTAATCCTTGGCGTGAGGGTTGGTTTCCCTCCAGATGTCTATTAAGCCTTCTTCATGCAGTATTTTTGCTATTTGGACACTCTGCCTAGAGGGACGTTTGGGTTTTGGTTTACCAGAGCTTAGTATCTCCACCAAAGAAAATTGTGCCTTTTAAGTGAGGGCGTAGTTTTTTCAATATGGATTTAATAAATGCCTTCTGACCCTTGTTAGGGGCATAATATGAGACAAACGTATATAATTCCCCATCAATGTTCCCTGAGACCAGAATATAACGTCCCATTGGATCAGAAACAGTCTCTGGCTGGGAGAGATTAATATGTTTGGCAAAGCATATTGCGACGCCTTTTGATTTGGTAGAAGCGGAGGACAAAAAAAATTGGGGATAATGATGATACAGGAATTTGGTTTGGTATGATATGGGGAAGTGGGTCTCTTGTAGAAAGAGAATGTCAGCATGCATGGACTTATAAAGTTGAAAGATCTTCCTACGTTTGATGGGAGAGTTTAAACCCTGAGTATTATGTGAGATAATATGAAGGGAGGGAGTCACGTTGGGCCAATCAGTCATGTTGTGGACAGAGTGGAGCTACGCTTTGAAAGAGCTTCTTACCTTGCTGAGAAGGGAAGTCTGCACCAAATAGGAGAGATGATGTGTCACTTACTGAGGTGAGACCTGGGAGGAAAGACCGGAAGCGGACCTGGAACCTGGGAACACTCATTAGCATAGTGTAGAAGAAGAAAGATAAAGGGGTGAAAGAGAGAAGAAGAGAGAACATATTGATTACAATGACCAGAAACATTACACGTTCCTTAACTGCAATATGATATGAAGACATAATGAAAACTCGGGGGTCCCCAGACCCCCCCCAAATCCCGAGGTAGGATGGACTAGCCATTCCAAACCCCTTAACCTGAGAGGACCGGTTCCCTACTAGTAGGGCAACCAGCCAGGGAGCCAGGGGCATGAATTGCGCTCCTGGGACCTACTAGGGGCGCATTGAAACCACCACGGCCCCACCACCTGTATTACATAACAACTGTAAACTAACTAGAAAACTAAATCATTAAAAGACAAAAAGGGATCAGAGCGATCCAATTGAGAGTGAAACCTTATCTTAATCAAGTAACCGAAAACCTTGAGAAAGCGACCCCTCCCCCCAGGGTCCCCACCCACCAACCAAGGGGCCCAGGGAGGAGAGATCAGGCTCCCAGTGGGAAGTCCGACACAGCCCACGGCCACATATAATTTGTGAAAACAAAGCCTAACGGGAGGCCTCAACCTTATAATAGTGACATTATAACTTTACCTCCATGCCAAAAATGACTAAAATAATGTGAACCGTTTAATCCTACAGAGAAATTGGTTGAGAGCTCATCAAGCCCCTAATCTGCCTATAACAGCTCTATTGAGGGGAGAAGTGTGTCCAGGGGAAATAAACTGTGGTAGAATGTCACAGATTGTAAAGGAAACCAGCCCATCAAAAGGATTGATCCCCCTTCTCCCCCACCCGCTACCCCTGCCCCCTAATGGAGTTTCATGAGCTTTCTCTAGTTCAAGTCCTTCAGGGAGCCTATGGGAGGTTTGGAAACCCGTCAAGTGAGTGTCAATGTTATCTTGGTGGCTTCATCACAGTATGATGCTGTGAGACAAACTGGACAAAGGGAGATGAGAAAATCCGGATCCGAGGCAGGATCCCTAAGATCCCTCAGATTTCAGGGAGGGATGTTTTCTTTAGAGCGTTTGGAGCTCTGCTTGAGCCAGGTAGGTTGCAGAGGACTTGCCGGAGGTGGGCGCTTTGTTGATGATGGAGTGCTCCTTCCTGCCTGGGGATGCATCGGACCTTGCGGCATTAGGCCCAATTGTAGAAGCAGACGTTCACCTTCCGCAAATGATGAAAAGCCGAAACTTATTTCTGTAGGAAAAGTTCAGTCTCAGGGGGAATGACCATCAGTATGTTATAGCTTTCTCTGCCAGAAGTTGGAGCAACAGTTTTAGAGAACGTCTCTTTTGCACCGTATATGGCAATAAGTCAGCGAAGATTTGTATTTTGTGGCCGAACAATTTTAGGTTGTCTGATCCTCTGGCTCTCCTCATTATTTCCTCCTTCACAGCGAAATAGTGGGGCTTCACAATGATGTCTCTTGGAAGACCATAAGTACAGGGGGGTTGCAGTGCTCTGTGAGCTCTATCCAGCTCCGCTATATCAGGAATGAGGTCTTTCAGCAGGGTTTTTACCGCAGAATGTACATCTTTCTCAGTTTCAGGAAGACCGCAAATTCGAAAATTGTAACGTCTTGAACGATTTTCGAGGTCATCAATTTTGGCAAAAGCAGTTTCAAGTTGATCTTGCATTTCTTGTAATCTGTCTGAGTTTTGGTGTATACGAGCAACTGCTTGATCTGCCCTCTTTTCAATCAAGTCTATTCGCTCCCCCAGTTGCTGCAGGTCCTAATGGATGGAGGAGGTTATTTGAGCAGCATTCATGGCCAGGCTCTTGGAGAGCAGTTGGGAGAATGCTTCCATCATAGAAGGAAAGTCAGTGGGGACAGGGGAGGTTGTGGTCGCTTCAGTCACTGATAGTAACAGGCCTGTGTGCGGGTCTATCATAGGAGTGGAGGGGGGGCCGTTCTGCAACCTGCCCAGCAGAGACTCAGTGGAAGCAGGGTAAGCGCCCAGAGGCAGAGGAGGGAAATCGGTACCTGGAGAGAGCGGTGACCGAACGTCCTGATCCGCTATTAAGTCATCATCCTCCCCTGTGCTGCAGGTGCCTCGTGTAGCCGCCGCCATCTTTGCGTAGCTGACCGGGCCGGGTGCCGCGATCATCTGACTCGTTAGGTTCCTCCTGGCTTGTGCCGTTGTTCCCCGCGGGTTCTGGGGGTTCTCCCCCACTTAGGTAGCCCGGTGTGATGCTCATGGATTCGCTCTGAGAGCTCCGGTGACTAATGCAGGGCCGTGGTGGAGCTGAGCTTAAGGGACTCGCGGCCATCTTGAAAGCTGCCGCGCATGCGCTTGAGGAGCTGAAAAGTGCTAATTTTAAATGCTTATATGCATGGTATTGTCATAAAAAGTGTTTGGGGACCTGGGTCCTGCCCCAGGGGACATGTATCAATGCAAAAAAAAGTTTTAAAAATGGCCGTTTTTTTCGGGAGCAGTGATTTTAATAATGCTTAAAGTGAAACAATAAAAGTGTAATATCCCTTTAAATTTCGTACCTGGGGGGTGTCTATAGTATGCCAGTAAAGGAGCGCATGTTTCCCGTGTTTAGAACAGTCTGACAGCAAAATGACATTTCAAAGGAAAAAAAGTCATTTAAAACTACTCGCGGCTATTAATGCATTGCCGGTCCGACAATACACATAGAAGTTCATTGATAAAAACGGCATGGGAATTCCCCACAGGAGAACCCCGAATCAAAATTTAAAAAAAAAAATGACGTGGGGGGTCCCCCTAAATTCCATACCAGGCCCTTCAGGTTTGGTATGGATATTAAGGGGAACCCCGGCCAAAAAAAAACGGCACGGGGTCCCCCTAAAAATCCATACCAGACCCTTATCCGAGCACGCAACCTGGCAGGCCGCAGGAAAATAGGGGGGGGCGAGAGAGCACCCCCCCTCCTGAACTGTACCAGGCCACATGCCCTCAACATTGGGAGGGTGCTTTGGGGTAGCCCCCCAAAACACCTTGTCCCCATGTTGATGAGGATAAGGACCTTATCCCCACAACCCTGCCGGTGGTTGTGGGGGTCTGCGGGCGGGGGACTTATCGGAATCTGGAAGCCCCCTTTAACAAGGAAACCCCCAGATCCCGGCCCTCCCCCCTGTGTGAAATGGTAAGGGGGTACTTACCCCTACCATTTCACTAAAAAACTGTCAAAAATGTTAAAAATGACAAGAGACAGTTTTTGACAATTCCTTTATTTAAATGCTTCTTCTTTCTTCTATCTTCTATCTTCCTTCATCTTCTTCTTCTTCTGGTTCTCCTGGTACTTTCTCCGGTGTTCTCGTCCAGCATCTCCTCCGTGGCGTCTTCTTCCCTTCATCACCTCGGGCCGCTCCGCATCCATGGCATGGAGGGAGGCTCCCGCTATTCTCTTCATCTTCTTCTCTTCATCTTCTTCTCTTCATCTTCTTTTCGGGCCGCTCCGCATCCATGCTGGCATGGAGGGAGGCTCCCACTGTGTGACGCTTCTCCTCTTCTGACGGTTCTTAAATAACAGGGGGCGGGGCCACCCGATGACTTCCCTGTGGCATTCCCCGTGACGCCACAGGGAAGTCCCGTCAAGTCACCGTGCGTCAGAGGGGGGCGGGGTCACCGGGTGGCCCCGCCCCCCATTATTTAAGAACCGTCAGAAGAGGAGAAGCGTCAAACAGCGGGAGCCTCCCTCCATGCCAGCATGGATGCGGAGCGGCCCGAAAAGAAGATGAAGAGAAGAAGATGAAGAGAAGAAGATGAAAAGAAGAAGATGAAGAGAAGAAGATGAAGAGAAGAGTGGGAGCCTCCCTCCATGCCATGGATGCGGAGCGGC
The DNA here is from genome assembly GCA_037952925.1 of Lithobates clamitans. Lineage (NCBI taxonomy): Eukaryota > Metazoa > Chordata > Amphibia > Anura > Ranidae > Lithobates > Lithobates clamitans. The sequence continues at coordinate 899,510 of JBBGZY010000791.1, forward strand.
CCGAGGAGAAGAAGGGATGAAGACGCCGCGGAGGAGATGCTGGACGAGAACACCAGAGGAAGAACCAGAAGAACCAGAAGAAGAAGAAGATGAAGGAAGATAGAAGAAAGAAGAAGCATTTAAATAAAGGAATTGTCAAAAACTGTCTCTTGTCATTTTTAACATTTTTGACAGTTTTTTAGTGAAATGGTAGGGGTACTTTTGTACCCCCTTACCATTTCACACAGGGGGGAGGGCCGGGATCTGGGGGTCCCCTTGTTAAAGGGGGCTTTCAGATTCCGATAAGCCCCCCGCCCGCAGACCCCCACAACCGGCCAGGGTTGTGGGGATGAGGCCCTTGTCCTCATCAACATGGGGACAAGGTGTTTTGGGGGGCTACCCCAAAGCACCCTCCCAATGTTGAGGGCATGTGGCCTGGTACAGTTCAGGAGGGGGGCGCTCTCTTGTCCCCCCCTCTTTTCCTGCGGCCTGCCAGTTTGCATACTCGGATAGGGGTCTGATATGGATTTTTAGGGGGAAACCACGCCATTTTTTATTTAAATTTTGGCCGGGGTTCCCCTTAATATCCATACCAGACCTGAAGGGCCTGGTATGGAATTTAGGGGGACCCCCCACGTCATTTTTTTTATTTTGGTCGGGGTTTCCCTTAATATCCATACCAGACCTGAAGGGCCTGGTATGGAATTTAGGGGGACCCCCCACGTCATTTTTAAAAAAAAAATTTTGTTCGGGGTTCCCCTGTGGGGAATTCCCATGCCACTTTTATCAATGAACTTCTATGTGTATCGTCGGACCGTCAATGCATTAATAGCCGCGAGTAGTTTTAAATGACTTTTTTTCCTTTGAAATGTCATTTTGCTGTCAGACTGTTCTAAACACGGGAAACATGCGCCTCTTTACAGGCATACTATAGACACCCCACAGGTACGAAATTTAAAGGGATATTACACTTTTAATGTTTCACTTTAAGCATTATTAAACTCACTGTTCCCAAAAAAAACGGCTGTTTTTAAAACTTTTTTTGCATTGATCCATGTCCCCTGGGGCAGGACCCAGGTCCCCAAACACTTTTTATGACAATAACTTGCATATAAGCCTTTAACCACCTGGCATTCACGCTATGGCCGAATGACGGCCACAGCGCGGACCTTAATTCCCGGGAGGCTGTCATATGACGGCCTCCCCTGTGCACGCTCCCTGCGTGCGCCCTACAGGGCGCGCGCCGGGAGCGCTGTGATCACCGAGTCACTGAGACTCGGCTGATCACTGATCCGAGTAAGCGGCCGGTCCCGGCCCCTTACCAAGTGATCAGCTGTCAGCCAATGACAGCTGATCACATGATGTAAACAAAAGATCAGTAATCGGTTTGTTTTTTTACTCACGCTGACAGCGTGAGTAGAAAAAAAAAGACGATCACCGGCTAGGATGTAAGGGACATCAGTCCCCAAGTGGAAGAGGCACATCTGCCTCATCAGTGCCACCTAACACTGCCCACAGTGCCACCTAACAGTGCCCACAGTGCCACCTAACAGTGCCAACATGTGCCACCTATCAATGCCCACAAGTGCCACCTATCAATGCCCACCTGTAGTGCCAATCAGTGCCACCCGGCAGTGCTGCCCATCACTGCCACCCATCAGTGCCCATCACTGCCACCCATCAGTGCCCATCACTGCCGCCTATCAGTGCCCATCAGTGCCGCCTCTTCAGCGTACATCAATAAAGGGGAAAAATTACCGTTTTAAATTTTTTATAACAAAATATAAAAAAAATAGCAATTAAAAAAAAAAAAATCTGTTTTTTACATTTTTTTAACAAAAAGTAAAAACTGCAGAGGTGATCAAATACCACCAAAAGAAAGCTCTATTTGTGGTGAAAAAATGGTAAAAATGTCATTTGGGTACAGTGTTGTATGACCGCGCAATTGTCATTCAAAGTGCGTCAGCGCTGAAAGCTGAAAATTGGTCTGGATAGGAGGGTGGTTTAAGTGCCCGATAAGCAAGTGGTTAAAATTAGCACTTTTGGTTATTCATGCTCGTGTCCTATAGACTTTAACGATGTTCGCGTGTTCGAACAAATTTTTTGCCTGTTCACATGTTCTGGTGCGAACCGATCAGGGGGGTGTTCGGCTCATCCCTACTCACAACGCTGGGACGCCACTACTTGAGTATTACTTGTGCTCTACTTGCTTTTAATCATATGTAAGTGGACATAATTGTTTGTATATTAAACAAATCTAGCTGATCCTGATCTGGAGGCACTTTTTTCTGTTTGTTCTTTTTCATGTACTTGGAGCCTGCTTTATGCTTCCCTGAAGGTGTGCCCTGGAGTACAGACTGCTAGCCAGTATATACAAAGGTTTTTTGCCCACTTAGTTTTTATTTATTTCATACCGTTTTATTCCATTTATGACTCAATTCCCAGTGGACATGTATACTACATCTATCTCAATTCAGCAACAGCGCTACTAATGATTGTTTTTTAAAAACTGCACCTACCTGCCGATAGTTGCAATTACTTATAGAAGACTACTGCTGTCCTATGAGAACTACTGCTTCTCTTTGATATCCTATGTTATTTTGTGATAACGATTAACAACTGCCGCCATCTCTTGGTAATTGTCGAAAACTCCTGATAAGTCTCGGTCAACCTTTGTAGTGGGCCTACAACTGTCACTATCTGCTGATAATTCTGCTGATAATTCCTGCTATTCATTTAATAACTTACTGACATTAGCCAATGTCTGCTCTGGTCTAGGATAAATGCTTCCGTTGGAAGACTAGCATCACTGTCTTTCAATGATTATTGTCATCTTTTGATAACCGCTGTCACTCCCTGAGAGCTATTACCAGTTGTTGATGACAGGTCCAGTCTATTGAAAGTTGCCCCCTTTTATATCCCTCCTGTCTGCTGACATCATTGATAGTGGGGGCCATTAGGGGTCAATTTTCCTTTCTCTTGTTACCCCTTCCCCTAGGAAATATCCAAGGCAACGCAGTCTGAAAGCCAATATGAGAGGAAAGCCAGCCAAAACAGGGAAAGGAGCACTACCTGCTGCAAGCCCAGGGGGCATTCAGCGCTATATGTCATCTGAAACAAGTATGACAGAGAATGGGCAAGGCAGCGCTAGGCAGGTAGCTGCAGCACGTACGAGTATAGGTACACCCGTAACATGGCCAAAGAATGCAGAGAGTAACTCCCAAGGAAGCTCTAAGGCACAAAATTGAGAGCAGAAGAAGAAAGGAGGTGCGGAAGTAGAAATTGAGGAGCACTTAAGACTAGTGGGAGTGCAAGCAAGTTTACCTCAAATTAAAGAGATGCTGACGGAGATGCTGGCGAAAGTGGAAGCATCACTGAAAACAGACATAGCGGCAGTCAGAGCAGACATTGGTCAGGTCCTGGGACGAGTAAAAGAAATAGAGGAAAGAATGGACAAATATGATCAAAGGCTGGAGGAAATGAACGAACAGATGAAATCCCTGCAGAAAACAAATACTGTATTTATTGGCGTATAACACTCACTTTTTCACCCTAAAAATTGGGTGCAAATAGCACGTGCGTGATATACGCCAATACTTCAATTTTAGATGCCTCGGAGGGGACAGGGACGGGGGCGGGATGAGCACTGTCAGATTACATACAGTGAGAATCTCCTGTTTACTTGGGGGCCTCTGTAAAAGGAAGTCCCGTCTCCTGGGCCACCCCCCTCCCTGTCCCCTCTAGGCTGCAGATGGGCATCGATCAGGCTGCACTGATGGCAATGGTGAGGCTGCCGCATTGATGGCAATGGTGAGGCTGTTGCATTGATGGCACTTGTGAGGCTGCAGATGGGCATGGATGAGACTGCAATGGTGGCAATGGTGAGGCTGCAAATGGGCATTGGACAACCTGTATTGATGGCAATGGTGAGACTGCAGATGGGCAGTGACCCTTATTTTGCTTCAAAGTTCCTTATTTAGAATTACATTTTTTTTCCTGAAACTTCCATCTTAAAATTAATGTGCGTGTTATACACCTGTGCCTGTTATACGCCGATAAATACGGTATATTGTTATTCTTTACGATGAATCATGGCCACAATAAATTTAGTCACTTATAATGTAAGGGGAATGAATACCCCAAGCAAAAGTAAATAAAGAGCTACTTTTCTTGGGGGGCGAATGTGGCCTGTCTTCAAGAGACGCATATTGCTCACGCTTCAGGGCGTAGACTGGCTTCACATTCGTTCCCTATATGGTTTTATGGAGACTCAACATCTAGCCACTCGAGGGGTGTGGTTATAGGTTTTGATAAAACCACAGTTTTTACAGTAAGAGAGCAACTAGCAACTGGCAGGGGGACCTTGTTCAATATGGAATATACATTGGCAAATTTACATTCCCCAAACAAGGAACCAGACTTATTTTTAAAGAAAGTCTTAAACTCGAAGTATTTAAAGAAGGTAAACTTATAATGGTGGGAGATTTAAACTTTAGCATAGACCCGCAGATAGATACAACAGGGGGCCCCTCTCGATTTACAGCTAAAAGACAGAAGGCCGTAAAAAAATTATTACTGGAACATCAGCTGGTAGACACATGGAGGGTTAGGCACCCAGGAAATAGATATTAAACTTTCTTCTCCCCAGTCCACGGGACATTTTTAAGGATTAATTATATGTCTGACCATGCCCCAGTAGTGACTAAACTAGAAATATCAAATACTAGGACGGGAAGGAATTGGAGACTAAACAACTCTCTTATTCAGGACCCAGGGATAATTAGGAAGATTGAGCAGGAACTTGAAAATTTCTTTGAAGTTAATGATACACCAGAAATTTCACTATCAGCCCTGTGGGAAGCACATAAGGCTGTCATAAGGGGGATACTGATAGGGGCAGGCGCAGGGAAAAAGAAAGAAAGGGGTGAGAAGCTCTGTTCTCTATATAAAGAGATACAGGATTTAGAACAAATGACAAGACTCAGAGGTATCAGGGAGAGACAGGAATTAGTAACAAAAAGGGAGCAATTAGTGGACCTCTTAGAACAAGAGAAAAAAATGTGCTTTCCACATGGTAAACAAGGAGAGGTATCAATGGGGAAATAAATCTGAGAAGTGGTTGACCAGAGTAATAAGGGAAAACAAAAATCGATGCTTTATCCCTAAAATTAGGAACGACCAGGGAGAGATGGTTCACTCCTCTCCTGAAATAGCGGAGGTGTTTCATGAATACTATAGTTCATTATACAATGTGAATCGGAGAGAGAGGAATGTAGGGAGGGAGAAATTCACGAGTATCTGAGAGGTCTTGACCCTCCCATGTTGCCCAAGGAGGAGCTTGAGTAACTTGAAGCCCCAATCATGCCAGAAGAAGTTAGAAGAGCAATAAATAGTATGGCTTTGGGAAAGAGCCCGGGCCCTAATGGGTACTCCATCTTATATTATAAGAGATTTCAAAAATTCCTGATCCCTAAACTATGTGAATATCTTAATGCCCTGACTGAAGGAGAGACCCTCTGGGAGGAATCATTATTGGCCTATATAACCCTTATTCTAAAAGAAGGAAAGGATCCAACAGCTCCAGCAAGTTATCGCCCAATATTCCTCTTAAATACAGATATAAAGATTTTCGCTAAAGTAATAGCGGAAAGATTAAAGCCTCTGTTACAAAGCTGGGTAAGAAGTAATCAGGTTGGGTTTGTAGCAGGGAGAGAGGGAAAAGATAATTGTCTGAAGTCACTGTGTTTGATTCATGAAGTAGAAGGGGGGAAGACCCCAGTCGCATCCCTGTCGATTAATGCCGAAAAGGCCTTCGACAGGGTGGACTGGGGCTTCATGTTTGGAACACTAAGGCATCTGGCATTGGGGTAAAGATGATGAAATGGACATCGGCCTTTTATCATCACCCAACGACTAAAATTGGAATAAATGGGAATCTATCTCCTCCTTTGGAGTTTGTTAAACGGGACAAGGCAGGGGTGTCCCCTATCACCAATTCTGTTTGTAATAGCATTGGAACCTCTGTTAGCGGCTATGTGTAAAAACCTAGATATCAGAGGAGTAAAGGTAGGGGAAAGGGAGTTTAAGGTAGCCGCATATGCAGACGACCTGCTCTTGTATATGTCAAACCCTAGAATAACAATCCCAGTTATTTTAGATGAGTTAACTAGATATAGAAAACTGACTAACTTTAAAATAAATATGTCTAAATCAGAGATTTTGAATATCACTATCCCAAGGGAGGAACAGCAGGCGATCCAACCTAAATTCCCTTTTGTTTGGTGTAAGGAGGGACTGAGGTATTTGGGAATAAAACTGACTACATCCGTAGAGACTATGTTTAAGGCCAATTACATACCAGAGCTCAATAAGACTAAAGAACACTTGGAGACCCTGAGACATAAACCCCTTTCATGGATAGGAAGAATTAATGCTTTAAAAATGAATATCCTACCAAGGCTGACCTACATTTTCTAAATGATCCCAATAACAGTACCCCAGGACTATTTTAAAAAACTAAGATCCATGATATTAAAATATATCTGGGCACATAAACGGCCCAGAATTGCATATAAAATACTGACGAAAGCTAAAAATTCAGGAGGACTAGCAGCTCCAGACTTTGAGAAATACTATCAGGAGATCTGTATCTCTCGGATAGTAGAATGGATTCATAATAAAGAGGGGAGAAGCTGGGTGAATATGGAGATTTCACAGAGTAAAATAGATTTAGGGAAGATGGTTTGGGTACCACGACAGCACCAAGATTTAGCTAATAGCACAAACCCATTAACCAGAAACACCCTTAAAATCTGGGATGATTTAGGAAGAATGCACCACTGGGATTATAACTCACCATTATTATCGATATTGATTAAAATTATTTTAAGCCAGGTAAAGAGGAATATATATATTTCACTAGATGGGCAAAAAAAGAAGAAATACTACTACAAGATGTAATGAAAGGAAATAGGATTTGCACTTATGCGGAACTTACACAAAAATGGGGGAATATGCCGTTAGATAAATGGAGATACACACAATTAGGGATGAGCCGAACACCCCCCGGTTCGGTTCGCACCAGAACCCGCGAACGGACCGCAAGTTCGCACGAACGTTAGAACCCCATTGACGTCTATGGGACTCGAACGTTCGAAATCAAAAGTGCTCATTTTAAAGGCTAATTTGCATGGTATTGTCCTAAAAAGGGTTTGGGGACCCGGGTCCTACCCCAGGGGACATGTATCAATGCAAAAAAAACTTTTAAAAACGGCCGTTTTTTCGGGAGCAGTGATTTTAATGATGCTTAAAGTAAAAAAAAAAAAGTGAAATATTCCTTTAAATATCGTACCTGGGGGGTGTCTATAGTATGCCTGTAAAGTGACGCGTGTTTCCCATGTTTAGAACAGTCCCTGCACCAAATGTCATTTTTAAAGGAAAAAATCTCATTTAAAACTGCTTGCGGGTTTAATGTCATGTCGGGTCATGGCAATATGGATGAAAATCAGTGAGACAAACGGCATGGGTACCCCCCAGTCCATTACCAGGCCCTTTGGGTCTTGTATGGATATTAAGGGGAACCCCGCACCCAAATTAAAATAAGGAAAGGTCCCTATATACTCTGAACAGCAGTATACAGGCGGTGCAAACAAGACAGGGACTGTAGGTTTGTTGTTAAGTAGAATCTGTTTGTAATTTTGAACATTTTTAATGTGTTTAGCTCCAGCCAAAAAATCTTTTCTAAGCTTTTTGGAAAACATAGGGAAGGGTTATCACCCCTGTGACATTTGTTTTGCGTCTTTCCTCCTCTTCAGAAGATTTCACCTCACTTTTTTGTCCCAATGAAAAATGTTTTTTGAAAATTTGGGTTTTTTTGTGGAACAAGGATTGGAAAGCATCAGTGGAAAGGAGAAATTGTTTTCCCATATTAACTCTTACAGGAGAGAATTTCCCTTCCTTAGGGGTAGATTTCATCTCACTTCCTGTTGTCTCCTTCCGTTTGCAAGTAGGAGTCGTTTGTAAGTTAGATGTTTGAAAGTAGGGTCCTGCCCTATATACTCAGCAGAAATTTGGGCCTTAGGTGTTGCTGTGGCCAAAACACTGTAAGCCCTCACAGGGCCCTGCTGTGAAATATTAGATCAAGAATTGTAATTACATGCCCCTGTTGAACAGGAGCTGAAAAATTAGGCCTTAGGCACTGGTGCTGGTGCCACAACACTGCAACCCCTCACAGACACTCTAGTTGGAACGCAGGAACGAGCCCTGCTGCAAAGTATTGCATCAAAAATTGTAATTACACGCCCCTGTTAGACAGGGGCAGAAAAATTGGGTCTTAGGCACTGGTGCTGGTGCCACAACACTGCAACCCCTCACAGACACTCTAGTTGAAACGCAGGAACAAGCCCTGCTGCAAAGTATTGCATCAAAAATTGTAATTACACGCCCCTGTTAGACAGGGGCTGAAAAATTGGGTCTTAGGCACTGGTGCTGGTGCCACAACACTGCAACCCCTCACAGACACTCTAGTTGGAATGCAGGAACGAGCCCTGCTGCAAAGTATTACATCAAAAATTGTAATTACACGCCCCTGTTAAACAGGGGCTGAAAAATTGTGCCTTAGGCACTGGTGGTGGCGCCCAGAACCAAAAATGTTCTTACAAGCTATCAGCGTGATGATTGAGGAGGAAGAGGATAATTACTCAGGGATAGTCACTCAGCATCAGCATAGGCAGTCTTTGAAGGGATCTGAGATTTCAAAAAAAATTATTCGGTTACATCTGCATCAGGTGCTTGGTAGCTGGTGGTGATCCAAGACTGATTCATTTTTATGAAGGTCAGCCGATCGACCGAGTCGGTGGACAGACGCACCCTGTGATCGGTTACCACGCCTCCAGCAGCACTGAATGTGCGTTCCGAAAGAACGCTGGATGCAGGACAGGCCAGTAGCTCAATTGCATACTGTGCAAGCTCTGCCCAGTGATCCATCCTCAAGACCCAGTAACCCAGAGGATTTTCGGTGGGAAAGGTGTCCAAGTCTGATCTTGCCCCTAGGTATTCCTGCACCATGTAAAACAGACGCTGGCGATGGTTGCTGGAACCGATCATACCTTGGGGCTGCGGACCAAAAAATTGTCTGAACGCATCGGTCACACGGCCACCTTCTCCACCGCTCCTTCTTTGACTGACCGAAGCCTCAGCAACACGTTGTCCAGAAACAGGAGTTTGTAACCTCCCAGTCTCTGGGAACGCGTTGCACAGACCTTTCTGCAAGGCCTCCCGAAGATGTTTCATCCTCTGCTCCCTCTGCGATGGCAAGATAAGGCCTGCAACCTTACCCTTGTAACGTGGATCAAGGAGGGTTGCCAGCCAGTATTGGTCCTTCTCCTTGATACCACGAATACGAGGATCCTTACGCAGGCTTTGCAGGATCAGGGAGGCCATGCAGCGTAGGTTTGCTGAGGCATTCGGTCCGGAGTCCTCTGGGTCACTAAGGACAACAACGTCCGCAGCCACCTCCTCCCAGCCACGTACAAGTCCATGTGTTCCTTGGGACTGATCCCTTAAAGACTGCTGATGCTGAGTGCCAGGCTCCACCTCCATACTGACACAATCTTCCTCCTCCTCCTCCTCCTCCTCCTCGTCCTCTTCCTGTGTGATCGGCGGGCACGCAGGAACACTGTCTGGATAAAGGGGGCCTTGAGAGCTAAGGAAGTCCTCCTCTTCCTGCCTCTGTTCTGCCTCAAGTGCCCTGTCCATTATTCCATGCAGCGTGTGCTCCAACAGGTGGACAAGGGGGACAGTGTCACTGATGCATGCACTGTCAGTGCTCACCATCCTCGTGGCCTCCTCGAATGGTGACAGGACAGTGCATGCATCCCTGATCATGGCCCACTGGCGTGGGGAAAAAAAACCAAGGTCCCCTGACCCTGTCCTGGTGCCATAGTCGCACAGGTACTCATTGATGGCCCTCTGCTGCGTGTGCAGCCGCTGCAGCATGGCCAACGTCGAGTTCCACCTGGTGGGCATGTCACAGATTAGGCGGTTCTTGGGCAGGTTAAACTCCTTTTGGAGGTCCGTCAGCCGAGCACTGGCATTATATGACCGGCGGAAATGCACAGAGACTTTCCTGGCCTGCCTCAGGACATCCTGTAAGCCCGGGTACCTGCCCAAGAACCGCTGCACCACCAAGTTAAGGACGTGAGCCAAACAGGGCACATGGGTCAGTTGTCCCTGTCGGAGGGCAGAGAGGAGGTTGGTGCCATTGTCGCAAACCACCATTCCTGCCTTAAGTTGGCGTGGCGTCAACCACCTCTGAACCTGCCCCTGCAGAGCTGACAGAACCTCTGCCCCAGTGTGGCTCCTGTCCCCCAAGCACACCAGCTCAAGCACCGCATGGCATCTTTTGGCCTGCGTACTTGCGTAGCCCCTTGAACGCCTACGGAGCACCGCTGGTTCCGAGGAAGAGGCCATGGAGGAAGAAGAAGAGGAGGGGGTGGAGGAGAGAGGTGTGTCACAATCAGCATTTTGGAGGCGTGGTGGCGGAACAACCTCCAACACTACTGCACCTTGTCCTGCATCCTTCCCAGCTGCCAGCAGAGTCACCCAATGCGCCGTGAAACTTAAGTAACGTCCCTGTCCATGCCTGCTGGACCATGAGTCAGCGGTAATATGCACCTTACCGCTGACCGCCCTGTCCAGCGAGGCATGGACATTGCCTTCCACATGCCGGTAGAGAGCCGGAATCGCCTTCCGTGAGAAAAAGTGGCGTTTGGGTACCTGCCACTGAGGAACCGCACATTCCACAAACTCACGGAAGGGGGCAGAGTCTACCAACTGAAAAGGCAGCAGTTGAAGTGCTAGCAATTTTGCCAAGCTAGCATTCAACCGCTGGGCATGTGGATGGCTGGGAGCAAACTTCTTTCGGCGGTGCAGCAGCTGGGGCAGGGAAATTTGCCTGGTACAATCTGACGTCGGTGTACCAAAAGCAGATTGCCCACAAGTACTTGGCTGTGACACACCTAATTCTACACCTTCATTCCTCTCACTGCAGGTCTCAGAGAGGACTGAAGGTCTAGTGGGGTTGGAAATCTCAGCTGATGAGGAGCAAGGAGAGATCGTCTTTGTTCTTTGGTGTGGGTCTTTTAGATACGCTTGCCAACGAACTGCATGGCAGGTCAACATATGTCTGGTCAAGCATGTGGTACCCAAGCGGGAGATGTTTTGGCCACGCGAGATACGCTTGAGACATATGTTGCAAATAGCAGCGGTGCGATCTGATGCACTCGTCTCAAAAAAGGCCCACACCAAAGAACTTTTAGAATAACGCGCAGAGACTGCAGCGCCCTGCACATGTGGAGCTTTGGGGTGTGATGCAGTCAATGTGCTGCCCTTAGGCTGGCCCCTGGAGGGCATCCTGCCTAGTTGGTGATGTGCCACCTCCTCCTCCTCCTCCTCCTCCTCCTCTCTCCTATCAGGCACCCACGTTGAGTCAGTGACCTCATCATCCCCTCCCTCCTCATCACTGGAGCAAACCTGGCAGTATGCTGCAGCAGGGGGAGCATGACTGCCAGATTGCTGTCCTTCTTGGGCACCCCCTCTGTCCGTGCTCATGTTACTGCCTTCATTGAGCTCAGTATCATCATCAGAGCCTTCCAAACGCTGGGCATCCTCCTGGAGCATGTACCCAACACTGTGGTCAAACAGTTCGAGGGAATCCTCATGAGGACATGGTGGAGCTAGGGAAGGAGTCACTGATGACATTGAGCTGAGGGAAGAGGCCGCTGCTTTGCCAGACAAAGCACCCTGGGCATGGGTGAGAGAGGATGAGGAGGATGAGGACGGCTTGGTCATCCACTCGACCAAGTCTTCCGCATGTTGCGGCTCAACACGGCCAGCTGCCGAAAAAAAGGCCAAGCGTGTCCCATGGCCACGTGCTGATGAGGATGCACCGTCTCCACGACCAGCACTAGACACAGAGCCTGCTTGCCCTCTCTTATTGGCTTGTGACTGTCTGCCTCTCCTTCTTGGCCTTCCAGACATACTAATGGCCTGTAGCTGCACTAAGCTGGGATAGAACACCTGTAATTTTCTTAAGGTAGCTTTATATACTGTAACCAGACAAGCCTGCCTGTCAGTAGGAAGATAACAGGAACGGATCTAGCTGAACACTGTGAGCAGGACACACTGTACTAAATGTAAATAGTCTAGCTGCCTGACCGTGGTACTAATAGGATCAAATAGAACACCTGTAATTTTCTTAAGGTAGCTTTATATACTGTAACCAGACAAGCCTGCCTGTCAGTAGGAAGATAACAGGAACGGATCTAGCTGAACACTGTGAGCAGGACGCACTGTACTAAATGTAAATAGTCTAGCTGCCTGACCGTGGTACTAATAGGATCAAAAAGAACACCTGTAATTTTCTTAAGGTAGCTTTATATACTGTAACCAGACAAGCCTGCCTGTCAGTAGGAAGATAACAGGAACGGATCTAGCTGAACACTGTGAGCAGGACGTACTGCACTAAATGTATATAGCAGGAACGGATCTAGCTGAACACTGTGAGCAGGACGCACTGCACTGAATGTAAATAGCAGGAACGGATCTAGCTGAACACTGTGAGCAGGACGCACTGCACTAAATGTAAATACCAGGAACGGATCTAGCTGAACACTGTGAGCAGGACGCACTGCACTAAATGTAAATACCAGGAACGGATCTAGCTGAACACTGTGAGCAGGACGCACTGTACTAAATGTAAATAGTCTAGCTGCCTGACCGTGGTACTAATAGGATCAAAAAGAACACCTGTAATTTTCTTAAGGTAGCTTTATATACTGTAACCAGACAAGCCTGCCTGTCAGTAGGAAGATAACAGGAACGGATCTAGCTGAACACTGTGAGCAGGACACACTGTACTAAATGTAAATAGTCTAGCTGCCTGACCGTGGTACTAATAGGATCAAAAAGAACACCTGTAATTTTCTTCAGGTAGCTTTATATACTGTAACCAGACAAGCCTGCCTGTCAGTAGGAAGATAACAGGAACTGATCTAGCTGAACACTGTGAGCAGGACGCACTGTACTAAATGTAAATAGTCTAGCTGCCTGACCGTGGTACTAATAGGATCAAAAAGAACACCTGTAATTTTCTTAAGGTAGCTTTATATACTGTAACCAGACAAGCCTGCCTGTCAGTAGGAAGATAACAGGAACGGATCTAGCTGAACACTGTGAGCAGGACACACTGTACTAAATGTAAATAGTCTAGCTGCCTGACCGTGGTACTAATAGGATCAAAAAGAACACCTGTAATTTTCTTCAGGTAGCTTTATATACTGTAACCAGACAAGCCTGCCTGTCAGTAGGAAGATAACAGGAATGGATCTAGCTGAACACTGTGAGCAGGACGTACTGCACTAAATGTATATAGCAGGAACGGATCTAGCTGAACACTGTGAGCAGGACGCACTGCACTGAATGTAAATAGCAGGAACGGATCTAGCTGAACACTGTGAGCAGGACGCACTGCACTAAATGTAAATACCAGGAACGGATCTAGCTGAACACTGTGAGCAGGACGCACTGCACTGAATGTAAATAGCAGGAACGGATCTAGCTGAACACTGTGAGCAGGACGCACTGCACTGAATGTAAATAGCAGGAACGGATGTAGCTGAACACTGTGAGCAGGACGCACTGCACTAAATGTAAATACCAGGAACGGATCTAGCTGAACACTGTGAGCAGGACGCACTGCACTGAATGTAAATAGCAGGAACGGATCTAGCTGAACACTGTGAGCAGGACGCACTGCACTAAATGTAAATACCAGGAACGGATCTAGCTGAACACTGTGAGCAGGACGCACTGCACTGAATGTAAATAGCAGGAACGGATCTAGCTGAACACTGTGAGCAGGACGCACTGCACTGAATGTAAATAGCAGGAACGGATGTAGCTGAACACTGTGAGCAGGACGCACTGCACTAAATGTAAATACCAGGAACGGATCTAGCTGAACACTGTGAGCAGGACGCACTGCACTGAATGTAAATAGCAGGAACGGATCTAGCTGAACACTGTGAGCAGGACGCACTGCACTAAATGTAAATACCAGGAACGGATCTAGCTGAACACTGTGAGCAGGACGCACTGCACTGAATGTAAATAGCAGGAACGGATCTAGCTGAACACTGTGAGCAGGACGCACTGCACTGAATGTAAATAGCAGGAACGGATCTAGCTGAACACTGTGAGCAGGACGCACTGCACTAAATGTAAATACCAGGAACGGATCTAGCTGAACACTGTGAGCAGGACGCACTGCACTGAATGTAAATAGCAGGAACGGATCTAGCTGAACACTGTGAGCAGGACGCACTGCACTAAATGTAAATACCAGGAACGGATCTAGCTGAACACTGTGAGCAGGACGCACTGCACTGAATGTAAATAGCAGGAACGGATCTAGCTGAACACTGTGAGCAGGACGCACTGCACTGAATGTAAATAGCAGGAACGGATCTAGCTGAACACTGTGAGCAGGACGCACTGCACTAAATGTAAATACCAGGAACGGATCTAGCTGAACACTGTGAGCAGGACGCACTGCACTGAATGTAAATAGCAGGAACGGATCTAGCTGAACACTGTGAGCAGGACGCACTGCACTAAATGTAAATAGCAGGAACGGATCTAGCTGAACACTGTGAGCAGGACGCACTGCACTGAATGTAAATAGCAGGAACGGATCTAGCTGAACACTGTGAGCAGGACGCACTGCACTGAATGTAAATAGCAGGAACGGATCTAGCTGAACACTGTGAGCAGGACGCACTGCACTGAATGTAAATAGCAGGAACGGATGTAGCTGAACACTGTGAGCAGGACGCACTGCATTAAATGTAAATAGCAGGAACGGATGTAGCTGAACACTGTGAGCAGGACGCACTGCACTAAATGTAAATACCAGGAACGGATCTAGCTGAACACTGTGAGCAGGACGCACTGCACTGAATGTAAATAGCAGGAACGGATCTAGCTGAACACTGTGAGCAGGACGCACTGCACTAAATGTAAATACCAGGAACGGATCTAGCTGAACACTGTGAGCAGGACGCACTGCACTGAATGTAAATAGCAGGAACGGATCTAGCTGAACACTGTGAGCAGGACGCACTGCACTGAATGTAAATAGCAGGAACGGATGTAGCTGAACACTGTGAGCAGGACGCACTGCACTAAATGTAAATACCAGGAACGGATCTAGCTGAACACTGTGAGCAGGACGCACTGCACTGAATGTAAATAGCAGGAACGGATCTAGCTGAACACTGTGAGCAGGACGCACTGCACTAAATGTAAATACCAGGAACGGATCTAGCTGAACACTGTGAGCAGGACGCACTGCACTGAATGTAAATAGCAGGAACGGATCTAGCTGAACACTGTGAGCAGGACGCACTGCACTGAATGTAAATAGCAGGAACGGATCTAGCTGAACACTGTGAGCAGGACGCACTGCACTAAATGTAAATACCAGGAACGGATCTAGCTGAACACTGTGAGCAGGACGCACTGCACTGAATGTAAATAGCAGGAACGGATCTAGCTGAACACTGTGAGCAGGACGCACTGCACTAAATGTAAATACCAGGAACGGATCTAGCTGAACACTGTGAGCAGGACGCACTGCACTGAATGTAAATAGCAGGAACGGATCTAGCTGAACACTGTGAGCAGGACGCACTGCACTGAATGTAAATAGCAGGAACGGATCTAGCTGAACACTGTGAGCAGGACGCACTGCACTAAATGTAAATACCAGGAACGGATCTAGCTGAACACTGTGAGCAGGACGCACTGCACTGAATGTAAATAGCAGGAACGGATCTAGCTGAACACTGTGAGCAGGACGCACTGCACTAAATGTAAATACCAGGAACGGATCTAGCTGAACACTGTGAGCAGGACGCACTGCACTGAATGTAAATAGCAGGAACGGATCTAGCTGAACACTGTGAGCAGGACACACTGCACTAAATGTAAATAGTCTAGATAGAAGATAACAGGAACGGATCTAGCTAAACTGAATACAGTGTATATATATATATGCAACACCTGGGATGCATATATATACACAATACACTGTAAGTGCAGCTAACTGACTGACTGTTCTGCCTAATCTATCTAACTCAAATCAAATGACACTGTCTCTCTCTTTTTCTATCTCTCAGCACACCGGAACACACACTACACAGGGCCGCCGTGCAGGCGGCCTTATATAGTGTGGTGTGTGTACTAAATCCCCTGAGCCATAATTGGCCAAAGCCACCCTGGCTTTGGCCAATTACAGCTCTCTCTACTGACGGCGCTGTGATTGGCCAAGCATGCGGGTCATAGTGCATGCTTGGCCAATAATCAGCCAGCAATGCACTGCGATGCCGCAGTGAATTATGGGCCGTGACGCGCCACACGAATTTGGCGCGAACGGCCCATATCGTTCGCAATTCGGCGAACGACCGAACAGCCGATGTTCGAGTCGAACATGGGTTCGACTCGAACACGAAGCTCATCCCTACACACAATTACATCATTTTGTACAATCACTGCCACAACCGTTACGGGGAAAAGGACACATGAGGACAATAGAGAAACTCTTTTGCTCCCCTCTTAGTTTAAATCAAAGTATATCCAAAATCTACAGAACGCTAATTAAAGAAAAAGTACTGGAATTCCCTACATATCTGGGGAAATGAGAAGAAGAGATAGGCCTGCTCAGAGGGGAGTAACATAGAAGGAAAATGTTGAGAATGGCTTGCTGCTCCTCAGGAGACATAAAGACAGTTGAAATGTGCTACAAACTCCTGGTGAGATGGTATGTGACCCCCAAGAGGGCGCACAGGATCGGGGCATAGGGCCCCCCAACATGTTGGAGGGGATGTGATGCCTGGGGACCTTTGCACACCTCTGGTGGGAATGCATAAAGATTCAACCCTTTTGGGAGGGAATCTTGGCAGCAATCTATCAAATTACAGGAGAACAGATTCAGAAGAATCCGTGGGACTGTTTATTTCATGATACAAGGAAAACGGTATCTCAATATAAGAATACCTTAGTCCCATTTCTTTTAAACGCGGCCAAAAGCTTGATTCCGAGTCTCTGGAGGGTCCATGAAGCTCCGAGCATGAAGGACTGGGTTGTAAGGGTTGAAATGATAAAAGCCATAGAAGAAACTATTCATATAGAAGAGGACTCACTTGAGAGATTCCAGATAATATGGGGGAAATGGCGGGAATTCAGAGAGTTGGGAACCTGGAGGAATTGCGAAGGTGTAGGGATATGAGAAGAGGAGGGGGAAGGGGGGCTTGGGCTGGGGTGTTTTTTTTTTAGGGAGGGTTTTCTGGGAAGGGGGATAACTGTTTAGAATATGGTTAAAGGAAAATAATGTTTATGGGAATGTGTTTATATTTGTCTATACAAGAAAAAAGTGAATATTAAAAAAAAAATAATAATAATGTGTCCAGCTGGAGTGTGTCAGTATTACTTGTATTCATATATTAGCATGTGAGTACCCATTTGTCTAATAAATGTATCTATGGTAATGCACCACAAGGTGTGTGTTTTTCACAGCTTGTTTGTAAGACTACCCAGTCTGTGGAGGGCTGCACCTTTGAGTGGCATGATGGATAGAAGCAAGATTGAAGAATACCCCTGGTTTTAGCGCTGGAGTGTTTTTTCAGGGAAACTGGCTCAGATACAACAGAGCCTTTGGCTCTCGTTGCTGTCAATCACAGCCAGTGTCAAGGGAGTGGGGGTGGGGCCGAGCCCTGTTCTGTGTGTCTTATGGACACACAGAGTGGGTCTCAGAAGCGAGCATGCATGTGGCTTGCTATGGGGGTACTCGGCGTGGGGGAGGAGCCAGGAGCACTGGCAGGCCACCCAAGAAGAGGAGAATAGGGGCTGCTCTGTGCAAAACCATTACACAGAGAAAATAAGTATAACATGTTTGTTATTTTAATTAAGAAAAAAAAAACACAAACTTAAGCCCAGGTTCACACTGCTGCGCAAATAAAATTGTGCGAGTTCAGCTGAATGTCAGTCCAATGATTTCAGAGACATCTGTGCGGTTTCCTGCACAGATGTCTATTGGAATCACACCTGAAAAAGGCAAAAGTAGTACAGAAACTACTTTTGGGAATTGGTGCGGCCCCGCAATGTCAGCATCGCACCAATTCGGACAGTGCCATTGCCGGCAATTGCCGCCGAATTGGCATGCAACTTGACATGTCAAATCACGTGAATGTGAACCTAGGCTTAATGTCACCTTCATTTATTCCTAGCTAGATCCTCCTCACTTCTTCCATGTTCTCTCAGCCGTCAGCCAGTGTTAGTTATTCACGGAGACAGGGCTCAGGAAAGGCATTGTCTTCTTATGCCGCGTACATGCGAGCAGACTTTGACCGGACTGGTCCGACGGACAATTCGACCGTGTGTGGGCTTCATCGGACCTGCAGCAGACTTTTTCGGTCGAAAATGTGACAGACTTTAGATTTGGAACATGTTTCAAATCTTTACGTCGGAACTCCGCCGGACCCAGTTCCTATTGAAAAATCCGCTCGTCTGTATTCTAGTCCGACGGACGAAAACCGACGCTGGGGCAGCTATTGGCTACTGGCTATCAACTTCCTTATTTTAGTCCGGTCATACGTTATCACGTACAAATCAGTCGGACTTTGGTGTGATCGTGTGTCCAAGTCCGTTTGCTGGGAAAGTCCGTCGAAAGTCCGGTCGAAAAGTCCGCTCGTGTGTACGTGGCATCACGCTTCAAAAGACTGGAAAAACATCCTCTGCAATAAGCTGAATTAAAATTGATTTGGATTCAACTTCTGTTTTATATTGAAGAGTTAAACTGCCTATGGATGGTGCCAAGTCAGCAAGTGACCATACTGTCCTGACAGACTGGGTCTAAGGAGGTATTTCAATGCATAAAGCAGCATGTGAAACTGAACAGTTGTAATGGTTTTATACTAATAGGAATGTACATGTAAAATCATAATGATTTCACTTTATGTGTATTTCTGATGTGATGATAATATATATATTTTTTTAAATCAGTAACTTACCATAAATGAGGACATGATAATCCTGTACACATTGCATTGATTGCTGCCCTTCTATAAATGCTCCATAATGTCCACTTTGGAATCGAATTACATTGGTTATAATTAGGGATCCATCAGCTGCAGCCTTTAGTCTTCCATTATACTGATCATCTTTAATTAGAACAGGTTTGCCTGGCTCTGTTACTGCAATAACCTTTCCATCATCCCAATCCCATTCCACCCAGATGATGGCAGTGTTGGCACCGTAACCAGCAGGCAGAGTGACTTCTCCCGGTACACTAAATACACGTCTTTCTCCACATGATTTGGCTTTTCCTGATAAGGAACAAAAATGACATTTAGCTACAACATGATAAGAAAGATTCTTTACATCCAAATTTTCTAGAGAACATTCTCTGAGATCTACATTAGGCTCCAATCACACTTCTGAAAAGTGATCCACAGTGGATCTCTCTTTGGAGGACAGTAAAAGGAGATTTGCAGTCATTCAGGATGCCTGTTTTTTGGGCTTTTTTATTGCTAAATGACTGTTTTGCATTGCAGGAATGCATCACAACTGCAAACCGAGTGCTTGGCTCAAGGTTGCAGCACGGCCCCATTTACTTACATGAGAGAGTTTGTCAGGCATGTGTCTATAGCAACACCCCCGAAGGAGCTGATTTTATTGGTTTAGTCCTTTGCTCTGCCTCTCAACCCCACAGAAATGTCCCAGTCCCTCTGGCACACCTAGCAAGATGGTTAATGACATAACCTGATAATACACAACATAATTCTGTTCTTCAAGTTTACTTGGAGAAGAATAATGGTTAGATTAACATTAGTCAGCCAAGGCCTGTGTAAGTAGCCAGGACTTGGTTGAAACAGTTTAAAAAAAAAAAAAAACAGTCAGTAACACTATGAAACAAATAAAGGGTAAATAACAATGTACACAGATTAAATAGGCTCCCCCAAGCCCACTATTGATGTATGTAGAATGCTATGGCTAAGGGGGAATCCCAGGCCAGCCTATAATACTTCCAATACACACAATGGAGTGATTTAAACACCCGTGGTGTGTCCCCTTTAAAGCGGAGTTCCGCCAAATTTTTTTTTAAAGTCAGCAGCTACCAATACTGCAGCTGCTGACTTTTAAAATATGGACACTTACCTGTCCAGGGCGCCCGCAATGTTGGCACTCAAAGCCGATCTCTCCCTCGGCTGTTGGGTGCTGCAGCCGCCATCTTCAGTAAGGGAATCAGGTACCTGCTACATGTCACTACCTGCCACATTCTCCATGTAGTGTTGATATTGCTGCAATATCAGTAGCAGTTGGACGTGTGGTAAAAACGTGGATCAACCGCCTGTTTTTACTGCCCCACTGGCCACAAGTGTGAAAGGAGCTATTTTTGCTATAAGTCCCACTAGATTGCTGGAATATTGGTTCATTCCTAAAAAGAGAAATTGTGACTGGGCTATAACATAATATTATAATTCAAATGATAAAAATTTACATCCCAATTTCATTAAGTTTTATGAAAACTTTTTTACTATTGTAGTATGGTTTGGAGATAAATAGGATTTTTCATAAAGGGCATGTGATATGAAAAGACGATTGTTAATGATTTTATATATATATATTGAAAAAGAATATATACCCAGTGTAGCACCGCTCTGTATTAGTCACTGAGCGGAAATGATGGGCAGTAACCTCTAGCAACCAATCAGCAAGCAGAAATGCTGTAGCCTCTAGCAACTAATCGTGAGCTGTAATGTGTGCTGTAACCTCTATTAACCAATCGGTGAGTGGCATTGATATGCTGTAACCTCTAGCAACCAATCACAATCGCTGCCTGATCTCTTGCAGTAATCGTGTAGCAGAACATTACAATAACAAGCATGAATTACTACCATCTAGTGGCAGAACTTCCGAATACAGTATAAGCATGCTAACACAATACTTTCTTTTTTCTTTTTTTTTTTTAATAAAAGCAAAAACTCACCTTTAATAAAAAGTTGATAACGCTGCACACATTGCCTTGATGTCTCCCTTTCTATAAGTGCTTCATACATTCCTTCATCATGTTCAGAGACATTGTGTATATATAAGGATCCACCATATCCAGCGTGCAGCCGTCCTCTATACTGATCATCTTTAATTATAACACCATGGGGCTTTGTTACTGCAAAAACCTCTTCATTATCCCCAGCTGTCCAGTTGACGGCAGTGATGTCATTGTAATCGACCCGCAGAGTGACATCTCTTCCCTCTATACCAAATACATGTCTTCTGTCTCCACATGGTTCCATCTTAAACACTGATGATAAGGGATAAAACTAGATTTAGATACAACATAGAGAAATTCCTTGCAGATGTATGTTCTAGAACAGTGGTTCTCAACCCTGTCCTCAAGTACCCCCCAACAGGCCATGTTTTGGGAATTTCTCTTAGATAAAATAGCAGTCCAAAATACCAAGCCATTGACAGATTTAAGTTGGTGGAAAGAGAATGTAGGTGTGGTGCTGTTCTAATTAGACAATGTATGGTTTCCCCTATTATGGTATTCTGCTATGTTTGCATCCTTTGCAGTGTGCCAAAGCATATATTATAGGTGTGAGACAGTGAAAGGGAAAAGGATCATACCAAGGGGATATTCAAAAAGGCATTTCTTGCGGTAAAAGTCAATTGCAATTTTTGTGCTGTAGGTAATGAAAATCTTAGTGGGTAATGGGGCTGATTTGGTTATTCTGGATAACGTATACCAAGAGTGGTGGAGTAGTGAAATGTGTTGGAGTGCTATACCCTCTGCATGAAGCTAGCATCCATATTACACAAAGCTGTGCATATGTGACCCATATATGTGAAAAAGGGTAGGGTGTGCAGATAATGTGTCACAAAAAAGTGAAATGAATGTCCAAGGAATATAGAGTAAAAAATAAAATATATAAAAAATTGATGAAGATAATATTTTATGTGTGTTGCACCCTCTGGCAGGCGTTTTGCATGCTAAATTAAAATCAGAATGTGTACATCAGAGATGTGAATCTGGTAATAAGAAGTAAAAAAAAAGAAATAAAAATGTACCAGAAAATGTGCTATTTAAATAAGTGTGAATTGGGATGTGTTGTACCCTCTGGCAGGTGCTGGCCAGTGTGTGAAGTATTTGCCCCACTAGATTAGGCCTGTTGTGATGGTGGTCAGAAAAACCCCCAAAAAAATAAAAAATAAAAATAATATTAAATACTTATTTGCAATACATTATAACATACGTAGTGACTTGTGCTTTAGGCTCGATTCACATCCATGCATGTTACTTTTGAGCATTTCTGCAGTGTTTTTTGTGGTGCTTGCCGCGTTTTTGAGCAGCGTTTTTACAGCGTTTTTGCCGCGTTTTGCGTTTTTTTTTTTTCTTTTACAGTTTTTTTTAGACTGTATACAGTCTATAAAAAAAACAAAACGCCAATAACGCTGCAAAAACGCTGTAAAAACGCTGTACTTTTGATGCTGGTCCATCGACTTCTATTACATGCAAAACGCTGCATTTTGCATGAAAAAAAGTCCCTGACCCTTTCCAAAAACGCAGAGGTACAAAAATGCATTGATGTGAACATGTTCCATAGGAACCCATGTTAAAAAATTCCCATGCATTTCTGCAAAATGCAAAATGCATCAAAAAACGCGTTAGTGTGAATGGAGGCTAAAAAAAGTGTCCAGTGCTTGCTGAAAAGTGATTGCTTAAAAAAAATGTGATATCTTAAAGACTTCCTCATTGGGTGACAGCCAGTGATTCATGCTCCTTATCCGTGCTTCTACTGTGAATGCACTCATCGAATGGCCTCACCCCCCAGGGGTACTACACGTTCACAATATCTGCCACTGTGTAGCAATTCCTGGAGCCCTTGGTCTGTACTTATAATGTTTGGCGATGTTATTATTTGTTTCCCATGTATGAAAGAGAAGGGATGCCCATAGTGTGAATCTGTATTAAAAATATTTATTTATGAAAAATAAGAAATGTACTCACATTTAGTATGGTTAAAAAAAGCATGTAAACAATAGAAAGGAAATGGATGCCTTCAAAGTCCTATTCTCGGCAGACCGAAAGCGACGCAAAGACGTTCGTAACCCCGCCCAACGACCGTCTTTGCGTGGCATCACCTTTTGGTTATCTACCTTTGGCCTCTAGAAGATTCTGGAAGCGGAAAGAAGGGAGAGAGGGGGAACTATCTAGGGTGTTCTAAGGAGCCCTGACCAATCCCCAACTTGGATTGGCAGGGGCAGGCCTCCATAAATACCTTGGGTCAGCCCAGCTGGAAAGGAGTAGTCGGTGAAAGAACTGGAGACAGAGTGCTAGACTGTCGGTGGACCTTTGAGGAAGCTCCCCATTCTGGGGGGGGTGACCTTGGGCCTGGAGCTCGGGAGTGGAAGGGACCCTTGTACAAACCACAGGGGTGTCTTGATCAGGAGCAAGAGAATACTGCCGGGTAAGTCCATACTTGCCAACAGTCCCGATTTTCCTGGGACAATCCAGATTTTTGGACCCTAGTCTCGATCGAAGCTCGTCCCGATTAAAATCCTGGGATTTTGCTTTTGTCCTGGGAAATAGGGGCTGTTTTTGGCAAAAACGGCAGCGGGCTACAAAAAGATGGCCACCGCCACGAGGACTGTTTCCCCATGTTTTCAGTAGAGAGGGGAGGGGCAGCCAATCAGCTTCTCTCTTCAGTGTACAAGTAGACAACTCTCTTGTACACTGAAGCCGATGTTGCACGGATCTGAGGCCCCTCACCTCGCCACTGAACACACAGGAAATCCGGGAACTCATGTAGCTGCCGCCAACCCTCTGCCCCGTGTCCGACGAGGAGAGGGGACACCAGGTCCATGGAGGGGCTCCGCTGATGGGGACACTGATGTAAGGACTCAGGATCCGCTGGGGACACTGATGTAAGGAGGGGCTCCACTGCTGGGGAGAATGATGTAAGGAGGGGCTCCGCTGCTGTGGAAACTGATGTAAGGAGGTGCTCCACTGCTGTGGACACTGATGTAAGGAGGGGCTCCACTAATGGGGACACTGATGTAAGGAGGGGCTCTGCTGCTGGGAACACTGATGTAAGGAGGGGCTCCACTGATGGGGACACTGATTTAAGGAGGGAATCCGCTGATGGGGACACTGATGTAAGAAGGGGCTTTGCTGCTGGGGACACTGATGTAAGGCGGGGCTCTGCTGATGGGGACACTGATGTAAGGCGGGGCTCTGCTGATGGAGACACTGATGTAAGGAGGTGTTCTGCTGATGGGGGACACTGATGTTAGGAGGTGCTTCGCTGATGGGGACAGTGATGTAAAGAGGGGCTCTGCTGATGGGGACACTGATGTAAGGAGGTGCTCCGCTGATGGGGACACAGATGTAAGGAGGGGCTCCGCTGATGGGGACACTGATGTAAGGAGGGGCTCCGCTGATGGGGACACTGATGTAAGGAGGGGCTCCACTGATGGGGACACTAATGTAAGGAAGGTCTCTGCTGATGGGGACACTAATGTAAGGAGAGGCTCCACTGCTGGGGACACCGATGTAAGGAGGGGCTCCGCTGATGGGGCCACTAATGTAAGGAGGGACTCTGCTGATGGAGACACTGATGTAAGAAATAATGCGGTTCAACCATCCTGACACCATAACAACCATGGTGCGGGGATGAGTGAAGCGCTAACACCAGGTATTTGGAGTATCTTTATCTGCTGATTGTTAAACTTTCTGGAATGAACAAATTTCTATTGTTGTGTAGGATCTGGACCTGCTGTCCCTCCATCCCTCCTTCTTTCCTTCCTTCTCTCTACTAGGGATGGGCTTTATGTTCGGGTCAATCATTAGTTCGACTCGAACATTGGCTGTTCGCCAGTTCGCAGAAAGCCGCGGAACACCCTTAAAAAGTCGATGGGAAAAATCAAAAGTGCTAATTTTAAAGGCTTATATGCATGGTATTGTCATAAAAAGTGTTTGGGGACCCGAGTCCTGCCCCAGGGGACATGTATCAATGCATCTCATCTCAGACTAACCACACCCATGTGTACCACGCCCCTTTAAGCCATGCCCAATATTCTGCTTAAACCACACCCATTTTTCAGTGCAGCATTTTTCTTCCCCTGCCATGCCACGCCTACAAACGAATAGCCCGCCCCCTAATTATAAGACTCCACCTACAGGCAAATTGTGTCCCTATAACATTTGTTACAATGTTGGCAGTCATGCAAGTCTTCAGGTGGGATCTGCCAGGTGTCAGTTAGTGACACACAGCCAGGAACACTGGGGGGGGGGGGGGGCATGCCGGAGCTGATTGGAAGTATGCAATCTGAAATGGACATAGAGCCAGTGAGGACTGTGGTGTCATGGGCGTTGAGAGCGGGCAGCTGCAGCCATGAGAGCTGGCAGGGTCTGGAGAAGACTTACTGGGAGGAGTAGTTCACCAAAGAGGGCAGCTAGCATTAAAACTTTCCATTGCTACACCATAGTGGCCAAAGGCCCCTGCTTGTAATAAGGCATTTCTACTACAGGCCTGGCTGAAAGCAGAGCCAGACCCAACCATGTACTAGCTGTGCCTGAAGAGTTGTGCTGGAGAGAAAAAAGGAGGAATAGTCTGCAGAGTTGTGCAGGAGGAGTGTACAGTAGTTGTTCCAAGTTAAGTAAGAATCTTTTCTGGGCATTCCATGAATTCCATAACCCCATCAAAGTTCTAATCTCTCAATAAAATACAAAAACAAAGCTGATGGACTTTTTCATTGTCTTGGAGTAACTAGAAGTGAATGCCGGGCTGGGCAGGGTGACAGGTGGGCCACATCACTCAGCAGCCTCTTCGGGGGTACCGCTACATTTGGGGACTCATTCCGGGACCACCTGTTCTTGGTAACCTGGCAGTCATTGCCCCTAGCAACCAAGGTTGATCAAGCCGGGGAACTCTGCTTTGTTCCATCACCATTGAGGATTGAACTCAGGGGAAGGACTTGTGTGCTCTGACTGCTGTTTCAGTGCTATAACAAGTGCCGTTGTCCATAGCAACCATCGAAGGCCAGTACTATTTAATTGCCCCTGCTTACCCAGTTGCCCCAACTGGTGCTGGGACGGTCGCTTGCACCAATCCTGCAACTCAGGAACTGTTCAATATGTGCTGTCACCCGTGGCAACCTCGCCGGGTCATTGCGCCTATGGATTACAAGTATGTCCAGCGTTCTGCTATTACTGGATGTTTCACTGTGGATTACAAATACTGTATGTCCAGTGTTCTGTTAATGCTGGACATCTTTTTTTTTTTATTCTTTATTTTATTTTATAAAAATGCCATCATACAATAATACAAAATACATTTCTTGTATCTTAAATTTTACATAACATTATTATGTTAGGTTTTTATTTTTTAACAAATCAGCATTACAAAACCGTCAGTGTATGACATAGAGTATCTCAATCCTTACAGCAGTATAGTAGAGCATCTGTTCAATAATGCAACATCTCACAAGTGCGTATTCGCTGGTTCCCTGTACATCCGTTAGGATATAAGAAGGATGATGACTAAACTAATCAACAGTAATGTGCATTTCAAATACAGCATAAGGTATCATATTTTACATCTTTACATCAAAGCATTCAACCTTGTTCGTAATCTTCCTCTAATCCATAACTGCCAATTTCCTGTCTTACTTGCCCGGTGGGATCTGAGGATATTCCTGTCTTTATCCAACCCTAAGGATCAGCAGATCGCATATTCACCACTGCCCAGAGGGCCAACAAGTGCATGAGAAGTTCGTCAGATTGAAATCAATCGTCCATCAGTATGACCCGACGGCGCCCTGTGTCCGAGGGAGGGGCAATGCCCCTGACCGCATGCAGGGAAGTCCATCAATAGGTCCCCCACTCCCGGGCCCTCAACCACGCGCCGCCATCCAGGTCGACCAAACCTTATCAAATTTAGCAGGGCACTGCCTGCTCTCATATGTAAGTTTGTACAGTGGCAGCACCGAGTCTACCGCTTTCTTCCAGGATCTCAGGGTAGGGGGCTCAGCTGACTTCCAATGTAGCATTATCTCCCTCCTAGCATAGAATAGCAGCAATGTAATAGAGAGTTTGGTGTATCTGTCCCCCTCCACATCTCCCAAATAGCTCAACAGAAGCAGCATAGGGTCAAGTGACAGCCTGAGGTCCCATATGTTGTTAAGCACCCCCGTCACTCCCTCCCAGTATGGTCCGAGTTTCGGGCAGACCCACACCATGTGCCAGAATGTCCCCTCTCCGGTCCTGCACCGGGGGCATAAGGGGTCAATATGAGGATAGATTCTAGCCATCCTGTGTGGAGTAAAGTAGGCCCTATGGAGAAATTTCAACTGTATGAACCTGTCCTTAGCTGCTTTCACAGTTGGGATGTAGGTCGAGACGCAGTCTTCCCATTCGTCTTCCCCCAATGCCTGAATATCCTCCTTCCATTTATCAAATGTACGAGTGGGCTTAACGTCGTGTGCTACCGTCAAGTATAAGTACAGTGTGGATAGGGACTTCCCCATCACGCTTGAAGTCCGAAGTCGCTCGACTGAGTCTGGTTCCAGAATCAGTCTGTCTGGGAATTGTGCCCTCATCGCGTGTCTCAATTGCCAATATTTGAACTTAAAGGTTCGGGGTAGGGAATACTGCCGTTTAATGTCTTGGAAGGGCATAAACTTACCATTGGCTATGATATGTTTTAGGGTGGTTATTCCCCGTGTGGCCCATTGAGAGGGATCTGGCATGTCATAGAGATGTGGGAGGGCGTGATTACCCCAAAGCGGAGTATGTGGGGATATGCGATTCGGCTCCGCATAAATTGCCCTGACCTCCTTCCATGCTCTGATAGTGGTTTTCATTGGGGTCGTCAGGGGATAAGGGGCCTTGGGACCCCTATAAACTAAGTTTGACAGAGCCGCATATGAGCCCAAGATGGCAGCCTCGAGTCTAACTGCAGGGTTTTGTCTGGGCTGGGAGAACCACCAGCGCACTGTGACCAGCACAGCAGCCCAATAGATTATCAAAAAGTTTGGAAGGGCAAGGCCCCCTCCCGACAGAGGAAGGTAGAGCACCCTCTTAGCCACTCTGGGTGTCCTCCCAGCCCAAATGAAAGAAGTCAGGATCCCCTCTAGGCGTCTAAAGAAGGACCTAGGTATATGGGAGGGTGTGTTACAGAAAAAATATAGAAATTTTGGAAGGAACACCATTTTAAGCAAGTTGATTCTGCCCACAGGGGTGAGCGGTAGGGTGCGCCAGGCCATGCATTTTACTGTAAGTTGGGAGATGAGAGGCTGCACGTTTTTTTCCAAAAACTCATGGGTGGTATTACTAATTTTGATACCTAGATAGGTGAACTCATCCACCCACTGGATTGGGGTGGCAGTATCCACCCTGGGAAGCAATGGGTGGAGCGGGAACAGGACCGACTTGTCCCAATTTATGCGAACTCCTGAGAACCGAGCGAAGTCCTCGAATAAGCCCAGGGCCTTCTGCAGTGACTGGTTGGGGTCAGCGAGGTAAAGCAAGGTGTCGTCCGCATATAGGGACACTTTTTCTTCAATTGTACCTACTGATATGAACTTCACCCCCGCCTCTGCCCTCAAGGCAATGGCAAGAGGTTCTATCGCCAAGGCAAAAAGCCCCGGTGACAAAGGGCAACCCTGATGGGTGCCCCTTCCCAGGGGGAAAGTTTCAGAGAGGGCTCCGTTTGTACAGACCCTCGCCTTGGGGTTGGCGTAAAGCATCCATAGCCATGTTAGAAATTTCGGTCCAAATTCAAATTTTGATAGGACGCCCAAAAAAAATGCCCATTCTACGGAATAGAAGGCCTTCTCGGCGTCAAGAGAGACTACCACTCCTGCCGAGTCTGCCTGTGCCCTATCCATATGGGTGAAAAGCCTTCTGATGTTGATATCCGTTCCCCTCCCCGGCATAAACCCCGTTTGGTCCGGGTGTACTAGGGCTGTTATTACTGTGTTAAGTCTCATGGCCAACACTTTGGCCAGGAGCTTAGCATCCACGTTAATTAGAGAGATGGGGCGGTAAGAGGAACACAGGGACGAGTCTTTACCTGGCTTGGGGATTACAACAACCACCGCCTCACTCAATGAGCTCGGAAGTGTCTCTAAGCGTTGTGCCTCCATTAACAAAGCATGTAGTTTTCCCATCAGCTCCTCTGCATATTGCTTATAAAACTCGACGGGTATACCGTCCGGACCCAGAGATTTGCCCGACTGGAGAGTCTTAAGAGCTTTCAATAGTTCGTCTGTGGTGATAGGGGCATCAAGGTTGTCACGATATTTTGCAGTCAGAACCGGGAAGTCAATGGGCTCCAGGTAGGTGGTTAACTCCTCCCTAGTGTACGTGGCCTTAGAGCTACAGAGATTTTTATAAAAGGAGGCGAAGCAGTCATTTATCTCGTCTGAGTCGTATTTGAGACATCCGTCAGGTCTTTGTATGTGTGGTATGCACATCCCCCCCTGTTGTTCTCTGGACAACCATGCCAATAGCTTCCCCGACCTTTCCCCCTGCTCGAAAATGCGGTGTGTCTGGGCGAGAAGACGTTTCTGAGTGAGAGAGGTGCGGATGCGTACAGCCTCCCCATTCAGTTGTTGAAGCGCGTCATAGTCACTGGGGTTTTTGGTCCTAAGAAAATGTGCTTCTTGCAGGTCTGCCTTTCTCTCTGCTGCTTCCAAGTCTGCTCTCCTCTCTCTACAGACCCTGGCTATAATGGTCTGGTATCTTCCTCTAGTATACGTCTTGAAAGTGTCCCAGACTGTTGTTGTGCTGGCTGAGCCTGGATTAATATCCCAGTATTTCCTTATCGCCTCTCTGAAATGACCATCCACCATCTCATCCGTCACCCAGAATCTGGACAGTCTCCACAGGGAGACTCCCGACGTGGAGGAGAGTTCCAGCATCAGGAGGAGCGGTGCATGGTCCGATATACCCCGGGGGAGGATTCTGACGTTTCTCACCCTAGCTAAGGCAGAGTGGTCCACATAAGCCAAGTCGATCCTGGAAAAGGATGTGTGGGAGGCTGAATGGCAGGTATAGGCATTAAGATGAGGGTTTCTCCACCGACACACATCCGTCAAACCATACAGCTCAGCCCAGTCCGCCAAGCTGAGGTGGGAGTGTCCAACGCTGGACATCCTATCCACCTCCGGGTTGGGGGCTAAGTTAAAGTCACCCAAAATGGCTATATTGTCGCTTTGAAAGTCCGCTATTCTGGAGGCCACTTGGTGCAGGAGAGGTATTGAAGCCGGGGGGGGGGGGTAAATACACTCCCACTATAACCCATCTCATAGAGTGTATCTGAGCATGACCACTACATATCTTCCCTCCGAGTCCAGCACCAGGTCTAGCAGCCTAAAGGGGAGAGATTTATGGACTAGGACGCTTACGCCCCGTGCAAAGTTGGAATATGTGGAGTGATAATGATACCCAATCCAGGGTTTCTTTAGGGCCATAGTTTTACTACCCACTAGGTGGGTTTCCTGTAAAATGCAGATATGTGGGCTGCGAGCTTTGATGAATTGGAACACCAGTGATCTCTTGACCGTGGAGTTCAGACCCCTGGTGTTCCAGGACAGAATGTTAAGGGATGTCATAGTTGTGTGTTAGAATGGAGGTGCTCGGATTTAGAAGACACTCTCCCCCCCGAGGCTGCCAACCTGACCCAGAGGATACAACATACGAGATCGTACAGTACTGACATTTGCAATGCATTCATAAAACATATTAGCAAAATCAAACTTTTTAAAAACAAAAGTTTAACCCAGAACAATGAACCTGCCCTTAAGGGGCAACTACCCATCCCCCCACCCCACCCAACCCCTTGAAACTGAGGCAGGTATCCATCCCAACCAAAATCAGCACGCTGGCTGCAAAAGGGGGGTCCTGTGCAAGAGGCGTTTCGACCCCTCAAGAGTTCCTGAGGGTCTCAGGTGAGCCGAGTCACTCTCCGCTGGCTTAAGGCTCTGCTGGAGCATCACTGAATCTGTCAAGGGGCCCCGCAATGAGGAGGGTAAAAGAAACAAATAGTAGAACCTTGGGCTGGGCCCATCCCTTGCAGGTACATGAAAGAAAATAAAGGGGGAAAAAAAAAAGGTAAAAAGGGGAAAAAATTTGAAGAGGGGAAATTCCACCATCTGTAGTGCATGTGGCAATCTGGTTCCCTGTGGTCCCTGTAGGAGAGGGAACAATACTCATTGCAATTCAACTTTAACTTTAACAGTCTCCTGGTTCACCCGACCAGGGGCTCTGACTTGGTGTTTATGGGTCCCTCGTGAAGGCAGGCACTTTAAAACAGGTAAACAGGTGCTTCTGAACTGCCTCAGATTGAATACCAAGTTAAGGGATGCACTGGTAGTCATTGCAGGAGCTTGGTACTCGGGGCCCAACTGGTTGCAATCGTAAATGTATAATATTCACATGTCAGGCTCTCTGCTGTCGATCGTGGGGCAGTGTATCCAGCCAGACTGATGCCTCCCTGGGGGAGGTGAAGAAGCGGACAGATTCCCCATCCTGGACCCTCAAGCGCGCCGGAAATAGGACACTGTATCGGATATTACGGGCCCTCAACGCTGCTTTCACATGGTCGAATGACTTCCTGAGTTTCTGCGTCTCTATTGAATAGTCAGGAAAGATCATCAATTTGTTGTTTGTTGGTATCTTAAATCACCCACATTCCTAGAGGCACGTAGAATCTCGTCTCTATAGCGGAAATTGAGAAGTCTAGGAATGAAAGTGCGAGGGGGGGGCCCCTGGAGGGCCGGGTTTGGGTGGAATTCTGTGCGCCCTTTCCACTGCGTAATGAGGGGACAAACGAGCCTCCGGCAAAAGGTTGCGTAGCATGTCCTCCACAAAACATGTGGGGTTATTGCCCTCGGCCCCCTCCGCCAGACCCACTATGCGCAGGTTGTTGCGCCTAGTCCTGTTCTCCGCATCTTCTGCCCTGTACTCCAGGGCCTTGACCTTTATTTGGAGTGTGTGGAGTGCTGCGCTGTGTTCTGCGACTGTGTCCTCTGTGTTACTAACCCTCTGCTCTGTTTCTGTCACCCTGGGTCGGAGCCTATCCATGTCCTGCCTTAGGAGTCCCACATCCATTTGCACTGCGTCTATTTTTTGCGGTAAGCGTGGATTGACATGTGGCTATGGCCGCCATAACTTCCGCTACCCAGGGAGGTCTTGCCTCCTCAGCCTCCATTAGTGCAGTCTGAGATGGTCTGTGTACCCTGCGAGCAGGCCTGGGTGCTTGTGGAGGTGCTGGCTGTGAGGGGGCTATCTCTGGGGAAGGAGGGAATTTATACTTTTTTTCCCCTTACCGGCCGCTGCGCCCGACTGGCATCGCCTCATTAAGGATCCTATGCGGTGTCGCTGGGGTCCCCTGCGCCTCAAGGTCCAGGCAGGTGATGCTGGAGCAGGGTGGAAGAGGGCTTCTGGGACCCCCAGCCGGCGTTGTATCTTCCGCCGGCGGCTCCGGTCATCAGCTCAGGCGAGACCGCAGTCTCACCTGGGGCCTAGTGGACACCGCAGGCCTCTGCGTCCGCTTCAAGGGGAGGCCGAATCCTGGAAAGAAGCCGACATCCAGCGGCCGCAATAGGAGGGAAGAGAGAGCCGGGTGTACTCCAGTTAGAGTCCCAAATTGGTCATCAGGCCCGCCAATCAGTCCCGCTGCAGGAAAAAATCCGGTCCGGCGTGCCACACGTGGGGACCGGGCCTCAAGCAAACGAAGGGCTGCTCGTCCCTGTGAGGGCTCTCCGGGGCTCGGGAGGCAGATCCCCGGGTTGGCAACGTCTCTGGCCACCTCTGGCCACTACTTGTGGAAGATTTTGGATCCGATGGCTCGGATTACGAAGTAGGCCCCGGCGGAGCTCTGGAACAGGCGACTGCTCGCGCCGCCATCTTGGACACGCCCCACATAACATTATTCTTATTCCCCCATCCCACGACACCCTGCCTCAAACTTCGGGGACAATTCTATTAGCTGTTGTTATCACCCTTTTCGATCATTTCCCCCTTCTCTTATTAACTTATTACCTCGACGTATCTCCACGTCTTTTTAAACACTTTCCAACTTTCCCATTTATCCTTTCGGTCTACCCCATCTTCATCTTCCCACCTATAGTCTAAACTCTCCAGGTAATATATTTCATTTATACCAAATATCCAATCCCGAATTTTTGGGCTATCAACTTCCTGCCATTTTTTCGGTCTGAGACTTTTCGCTACGTTAATCATAGTGGGGATTACAGATGCTTTATATTGTTTAACGGAACCATCCACTCCATGGAACAAACATATCCAAGGGTCTTCCGGAATTTCTTTGTTGGTAATTTCCTTTATTAATTGTAAAACCTCCTTCCAATATTTTTTGATTATGGGGCAATCCCACCACAAGTGGGCCATTGTTCCTACTATCTTACACCCTCTCCAACACTCCGAGGATTTCCCCGGTTGAAATGTACTTATTTTATCTGGTGTTGCATACCACCTTGCCAGGCACTTGTAGTTCATCTCAACTGTCTTTATATCTACAGCAGAACTATGTGTTAATTTCATAATCTTATCAATAGTGTATTTATTACTTTGTGACCCCAATTCATTTTCACACTTTTTGGATGTATGACGGAACCTCCAGTTCATCCCTAGCTGATATTATTTTGTATATACGAGCTATATTATTCTTTGATTTTTCCCTCATACATAGTCGCTCCAGCGGCCTGTAAACTTCCCCCTATCTTATTGGGTGAGGCAATTTCTCCACAAAATGCCTTAACTGGAGGTACCGCCATCCATCAATCACCATTAAATCCATGTCAGATCCTTTTCAGAGGGGTCAGGTGCGCGATGTGACGCACACGTAGTGGGGGAGGGGCCTGATGACGGAGCCGAGGAAGCGGGCGGCGGAGCAGCTCAGGTGAACGAAGCTGCCTGAGAGGTGGAACTGACAGCGTGCCGCATTCAGAGCAGCGGCGGCGGTGTTGGTCGGTACACCACGGGCCGCCGAGACTCACGGGGTGGCTCGCCCCCACGCTCCCCCAGTCCCTTCGGATCGATGAGGGGAACACACCGGCCTCTCTAGAGGGTTCCCGGATGGCCCCGCACCCCAACCCTTCCCCCCAGTGATACATCATAAACCCCCTGGAGGGCTGGATGAGGACCGGATCCTATGCGCCGAGCACGGAGGGATTGAAGGACACTCAGCAACCTAGAGGAGAAAACATCCACAATCTCCAGGGACACCGGGCCTAACCTGAGGTAGAGACGGTAAGCCTATGAGGGAACCCCGGCGAACTCAGGCAAGTAAATGTAACAATACTGTGGAATCCGTGGACCGGGAAGGAATCTTACAAACATGTAATGGTGGAACCATATATAACAACAGTGTCTGATGGGCTCGGTGTAAATAAAGGTTTAAAACCAGTAGAAAGGTACTAACCCAGGAGAGACTGTATAAACTGTAGACCACTGCTGTTTTAAAAATAAAAAGACTGAGAAAGGAAAATAAAAAAAAAAAATAAAAAAAAAAAAAAAAAAAAGGGGAGGGGGGAGGGTGCGGACAGGCGGGCGGTACTACCGTCTAGGGTGGTCCTGTCTGGCCGGCCATTTCCTTTCCCTTTGGGACGGTTTCATCCTCCGTCTCCCTTTGACCCCCCCCGCTGCAGGTGTACAGTGGGGAGTATAAGGAATCTAATAGTCATAAGACCGGATAGTTAAGTGGCCAAGCAGCTAAGAATGTAACGATAGTGCTTAGCTCAGGCACTCTGCCCTATCCCTGACCAAAAACAACGGTAGTCACTAGGTCTGGTAAGATTAAGACCAGGCCGGGGGGGCGATACAGAGCATAGAGGAGGGGGTGGATAGAGAGGGACTAGAGGAGGCAAGCGGGGGGAGGGTAAGGCGGAGATAGAAGATAACAAACATGCGAGGGCGCCCTCAAAGGGGAGCGGAGGCGAAGCAACCTAGAGAGAGCCTGAACACTAGCTCTATTCAGAAGTACCTGAAGGAGACAAACCAGGGAAGCCCAAAAAACTCAGCTCAAGATAACAAACAGCAAAGTGGGAAAGAAAAGAAGAAAGAAATAGTGAAGAGCCAAGGGGCTAACGGGGGATCAACTAGGGGAGAAGGCGGAACCCCAAGTACGATGGAAGACACCAGCATGGAAATACCATTAACCAAAATAGAGCTTCTAGAGATGTTCGCCAAACTGGAACTGGTAATTAAAACAGAAATTCATAATGTTAGAACCGACATGGGCCATCTACTGAAGCGAGTAGAATCAGCAGAGGAGGCCTCAGATAAGCAGAGCAGAGAAATAGTCATCCTAAAACAACAGGTAAAAGACCTACAACTAGCCCAACGGGACATCTTTTATAAATTAGAAGCGCAAGAAAACCAGAGTCGCAGACAAAATTTGAGGCTGCGCGCCCTGCCAGAACAACGAGGTGAAGATCTGTATGCTAAAATGAAAGCCATCTTCAACCCGATTCTGGACCGAAATCCAAACGACGAACTGAAGATTGACAGGGTTCATAGATTAAGGAAATCCCCAAATGTCAGCGAGGATAAACCCAGGGATATAATTATTAGGTTCCACCATTATGAAGATAAAGCAAGAGCCTGGAGTAACCTCAGGAAAGCTCAACCAGTAAAATTTGAGGGGGTTGAAATCCAGTTTTTTGCCGATATCTCGGCAGAGACTCTGGCCTGGAGAAGGCAGTTGCGACCCCTCCTGGAAGAACTGAGAAAGGCAAATATGAAATATAGTTGGGGATCTCCAACTTCACTGATCGTAGTGAAAGCGGGCAGAACAAGCAGATTGAAATATATAGATAATATGCAAGACTTTTGTAATGATTTGGACATCCCTGTCCCAGCCATATTTAAATAATTGGTGAAAAGCCCGGTTGATGCTCAGACACCCGGAAACCTTGGGGGGGGGGAGGGGTGGGGGCGGGGGGGGTGCGTGGGTGGGAGGGGGAGGGCACCCGGTGTGGGGACAGGCGGCCGTATGGGCGCCCGCTCGCGATGTTCCTCCCCCCCCTTTTCTATCTAGGGGGGGGGAGCATGGCGACCGAGGCGATCCGTCATTAGAGTCACACCCCATTGGTCTGGCCGGTCGCATGCCGAGAGAAGCAATATCTCTGGGCGGCGGACACACTGCCAGGTCTAGGCAGGTAGGGAGAGGGGGGAGGGTGGGGGGGGTATGGGGGGGGTGGGGGAGGGGGGTTTGGGGTGGAGGGAGGTTCGGGAGGGGTGGAGAGTGGGAAAGGTCCGGCAGGTATCAAAGGAAAGAGTGCAAAACATAAGATGTGAATCTAGCGAGCAGCAATATGCAAAGCTAAATGACAGAGTTTTCATGTTTTACTTATAATGTTAAAGGGTTGAACTCCCCCCTTAAACGTCACAAAATCTTGCGAGAATTAGAACAACTTAAGGCAGATGTAGTGTTTCTTCAAGAGACCCACTTTTCACAGGATTCACACATTAGATTATTCTCTAAGTGCTTCCCTAACTGGTTCTATAGCGACTCACCTATCAAGAGAGCTAAGGGGGTCGCAATTGGGTTCTCAAGAAGGACTAGGTTTGCGTTATTAGAAAGATGTGAGGATAGGGATGGTCGCTATCTTTTTCTGAAGATTAGAATGGGAGAAAGGGTTTTTACACTGGTGAACATCTACTGCCCAAACAACAACCCTGCACAATTTTTGCTACACATCCTAAATAAGCTAGCAGATTTTAGGGCAGGACAGGTGATAGTGGCAGGCGACCTGAATTTCTGTTTGGACCCAGCGATGGATAGCACAGTTGGTAACCAGAGAATGAGTGGGAGACTATTAAAAAAAGTTGGTCAGAAATTGCACAACTGCCATTTGATAGACGCTTGGAGGGTACAACACGCAAAAAGTAAAGATTATACTTTTTTTTCCTCGGTACATGGGTCCTATTCTCGTCTTGATTATTTTTTGGTAGACCACAGGTTACTTTATTGTGTCAAGGAAACGGAAATAGGCGTTGCCACCCTGTCTGACCATGCGCCGGTTTTGATGAGGGTGGTGACGCCGGGATTCCGGAGATCACCATTTTCATGGCAGCTAGACGAAAAATTAATAGACAACCCAATCATCTATAGTAAGATACAGGAGGAAATAGTGGGCTTCCTCAAGATAAACGACACTGGAGAGGTCTCAAGTTCAGTCTTATGGGAGGCGATGAAAGCATATACAAGGGGCATATTGATTTCTTTGGAAGCCAAAGAGAAAAAAGAGGGGAAAAAAAGAAAGGAAGAGCTAATTGAAGAAATACATCAGTTGGAACAAATACATAAATCAGCCAATGGGGGCCACAACTTATTTCTAGTGCAGTTAATCCATAAAAGAGAAGAACTAAAAGATCTAATGGAACTGGAATCTAAACGTATACTGTACAAGAACGCAAAAGACAGATTTAGGTGGAGTAACAAAATAGGGAAACACCTGGCATCAGTCGTTAAAAAGAAAAGGGATACGAACTTCATAGAGAGGATCCAAAATAAAAACGGGATATTTAAATATACTTCCAGCGATATAGCCGAAGAGTTCCAAAAATATTTTACAGCTCTATATAAAGTCAAACAAGGTGGGGACAATACTCTGGGAAAGGAAGAAACGATAGATGAATTTTTAAGAGAGGCAGGTCTACCAAGTCTCTCGGACAACGAGGCAAAAGAATTAGAAGAGCCCATTGCGGTGGAAGAGATTGAGCGGGCTTTGAAGACATCTCCCTCTGGAAAAAGTCCAGGGCCAGATGGCTTCACCACCTACTTTTACAAAAAATTTAAAGATATTCTGACCCCCAAGCTCTGTCAGATATGGAACAAGATAGGGAGCCAGGAGGAATTCTGTGAAGGAGCTTTGATGGCATCGATTGCCTTAATACCTAAGGCGGCGAAAGATAGCTCACTGTGTTCGAGCTATAGGCCGATCGCTTTACTCAATACCGATACAAAATTATACGCCAAGGTATTAGCCAATAGGCTGAAGGACAAAATGACATACTGGATACACCCTGATCAGACGGGCTTTATCCCAGGCAGAGAGGGGAGGGATAACGGTGTGAGGTCACTATTGGTTATAAAGGCGATGAAAGTGAGGGGGGCCCCCAGTCTGCTACTGTCGTTGGACGCAGAGAAAGCCTTCGACAGAGTAGACTGGGGGTTCATGATAAAGATATTGAGGGCAATCGGATTGGGCGATACTATGGTAAACTGGATCAAGGCTCTATATAAGGCCCCATCTGCACTAGTCAAAGTAAACAGTGTATTTTCAAGAGAAGTCAGGATGGAAAACGGAACTAGACAGGGATGTCCCCTGTCCCCCCTTCTGTTTGCCCTGACTTTAGAGCCCCTACTGGCGGTAATTAGGAAAAACTCAGATATACGCGGATGCATAGTGGAAGGCGATGAACACAAGCTCTCGGCGTTTGCCGACGATGTATTGTTCTACATAGCGAATCCAAGGATTTCACTCCCGAACCTCCTGGCTACGCTGAGGAGATACGGGGAACTTTCAAATTATAAGGTGAACCTTGGTAAATCAGCAGCCCTAAATATCAACATTGAGAAACAAGAGGTAACCAAACTTAAAGAATATTTTAAATTTCCATGGCGAAAAAAAATAGATTACCTAGGAATAGTATTAACAAAATCCCTTAAGAAATTATACCAGTTAAACTTTATACCCCTCCTTGAGGAGATCAAGCAGGAAACAAAGAAAAGCATGTATTCCCCTATATCTTGGCTTGGTCGAGTCAATATTGTTAAAATGACTCTAGCTCCGAAGATTCTATATAAAATGCAGTTACTGCCAATTCCGTTAGCACAATCTTTTTTCAGAGCCTTGAACAACATTATTTCCAAATTTGTTTGGAAAAACAAGAAGCCACGGATCGCCTTTGGGGTCTTGAGCAGGGACAAAACACAGGGTGGTCTGGCCCTCCCAGATTTTAAGAATTATTATAGAGCAATAGTTCTTTCACGAATGTTGGAATGGGGTAAAGAATCAATAGGGAATAGATGGGTGAAACTAGAAAGAGATCTGAGCACGGCAAATATATGCCAATTAATTTGGAATCCACCACACTTTAGGGAATTAAGTCCAAATGCACACATAATAACACGTCACACTTTAAGGACTTGGGATCAATTACACAGACAAAAGACATGGGAATTTAATTCACCACTTATATATTTAAAGGAAAACAAGTTTTTTCCACCAGGGTTAAGAGAGGTGGGAGGGAATTGGATAAGGAAGCACGAAATACAATTATTGGATATTACAAGAAATGGTAAAATTATTTCTTTTCAGGAGTTGTCTCTGCTCAATGACCTAATGAACATAGATATATGGAGGTATAATCAGTTGGCATCTTTTATTAAAAGTTTACCAGGTCCAATTAGAGACAAGGAGAATCTTAGACCTATCGAGAAATTGTTTCTGAAAAACAAAATTAAAACAAAAGAACTATACAAAATAGTGCGGGAAGAGGGGGTAGGCATAAAGCCGTTATATTGCAATAAATGGGAGTCTGAGTTAGGTACATTACCAAGTGATGTAACATGGCAGAATATCTTTAACGCAACACATAAGTCGGCAGTAGATGTGAGTACAATAGAATCAAATTTTAAATGCCTAGCCAGATGGTACATGACGCCAGACAGGGTAAACAAGATGCAAGGAGAATCCTCTGGTAATTGCTGGAGGGGATGTTCCGCCAGGGGATCAATGGCCCACCTCTGGTGGGAGTGTCCAATAATTAAAAGGTTCTGGCAAGAAGTACTCAAGACAATACAAGAGATAACGGGGACCGAGATCAGAGAAGACCCTTGGGTATGCTTGTTTCACGGGACGGAGGGTCGGACGGGCAAGTACAACGCCTCTTTGACGCCCATTCTCTTAAATGCGGCCAAAAGTTTAATACCAAAAAAATGGCAAGAGATAGCAGGCCCAAGCATTCGTGAATGGTTAATTAGGGTCAATGGAATCTATATCCTAGAGGCCGGTGACGTTGAAGACCTTTCGGTAGAGACAGAGGAAGTCCGGGAGGGAACAAAATGGGCGAAATGGTTAGCCTTTAAAAAAACATGGATGTATGCGGAGAAGTTCATATGAGGTTGCACATATTAGAGTAGATATTGCTGAGGGACCAGGGTGGGAGGGGAGAATCGGGGGGGTGAATTCGGGGGGTGGGGGGGAGGAGGGATAGGGGTATCAAGATACTATTTGGGTTAAGGAATAGCTGGGGTTCATCCATATAATATTGGAATGTCAAAATAAAGTTGTTTTTTTTTAAAGGAAACAAGAATACTATACCTGCTACCATGATGTGATGTTATAATGGGAAGAAATGACCTAAATATGGTGATTTAAACCCTCTCATTGTAAAAGCTGAAGTAGCAAAAAAAAAAAAAAAAAAAAAATCCATGTCAGATCTTAGTTCTTGATAAGTGCTTATTTCACCCCTCTTTATTATATCTTTCAACTGTGCATCATCTTTTTTTATCCAATTTTCCCCAATAGACCTTTTCCCTGGTGCAAAGTAATCATTTTCCTTTAAAAAAATAATTGGTGAGTTATATGCCCATTTATTTTGTGTATGACTCATGTCCCATATTTTTAGTGCATTACATGTCACGTTGTGCGTATTTACTCCCAGTACCCTGTGTTGTGGAGGATTCCATAATATACACCTTAATTGTGTACTACTCATTACATTTTCTAAATTGACCCACCTCTTTTCATTTGCCTCCTTCGCCCATTCCACAACCCGTGTGAGTGCCACAGCATTTTAGTACTTTTTGAGATCTGGGACTACTAAGCCCCCCTGTTTTTTCCCCTTTACAAGTATGGCATATGCAATTCTCGTTTTTTTATTTTGCCATATAAACTTCGATATAATACTTTTTAAAGTTTTAAAATATTGTTGTGGAAGTGCTAAAGGCAACATTTGAAACTTATATAAATTTTTTTCTTGACCGTATTAATACGCCCTATCCAGGAAAGAGGTCGAGTTGATATTTTTTTATTTCCTGCTTGATGTCATCTAACAAGGGGATGTCGTTTATTAAATATATTTTCCTTAAAGAGGTAGTTAATCTGATTCCCAAATATTTTATATCCTTCCTCCATGGAAAATGGAATTCTTTTTGCAGTTTCACTTCTTCCTGTCTGCTTATATTTATATTTAAGATCTCAGATTTACTAAGGTTTATTTTAAAGTTTGAAATTTCTCCATACTGTTTCAATATCCTTAGCAAATTTGGAATCGTAATCCTTGGGTTTGAGATGTAGAACAGCACATTATCAGCAAACGCTGATAATTTATGCTCTTCCTCCCCCATCTCAATCCCTTCAATATCTGGATTATTACGAAGCCAGCAGGGGTTAAAAAGTCAACACAAACAAAAGTGGTGACAACGGGCACCAATGCCTGGTTCCGTTTTCCATGACAAAAGGGGGGGGGGCGAAGTACCGTTCACCTTTACAGAGGGGGAAGGGTGGTTATGCAGTACTTTAATCCATTGGATCATTCTTGGGCCCATTCCCATGCCTTCCAACATTTTTATCATAAGTTCCGAGTCTACCATGTCGAATGCTTTTTCAGCATCTATTGACAGGAATAGACCTGAGGACCCACTAGTTTTAATAGTCTGTAGGAGGAGCAACGTTCTCACACCGTTGTCCCTCCCTTCTCTCCCTGGAATGAATCCGACCTGGTCCGGATGGTCATCCACTCCTTCAGCCTAGTTGCCAATACCTTTGCATACAGTTTGGTATCTGCGTTCAATAAGGCTATTGGCCTATAATTTGAACAAAGCATACTGTCCTTCCCCTGCATCAAAATAACTGTTATTGACGTTGACAGTGCCTCCCCACCCATTCCATAATTTACACCCAGCCCAATCATGTACTGA
Source organism: Lithobates clamitans (assembly GCA_037952925.1). Taxonomy (NCBI): domain Eukaryota; kingdom Metazoa; phylum Chordata; class Amphibia; order Anura; family Ranidae; genus Lithobates; species Lithobates clamitans. Next base: position 941,572 of record JBBGZY010000791.1, read on the forward strand.
CAAAGCTTCGGGACTAGAATCTATTTATATTTTTTAAAATAGTAGGTTGTGAACCCATCTGGTCCTGGGCTTTTGGCCAGGGCAGAATATTTTAGTGCTTTATAAACTTCTTCCTCTGTTATGGGTCTATCCAATAAGGACCTATCGCTTACTGACAGATGAGGAAATCTGGCATTTTTTAAAAATTATTTAATTTGCTCCGTTTTCTCTATTTTCTGTTGTTCCTTCTGGCCTACGGAGTACAGGGCCCCACGGTAGCTCCTAAACACATTCGCTATCTCATTAGTTGTATGTACCATTTCCCCGTTCTTATTTTGGATTTTTTTTATATAATTAATTTCTCTTTTCTTTTTCAACATTCTTGCTAAGTGTTTTCTCACTTTATTTCTCCATTGATGTATTTCTTTTGCTATTCTATTGAAAGTCCTTTTTGACTCCTGTTCCATGATATCCTTAAGTTCTTCTCTCCTATTAACTAATTGGTGGAATGTCTCCTGGTGTTGCCCCTTGTGTTTTTTGTGTACTTGTTCTAGTCTGTGTATATCTTCTATTAGGATATTCATTTTTTTTATTCTCTCTTTTTTTCCCTGCACCAATGGAAATAAGGACGCCCCTGATGTAGGCTTTGTGTGCCTCCCACAGGGTAGCACCTGAAGTTTCCCCCGTATCATTAGTTAAAAAATAAAATTCTATTTCTCTATGAACTGCTTCTGTTACTTTCTCATCCTGTAGGAGGGCTTCATTGAGCCACCATGTACACGGCTGTCTTTGGATCCCAGGTGTCCTCATCTTCATCATCTTTCTCATCTTCGGGGAATGGTCAGATAATATAGATATTTCTATATTAGTTTCCCTCGCCTGATCCAACAACCTATGGTCCACCATTATATAGTCCAGCCTTGAGTACATTAAGGGGAGAAGAAGGTGTAATCGTGTGTCTTTGGATGTTGCACCCTCCACACATCCATTATTTGACATTGACGCATTCTCTGCTTAATCATTTTTACCAGAACCTTGTTTGTCCCCTGTGCCCAGGATGTACTATCCAAATCCGGATCCATGAAAAAAATTCAATTCACCAGTTAATATCATGTCCCCCATCTTAAAATCCATCAACCTCCCCAAGGCCAGTTCCAAGTACCTTATGGGATTCTTATATGTATATACTCAATATATGTTTGCCAATGTATAAATCCTTTCCCCTAATTTGCCCTTCAAAAAGAGGTATTGGCCTTCGGGGTCATCCTGTCTTCTAACGTAAATCTCATCGTTTTCGCGAACCCAATTGCCACCCTCTTAGCCCTCTTGGTTATTGAATCCCCATAGTACCAAGTCGGAAAGTCTTTAGAGTACAATTTGATGTTTGTTTCCTGAGAAAGGTGGGTCTCCTAAAAAAACACCACTTCTGCTCTATACTGCTTGAGTTCTTCTAAGATTTTATGTCTCTTAGCTGGAGAGTTTAAACCTCTAACATTATATGTCAAAAAGTTTGTTTCTGCCATCTATAGTTTTCCGATAAGGTACAGACAGATGGGGCCAAGATATTTCCTGAATTATCCCTCTCCTCTTACTATTTGGTGGCTGATGAACCCTAATATGGAGTTTCTGTCCTCCTCCAAACATTTCAAAATTCCCCCCCGATGCATCTCACACTTACATTGGTGGTCTCGGGACTCTTACTTATCTGGGGATGTTGGACTCTTAGGGGGAATACCTGTCTACTATTGGTAGATACTGTTCGTCTCTGCAAGGTGCGTCTCTCCCCTGCCCCCTCTCCCACACCCCCCTCCCCACCCCTCTTTGGCCCCTTTATGGCCCCGGAACCATAGGTGGGTCTGAATTTCATTCCCGCCGATAGTTCTCCTATCTTGAGGTGCGGCTCTGACTCTGCCCCCTACTTCCATCTCACCCCTGCTATCTCTAGACTGGGGAGGTGGGTCGAGGGTGCACTAGTGATCCCAAGATTGCTGGCCTCGGACCCCTTTTTACTCTATTCTCCACCCCCTCCCCCCATCTCCCCCCCCCGCATACAGTTATGGTTTCTCATCATTCCCTTTTTTTTCCCTTTTCTTTCCTTCCCTTTCCTTTTCCTCCTTTTTTCCCTTTTCCTCCTCCCCTTCTTTTCTCTCAAATTGCCCCTATGATCCTTTACAAAACCTGTACTAATGATTCATCTGTCTACTATGACATATTTTCTCCTTCTGACCATCTTGGAATTGCTGGAACTTGTAGGTCCAGTTTATTGCAAAATTCCTGTAAGTCTTCCGGAAACCTTAATGTCATTGATCTTCCATCCTTCTGGCCTATCGGGCATGCTGGAAATCCCCAATTGTACTTGAGGTTCTGTGCCCACATTTGATCGAGTAGTGGTTTGAGGAGTCTTCTCCTAGCCAATGTTTTGGGCGCCAGATCTGTAAAGATTTGAAGGTCGACCCCCTCACATTTTATAGGTCTACCCCTCATCTTTCCCTAAATTTCGGCTTTGTCTTGATATTATTGGAATCTCACAATAATATCTCTAGGTCGATCCTCCGCTAAATTTTTAGGTTTTCTGACACGATGGATTCTCTCGATCATTAGGCCATCTTCCACACTTTTATCCAACACGGGGTTAAAAATTCTATTTATAATTTTTCTCAGATCTTCTCCTCTTTCCTCTGGTACTGCGCGGATTCTCGGGTTTTGTCTTCTGTTTTGATTTTCCTGATCTTCCAGTTTGTATAGGATTTTCCTCTGGTTTATTTGCATTATTCTAACTTGCTCTTTTATTTTACTTAATTCCTCAGCCTGATTATCTGCTCTCTCTTCTGTCGCCTCTACACGTGCCAGCACATGCCCCAAGTCCACTCGTAATGTAGTTATTTCAACTTTGATAGCATTCTCCAATCTTAAAAGCATCTCCGCCATTTCTGCTTTTGTAGGGATTTGAGAACCAGCACACTGTTCCTCCATTTTACTTGTCTCAAATTCACTCTCGATGCTTATGTTTTCTCCCGAATGATCTGAGTTCTCCCCTTTTTTTTTGCCAGTTCTTTTTTCTTATCTTGTTTAACCTGCTGTTTTTTACCGCTTCCAGGGCTCTTGGGGCTTGTCTCCTTAGCCAGATATTGTTTGATCGTACTAGTGTTTGCTTTTTCTTTTGGGGTTTTAGGATCACCACCCTTCGTAGTTCTACCTTTCATAGTGTTTTTTTTATCTGTACTTCTATGTTTCCCCAGTTTACTTCCTTTTAATTTATTTGGACATCAGCTGGTGAGTATGCAGTTATACAGGAATATAACCCAACGGATATATGCTAAAGCAGATTTTAATACAGTTCAATGTAAAAAAAAGTGCAAAAAAAAAGCGCAACAAGGCAGGGGTACAGACTAGATAATTTATGTATGAGCAAACTCTAATGCGGTCCAGAAACAAAATAAGTTTGCGATAGCTCCACATTCAGCTCTGAGAGAGTAGCCGAAGTAACAGTCCCAGATATATGATTAGTTCCCTTGCCCAGAGCGTCTACAGGTAAGTGTGCGATTAAGCAGGAGAGCAGACAAGCAAATATTTGCAAAAGTTAGTTCTAGTACAGCCCAGTTTAGAGAAAGAACAACAGAGCAAAGGTGCATACTGGGAGTTTTATGCGTAAACAAACTCAAATATTCAAAAGGAGTGCACACCACCACCAGTAAAAATGCGCGCTCACCTCCCAGATGAGTCAAAACTCATATGCGGATCTCCCCACGAGCTCTTTGCTCTCGCTTCCTCTTCCCAATCAATGGTGGGTAATCCTGATGGCTCTTTTCTTAATGGTAACTCAGCTCATTAATATCCAAAGAAGCGGATCATCTCCCAGCTTGGCTCAAGATTCCATGAGTTCAGGACATGTAAATAATAAGTATAGAGACCATAGTGTTCTCCGTATACAAATTTATTTAAAGCCCCCAAATAGACAAGTTGCACTTACAAAATAAAAACTTTAAAATCACATAAAAACCTCCAGAATAGCACCACCGTGTCCACATACACAGTGCTTGGCTGGACGTGACTATCAGGAGTTGATAGTCACGTCCAGCCAGATAGTCATTGTCAAAAACTGTCTCTTGTCATTTTTAACATTTTTGACACTTTTTTTGTGAAATGGTAGGGGTACTTTTGTACCCCATTACCATTTCACACAGGGGGGCGGGATCTGGGGGTCCCCTTGTTAAAGGGGGCTTCCAGATTCCGATAAGCCTCCCGCCCGCAGACCCCCACAACCACCAGCCAAGGCTTGTGGGGATGAGGCCCTTGTCCTCATCAACATGGGGACAAGGTGCTTTGGGGGGCCGCTACCCCAAAGCATTCTCCCAATGTTGAGGGCATGTGGCCTGGTACGGTTCAGGGGGGGGGGTGCTCTCTCGTCCCCCCTCTTTTCCGTCCTGCCAGGTTGCGTACTCGGATAAGGGTCTGGTACGGATTTTTGGGGGGACCCCATGCCATTTTTTTTTTCAAATTTTGGAGTGGGGTCCCCCTAAAATCCATACCAGACCTGAAGGGTCTGATATGGATTTTGAGGGGGACCCCCACGCCATTTAAAAAAAAAAATTGGCACGGGGTTCCCCTTAATATCCACACCAGACCTGAAGGGCCTGGTATGGAATTTAGGGGGACCCCCAAGCCATTTTTTTTAAAATTTTGGTTTGGGGTTCCCCTGTGGGGAAATCCCAAGCCGTTTTTATCAATGAACTTTTATGTGTATTGTCGGACCCAGGTCCCCAAACACTTTGCATGAAAAGCCTTTAAAGTTAGCACTTTTGATTATTTATGTTCGAGTACCATAGACTTTAGACTGTTCGCATGTTCTGGTGCGAACTGAACAGGGGAGTGTTCGGCTCATCCCTAGTCCTCACCATTGGAATGTCATGATACTTCAATTCTGCAATTCCCGTCTGAGAAAAGGATTCATTAATTGACAACTTTGTTAGTACTCCATATTATTTCTTAAGCGGCCCTTTCTTTGCAAACTATTTTTTAAAAGGCAACATCAACTTTTTTGTAAGATTTGGACAGAGTGGGTAAAGTCTGTACACACTTTTAGGTTTTTACTGCTAGATAAGTAGGGTTTTGGGCTTTACTGTAGTCAATTGTCCCCCAATTTTTTTTTTTTTTGGATACAGCAAGCTATAGGGTTGTAACCCTAAAAATAATCCTGTTCCTTTAAAACAGGATATACAGAATAGTGCTTGTGCAGTGTCATTTATCCATTTTCTATGCTGTAAAATACCTAATTGAATATGTCTGCTCCTGTGTCTCCCTTAGTGTGCTGACCACAGTAACTATGGCTGCTGATCCATGATACTGTGGTCAGTTTATGTGCCTCCATCATCCCGCAGTCTCTCCCTTTCCCCCTTTCCCTCTTTCCCCCTCCCTCCCTGCCTGTCAGCTTTGGAGTCTGTGTGTGTGTAAGCCATCTCATCCCCGCTCCTCTCCTCCCCTTCTGCAGCTATGACTGTAAAATTGTAAATCCTGGAATCCCCTCTGTTACAGCAAGATATTCTTTGCAGTATCTGTTTTTTTAAATTATGTAGCAACATACTTTATTTCAGAGCAACACTGTGCACTCACGTGACCTCCTGCTGCTCTTCTCCTCTCCTCATGGTTGATGTAAGAGTGGAATCTCGGCACTTCCGACTGTAGTCCTCAGATTGGAGAAGGAGAGCGCCGGGAGGTCACGTGACCGCACAGCAATCTGTAAAATAAGGTATTTTGCATCACAGTATATCTTGCTGTAACAGAGGGGATTCTAGAATTTGTGATTAGTGACTTTACAACCGCTTTAAAAAAAATACCAACTTATTATTTTTTTTTTAAAAAGCCCTCTTCATCAAGGTTACAAGTACAAAGGATAAAATAACATAAAGCAACAGCTAAGCATATACAAATCTTTGATAGAGGTCCCTAAGGACTTTTAAGGGTGTCATGAATGTTGTTTGTGTGGAAACGGGTTTAAGGTGCTTTCCCTATTGTATCTTGTCCCGGACCGTCTTTCCAATAAAACCCCAGGGTCCTCCCCTTTTTGCTTCCAGGACTGTGGACAGGTGGGCACAATGTACCATATTTGGTGAACATGTGCCAAGGTCAGATGGTTCTGGATAAGATTCCAAATTTTTTGATTTATTCAGCAACAATGGTGAATGTTGTCAAAAACCCTAAAGTTGCCCTTCGTAATGAACCTGTGGATGGTATTCCTAGACATTCTCATACCTTGATATTTTTTTATGTTTCTCGCGGTAAAAATTGCAATAGCATTTGCCTGGAAAAGATCAATAGTGAACCTGGCAGTAAAGGCCCGTACACACAAAATGTCCATACGACGAGTGATCAGCCGACTATCTTATCATGTGTATGGTGCTTTCGACAACCAATTCCGATTGTTCGGATGACAAAAACTGAAGGTGCAGGCTAGAAAAGAGCAAGACTATGCCTTGTAGCAGAGCATCCCAGAGAGAGCTGGGAAAAGTTCTGTTCGGGGTTTATACAGTATCTCACAAAAGTGAGTAAACCCTTGAAATGTTTGTAAATATTTTATTATATCTTTTCATATGACAACACTGAAGAAATGACACTTTGCTACAATGTAAAGTAGTGAGTGTACAGCTTGTACAACAGTGTAAATTTGCTGTCCCCTCAAAATAACTCAACACACAGCCATTAATGTCTAAACCGCTGGCAACAAAAGTGAGTACACCCCTGAGTGAAAATGTTGAAATTGGGCCCAATCCCTATATTTTGTGTGGCCACCATTATTTTCCAGCACTGCCTTAACCCTCTTGGGCATGGAGTTCACCAGAGCTTCACAGTTTGCCACTGGAGTCCTCTTCCACTCCACTTCTCCATGACGACATTGCGGAGCTGGTGGATGTTAGAGACCACCTTCCATTTGAGGATCCCCCACAGATGCTCAATAGGGTTTAGGTCTGGAGACATGCTTGGCCATTCCATCACCTTTACCCTCAGCTTCTTTAGCAAGGCAGTGGTCGTCTTGGAGGTGTGTTTGGTGTCCTTATCATGTTGAAATACTGCCCTGTGTCCCAGTCTCTGAAGGGAGGGGATCATGCTCTGCTACAGTATGTCACAGTACATGTTAGCATTCATGGTTCCCTCAATGAACTGTAGCTCCCCAGTGCCGGCAGCATTCATGCAGCCCCAGACCATGACACTCCCACCACCATGCTTGGGTGTAGGCAAGACAAACTTGTCTTTGTACTCCTCACCTGGTTGCCGTCCCACACGCTTGACACCATCTGAACCAAATAAGTTTATCTTGGTCTCATCAGACCACAGGACATGGTTCCAGTAATCTATGTCCTTAGTCTGCTTGTCTTCAGCAAACTGTTTGCGGGCTTTCTTGTGCATCATCTTTAGAAGAGGCTTCCTTCTGCAACCACAGCCATGCAGACCAATTTGATGCAGTGTGCGGCGTGTGGTCTGAGCACTGACAGGCTGACCCCCCACCCCTTCAACCTCTGCAGCAATGCTAGCAGCACTGATACGTCTATTTCCCAAAGACAACCTCTGGATATGACGCTGAGCACCTGCACTCAGCGTCATATCCGGAGGTTTGTTTGGTTGTGTTGGTTGTTTGTGGGCTTTTTTGTGCATCACCTTTAGAAGAGGCTTCCCTCTGCAATGACAGCCATGCAGACCAATTTGATGCAGTGTGCGGCGTATGGTCTGAGCACTGACAGGCTGACCCCCCACCCCTTCAACATCTGCAGCAATGCTGGCAACACTGATACGTCTATTTCCCAAAGATAACCTCTGGATACGATGCTGAGCACCTGCACTCAACCTCTTTGGTCGACAATGGCGAGGCCTGTTCTGAGTGGAACCTGTCCTGTTAAACCACTGCATTGTCTTAGCCACCGTGCTGCTGCTCAGTTTCAGGGTCTTGGCAATCATCTTATAGCCTAGGCCATCTTAATGTAGAGCAACAATTCTTTTTTTCAGATCCTCAGAGAGTTCTTTGTGGTGCCATGTTGAACTTCCAGCAACCAGTATGAGAGAGTGATAGTAATAGCACCAAATTTAACACACCTGCTCCCCATTCCCACCTAAGACCTTGTAACACTAACGAGTTACATGACACCAGGGAGGGAAAATGGCTAATTGTGCCCAATTTGGACATTTTCATTTAGGGGTGTACTCACTTTTGTTGCCAGTGGTTTAAACATTATTGGCTGTGTGTTGAGTTATTTTGAGGGGACAGCAAATTTACACTGTTATACAATACACTCACTACTTTACATTGTAGCAAAGTGTAATTTCTTCAGTGTTGTCACATGAAAAGATATAAGAAAATATTTCCAAAAATGTGAGGGGTGTACTCACTTTTGTGAGATATTGTATGCCTCTCAGGCTCCTATCATACATATTCAGGGATCTCTGATCCATGATCCAGTTCAGATCTTGGTCCTCTCCCCAAGGCCAATTTAAACTCACAGACAGCCAGTGCTCTTGGCCTGGGAATCTCAGGCAACTTCTGTCTAGGAGAGCATAAGGTTGCTAAAAGCTATTAAGCTGTGTATGTGGAAGCTGACAAGCTGTAGGCTTGCTCGGCCTGGTAGTTAGGACCTGTAAATATTGTATGGTTAGTGCTGAGACACGGCTAGGTTTTCGTTTGGCTATTTTTGTTCTTATTTGTTTTCTGGAACCCTGTACAGCACCTGTATATAGACTTGTATATATCACAAATAAACACTGCACTGTTTGTCACTACCTCACTGGGTTTGGTATCTGTGCCTGAAAGACTGCTCATCCCAGGGAGCTTTGTATCTGCTACCTATCCCCCAGGTTACAGCCTGCTCGGAAACAAAATAATACATTAAAATACAATTCAACACATTACATCCCTTCCGAAGTTGTATTCTGTCGTATGAGAATTTTTGTAAGTTGAGTAACCATTTTCTATATGGGACGAGCATGTAACATAAAATGGATGATCATTTTTCTGATATTCTCATTGTGTGTACGAGGCTTTATGAAATGTGAGTTGACATGGCTCCTGCTGAATGAGGAGCTAGTTAGCATTTTGAAAGGTACATCTACATCTGGAACCCCTAGATTCAATACCTCCAGCTTCTAGTGGTGCAGCAGTGTGGCGGCAGACAGGTTCAGTCTTTGGACAGATTGGAGCGACTGCGCGGGAGATTGGGGCTTGAACCCGAGCTCCGCACCACCACCGGGTTACAGCAGCATGGGAGAGACTCAGGCTAAACACATCCCTCTGATTCGTGGCACACTGGAGACCTGAGAGGTATACCTTTCCGCTGCAAGAAGCTTCCTCAGCCCTGTAAACTGTCGGGTTCCTTTCTGAACGTTCGGAGAGGGCTACAACAAAATGGCATAGAGCAGCTGCAGGCCAAGCCACAAGTACATTTTGAGGGCAGATACAAGCCTCTGGTTGTCCAATATAGAGGCCCCACTGCGCATCCACATCTGGGGCATCCACTCCTTTAACCAGAAGCCCGGCGAAGTCCAGGCCATGCCAGGACTCCGGAGAGGAAAGGGAAGATGACCCTAATATGGAGTTGGGTACACAGAAGAACTGCCACGGCTCCACAGTACCCCACTCTGATCCGATCAGTGTATTTCCTACATCTGGACAGACTGTAACAGATACTGTGATTAAAGAAATTATGCTTTCACTTAAGGCATCACTCCGCGCTGATATAATGGCACATTTGCAGCAAATTAAAGGGGAAGTACAGGAGTTCGAAGACAGGGTGTCCTATATGGAAGGCAGGATGGAGGAATATACTGCATCATACAACACCACAGTTGATGCTCATGCAGAACATAGTGGGGACATTTCCTTACTTAAAGACAAGGTGGCGGATCTGGAGGACAGGTCGAGGAATAATAATGAAAACATCATGGGCATTCCTGAATCCATCCTCTCTAGCCAGCTACAAAAGTACATTCAGGACCTCTTCTCCCTGCTCCCACCACTGGCACCTGCGGAACTTATAATCGATAGAATTCAAAGGGGCCCCAAACCCGCCTATCTTCCATCTAACATCCCTAGAGATGTACTTCTCAGGGTGCACTTTTTTCATGTAAAGGGAAAAATTCTGACTACCTTCTGTCACTTGGAAACTCTTCCTGAGCAGTTTTCCCAAATCCAGCTGCTTCCAGACCTTTTACAACATACGCTTCAGAGACACAGGAAGCTTGCCACAGTGATAAAAACTTTGAGGAATCACAAAATAAAGCAACCCTGGAAATACCTGGCCACACTCAGAATTGTCCACAATGGCACTACCACTACAGTGTATACTTTGGAAAAGGCCTGCAAGCTCTTCGTCAATGGGGCGTAATTCCTAAAGGTAGTCCAACCCAGCAGGGCAGCGCCAGCCCTACCTCTCTAGCTATGGAATGGCAAGTGGTCTCATAAGCATTCCTCCAAGAAGAAATCGCAAGGAGATCTAAACAAGCCTTGACTCGATACTTTCTAGCCCCTTCGGGGGTGGGGTGGAAAGAATTATTTTCTTCCTCATCCCCCAGCAGATTTTAGCAGTGTACACTGCTCAAGAGTTCATCAACAGACTCACCTTTTTTAGTTCTCCTTTGCACCATTGTGCATTGTCTTTGTAATTCTTCTCACCGTTGCCTCTCCGGTCACTCCTGTGGATTTTCTGCAACATGGATGAATGTTTACAACAGCTTCGACTGATTTCATCCCAGTTCCTGTGCAGTTATTTTACATACAGCAATTCCTTGCCAGTGCCCATCTTTATAGTCCGAGCCCATTCTAAGGCCCTTTTTCCCTGTTTGACTCAAGTATCCTCAGCTCGCAGGTTGGAGTTTCACTCCTGGCCCACTTCATTGTTGTTCTTTTGTGCTCACTATGTCTTTTAAATTGGTATCTTTGAATGTAAAAGGTCTCAACCACCCAGCCAAATATTCCTCTATGTGGAAGGAAACAACAGATCTGCAGGCAGGCATTCACTGACCCGCTTTTTGGCTTCATCTGCACCTAAATGTTCTCACTGGGATTACCCCCACCCACATCTTTAAAGCCAGTGCTCTAAAGAAGAAAAGAGGAGCTCTGTTTCCTTTCAGCTCAAGAACTCAATTTTGGACTCACATGTGACATTAATGCAAAACCTTATACCGTCGCAACTATTTACGCCCCAAACTCCCATAAAACTTAGGTTTCTTAAAAAGATGTTCTGTCTCCTCAATAGAATTATGTACGGGAATCTAATTTTATTTGGGGATTTTAATCTCGCTGTTGTTCCTCATTTAGATTCTAGCTCACCAACTAAATTCTGTAATGCCTCCTCGCAGTCTCTGTTCTATGCAGAGGAGGTATTTGATGTCTGGAGGTGCCACCACGCTAGTCAAAGGGACTATACCTTTTTCTCCCCAGATATCAATCCTACTCTCACATTGATTTATTTGTGGTTGACCAGTGGCTACTCAAAAAAATGTTGTGCTCTACTATTTAAGACATGCGGCTCTTTCAATCAAAAAGAGCAGGGTGCGAGTGTCCCTATATCTATTTGGCGCTGCAGTCCCAAACTAGTAGACAATCCTTCCACTGCTAAATTACTCTCTCAGCATTTCTGAGATTGTTCCAACATAATGACAATTCGGTAGCAGACCCCTGTATTGTTTGGAATGCCCACAAAACCTTAGGTTTGAGGTATTAGATATGAGAAGGACAACTCAAGGTCATGTTATGGGTAAATGGAGTATCTCAGCCAATGGGTTTTCTTGAATCCCTTGGCCTACCTGGGAGAGCCTATATATTTGGGTGGAGTCAGGTGATCTCTGTTCTGTGCCACCAGGATTGCCATCTGGGTGGAAGTGTGTCGTCTGCCCCGGGTTGCTAGGCCAGAGATTGGACCTATCCCAGGGGCGTCTGGCTGCAGGCTGTGTGAGGGCCTATCCAGAAGTAAGAGGGCAGCGCAGGGTTGGGACTGCAGCTTGCTGTCCAACCAGAAGTGACGGTTTTGCCGGCCAGAGAACCTGTCATGGTCGGAGGTAGAAGGAAAGCTGTCACCACTAAGGGACCACCCACCTTTATCAGGGACCACAGTGAGTAACTGAAGCAAGTAGCGGAGCAACATTCTCACTGAACGGGCACAGTGAGAATCTGGAAACTTCAGGCGGTGAACAAGTCAGGGACTCATCCAGCGAAGGTGACGCTTGCAGAGCAGCCTCATGTGTAAAGCCAGTGACCGCGCCGGTGAGCAGAGGGGAAGCTTGAAAGGTATCTAGAGTGCCAAGCTAGGACCCAGCAGGGAAGCACGGGTGAGGCTTGAGGGAGATACCACCGCAAAAGCCTTGAGGAGCTCAGGGGTTCAGAATCAGTGAATCAGAGGGTCCAGTAAGAGACCAGGAGCTCAAGTGGGCTGAAGAACTGCAAGTAGAAGTTGTAGTAAAGCTGAGAGAACTGTTACGTTTGAATTAGGAACTGTTAAGTGCTGTTGCCATAGGAGACAGCAGACATGCACGTGCAGAAGTGGCACCTTGATGGGGCCTTTCCCTGTACAGTTGTCCTCCAATTGAAGTCTCAGAGTCTGTCTATTGGAATTGCAACTACTTAAAGGTGTCCTGGCCCTAACCCTCTTTCCCTTGCAAAATATAAAAAGGAATGTTAAAGAAATAAAACCTCTTTTGCATCCAAGAAGTTTCTGGCCCCAATAACTTTTACCACCTTTGCACCCACTATGCCTCACAACCCACTACATATTGAAGGATGTCAGCGGTCTGTGGCCTCAAAGGTGCTCATTAGACTGGAAGAGGTTAAAGACTTTGCTACACACAATTCCCATCATGGCTGCCATTCCCCATCTCCCTCCCTCGCTGCACAAATCTTCTGTGGCTCTCTTTCAGCTATCAGCTTCTCCTCCTCTCCCCTCTCGCCGGTTTCAGGTGCTGCAAGGCAGCCACAGTGGGATTTAAGTGTAAAAATAGTTCCACCGCATTGCTCTGACTCTTTCCTACTGCTCCACCGCCTCAAGGGTTCCCTCGTGCCTCCTTCATGCAGTACTGCTGGCCAGTTTCCCCTCTTATCCTGCCCACCATTTGCAGCTGCTGCAGGTGTGAGAGATCAGTGATCTGTGCAGTTTTCATGTTTACCAGCCCCTTCCTGAATGGACACAGGAGCGATCAGTACTGATCACTCCTGTGTCTATTTATCACTGAAACATATGTAGCGAGTGCCTCATTCTGTCACTTGCAACCGATCCAATCTGGCCATCGCGAGTACACAGGCTTTTCACAGAAGGGAGAGCTGCTTGTCAGTTCCTGCATGGGCTTTTCACCCCCACCCCCTCTCCTCTCACACACACAGGCTACTCTGCTCCTTCCCTGTGTTCCTATTGGCAGGAGGAAGAAAGCCAATTAAAGGAGCAGTTACAGGAACCAATCAATGGGGCTTTAACAAGCAGCAGCTGCAAATGAGTCTGGTATATGAAGTCCCAGCACAAAGCTGCCCACTGACTTTTATAGGGACAGAACTACAAAACCCAGCCTGCATTGCATAGAGAGGAGAGGATGATGGGAGAGACTATAAAATGATCTGCAGACCAGGCCCAAGGCCTCTTGTTTCCTGGATCCCATCGTGAGAGAACCATCCTGTTGCTGTGTGAGGGAATTGCGGCCTACCAAGGGGCACACAGTCTTCAGCTTCAGCCCAGAGGGTCAGAACGCCACCTGCTTCCAGGAGGATGCTCTGCGGCAACGTTGAATGTCACAGAATTGGCTAGTTCACTGGGTCAGCAGACTGAACGCCATTGCGACACATCTGCAGCTAGGAGAATCGTCTGTTCGCTCTTTGGAGGACTGCTGATTGCATACAGGATTGGTGAGGGGGCTTTGCCCAAGAATCCTATTGCCTTCCAGAAACACCACACTTGAACACTGTGCACAGACACCTGTTATTCAGATCACTTAGAGGAGTGTTATATCACGGCACCAGCTATTTTACATTGCTCCTCATCACTCACATTGAGGGACTCTTGTTCCTAGAGCTCCAATGGGCCGGTGAAGATATAGCAAGGCCTTGCTTTCAGAACATTATTGTTGTCAATCTTAAAGGGGACACGCTACTGATACCTATAGTGTATTTTTCTCAATAGACCTTGCGGTATTATAGGCTGGCCTGGGGTTCCCCTTTAGTAATATTAATATCTACAATTATCATTTGCTTGCTTAAAGATTTGTTTATTACTGTTTAACACTGTACTCACTGGTGTTACTTTTGTTGGTGCTAATCGCCATTTATTGCTTTAATAGAAATTGTTTCAACCAAGTCTTGGCTACTTATATAGGACCTGGCTGACTAATATCACTTTAAACCTTCTCTCTTGACCAAGTAAACGCGAGAGAGCTGAACTGTGGCTGTGTGTCATTACTCTACTATTGTATTAACCACATTGCTAGGTGTGCCAGTAGGGGCTGAGGCAGTTCTTTGGGGTTGAGAGGTAGAGTAATGGACTGAACAAATTTAAAGCGGAGCTCCACTGGCTATTTTTTTTTTTTTGTAAACATTAACACAATCACACATTGACATTTGCAAACTAACTTTTTTGTAGATTTAGCTTGCCCGATGTCCGCTTTCATAGTAAAGAAGAACTTAGAAAAAATGTGGACGCCGTTTTCATCTTGCTTGTGGGCATGTGAAGCCCACAAGCATTTATTTCCTTCTTCCCTTGATGCAGAGTTACCAGCATGCCTTGCTCGTTCCCGCGCATGCTCAATAGTAACTACGTGGAGTGCCGTAAAGTTGATGGTTGCTATCACAACAGGCAACGCACAGGAAGTTCCCGCCCCCTTGTGATGGCAAAAAAAACTGTACACAAAAAGGCAGAGGAAGCAAATGCCATTATGTGGAGAGATTTTCACTTCCGATATTGAAATCCCGCAATAACTCGTGGCAGGCCTCCGCAATGACTCCTGGGAACAATGACACAAGCTCCCATGAGCCAGTGCGGCTAAAAGGAAATTGCGAAATAGCTGCAAAATACCCGCCCATATCCGCAGAATCCACAGACAGGAAATAGAGAGGAAGATCTGCAAAACACAGGTACAGTTGAAAAAAAAAATGTTCAGTTTATAAATGAGTACATTGATGTAATCTGATTGAGCTAATGTTATAAAATAGGGTGGTACTCTGCTTTAAGCAGCTCCTTCGGGGGTATCTTACTATGCTTCATTTTATAAATGAATAGGGGTCTCTGTACAGAGCATCTATTCATTTATCTGCAGTGCAACTGAGGCTGCAGAGAAAGAGAACGGGGTTCTATGTCCTCAAACCCTTTCTCGGTCTCAAAATCTCTTTAGACCCCTCATGTTTCACTGAAAAAAAGGAAAAAATATTAACCACTTCCCATCCCAAACATTATATATGTTTTTTTTAGCAGAGACCTTAAATAAATAAAAATAATACGCCCTCCCGGCAGGAAGTGGTTAAAAATAGCATTATAAAAAAGAAAAAAAAGAAACAGTGAGGCCTTGTTGTTCACACAGGGCATAGTACAGCTTACACCCATGTGAGGGTCATTTTTACCTGTACAGGGATGCACAGGTGTTCCATGCATCCCCATGCAGGCAGTGTCATTCCTGTCAATTGGGATGCAGCGGCTGAATGGACACAGCCATTACTCTCAATTTGACATCTGTTTGGGTGCAAGTCCCTGAACTCACACTGTTTACATTCATGTCTGTTCACTCACACCCACATGTCAGATCGGGTAGCAGTGTCCGTGCAGCTGCTGCATCCCAATTAACATGAATGGGGCTGTTTAAGGTATTAGCTGGAGTCTTGAGAACAGACGCGCGACATCCCATTAGTAGATTATAATTTTACGAAAATGTAAGAGGGGATTGTTCAAGAACCATTTACACAGACCAAAATTATCTTATATAAAAACATATGAATTTTATTTTTATCAAAAATTAAAAGAGTACACTTTTTACATTTAAAAAAAAAATAAAATGTATATGTTTTTATATACAATAATTTTGGTCTGTGTATATGCTTCTTTTGCACCTGAAAAATCCCCTCTCACATTTTCTTAACCACTTGCCGACCGCCTCACGCCTATATATGTGAGCAGAGCGGCACGGGCAGGCAAAATCACGTACCTGAAACGTGATTGCCTTCCCGCGGGTGGGGGGTCCGATCGGACCCCCCCCGGTGCCAGCTGCGGTCGGCATTTGGTTGGGAGCGATGAGAGACGAGGGGGAGGCCATCCGATCGTGGCCCCCCCCTCGCGATCGCTCCCAGCCAATGACAAACATCCCCTGCCTCTGTATAGTACACAGAGGCAGAGGATGTGATGTCATCTCTCCTCGGTCTGGCAGTTTCCGTTCCAGCGCCGAGGAGAGATGACATGTAAGTGCACCAACACCCACACACAACACAGTAGAACATGCCAGGCATATATTACACCCCCGATCCCCCCCCGATCGCCCCCCGATCCCCCCCCAATCACCCCCCCCCCCTGTCACAAACTGACACCAAGCAGGTTTTTTTTTTTTTTTTTTCCTGATTACTGCATAGTGTCAGTTTGTGACAGTTAGCAGTGGTGGGACAGTTAGTATTACCCCCCTGTAGGTCTAGGGTACCCCCCTTACCCCCCCTAATAAAGTTTTAACCCCTTGATCACCCCTCCTCACCAGTGTCGCTAAGCGATCATTTTTTTGATCGCTGTATTAGTGTCGCTGGTGACGGTAGTTAGGGACGTAAATATTGAGGTTCGCCGTCAGTGTTTTATAGCGACAGGGACCCCCATATACTACCTAATAAATGTTTTAACCCCTTGATTGCCCCCTAGTTAACCCTTTCACCACTGATCACCGTATAACTGTTACGGGTGACGCTGGTTAGTTCGTTTATTTTTTATAGTGTCAGGGCACCCGCCGTTTATTACCGAATAAAGGTTTAGCCCCCTGTAGGTCTAGGGTACCCCCCTTACCCCCCTAATAAAGTTTTAACCCCTTGATCACCCCCTGTCGCCAGTGTCGCTAAGCGATCATTTTTCTGATCGCTGTATTAGTGTCGCTGGTGACGCTAGTTAGGGACGTAAATATTTAGGTTCGCCGTCAGCGTTTTATAGCGACAGGGACCCCCATATACTATCTAATAAATGTTTTAACCCCTTGATGGCCCCCTAGTTAACCCTTTCACGACTGATCACCGTATAACCGTTACGGGTGACGCTGGTTAGTTCGTTTATTTTTTATAGTGTCAGGGCACCCGCCGTTTATTACCGAATAAAGGTTTAGCCCCCTGATCGCCCGGCGGTGATATGCGTCACCCTAGGCAGCGTCAGATTAGCGCCAGTACCGCGAACACCCACGCACGCACCGTACACGCACCGTACACCTCCCTTAGTGGTATAGTATCTGAACGCATCAATATCTGATCCGATCAGATCTATACTAGCGTCCCCAGCAGTTTAGGGTTCCCAAAAACGCAGTGTTAGCGGGATCAGCCCAGATACCCGCTAGCACCTGCGTTTTGCCCCTCCGCCCGGCCCAGCCCAGTCCAGCCCACCCAAGTGCAGTATCGATCGATCACTGACACTTTTCTTTGTAGCGTTTTGGTGAACTGGCAAGCACCAGCGGCGTAGTACACCCCGGTCATAGTCAAACCAGCACTGCAGTAACACTTGGTGAATGTTTTGAACGCTACCATGCACTAGTTGAGTATTAGCGTAGCGTACAGCATTGCACAGACTAGGCACACTTTCACAGGGTCTCCCAAGATGCCACCGCATTTTGAGAGACTCGAACCTGGAACCGGTTACAGTTATAAAAGTTACAGTTACAAAAAAAAAGTGTAAAAAAAAAAAAAAACACAAACAAAAATTAAAAAAAATAGTTGTCGTTTTATTGTTCTCTCTCTCTCTATTCTCTCTCTATTGTTCTGCTCTTTTTTACTGTATTCTATTCTGCAATGTTTTATTGTTATTGTTATTGTTATTATGTTTTATCATGTTTGTTTTTCAGGTATGTAATTATTTATACTTTACCGTTTACTGTGCTTTATTGTTAACCATTTTTTTGTCTTCAGGTACGCCATTCACGACTTTGAGTGGTTATACCAGAATGATGCCTGCAGGTTTAGGTATCATCTTGGTATCATTCTTTTTAGCCAGCGGTCGGCTTTCATGTAAAAGCAATCCTAGCGGCTAATTAGCCTCTAGACTGCTTTTACAAGCAGTGGGAGGGAATGCCCCCCCCCCCACACCGTCTTCCGTGTTTTTCTCTGGCTCTCCTGTCTCAACAGGGAACCTGAGAATGCAGCCGGTGATTCAGCCAGCTGACCATAGAGCTGATCAGAGACCAGAGTGGCTCCAAACATCTCTATGGCCTAAGAAACCGGAAGCTACGAGCATTTTATGACTTAGATTTTGCCGGATGTAAATAGCGCCATTGGGAAATTGGGGAAGCATTTTATCACACCGATCTTGGTGTGGTCAGATGCTTTGAGGGCAGAGGAGAGATCTAGGGTCTAATAGACCCCAATTTTTTCAAAAAAGAGTACCTGTCACTACCTATTGCTATCATAGGGGATATTTACATTCCCTGAGATAACAATAAAAATGATTTAAAAAAAAAAAAAATGAAAGGAACAGTTTAAAAATAAGATAAAAAAGCAAAAAAAAATAAATAAAAAAAATAAATAAAAAAAAGCACCCCTGTCGCCCCCTGCTCTCGCGCTAAGGCGAACGCAAGCGGCGGTCTGGCGTCAAACGTAAACAGCAATTGCACCATGCATGTGAGGTATCACCGCGAAGGTCAGATCGAGGGCAGTAATTTTAGCAGTAGACCTCCTCTGTAAATCTAAAGTGGTAACCTGTAAAGGCTTTTAAAGGCTTTTAAAAATGTAGTAATTTTGTTGCCACTGCACGTTTGTGCGCAATTTTAAAGCATGTCATGTTTGGTATCCATGTACTCGGCCTAAGATCATCTTTTTTATTTCATCAAACATTTGGGCAATATAGTGTGTTTTAGTGCATTAAAATTTAAAAAAGTGTGTTTTTTCCCCAAAAAATGCGTTTGAAAATCGCTGCGCAAATACTGTGTGAAAAAAAAAAATGAAACACCCACCATTTTAATCTGTAGGGCAATTGCTTTAAAATAATATATAATGTTTGGGGGTTCAAAGTAATTTTCTTGCAAAAAAAAATAATTTTTTCATGTAATCAAAAAGTGTCAGAAAGGGCTTTGTCTTCAAGTGGTTAGAAGAGTGGGTGATGTGTGACATAAGCTTCTAAATGTTGTGTATAAAATGCCAGGACAGTTCAAACCCCCCCCAAATGACCCCATTTTGGAAAGTAGACACCCCAAGCTATTTGCTGAGAGGCATGTCGAGTCCATGGAATATTTTATATTGTGACACAAGTTGCGGGAAAGAGACAATTTTTTTTTTTTTTTTGCACAAAGTTGTCACTAAATGTTATATTGCTCAAACATGCCATGGGAATATGTGAAATTACACCCCAAAATAAATTCTGTTGCTTCTCCTGAGTACGGGGATACCACATGTGTGGGACTTTTTGGGAGCCTAGCCGCGCACGGGACCCCGAAAACCAAGCACCGCCTTCAGGCTTTCTAAGGCCGTAAATTTTTGATTTCACTCCTCACTACCTATCACAGTTTCGGAGGCCATGGAATGCCCAGGTGGCACAAACCCCCCCCCCCAAATTACCCCATTTTGGAAAGTAGACACCCCAAGCTATTTGCTGAGAGGTATAGTGAGTATTTTGCAGACCTCACTTTTTGTCACAAAGTTTTGAAAATTGAAAAAAGAAAAAAAAAAATTTTTTTTCTGGTCTTTCTTCATTTTCAAAAACAAATGACAGCTGCAAAATACTCACCATGCCTCTCAGCAAATAGCTTGGGGTGTCTACTTTCCAAAATTGGGTCATTTGGGGGGGTTTTGTGCCATCTTGGCATTTTATGGCCTTCAAAACTGTGATAGGTAGTGAGGAGTAAAATCAAAAATGTATGCCCTTAGAAATCCTGAAGGTGGTGCTGGGTTTTCGGGGCCCCGTACGCGGCTAGGCTCCCAAAAAGTGCCACACATGTGGTATTCCCGTACTCAGGAGAAGCAGCTGAATGTATTTTGGGGTGTAATTCCACATATGCCCATGGCCTGTGTGAGCAATATATCATTTAGTGACAACTTTTTGTAATTTTTTTTTTTTCTTTTTTTTGTCATTATTCAATCACTTGGGACAAAAAAAATAAATATTCAATGGGCTCAACATGCCTCTCAGCAATTTCCTTGGGGTGTCTACTTTCCAAAATGGGGTCATTTGGGGGGGGTTTTGTACTGCCCTGCCATTTTAGCACCTCAAGAAATGACATAGGCAGTCAGAAACTAAAAGCTGTGTAAATTCCAGAAAATGTACCCTAGTTTGTAGACGCTATAACTTTTGCGCAAACCAATAAATATACGCTTATTGACATTTTTTTTACCAAAGACATGTGGCCGAATACATTTTGGCCTAAATGTATGACTAAAATTTAGTTTATTGGATTTTTTTTATAACAAAAAGTAGAAAATATCATTTTTTTTCAAAATTTTCAGTCTTTTTCCGTTTATAGCGCAAAAAATAAAAACGGCAGAGGTGATCAAATATCATCAAAAGAAAGCTCTATTTGTGGGAAGAAAAGGACGCAAATTTCGTTTGGGTAGAGCATTGCATGACCGCGCAATTAGCAGTTAAAGCGACGCAGTGCCAAATTGTAAAAAGTGCTCTGGTCAGGAAGGGGGTAAATCCTTCCGGGGCTGAAGTGGTTAAAATTATGAATGGGGCAGCCTGCACGGGGATGCATGGAGCACCTGTACATCCCCATGCTTGTAACACGATCTTCACAGTTTAGTACGTTCCATGTGAACGAGGGCCCTAGTAAGAATTTAACAGGTGTTGGTTTTGTGTATGTTATGTTAATGTGTGCTGCTAACGATTTTAGTGTAACAGTGTTTTCATAAACATTTGCCCTATTATCAACTATTAAAAATATATCAGAAACACAACGTATTGCTGATCCCCGTGCTCAATGGAAATAAAAAGTTGTTGTACTCTAGCAGCTATTATAAAATAAAATCAATACGTAAAGATGCCGCAATAAACAAATAAATCACAACATTAACAGCGTTATGGAAAAAAATAACTATGAGTATTTAGTGCAATTAAATGTGTAGCACACAAATGTGTGACAAAGTCCCAAACAAAGTCTGTAGGATAGAAGTAGTGCTCTGTGATCCCTCAATAGCTTAAAGAAGCCTCAAAAGCAAAATGCCAACACCGGAAAGGAACCTCGTGCTTAAAAGGTGGTTATACTGGGGGACATACTTACCTGAGGAGGGACTATATTGGGTGACAGATTGACATGGGGGGGGGATTATACTGGGGGACAGACTGACCTGGGGAGATTATACTGAGGGACAGCTTGACCTGAGGGGGGAATGATGTTAGCAGGGCACAGACTGACTTGGGGGGATTATACTGGGGGGGGGGGGGGCGCGGACTGACCTTGTTTTATTTAACCACTTGTCTACCGGGCACTTTCATCCCCTTCCAGCCCAGGCCAATTTTCAGCTTTCAGTGCGCACTTTGAATAACAATTGCGCGGTCATGCAACACTGTACCCATATGATATTTTTGTATTTTTTTTTAGAAAGATAGAGCTATCTTTTGCTGGAATTTAATCACCACAGTTTTTTATTTTTTGCTAAACAAACGAATAAAGACTGAAAATTAAAAAAAAAAAGTTTTTCTTAGTTTTTGTTATAAAATTATGCACATAAGTAATTTTATGTCTTTACTAATGATGGGCACTGATAGGCTAAACTGATGGGCACTGATGAGGATGCACTGATATGCGGCACTGATAGGAGGTACTGATAGGGGGCACTGATAGGCGGCACTGATGAGGAGGCATTGATGGGCACCGATAGGCAGCACTGATGGCCACTGATAGGCAGCACTGATGGGCACTGATTGGCCCCCGGGGGCATGCAGGGGGCGGGGTTCTGGTAGGACATCTAGACGCCCTCCCAGCCACCCTCCCAGCCACCCTCCCAGCCGACTGCGCTCTAGCCGTCATTCGACTATAGAGCAAGTGGTTAATCATGCCCCTTAAGCCCCTTCCACTGTTAACACAATTTGGCCACACCCACTGTTCATCATGCCTCATTACTCTTCTATTTCATGTGCTGAAAGGTGCTCCAGGTCTTTAACAATTCTAGCAGAACCCCTGGCTTATTGAAAACCATGCCCACCCTTTAGTATGGTGCACTAAGCACACTGCATTTTTTTTTTTTTTTTACAAAGCAATAGGGCCCAACTTGCCAATCTTGCACACAGGCCCACTGACTTCATAAAATACCTCTGATTACACTGTAGGACATGGATGGAGGAGGCTTGTCTGTGGTCCATGTACATGATCTGTGGATGATCTTCTATCCCTGCCCTTGAGTTTTTCTCCTCTCATTCCCTCCTTGACCACACACATTACAATCACATGTTTCTATACGCTCTCCTTTTCATTCACACTATATCTATTGAGCTTTGCTGACCTGCATATAACATTGAGGGCTTAAAGAAGAATTCCAGGTGTAGCACCCTGGAGCTTAGACAGGGATGCTCCTCACAAATTTACTTGCCAGGAGTAGTTGTCCTGGTTGATTGTTAGAGATCCACTTTTCTCTTCTACCACTAGGTGGCCAGGTACTTGGTGGTAGTAGATATGAGAAGGGCAACCCAAGGTCAGGTTATGGATATATGGGGTGTCTCGGCCAATGGGCAGGGGTTTTCTTGAATCCCTTGGCCTACTGGGAGCACCTAAATATTTGGATGGAGTAAGGTGATCTGGGTGGACGTGTGTCATGTGCCCCTATACCAGAGATGTCTGGCTGCTAGGCTGTGTATCAGGGGCTAGCCAGAAGCAAGAGAGCAGCACAGGGTTGGGATTGCGGCTTGCAGTCCAACCAAAAGTGATGGCTCTGCCAGCCAGAGAACCTGTCAGTGGTCGGAGGTAGAAGGGAAGCTGTCACCGCTAAGGGACCAATCACCTTATTACCAGGGACCACAGTGAGCAACTGAAGCAAGTACCGGAGCAGTATTCTCACTGAATGGGCATGGTGGAGAATCTGGAAACTTCAGGTGGTGATCAAGTCAGGGACCCAGCCAGCAGAGGTGAAGCTTGCAGAGCTGCCTTGTGTGTCAAGCCAGGGACTGAGCAGGCCAGTGGGGTGAAGCTTGAGAAGTATCAGGAGTGCCAAGGTAGGGTCCCAGCAGAGAGGTGGGGTGACACTTGAGGAAGATACCACCGTGAAGATTGGAGGAGCTCAAGGGATTCAGTGGCAGTGAACCAGTGGGTCTAGGGTGAGACCGGGAGCTCAGTGGGCTGAAGAACTACAAGGAATGGTTGTAGTGATGGTGAAAGAACTGTTACGCTTTGTGTTAGGAACTGTTAAAGACTGTTGCCATAGGAGACAGCATTCCTGCACATGCAGATGTGGCTTCTTGCTGGAGGCCTTTCCCTGCATGGCTGTTCTCCTATTGAAGTCTCGGATTCTACTAATTGAACTGGCAACTAATCAAGGGTGTCCTGGCCCTAACCCTCTTTTCCCCATAAAAGATTGTAAGAGAAATAAATATCTCTTTTGCATTCAAGAAGTGTCTGGCGCCCAATGACTTTATCCATCTTGCACCCACTATGCCTCACAACCCACCATATACAGGGGGATGTCAGCTATCTCTGACCCTGGAGGTTCTCATTAGACTGAAGGAGGCCAGAGACCTTGCTACACAGGTATGGATATTTTATGACCAATGTGACTGTATATACCATACCCAGCCAATGCCCCTGGAAGCTGCTGGATATCAGTGAAGTAGATGTCGATACTCCAGTGATTTCCAGTTGCTTCTGGGTCCGATACCAATCAGCTACCAATGTGTAGGTTGGGCTTTGTGTGGATGTGGCTTGAGTGTGGGTGGGGACACAGGGGGCCCCATGATCTCCAAATGCCCGGGGGGCCCCATGATCTCCAAATGCCCGGGGGGCCCCATGAGTTGTCAGTCCGCCCATGGATGTAGACGGATGTAAACGGGCACATGACTGTTTACACCAAAGCCAAACAGGGCTGTTAAACATGTAAAAAAAGTCAAGAAATAAATTCTAAGGGTGTAAACTTTTCCTAAGTGTCTTTAGGAGAAAAAAAAACAGCACTAGCACGGTGCCTAATAATATATAAAGGTAAATGGTGAAACAATTCTCTACAAAAAGGGGGTTAACATTTAACAATCTAAGCAAAATTATTTACACAATAGGTGTAAGTTATGTATCCAATGAAAAAAGTCCAACAAAGGAATGGTAAATGTAGCAAAAAAAGGTGAAGTGAATGTCCTTGTTCAGATATAATCGTGCTGTATATTCCACAGTGAAAGAAATAACAGAGGTTGGTACTCCCAGCCAATTCATAAACAGGTGATATTCCTACTCACCAAATGGAGTTGACCCTCATTACCATATAGTAAGAGAGGTCAAAAGCACTTTGTGGTCTCAAAGAGGTCCAACCTCTGATGACGTCTTTTACTATAACGAAACATGTCAAGCTAGGATACATGGTGTGTTGGAGCAAGCCTTATGCCGCGTACACACGGTCGGACTTTACGGCAGAGTTTGCTCGGCGGACTTTTCGCCGTACTTTACGACAGACTTTCTGAATGAACGGACTTGCCTACACACAATCCACCAAAGTCTGTCGAATTCGTACATGATGACGAACGACCGGACTAAAATAAGGAAGTTCATAGCCAGTAGCCAATAGCTGCCCTAGCGTGGCTTTTTGTCCGTTGAACTAGCATACAGACGAGCAGACTTTTCCCCCGGACTCGAGTTCGACGGATAGATTTAAAACATGTTTCAAATCTAAGTCCAACTTTTGAGCAAACAAAGTCAGCTGGAGCCCACACACGATCGAATTGTGCGACGAAATCCCGTCCGCCGGGCAAAGTCTGCCGTAAAGTCCGCTCGTGTGTACGCGGCATTAGATGCTTTACAGCAAGTTTTAGGTGCTATTCAGTAAGCCTATTCTCTATTGGAGAATTTGTGACAATTTTTAATGATCCATCAGTGATTATAGCAAGCTGTTTTTTACTATTATTTTTGCTGAGAACTGTTTTTAAACACTTTTAAAGTTTTTCAATACATAAATTTTACACTATGTAGAACCCATTTTTTCTTTTATTTTTAAATGCCATTTGTCCATCTGGAGTACGGAGAGTGGAAGAGAGTTATCAGCTGGAGTCCGTGAGTGGAGCCTGTGATTGCTGAGATCTGATCATTGGTTGGACCTCGCAGAGTGTAGGGGAGCTGAGGATTGCTTTCTGGGCTGTTTCTTGGGACCACAGATCATCAGTTACCATTGGGGGCCGGTTCCTGTTTCCACGAGTCTTTGAGACCACAAAGTGCTTTTGACCTCTCTTGCTATAATGAGGGTCAACTCCATTTGGTGAGTAGGAATTTCACCTGTTTATGAATCGGCTGGGAGTACCAACCTTTGTTGTTTCTTTCACAGAATATACAGCACGATTATATCTGAGCAAGGACATTCACTTCACCTTTGTTTGATACATTTACCATTCCTTTGTTGGACTTTTTTCACTGGATACATATCTTACACCTATTGTATATATAATATTGTTTGGATTGTTAAATATTTATCCCCTTTTTGTAGAGGATTGTTTCACCATTTACCTTTATATATTATAAGGCACCTTGCTAGCGCTGTTTTTTTTTTCTTCCTAAAGACACTGTTTACACCTTTATCACTAGATTGAAACTTGAGTTTTTGTTAGTTCACTGTTTATCCTAGGCGCAATTGTTTTTTATTTTTTCAAATAAATTCTAAAAACTGTTTAAAAAATGTAAAAAAATTATTTGGGCTTGCTTTGGTCTCTGAAGAGCAATGTTTGCATAAAATCAGGGTGGATATAAATCAATTGTTTAAAAAATAAATAAATAAAAAAAATCGGATTTAAATGAAATTTTTTTTATTTTTATCAAATGTTTTTTAAAATGTTTTTAAAGTTAATGTTTTTAATGTTTTAACCCCCGGACCATTATGCTGCCTAAGGACCAGAGGTCTTTTTCCAATTTGGCACTGCGTCGATTTAACTGCTAATTACGCGGTCATGCAATGCTGTACCCAAACGAAGTTCGCGTCGTTTTCTTCCCACAAATAGAGCTTTCTTTGATGGTATTTGATCACCTCTGCGGTTTTTATTTTTTGCGCTATAAACGGAAAAAGACCGAAAATTTTGAAAAAA
Source organism: Lithobates clamitans (assembly GCA_037952925.1). Lineage (NCBI taxonomy): Eukaryota > Metazoa > Chordata > Amphibia > Anura > Ranidae > Lithobates > Lithobates clamitans. The sequence continues at coordinate 967,908 of JBBGZY010000791.1, forward strand.
AATGATATTTTCTAATTTTTGTTATAAAAAAATCCAATAATCCAAATAATCCAAAAATCCAATTTTTGTTATAAAAAAATCCAATAAACTCAATTTTAGTCATACATTTAGGCCAAAATGTATTCAGCCACATGTCTTTGGTAAAAAAAATGTCAATAAGCGTATATTTATTGGTTTGCGCAAAAGTTATAGCGTCTACAAACTAGGGTACATTTTCTGGAATTTACACAGCTTTTAGTTTATGACTGCCTATGTCATTTCTTGAGGTGCTAAAATGGCAGGGCAGTACAAAACCCCCCCAAATGACCCCATTTTGGAAAGTAGACACCCCAAGGAAATTGCTGAGAGGCATGTTGAACCCATAGAATATTTATTTTTTTTGTCCCAAGTGATTGAATAATGAAAAAAAAAAAAAAAAATATTTACAAAAAGTTGTCACTAAATGATATATTGCTCACACAGGCCATGGGCCTATGTGGAATTGCACCCCAAAATACATTCAGCTGCTTCTCCTGAGAATGGGGATACTTTTTGGGAGCCTAGCCGCGTACGGGGCCCCGAAAACCAATCACCGCCTTCAGGATTTCTAAGGGTGTAAATTTTTGATTTCACTCTTCACTGCCTATCACAGTTTCGGAGGCCATGGAATGCCCAGGTGGCACAAACCCCCCCAAATGACCCCATTTTGGAAAGTAGACACCCCAAGCTATTTGCTGAGAGGCATATTGAGTCCATGGAATATTTTATATTTGGACACAAGTTGCGGGAAAGTGACACATTTTTTTTTTTTTTTGCACAATGTTGTCACTAAATGATATATTGCTCACACAGGCCATGGGCATATGTGGAATTGCACCCCAAAATACATTTAGCTGCTTCTCCTGAGTATGGGGATACCACATGTGTGGGGCTTTTTGGGAGCCTAGCCGCGTACGGGGCCCCGAAAACCAATCACCGCCTTCAGGATTTCTAAGGGTGTAAATTTTTGATTTCACTCTTCACTGCCTATCACAGTTTCGGAGGCCATGGAATGCCCAGGTGGCACAAAACTCCCCCAAATGACCCCATTTTGGAAAGTAGACACCCCAAGCTATTTGCTGAGAGGCATGGTGAGTATTTTGCAGCTCTCATTTGTTTTTGAAAATGAAGAAAGACAAGAAAAATCTTTTTTTTTTTCTTTTTTCAATTTTCAAAACTTTGTGACAAAAAGTGAGGTCTGCAAAATACTCACTATACCTCTCAGCAAATAGCTTTGGGTGTCTACTTTCCAAAATGGGGTCATTTGGGGGGGGTTTGTGCCACCTGGGCATTCCATAGCCTCCGAAACTGTGATAGGCAGTGAAGAGTGAAATCAAAAATTCACGCCCTTAGAAAGCCTGAAGGCGGTGTTTGGTTTTCGGGGTCCCGTACGCGGCTAGGCTCCCAAAAAGTCTCACACATGTGGTATCCCCGTACTCAGGAGAAGCAGCAGAATGTATTTTGTGGTGTAATTTCACATACTTCCATGGCATGTTTGAGCAATATATCATTTAGTGACAACTTTGTGCAAAAAAAAAAAAAAAATTTGTCTCTTTCCCGCAACTTGTGTCGCAATATAAAATATTCCATGGACTCGACATGCCTCTCAGCAAATAGCTTGGGGTGTCTACTTTCCAAAATGGGGTCATTTGGGGGGGTTTTGAACTGTCCTGGCATTTTATGCACAACATTTAGAAGCTTATGTCACACATCACCCACTCTTCTAACCACTTGAAGACAAAGCCCTTTCTGACACTTTTTGTTTACATGAAAAAGTTATTTTTTTTTGCAAGAAAATTACTTTGAACCCCAAACATTATATATTTTTTTAAAGCAAATGCCCTACAGAATAAAATGGTGGGTGTTTCATTTTTTTTCACACAGTATTTGCGCAGCGATTTTTCAAACTCATTTTTTGGGGAAAAAACACACTTTTTTAAATTTTAATGCACTAAAACACACTATATTGCCCAAATGTTTGATGAAATAAAAAAAAAAAGATCTTAGGCCGAGTACATGGATACCAAACATGACATGCTTTACAATTGCGCACAAACATGCATTGGCAACAAAATAAATACATTTTTAAAAGCCTTTAAAAGCCTTTACAGTTTACCACTTTAGATTTACAGAGGATGTCTACTGCAAAAATTACTGCCGTCGATCTGACCTTCGCGGTGATACCTCACATGCATGGTTGCTGTTTACGTTTGACGACAGACCGCTGCTTGTGTTCACCTTAGCGCGAGAGCAGGGGGCGACAGGGGTGCTTTTTTTTTCTTTTTTTCTTTATTATTTTTTTGCTTTTTTATCTTATTTTTAAACTGTTCCTTTCATTTTTTTTTTTTAATCATTTTTATTGTTATCTCGGGGAATGTAAATATCCCCTATGATAGCAATAGGTAGTGACAGGTACTCTTTTTTGAAAAAATTGGGGACCCTAGATCTCTCCTCTGCCCTCAAAGCATCTGACCACACCAAGATCGGTGTGATAAAATGCTTCCCCAATTTCCCAATTGCGCTATTTACATCCGGCGAAATCTAAGTCATAAAATGCTCGTAGCTTCCGGTTTCTTAGGCCATAGAGATGTTTGGAGCCACTCTGGTCTCTGATCAGCTCTATGGTCAGCTGGCTGAATCACCGGCTGCATTCTCAGGTTCCCTGTTGAGACAGGAGAGCCAGAGAAAAACACGGAAGACGGTGGGGGGGGGGCATTCACTCCCGCGGCTTGTAAAAGCAGTCTAGAGGCTAATTAGCCACTAGGATTGCTTTTACATGAAAGCCGACCGCTGGCTGAAAAGAATGATACCAAGATGATACCTAAACCTGCAGGCATCATTCTGGTATAACCACTCAAAGTCGTGAATGGCGTACCTGAAGACAAAAAAATGGTTAACAATAAAGCACAGTAAACGGTAAAGTATAAAAAATTGCATACCTGAAAAACAAACATGATAAAACATAATAAGAATAAAACATTGCAGAATAGAATACAGTAAAAAAGAGCAGAACAATAGAGAGAGAGAATAGAGAGAGAGAGAGAGAACTATAAAAAACGACAACTATTTTTTTTTATTTTATATATTTTTTTAAATTTTTTTTTTACACTTTTTTTGTAACTAACTTTTATAACTGTAACCGGTTCCAGGTTCCAGGTTCGGGTCTCTCAAAATGCGATGGCATCTGTGAAAGTGTGTCCTAGTCTGTGCAATGCTGTACCCTATGCTAATACTCAACTAGTGAACGGTAGCGTTCAAAACATTCACCAATGCAAAGACCAGGATTGTCAGGACAGGAGGGGCAATAATAGCGGGTGTCGCGCCTATATCCGCGCTTGCTGCAGACACGACATCTTTTTTGGGGGGGTTCGCTGGGTAGGGGTACTTGGGAGGACATAAAGAAAATGCCTCTCATGCAGCCGACTGCATTTGGTTGGGGATGTGAATGGGGGAAGTACGGGCGCTGCAGAAGTGGTGGGTTTCCAATTAGGATTGGCGAATGCAGCAGGAAGGGCATTATGGGCACGACGGGCCTGTGTTTGTCTTTTTGGTGGCAGCGGGACACTACTTGTGCTTGCCACCTCACCAGCTTGAACTGCACTTATGGGACTCGCCACGTCACCAAGTGTTACTGCAGCGCGGGTTTGACTATGACCGGGGTGTACTAGGCCGCTGGTGCTTGCCAGTTCAATAAAAAGCTGCCAAAAAAACTGTTAGCGATCGCAGGGATCAGGCCTGACTCTGCGAACGCTGCAGTTATGCGTTTAGTGTTTTGTAAGTGACAGTGATCGATCGATACTGCACTTGGGTGGGCTGGGCTGGGCCGAGCGGAGGGTCAAAACGCAGGTGCTAGCAGGTATCTGGGCTGATATCACTAACACTGCGTTTTTGGGAACCCTAAACTGCTGGGAACGCTAGTATAGGTCTGATCGGATCAGATATTGATCCGTTCAGATACTATACCACTAAGGGAGGTGTATGCTGCGTGCGTGGGTGTTAGCGGTACTGGCGCTAATCTGACGCTGCTTGGGGCTGGTGCTTGCCAGTTCACCAAAATGCTACCAAAAAAACTGTTAGCGATCGCAGGGATCAGGCCTGACTCTGCGAACGCTGCAGTTATGCATTTAGTGTTTTGTAAGTGTCAGTGATCGATCGATACTGCACTTGGGTTGGCTGGGCTGGGCCGGGCGAAGGGGCAAAACGCAGGTGCTAGCAGGTATCTGGGCTGATCCTGCTAACACTGGGTTTTTGGGAACCCTAAACTGCTGGGGACGCTAGTATAGATCTGATCAGATCAGATATTGATCCGTTCAGATACTATACTACTAAGGGAGGCGTATGCTGCGTGCGTGGGTGTTAGCGGTACTGGCGCTAATCAGACGCTGCCTGGGGCGACGCATATCACCGCCGGGCGATCAGGGGGCTAAACCTTTATTCGGTAATAAACGGCGGGTGCCCTGACACTATAAAAAATAAACGAACTAACCAGCGTCACCCGTAACAATTATACGGTGATCAGTGGTGAAAGGGTTATCTAGGGGGCAATCAAGGGGTTAAAACATTTATTAGGTAGTATATGGGGGTCCCTGACGCTATAAAACGCTGAAACGGTGAACCTAAATATTTACTTCCCTAACTAGCATCACCAGCGACACTAATACAGCGATCAGAAAAATGATCGCTTAGTGACACTGGTGACAGGGGGTGATCAAGGGGTTAAAACTTTATTAGGGGGGTTAGGGGGGTACCCTAGACCTAAAGGGGGCTAACCTTAACTGTCCTAACACTGTAACTGTCACAAACTGACACCATGCAGTAATCAGAAAAAAAAAAAACTGCTTGGTGTCAGTTTGTGACAGGGGGGGTGATTGGGGGGAGATCGGGGGGGGGATCGGGGTGTTTTGTGTGCCTGGCATGTTCTACTGTGTGTGTTGGTGCACTCACATTACAGTCTTCTCTCCTCGGCGCCGGAACAGAAAATACCGAGCCGAGGAGATATGACATCATTTCCTTTGCTGCTGTTTAGCATACAGCAGCAAAGGAATGTTCCCATTGGCCGGCGGCGATCGCGTGGGTGGCCTCCCCCTCACCTCTGATTGCCAGGGAACATAACAGGACCACCTCGGGCACCGGGGAGGGTCCGATCGGACCCCCCACCCGCGGGAGGCAAATCACGTGTATGTACGTGATTTTGCCTGCCCGTGCCGCCTTGCCGACGTACATTGGCGTGAGGCGGTCCTTAAGTGGTTACTAAAATGTTTTTGGAGTAAAAATCTGTCTAAAGATAGTTTTCTATTGAAGATCCAGTAATAATTTAGTTTATTCAGCATGACATGGAGCTTAGTTATGTAGCATGAGGCTGTATATTCTGCAATATTTACATTTTTGGTAATCATTCAATGAATCCAAGTGCTGCAAGCTGAGATAACATGCACTGCATTGATGCATTCACACAATTTCGCAGCAACCATGAGATAAACCAAAGTCCAGGAATATTCCTTTATCCCATTGTTTTGCAAATCTATGTACACTACAAACTGTATGATTGAATCGGTTCTGATTTCGCTGTTTTACTAACCTGACAGCTTATTATTCTAAATAGGAAACCTTCATTTTGTTTGCAAATATTAAAGGTTCTAACTACCAGCAAGAATAAGTCCTTCCATTTAAAGCGCACCTGTTATTTCATATTCATCATGGCAGCGCCTGTTAGCGGGCATCCACTCACCTGCTGCCGCCACATCCCTCCCTTGTTGTGTCACTGCCGCATCACCAGCCATCCAAGTAAAGTGAATGGGAGTGAATGGGACTGTCAGTCAGTCAACAGCAGGTCAGAGGAGAATCTTCTGCGGGACAGTAATGACACAGTTGCTCTTTAAAAATTATTATTTAAATCAAGTTGATTTAAATCAAGCCTTTTTTACTAGTGATTTAAATCGTGATTTAAATCGACTTGATTTAAATCAAATCCACCCTGCGTAGAATAGATTCATAGATGACGTGTTTTTACGTAGAATAGATTCATAGATGGCATGTTTGCATAGAATAGATTCATAGATGACGTGTTTGCGTAGAATAGATTTATAGATTATGTGTTTGCGTAGAATAGATTCATAGATGATGTGTTTGTGTAGAATAGATTCATAGATAACGTGTTTGCAGTGTGGGGTGGCGACATTGGAACCCTATTATTATTTGATCAATATTTAAATGACCTTATACCTGGTTTAAAATGTAACATTATGTATAGCAATGCAGAGATCCCATTTTTAGATACATTACCAGAAAATGGTACTAACATCAATAGTGACCTATACAATTACATCAATGTATCGCAATCAATTACTACATTTTAGTAGCTTTTATCCCCAAGGCATTCTTTAATCTATACCTAAGAGCCAATTGCCTTGTGTGAAGTGAATTGCGAATGATCCACTGTGTCCTGAGGAAAGATTAGATGAAATGGAAACTAGACTTGTTAGAGGTTATCCATTGACAGTAATCAAAAAGGAACATATACATTTATCAGACAATAGGGTTTCTATTAGAAACACTAAAATAATTCCATTTGTATCCCAATTTCACCCTTTTTCTTTTCAAATTTATAACATTATTAAGAAACATTGGGCTATATTGAAGGGAGGTTATTCAAATGTAACTGAATTCCAAACTCTCCCCTTATCCTCCTATAGAAGGGGTAAAACTTTAAGGGACAGATTGGTCAAATATGACTTATATAGTCCTTCTAATCCGATCACCACATTTTTAGGACCACAAAATACGGGGTCATTTCCATGCTTGTCCTGTATACAATGTAACTCTATGATGAAGGGGAAGTGTATATCTCGCCCACATAGAGGATATGATATATAGATTAAAGGTGTGCCAATCGGTACTTGTGATCTATGTCGGTGAGACTACCCAGAAGGTCAAAGACCATAAAGCAAGGCATAAATATTCAATTAGAGACAAGTTGGTACAGTTGCCATTAGCAAGACACTTTGTGGAAAAAGGTCATTTGGTTTCTCAACTAAAATATATGGTGGTAGAAGGGATAAATAAAAATAGAAGAGGTGGAAATCGAGAGCTACTTTTAAGGAAACGGGAGGTTCATTTTAAATCTTTTTCTGGATAAATTGCACCCCAGAGGGTTAAATACAGATTTTATTTATATCTGTTTATTTTATCAATTACTGATGGGGATGTGTAATATTTTTATAATCTTACTAGGTAGTTATGGGATCAATATATGTAGGTATTTTTGAAACGATCACACGGGATTCTCTATAGTTATTAAGTTGTGTTATATTCATATATATTTCTGACAGGCTGATAATTGGAAGCTTCTGATGAAATGTCGGGAAGGACACTGTTCTGTTAACCATTTCTTCACTATTGAAAACTAATGAAAGAAGGACTGGAATTACTCTAATTGATGATTAATTAAATAATTGATTCCAAATGTGCCTTTGAAACATTTACTGTAAATTGATGTGTATGTATTCAAATATTTAAATGTATTGATCTAATGAAGGGCTTGAACTTGTAAGCCCAAAACTGTGTTTTTGACAGCTTGAAACCGTCATTTAAAAATGCCCGTTTAGCGGCGTTTTGTTGCGTTCGCGTCTAGGAGCGTTTATTTAAGATAACATCATAAGACCCTCCCAAAGCCTAAAAAAAAGTATTATTTAACTATTTCAGCCATTCTGTGAGACCAGAGTGAGTAGCAGCAGCTGAGAGAGCAGCAGTGTACTTGTATCTACCTCAATTTCAGTGCTTTTACTATGGATCCCATATTGAGCATATGTGAGGATGAAGCCACACTGGCAAAACATGTCGAATTTTGTGGACATGCTAGTTCTCTCTATGTGATTACAGTTGGTCTCGCTGTCAACAATAGCCAAATGTGTATATACCTATGACTGTGTTCTATACTGTATTTTCTACATTTTATCATTTTTTTGTAATAAACTAATTAACTTTTTATATTTCTTTATATATATCTCTTTATTCATACAAAATGTACCTTTAAAGTCCCCTATCCCTTATTTGCTGTTTCTTATATCTTTAAGGGATGTTGGTACCATATTATGATTAAGCTTCCTTGGAGCTAAACTCTGCCCATATTTTTGACTCTACTCCCCTCGTAAACCACTTCAACCAACATTTTGCAGACTTGTTTACTCCCCATCAAGTTGTCTGCGTTTATAAGTCCTTAAATAAGTTTTTTGGCCGCTTGTCTTTCAAACAGTACCTTCCCAGCAAGCGTGCCAAATACGGGGTCAAGATGTATAAGCTCTGTGACAGGGCCACAGGCTATATATGTAGTTTTATGGTTTATGAGGGAAAAGATAGTCACGTAGAGCCGACAAACTGCCCAGATTACATAGGGAGCGCTGGCAAAATTGTGAGGGACTTGGTGTCACCCTTATTTGGAAAGGGGTACCATTTGTATGTGGACAATTATTACACGACCGTGCCACTTTTTAGTCACTTGTTTGATCATCAGATTGGAGCATGTGGCACCCTGCGACCTAATCGCTGGGGCTTACCCCAGAGGCTTGCAGATTCCCATCTTAGGCTAGGGGGAGAGAGCCTGCTTCAAGTGTAATAATTTGCTCGCTGTGAAGCGGAGGGATAATAAGAATGTTTTCGTTCTTACCTCCCTTCATGGAGACACGACGGTCCAAATTCCTACGGCGACTGGTGTTGTGGAGAAACCCCTCTGTGTCCACGAATATAACCTTAATATGGGAGGGGTGGACCTCAACGACCAGTTGTTGGCACCATACCTAGTTGCCCGTAAGGCCAGACGCTGGTACAAAAAAGTGTCTGTTTATTTATTTTAATTGGCTTTGCTGAATGCTCATGTGCTATACAGAGCTTCAGGATGGACTGGATCCTTCCTTAAATTCCAGCAAGAAATCGTCAGAGCCCTTCTGTTTCCAGACGGTGCTCCCCCTCACCTTCCCCAACCAAATGCAGTAAGCCGGTTGCATGAGAGGCATTTTCCGTATGTCCCCCCGCATATCCCTACCCAACGAGCCCCCCAAAGAAGATATCATGTCTGCAGCAAGCGCAGATATAGGCGTGACACCCAGTATCATTGTCCCTCCTGTCCTGACAATCCTGATCTTTGCACTGGTGAATGTTTTGAACTCTACCATACACTAGTTGAGTATTAGCGTAGGGTACAGCATAGCACAGACTAGGACACACTTTCATAGGGTCTCCCAAGAGGCCATTGCATTTTGAGAGACCCAAACCTGGAACCGTTACAGTTACAACAGTTACAGTTACAAAGAAAAGTGTAAAAAAAAAAAATAACACAAAAAAATATATAGAATAAAAAAAACAAAAAATACTTGTCGTTTTATTGTTCTCTCTCTCTCTCTATTCTCTCTCTATTGTTCTGCTCTTTTTTACTGTATTCTATTCTGCAATGTTTTATTGTTATTATGTTTTATCATGTTTGCTTTTCAGGTATGTAATTGTTTATACTTTACTGTGTTTTATTGTTAACCATTTTTTTGTTTTCAGGTACGCCATTCAGCTGCAGCGCAGATTTATTTATCTTGACAGCAACATCGTTTGCTCCCACTATACATAAAGTAATGACTCCAGCGCTGTAGGAGGTGATTTCACAACAGTTAAAAAAAAGAGCATATATGCCGAAGCATGGGGGCAGCAGGGGTGGAGGAGCGATTTGCTCCTAACTTTTGTGGGCGGATGCCCCCATGCTTCGGCATATATATATTTTAGGCACAGATTGCGTCAAAAATGTTTTCTTTTTTACTGTTTTTTTGTATTTGCTTTTCAGGTATGGTATGTCTTACTGTTATACTGTAATGTTACTTTGTTTTATTGTTAACCATCATTTGCTTAGCAGGTACGCCATTCAGTTGCAGCATGGATTTATTTATCTTGACGGCAACAGCGTTTGCTCCCACGATACATAAAGACGTGACTCTGGTGCTGTAGGAGGTGATTTCACCACCACAGTTAAAAACAAAATGGTGCATGTATGCCCATCATTAGAAGTGGGTGGATGAAGGGAGGTATTCTAATAGTGGGCATACCCACCGATCAATCTCTTTTTTTCATGCAGCCCACAGGCTGCATGAAAAAAAAGATTACAATATGTGCCCAACAAGGACCAGCAACGTACTGGTATGTTGCTGGACTTTGAGTGGTTATACCAGAATGATGCCTGTGGGTTTAGATATCATCTTGGTATCATTCTTTTCAGCTAGCAGTCAGCTTTCATGTAAAAGCAATCCTAGCAGCTTATTAGCCTCTAGACTGCTTTTACAAGCAGTGGGAGGGAATGTCCCCCCCACCGTCTTCCATGCTTTTCTCTGGCTCTCCTGTCCCAACCTGAGAATGCAGCTGGTGGTTCTGCCAGCTGACCATAGAGCTCATAAAAGACCAGAATGGCTCCAATCATCTATATGGCCTAAGAAACCAGAAGCTATGAGCATTTCATGACTTAGATTTCGCCGGATGTAAACAGCGCCATTGGGAAATTGGGAAAGCAATGGGAAAGCATTGGTGTGGTCAGATGCTGTGAGGGCAGAGGAGAAATCCAGGGCCAATTTTTTTCAAAAAAGTGTACCTGTCACTACCTATTGCTATCATAGGGGATATTTACATTCCCTGAGATAACAATAAAAATGATTAAAAAAATGATAGAAACTGTTTAAAAATAGGAAAAAAAAGCAAAAAAAAAAAAAAGCACCCCTGTCCCCCCCCCCCTGCTCTCGCGCAAAGGTGAACGCAAGCCTTGGTCTGGCGTCAAATGTAAACAGCAATTGTATCATGCATGTGAGGTATCACCGTAAAGTTCAGATCGAGGGCAGTAATTTTAGCAGTAGACCTCCTCTGTAAATATAAAGTGGTAACCTGTAAAAATGTATGTAGTTTGTCGCCACTGCATGTTTGTGCGCAATTTTAAAGCATGTCGTGTTTGGTATCCATGTACTCGCCTAAGATCATATTTTTTATTTCATCAAACATTTGGGCAATATAGTGTGTTTTTTCCCAAAAAAATTAGTTTGAAAAATCGCTGCGCAAATACTGTGTGAAAAAAAATTAAACACCCACCATTTTAATCTGTAGGGCCTTTGCTTTAAAAAATATATCATGTTTGGGGGTTTAAAGTAATTTTCTTGCAAAAAAAAAAATTTTTTCATGTAAATAAAAAGTTTTAGAAAGGGCTTTGTCTTCAAGTGGTTAGAAGAGTGGGTGATGTGTGACATAAGCTTCTAAATGTTGTGCATAAAAAGCCAGGACAGTTCAAAACCCCCCAAATGACCCCATTTTGGAAAGTAGACACCCCAAGCTATTTGCTGAGAGGCATGTTGAGTCCATGGATATTTTATATTGTGATACAAGTTGCGGGAAAAAGACACATTTTTTTTCACAAAGTTGTCACTAAATTTATATATTGCTCAAACATGCCATGGGCATATGTGAAATTACACCCCAAAATACATTCTGTTGTTTCTCCTGAGTACGGGGATACCACATGTGGGAGAATTTTTGGGGGCCTAACCGCGTGTCCGGGACCCCGAAAACCAAGCACCGCCTTCAGGCTTTCTAAGGGTGTAAATTTTTGATTTCACTCCTCACTGCCTATCACAGTTTTGTAGACCATGGAATGCCCAGATGGCACAACCCCCCCCCCCCCCAAGTGACCCAATTTTGGAAAGTAGATACCCCAAGCTATTTGCTGAGAGTTATGGCGAGTATTTTGCAGACCTCACTTTTTGTCACAAAGCTTTAAAAATTGAAAAAAGAAAAAAAAATACATTTTTCTTTTCTTTCTTCATTTTCAAAAACAAATGAGAGCTGCAAAATACTCACCGTGCCTCTTAGCAATTAGCTTGGGGTGTCTACTTTCCAAAATGGGGTCATTTGGGGAGGATTTGTGCTATCTTGGCATTTTATGGCCTTCGAAACTGTGACAGGTAGTGAGGAGTGAAATCAAAAAATTACGTCCTTAGAAATCCTGAAGGTGGTGCTTGGTTTTTGGGGCCCCGTACATGGCTAGGCTCCCAAAAAGTCCCACACATGTGGTATCCCCGTACTCAGGAATAGCAGAATAAAGTATTTTGGGGTGCGATTCCACATATGCCCATGGCATGTGTGAGCAATGTATCATTTAGTGACAACTTTGTGCAAAAAAAAAAAAAGTTTGTCATTTTCCAGCAACTTGTGGCAAAATATAAAATATTCTATGGACTCAACATGCCTCTCAGAAAATAGCTTGGGGTGTCTACTTTCCAAAATAGGGTCATTTTGGGGGGGTTGTGCCATCTTGGCATGTGTGAGCAATATATCATTTAATGACGTTTTGTAAAAAAAAAATTATTTTTTTGTCATTATTCAATCACTTGGGACAAAAAATTAAATATTCAATGGGCTCAACATGCCTCTCAGCAATTTCCTTGGGGTGTCTACTTTCCAAAATGGGGTCATTTGGGGAGGGTTGTATTACCCTGCCATTTTAGCACCTCGAAAAATGAGGCAGTCATAGACTAAAAGCTGTGTAAATTCCAGAAAATGTACCCTAGTTTGTAGACACTATAACTTTTGAGCAAAGCAATAAATATACGCTTATTGACATTTTTTTTACCAAAGACATATGGCTGAATACATTTTGGCCTAAGTGTATGACTAAAATTGAGTTTATTGGATTTTTCTTATAACAAAGAGTAGAAAATATCATTTTTTTTTTCAAAATTTTCGGTCTTTTTCTGTTTATATCGCAAAAAATAAAAATCGCAGAGGCAATCAAATACCATCAAAAGAAAGCTCTATTTGTTGGAAAAAAAGGACGCAAATTTTGTTTGGGTACAGCATTGCATGACCGCGCAATTACAAGTTAAAAGGACGCAGTGCCAAATTGTAAAAAGTGCTCTGGTCAGGAAGGGGGTAAAATCTTCAGGGGCTGAAGTGGTTAAAACAATTTTTTAGTGTTTTTTTCATCATTTTCTATCATTTTTAAGTTTTGTAATGTAAAAAAAAAATAGGGCACCTTTAAAAAACGCTTTTAAACGAAAACGCTGCTAAACGCCGGTACCGTGCTTAGCAGCGTTTAGCATCTGAAACGTTGGAAAATTTGGTATCTGAACTCATCCTGAGCCTATAAACGCAACTGCCTAAAAACGACATTAAACGAACCTGTGTACATGTACACATAAGATAACATTGGATAAGTTCAGGGGCAGCTGAAAAAAGCATCCAACTGCCTCTGAACGTCCGTTTAGCAGCAATAGTCTACATGAGAGCTAATCATGGAATACTTCCAATATGTATGAACATTTGGTTCAATAAATTTTATGTGAAATAATTTTTTTTACTTCTTTTATACAGTATACGTTCAGTGGGATGACCAGATTGCTTTGCACTGTTTGATAACTGTGTGCTGCTCTCCCGTTCTATTTTGTATATGTATATGTATATATATATATATATATATATATATATATATATGTGTGTATATATGTATATATAGCGCTTTTGTGAGGTCAGGCACTAATGTTGGATGAGAAGGTCTGGCTCGCAGTCTCCACTCTAATTCATCCCAAAGGTGTTCTATCGGGTTGAGGTCTCTGTGCAGGCCAGTCAAGTTCCTCCACACTATATTGCCAAAAGTATTTGGCCACCCCTCCAAATCATTTGGTGGAGGAGGGATTATGGTGTAGGGATGTTTTTCAGGGGTTGGGCTTGGCCCCTTAGTTCCAGTGAAGGGAACTCTTAAGGCGTCATCATACCAAGACATTTTGGACAATTTCATGCTCCCAACTTTGTGAGAACAGTTTGGGGATGGCCCCTTCCTGTTCCAACATGACTACGCACCAGTGCACAAAGCAAGGTCCATAAAGACATGGATGAGTTTGGGGTGGAGGAACGTGACTGGCCTGCACAGATTCCTGACCTTGACCTGATAAAAAACCTTTGGGATTAATTAGAGCGGAGACTGCGAGCCAGGCCTTCTCATCCAACATCAGTGTCTGCCCTTACATATGCGCTTCTAGAAGAATGGTCAAATATTCCCATAGACACACTCCTTAACCCTGTGGACAGCCTTCCCAGAAGAGTTGAAGCTGTTATAGCTGCAAAGGGTGAGCCAACTCAATATTGAACCCTACAGACTAAGACTCTAAGACTGGGATGCCATTAAAGTTCATGTGCGTGTAAAGGGAGGTGTCCCAATACTTTTGGCAATATAGTGCAATATATCTATATATATATATACACACACACATCCCTTTTTTAGGTTTCATGAAAATGACTTGAAGCTCTCTGAAAGTCTTGAAAATGCCCTGAAAGCTAACAGTTAGGGATGAGCTTCGTGTTCGAGTCGAACATCGTCTGTTCGCCCGTTCGCCGTATTGCGAACGATATGGGCTGTTCGCGCCAAATTCGTGTGGCGCGTCACGGCCCATAATTCACTGCGGCATCGCAGTGCATTGCTGGCTGATGATTGGCCAAGCATGCACTATGACCCACATGCTTGACCAATCACAGTGCCGTCTGAACAGAGAGCCGTAATTGGCCAAAGCCAAGGAGGCTTTGGCCAATTATGGCTCAGGGGATTTAGTACACGCCCCACACACGGCGGCCCTGTGTAGTGTGTGTTCCGGCGTTGAAAGAGATAGACAGAGAGACAGTGTCATTTGATTTGAGTTAGAGCCAGTTCACACGGGGGCGACTTGTCAGGCGACCTAGCCGCCTGACAAGTCGCCTCCCGTTCTGTACAATGGAACCGTTCTAATCGGAGCGACGCAAGTCGCTCCAACTTAGAAGAAATACACTGTATTCAGTTTAGCTAGATCCGTTCCTGTTATCTTCCTACTGACAGGCAGGCTTGTCTTGTTACAGTATTTACAGCTACCTGAAGAAAATTGCTGGTGTTCTTTTGATCCTATTAGTACCACAGTCAGGCAGCTAGACTATTTACAGTTAGTGCAGTGCGTCCTGCTAACAGTGTTCAGCTGAAACTACAAGTTAGTGGGGTGCATCCAGCTCACAGTGTTCAGCTAAACCTACAAGTTAGTGGGGTGCGTCCTGCTCACAGTGTTCAGCTAAACCTACAAGTTAGTGTGGTGCGTCCACCTCACAGTGTTCAGCGAATCTTAGAAGTTAGTGCGGTGCGTCCTGCTCACATTGTTCAGCTAAAACTACAAGTTAGTGCTGTGTGTCCTGCTAACAGTGTTCAGGTAAACCTACAAGTTAGTGTAGTGAGACCTCTGCACAGTGTTCATCTAAAGCTACAAGTTAGTGCAGTGCGTCCTGCTCACAGTGTTCAGCTAAACCTACACGTTAGTGTAGTGAGACCTCTGCACAGTGTTCATCTAAAGCTACAAGTTAGTGCAGTGCGTCCTGCTCACGGTGTTCAGCTAGATCCGTTCCTGTTATCTTCTTACTGACAGGCAGGCTTGTCTTATTACAGTATTTACAGCTACCTGAAGAAAATTGCTGGTGTTCTTTTGATCCTATTAGTACCACAGTCAGGCAGCTAGACTATTTACAGTTAGTGCAGTGCGTCCTGCTCACAGTGTTCAGCTAAAACTACAAGTTAGTGGGGTACGTCCTGCTCACAGTGTTCAGCTAAACCTACAAGTTAGTGGGGTGCGTCCTGCTCACAGTGTTCAGCTAAACCTACAAGTTAGTGTGGTGCGTCCACCTCACAGTGTTCAGCTAAACCTACAAGTTAGTGCGGTGCGTCCTGCTCACAGTGTTCAACTAAAACTACAAGTTAGTGCTGTGCGTCCTGCTCACAGTGTTCAGCTAAAGCTACAAGTTAGTGTAGTGAGACCTCTGCAGAGTGTTCATCTAAAGCTACAAGTTAGTGCAGTGCGTCCTGCTCACAGTGTTCAGATAAAACTACAAGTTAGTGCTGTGTGTCCTGCTCACAGTGTTCAGCTAAAACTACAAGTTAGTGCTGTGCGTCCTGCTCACAGTGTTCAGCTAAAACTACAAGTTAGTGTGGTGCGTCCACCTCACAGTGTTCAGCTAAACCTACAAGTTATTTTTTTGCGAGCTCTGCACAGTGTTTACCTAAAGCTACCTGTAGAAGGTTGGTGGTGTTTTCCTGATCCTATCACTACCACAGGCAGCTAAAAAAGCTACATGTTAGTTTTTTGCGAGCTCTGCACAGTGTTCAGCTAAAGCTACCTGTAGAAGGTTGGTGGTGTTCTCATACTACAGGCAGGCAGTTGATTTTGCTAGCTGCAGTATCAGTATATATATATATATATATATATATATATATATATCCCAGCTTAGTGCAGATACAGGCCATTAGTATGTCTGGAAGGCCAAGAAGGAGAGACAGACAGTCACAAACCAATAAGAGAGGGCAAGCAGGCTCTGTGTCTAGTGCTGGTCGTGGAGACGGTGCATCCTCATCAGCACGTGGCCGTGGGACGCTTGGCCTTTTTTTCGGCAGCTGGCCATGTTGAGCCGCAACTTGCGGAAGACTTGGTCGAGTGGATGACCAAGCCACCCTCTTCCTCCTCATCCTCTCTCACCCATGCCCAGGGTACTTTGTCTGGAAAAGCAGCGGCCTCTTCCCTCGGCTCAATGTCATCAGCGACTCCTTCCCTAGCCCCACCATGTCCTCCTGAGGAGTCCCTCAAACTGTTTGACCACAGTGTTGGGTACATGCTCCAGGAGGATGCCCAGCGTTTGGAAGGCTCTGATGATGATACTGAGCTCGATGAAGGCAGTAACATGAGCACAGACAGAGGGGGTGCCCAAGAAGGACAGCAATCTGGCAGTCATGCTCCCCCTGCTGCAGCATACTGCCAGGTTTGCTCCAGTGATGAAGAGGGAGGGGATGATGAGGTCACTGACTCAACGTGGGTGTCTGATAGGAGGAGGAGGAGGCGGCACATCACCAACGAGGCAGGATGCCCTCCAGGGGCCAGCCTAAGGACAGCACATTGACTGCATCACACCCCAAAGCTCCACATGTGCAGGGCGCTGCAGTCTCTGCGCGTTATTCAAAAAGTTCTTTGGTGTGGGCCTTTTTTGAGACGAGTGCATCAGATCGCACCGCTGCTATTTGCAACATATGTCTCAAGCGTATCTCGCGTGGCCAAAACATCTCCCGCTTGGGTACCACATACTTGACCAGACATATGTTGACCTGCCATGCAGTTCGTTGGCAAGCTTATCTAAAAGACCCACACCAAAGAACAAAGAGGACCTCCCCTTGCTCCTCATCAGCTGAGATCTCCAACCCCACTATACCTTCAGTCCTCTCTGAGACCTGCACTGAGAGGAATGAAGGTATAGAATTAGGTGTGTCACAGCCAAGTACTTGTGGGCAATCTGCTTTTGGTACACCGACGTCGGATTGTACCAGGCAAATTTCCCTGCCCCAGCTGCTGCACCGCCGAAAGAAGTTTGCTGACAGCCATCCAAATGCCCAGCGGTTGAATGCTAGCTTGGCAAAATTGCTAGCACTTCAACTGCTGCCTTTTCAGTTGGTAGACTCTGCCCCCTTCCGTGAGTTTGTGGAATGTGCGGTTCCTCAGTGGCAGGTACCCAAATGCCACTTTTTCTCACGGAAGGCGATTCCGGCTCTCTACTGGCATGTGGAAGGCAATGTCCATGCCTCGCTGGACAGGGCGGTCAGCGGTAAGGTGCATATTACCGCTGACTTATGGTCCAGCAGGCATGGACAGGGAGGTTACCTAAGTTTCACGGCGCATTGGGTGACTCTGCTGGCAGCTGGGAAGGATGCAGGACAAGGTGCAGTAGTGTTGAAGGTTGTTCCGCCACCACGCCTCCAAAATTCTAATGATTGTGACACACCTCTCTCCTCCACCCCCTCCTCTTCTTCTTCCTCCATGGCCTCTTCCTGTGCTTTGTCCTCGGAACCAGCGGTGCTCCGTAGCCGTTCAAGGGGCTACGCAAGTACGCAGGCCAAAAGATGCCATGCGGTGCTTGAGCTGGTGTGCTTGGGGGACAGGAGACACACTGGGGCAGAGGTTCTGTCAGCTCTGCAGGGGCAGGTTCAGAGGTGGTTGACGCCACGCCAACTTAAGGCAGGAATGGTGATTTGCGACAATGGCACCAACCTCCTCTCTGCCCTCCGACAGGGACAAATGACCCATGTGCCCTGTTTGGCTCACGTCCTTAACTTGGTGGTGCAGCGGTTCTTGGGCAGGTACCTGGGCTTACAGGATGTCCTGAGGCAGGCCAGGAAAGTCTGTGTGCATTTCCGCTGGTCATATAATGCCAGTGCTCGGCTGGCGGACCTCCAAAAGGAGTTTAACCTGCCCAAGAACCGCCTAATCTGTGAGATGCCCACCAGGTGGAACTCAACGTTGGCCATGCTGCAGCGGCTGCACACGCAGTAGAGGGCCATCAATGAGTACCTGTGCGACTATGGCACTAGGACAGGGTCAGGGGAGCTTGTTTTTTTTCCCCACGCCAGTGGGCCATGATCAGGGATGCATGCACTGTCCTGTCACCATTTGAGGAGGCCACGAGGATGGTGAGCAGTGACAGTGCTTGCATCAGTGACACTGTCCCCCTTGTCCACCTGTTGGAGCACACGCTGCGTGGAATAATGGACAGGGCACTTGAGGCAGAACAGAGGCAGGAAGAGGAGGACTTCCTTAGCTCTCAAGGACCCCTTTATCCAGACAGTGTTCCTGCATGCCCGCCGATCACACAGGAAGAGGACGAGGAGGAGGAGGAGGAAGATTGTGTCAGTATGGAGGTGGAGCCTGGCACTCAGCATCAGCAGCAGTCTTTAAGGGATCAGTCCCAAGAAACACATGGACTTGTACGTGGCTGGGAGGAGGTGGCTGCGGACCATGTCGTCCTTAGTGACCCAGAGGACTCCGGACCGAATGCCTCAGCAAACCTACGCTGCATGGCCTCCCTGATCCTGCAAAGCCTGCGTAAGGATCCTCGTATTCGTGGTATCAAGGAGAAGGACCAATACTGGCTGGCAACCCTCCTTGATCCACGTTACAAGGGTGAGGTTGCGGACCTTATCTTGCCATCGCAGAGGAAGCAGAGGATGAAACATCTTCGGGAGGCCTTGCAGAAAGGTCTGTGCAACGCGTTCCCAGAGACTGGGAGGTTACAAACCCCTGTTTCTAGACAACGTGTTGCTGAGGCTTCGGTCAGTCAAAGAAGGAGCGGTGGAGAAGGTGGCCGTCTGACCGATGCGTTCAGACAATTTTTTGGTCCGCAGCCCCAAGGTATGATCGGTTCCAGCAACCATCGCCAGCGTCTGTTTTACATGGTGCAGGAATACCTAGGGGCAAGATCTGACTTGGACACCTTTCCCACCGAAAATCCTCTGGGTTACTGGGTCTTGAGGATGGATCACTGGCCAGAGCTTGCACAGTATGCAATTGAGCCACTGGCCTGTCCTGCATCCAGCGTTCTTTTGGAACGCACATTCAGTGCTGCTGGAGGCTTTGTAACCGATCACAGGGTGCGTCTGTCCACCGACTCGGTCGATCGACTGACCTTCATAAAAATGAATCAGTCTTGGATCACCACCAGCTACCAAGCACCTGATGCTTATGTAACCGAATAATTTTTTTTGAAACCTCAGATCCCTTCAAAGACTTCCTATGCTGATGCTGAGTGACTATCCCTGAGTAATTATCCTCTTCCTCCTCAATGATCACGCTGATAGCTTGTAAGAACATTTTTGGTTCTGGGCGCCACCACCAGTGCCTAAGGCTCAATTTTTCAGCCCCTGTTTAACAGGGGCGTGTTATTACAATTTTTGATGCAATACTTTGCAGCAGGGCTCGTTTTTGCTTTACAACTAGAGTATCTGTGAGGGGTTGCAGTGTTGTGGCACCAGCACCAGTGCCTAAGGCCCAATTTTTCAGCCCTTGTTTAACAGGGGCGTGTAATTACAATTTTTGATGCAATACTTTGCAGCAGGGCTCATTTCACCATTCTAACTAGAGTATCTGTGAGGGGTTGCAGTGTTGTGGCACCAGCACCAGTGCCTAAGGCCCAATTTTTCAGCCCCTGTTTAACAGGAGTGTGTAATTACAATTTTTGATGCAATACTTTGCAGCAGGGCTGGTTCCTGCATTCCAACTAGAGTGTCTGTGAGGGGTTGCAGTGTTGTGGCACCAGCACCACCACCACCAAAGGCCCAATTTTTCTGCCCTTGTTCAGCAGGGGCATGCAATTACAATTCTTGATCTAATATTTCACAGCAGGGCCCATTTCTGCACCCACCAAGAGCGAGTGAGGACTTACAGTGTTGTGGCACCAGCACCACCACCACCAAAGGCCCAATTTTTCTGCCCTTGTTCAACAGGGGCATGTAATTACAATTCTTGATCTAATATTTCACAGCAGGGCCCTGTGAGGGCTTACAGTGTTGTGGCCACAACAACACCTAAGGCCCAAATTTCTGCTGAGTATATAGGGCAGGCCCCTACTTTCAAACATCTAACTTACAAACGACTCCTACTTGCAAACGGAAGGAGACAACAGGAAGTGAGATTAAATCTACCCCTAGGAAAGGAAATTCTCTCCTGTAAGAGTTAATATGGGAAAAACATTTCTCCTTTCCACTGATGCTTTCCAATCCTTGTTCCACAAAAAACCCCAAATTTTCAAAAAACATTTGTCATTGGGACAAAAAGTGAGGTGAAATCTTCTGAAGAGGAGGACAGACAGCAAAACAAATGTCACAGGGGTGATAACCCTTCCCTATGTTTTCCAAAAAGCTTAAAAAAGATTTTTTGGCTGGAGCTAAACACGTTAAAAATGTACCCGTTCAAAATTACAAACAGATTCTACTTAACAACAAACCTACAATCCCTGTCTTGTTTGCACCGCCTGTATACTGCTATTCAGAGTATATAGGGCCTGGTGGCCCCACACCTTTCCTTATTTTAATTTGGGTGTGGGGTTCCCCTTAATATCCATACAAGACCCAAAGGGCCTGGTAATGGACTGGGGGGTACCCATGCCGTTTGTCTCACTTATTTTCATCCATATTGCCAAGACCCGACATTACATTAAACCCGCAAGCAGTTTTAAATGAGATTTTTTCCTTTAAAAATGACATTTTGTGCAGGGACTGTTCTAAACACGGGAAACACGCACCACTTTACAGGCATACTATAGACACACCCCAGGTACGATATTTAAAGGAATATTTCACTTTTTTTTTTTTACTTTAAACATCATTAAAATCACTGCTCCCGAAAAAACGGCCGTTTTTAAAAGTTTTTTTTGCATTGATACATGTCTCCTGGGGTAGGACCCGGGTCCCCAAACCCTTTTTAGGACAATACCATGCAAATTAGCCTTTAAAATGAGCACTTTTGATTTCGAACGTTCGAGTCCCATAGACGTCAATAGGGTTCTAAGCGAATTTTCGGTCCGTTCGCAGGTTCTGGTGCGAACTGAACCGGGGGGTGTTCGGCTCATCCCTACTAACAGTCTATACAACTCCTTTATGAGCTGAAGCCGGTCTTCATAAGACCTTCTAAGAAAAGATCTTGACAAGGGGGAGGCTCTACAACACCCAAGGTAAGAAATGTCTCATTTTTGTCTTTTCTTTTTGTTATGTCCTTTATATTACTTATATTATTGCTAATTTACCCTATGCCAGTATATTAATTGAAATCATCATAAAAAATTTCTACATCCAAGGATAAGACATTTATTACCCCACCTCAAAACACATTATTAAAGAAAAATGCATGTGACACACCAACCTCTCATAAAATTATTTAAAAATTAAAGAGGACCAAACTTATATTCCACCGCCTTCTACACTAAAAATGCTACTTACCTTTCTCAAGCTTCAGGTTCCTTTTGGGTTGTAGTGCCAAGATTGAGCTTCGCAATAAATAAGTTTGCAGCACAAAGCTCTGGAATATCCACAATTGTATTTACAATTTGTACCAAATATATTTTAATTCTAGAAAACATGGACTTTATATGATTTAAAAATATCAGCCCTTCACTGGAACAATTGACCTCCCCTCTTATATGTGGAGTAACTTAAATAGTATTCATAATATTCATAATATGTGAAATAGAGTGAAACTAAAAAATTCTCTATATAATAATCTAAAAAAAGTGCAAGTGCTTATTCACTGAATAAATGTCCGTAATAAGGCAACATTCAATGTGTTGAAAACAATACTCAAATTCGTGAACAATAGTGTGTGTGAAAAAATGCAAAAAACTATTAATTACCATATGATAAACAAAAAAAAAAAATGACAATGAAAAATAAGTGTATAAAACTCAAAGACTGAATTTATTTACACCTAATCTTTAAACTGTGCAAGACCATATATGTGTCATAATTATGTGTTGATTTTTTTTTAATATATGGTTAATTATTGAAATATTTTCTTAAAACAAAAAAATTCTCAATATCCCCCAAAGTGCATCCATGCAAAAAAAAGTCCCAAAAATTCCAGAAATCCAAATCCCAATTCGCAATCAAAAAGGCTGAAACAACGTGATCCAACACTTCTTAAATTCAGATGGCTAATTTTCTCCTCTCATCCAAAAAGTTCTAAAGTGACTCACCAACAGTTGTGGCTGGAAAAATTATAAACCAGCAATTGCAAAGAATTAAATATTTGGATTATTCCAACTCCATGGACTCAAACTTCTCAGCCTGTTAGTATCTCCTCCAACCCAAGTCTGCAATAGCGATGTTCTATCTCTCTCCACTCTGCTGGGTTCAGTCTCTAAACCTGTCAGTATTTCTTCCACAATGAACCCCCGACAATTAAGGGGAATAAGAAAAGAAAATGTCCTCATGGAGCCGCTCCGTAATGATGTTAATGCAACAAAACTAGTAAAGCGGGGGCAAGTACGCTGACACCATCAAGCCATTTTTCAGAGATCAGAGGATCACATTATTAATAACACGCAATTGTTCCCTAGTGTCGGGTAGACACTTAAGAAATGTGAGTGTGTTTTTAACAGTTTTTAATAAATGTTACAAGTTTTAAAACAAGATTACGCTATGGAAGTTTTCCTTTCTTCTTCCCCTTAATTGTCTGTAGTTCATTGTGGGAGAAATACTGACAGGTGGAGATACTGAAACCAGCAGAGTGGAGAGAGATACAACATCGCTATTGCAGACTTGGGAACGAGTCATCCACATGGGTTGGAGGAGATACTAATAGGCTGGGAAGTCAACGGAGTAGGAATAATCCAAATATTCAATTCTGTGCAATTGCTGGTTTATAATTTCTCCAAAAAAACAGAAAAGAAGGAGGGCGCACCAACCTAGTGCATTACCACTAATAAACTTTAATGCAGCATAAAAACAGCAGAAATAATACTCACAAACGAGCTTGTATAACCAGCTTTAAAAAGGGCGCAACAGCGCTGTTTCTGTAAATCGACACACCAGGACCTATTGCCAAGAGGGTCAAACCGGTGCAAACGGCTAACGCGTTTCGGGGGAGCACCCCTTTCTTCAGAGCCTAAGCGGGCAAACATAATTACTAATTTCTCCAGCCACAACTGTTGGTGAGTCACTTTAGAACTTTTCGGATGAAAGGAGAACATTAGCCATCTGAATTTAAGAAGTGTTGGATCATGTTGTTTCAGCCTTTTTGATTGAGAATTGGGATTTGGATTTCAGGAATTTTTTGGACTTTTTTTGCACGGATGCACTTTGGGGGATATTAAGAAATTTTTGTTTTAAGAAAATATTTAAATAATTAACCATATATATAAAAAAAAAAACAACACATAATTATGACACATACATGGTCTTGCACATTTTAAAGATTAGGTGTATATAAATTCAGTCTTTTAGTTTTATACACTTATTTTTTATTGTCTTTTTTTTTCTTGTTTATCATATGGTAAATAAAATATTTTTTTGCATTTTTTTCACACACACTATTGTCCATGGATTTGAGAGTATTGTTTTCAACACATTGAATGTTGCGTTATTACGGATATTTATTCAGTGACTAAGCATTTGCACTTTATTTAGATTATTATATAGAGAATTTTCAGTTTCACTCTATTTCACATATTATGAATATTATTTAGGTTACTCCACAAATAAGAGGAGGGGTAGATTGTCAAAGTAAAGGGCTGAGATTTTTGAATCATATAAAGTCCATCTTTTCTAGAATTAATATATATTTGGTACAAATTGTGAATACAATTGTGGATATTGCAGAGCTTCATGCTGCAAACTTATTTATTGCATTATCTACTAGTATTCTACTAGGATTGATAAGCAGCATTCTCTATTGGGATCCACAATTGTTCAGGTAGTTCTGTGGTGCTGATTTCTCTTTTCTGTTGTGCAAGATTGAGCTTTGGCAAGATGTGGGATCAATGCGCAGGCAGAGTTACTGATTGGTTGCCTCCGCCCGAACAGCTTATCATTCCAGCACAGGAATCATGGCAAATACCATGGCTGCAACTAGAGGATGGTAGGAAAGAAGTTGGTGATGGTATTCCAGTGGGGACCTTTATCATTTTAAGCCCACAAAATGGGCTCCTTGAAACCTTTGCTTCCTAATAAGTTTTGCTCATTCTTGCCCTTCCTGTAAAAAAAAATCTAATGCCTTAAGAACATCATTAATTTAGTAATTAAAATGATCCAAGGAGGACATAACTAATGACTCACCTGTTGGAAGGTACCAAAAAACCAACACAAATAAAAGTAGGAGCTTCATCTTGCTATGGCTTCTAGAGGTTAGCGAGGTCTACTATGGCAGGTTGTGAGTCCAGTGAACCAGAGAACTTGTTTTGTGTTCAAAACCTTTCAACAAACTGCTGAGATATTGTTAATGCACCAAACCTCATTTGCTGGTTGGGTAAATGATGTGTCTGCGTAATTTTCCATTTCAGTGCCCAATTCTAAGAGCTCAGACCAATGAAGAGACCACACAGATACGTGACATGTATATAGAGCTGGTAATAGTTAGCTTTGAGGTTAAGGCTAACCAGCTAAAATGTTTAAAAAAAGCTTTCTTTTCTGGAAAAATATGCTTCAAGTCAGTCATGTATTCTCTCTCTTATCTTGGTTTCTACATAATAAGTTCCTGCAAAGGTCTATGGGTATGAGCAGAATGTAGTGACTAATAGCAAACAAGTGGGTTTCATATTTTAAGTGGTACTTTAACAAAACCGCTAAATACACTTATACACTTTAGAAATGTATGTAAAGTATGTGAACTGTTTTATCAGCCAGAATATTTGTAATTTTGTACAAACCCAAACTCTTAAATCCAATTTGTTATTGCAATGACAAAAAAAGGGAAACACTTTAGCCAGGTGCTGTTGGATTGACCCCTTTAAAAAATTCTAATGCCCTGTCAACACAGTCGGACTTTCCGACGAAAAATGTCCGATCGGAGCTTGTTGTTGGAAATTCCGACCGTGTGTGGGCTCCATCGGATTTTTCCATCGGAATTTCCGACACGCAAAGTTTGAGAGCTGGCTATAAAATTTTCCGACAACAAAATACGTTCGCGTAAATTCCGACCGTGTGTGGACAATTCCGACGCACAAAGTGCCACGCATGCTCAGAATAAATTCCAAGATGGAACTGCTCGGTCTGGTAAAATTAGCGTTCGTAATGGATATAGCACTTTCGCCATGCTGCAATGTTTTAAATTGTTTAATGCAGCGCACTTTATAATGCTAGAAGAATGAAGTTGTTTTGCTGCTTATATTCACACAGACTTCTCACAAACTTCTTTCTTTATTATTTCTCGTGATTTCATGAATTTAATATTTTTATTTGTCACATCTACCGAAAATGTTTTTATTTTTTATATTTATTTATTTTGTATTATTTGTTGTATTTTTTAAAATCCAGATCTCATGTTTTTTTGTTTTTTGTGTTTTAGTGATGTCCAGAATTGTTTTGGGTGTGTTTTGTGTGTCAAGTTACCACAACATCATTATTATCTTGTCTTTTTTAATCTCAAGGAGATTGGTTGGAGTTGGTGTCCCTTGTTAATTTCACTGTATTTTTGAAATGTACCTGCCTCCTCACAAACAAACTGTCCTTTTTGAAGGAAAACACACAACGGCAAGTATTAGTTCCAAAAAATACCTTTATTAAGGTGTCCTAACCAGAAAAAGAGGGAGGGAACGCTGGAGAAACAGCAGAAATTGGCGAAGCCTTTGGCCCCCAGGGCACACATCAACTATTTTCAGGCAAAATTGGTGGCCTGAGGAGTCCTTATCTAAGGGAGTACAATCTGGTCCAGAAGACCAAGAGATCATGAACAGCAGCAGATGACATGTATGTCCCCAGGCTGTGGTCATACAAGAGCCTGCATCTTTTGTCAGACCAGACTGAACCCAGGCCATAACTTTCTTGTCTTCCTTCCACTCTTCCTTCCAGGCTGTGGCTGTGGTGTTGGAGGTGTGGCAGGAGGAGGAGGAGGATGCAACTCACACAAGTGGGTATTAGGTGTGATTTGGGCCCTCAACCCCTTATGTAATGTTTTATAAATGATTTCCTCACACATGAGGCATTGGCCCTCCTCCATGTCCTGCAGTTTGGTGGCAGGCATGGAGGCAAAGGCCTCTTCATGCGTGGGGGTGGCTCTGAGGGACGCAGAAGCCTCCTGAATCAGCCTGAGTGCTGACTCCGCCATGTTACTCTTCTTCCTAGGTCTTTTGTTTGGAAGGCGGAGGGGAGGAACCTGCGATTCTGTCAGGCTCCTACTGGGCCCGGCCTCCTCCTGGCTGCCACTAACCCCTGCCTCCTCCTGGCTGCCACATTCCACAGCCTCCTCCTGTGTGCCACATTCCACAGCATCCTTCTGGCTAAGGTCTTCCTGTGTATGAAAAAGGGACATAGATTTAGTTTTTTCTTCATCAATCACACACAATTTTCTTCTCATGACTGTTGCAAATTGAATGTTAATAAATAGAAAAGACTATCATTCTGAGCCCAGCATTTTTAATTCTTGCCCCAATTATTTTTACCCACTACTGTCTATTGATATGTAAACGCCTTTATTAAATCAGCAATTAGAGATCAATAATAACATCTAGGAAACATAATTTATGTTTTGCCAAGAAATATGTAGAACAATGCTATACCTGGCTCAAGCTGGGCTCCTCCACTTCTTCCTGGCTGAAAGTCCCTGGTTGGACATCAGAAGCCTCAGCTGGGGTGGAAGATATGGTGGAAGGAAGAGTGGAAGGAAGGGTTGAGAGTGATTCCCTGACTTCAGTCTGGTCTGACAGAAAACAAAATCTCTCATAGTACCACAGCCTGGGGATATAAACGTCATCTTCTGCAGCTCCTGATCTCTGGGAATTCTGGACCTTCTTGCGCTCCCTAAGATAAGTGCTCCTCAGGCCACCAATTTTGGCTTTTAAAGAGGGGATGGTTGCCGTGGGGACCACCAGCTTTACCAATTGCAGCAGTTTCTCCAGCGCTGCCTGCCTCTTTTGTTTATGATTATAATGCGGGTGTTTCACCTGTCACAGGCAGGACAGCTCCCTGTATTTGTTTATGAACAGGGGGAGGAAGTTGTGATCATTGAAGCCATCCATTTTCTCTGCAAGACACAACACAAGACAAACCCTAATGTCAGGCTAAACTCTCCTAATCTTGTCCCAACATAGGCCTTAATCTATAAGCAGTATAGGCCCAAGTTAAACTTGTACCTTTGTTATCACGATCAGCGCTTCCGATACTTCTTCCTCCACTCACAGATCGTACGTACGACGCATGCATGTTACTGTTTATATACACTGCACATGCATGAAATTCCGCCTGCCCTGATGTTCTTTCTAGTCTATTCCTCGCCCCTTCTCTTTCGGCGCAGTGGGGGAGAGCACATGGCGGAGACAGAGCAGGTGCATGATAATAGCAGCAACGAGGAGGAGGAAAGCCCGGAGCCAGAAACGTCAAAATTCCGGAGGAGATTTAAGGCCTCAAATATGGCCTTTGTAGAGATGGTGAACGTATTGAAAAGGGACGACTATGACGGGAAGTATGGACCTTACCCCAACCCAAATGTCAGAAAGGCTAAGATCATGGCTAAAGTTGTGAAGAGTCTGCACAGGAATTTTGGGGTACGACGATCCAAGGATCAACTGAGGAAACAGTGGTCGGACCTCAAATTAAGGGAGCATGATCAGTATAGAAGGATCAGGAGAGTGCTGCAAAAAAGTAAGTAGTTGTCCTGTGTTAATATTCTTTATTTTCATTACATTTATGCTGCTCCATGTGCTTTTCTTTACTGTTGTACAGTTTAAAATGGCAACTTTCATGTTCATGGGCACATTAATCATTCGTAGGAAACATTGTTCGTTCAGACACTAAAATACGATGTTTTGACCAGATGCAGTTCAATACATTTTTTCTGGCCTACTTCTATTAAAAAAAGTTAGTTGTCTAGATGGGTTTGTAACTAGAATGAAATGCAAACTAGATTCTGTGTAAGGAGAGGACACTCAGCAGCTGTTTACACATCTGGATGCTGGAGCACTAGTGTGGGACACCAGAACACCCTTTTTATTAGGGGGCCCACACAGGTGCTCCAGTGAATAATATAGGGGTGTCTCCATCTGTGAAGCTTGCACAAAACAGGTAATTATATTCAAGCTTTACAAAGGACCAAAAAAATTCTTCAGCTTGGAACTCTGCCAAAACAGACAATTGTACCCCACTTCCAAGCAATGTTTCATATTCATATTTCTGCCATCAAATATCTGTGTGCTAAGTATACCTTTTTTGTTTACATAAGGGGGGAAAAGACTCAGAGGACACCACTCATCAGAGGAGACCAGGGACCCCCCACCTCAGGAAGAAGGGGAAATCCCCCAAACCCAACCAGAGGAGGAGGAGGGAGAC
Organism: Lithobates clamitans; assembly: GCA_037952925.1. Classification (NCBI taxonomy): domain Eukaryota; kingdom Metazoa; phylum Chordata; class Amphibia; order Anura; family Ranidae; genus Lithobates; species Lithobates clamitans. Next base: position 996,778 of record JBBGZY010000791.1, read on the forward strand.
ATTGTAGAAATTGTCGCCACAACAGGTGAGTGTCTGCGACCACAGCTTTAGGTAAGAGATGGATGCCTGCATATTTATAATACATGGTGTTTTTTTTTGTTTTTTTGTAGGTAATCGGGATGTTGTGGAAGAGGAATGTCATTTCACCAGTGAAAGTGCCCAGATCCTCATCGGGGAGATAATGGGGTGTAATCGAGATTTAGAAAGCATAAAGCAAAACATCAATGTTTTAGGGAGAATCTAAAACACCCAGAAATCCCCAAATTTCTTCTGCTTTTTTTTTATGACTGAAATTTTTTATGTATGTTAAAAGCCAAATTTAGAAGATGCACACAGTGTGTCAACATGTGCTATCTGCCATCACGGGAGATCAATGTACGCGTTTTGTGGGTGAAACCCCTTCCTCGATAATAAAGTAGCTGAGAGGAAGGGGTTGCACCCACAAAACACGTCCATTGATCCCCCATGATGGCAGCTAGCACATGTTGACATTAGGCAATTTGTGTGCATCTTCTAAATTTGGCTTTTACAGGGGTGACATCACCCCATCTGCTGAACGCAATATCAAACACAGTTTGTACATACTCATGTCTGATATTGCCTTCACTTTGTAAAAGTTGAACTTTGTAAGTTCCAGAGTTGTGTATTTTTTTATGGTTTTAACCATGCCTGTTTTACCTTAAAAGGCAATTTATATTTAATGTGAACTAAAAAAATGTTATACAACAAACATGTTGGTTTGTTCAAAAACCCTTTTATAAACGCACATGTGATTGTGCTTTGATTAAAAATATTGATAATCAACAATGTGTGGCTTCTTCTTTCAATACTCAAAAGCATTTTTTGGAGTAAAGTTGTTGTTTTCAGTGAAAATGGGGGTTATTTACTAAAGGCAAATCCACTTTGTACTACAAGTGAAGTTTCAGTGCAGTCTCAAGTGCACTTGGAGTGCAAAGTGTATTTTCCTTTAGTAAATAACACCCAACAGTGCTTTCTAATTTTACACAATCATGCCATTTTCATTACTCCCCAAATTTCGGTCATGGTGCTGAAAAATAGTAATATTTTTGTCAGTAATGCATTACATACATTAACCACAAAAACAAGGTGTGTAACAGACCCACAACATAATAATAATAGTTAGCCAAAGAAGAGATTGTCACCTCATGTGTCAACAAAATTTTGTTTGCACTGTTGAAGAAAAAGTCCAAAAAAATAACATTAATAAAAGATAACCGAGGAGACAGCTAAAAGAAAGCCAAGCAGTAAATCAAAGCAAATATTTGTTCACTTTCAAATATATTTTTATTTAAAAAATGTCTCAGACATTGTCTGGCATATCGATGGCCCCCCCTACCCGCAAAGTATTCCATGTATCTTATACGGACCTTGCGGGCACTCTGGGGGGGAAGCCAGGACGGCCACTTTCAAGCGCCGTCAGGGTTGGTTCATTCTGAATTCCGGCCTCAGGGCCAACTGAGGCAGCATAGTTGAAAGAATTTCTCCTTACAAAGTTGTGGAGAACACAGCAAGACAGGATGATGTATTAGAGTTTATATTCCGCCATGTGTATCGGTGTAAGAAATAGGCAGAAGCGGCTGGCCATTATTCCAAACGTATTCTCCACCACTCTTCTGGCTCTGGCCAGGTGGTAATTAAAAACCCTCTGGTCCGGGGTGAGGGTCCTCATAGGGAATGGCCGCATAAGATGGTCCCCCAGCGCAAATGCATCATCTGCAACAAAGACGAATGGGAGTCCTTCCACATTGTCTTCTGAAGGTGGCAAGCCCAAGCTGCCATTCTGGAGATGCCTGTAGAACTCGGTCTGGGTGATGACTCCACCATCTAAAATCCGGCCATTCTTCCCCACGTCCACATACAGGAAGTCGTAAGTAACTGACAGCACCGCCAACATCACAATACTATTGAACCCCTTGTAGTTGTAATAGTATGACCCCAAGTTGGGGGATGGGACTATGTGGACATGTCTCCCATCAATTGCCCCTCCGCAGTTGGGAAAGTCCCACCGCTGGGCAAAGTGGGAGGCCACAGTCTGCCATTCCTGTGGCGTGGAAGGAAACTGTGGAGTCAAACCAGAAAAAAAATTAGTCATTTTGCACATTGAAAGCAGATTAGACACAAACATTCTTGGCCAACATCAGTATAACATTTATTTTAGGGAGTATTTAAAGACAAAAATATAAGGTCCACTTATCAGATTCATCACCCCCTCTGATGGCCCATTGTAAAAATTTTAGGGGGGAGATGTTTTGGGCAGGTAACCCTTTCCACTTCATTGAGAGATGAATGCATACATAATGTGTGTTACTTTGGCCAACCCCTCCTTACTTACACTATTGGCAGCCCACTGGACAGGTAAGAAGTGTCATAATACAAAAATATAAATACACACTGTCCAAATTGGAGCACAATTTTAACATTCTGCAATTACCTATCAAGATAATAATAAGATACAAAAACTTTAGACAGTACAATTTGAAAGTATTCAGGCAGACCCTTGCACTACATGCTTTGGACTTTGCGGTTGGGGGAGGGAGGGTTCCAAATGAGTTTGGGACCCAAAAAAAAGCCTCTGGCACTCTGCCAGAATTTTAGGACACAAATAACATTTTTACACATTTTAGGGGGTGTTTAGGGTAAATCACTACAATGAAGCTGACAAAATACATTGTTAAGTGACTAGGCGAGGTGGATATAGGCCCAGGAGAGCATACTGGGGAGGTAAGTGAAAGCAAATATGCATGGGGACATTCACAGCATATTACAATCATGGTAATTAGGGAATGATGAAAGAAATACAATATATTAGCAAACATTAAATACATATAATGTGATGTTAAAGGATAAATCTTACCTTAATATAGTCCTTCTGCAGGACCTGGACGATGGCAGAACAGGTTTCTGGGATAATGATCCCCAGAGCCTGGGGGGAGATGCCTGTCGAGAACTTGAGGTCCTGCAGGCTTCTCCCCGTCGCCAAGTACTGCAACGTGGCGACTAGCCTCTGCTCTGGAGTGATGGCTTGCCACATGCAGGTATCCTGCCTGCTGATATAAGGGTCAGCAAAGCCAACAAACGGCGAAAAACAGGGTCCGTCATCCTGAGAAAGTTCCTGAAATCGTCAGGGTTATTCTCACGGATCTCACGGAGCAAAGGCATGAGGGAGAATTGGTCACGCCGGAGCAACCAATTCTTGGTCCATGAACTCCTCCCCACCCTGTTCATGGACTGGGCTTGTGTCAAAGTAAGAACCCCAACACCAAGCCCCCGCACAGCACGAACTCTACGATGAGTATGTACACACAACATGGCTTCAAAACGGTCGGCTGGTCAGAACGAAGTAACAGAACGCACTGAACAACAGCAAGGCCTGTGAAGAGCGACCTGAGCGGACAAGAACACACTGGATAAACCAATGAGAACTCACTGCATGCACTGAAGACCAGATACAAACCCACAATCACAAACTGAACAGCAGAAAAACGATCTGAAAACCACGAGTCTGAAAAAGTGCAAATCGTCTCTCACCAAACTTTTACTAACACGAGATTAGCTAAAGGAGTCCAAAGGGTGGCGTGTTTGGTTTTGAACTGCCCTTTTATAGTCTCGTCGTACGTGGTGTACTTCTCCGCGTTCTTGACGTTCGGCAATTGCGACAACTTTGTGTGACCGTGTGTATGCAAGACAAGTTTGAGCCAACATCCGTCGGAAAAAATCAGATGGATTTTGTTGTCGGAAATGTCCGATCAATGTCCGATCGTGTGTACAGGGCATAAGACTGGTGATGTAGAATTACAGGCTCATGCATGTTTGTCTGCTATCTCTCTATGGGTATTATACGCCATTCATTCACTGGGTAGCATGGGGTTGTAGAGGAAGAAGTGGTGCTGAAGAGGATTATGGGAGATGTAGTTCTGCTGTAGAGTGGGGGTATTGCTCTAATGCTGGAAAAGACTACAGTTCCCAGGAGGCCACGGCACCGAAGGGTGGAGTGGAGGGATTCATAGTGCACTGCCCGGGAAAGTTTGAGGCAGTTGACATCAGGACGTGGAAGAGTACACACCTTCGGGGTAGCACTCCCAACTGATCAGGGTCTCTGCTAGGAGCATTCCCTGTGTAGTACCACTGCCAGCAGTAAGTGAACATTGCTGCAACTGCCACTCATCAGTTCCAGCATGCTCCAAAGAAAGCAAGCGGGTTGGCTAATTATCTTCAGCATTGCCAGCATTCCAGAGCTCAAATCATTTATCCATGACAGGTTGCGCTCCTTCATTGGCATTCATCGTTGAAGTACAGGACTGGTGAGAGGGTTATTAACCCTATGTAATCACTGTATGGCAGGAACTGAGTCTCCTTACTGCCCACCATTGCCATACTCTCTCCCTCCCTGTGGTAATGTTCACCACATATAGCCCATCATAGACTGACATCCTAACATCCCCTCGGGATTACTCTACCATTCTGAACTGACTTTGCATTGGATTTCCTACCGTTCCTTTTTCTTGATTACCCACTTATTGAAACCACCACTGCAAAGCACCCCTGCACCTTGTTGTACTTTGAACTGAGCTAAGCCTGGGTTCACACTAGGGATGAGTCGAACACCCCCCAGTTCGGTGCGCGGCAGAACATACGAACGGACTGAAACTTTGTGCAAACATTCAAACACTGTTAAAGTCTATGGGACCCGAATGTAAAAAATCAAAAGTGCGAATTTTAAAGGCTAATATGCAAGTTATTGTCCTAAAAAGTGTTTGGGGACACGGGTCCTGCCCCAGGGGACCCGGGTCCTGCCCCAGGGGACATGTATCAATGAAAAAAAAGTTTTAAAAATGGCCGTTTTTTCGGGAGCAGTGATTTTAATAATGCTTAAAGTGAAAAAATAAAAGTGAAATATTCCTTTAAATATCGTACCTGGGGGTGACTATAGTATGCCTATAAAGTGGTGCTTGTTTCCCGTGTTTAGAACAGTCCTTGCACAAAATGACATTTCTAAAGGAATAAAAGTAACATAAAACTGCTTGTGGCTGTAATGTAATGCCGGGTCCCGGCAATATGGGCGAAAATTATTGAGAAAAGTGACATGGGTGCCCCCCCGCCCATTACCAGGCCCTTTGGGTCTTGTTTGGATATTAAGGGGAACTCCGCACCCAATTTAAAAAAAAGAAAAGGTGTGGGGCCCCCAAGCCCTAAATACTCTGAACAGCAGTATACAGGCAGTCCAAACAAGACAGGGACTGTAGGTTTGTTCTTAAGTTGAATCTGTTTGTAATTTGGGGCTATTAGGGAAACAAGGATTGGTGATAAAGCATCAGTGAGGACACCTTTTTCCCATATTAACTCTTACAGGAGAGAATTTCCCTTCCTAGGGGTAGATTTCCTCTCACTTCCTGTTGTCTCCCTCCGTTTGTAAGTAGAAGTCATTTGTAAGTCGGATGTTTGAAAGTAGGGGACCGCCTGTATATACTATATGGCTTGCCCTATATACTCTGCAGAAAATTGGGCCTTAGGTGTTGGTGGTACCACAACACTGCAAGCCCTCACAGTTACAAGAATTGTAATTACATGCCACTGTTAAACAGGGGCAGAAAAAATGGGTCTTTGGTGGTGGTGCCACAACACTGTAAACCCTCGCAGTTACTCTTGGTGGGCGCAGGAATGGGCCCTGCTGTGAAATATTATATCAAGATTTTTAATTACATGCCACTGTTAAACAGGGGCAGAAAAAATTGGGCCTTTGGTGGTGGTGGTGGTGCCACAACACTGTAAGCCCCCACAGTTACTCTTGGTGAGTGCAGGAACTGGCCCTGCTGTGAAATATTATATCAAGAACTGTAATTACACACTCCTGTTAAACAGGGGCAGAAAAATTGGGTCTTAGGCAGAGGTGGTGGTGCCACAACACTGTAACCCCTCAAAGATTCTGTTGTTGAGCGTAGGAACGAGCCCTACTATGAAATATTAGAGCAAATATTGTAATTACATGCCCCTGTTAAACAGGGGCAGAAAAATTGGGCCTTAGGCGGTGGTGGTGGTACAACACTGTAAAGCCTCACAAATACTCTTGTTGAGCACAGGAACGGGCCCTGCTGTGAAATATTAGAGCAAATATTGTAATTACATGCCCCTGTTAAACAGGGGCAGAAAAAGTGGGCATTAGGCACTGGCGGTGGTGCCACAACACTGCAACCCCTCACAGATACTCTAGTTGAACACAGGAACGAGCCCTGCTGTGAAATATTACAGCAAAAATTGTAATTACACGCCCCTGTTAAACAGGGGCAGAAAAATTGGGCCTTAGGCACTCGTGGTGGTGCCACAACACTGCAACCCCTCACAGATACTCTAGTTGAGCAAAGGAATGAGCCCTGCTGTGAAATATTACAGCAAAAATTGTAATTACACGCCCCTGTTAAACAGGGGCAGAAAAATTGTGCCTTAGGCACTGGTGGTGGTGCCCTGAAACCAAAAATGTTCTTAGAAGCTATCAACATGAACATTGAGGAGGAATAGGATTGTCACTCAGCATAACAGGATAGTCACTCAGCATAGGCAGTCTTCAAGGAATCTCACATTCATAGAAAAATTAATCGGTTACATCAGCATCAGGTGCTTGGTAGCTGGGGATCCAAGCCTGATTTATTTTTATGAAGATTAACCGGTTAACTGATACTGTGGACAGGAGCACTCTGTGATTGGTTACAAAGCCTCCAGCAGCACTGAATGTGCGTTTAGAAAGAATGCTGGATGCAGGACAGGCCAATAGCTCAATTGCATATTGAGCAAGCTCTGGCCAGTGATCCATCCTCAAGACCCAGTAACCCAGTGGATTTTCGGTTGGAAAGGTCTCCAAGTCTGATCTTGCCCCCAAGTATTCCTGCACCATGTAAATCAGACACTGGCAATGGTTGCTGGAACCGATAAGACCTTGGGGCTGTGGACTAAAGAATTGTCTGAACGCACCGGTCAGACAGCCACCTTCTCCACCACTTCTTCTGTGACTGACCGAAGCCTCAGCAATACGTTGTCCAGGAGGACCAGGAAATTGTAACCTCCCAGGCTTTCTGCAAGGCCTCCCGAAGATGTTTCATCCTCTGCTCCCTCTGCAAAGGCTGGATAAATTCCACAACCTTACCCTTGTAACGTGGATCAAGAAGGGTTGCCAGCCAGTAATTATCCCTCTCCTTGATACCATGAATCCGAGGGTCCTTTCGCAGGCTTTTCAGGATCAGGGAAGCCATGCAGTGAAGGTTTGCTGAGGCCTTCGATCCGGAGTCATCTGGGTCACTAAGGATCACATGATCCACAGCCACCTCCTCCCAGCCACGTACAAGTCCATGGGTTTCTGGGGACTGAAAACGATCCCTTGAAGACTGCTGCTGATGCTGAGGGTTAGGCTCCACCTCCATGCTGACACAATCCTCCTCCTCCTCTTCCTGTGTGATTGGCGGGCCCGCAGGAAAACTGTCTGGGTAGAGGGGGCCTTGAAAGTTAAGGAAGTTCTCCTCTTCCTCCCTCTGTTCTGCCTCAAGTGCCCTGTCCATTATTCCACGAAGCGTGTGCTCCAACAAAAAGACAAGAGGGACAGTAGCACTGATGCATGCACTGTCACTGCTCACCATCCTCGTGGCCTCCTCAAATGGTGACAGGACAGTGCATGCATCCTTGATCAGTAGCCACTAGCGTGGTGAAAAAAAGCCAAGCTCCCCTGACCCTGTCCTGGTGCCATACTCACACAGGTACTCATTAATGGCCCTCTGCTGCGTGTACAGCCACTGCAGCATTGCCAACGTTGAGTTCCACCTGGTGGGCATGTCACAAATGAAGCGGTTCTTGGGCAGGTTGCATTCCTTTTGAAGGTCAGCCAGCCGAGCACTGGCATTATATGACCGGCAGAAATGCCTACAGACTTTCCTGGCCTGCCTCACGAGATCATGTTAGCCCGGTTACCTGCACAAGAACCGCTGCACCACCAAATTAAGGACGTGAGCCCAAACAGGGAACATGGGTCAAGTGTTTCTGTCGGAGGGCGGAGAGGAGGTTGGTGCAATTGTCGCAAACCACCATTTCTGGCTGAAGCTGGCGTGGCGTCAACCACCTCTGAGTCTGCCCTTGCAGATCTGACAGAATTTCTGCCCCAGTGTGGCTCCTGTCCCCTAAGCAGACTAACTCAAGCACCGCATGGCATCTTTTTGCCTGAGTGCTTGCGTAGCCCCTTGAACGCCTACGGAGCACCGCTGGTTCTGAGGAGAAATCTGTAGAGGAAGAGGCCATAGAGGATGAAGAAGAGGAGGAGAGAGGTGTGGCAGAATCACCAATACTAGAAATTAGGAGGCGGGATGGCGGAACAAGCTCCAACAATACTGCACCCTGTCCTGCATCCTTCCCAGCTGCCAGCAGAGTTACCCAGTGCACCGTGAAAGAAAGGTAACATCCCTGTCCATGCCTGCTGGACCATGAGTCAGCGGTAATATGCACCTTACCGCTGACCACCCTGTCCAACGAGGTCAAGACATTGCCTTCCACATGCCGGTAGAGAGCCGGAATGGCCTTCCGTGAAAAGAAATGGCATTTGGGAACCTGCCACTGAGGTACCGCACATTCCACAAATTCTGGAAAGGGGGCAGAGTCTACCAGCTGAAAAGGCAGCAGTTGGAGTGCTAGCAATTTAGCCAAGCTAGCATTCAGCCGTTTAGCATGTGGATGGCTGGGACCGAATTTCTTTCGACGGTTTAGCAACTGGGGTAGGAAAATTTGCCTGCTACAATCGGATGTTGGTGTAGCGATAGCAGATTGCCTGCAAGTACTTGGCACACCTAATTCTACACCTTCATGCCTCTCAGTGCAGGTTTCTGAGAGGAATAAATGAAGTAATCTGGATGGCCGCACACCGGACGAGATACAAGTGCCTTTATTGATAAAACCGGATCATGGAATACACAGGGCACTGCAGCAGGAACCTACAGGATTGTAGGTTCCTGCTGTAGTGTCCTGTGTATACCATGATCCAGTTTTATCAATAAAGGCACTTGTATCTCATCCGGTGTGCGGCCATCCAGATTACTTTGTTTATTTCTGCTCGTCTCAGCATCAGCCAGCACCTGGGGCTCTTTTTCCCTTGGAGGTTCAGAATCCATTCATCTGTCCACTAGCCTAGACCTACCTGAGCGGTGGAGTTTTCTTCGCCAGGTTTCTGAGAGGACTGAAGGTATAGTGGGGTTGGAGATCCCAGATGATGAGGAGCAAGGAGAGATCTGCCTTGTTCTTTGGTGTGGGTCTTTTAAGTACTGTTGCCAACGGACGTCATGGGAGGTCAACATATGTCTGGTCAAACATGTGGTGCCCAAGCGGCTGCTGTTATGGCCACGCTTGATACACTTCAGACATATGTTGCAAACAGCAACAGTGCGATCTGCTGCACATGTATCAAAAAAGGCCTACACCAAAGAACTTTTCAAAATATGCAGGGAGTCAGCAGTGCCCTGCACATGCGGAGCTCTGCGGTGTGATGAAGTCGGGTGGCTGCCCCTAAGCTGGCCCCTGGAGGGCATCCTGCCTTGTTGGAGATGTGCCGCCTCCTCCTCCTCCTCTCTTCTAACAGGCAGTGACCTCATCATCCCCTCCCTCCTCGTCACTTGAGCAAACCTGGCAGTATGCTGCAGCTGGGGGAACATGACTGCCAGTTTCTTGTCCTTCTTGGGCACCCCCTCTCTCTGGGCTGATGTTACTGCCTTCCTTAACCTGGGTACCATCATCGGAGCCTTCAAAACGCTGCGCATCCTCCTGCACTGTGGTCGAACATTTCGGGGGACTCCTCCGTGCATGATGGTGGGGCTAGGGAAGGAATGACTGATGACATTGAGCCGATGGAATAGGCCGCTTTGGCAGCTGCATTGGCAGGCAAACTACTCTGAGCCTGGGTGACAGAGGATGAGGAGGATGAGGATAGCTTAGTTATCCACTCTACCAACTCTTCTGCATGTTGTGGATCAACACGGCCAGCTGCCGAAAAAAAGGACAAGCGTGCCCCACGGCCATGTGCTGAGGATGCCCCCTGTCCACGACCTTGGCTGTAGACAAAGAGCCTGCTTGCCCTCTTTTAGTGGCCTGTGAGCGTCTGCCTCTCCTTGGTGGCCTTCCAGACATGCTGTAAAATTTTATTAGGAAAACATCGCCTGAAGTTTACTAGAAAAAAGTACACCAGGAATGGCCTGAAGTCAGATATAGGCTTGACTAGACTAGAATGCAGTGGATATATATGTAGGAGACTGTGTGTATATTTAATGCACTGCAGATCACTGAATCACCTGCCTGCCTGAAAGTGTATTTGAAAACGAACACCAGGAATGGCCTGCAGTCAGATATAGGCTTGGATAGACTAGAATGCAGTGGATATATATATGTAGGGGAATGTATATATATTTAATATTTATTGCACTGCAGATCACTGAATCACCTGTCAGCCTGCCTGAAAGTGTATTTTAAAATGTACACCAGCAATGGCCTGCAGTCAGATATAGGCTTGGCTAGACTAGAATGCAGTGGATATATATGTAGGAGACTGTATATATATTTTATGAAATAAAAACAAGAAATAAAAAACAAAGCCGCGCTACTAGTGTTAAAAAAACAAAACCAATAATTTAGCAGCCACCATCAACAGCCTAGTGAACTGTATAACAAAGTGATAACAGAAATATATAAATGCAGCGCTAATTTACAAAGTGTAAGAATCCACAACATCACACAGGAATGAATGTGGAACTGGTGACAATTTATAAATCCAATGAGAAAAATAAATTGTGAATCATATAACAATACTGCCAATGTGTACATAAACAAGATATATTATTTCCAATATCCTGTGAAAAAAAAAACAACAAAAAACTGTCCGTGATAAGGGAATACTCTTCAATACCATATCCTGTGAAAAAAACTGTAAAAAAAAACTGTCCGTGATAAGAGGATAAGTGCAGTAAGGTCCCAAAAAGACTTCAAAGTTGTGAAATTGATGCCTTTTCTACCCAAGAGATGTGGCAAAGCAGACTTCTTCCTGTGACATATACCAACATGCAGGAGGAAAGCTGAAAAGTCTCAGGTACGCTTACCAGAGAGGATGGACCCAACCCCCAATACGGTGGTGGATCAGTCGGGCGTATGGATCATTCAATCCGACAGGTGTTTGACAGAAGGAGATAATGGAGATGTACTTCAATAATTTCATCCACAGCGGTGGGAGGACTTGGTAGAACGTCCAGCAAGCAGGCGTGCTTGCCCTCAAATGAAGTTGTCAGCTGGATGGAATGGACAGGCTCCAGAGCAAGGCATATCAAAGCATGAGGAAAAAATGAAAAAAAAAGGAGGGGCTCTCTATAGTGCATGAATCCAATAGGAATATTTATTTAAAAAGCCAAGATTTAGAACATGCAATCCACCAGCCAGGGAGATGCCAAAAGTGATCACATAAAAAATGAGTATATCAAATTTGCGTGGTGTCAAAAGCACAGAGCTTAACAACCCGGACAAAAGTCCTTCAACTCGGGCATGAAAGCTAGAGTTTGGCACCGCGCTATATAAGTACCCTTTACAATAATCAAAAACGCCGTTCAGCTGTGTGTACTAACACTGAACCGGCCTGGAGACCAATCAAAGATCGTCAGTGTGCACACAGATCTCGTCATATAGTCATATGCCCATATGGACCAATCAATGTCGAGAATGCCATCCTTCCACCATCGCATGCTGACGCTGACGCCGCTGACGTCATCGTGCCCCGGTGTTTGCGCTCCAAGCCTCAGTATCTATGCCACCAACAGACATAGGCTAGAAAGGCTGGGGGTGAGAGACCTTCTGGATAAACCAATTAAAATGTTATTCCCCTCATGGGTTAAATATTGAATGGGACATAAATGCGTTTATTAACAAATCTTGATAAGGTGATTTCTGTCTTACAATACTTTCACATTTTTTTGTGTCATTCTCATGTATGTTATATATCCATACTGCAATGAAAGATTGAAAATATTGAAATTCCTTGATATGGACTTACTCACCCTCATCATATTAGGAGGCTCTGTTGGACCTTAGGGCTTTCCTCATAATTTTTTTTTTTTTTTGTCGATGATTTGCTTGGGGGAATATTGTGATTCTTGATGAATAATATTGGGTTAATCATTTGAATCAGGACTCATGTTTTTACTTTTCCCCTAATACAATCAATACTTTTTCCTATATCACCTTCAGCCATTTCTCGATCATTCACTCTTTCATTGCTATACCATCTTCATCTGTTGGATTGTCATTTAGTATCTTTTGCAATAAGTATTATATAATTTTTGTATTATGCACATTTTATATTTATTTTATAAGTTTATATATATTTATACACTGGATTTAACAAGTGTCTATATGCCGGTCCTGACCATAAACATATTTGGTTTTTACTACCAAGCCCATTCCTGCCGAGCTGACCCCATGGATGCGCCTCCCTGTGTGGAGCTGTTACCAGGCTATGAGCGCCTTTGTCCCAGTGTGCGATTACGCTTCTGTCTACACTGGCTGAGTGGGTGCAGTTATCTCACCCCCAGCCTTTCTAGCCTATGTCTGTTGGTGGCATAGATACTGAGGCTTGGAGCGCAAACACCGGGGTGCGATGACGTCAGCGGAGTCAGCATGCGATGGTGGAAGGATAGCATTCTCGACATTGATTGGTCCACATGGGCACATGACTATATGACGAGATCTGTGTGCACACTGATGATCTGTGATTGGTCACCAGGCCGGTTCAGTGTTAGTACACAGAGCTGACCGGCGTTTTTGATTATTGTAAAGGGTACTTATATAGCGTGGTGCCAACACTGCCAAACCCTAGCTTTCATGCCCCAGTTGAAGGACTTTTATCCGAAACATGTCGGGTAGTTAAGCTCTGTGCTTTTGACACCACACAAATTTTATATACTCATTTTTTATGTGATCACTTTTTGCATCTCCCTGGCCGGTGGATTGCATGTTTTAAATCTTGGCTTTTTAAATAAATATTCCTATTGGATTCATGCACTATGGAGAGCCCCTCTTTTTTTTTTCATTTTTTCCTCATGCTTTGATATACCATGCTCTGGAGCCTGCTTTCCTCCTGCATGTTGATATATGTCACAGGAAGAAGTCTGCTTTGCCACATCTCTTGGGTAGAAAAGGCATCACTTTCACAACTTTGAAGTCTTTTTAGGACCTTACTGCACTTAGCCTCTTATCACGGACAGTTTTTTTTATTTACTGTTTTTTTCACAGGATATGGTATTGAAGAGTACTCTCTTATCACAAACATTTTTTTGTTGTTTTTTTTTTCACAGGATATTGGAAATAATATATCTTGTTTATGTATACATTGGCAGTTTTGTTATAGGATTCACAATTTATTTTTCTCATCGGATTTATAAATTGTCACCAGTTCCACATTCATCCCTGTGTGATGTTGTGGATTCTTACACTTTGTAAATTAGCGCTGCATTTATATATTTCTGTTATCACATATATATTTTATGCCCTGCAGATCACTGAATCACTTGTCTGCCTGCCTGAAAGTATATTTGAAAAAGTACACCAGCAATGGCCTGCGGTCAGATATAGGCTTGGCTAGACTAGAATGCAGTGGATAAATATATGTAGGAGACTGTATATATATTTAATGCACTGCAGATTACTGAATCACCTGCCTGAAAGTATATTTGAAAACGTACACCAGCAATGGCCTGCAGTCAGATATAGGCTTGGCTAGACTAGAAGCAGTAGATATATATGTAGGAGACTGTATATATATTTTATGCACTGCAGCTAACTGAATCACCTGCCTGCCTGAAGTATATTCGAAAGAGTACACCAGAAACGGACTGCAGTGAGATATATATATATATATATATATATATATATATATATATATATATACAAGACTGACTGTATATATATATTAAATACACTGCAGCTAACTGAATCACCTGCCTGCCTGAAGTATATTAAAAAAAGTATACCAGGAACGGACTGCAGTGAGATATAGCTAAACTGGATACAGTGGATATTATATATATATACACAAGACTGACTGTATACATATATTGAATACACTGCAGCTAACTAAATCACCTGCCTGCCTGAAGTATATTAGAAAGAGTACACCAGGAACGGACTACAGGGGTAGGGGTGTACTCACTTTTGTTGCCAGCGGTTTAGACATTAATGGCTGTATGTTGAGTTATTTTGAGGGGACAGCAAATGTACACTGTTATACAAGCTGTACACTCACTACTTTACATTGTATTAAAGTGTCATTTCATCAGTGTTGTCATATGAAAAGATATAATAAAATATTTAGAAAAATGTGAGGGGTGTACTCACTTTTGTGAGATATTGTATATATATATATATATATATATATATATATATATATATATATATACAAGCCTGGATGTGTATATATATAAAATAAATACACTGCAGCTAACTGAATCGCCTGTCTGCTCAATCTAAATGAAATGACATTCTCAGCAACACACTACACAGGGCCGGGGTGCAGGCGGCCCTATATAATGTGGGGCGTGGACTTAACCCCCTGAGCCATAATTGGCCGAAGGCACCCTGCCTTTGGCCAATTATAGCTCTCTTTGCTGATGGCACTGTGATTGGCCAAAGCATGCGGGTCATAGTGCATGCTTGGCCAATCATCAGACAGCAATGCACTGCGCTCCCGCAGTGCATTATGGGCCATAACGCGCTGCTCTAATTTGGTGCGAATGGCCCATAATGTTCGTTTTTTGATGAATGGGTGAACAGCCAATGTTTGAGTCGAACTCATGTTCGACTCAAAACATAAAGCTCATCCCTAGTTCACACTGATGCAAATTTACAGCGGGAACACTCATCTCATCGCAGTAGTGTGAACCTAGGTTTAGGGATCACTGTGACATGGGCTTTTAAGGTGTCTCTAGGGAAGAGTGTCTCGGAATCTATCTTATTGAACAGTTCCACCATATGGGGACCCATGATTGGGAGGAACAGTTTATAGTACTGTAGCGAGAAACCGTCGGGGCCCAGGGCTTTGCCTGTCTTTGAGAGACTTAGGCTGGCCATACACTATATAATTTTCTTGTTCAACTTTCCTTTAGATTTACCAAAACCATATAATATAAGGTCAAACCTAAACCTTTTTAATTTGCATGCAATCAGGCAGGCCCTTGCACTACGTAGTTGAAGGTAAATCTAAAGGAAATTGAATAAGAATAAAAAAATTGTATAGTGTATGGCCAGCCTTAGTGCACTTTGAAGCTCTTTTAAGGTTATCAGTGCTTCCAATTCTTCTTGCACCTCAGGGGTCAGCTGAGGACGCTGAGAGGAGTTGTCAAAATGTTATTTGAGTCTGAGGTGGAGACTGTTCCGGTATAGTGGAGGGTAAAATTCTCTAAACCCCATGACAATCTGTTTAGGGAGAACTGCTTTTTGGCCGTGGGGTGGAATGATTTGAGGGACATAGGAAGCTAATTTTTGTTCTCTAATTTACTCATTTATCTCCTGATTTGTAACTAATTCTTCAGCAACGTTGTATGGCTGCTTTGGCTTATAACGGTAACAAGTCTGACGTTTGTTTGCAAAGGGACAGGAGGTCCCTTCCTTTCAAGCGTCAGAGTTGGGGCATGTTTATGTTGGGACTCCGCACTGTGGATTTCATTAAGGAGAAACGAAAGTTTCTCTTCACGCTGTCGTTTGAGCCGTGACCCATGTTTGATGAGAATTGCTCTGATAACTGCCATGTGAGATTCCCATGAGATCCCTTTATCGCAGTTGGGTTGGTTGTTAATCTGAAAATACAGAGTTATGCCGTGTACACACGACCAGGCTTTTCGTCCGGACTAGTCCAACGGAACGAATCTGTCGGACAATCCGACCGTGTGTGGGCTTCATCGGACCTTCAGCTGACTTTTTCTGTCGAAAATCAGACGGACTTTAGATTTAGAACATGTTTCAAATCTTTCAGACGGACTCGAGTCCGGTCGAAAAATCAGTTTGTCTGTATGCTAGTCCGATGGACAAAAAAGGACGCAAGGGCAGCTATTGGCTACTGGCTATGAACTTCCTTATTCTAGTCCCTTCGTACGTCATCACGTTCAAACCAAGGGACTTTCGAACGTACTTTAGTCCGTTCATGTGTGGGCAAGTCCGGTCATTCGAAAGTCCGTCGAAAGTCCGTCGGAAAGACCATCAGACCTTTAATGCTGAAAAGTCCGCTTGTGTGTACGAGGCATAAGTCTACCTCGGGGGTCTGCAATAGGCTCTTGTTTAATTTCCAGAATCTAGTCCTTAAAGAGGAGATTTCAGATAGTTTGTACGTCAACTCAATTGGCGAGTGGTCTGACCATGTTATCATACCAATAGCTGAACTTTGTACAGCATGTAACTGTGTATGTGGGATAGTGGCGGCTGGTAAAGTTTTAGGATGGGGGGGCGCCAGGCCCCGCCCTTCCTTTTTTACCTCTCCCACTTGGTGAAAATGGGCATGGTTTCAGCTAAATAGTGGGTGTGGCTCTAAGTTGGTGTGGTTAGTGTCTGAGATGAACGAGGTATGGAGGGAGAGGGAGAGAGGGATGGAGGGACAGCAGGCCCAGATCCTACACAACAATAGAAATATGTGTATTCTAGAAAGTTTAACAATCAGCAGATAAAGATACTCCAAACAACTGGTGTTAGCGCTTCAATCATCCCGGCACCATGGTTGTTATGGTGTCAGGATGATTGAAGCACATTATTTCTATTATTACATTGTAATATAAAATAAAATCATTCAAATCACCATAATGCAGAATCAGTGGGAGCCCTGAGCATGTCACTAGCCACGTCGCCTGCCACCAGATGCCATCAGGTGTCCCCAGCGGAGTCCCTCCTTACATCAGGTGCCCCCAGCGGAGTCCCTCCTTACATGCAGCCTGTGTCACATAAAATGCAGCCTGTGTCCCACCAAATGCAGCAGCATGTGTCACCACCAAACTGCAGCAGCATGTGTCACCAAATTGCAGCATGTGTCACCAAATTGCAGCATGTGTCACCAAATTGCAGCAGCATGTGTCACCAAATTGCAGCAGCGTATGTCACCAAATTGCAGCAGCGTGTGTCACCAAATTGCAGCAGCGTGTGTCACCAAATTGCAGCAGCGTGTGTCACCAAATTGCAGCAGTGTGTGTCACCTAATTGCGGCAGCGTGTAACCAAATTGCAGCAGCCTGTGTCACCAAATTGCAGCATGTGTCACCAAATTGCAGCATGTGGCACCAAATTGCAGCAGCGTGTGTCACCAAATTGCAGCAGCATGTGTCACCAAATTGCAGCGTGTGTCACCAAATTGCAGCAGCGTGTGTCACCAAATTGCAGCATGTGTCACCAAATTGCAGCAGCGTGTGTCACCAAATTCCAGCAGCATGTGTCACCAAATTGCAGCATGTGTCACCAAATTGCAGCAGCGTGTGTCACCAAATTGCAGCAGCATGTGTCACCAAATTGTAGCATGTGTCACCAAATTGCAGCAGCATGTGTCACCAAAATTGCAGCATGTGTCACCAAATTGCAGCAGCATGTGTCACCAAATTGCAGCATGTGTCACCAAATTGCAGCAGCATGTGTCACCAAATTGCAGCAGCGTGTGTCACCAAATTGCAGCAGCGTGTGTCACCAAATTGCAGCAGCATGTGTCACCAAATTGCAGCATGTGTCACCAAATTGCAGCAGCATGCGTCACCAAAATTGCAGCATGTGTCACCAAATTGCAGCAGCATGTGCCACCAAATTGCAGCAGCATGTGCCACCAAATTGCAGGATGTGTCACCAAATTGCAGCAGCATGTGTCACCAAATTGCAGCAGCGTGTGTCACCAAATTGCAGCATGTGTCACCAAATTGCAGCAGCGTGTCACCAAATTGCAGCAGCATGTGTCACCCAATTGCAGCATGTGTCACCAAATTGCAGCAGCATGTGTCACCAAATTGCAGCAGCATGTGTCACCAAATTGCAGCAGCGTGTGTCACCAAATTGCAGCAGCGTGTGTCACCAAATTGCAGCAGCGTGTGTCACCAAATTGCAGCAGCATGTGTCACCATAAAACCCCCCTCCCCCGGTTACTTACCTTGCTGTGCGTTGTCTTCTCCAGCGGTGTCTCCTGTGGAGAGGTCTGTTCTTCTCATACTTCCTGTTTCTCTCTCCTGGGCGCAACTGGAGAGAGAAACAGGAAGTGACATCATACTCAGATGTCAATCAAACCGCCCGGCCAAAGTAATAGATACTAGCACCGGGCGGAAGCTACTCGACGCTTCAGAAAGGCAGGCTAAATGCCCACAAATGAAGCGCCACGTATGCAATCTCGTGATTGCATAGACGTGGCGTTTCCCATAAGTGGACTGTGTCCGGCGTCGCACTGTGTCCGAACACAGTGCACTAAAGGATCTTTTTTTAATTTTTTTTTTTTACAGGGCCAGCTTTAAAAACGTATTTATTTATTTTTTTTGACATTTTTTTTTTTGTGACTGCCTGGAGGGGGTGCGGCGCCCAGGCGCCCCCTATGGACCGGCCACCACTGATGTGGGATTAAAAAATAGTCTATGCGCGTGTAGATTTTGTGAAGAAAGGAATAAAAGGAGTAGTCCCTCTCTCTTGAATGCTGCAATCGCCAAATATCTATCAGCTGGGCTTTGTGAAGGGACTGTGCCACTTGTTTGCGAACGCAAGGAGGAACGGAGGACGAGCCGGAGGATGTATCTACATTAGGAAGCAACGGAACATTAAAATCTCCCCCCCCCCCCGTATCAACTGACCTTCGGAGAATTCTAGGAGTAAATCTATCATACGGCTGAGGAAAAGATCTTGATGATCATTAGGGGCATAGATAGTGGCAAATGTTATTTTAACCTCCCCTAGTAATCCTTTAATGAACATGAAGCACCCACAGGATACGCTAGGGTGTGCTGGCTTGTCCAAGGAAGTCGGTGGGACAATAGTAAGAAGACGCTTTTGGATTTAGCGTGTTTATGAGAAATGTATCGTCTCTGAAGTGAGATTCTTGAATGAACGCTACATCTGCATGTGAGCGTTTCAGATCATTTAAAAGCATAAATCTCATTTCGGGTATGTTGAGCCCCTTGGCATTGAGTGAAATTATCTTAACAGTGTCCATCCCAGGATAGGGAGGGGGTATTGGAGAAGGAAAATTGGGGGAGGGGAGAAGAGGGAAAAGAGGGCTTCAGTAACTAAAAGGGTATAGATGAAATAGAAGTGGAGAACAAAGGAGGAAAAAGAGATGCAAGAGTCAAATTAGTAAATAGGTTCAGAGGGTTGTGCGTAAGAGTACACAGCCCCTAAAGGTACGGCGGCAAAATTTTGCCAACAGTGCACTTCAACCGATGTCGGTGTAGAGGAAATGCACCAACCTAAGTGGGGGAGGAGTTAGACAGAAGCCAAAGAGGAGTGGCCCCCACCTATCTTACCCACACCGGTATTAAATAATAGTAACGGCAAACAATATAAGCTATAATTACAATCTAAGCAGCAAAAGATCATTCCCCCTCCATCATGATGGCAAACAAGAGTGTCATCCAGGTCAGTAGGCAGCGATCACGATAACCCCCTATCGGGGTAGGGAGGACCCATATGCGCTGGGGAATGCGTATGAGTGAGAATAGCTAATTATATAGGGGACAACAAAACAGGTAGAATTTAACAGTCATAAGGGTTAGAAAAACATGGGTATTCCGCATGCTGCCAGGAAGAGGATCCCACACGCAGATCAGGACAACAGCACAGTGTAAAAGCCATCATGCGTGTCCTCTCCCCCAGAGCAGTACAGCATCCCCTGTATTAAACATCCCCCGGTCAGACCTCGCAGAGTCACTATTTTGAACAGTAATGGAGGTGCCCCATCACGCCCCCCAAATAAGCAAGAGGGTGAATTCACTTTGGAGAGGAAGAGACACGAGGGGGCACCCTCCGATGTCCAATAGCTGCCCCCCACCCCAGAACTCATGAGAGCGAGCTCAGTATATTATTTAGTACTATCAAGGCTAATAGTAAGGCCTCTAGCAACCAAGGGTGATGCAACACAATCTGATATGCAGCAGACATTGCCCACCCCTCCGAACATCCTTCATTACTATTCAGGTTATGTGCTGACAGCAGTGCCAACTGTGCACAGCTACCAATAAACAGGTGTCCTCTCCCCCAGAGCAGTACAGCATCCCCTGTATTAAACATGCCCCGGTCAGACCTCGCAGAGTCACTATTTTGAACAGTAATGGAGGTGTCCCATCACGCCTCCCAAATAAGCAAGAGGGTGAATTCACTTTGGAAAGGAAGAGACACGAGGGGGCACCCTCCGATGTCCAATAGCTGCCCCCCACCCCAGAACTCATGAGAGCGAGCTCAGTATATTATTTAGTACTATCAAGGCTAATAATAAGGCCTCTAGCAGCCAAGGGTGATGCAACACAATCTGATATGCAGCAGACATTGCCCACCCCTCCGAACATCCTTCATTACTACTCAGGTTATGTGCTGACAGCAGTGCCAACTGTGCACAGCTACCAACAAACAGGTGATCACATGGTTAGTTCCACATATTGGTGAAGTAACGCATATTACTTTACAGCAGAAGCATGGAGCTCAAATATTGAGGCACTAAGTTCTCTAAAAGGATGGAGAATCCTGGCCAACACTCCAAGGGTCAATGGATGTTTAAAGAGTAAGTGTCAGTGATGAACATCAACAGCCGCACACAGCATAGGTGTAGCCGGGGGCCTCCCTGCTGTTAATGGGAGGTATGGGAAGTTCGGTCCAAGCAGACAGGGAACCAAAAGGGGCCCAAATCGTCACACCCATTTAGTGCAGTGTTATGAGGAGTTGTGCTAGACACTATAAACGGAAGTGTTAATCCCCAGCAGGGATAGCAAATATGCTGGAAGGACAATAACAAGGCAGGATGCCACAATGGACAGGTGTGACAGTAGATAGTAACAGTTTCCTGCCCAGGGTGTTCCGTAAAGGAGCGTGGGGCAGCCATATGGTGATTAAAGCTGGTTCAGGTCTCCATCAGCATATTTGTGGGGGTACAACATAAAAGATGGTATATATACCTCCGTAAAACCGCAAGGTAGTGGCGGGACAAGTGAAGAGAGATTAACTCCGGGGAGCAGCTATCATGGATCAGGACGCACGTGGACCTTCCTGTGAGGGCACCCAAAACTGTCTCCATGTTCTCTGTGGCCAAGGCTGGGAGTTCCGCCAAGGGGTCCCCAATCCCGTGTGGCTCGCCGTCCGAGAAAGAAACATCAGCCAGTTCTGGACTGGGACGGGATCCAATTCCATGAAGGAGGGCATCCCCTGAGACCTTGTGAAAGATCACAGCTGCTGACTCCACAAGGTCCTCCATGTTGCTGTTGCTTCAAGTTGTTTGGCCTGCTCCTGTCCTCCATATTTTCCACATGGTGTTGTAAGGTCACCGCGGCATCCACGTGGGCATCCTTGATAGATTCCAGTGCCAACACTTGCTGGTTTAGGGTCTCTTTGGAGGACTCTCCTGCTGTCAATCTGGTGGAGAGGGACTGGACCTCCTTTCTGACCCCCTGCAGTTCTTTGCGGTGCTTTTCCTCAAGGCGGCCAATGAACGATTCTATGTCTGAATTTGTCGGGAGGGCCTGAAGGAGGGCCCGTGGCTCAGTGTCCATACGGGGGATGCATGGATGTGTTGATGGACTGTGTGAGTCCGAACGGAGATCAGGCCGAATGTCTGATTAGGCGTCTGAAGCTGATGAGGCAGCAGGAGAGTCTGGGTGAGTGTGTGGGCCTGGGACCTCCTGTGGAGAGCTGCGTGGCTCTGCCATCTTGGAGTCCGGGAAGTCCGCCTGGGAACTTGGGAAGAAACGGTCTATGACTCCACCAGCCTTGGTGATTTTAGCTGTCTTATTGCCACCCTTGGCCTTTCATTTCTTGACTGAGAGTATGCCATAAAAATTAGAGCGATATTAGCCGGGGTAAGTGGGTAAAGGTCGGGAGCTCAAGCTACACACATCCACCTGCAGCCATGTCCAGACCATGCCCCCAGCTTCCCCTTTTCACCAGTCACTCCCCTATTCATTCCCTCTCCCCTTATCCAGCTTTCCCTGTTCATCAAGCAATCCCCATGTTCTGACCAATGTCATCCTTTTTATAAGCCCTACTCCTAACTGCACCCACCAGTGTTTTTGCTCACTGTGACGGGATTCACTTTGGGTGGAGGGCTTGTGGAACCCAGTTTACCTTAGAGAGGTCAGAAAACTCCTTGTCCAGCTTCCCCGGCCGCTCCTATGTGGTGAGAGGGCTATCGCCCAACGTTCTTTAACGCACTCCTATGTGTAAGTCACCCTGTGTCTATTAGGGGTAGGGATGAACTGAACACCCCCAGTTCAGTTCGCAGCATAAAATGCGAACAGGCAAAAAATTTGTGCGAACACCGTTAAAGTCTATGGGACACAAACGTGAAAAATCAAAAGTGCTCGTTTTAAAGGTTTGTATGCAAGTTATGGCCATAAAAAGTGTTTGGGGGACTGAAAAATTGTTAAAGGCATCGGTCAGATGGCTACCTTCTCCACCGCTCTTCCTCTGACTGAACGAAACCTCAGCAACACATTGTTCAACACCAGGAAATGGTAACCTTCCAGGGTCTGGAAATGTGTTGCACAAACCTTTCTTCAAGGCCTCCTGAAGATGTTTCATCCTCTGCTCCCTCTGCGAAGGCAGGAGGAGTTCTGCAACCTTACCCTTGTAACGTGGATCAAGAAGGGTTGCCAGCCAGTAATCATCCCTCTACTTGATATTACAAATCCTAGGGTTCTTTTTCAGGCTTTGCAGAATCAGGGAGTTTGCAGAGGCATTCGATTCTGAGTCCTCTGGGTCACTAAGAATCACATGATCCGTAACTACCTCCTCCCAGCCATGTACAACACCCTGGGTTTCTGGGAACTCTAAACCATCCCTTAAAGACTGCTGCTGAGTGTTATCCTCTACATCCATGCTCCTCTTCCTCCTCTTCTTCCTGTGTATTTGGCAGGCCTGCAGGAATGCTATCTGGATAAAGGGGACCTTGAGAGGAAAGGAAGTCCTCCTCTTCCTCCCGCTGTTATGCCTCAAGTGTCCTGTCCATGATTCCATGAAGCGTGTGCTCCAGCAGGAAGACTAGAGGGACAGTGTCACTGATTCATGCATTGTTGCTGCTTACCATCCTTGTGGCCTCCTCAAATGGTGGCAGGACAGTGCATGCATCCTTGATCAGTAGCCACTGGTGAAAAGAAGCCAAGCACCCCTGACCCTGTCCTGGTGCCATACTCGCACAGGTACTCATTGATGGTCCTCTGCTGTATGTGTGCAGCAGCTGCAGCATTGCCAACATTGAGTTACACCTGGTGGGCATGTCACAAATGAGGAGGTTGGTGGGCAGGTTGCATTTCCTTTGAATGTCAGCCAGCCGAGCACTGGCATTGCATGACCGGCGGAAATGACCACAGACTTTTCTGGCCTGCTCAAGAACCGCTGCACCACCAAATTCAGGATGTGTGCCAAACATGGAACATGGGTAAAGTGTCCCTGTCGGAGGGCAGAGAGAAGGTTGGTGCCATTGTTGCATACAACCATTCCTGGCTGAAGCTTGCATGGCATCAACCATGTCTGAGCCTGCCCCTGCAGAGCTGACAGTGTGGCTCCTGTCCCCTGGGCAGACCAACTCAAGCACTGCATGGCATCTTTTAGCCTTACTGCTTGCGTAACCCCTAGAACCAATCTGCTAGCAGTACACCACCAATTAATTTTAGCAATTAAAATTTCCCTACCCCAGTTGCTGAACTGTAAAAAGAAATTTGGTCCCAGCCATCCACATGCTCAGCGTCTAAATTCTAGCTTGGCCAACTTGCTAGCACTGCAACTGCTGCTTTTTCAGCTGATAGACTCTGCCCCCTTTTGTGAATTTGTGGAATGTGCTGTACCTCAGTGGCAGCTTCCAAAACACCATTTCTTTTCACGGAAGGCCATTCCCGCTCTTTACCGACATGTGGAAGGCAATGTTTTTGCCTCATTGGACATGGCGGTCAACAGTAAGGTTCATAATACCGCTGACTCATGGTCCCGCAGGCATGGGCAGGGACATTACCTTTCCTTCACGGCGCACTGGGTAACTCTGCTGGCAGCTGGGAAGGATGCCGGACAGGGTTCAGTGTTGTTGGAGCTTGTTCCGCCACAACACCTCCAAATTGCTAGTGGAGATTCTGTCACAGCTCCCTCCTCCACCCCCTCCTCTTCTTCTTCCTCTATGGAGCCTGACAGGAAGTGACTTAAAGTGGAGTTCCAACCACTTTTACAACTCTTCAGCATCCCTCACTAAACTGCGCACTGTAAACAAATTGGATATTTTTTTTTTCTCAGCACCTACTGTATATCTGCTGTATTCATTTTTCACTTCCTCCTCCCTGGCCCTGGCCCATCGCATCATTTCCTGTTTGCAATGCCTTCTGGGAAGGGGCGGCAACTTCCTCTGACACTGCCGTTGCTATGGAAACCTGACCTGAAACCTAATACACTGCTTGTGCTGCACTGAGCTTGTGAGAGATCTGCAAGAATGAGATCCAGGAAGAAATATAGTCTGGCTTCAGATGCCCACACTTAAGATGGCCACGGCCTGCTGTAAGTTTATAAAATAACAAACTACTGCTATAAACTAACAAAACAGACCTTAGTTTACAGACTAACTTTACTAGAATACATTAAGCTTGTGTATTATAGGCGTTCATTTTATTTAAAAAGTATAATTTCGGCCGGAACACCACTTTAATGTTTACCTTGTGAAAAGATTCACCTACCCATAATGCTCACTCACCTACCCATGAACACTAAGTGGCAGAACTGCATGCTTGGTAGGTAATAAAAGGACCAGCGCGGCCATTTTTCTCGCTCTTCTGGACGCGTGGCCTGCCTGCAAGGACCAGTGAGGAGGTGTTCCAGAGAGAGCGGCCTACACATCGTGCGGAGCGGAACAACCAGCGACTCTGCCTTACACCTATGTGCTGGAGAAGCAGTGCAATCGGATCGGAAGGATCCAGAGACGCCTGACGGAGCCATCTGAGGGTCCCGGTCATCTTGCAAAGCGGAGCAGCATGACAGAGCTGGCTGGTAGCAGGACTGAGACAACCGGAGCGGAGGTTTCCAACTTTTCCAGGCCTGGTGTGGTGAGAGGGCTATCGCCCAACGTTCTTTAACGCACTTTACACACTTAGAATCATACCACAGTGTTGCTGGGACCTGCAGTTCCGCAGAGGGGTCTTACTCAAGTAGACTGAATTCAAGCAGGCCTCAAGCCTATACTTCACTGAGAACTGACACTGTGCGATTAAGAGACAACTATACCGGAGGCGGTTATAAGTGTGTTACACAACAAGAACAGTTTCAATCATTATTCTACACTATTGCTTTACTTATTAAACCCTTGGATTATAATCACTGCAGTATAATAGCAAGCAGAAGACAGAAGATCAAAGACTACATCCTTCATTGTAGGGCCGTGTGTTCAGTCACAGTAACAAAGGACTGCATCATAAAGCAGGGGGAGCTCCTTAGCAATTGTGTTGTGTTGATAACTTTGCATTACTGTGTTTAGTACAGCGTGCTGAAAGTGGGAAGGTGCCCAGTGTCAAAGCATTGTCACTTTGAGCACTAGTCCCACTTGGAGACACGTACATATACTTCAGTTATTTAGTGTGTGCTTTTGAGAACTTTTTACAATACCCTTTATTGCTGTTAATTTGCTTTGCACCACTTTATTAGAGGTGTTTCTCTAAGTTACTGAATCTAATCTTTCTTCAGTAAAATTAATCATTGCTTTAGTTACAAAACTGTGTGTGCCCCTTTTACTGATAACATGGAACCCAAGGTGTCAGAGAGTAGGGTAGATCTGGGTGCTCGGGATGGCCAGAGGGAAACAGAACAACACTGCAGCTCCCAAGGGAGTAGTGCGCTACATGGAGGTCCCACCGAGATTTCCCAGCTGGAATGCCTGAACAGATCAGGAGAGGGGTCAAAAATAGGATAAATTATGGACCCAGCAACGGCCACTCAATGGAGTAGAGAGTGTGGAGGCTCGTTCCAGAAAACCACCGTTCTGAGACTGTCAGGAGATCAGTGGTTTGACAGAGAGGTACGGCAGCTTATAAGGAGAGCGGTACCAGAACAAGGGTGTTAACTACTAGATCTAAAGCAGGATATGCAGGAAGATTGCACCTATGCCCTATTAGAGTGGAGAGAATACACCCCAACAGAGTCCAGAGAGGGGATGGTAAGTTTAGCAGAAGGCTTTGATGGGCAAGTGATCCCTGTACAAGAATCAGAAGGGTCAGAAGAGATGCCCGCAGTGACCCCCCCAGGGAGTCCATTGGCAAGGAGCTCAATCAGAGGAAGTCTAAACTCTGTGTGCCCGACCCCTGGAGAGAATGTCGAAACAGGAATGCCACTCGCCTCTTTCTATTTGGATATGAGCCGCCTGGTGGACAGTCTGATACTGTCAGGGACCTGTCAGCACCAGACCTGGACGTTTGCATGCGCCTGCATGTGGGTGCGCGGCACGTGTGTGCGCGCACGTGGGTGCGTGCGCGCGGGCATGCGCGCCTTCGCGTTAGCGCCGTTTTGGCACCAAGGAGAGCATAAGAATCCTCCTGTTGCAGGGGTGCATTGCTGCTTCGTCTCAGCTCTGTGATTCTGTG
The DNA here is from genome assembly GCA_037952925.1 of Lithobates clamitans. NCBI lineage: Eukaryota > Metazoa > Chordata > Amphibia > Anura > Ranidae > Lithobates > Lithobates clamitans. The sequence goes on from JBBGZY010000791.1 coordinate 1,023,593, forward strand.
AAACCTGCACCTGATTGATCATTTACCTGATTTGACCCGGCTTGTCTGACCATCCATCCCGCTCCAACCCGAGCCGGCCTGCCTGACTCTTCTGCTGCTTCCACTAATATCGTTGCCGACCTCTGCCTGCCTACCGACTCTGCCTGCCGTTATTGCCTGTCTTGTTTACCTGCTGACCCGGACTGTCTGACCCTGCTAGTGCCTGCTGTTTGCTTCCTTGCTGTTGCACCTTCAGCTCCAGCTCCAGTGATCTCTGCATCTCCAGTGTTACAGCCTGCTGCTCTTGGTTACCACCTTACCTGCAGTCCAGCCATCCCTGGAGGGATCTCCACCCTGCTCCAGCATCAGAGACTCTACTTCAACAGGCACTCCTACCCCACTGGGCTCAGGAGACCACTGTCCCCACTCCAGTGCCTCCTGAACCAGCGTTGTATGAGAGGTCTTCTCCTACAGTCAGGCTCTACTACCAGGTACCTAACAGTACGAAGCAGCCATGACTGAGCCTGCAGGAGATACCTCTCCGATGAAGGAGATCTGCATACATCTTGCGGCCCTCACTCAAGCAGTACAATCCCTTCAGGATAACTATACCAGACTGGAAGGACAAGTTCAGAATCTTGCTGGGCCTAATCCCATGGCCTCTTCTTCAGCCGCAGCTCCAGCACAGACGGCTCCTTCCGTTGTGATGCTTCCACCTGAACCAAGGGTCCCCATCCCTGAGAGATTTTTCGGAGAACGGACTAAGTTTCGGGCCTTCCGCAATGCCTGCCAGCTCTTTTTGCCTTACAACCCCGAACCTTCTCACTGGAAGTCACCAAGGTGGGGTTCGTGATTTCCCTCCTACAAGGGGAACCTCAGACCTGGGCTCACCGTTTACTTGAGGGGGACTCAGCCTTAACCCAATCCTTACCCTCCTTTTTTGAAGCCATGACGCAACTCTATGAGGACCCTCAGCAGACTGCCACAGCCGAGTCAGCCCTGTTCGCGTTCCAGCAAGGCCGCAGACCAGCTGAGGACTATGTCACTGACTTCAGACGCTGGAGGAACGCAGTGGAACGATGCGGCCCTGAGTCACCAGTTCCGCATGGGTCTATCTGAAGGGCTGAAAGATGAACTTGCTCGAGTCGGTGTACCAGATACTCTTGAGGCCTTGATCTCCTTGACAATTCAGATTGATCGTCGCCTCCGAGAATGACGATCTGAACGCTCTGCTCAACAAAACCGCCCGGCCTGGATGATAGCACGGGCTCCGGTTCCTGCAGCACGCTACCTACCTTCACCCAGTATGAATCCAGTTAACGTCACACCTGACACTTCCGAACCAATGCAGCTAGGACTGATGCGACCTGCCTTGTCATCTGAAGAACGTGCTCGATGTCGTCAACTTAACCTGTGCCTCTACTGCGGTGGGACCGGGCACTATGTCCATAATTGTCCAGTCAAAATAAGTAAGTGCTCATCTTCTGTGTCTACCAGTCTCTCTGCGTTGTCTGCCAACTCTACCCACCTTGCCATTCCTCTCTCATTACAGCTCCGAGAAGAGATAATTCCAGTCAACGCTATTATTGACTCCAGAGCATGCAGCTGTTTTATAGATTTAACCTTTGCCAGCCAGCATAACATCCCTTTGCAGGCTAAGACTCATGGACTCTCTGTTTTCCTAGCTGATGGTTCCCGCATTAGATCCAGACAAGTAACTCAGGAGACTCTGCCCTTGTTTGCTACCACATCCTCTCAACATAAGGAATTGCTGGTCCTTGATGCCATTACCTCTCCACTGTTTCCCATTATCCTGGGCATTCCCTGGCTGCAAGCCCACAATCCACACATCCACTGGGCATCTGGAGAAGTAAGATTCTTGTCATCCTACTGTCAAGAGCACTGTTTGATGAAAGATCCTAACCCTTCAGCTACTCTGCTATGTCTTGACACCGACCAGAAATTACGCCAGGCCATACCTAAACAATATCATGAGTTCATCGATGTTTTTAGCAAAAAGGGGGCAGACTCCCTTCCACCCCTACGGCCCCATTGAGTTGCTGCCAGGATCCGAGATCCTATTCGGACGCATCTTCCCTTTATCTGAAATAGAACAAGAGGTACTAAAAACTTATGTTGATGAAAACTTGGACAAAGGGTTCTTCCGCCACTCCACTTCCCCAGCAGGTGCCGGAATATTTTTTGTCACCAAGAAGGACAAATCTCTCCGCCCGTGTATAGATTACCTGTCAGGTACTCACCAAGGCCGAAATGCTGAGAGCGGCTCCCCTAGCAACTAGGTGCGAGATACCCCTGAAGGTGGTACAGAGGGAATCAGGCACGGAGAGGCACGGGTTGCCAGCAGGTGTGCAGGTCACCAAGGTTTCACTATACGTGTAGAACCCGTGTAGCATGGACTGGTTGCTAAGCTGGAGAGAAGACTGCAGGGACTCCAACACTTGACCTGGAACCAGGAACAGAGCTGAGGAGAAGCACAGGGTTAATCAGAACAAGTCCTTAATCAAGCCGAGGGTCAAACACTGGAGAGAGGATAAGCAAAGTAGTCAAACGGTCCGGGTCACAACAGGCAGGAACAGGTATGCAGAGGATAAACGGGAACACTGGAAGCTGAGAAGACAAACCAGCAATGAGCACAAGGCATAGCTGCCTTTATATAGGCCCGCCAAGGGGACGTCCCGCTGTACGTGCATGCGTTCGTGTGCCCACATGTGCTAACCCGTTCGGATCACGCGCTCGTACCCGCCGATCGTGTGCCCGTACGTGCTGATGTGGGGCTCTACCGCGCAGGCGCACCGGGACGCGCCGATACTGACAGGCTCTGACTGTGTTAACCCTCTGACATTACCGGGAATTGAACAAGATCACAGTTAAAAATCGGTATCCTCTACCCCTGATACCTGAACTATTCCAAAATAGTGTCATCTTTACTAAACTTGATCTAAGAGGGGCCTATAACCTGATCCGCATCCGGGCCGAGCATGAGTGGAAGACAGCTTTTCGGACCCGATTCGGGCATTATGAATACTTGGTCATGCCCTTTGGACTCTGCAACGCCCCTGCGACCTTCCAACACCTGATTAATGATGTTCTCAGGGACTTTTTAGATGTGTTTGTGATCGCATACCTGGACAATATCTTGATCTTCTCGGAATCTCTTGATCTGCATCGAGAACATGTTTGCAGGGTGTTGGGTCGTCTCCGCTTACACAGACTTTATGCAAAGGCAGAGAAATGTGAGTTCAAGCAACAGAGCATCCAATTCCTGGGGTTAATAATTTCTCCAACTGGCATCAAAATGGATCCTCAGAAGGTATCTGCTGTTCTTGACTGGCCGGTACCCCTGGACAAGAAGGGAATTCAACGGTTTATCGGGTTTGCAAACTTTTATAGGAAGTTCATCAGGGGGTTCTCAGCCATAATTGCACCCATCACGCAGTTGACTAAACAGAATGCCCGTTTCTCCTGGAACCAGTCAGCCCAAGATGCTTTCGAGAATCTCAAGAGACTGTTTACCTCGGTCCCAATCCTCAGTCATCCTAAACCATCATTACGTTCATTTTGGAAGTTGACGCTTCTGAGATAGCGGTGGGTGCAATACTCTCACAATATAAAGGCAGCAAAGATTTAATGCATCCTGTGGGGTTCTTCTCCCATAAACTCTCCCCTGCAGAGAAGAACTACGATGTTGGTGACCAGGAGCTTCTCGCTATTAAGACTGCGCTGGAGGAGTGAAGGTACCTGTTGGAAGAACTATGCATCCAGTGAGTATTTGAGATCTGCTAAACGACTGAAGCCTCGGCAAGCCCGCTGGGCTCTGTTTTTCTCACATTTTTGTTTCCATATGAACTTACCGGCCAGGCTCAAAAAATATTAAACCGGATGCATTGTCACGAATGCATGACAACCCGAAGGACTTATCTACTCCTGACACCATCTTGCCCGCAAACAATTTCCTACTCCTGCAAACAGATCTACTCTCCCAGATTAAGGAAGCATCCTCTGAGTCATCTAGGCCTACAGGGACTACTCTGATAAACAGAGATGGATTGTTCTGGAAGGGGAGCCAAATTTTTGTTCCTGAGGAGGTTCGGGTCAAGGTCTTAACGCTTCTTCATGATCACCCACTGGCAGGTCACTTTGGGGTCCGCAAGACCCTGGAACTTGTGCAACGCACATTCTGGTGGCCCAATCTGAAAGACTTCTGCGAAAAATATGTCAGCTCCTGCCCTATCTGTACCCAGAATAAGACTTCTAGAAATCGAGCTTGGGGCCTGTTAAAACCTTTGCCTGTACCTGATAGACCCTGGAAAATGATTTCCATGGACTTTATTGTAGAGCTTCCATGTTCTGAGGGGTGTTCAGCCATCTTTGTGGTAGTGGACCGTTTAACCAAGATGGCCCATTTCCTTCCTTTAAGGGGAACTCCATCTGCCATCGAAACTGCCCGCATATTTGTCAAGGAAATCATCAGACTACATGGAGTCTCTGCAAATATAGTTTCTGATAGAGGGGTACAATTCACCTCACGTTTTTGGAGAGCCCTGTGTGAAACCCTGAAAATTGAACTGGCTTTGTCCTCGGCCTATCATCCTTAAACTAATGGGCAGACAGAGAGGACCAATCAGACCCTTGAACAGTACATCAGATGCTTTACATCCTTCACACAGGACGATTGGGTATCCCTGCTGCCCCTAGCAGAATTTGCTTACAACAATGCCAAACATTCAGCCACCGGTCAATCCCCTTTTTTCGCCAATTATGGCTTTCATTTAACCTTTCTACCTGATTTCCTTCCAGAATCCTCAGTTCTGGCAGTACAGAGTACAGTGGATTTCCTCAGCCACAACAACCAGATGTTGCAGGAAGCAGTGTCCAAGGCCCAGACGGACAGCAAGAGAGTCTTCGATCGAAGAAGAAGAGGGGAGTTGAAGTTACAACTTGGTGATCAGGTATGGCTTTCTACCAGTAATATCAAGTTAGCATGTCCGTCTAAGAAGTTGGCACCTAGATTTATGGGACCTTTTCTGGTTAGGAGGAGAATTAATGAAGTATCTTATGAACTGACCTTGCCTGATTCTCTCAAGATTCACCCGGTATTTCATGTGTCTCTGCTTAAACCTGCTGTACCTGATCCCTTCCCTGGTAGAGGAACTAGACCTCCTGAACCTATCTTAGTAGATGGTAGTGAAGAATTTGAGGTTGAGGCTATTCTTGACTGTAGAAGAAGACAAGGACAAAACCAATTCCTGATTAAATGGAAAGGTTACGTCCCAGAGAGTAACTCATGGGAACCAGACAGCAATGCCCTTGCCAGGCGATTAGTTCGCACCTATTTCTCTACCCACCCTGAGAAAAGAAGGCTTATGGGCATCCGGAGGCTGCCCTTTGGGGGGGGCAATGTCAGGGACCTGTCAGCACCAGACCTGGACGTTTGCATGCGCCTATGCGCCGGCGCGCCCCTGTTCAGACAATGCAACAACCTTCTGCTGTTACCAGGCATCAGCACGGCGCTCGAGCGTGTGTGCGCGTGCGTGGGCATGCGCGCATTCGCGTTAGCGCAGTTTTGGCGCCAAGGAGCGCATAAGAATCCTCCTGTTGCAGGGGTGCGTTGCTGCTTCGTCTCAGCTCTGTGATTCTGTGAAACCTGATTGATCATTTACCTCTTTTGACCCGGCTTGTCTGACCATCCATCCCACTCCAACCCGACCCAGCCTGCCTGACTCTTTTGCTGCTTCCACTAATATCGTTGCCGACCTCTACCTGCCTACCGACTCTGCCTCTGCCTGCCGTTTTAGCCTGTCTTGTTTACCTGCTGACCCGGACTGTCTGACCCTGCTAGTGCCTGCTGTTTGCTTCCTTGCTGTTGCACCTTCAGCTCCAGCTCCAGTGATCTCTGCATCTCCAGTGTTACAGCCTGCTGCTTTTGGTTACCACCTTACCTGCAGTCCAGCCATCCCTGGAGGGATCTCCACCCTGCTCCAGCATCAGAGACTCTACTTCAACAGGCACTCCTACCCCACTGTGCTCAGGAGACCACTGTCTCCACTCCAGTGCCTCCTGAACCAGCGTTGTATGAGAGGTCTTCTCCTACAAGTCAGGCTCTACTACCAGGTACCTAACAGATACAAAGCCACCAGACATCCATGACTGAGAGGTATCGGAAGCTGCTGATCTTCTCAGGACGAATACCAAGGCCTGAGGGAGAAGAAGAATTTGAGAGTTGGATGGACCAGGCAACACAAGCCCTAGAGGATTGGAATGTCCCAGGACATTTATGAAGACGGCGGATCAGTGAGAGCTTGTTAAGTCCAGCAGCTGATGTTATCAGAAGTTTAAAGAGAGGGAAACCAGACTGCAATGCCAAAGACTATATCAAGGCTCTCTATGCTGTGTATGGAAGGGTGGAAAAGTTATCTGACCTGATGTATCAGTTTGAGCATACTAATCAGAAGAAGGGAGAAAAACTGTCAGCCTACATTGTCCGCATAGACCAAATCTTGCATCAAATCATCATGAAAAGAGGTGTCGACCCCAAGCAGGAGGATAAAGTCAGACTAGAACGAACTTTACAAGGGGCTAGACCAAACCATCCCATTGCTCTTCGATTACTCCTTAAAGGCACCAACGAGGCTCTTTCTTATCCAGAACTGATGGGACTAGTGCGTAAAGAGGAGGCCATCCTGGAAGAAAAGGACAGAGGCCCGGCTGGTCACTGGCACTTCCCAGAAGAAAGAGAGCTTTGCTGCACAGTTAGTTTCAGTGGGGAGTGAAGAAGAGGAAAGTGAAGAAGAATATAAATGGGAAGAACACTGCAAGACGTCAATGGTGAAACCCACCTCAGGGCCCATCTGGGCTAAACCAGTCAAGGGTAGACCCCAGGCTAAAGCCCAATTGCAACAAACTCTGTTACGAGTAATGGGGCACAAGCTAAGAGTCCGAACAACCAGGTGGACACTCAGAGGTGTTACCAGTGCAGGGAACTTGGACATTACAGAGTCAAATGTCCACAGAGGGGTCCAAATGCTGAACTGTTAGGAGAATTAGTGAAAATGTTGAAGACCCTTTTGAAAGAAGAGCTGGCGGGAAACTCCCGGGGGTCTTAGTGAAGGAGCCAGCTGAGAACCCCGCTGAACAACAGAGCTCCAAGAAGCAGAAAGGAGAGGTGGTGAAAGAAAGGACAAGGAAGAAGGGAGAGTCCCAGGACCGCAGACGGACAAGTAACCCTACACCGGGGTCGAGGAGCTGAGTGCAGAAAGTCAATGCTACACCAGTCTCTAAGGCCACGGCCAGGTACTCGCAGACTGTCCATGAGAAGGCCCGCCCAGAGGGCATTGCTCAAGGGAACTCCACTGCATCGCCCAGGATTAATGACCGGAATCCTAAGAGTACCAAAAAAAGGAGGAGAGATAACTCTATCAACACTAAGGGGGATTTGGAGAGTTGTCCGGAGAGACTAGTGGGACCTTCCCCCCTTGTGTCAGTGCAAATAGAAGGGGTGTATACTAAGGCTCTGTTAGACACGGGGGCACAAGTTACACTGTTGTACTGAGATTTCTACGACAAGCACTTAAGGCACATCCCCATATGCAAGTTGGAGAAGCTAGAGATTTGGGGAATCAGGACCACCAGGTGTCAATATGATGGCTACATTCCCATCAGAATCTCCTTTGGGCCCGCAGTTGTTGGCAGGGAAGAGACTTTTGACACAGTGGTAGTGGTGTGCCCCAGACTGGGGTACTGGGAGCTGGGCGAAATTCCATATTGATGGGAACAAACACGGATCTATTAAGAAGACTGTTGTCCTCTGTGCTGAGTGAAGATGGGTCCACCCCCAATAAGGTTCATCCACAGCTACGACAAGCTTGTCGATGGGTGGTGAGAGAGAAGAGAGCTCCGAGAGGAGAAGTAGGGCGGCTATAGAAACTGGAAGCCCGGAAAAGAACTGTATGGCTGGGAGAGGTTGCTCAGGTGAAAGCCACTGTCAAATTACCATGGGATCAGCCAGGTCCATTTGTAGTACTGGAAACAAACGAAAGGGCCCGAGCCATGGGATTGGAGATGGTTCCTGAGCTGGTCCCCACCCGAGACTTGCGCAAAACAGGAAGAGAGTACCCATCCAACTGAAGAATGTGACTGACCAACCAATAACACTGGAGGCTCGGATGTTAGTGGTGCAGGGTGCTGCCACCCCCGTCCTTCCAGAAGAAGCAAAGAGTGAGGCGAATATCCAGGGTCTACAGAAAGCGCTTCAATACTGTTCAGATAATCTGCCCCCCATCCTGGCAAGAAAGGGCAAAGATCCAACTGAAGAGATGGGAGAAGCTGTTCGCCAAAGATGACTTTGATGTTGGATGCTCACGGAGTGCTAAACACAGAATTCGTCTTCAGGAGGATAAACCGTTCCATGGGAGGGCCCGGAGAGTACCGCTCAGTGACTTGGAAGACTTAAGAGAACAACTGGCTGAGTTGAAGAAGTCAGGGGTAATTCAAGAGTCTCGGAGCCCCTATGCTTCCCCGATCATGGTTGTGAGAAAGAAAAATGGGTGCCTTCGCATGTGTATTGACTACCGCACTCTGAATCGATGCACCATTCCCGATCAATACACCACCCCTCGCATTGAAGATGCTTTTCAGTGCCTCACCGGGGCCAAGTGATTCAGTGTGTTGGATCTGAAGAGTGGGTACTACCAAATCCCCATGCATTTGGAAGACCAAAAGAAGACAGCGTTTATATGCCCGTTGGGTTTCTATGAGTTAAGTTGAATGCCTCAGGGTTTGTTGGGGGCCCCTGCAATGTTCCAACGCCTTTTGGAGAAGACAGTCGGGGATATGAATCTTGTGGAAGTCCTGGTGTACCTTGATGACATTATCGTGTTTGGGAGAACCCTGGAGGAGCATGAGGCTCGATTGGAGAAGGTGTTCTCTTGGCTCCATGAAGAGGGACTGAAGCTGTCACTAGAGAAGTGTCAATTCTATCGGACTTCTGTCACATACTTGGGACATGTGGTCTCAGCAGGAGGAATTGCCACTGACCCACATAAGTTGGAAGCTGTCACTAGTTGGCCCCGACCGAGAACAGTGATTGAATTGATATCCTTCCTGGGGTTCTGCTCCTACTACCGAAGATTTGTGGAAAACTTTGCCACGATTGCTCGAACCCTGAATGAATAAATGATTTGTAAAGCGCTGCAAATGCGAACTGAATCACCTCAAGACGCTAGAATGAGGTATTGAATAAGATCACGGGGGAAGGTGAAGAAGATTCGCCAGAATGGAGAGTCCGTGCAGAGTCAGTGGACTCACGCATGCGAGGAAGCATTTCGGAAGTTAAAGAAGAACCTCACAGAGGCCCCAGTCTTGGCTTACACTGACCCGAGTTTACCCTATGAGTTACACCTGGATGCGAGCAGAGATGGTTTAGGAGGAGTGCTGTACCAACATCAGGTGGGAAAGTTGAGGCCCATAGCCTATGTGAGTAGGAGTCTCACTCCATCGGAAAAGAACTACCCTCAAGTGGGCGGTGGTCGACAAGTTAAGAGATTACTTGTATGGAGCCGAGTTCACTGTGAAGACGGACAACAACCCTTTAACCTACGTCTTGACGACAGCCAAACTGGATGCCATGGGACACAGGTGGATAGCAGCATTGGCCGAGAGTTGGAAACTGAGATGCGAATGCATTATCTCATAGACCTCACCGACAGGAGGAAGAACCAGCAGAATGGGCCTGTGTAACTGAAGAAGGGGTACGAGCTCTGTGTCAGGGTCTGGACAAAAGGGAGAGAGGAGGAGTGTCTGCAGAATACCTAGGAGTTCATCCATCCGGCATTTCTAGACGTTATTGTGGACTGACTCAAGTGAGTGGAGAAGGCCTGCCGCAATTGTCAAAAGGAGACCTAAAAAGGACCAGGAGGAAGATCCATTAGGCCAACTAGTAATGCAGGCATTAAAGAATCAAGACCCAAAGTTGCTACTAAAGAGTTGTGAGCCAGGGGCGAAGACTTTGCACAGAGAATGGGAACGAATGAGACTCAGAAATTGAGTATTATATCAATGTTGCCTCACTGAAAACAATTAAGAGAGGTGGCAGCTGTTCCTTCCAGAGAAACATTGTGCCACTGTTCTAGCATCCCTTCATGATGAACATGGTCACCTGGGAACAGAAAGAACTTTTTGATTGTTAGGGATAGGTTTTACTGGCCCAGTCTCCGAAAGGAAGTTGAGAATTACTGTCAATCTTGCTTCACATGTATTCAGAGGAAGACTTTACCAGTGAGGGCAGCCTCTATGGGTCATTTACAGAGCCAAGAACCCCTGGAGTTGGTGTGCAACTGTGCATTGACTTTTTGTGCTTGGAGCCCGATACAGGTGGAAGAAGTAATATCTTGGTGGTAACGGATCACTTCACCCGTTATGCACAAGCCTATCCCACGAAAGATCAGAAGGCTAGTACCGTCGCCAAAGTGCTTGTGGAGAAGTTCTTTGTGCATTATAGATTACCAGTGAGGGTCCATTGGGACCAAGGAAGGGACTTTGAGAGTCAGTTAGTACATGAGCTGTGTATCCTTTTGGGCATCAAAAAGTCTCGCATGACATCCTATCACCCTCAAGGTGATCCTCAACCAGAGCGATTCAATAGGACTTTTCTGAACATGTTAGGAATTCTGGCGCCAGACAAGAAGCAACACTGGGAAAATCATATAGCAGCATTGGACCATGCATACAACTGTACTGAGAGTGATGTCCCTGGATACTCGCCATACAGGTTGATGTTTGGGAGAGAGGCCCGGCTTCCCACTGACTTGGCTTTTGGCACGTCTTTGGATGATGTTTCTCTTACCTCACACAGAGGGTATGTGAGCAGACTAAGGAAAAATCTGAGACAAGCCTATAAACAAGCAGTAGAGCATGCTGCTGCAAGGGAGTCCCGAAAAAAAAGGAACTACGATGCCAGGGTAAAGATCCAAGACCTGCAGCCAGGGGACCGAGTGCTATTGAAGAATTTGGGCGTACCAGGGAAACACAAGTTGGCAGACAGATGGAGATCACAACCCTATGTTGTGTGTAAACGGGTCCCTGGGCTGCCGGTGTTTCAGATCCGACCAGAAGGAGAGACTGGCCCAAAGAAGATGTGGCATCGGAATCATTTGTTACCTCTGTCTGATGCAGTGAGGGTTCCGGCAGACTCTCAGATGTCGCCTTAAAGGTCAACCTCAGCCTGTACACAGTCGCAAAAGACGAGGTTAATGAGAATCAATGAGAGTGATGAATTTGAAGACGATTATGGACATGCAGAACCCTTTAGTCCAGTGTCATCGTCAGTGAAGAGACAGATAGAAGAAGAAGAAGACGTAGTGTTGGTACCTGCGGAGTTCTGTGAGCAGGAGGAGAACCTAATGTGCAGTCCAGCTGAACAAGAAAAGCAGAGAAAAGGGACTAGGAGGTCTCTTGAGCAGGAGCTCAAGGAATCAGAGGAAAAATGGTGAAGTGACAGATGCTGGAGCTGAAACAATGATCTCTGAGGAACAGATTGGAGACTTGATAGACTTTCTTAGCGAAGTACTGTTGACCCCAGAAATTGAGGAGCTAGGAAAGGACTTTACCATTGAAGTTCAGGACCCGCCCATCAATGTTGATGTCCAAGTGGAAGACCAAGACAGAGTTAAAGACTCACCCCAGCATGATGAGGGTCCTGTACCAAGGACCTTGAGGCTGAAAGTGCTGCCGCCACAGAGACTTATGTAGGATATGTTGGGAGAGAGCTCTGAAGAGTAGGTCCCCACAGTTATAAGATCCGATCCCAGGGCTATGTCCTCCACTGTCAATTGGAAATTGAACAAATCCACCATAACCTCTGACACTGAAGGATGGGACACGTCAATTGCCCTGGCCTTTTCAAAAGTGGGTTGTGAACTTACAGAAGAAGTGCATAGTTTGATTAGAGAGAGTACAGAATTATGTAGTTATTTGTCCAGCCTGAAGTGGGATTAGGTTTATAACCTGTGTCATGTTTCCAGACTGTTGGATTCTATCTTTGGGGACCAAAGACTTAAAGCAGGGGGAGTATGTAGCGCTGGTATTTTTGCCTTATAATGCCATGTAATGTTAAACTATGAATAATATCATGAATTGGTATTTGGCTCCCTCTAGCGGTATAAATGTGAAAGAGACTTTGCTTATTTTCACACAAGGAAATTGACAGAGCCTGACAGGAAGTGACATAATGTTTACCTTGTGAAAGGATTCACCTACCCACAATGCTCACTCACCTACCCATGAACACTAAGTGGTAGAACTGCATGCTGGGTAGGTAATAAAAGGACCAGCACGGCCATTTTTCTCGCTCTTCTGGACGCGTGGCCTGCCTGCAAGGATCAGTGAGGAGGTGTTTCAGAGAGTGCGGCCTACATTGTGAGGAGCGGAACAACCAGCGACTCTGCCTTACACCTATGTGCTGGAGAAGCAGTGGGATCGGATGGATCCAGAGATGCCTGACGGAGCTATCTGAGGGTCCCGGTCATCTTGCAAAGCGGAGCAGCGTGACGGAGCTGGCTGGTAGCAGGACTGAGACAACCGGAGTGGAGGTTTACAACTTTTCCAGGCCTGGTGTGGTGAGAGGGCTATCGCTGTCAGAGAGGTTACCTGGTTGGGCGCTGGTGTGTTGGTGCTCGTGTCTCTGTGCATGCTGGGGCGCGTGTTCCTGTCTGGTCTGACCGGCCGTGACGTGCAGGGTGGCGTGCGTGCGTCCGCACTAGCGTGCGTTCGTCTATGGGCGTTACCGCGGGCGTGCCCGGTGGTGTTGGCGTGCACGCCGGTGTCGGGGGTGCGCTCGGGCGCGTGCGGGGGCGCGGGGCGCTTTGGCGAATCGGGGCGTGCACGAGCACGGCGCTTTGGCGCCAATCAGCTTATTTAAGTCTGCCTCTATCCCTGTTCGGTGCTGCCTGATCAACAGCTCTGTGTCTAGTTCCGTGATCCTCTCTGTGTTCCTGTATCTCTGTAGTTTGACCCGTTGTGACCCGCCTTGCCTTTGGACCTCCCTTGATTGCTGCCTGAACCCGACCCCGGCTTGTTTGACCTTGTTTCTGCCTGCTCCCTTTGTACCGTTGCTGCCAGCCCGCTACCGACCTCTGCCTGTGTGTGACCAGCCTGATAAGCTCCTGCTCAGCATCAGTTCCAGCATTTCTGAAGCTCTACCGGTTGCTTGTAAGACCACCCTGCTCCAGGATCCTAACATCAGGCCCTCATACCACTCCGCATTCGCGGGCCTCCTGTTTACTCTATCAGGGGCCCCGAATCGGATACGTAAGGGAGTCTACCCTCTGCCCAAGCGGACTCACCTGTCTGGTAAGTGTGGGACCTGACAGTATCAGTGTCAGGGTACCATTGGCGCCGGACCTGGGCATCGGCGCGCGCCTATGCGCCGGCACGCTCCGTTACACACATTTCAGCAAAACCTTGTTGTTTCCGGGCATCAGCGCGGCGCTAGGGCGCGCGGGTACGCGCGTGTGTGCACGTGCGCGCGTACGGGCGTGCGCACGTTCGCGATAGCGCCGGTTTGGCGCCAAAGTGCACATAAAAGTCCTCCTGTGCCTCTGGCACATTGCTGCTTCATCTCAGCTTCGTGATTCGTGTTAACCTGAACCTGATTGTTGTTACCCATCTGACCCGGCTTGTTTGACTATCCGTCCTGCTCCTATGCCTGCCTGACTACTCTTCTACTACCTGCCTGATACCGTTGCCAACCTCTGCCTGCCTACCGACTCTGCCTCTGCCTGCTGTTTGCCTGTCTCATATCCCTGCCGACCCGGACCGTCTGACCCTGCTTGTGCCTGCTGTTTTCCTTGCTGTTGCACCTTCAGCTTCAGCTCCAGTGATCTCTGCATCTACAAGTGTTCCAGCTTGCGGCCTCCAGTCTCTACCTGATCTGCAGTCCAGCCATCCCTGTGGGATCTCTCATCACTTCAGCACCAGAGACTCCGCTCTACAGGCACTCCTACCCCACTGTGCTCAGGAGACCACTGTCCCCACTCCAGTGGCTCCTAAACCAACGTTGTATGAGAGGTCTTCTCCTACAAGTCAGGCTCTACTACCAGGTACCTAACAGTACGAAGCAGCCATGTCTGAGCCTGCAGGAGATACCTCTCCAATGAAGGAGATATGCACACACCTGGCGGCCCTCACCCAAGCAGTGCAAGCCCTTCAGGATAATTATAACAGACTGGAAGGACAAGTTCAGAATCTGGCAGGGTCTAACCCTTCTGCCTCTTCTTCAGCTGCTGCTCCAACACAGACCCAGTTTCAGGGCCTTCAGTTGTGATGCTTCCGCCTGAACCACGGGTCCCCATTCCTGAAAGATTCTCCAGAGACCGGGCTAAGTTTCGGGCCTTCCGCAATGCTTGCCAGCTCTTCTTTGCCTTACAGCCCAGAACCTTTTCACTGGAAGCCACTAAAGTTGGATTTGTAATTTCCCTCCTGCAAGGGGAACCACAGACCTGGGCACATTGTTTACTTGAAGGGGACTCTGCTCTAACTCAATCTTTATCCACCTTCTTCGAAGCCATGGCACAATTGTATGAGGACCCTCAACAGACTGCCTCAGCCGAATCTGCTCTGTTCGCACTCCAACAAGGCCGCAGACCTGCGGAGGACTATGTTACTGAATTCAGACGTTGGAGCGCGGACACACAGTGGAATGACGCGGCTCTGCGTCACCAGTTCTGTATTGGACTGTCTGAAAGTTTGAAAGATGAACTTGCTCGAGTAGGTATTCCACATACCTTGGAGGCCTTGATCACCCTAACCATTCAGATCGATCGTCGCCTCCAAGAACGCCGATCTGAATGATCAGTTCAACCAAACTGCCCGACCTGGATGACAGCCCGAGCTCCGATGCCTGCAACACGCTACTTACCTGCACCCAGTCCAAATTCAGTCAATACCACACCAGATACCTCCGAACCAATGCAGCTGGGTCTGATGCGACCTGCCCTGTCTTCCAAAGAACGTGCCCGACGTCGGCAATTAAATCTGTGTCTTTACTGTGGAGGAACCGGGCATTTTGTCCATAATTGCCCAGTCAGAATAAGTAAGTGTCCATCTCCTATACTTACCAGTCTTTCTGCTTTATCTACAAATTCTACCCATCTTGCCATTCCTCTCTCGTTACAGCTCCAAGAAAGGACACTCCAAGTCAACGCAATTATTGACTCCGGGGTGTGCAGCTGCTTTATAGACTTAAACTTTGCCAATCAGCACAACATCCCTTTACAGACTAAAACCCATGGACTTTCTGTCTTTCTAGCCGATGGCTCTCGTATCAGATCCGGACAAGTGACACAAGAGACTCTGCCATTATCCACTACAATTGATTCTCAACACAAGGAATTGTTGATCCTGGACGCCATCACCTCCCCTATGTTTCCCATTATCCTGGGCATTCCCTGGCTACGGGCCCACAACCCACACATCCATTGGGCCTCTGGAGAAGTAACATTTCTGTCATCTTACTGCCAGGAACACTGTTTGGCGAAAGATTTGGATTCCCAAGCTACCTTGCTTTGCCTGGACTCCGACCAGAAAAATTGTCAGGTCATTCCCAAACATTATCATGACTACATTGATGTCTTTAGCAAAAAGGGGGCAGATTCTCTTCCACCTCATCGCCCCTACGATTGCCCCATCAAATTGCTGCCAGGATCCGAAATTCCCTTCGGACGTATCTTTCCCCTATCTGAGAAAGAACAAGAAGTGTTGAAAACTTACATAGATGAAAACCTGGCCAAAGGATTCATTCGCCATTCTACTTCTCCAGCAGGTGCGGGAATATTTTTTGTTGCTAAAAAAGACAAATCTCTCCGCCCGTGTATTGACTACCGAGAACTGAATAAGATCACGGTCAAAAATCGGTATCCCCTACCCTTGATACCCGAACTGTTCCAGAAATTAAGGACTGCCGTCATTTTTACTAAGCTTGATCTAAGAGGGGCCTATAATCTGATCCGCATTCGGGCCGGGCATGAGTGGAAAACAGCTTTTCGGACCCGATTCGGGCATTGTGAATATTTAGGCATGCCTTTTTGACTCTGCAATGCCCCTGCGACCTTTCAAAACCTGATTAATGATGTGCTTAGAGACTTCCTAGACCTGTTTGTGATCGCATATCTAGACGATATTTTGATCTTTTCAGAATCCCTGGATCTCCATCGAAAACATGTTTGCCAAGTGTTGGGTCGTCTCCGCTTACACAGACTTTATGCAAAAGTGGAGAAATGCGAGTTTGAGCAAGAAAGCATTCAGTTCTTGGGCTTGATAATCTCCTCAACTGGCATCAGGATGGACCCACAGAAGGTTTCTGCCGTTCTGGACTGGCCGGTACCCCTAGACAAGAAGGGGGTTCAATGATTCATCGGGTTCGCAAATTTCTACAGGAAGTTTATCAGGGGTTTTTCTGCAATAATCGCACCAATCACACAACTGACCAAACAGAATACCCGTTTTTCCTGGAATCACCTAGCCCAAGAGGCTTTTGAGAACCTCAAGAGACTATTCACCTCAGCACCTATCCTCAGTCACCCTGAACCATCCTTGCCATTCATTTTAGAAGTGGACGCTTCAGAGATAGCGGTCGGTGCGATACTCTCGCAACGAAAGGGCAGTAAAGACGATATGCATCCTGTGGGGTTCTTCTCCCGAAAACTCTCCTCTGCGGAGAGGAACTATGATGTTGGAGATCGGGAGCTTCTTGCCATCAAGACTGCATTAGAGGAGTGGAGGTACCTGTTGGAGGGGGCTGTGCATCCAGTACTAATTTATACTGATCACAAAAATTTAGAATATTTACGATCTGCTAAAAGGCTAAAACCCCGGCAAGCCCGCTGGGCGCTGTTTTTCTCACGCTTTTCCTTCCACATTACTTATCGGCCAGGTTCAAAAAATGTCAAACCAGACGCATTATCACGAATGCATGACAACCCAAAGGACTTATCTGCTCCGGACACCATTTTACCTGCAAACAATTTTCTGCTCATACAAACTGATTTTCTCTCCCAGATTAAGGAAGCATCCTCTGAATAAGCCAGACCCACAGGGATTACCTTAAGTAACAAAGACTGACTGTTCTGGAAAGGGAGCCAAATTTTTGTTCCTGAGGAGGTTCGGGTCAAGGTCTTAGCACTCCTTCACGATCACCCGCTGGCAGGTCACTTTGGGGTTCGTAAAACCCTGGAATTGGTACAGCGTACCTTCTGGTGGCCCAATTTAAAGGACTTTTGCGAGAAGTATGTCAGCTCCTGCCCCATCTGTACCCAGAATAAAACTTCCAGGAGTCGAGCTTGGGGCCTGTTAAAACCTTTACCGGTACCCGATAGGCCTTGGAAAATGATATCCATGGACTTTATTGTAGAGCTTCTATGTTCTGAGGGGTGTTCTGCTATCTTTGTGGTAGTTGACCGTTTTACCAAAATGGCCCATTTTCTTCCATTAAGAGGAACTCCGTCAGCTATTGAAACGGCTCACATCTTCATCAAGGAGATCATTAGACTTCACGGAATCCCTGTAAACATAACCTCTGACAGAGGGGTACAATTTACCTCACGCTTCTGGAGAGCCCTGTGTAAGTCTTTAAAAATCAAGCTGGCCTTGTCTTCGGCCTATCACCCTCAGACCAACAGTCAGACAGAGAGGACCAATCAGACTCTTGAACAGTATATCAGATGTTTTACTTCCTTCTCACAAGATGATTGGGTATCCTTGCTGCCCTTGGCAGAATTTGCCTACAATAATGCCAAACATTCAGCCACCGGTCAATCCCCCTTTTTCGCTAATTATGGTTTCAATCTAACCTTTTTACCCGATTTCCTTTCAGAGTCCTCAGTTCCAGCAGTACAGAGTACGGTAGACTTCATCAATCATAACAACCAGATGTTGCAGGAAGCAGTATCCAAGGCTCAGGCGGACAGCAAGAGGATCTTTGACCGGAGGAGAAGAAGGGAATTGAAGCTTCAGCTTGGCGATCAGGTATGGCTTTCTACAAGTAATATCAAACTAGCATGTCCTTCTAAGAAGTTGGCACCTAGGTTTATGGGACCTTTTCCGGTTAAAAGGAAGATCAATGAAGTTTCGTATGAACTGACTTTGCCTGACTCTCTTAAAATACACCCCGTGTTTCATGTGTCATTGCTCAAACCTGCTGTACCTGATCCCTTTCCCGGTAGAGGAACTGGACCTCCTGAACCTATTGTGGTTGATGGCAATGAGGAATTTGAGGTTGAGACTATCCTTGATTGCAGGAAAAGACAAGGGCAGATCCAGTTCCTAATCAAGTGGAAAGGCTACGGCCCAGAAAGTAATTCATGGGAACCAGATAGTAATGTGCATGCTAGGCGTTTAGTTCGAGCCTATTTTTCTAACCATCCTAAAAAAAAAGGCTTTTGGCCACCCGGAGGTTGCCCCTTGGGGGGGGCAATGTCAAGCTACCATTGGCGCCGGACCTGGGCGTCGGCGCGCGCCTATGCGCCGGCGCGCTCCGTTACACACATTTCAGCAAAACCTTGTTGTTCCCGGGCGTCAGCGTGGCGCTAGGGCGCGCGCGGGTACGCGACGCTTGGGCGCGCGCGCGTGTGCACGTGCGCGCGTACGGGCATGCGCGCGTTCACGATAGCGCCGGTTTGGCGCCAAAGTGCACATAAAAGTCCTCCTGTGCCTCTGGCACATTGCTGCTTCGTCTCAGCTTCGTGATTCGTGTTAACCTGAACCTGATTGTTGTTACCCATCTGACCCGGCTTGTTTGACTATCCGTCCTGCTCCTATCCGACCCGGCCTGCCTGACTACTCTTCTACTACCTGCCTGATACCGTTGCCAACCTCTGCCTGCCTACCGACTCTGCCTCTGCCTGCTGTTTGCCTGTCTCATATCCCTGCCGACCCAGACCGTCTGACCCTGCTTGTGCCTGCTGTTGTCCTTGCTGTTGCACCTTCAGCTTCAGCTCCAGTGATCTCTGCATCTACAAGTGTTCCAGCTTGCGGCCTCCAGTCTCTACCTGATCTGCAGTCCAGCCATCCCTGTGGGATCTCTCATCACTTCAGCACCAGAGACTCCACTCTACAGGCACTCCTACCCCACTGTGCTCAGGAGACCACTGTCCCCACTCCAGTGGCTCCTGAACCAGCGTTGTATGAGAGGTCTTCTCCTACAAGTCAGGCTCTACTACCAGGTACCTAACAATCAGGCAGCCATGACTGAGTCCGGGCAGGGGGCCTCCCCCAAGGATGAACTTTGCAGGCACCTAGCGGGCCTCACCCAAGCCGTCAAAAGCTTACAGGAGGGCTATACCAGACTGGAAGGACAGGTCCAGGCCCTCTCAGCCTCCCCTCCGGGAGCAGCACCTGCTAATCCTGCCTCAGCGCCCTCTGTAGTAATGCTCCCACCAGAGCCCAGGGTGCCTACACCTGAAAATTTCTCCGGAGAACGTTGCAAGTTCCGGGCGTTCCGCAACGCATGCGAACTTTATTTTGCTTTACAACCCCGTACGTTTTCCTTGGAGGCCACCAAAGTGGGGTTCGTCATATCTCTGTTGTCCGGCGAGCCTCAGACCTGGGCCCACCACCTGCTGGAGCAAAAGGCCAGATCTCTAGATTTCTTGAATGACTTTTTTTTTTCTTTCCAGAATCATGTTTATTGTCAGTAAAAGTCAAGTTATACAGAAGCATAACAAAATAAAGGTACATAAGATTGTTTTGGTGTATAATATGTGATACAATGAACATCTTATTCAGTACTATACAGCATGTTCAACTGTGCTATCAATAAACCAAAGTATGATATAACCGTGAATAACTATACTCCAGTAATAAACGTTGAAACAGGAAGGTCTGTGCCTAGAGGCTATTCAGTGAATATGTGTTATTTTGGATACCTTGAAAGGTCTTTGTATGATTGGTGTGGTGACCCCGAGCATTGTGTAATTAAATCCATCGGGGAGATTGTAAGTTATCGATTATCTCAGGTCGGCACCCTATGAAGGACGTGGATAAAGTTACATGGCCGTCAGGTGTGAGCGAAGATATTTGTGGGTCCGCTCCGTCGTGCGTTCAATTGTCAATTATTAGTGTGGGGTCCTGGGGATGTCTTTGTGTGAAGTGCTACTTTTTAGTGTAATTTGCCTCTGGTCGTGTTAACGTGTGATAGGATTGCGGTCACCGGACCACAAGCAATCCTAATCTTAGTTGGGTAGGGAGGATGGAATTTCGTATCGGGAGGGGATGGGGTGATTAGTAGGTTAGAAATATTAGGTAGGAGAGGAAGGATTAGAGCGGGTTTGGGCTGCTTATTATGACTTTGTTGTCTGCAAGAAGAGTCCCAAGAAGGTAAAGGGGTGTCGAGGAGTAGGGTGGAATATAAGAGGGGGGGAGAGTATAGGTGTAAGAAGGGTAAGAAAAGAAAAAGAGTATAGTGAGTATAGTGAGTCCTCCTCCGACAGAGTCCCAGATGTTAGTATAAGATCTTAGGACAAGAGATCCTTATATTCGGCTGTCGTTTGGAAATGTTGCCAGCATGACCAAATAGTTCTGAATTTGGCGGATGTATCTTTGGCTTGGTGGATCAGTTCCTCCATTTCGGCTACTTTAGATATTCGTTTGAGCCAATCTGCTATAGTTGGGGGTTTAGAAGATTTCCAGAGAGTCGGGATGCACATTTTTGCCACATTTATCATATGTAGTGCAAGAGAGCGGTGATAGTCTTTTTTGGGATAGAGGAGTGGTGTAACAACATTTGGGCAGGGGTGAATTCAATCTGATAGGTGGTAATATTAGTGGTAATACGTTGGACTTCTATCCAGAAGGGTTGAATGAGTGGGCACGACCACCATAAATGGACCATGGAACCCTCTGCCTCTGAACATCTCCAGCAGGTGGAAGGGATAGAGGGGGACATTTTGTGGAGTTTAAGGGGGGTTTTGTACCATTTAGAAAAGATCTTGAATCCGTTTTCTTGTGCTGACACGTTAATCGAACCTTTGTGTATGTAGGAGTATATGTTTTCCCATTCTTGGTTTGACAGATCTAAATCTAATTCTCTTTCCCAAGCGCGAGTGGCTATGTTGGATTTGGGGGTGTGGTCCGAGAAAAGGAGAGCATAGATTTCTGAGATCACATGTCTCTGTGGTTCTGTCTTGGAGCACATAACTTCAAAAGGTGTAAGTTGCCTGGAGTAATCGGTATTGTTGGGGGGGTGGTCAAGAAAGTGCCGTATTTGATTATATATCCAAGGCGGAAAGGGTTTTCCAGACATGTGTGTGGGCAAGTTTGTAATAGCTAGGAAGGTTTTTCCGGAAAAGAAGTGTTTGCGCGTATATCGTCCTGGGGCCAGTATCCCTTAAGGAATGTAGTGGATAAACCCGGTGGGAAGTCTGCATTGTTTCGGATTGGTGTTAAAGGGCTTGGGATAGAGGAAATGTGGTGTTTTTGGCACATTGACTTGAATAAGTGAAGTGTGGAGGAGATCAATGGATGTTGTGAGCATGCCGGAGGAATCTGTCTTGAGGGAGTCCAAGGTAGTATTTTAACAGGGATCGGTGAGAATTCATGTTCGATTTGCGTCCAGGCTTTAGTGTGGGAGTGGACATTCCAGTCAACTATTCTGGACAATTGGCATGCCTTGTGGTATTTCGCAATGTCTGGGAGAGCTATTCCTCCTTTTAATTTGGGCAGAGAAAGTCTTTCAAAACTAAGCCTAGGACGGTTTTTCCCCCATATAAAATCGCTGCACGCCCTGCGGTATGATGCAAAGAAGGCTTGCGGTAATCTTATGGGGACTGTTTGCAAAACATATAGTATTCTTGGGAAAATGTTCATTTTAATTATTGATGTCCTCCCAAACCAGGAAAAGAGTCCCATTGACCAGGACTTAAGGTCTTTTTGAATTTGTTGGAGGATCGGTATGTAGTTTTTGAGATAAAGGTCAGAAAGGTGGATCGGTATGCGGATCCCTAGGTAGGTAATCGCATCACGAGTCCACTTGAAGGGGAAGTTAGATTGACAGGATTCTAGGGTCTCTTTCTGTAAGGAAACGTTCAGGGCTTCGGATTTTGTGAAGTTGATTTGTAGGTTGGTCAGGAGGTTGAATGTATTAAGGTCCTTAAGTAAGTTGGGTAGTGTAATGTGGGGTTCAGTCAGAAACAAGAGAATGTCGTCTGCGAAAGCAGATAGCTTGTATGTAGTCTCTGATATGGAGACACCTTTGATGTCTGGATTAGATCAAAGACGTTGAAGGAGTGGTTCTAAGGTAAGGATGAATATTAACGGGGAAAGCGGGCATCCCTGACGTGTCCCATTTGACATGGAGAAGGCATTCGATAGGTGTCCATTAACACAGACCTGTGCGGTGGGGGATGCATAGAGGGCCATTATAAATTGTAACATACGGTCTTGTATACCGATCTTTTTAAGTACTTCCGCCATATAGTCCCATGCCACCCTATCGAATGCCTTCTCCGCGTCAAGCGACAAGAAGAACCCTTGCTATTGTTGTGAAGTTAACCATTTGTGTATATTGATCGCCTTGGTTGTGTTGTCTCTAGCCTCCCTGCCAGGTATAAAACCCACCTGGTCTAGTGAGATGAGGTTAGGCAGGAGAGGCAAAAGACGATTAGCTAATATCTTGGCGTATATTTTGAGATCAACATTCAATAAGGATATAGGGCGGTAGTTCGACACCTTTGATGCATCTTTATTGGGCTTAGGTATTACAGTTATATGTGCCGTTAGTAGGTCTCTAGGTGGGGGATTATCTGAGGACAGGGAGTTGAACGCCTGCAGGAAATGTGGTTTGAGGGTTTCAGTGTAAGTTTTGTAATATCCGGTCGTTAGACCGTCTGGGCTGGGGCTCTTACCAGTCTTCAGTTGTTTTAGAACCACGTCCATTTCAGCTGGGGATATGGGTTGTTCCAGATCGGCTGCTTCATCAGTAGATATGTGCTTAGGACAATATTTCGTGAGAAAGTCCTGGATGGCTTTTGTTCTGTGGTTGTCTATCCTCTGTGTGTTGGGGGTATGTAGGTTGTACAGCTGGGAATAATAGTGTACAAATTGCCCGGCTATTTGATCATTGGAAACTAATCGTTTCCCAGTAGCGTCCATTATTGAGTGGATCGTTGTTTTTGCTTTTTTGGTCCGGAGAGCTCTTGCCAAGATTTTGCCTGATTTATTGCCGTACTCATAGAATATTTTTTGGGAGAGTATATAATTGCGTTTTGTTTGCTTGTTAAGGGCCTCTAAGAGGTCAGATCTAGCTTGGAGCAGTACCGGGAGAGATGTCACTGCTAGGGAGGTTTTGTGTGCTCTTTCCAAGGATTGTATCCGGGAAGTCAATGTATTTATGTGTTCCTGTCTTTCCTTCCTACGTTTGGCTGAGAGTGCGATTAGTTCTCCTCGAATGGTGCTTTTATGTGCTTCCCATCTCATCATAGGTGAGATATCAGGGGAGTCATTTTCCCTAAAGTAAAGTAAGAGGCGTTCTTGTATGGATGTCATGGTTGCGGTATCCGTGAGAAGCGAGGGATCCAGGCGCCAAATATGGGGTTGGGGATTAGTGTTTGAGAATGCTAGCGTCATGGATATTGGGTGATGATCCGAAAGATACATGGGGTCAATGGTGGTTGTCATGAGCATCGGCAGGTCCCTTTGCGAAAGGAATAGATAGTCTAGTCGAGAGTATCTGTTGTGGGGGGTCGAGTAAAATATGAAATCTTTCTCGTTCGGGTGAAGTGTACGCCAGGAGTCGTGTAGTGATAGTTCTTTTAGTTGCGATTTAATTGCACGTAGCGCGCTATATGGTAGGCTGGAGGAGCCGGTCGAGGTATCGTGTAATGGGTTCAGAGGAATGTTGAAATCTCCTCCTAGTATAAGAAGGCTGTCTTGGAACAAAGTGAGTTTTTGTAAGGTGGACCTGAAAAAGGGTACTTGTTTCGTGTTGGGTGCATATATGTTGGCCAGGGTTATTCGTTTTCCGTGAAGTGTGCCTTTGACAAAAAGGTATCGTGCTTCCGTGCCTATGCAAATATCTGTAATGTGAAACGGGCAATTTTTAGCGAATAGGATGGAGACTCCTTTAGATTTTGTGGAGTTATTAGTTGTGTGGATGAAGGTTGGGAAGCAGTAGTTGGAGAGTTTGGGGGTGGAGCCCGTTCTAAAATGTGTCTCCTGGAGAAAGACAATGTCCGCTTTGTTTTTATGTAGGGAAAGTAGTAAATGAGAGCGTTTTTCAGGGATGTTAAGTCCCCGTATATTTAGGGATATTACTTTGATTGTTTTATTTTTGGCTGAGGGTGTTTGCGGCATATTGATGGCGTGTTCAAAATTTAGAGGTGCTGGTGAAGGAGGACGGGAGGGTTTCGTATAGCTATGAGTCTCTGTCGGAGGAGGAGGAGGAGAGAGTTAGAAAGGGGATTAGAATGAAATATCAGAGAATTTGCGTCTTTGGAGGGGGGTTTTGATAACTCTTAGGGGTTTGAGAACGTGGATGGGGGACTAAGAATACGATACTTTTGTGTTTCAGTCCGATGCGTATATGGGTGGAAATGGTCGGGTAGCTCGCGTGCGGGTGTGGTCGTTTCCGGTGATCAGTGAGATCCTGCTCGCTTATCCGTAGAGAATGAATACCTGTAATTAGGTATGACCGGATTGAATCAGCGGCAGGGGCGTTGCTAGGGGGTGGCTTTTGGGGCTATAGCCCCGAATCTGAAGCCAATAGCCCCGAGTCTCTGCAGGGGTCCCCAAGGGAAGGGGAGGCTCTCTGGGGACCCTTATGTAAGTGGGGGGCTCTCTGGGGACCCTGATGTAAGGGAGAGGCTCTCTGGGGACACTGATTTTACGGCTATGCTCTCTAGGGACCCAGATTTAAGGGGGAGGCTCTCTGGGGACCGTAATGTAAGAGTGCCTCTCTGGGAACCCTGATGTAAGTGGGGGGGGCCCTCTGGGTACCCTGATGGAAGGGGGAGGCTCTCTGAGGACTCTAATGTGAGGAGGCTCTCTGGGAACCCTGATGTAAGGGGGGGATCTCTGGGGACCCTGATGTAAGCGGGGGGCTCTCTGGGAATATATATACACCCACACGTATAATACTGTATATACATGTGTATGCCCGCCAAGCGTATGACTTTCTTTACTACGCTGCTATGGTCTCTAGCCCCAGATCTTTTGTAGACCTAGCAACACCCCTGATCAGCGGCGTGTAATGAAATCTGGTATATAGATCAGCAGAAGTGCTTGTGGGCGCCACTGAGGTGAGGAGCGGCTGAAATCGGTAGGAAGAGGTGTGGTTCGAAGAGGAGAGGCTACCCGCTTGACAAGGAGGAGATGTGAGCTTATGGAGGAGGTTGAAAATTGTGTTAAACTAGTGTAAAGGTGGAACCTGGGGATTGTATGAATAGGTGGGAGGATTATTAAATATTGGGATCAGAGTTGATAGTGCTATGACGTAGGCAAGCAAATTATATGTAGGGAAATACCTGTAAATCTGAGTAAGAGTGCCGTCTGAGTGTTTAATCCGTGTGCCCCTGGTTCGTGACACTCTATATTCAGGGTGCCTTCTAGGCAAGAGTGAACTAATAATTGTCTCGTAGGCAATACATGGAGTTTGATTACCATATGTATGAAAGAATCCTAGACAAACCTTAAGAATGACAAGTGATTAATAGACTTATGCTATACAAAACTCATAACAGTGGAATCCCATACACGTCATGCTGTCAACCTTGGTCTAACCTGTGTGGACTGAATTAGCTACTACCCTTTGTGCGGGGTGTTTAAGTCCGAGCCCTATGTCTTATCTTATCAAGGATCAGTATGATGTGCGCAGTATCTGTGGCATGTTGCGCTGATCTGCCGAGCCATCAGCTGGAAGGTATGAAACTGAAGTTTGAAGCAAGTGGGAACAAGAGCCACGCATCAAATGTGCCCGGGGTTATACATAGGTGTTTAGTATCGTCCGGAATGTTGATAGGCTGGGTGGAGTCTAAACTCCTACGTTACTGTGTGCATAATAGGAGCTGGCAGATACATCAGTCACCTACGTCTCAGGTCAACAGTGTGTGCGTCAAGGGAGTTACCCTATTCTGGAGGAGGTGAGCTGGAACAGTGTGATCAGTAAGCCTCTCAGCCATCTGTGAAGAATGATGTCTTGTGTTGATGTTTTCCAATTTTATCAGAGCCTTGTTTATAATGTTTTAATAAAACTGGGGGTGATCCAGATATCACCTACGGGCGTCGCTACCTGAACAATGCAGTATGTTATCGGAACATGCGGGTAATATGATGCATCTGAGGCACCTCCCATCGCCTGTGAGCGTAGGATAAGTCACGTAACTGCCGATCGATACAATTATGAGTCCATCGATTTTGGAGTTCGGTACTAGGACCCCAGCCCTTAAATATATATATTCAATTTATCAGCATTGCATCATAGGAGGTGATGATTCGTAGGAATCGCGTCCCCCTTACTTATAAGCAGTAAGTGGAGTAGCCGGGTTAGTGTCTAACTTAAATGTGTCAGTGCGATAGGCATTCTCGTTAACATCGAGCTGTGTGTAGGGTAATAGCCATGTGAAATCGGATCATGCCCACACCGCATTGCTCCTAGAAGTTTGCTCGGAACATCGGTTGTGGATTGCTCATTTGTAGTAGTATAATGTGTGAGACCTTGTAATGCATTCCCACGGATCATCACTCCCCTCAACATTGTCTAGTCATGTCTAGAGCAGATATTATTAGGTAAAGGAAAACATAAGGAAATAAAAGTTTGGTAACAGCAAGAGAGCTATAACTTATCATTTGAATAGTAGTGCTTAACGGCCTCCCCCACCCTCCGTTTAAAGCGGGTGGTAGTGAGGTTTCAGAGCAGGAAAGGATACGTTGACTGTGTGCACAAGAATGTCAATAATGACCAGAGCCGTGTGCGCTGAAATGTCATTTCTTGATAGTTTTTGGTTACCTCCTGCAATGAAGAAATTGTTGATCCGTAGCTCTTGTTCCTGCACCCCACCAGCGCTCAGTGTGGTTTCATTCTCATCGTTTTTGTTGTGATGCCCGGAGCAGAATGGAAAAGGCCGGTTCAAGGGCTTAGGGTTGCAGTTTGACTGGAAGCTAGCAGCTAGTGTTAACAAAGCATGACACAAACCAGGGAAAGACTGGGATAGAACTTATTGGAACCAGTGAAACGAAGGGCAGCAGGCAAACCGAATCTCCGCGTATCGCACGTTTCGGCATCGCTGATCAGCGGTCCCGGCGTGCTCTCCTGGTCTGCGGGGTGTCCAGCGGGCTGGGACCTCTATCCGTGCCTGGCATTTGGAGACGTAGTCTGGCGTCTGATGGAGATCGCTGCCGCCTGTAGCGGTGCGGTTGAGTGTCCATTGGTTCGTTGTCAGGCGGGAGTTTTCTGGGAGCCGGAGGGCGGAATTCCGCATACCACTCGGGAACATCCGTGAACGGTATGTCTAGGGTGTTGCAGAAATAGCGCAGATCTTCTGGCACTCTGAGTAGTGCGGTGCGACCCTGATAGGAGGCTGACAGGCAGAAGGGGAATTTCCACCTGTATGGAATTTCCCTGGAACGTAGCACTTCCAGCAGGGGGCGCAGTTCTCTCCGACGTTGCAATGTAATTGTTGAGAGGTCTTGAAAAAGGCGTATGTCAGCGCCATTGTGTGATAGCTTTGTAGCTATGCGGGCCTTACGCAGAAGTTCTTCTTTCAGTTGATAGTCTATAATATGACAAATCACATCCCTAGGTGGGTCCGCTTCTCTCCCCCATGGACGTAGGGCGCAGTGGATGCGTTCCATACCTATGGGGTTGGTGGGGGGTTTATCCAGGAGGCTGTTAAAGAAGCATGAAACCTCTGCTTGGAGCCTGTCTGCTTCGATTGATTCCGGCAGGCCTCTCACCCGCAGATTATGGCGCCTGCCGCGGTTGTCCAAATCCTCCATGTGTCGATTCATGTCCCGTAGCTTTAGGGTGTGTGTATCTAGGACCTGACACGTACGTCGGAGCACAGTGGAATGGGTTGTGGTCGTCTTCTCCACTTCTTGGACTCTGCCTGCAATCGCTTGAATGTCGATCTTGAGATCCATGATTGCTGCTGTCAGAGCTGCCGTGAGGGTGTTTTTTATATCCAGCGCTACGGAGTGCAAGTTCTGGAGGCTAGGTTGTGAGTTCGGCGTGAGAATCACCGCTCCATTGTCTGGGGGCGGTATGGTTTCTGCCGCTGGGCCTGCTATCTGAGGTGAGCCTCATGTGGGCGCCATGTTGCCAGAATGGGAGCGGAACATTTCTGGTATATTTTGGCTAATCCTGCCAGTCAAGTCACGGGGGGACCTTGATCTGGAAGCGGAGGAGCTGCGGGATGAAGTCCCCATGTTTTCTTCGTGGTAGGGCGGATGAGTAACCTCCGTTTTAGTTATAAAATTCTCTCTGTCAGCGGGAGCAAAAGACTTAAGCTGCCATCTTCTCCCGAGGTCAGTTGAATGACTTTTTTATAGCAATGTCCCAGTTGTACGAGGACTCCCAGTTAACAGCCACGGCAGAAGCCACCTTGCACTCCCTTCAACAAGGCCACAGAGCGGCCGAAGATTACGCTGTGGAGTTTAGGCGTTGGAGCTCTGATACGGAGTGGAATGACGCGGCTTTGCGTCACCAATACCGGCTGGGGTTGTCGGACCCTCTTAAGGACGAATTGGCACGGGTAGGGGTACCTCAGACACTAGAGGAGCTTATCAACTTGTCAATCCAAATTGACCGCCACCTCAGAGAGAGACGTTCTGAGAGGTCCGTTGGCCATCCACGCCTCACTTGGATGCTACCCAGGGCTCCTAGTGCCCCGAATCAAGGTCCGCCCGTCCCGTCTGTTCCAACCCAGGAGGCTCCTGAGCCCATGCAGCTGGGACTGCTCCGTCCCTCTCTGACCCCAGAAGAGAAGACACGTAGACGCACACTCAACCTGTGCCTGTACTGTGGAGAGTCTGGACACTTTGCAAGAGCATGCCCCAATAAGAGACGTAAGTGCCTGCCGTCCTCCTCGTTGTGTGCACCTGTTTTACCTAGATCCGGTAACCACTTAACACTTTCCGTTGTATTACAGTTACCTGGAAGGAACATCCCAGTACCGGTCATCATTGATTCGGGAGCATGTAGCGGATTCATTGACCGGACCTTCATTGAAGATCATCATATTCCTACTCAAACCAAGGCCCAGGGATTGGCAGTTTTCTTAGCGGACGGCTCCACCCTCAGCTCCGGTCCTGTTACCCAGGAAACTGTTCCTCTACTGGCCACCATTGGCCCGGAACACCAGGAACTGTTACGCCTGGATGTCATCTCCTCTCCCCTCTTCCCAATTATCTTAGGAATGCCTTGGCTACAGGCTCACAATCCCAGTATCAACTGGTCCACTGGCAAAATCCAGTTTACATCTGAATATTGCAAGCAACACTGTTTACAGGGGACCCCTATGACATCCTCTCAATGCCTGTGCCTAGATTCAGAAACCAAGTCTTACCAAAATCTTCCCGAACCTTACCGGGATTTCCTGGATGTATTCAGCAAAAAGGGGGCAGAAACTCTTCCAGTACATAGACCCTACGATTGCCCGATAGAACTCTTACCTGGAACTGAAGTTCCCTTCGGGAGGATTTTTCCCTTAACTGAGCAGGAGCTGGGCACCTTGAAAGTCTATATAGACGAAAACCTAAAGAAAGGATTCATTCGTCCCTCCACATCTCCAGCAGGTGCAGGCATCTTTTTCGTAGAGAAGAAAGATCACTCCTTACGTCCCTGCATCGATTACCGGGAACTCAATAACATTACTATAACGAACAGATACCCACTACCTCTGGTTCCCGAATTATTTCAGAGATTAGGATCTGCTACCATCTTCACCAAGCTGGACCTCCGCGGAGCCTACAATTTGATCCGCATAAGAGAGGGGGACGAATGGAAGACGGCCTTTCATACTCGATTCGGGCACTACGAGTACCTCGTCATGCCCTTTGGCCTGTGCAACGCGCCAGCCACATTCCAGCACTTCGTCAACGATGTCTTTTTGTGACTTTCTGGACCTATATGTCATCGTTTATCTGGACGATATCCTGGTTTTCTCTGCTTCCCTGACTGACCACCGCAAACACGTGCGAAATGTACTTACCCGACTTAGACAACATGGGCTTTATGCCAAACTCGAAAAATGCGAGTTCGAGCTCCAATCCATCCAG
Source organism: Lithobates clamitans (assembly GCA_037952925.1). NCBI lineage: Eukaryota > Metazoa > Chordata > Amphibia > Anura > Ranidae > Lithobates > Lithobates clamitans. The sequence goes on from JBBGZY010000791.1 coordinate 1,053,848, forward strand.
TTCCTAGGCTTGGTCATTTCCCCTGACGGTATCAAAATGGATCCGCAAAAAGTATCCGCTATCTTGGATTGGCCTGCACCTATAGACAAGAAAGGAGTACAGCGTTTTATTGGCTTCGCCAATTTCTATAGGAAATTCATTAAAGGATTCTCTTCAATTATAACTCCCATTACGGAACTCATCAAACAGGGAATCCGGTTCTGCTGGACCCCTAAAGCGCAAGTGGCCTTTGAAAGACTCAGAGCTCTGTTTACGTCAGCCACTATCCTCAAACATCCCAACCCTGCCTTGCCTTTCGTCTTAGAAGTGGATGCTTCCGAAGTCGCGGTTGGAGCCGTGCTCTCACAAAGACAAGGTGCCAAAGCACTCCTGTACCCTGTGGGATTCTTCTCACATAAACTCTCCTTTTCCGAGAGGAATTATGACATGGGAGATCGGGAACTTCTAGCCATTAAAGCAGCTCTGGAGGAATGGCGCTATCTCCTGGAAGGTGCAGCTCACCCCATTTTGGTCTACACGGACCATAAAAATTTAGAATACCTAAGGACAGCTAAGAGATTGAAACCCCGGCAGGCCAGATGGGCACTTTTTTTTTCCCGATTTATTTTTCATATCACCTACAGACCCGGATCCAAGAATGTCAAATCCGACGCCCTTTCCCGAATGTTTCTTGATTCAGAGAAGACCCTGTCTCCAGACACCATCCTCCCCTCTGGGAATTTCCTGATCTTACAGGAGGATCTAATCTCTCAGATCAGACGATCCTCTATGGGAATGTCATCACCTGCTGAAGCTTGTACCAAAGATGAGCTGTTCTGGTACAAAAATAAAATTGTGGTCCCTGAGGAGCTAAAAGTACGGGTGTTAAGCTTGTGCCATGATCACAAACTGGCCGGTCACTTCGGCACACAGAAGACAATTGATCTTGTCCAACGCACCTTTTGGTGGCCTCACCTTACTAAGGACGGCAAGGAATACGTTGAGTCCTGTAATAGCAAGAGTAGCCGGGCAAGAGCATGGGGTCTGTTGAGACCATTACCAGTCCCAGAGAGACCGTGGGCCATGATTTCAATGGACTTTATTGTTGAACTCCCCCCATCAGAAGGTTTTTCTTCCATTTTTGTTGTGGTATAACAGGCTGTCTAAAATGGCCCATTTCCTCCCCATGAAGGGCACCCCTTCGTCTATGGAGACCGCTTCCATCTTTATTAAGGAGATCATCAGACTGCATGGAGTACCAACCAATATAGTTTCCGACAGAGGCGTCCAGTTTACCTCCAGATTCTGGAAAGCCCTTTGTGGCGCCCTAGAAATTGAACTATCATTTTCTTCGGCCCATGATCCCCAGTCAAATGAGAGAGGACGAATCAGACCTTGGAGCAATACCTCCGCTGTTTCTCTGCATTCTCCCAGGATGACTGGGCTTCCCTGCTTCCCATCGTGGAGTTCTCTTACAACAACTCACTACACTCAGCTACCAATCAGTCACCATTTTATGCCAACTATGGTTTCCACCCATCCTTCTTGCCTGGATCTATTCCCGAGTGCCCTGTCCCTGCAGTATCCGAAACCTTGGACTTTTTCTCAAACAATAACAAATTGCTGCAGGATACCATGACCAAAGCTCAAGAGGATTACAAGAGAATTTTTGACAGGAAGAGACGGGGAGAACTCGTTCTGGAACCGGGCAATTCTGTCTGGTTATCTACCGCTAACCTTAAGTTGGCCTGTCCGTCCAGAAAACTAGGCCCTAAATACTTGGGTCCTTTCTCGATTAAAAGAAAAATTAACAATGTGGCATATGAACTTGACCTTCCTAACACCCTGAGGATACACCCAGTCTTCCACGTGTCCCTCTTGAAGCCAGTCACCCCCAACTCTTTTTCTGGCCGTAGTATTGGCCCACCAAGGCCTATCTTAGTTAATGGCGAAGAGGAGTTCGAGGTGGAGGCAATTTTAGATTGCAGAAGAAGACACAATCAAGTTCAATATCTTGTAAAATGGAGGGGCTATGGACCCGAAGACAATTCGTGGGAGCTAGAAAGTAACTTGCATGCCAGAGAACTTCTACAGTCTTTTAAAACTTCTCATGCCTCAAAGATGGCCCAGCTGGGCATCCGGAGTCTGCCCTTGAGGAGGGGGCACTGTCAGAGAGGTTACCTGGTTGGGTGCCGGTGCGCGCCGGGGCGCGTTGGAGCTCGTGTCTCTGTGCGTGCTGGGGGGCGTGTTCCTGGGGGCACTGGCGTGTCTGGTCTGACCGGCCGTGGCGTGCAGGGCGGCGTCCGCGTTCGCCTATGGGCGTTACCGCGGGCGTGCCCGGTGGTGTTGGCGTGCACGCCGGTGTCGGGGGCGCACTCGGGCGCGTGCGGGGGCGCGGGGTGCTTTGGCGAATCGGCGCGTGCACGAGCGCGGCGTTTTGGCGCCAATCAGCCTATTTAAGTCTGCCTCTATCCCTGTTCGGTGCTGCCTGATCAACAGCTCTGTGTCTAGTTCCGTGATTCTCTCTGTGTTTCTGTATCTCTGAAGTTTGACCCGTTGTGACCCGGCTTGGCTTTGGACCTCCCTTGATTGCTGCCTGAACCTGACCCCGGCTTGTTTGACCTTGTTTCTGCCTGCTCCCTTTGTACCGTTGCTGCCAGCCTGATAAGCTCCTGTTCAGCATCAGTTCCAGCATTTCTGAAGCTCTACCGGTTGCTTGTAAGACCACCCTGCTCCAGGATCCTAACATCAGGCCCTCATACCACTCCGCATTTGCGGGCCTCCTGTTTATCTATCAGGGGCCCCGAATCGGATACGTAAGGGAGCCTACCCTCTGCCCAAGCAGACTCACCTGTCTGGTAAGTGTGGGACCTGACAGTCGCCCAATGTTCTTTAACGCACTTTACACACTTAGACTCATACCACAGTGTTGCTGGGACCTGCAGTTCCGCAGAAGGGTCTCACTCAAGTAGACTGAATTCAAACAGGCCTCAAGCCTATACTTCACTGAGAACTGACACTGTGCACTTAAGAGACAACTATACCGGAGGCAGTTAAAAGTGTGTTACACAACAAGAACAGTTTTAATTATTATTCTACACTATTACTTTACTTATTAAACCCTTGGATTATAATCACTGCAGTATAATAGCAAGCAGAAGACAGAAGATCAAAGAATACATCCTTCATTGTAAGGCCTTGTGTTCACTCACAGTAACAAAGGACTGCATCATAAAGCAGGGGGAGCTCCTTAGCAATTGTGTTGTGTTGATAACTTTGCATTACTGTGTTTAGGACAGCGTGCTGGAAGTGGGAAGGTGCCCAGTGTCAAAGCATTGTCACTCTGAGCACTAGTCCGACTTGGAGACACGTACATATACTTCAGTTATTTAGTGTGTGCTTTGGAGAACCTTTTACAATACCCTTTATTGCTGTTTATTTGCTTTGTACCACTTTATTAGAGGTGTTTCTCTAAGTTACTGAATCTAATCTTTCTTCAGTAAAATTAATCGTTGCTTTAACTACAAAACTGTGTGTGGCCATTTTACTGATAACATGGAACCCAAGGTGTCAAAGGGTAGGGTAGATCTGGGTGCTCGGGATGGCCAGAGGGAAACAGAACAACACTGCAGCTCCCAAGGGAGTAGTGCGCTACATATATATATATGTACCTTACACACCTGTGCGCAAGAGTATTTGCTTTCGTAGTGGGAGTGTCATGGTCTGGGGCTGCATGAGTGCTGCCGGCACTGGGGAACTACAGTTCATTGAGGGAACCATGAATGCCAACATGTACGTGACATACTGAAGCAGAGCATGACCCCCTCCCTTTAGAGACTGGGCCGCAGGGCAGTATTCCAACATGATAATAACCTCAAACACACCTCCAAGACTATCACTGCCATGCTAAAGAAGCTGGGGGTAAAGGTGATGGATTGGCCAAGCATGTCTCCAGACCTAAATCCTATTGAATATTTGTGGGACATCCTCAAACGGAAGGAGGAGCGCAAGGTCTCTAACATCCACCAGCTCTGTGATATCATCATGGAGGAGTGGAAGAGGACTCCAGTGGCAACCTGTGAAGCTCTGGTTAACTCTATGCCCAAGAGGGTTAAGGCAGTGCTGGAAAATAATGGTGGCAACACAAAATATTGACACTTTGGGCCCAATTTGGACATTTTCACTTAGGGGTGTACTCACTTTTGTTGCCAGCGGTTTGGACATTAATGGCTGTGTGTTGAGTTATTTTGAGGGGACAGAAAATTTACACTGTTATACAAGCTGTACACTCACTACTTTACATTGTAGCAAAGTGTCATATGACCGCCTGCTGTGATCGCACCTGCTGCGGCACTCTCTGTCCTCCGGACACTGCTGATTAGGGATGAGCTTCGAGTTCGAGTCAAACTCATGTTCGACTCGAACATCGGCTGTTCGCCAGTTCGCCGAACAGCGAAAAATTTGGGGTGTTCGCGGCAAATTCGAAAGCCGCGGAACACCCTTTAAAAGTCTATGGAAGAAATCAAAAGTGCTAATTTTAAAGGCTTATATGCATGGTATTGTCATAAAAAGTGTTTGGGGACCTGGGTCCTGCCCCAGGGGACATGTATCAATGCAAAAAAAAGTTTTAAAAACCCCCAGATCCTGGCCCCCCTGTGTGAAATGGTAAGGGGGTACTGTAAACCGTGTGATCTGCGACAGAGGACACCAAAACGTATATAAATGAAAATATATTAATTTATTAAAGAAAGTGAGTAATATAATATAACCAACTCCAATATGACACAGTGTAATAACCAACCACAGATAGAGACCCACAAATAACAACAGACAGATAAGTGCAATAAATGGGAAATACCAGGTTCATAAACATTAGCCAGGCCAGGGTCATACACAGCAGATCAGCAGGGGATGTTCCAGAGACATAACGTAAGCCAGGCCAAGGTCATACACAGGGAGATCAGCAGATGGGGTATGGAACACAGGACAGGGAGAGGATGGATGGGTCAGGCTGCAGGCAGGGATGCAGGGTAACAGGTGGGACAGGATAGGGTCCCAGACAGGGAGACAGGACCAGGGGACAGGATCAGGGCACAGGATCAGATAGCTAGCAGGTCAGGAGGCAATGACGAAGTCAAGGCAAACATGTGAATGTTTGCCGGGTATTTATAGGCTTGTGATTGGCCTCAAGTGACACCTGATTGCAGGAGGCACTGTCTGCTCCATACTGCCAGGATCCATCCGCTGGTGGACGCCAGTACTGCGGCCCAAAGATGATATACTATCAACAGGGAAAAGCTCTCCTGACAGTTCCAAACTGCCAGGAGACACCTACTGGTGGACCTCAGTACTGCATGCCAAATAACAGGTATTACCAGCAGATGGAACATTTCCTGACAGTACCCCCCCTCAAAAGAGCGGCCTCCGGACGCTCCAATTGGTTGTATTTGTCCATAGTGTATGGCATCAAGCAGAACAACAGGTGGCGCAGCAGGCATGGGCACATCAGGCTGGAGGGCGGCAGGCATGGACACATCAGGCTGGAGGGCGGCAGGCATGGACACATCAGGCTGGAGGGCGGCAGACACCCGGACACCAGGCTGGAGGGGGGCAGACACCCGGACACCAGGCTGGAGGGGGGCAGACACCCGGACACCAGGCTGGAGGGGGGCAGACACCCGGACACCAGGCTGGAGGGGGGCAGACACCCGGACACCAGGCTGGAGGGGGGCAGACACCCGGACACCAGGCTGGAGGGCAGACACCCGGACACCAGGCTGGAGGGCAGACACCCGGACACCAGGCTGGAGGGCAGACACCCGGACACCAGGCTGGAGGGCAGACACCCGGACACCAGGCTGGAGGGCAGACACCCGGACACCAGGCTGGAGGGCAGACACCCGGACACCAGGCTGGAGGGCAGACACCCGGACACCAGGCTGGAGGGCAGACTCCCGGACACCAGGCTGGAGGGCAGACTCCCGGACACCAGGCTGGAGGGCAGACTCCCGGACACCAGGCTGGAGGGCAGACTCCCGGACATCAGGCTGGAGGGCAGACTCCCGGACATCAGGCTGGAGGGCAGACACCCGGACATCAGGCTGGAAAGCTGGAACGTCAGACTGGAAAGCTGGAACGTCAGACTGGAAAGCTGGAACGTCAGACTGGAAAGCTGGAACGTCAGACTGGAAAGCTGGAACGTCAGACTGGAAAGCTGGAACGTCAGACTGGAAAGCTGGAACGTCAGACTGGAAAGCTGGAACGTCAGACTGGAAAGCTGGAACGTCAGACTGGAAAGCTGGAACGTCAGGCTGGAAGGCTGGAACGTCAGGCTGGAAAGTTGGAACGTCAGGCTGGAAGGCTGGAACGTCAGACTGCAAAGCTGGAACGTCAGACTGCAAAGCTGGAACGTCAGACTGCAAAGCTGGAACGTCAGACTGCAAAGCTGGAACGTCAAACTGCAAAGCTGGAACGTCAGACTGCAAAGCTGGAACGTCAGACTGCAAAGCTGGAACGTCAGGCTGCAAAGCTGGAACGTCAGGCTGCAAAGCTGGAACGTCAGGCTGCAAAGCTGGAACGTCAGGCTGCAAAGCTGGAACGTCAGGCTGCAAAGCTGGAACGTCAGGCTGCAAAGCTGGAACGTCAGGCTGCAAAGCTGGAACGTCAGGCTGCAAAGCTGGAACGTCAGGCTGCAAAGCTGGAACGTCAGACTGGAAAGCTGGAACGTCAGACTGGAAAGCTGGAACGTCAGACTGGAAAGCTGGAACGTCAGACTGGAAAGCTGGAACGTCAGACTGGAAAGCTGGAACGTCAGACTGGAAAGCTGGAACGTCAGACTGGAAAGCTGGAACGTCAGACTGGAAAGCTGGAACGTCAGACTGGAAAGCTGGAACGTCAGACTGGAAGGCTGGAACATCAGACTGGAAATTGGGAGCAGATTGGGTTACTGGCAGGATTGTGTGAGTGGGGAAGAACTTCCGTTTCTTCTTGGGCTTAACTACTGAAGATCTGTAGGTGAGGGGTGCAGCAGACTGGAAAGGAAGATTGGGATATGGCAGAGAAGAGGTAACCGTGGCTGGAGGAAGTTCGTGTGGGTTTGCAGGCAGCAGGGAAGAGACAGGTGGGTTGAATGCAGGATAGGTACAGGGAGCAGAGACTGGATATGAGTATTTGTTTGGCAGCAGCGTATACTGAGCTGCAACTGCGGTTGACATGGGTGATGGGGAAACATACATTTGGGTAGGTTGGTGTTTGGTGGCAGAGGTGGTTTGTTTGACTGGAGCTGCTTGCATCATGTCAGACCATGCTGAAAGTATAGGTTGTACAAACTGTGCTTTTAAACCTCCCTGTCTAACAAAAGACTGAGCAGACACAATGCACTCAGCAATCACCTGTGAGGAACAGGCTGAATAGTGCTCACAAAAATCGTCTGGATCATCTTCAAAAAGCCAAACTAGTGATACAACCTGATTTATATCAAAAGGAGGCGTGAAATCATCACGGCCCTCAGGAATACAGGGCAGGGCCAGCTCAGTACATAGTTTGATCAAAGGCTGTACCTCCCCAAACAATACACAACCCTGATCGACCAGGGAGTGAGCCAAACGTATTGTGGCAAACAACTGGTCACTAGACCATCCTTTCAAAGCCTGGCGGCAATAATCACCACTTTCAGATGCCAGCAGAGAAAAATAAATAACCTCATCGGCATTCATGTTTGCAACCAACTGAATCAAAATGGTTCCCCTGTGCAGCCACTTCTGGTCAGGGATGGCCTTGACTTACTGTCATGAGCAGGTGTGACCAGAACCGTGTGATCTGCGACAGAGGACACCAAAACGTATATAAATGAAAATATATTAATTTATTAAAGAAAGTGAGTAATATAAAATAACCAACTCCAATATGACACAGTGTAATAACCAACCACAGACAGAGACCCACAAATAACAACAGACAGATAAGTGCAATAAATGGGAAATACCAGGTTCATAAACAATAGCCAGGCCAGGGTCATACACAGGGAGATCAGCAGATGGGGCATGGAACACAGGACAGGGAGAGGATGGATGGGTCAGGCTGCAGGCAGGGATGCAGGGTAACAGGTGGGACAGGATAGGGTCCCAGACAGAGAGACAGGTCCAGGGGACAGGATCAGGGCACAGGCTCAGGTTCAGGGCACAGGATCAGATAGCTAGCAGGTCAGGAGGCAATGACGAAGTCAAGGCAAACATGTGAATGTTTGCCGGGTATTTATAGGCTTGTGATTGGCCTCAAGTGACACCTGATTGCAGGAGGCACTGTCTGCTCCATACTGCCAGGATCCATCCGCTGGTGGACGCCAGTACTGCGGCCCAAAGATGATATACTATCAACAGGGAAAATCTCTCCTGACAGTTCCAAACTGCCAGGAGACACCTACTGGTGGACCTCAGTACTGCATGCCAAATAACAGGTATTACCAGCAGATGGAACATTTCCTGACAACCCCTACCATTTCACAAAAAAACTGTCAAAAATGTTAAAAATGACAAGAGACAGTTTTTGACAATTCCTTTATTTAAAGTCTTCTTCTTTTCCATCTTCTTTCTTCTATCTGCTTTCTTCTATGTTCCTTCGGTTTCTTCCTCCATCTTCTTCTTCCTCCGATCCTTTGCTCCTTGCTCCGGTGTTCTCATTCAGCATCTTTCTCCACGGCGTCTTTTTCCCTTCTTCGTTCTCGGGCCGCTCCGCATCCATGATGGAAGGCTCCCGTTGTGTCACGCTTCTCGTCTTCTGATACTTCTTAAATAACGGAGGGCGGGGCCACCCAGTGACCCCGCTCCCCTCTGATGCACAGGGACTTGATGGGGACTTCCCTGTGGCATTCTCCGTGACATCAGAGGGGGGCGGGGTCAATCATTGGCTTCTGTAAAAGAGACATGCACACTGATAATCAGGGCACTGATTATCAGTGTCCTGATTATCAGTGCAGTCCCAACAGTGCCCCCCAGCGCTGCCAATCTGTGCCCACCAGTGCTGCTAATCAATGCCCATCAGTGCTGCCAATCAATACCACCTATCAGTCCCGCCTATCAGCGCCGCCTATCAGTGCTGCCTATCAGTGCAGCCTCCATCAGTGCCTCCTCATCAGTGCCCACCAATGCCACCCATCAGTGCCACCTATTAGTGCAGCCTCCTCAGTGCTTTCTAATCAGTGCCACCTCATCGGTGCTGCCTCATGAGTGCCCACCAGTGTTGCCTCATCAGTGCCCATCAGTGCAGCCTCATCACGCACATCAGGAAGGGGGTGAAAGTGCCCAGTAAGCAAGTGGTTAAATAAAGAATTTACAAAAACAAAGATCTTGTGTATATGACTATTGTATGGTATGTGGCATCTAGGATCGACACGTTTCATAAAGATCTCACTACTACCATATTAATCTAACTTCCTACTTGGTAATACAATTATAGGTCACCTGAATATAGTAGCATAATTGTCCAATGAGGTTACATTATCATTTTGGCAATAATTCTTCTCTGGAATTCTTAGACAATGATCCCCGTCCTCCCAAGGTTCTTGTCTATAAATTACTGCTGGTGAGACATACACTATAACACTATAAGCAGATCATAAATTTTTGTGCATTGCTGAAGATAGATAGATTTTGTCTTTAACCACCATTTCCCTTCAAGAGTAGAGGCAGGGTTGATGGCTAAGGTTTTTTTGGGGATTATAACGGTGCCACATATACGTAAAGAAATTACAATATTGCTAAAAATATATACATTTTATTACATAAAGACAAAGCAAATGGGGTTCATAAAAAAGGCAGAGTAATTATACAGACTGTTATACTGGCCAAGGTATCCATATACATGAAGTGGTCACTGATGAATATCACGTCCCTACATGTTTCGTCATCAATGACTTCTTCAGGGGTTGTATAGGTCACCAGTGTTCAAAAATGGCTCTAATAACAGTACAATGCACAGAAAGTTGTTTAATAATCAATTAAATAAATTGAATATAACAAAAACAAATCATGTGTAATGGTTCATGACTCCCTCCATCCTACGACTCCCACCAGACTTACAGGAAAGACCCCAAGGAGAACACACCAAGACAGTCCACAAATCGTGGTGGAGGAGGTTCTGTGTGGCCACAGAGGGCATACAGGGGCCAGGCTACAAAAAAATCATTTGGAATAGAGAGGGAAAATTATAAACATTATTGGACAAGGGTTCAGTCCAATATTCTAGGCTAACATAGCTTCTAAAATACTTTATGCAAGTCCAAAAATGTTTATCATTTTCCCTCTCTCTTCTAAATTATTTTTTTGTAGCCTGGCCCCTGTATGCCCTCTGTGGGCACACAGAACCTCCTCCACCGCGATTTGTGGACTGTCTTGGTGTGTGCCCTTTTGGGGTCTCTCTGTTAAGTCTGGTGGGAGTCGTAGGATTGAGGGAGTCGTGAACCATGACACATGATTTGTTTTTGTTATATTCAATTTATTTAATTGATTATTAAACAACTTTCTGTGCATTGTACTGCCATTTTTGAACACTGGTGACCTATACAATCCCCTGAAGAAGCCATTGATGACAAAACATGTAGTGATGTGACCACTTCATGTATATGGATACCTTGGCCAGTATAACAGTCTGTATAATTACTCTGCTTTTTTTATGAACCCCATTTGTATTGTCTTTATGTAATAAAATGTATATATTTTTAGCAATATTGTAATTTTTTTCATATATGTGGCACCGTTATAATCCCAAAACAAACCTTTGCCATCAATTCTACTACTAAAGGGATGAGGTGCCGGATCCTGTAGGGTCACTCAATCCACCCTTCTTGCAGTAGAGGCAGGGTGTTGTGATGTTTTCAGGAAGCTAAGTACAGCACCCTGCCAATCCCTCCCACCAGCCATGATCTGCCTACATTGCATAGAGAAGGACAAAGACCCAGTGATGACATTAAAAGGTAAGTAATGAAAGCAAAAAAGTTTTATTTCAAAATGTCATTAGCACGTTGATGAAGGGGGAGGGGGGACCAACAAAGGCAAAATATAAGCAGATTAAACTTCAGCTTTAAATGTATCTAAACTCCATGCAAAATCTAAAAAAAGCTTTTGTTTTAGGTAAACTTTAGGTTCCTGTTGTTTCTTTACTTTCCATTGTTACAAGAAAGAATATTTAGCTTCGACTATTCGCCCCTAAAATTTGCACATCTATGATAAGCCAAAGAAAGCAGGAATGGTAAATTAGCGGAAGTAAAATCCGGGATTTGTATAGGAGAGAATGCAGCATGGGGGTGAGGAATCGCTGTTAATCAAAGCTCAGTAGGTCTCCAGCCTTCATTTCAGTATTGTCTTGTTAGCCTTCATGTATTCAAAGACGATTCCACATATCAGGAATATAAGTAGGATGGAGAATACCAGACGGATTATATTTATTGTTCTATAATCTGTAAAACAAATTGTACAATTATTAAAAAAATTGATTAAAAAAATAATTATAAAAAAAAATAAAAAAAATTATAATGCTAGACTGACTGCTGTTTCCTTATACCTATGAATGTTGGATAACACTTAGCTTTAAAGTGCACCTGTGCCCAGACTATGAATATTAAAGTTTTACAAATCCTTAAAAAAACTTCACCCCCCCCCCACCCCCTACAGTTTTTTTACCCTCTTACCTTGTCCGTTGACGTGGCCACAAACAAACATACTCACCCGGGCTGCAAATCTAGCGTTGTCTGGTGTAACCTGCTGCTTCTTGTTATGTGCGACAATCTTCTCATCTGGCGTCATCCAGTCATCCAGAGGCCGAATGTCTTTTCCTGTTTTGGTTATCCTGGAGAATGCGGAATGCAGCGGAGATTGACCTGAAACCTCTTGGGTTGTATTCCAGGAGTCTACAGGCAACAAGGATTGGGGGTGTAATATTTTCACCTGGGGGAGATATTCTGGTTCCCACAGAAAAGCTACTTTAACCCCTGAATAAAAATGTAATATCCAGTTGTGTAATGGGGGGGAAAGGGGGTGGGAGAAGGAAAATGATGGCAAGTGAAGGAACAGGGTTAATTTCCACATTAACAAGCAATAAAAGAGCTTTAGCTCTAGCCATTCCTGAGCATGTACTGTGAAGTTATTTATCCTCAAAAATCACAACATAGACTTAAAGTGATATTAAAGGCAAGTTTAAAAAAAATACTTACCTGCTCTGTGCAGTGGTTTTGCACAGGGCAGCCCTGGTGCTCCTCTTTTCGGGTCCCCTTCCTCCTGCCAAGTGCCCCCAGAGCAATTAGCTCTCAGGCCCCTCCCTCCTGCCATAAACCCGGCGGAGACAGAAAATGTAGTTAAAATCACACCTTTAATGAAATGGCAAAAAATAACACAGTTCAGGAATGCAGTCAAAAACTGAAGCCAGGGTTTGGATGTCAGAGTGGGTAATCAGATGAGCCGGGGTCAGGAAGCCAGAAGTCAGCATAGTATGGAGCAAAAACGGGGACAGGTATCAAGAGAAGAGTTTGCCAGGCCAAGTCATACACAGGAACACACTGGAGATCATAGACCACGCAAGGGCAAAGGGGAAATGAGCAAAGCTGTTTAGGCTGTACTAATGAGGCAGGTAATGGTAACCAGGTGAGTCACTGTGGAAATGAGTGGCTGGTAATTAACCGACAGCTCAGCAGCTTCTGTGCACTGAAAGAAAAAAGCTGCTTGTAAAAAGCAGGAGTCTGGCCCTGACAGTAGCTTGCTGTGGGGACACCCAAGCAGGCTCACTCCCGAGTCACTGCTGTGTGAGTTTATTTACACACAGAGCTGCGACTCCATCCCATCCCCTTTCTACTCCTATTGGCTGACTAGTTGTGATTGACAGCAGCGGGAGCCATTGGCTGTCTCAGCCAATGAGGAGGGAGAGTCCCCAGACAGCAGAGATTGTGCTGGGGCTCAGGTAAGTATGGGGGGGGGCTGGGGGGCTGATGCACACAAAGATTTTTTGTATGGATGAAGGTAAAAAACCTTGAGCTTTTAAAACCACTTTAAGTCTGGCTTCAGTTCGTGACTGCTGAGGCGCAATGGGCTTAGGTCCCACTTAACGTAACACCAAGGGATAAAATCCCCCACCACCCTTGCCCTTCACTCCATTAAACACGACACTTACAACCATTAGGTTGGAAAGGGCAAGGCCACAGCTTTATTAAATTCCAACACATAACATGTGAACATATTTAACCAGTACCAGTCACAGTCGTACTGTGAGCACTTAACCAAAAGAGGGAAGTGGTGAACATATTTACCCACTACCAGTCACAGTCGTACTGTGAGCACTTAACCACAAGAGGGAAGTGGGGCCTGTCCTTACCATAAGTGCTGGACAGACAGCCTATTTCCAATTTTCCATCAAGGGCATAGCCCATTACAGCAACTTTAACTGCTGGCAAGGTCAAGAAAACCGCAGCAAGCTGTGACATACCAAACATAGGAAAAAAGGGGTGGGAGGGTGGGCAGCTCTTCCAACGACTCTTCCGAAAGACCCAGAATTCCCTGGAGCACACGATTTCCTGAGCTCAGGCCCATCCCATCCCCATGTCCCAACCAATCGTTCCCCTTGTCACACACCTAGCCATGCCCCCATCAGTTAAGGCTCTCTTTCCCTAGGGGGCTCAAGAGGCCTTCATTTCCAATAGTATAGAAATTCCTGTTGTGTGTGTGTACATTAGAGGACAGATAGGCTGGAAAGTTTCTAATCTCTTTAGAAAGTAAGGGGAGAGGAGCGGAGGTTTATGTACCTCTGTGAACTTTGAAGATGAATTCCTTCACAATACCTATAGCTACAGGGGTAAAGTGGAACTTGCTTTTAAGTGTATTTACTGCTTGTTTAGAATACTTTGATACATTAACTGGGTACAGGTTCATAGTAAAGTAGAACCTACTGGAAAACCAGACTTCAATCCCCCCCCCCCACCCCCCATTGATTTTAAAGGAAGGCCTGGAGCAAGTGAAATGAAATAGAAAGGATAACAAAGGGGCTGGATGACAGGGTGATAAGGGTTAGCAACTATAGGGTTAAGGATTAGGGATGAGCTTCGTGTTCGAGTCGAACCCATGTTCGACTCGAACATCGGCTGTTCGGTCGTTCGCCGAATTGCGAACGATATGGGCCGTTCGCGCCAAATTCGTGTGGCGCGTCACGGCCCATAATTCACTGCGGCATCGCAGTGCATTGCTTGCTGATGATTGGCCAAGCATGCACTATGACCCGCATGCTTGGCCAATCACAGCGCCGCCTTAACAGAGAGCCGTAATTGGCCAAAGCCAAGGAGGCTTTTGCCAATTATGGCTCAGGGGATTTAGTACACGCCCCACACTATATAAGGCCGCCTGCACGGCGGCCCTGTGCAGTGTGTTCCGGTGTGCTGAGAAATAGAGAGAGAGAGAGACAGTGTCATTTCATTTGAGTTAGCTAGATTAGGCAGGACAGTCAGTCAGTTAGCTGCACTTAAAGTGTATTGTGTATATATATGCATCCCAGGTGTTGCATATATATATATATATATATATATATATATATATATATATATATATATATATATATACACTGTATTCAGTTTAGCTAGATCCGTTCCTGTTCCATCTTCTAGGCTATTTACATTTAGTGCAGTGCGTCCTGCTCACAGTGTTCAGCTAGATCCGTTCCTGTTATCTTCCTACTGACAGGCAGGCTTGTCTTGTTACAGTATTTTGAAGAAAATTACTGGTGTTCTTTTGATCCTATTAGTACCACAGTCAGGCAGCTAGACTATTTACATTTAGTGCAGTGCATTCTGCTCACAGTGTTCAGCTAGATCCGTTCCTGTTATCTTCTTACTGACAGGCAGGCTTGTCTTGTTACAGTATTTGGAAGAAAATTACTGGTGTTTTTTTGATCCTATTAGTACCACAGTCAGGCAGCTAGACAATTTACAATTAGTGCTGTGCGTCCTGCTCACAGTGTTCAGCTAGATCCGTTCCTGTTATCTTCCTACTGACAGGCAGGCTTGTCTTGTTACAGTATATAAAGCTACCTGAAGAAAATTACTGGTGTTCTTTTGATCCTATGAGTACCACAGTCAGGCAGCTAGACTATTTACAGTTAGTGAAGTGCGTCCTGCTCACAGTGTTCTGCTAAACCTACAAGTTAGTGGGGTGCGTCCTGCTCACAGTGTTCAGCTAAACCTACAAGTTAGTGGGGTGCGTCCACCTCACATTGTTCAGCTAAACCTACAAGCTAGTGGGGTGCGTCCTGCTCACAGTGTTCAGCTAGATCCGTTTCTGTTATCTTCTTACTGACAGGCAGGCTTGTCTTGTTACAGTAAATACAGCTACCTGAAGAAAATTGCTGGTGTTTTTTTGATCCTATTAGTACCACAGTCAGGCAGCTAGACTATTTACAGTTAGTGCAGTGCGTCCTGCTCACAGTGTTCAGCTAAACCTACAAGTTAGTGGGGTGCGTCCACCTCACAGTGTTCAGCTAAAGCTACCTGTAGAAGGTTCTCATACTACAGGCAGGCAGTTGATTTTGCTAGCTGCAGTATCAGTATATATATATATATATATATATATATATATATATATATATATATATATATTGTAATGTTTGGGGGACCAGCTAGATCGCAGGACACAGGCTTTTCACTCTGGTGGCAGGTCGAAGTAGGCTTTTTGAGGATCTCCGGTTAGGAAAGGAGCAATTAGGCCGGCCCACTGGTCCTGGGACCACCCTTCTCTCTCTGCCGTCCTCTCAAATGTAGCAAGAAATGCCTCTACATCATCACTCAGGGACAATTTCTGCAAAAAATGGCTTGCCCTCACGGTCACCTGGTTGCCAGGGGCAACAGCCGCTTGCTCACGGCCCTGAGAAAGCTGCTGCACTACTTCTTTTAAGGCAGTCACTTGAGCCTGCATAACCTCTTGCTGGGTCGCTTGCTGGGCTGCCAACTGCGCCACCAACAGGCGAGTGTTTTCTTGCTGTACCTCCAGCTGGGTTGTTAAGCGCTGATTAGCTTCCTCATGGCGAGTCTGCGCTTGTATATTAGCCAAGGACAGCTGTTTAATTATCTCCTCCATTGCTTCAGCTTTCAGGGTTTGTGCGGCTTTAACCCAGGACATAAATCCACTGTACTGTCCCTTTAAATGTCAGTTTTAAGTCCAATACACAAAAAAAAAAAAAAAACAGCAAGAAAAATGCCTGTTACTCTGTCCTGCCCGCATTCGAGCACCACTTGTAATGTTTGGGGGACCAGCTAGATCGCAGGACACAGGCTTTTCACTCAAAAGGAGATTTATTGAACTTAAATAGCTTTATAGCAGCAAAAACAAAAGAAAAAGGTTTCAGTCTCACCGACTTGCAAAGTCCAGAACTGCTATTGCAGTTAAACAGTCCTTAGTTTCTGTTGCAGGTAGCTTCCCCTGGCAGGAGACTTCCAGGCAGGACACTGCTATTCACTTTTGTTGCTGCAGTGTTGGGTACATGCTCCAGGAGGATGCCCAGCGTTTGGAAGGCTCTGATGATGATACTGAGCTCGATGAAGGCAGTAACATGAGCACGGACAGAGGGGGTGCCCAAGAAGGACAGCAATCTGGCAGTCATGCTCCCCCTGCTGCAGCATACTGCCAGGTTTGCTCCAGTGATGAGGAGGGAGGGGATGATGAGGTCACTGACTCAACGTGGGTGCCTGATAGGAGAGAGGAGGAGGAGGAGGAGGAGGAGGAGGCGGCACATCACCAACGAGGCAGGATGCCCTCCAGGGGCCAGCCTAATTGACTGCATCACACCCCAAAGCTCCACATGTGCAGGGCGCTGCAGGGCGCTGCTGTCTCTGCGCGTTATTCAAAAAGTTCTTTGGTGAGGGCCTTTTTTGAGACGAGTGCATCAGATCGCACCACTGCTATTTGCAACATATGTCTCAAGCGTATCTCACGTGGCCAAAACATCTCCCGCTTGGGTACCACATGCTTGACCAGGCATATGTTGACCTGCCATGCAGTTCGTTGGCAAGCGTATCTAAAAGACCCACACCAAAGAACAAAGAGGACATCTCCTTGCTCCTCATCAGCTGAGATTTCCAACCCCACTAGACCTAGTCCTCTCTGAGACCTGCACTGAGAGGAATGAAGGTGTAGAATTAGGTGTGTCACAGCCAAGTACTTGTGGGCAATCTGCTTTTGGTACGCCGACGTCAGATAGTACCAGGCAAATTTCCCTGCCCCAGCTGCTGCACCGCCGAAAGAAGTTTGCTCCCAGCCATCCACATGCCCAGCGGTTGAATGCTAGCTTGGCAAAATTGCTAGCACTTCAACTGCTGCCTTTTCAGTTGGTAGACTCTGCCCCCTTCCGTGAGTTTGTGGAATGTGCGGTTCCTCAGTGGCAGGTACCCAAACGCCACTTTTTCTCACGGAAGGCGATTCCGGCTCTCTACCGGCATGTGGAAGGCAATGTCCATGCCTCGCTGGACAGGGCGGTCAGCGGTAAGGTGCATATTATCGCTGACTCATGGTCCAGCAGGCATGGACAGGGACGTTACCTAAGTTTCACGGCGCATTGGGTGACTCTGCTGGCAGCTGGGAAGGATGCAGGACAAGGTGCAGTAGTGTTGGAGGTTGTTCCGCCACCACGCCTCCAAAATGCTAATGATTGTGACACACCTCTCTCCTCCACCCCCTCCTCTTCTTCTTCCTCCATGGCCTCTTCCTCGGAACCAGCGGTGCTCCGTAGTCGTTCAAGGGGCTACGCAAGTACGCAGGCCAAAAGATGCCATGCGGTGCTTGAGCTGGTGTGCTTGGGGGACAGGAGCCACACTGGGGCAGAGGTTCTGTCAGCTCTGCAGGGGCAGGTTCAGAGGTGGTTGACGCCACGCCAACTTAAGGCAGGAATGGTGGTTTGCGACAATGGCACCAACCTCCTCTCTGCCCTCCGACATGGACAAATGACCCATGTGCCCTGTTTGGCTCACGTCCTTAACTTGGTGGTGCAGCGGTTCTTGGGCAGGTACCCGGGCTTACAGGATGTCCTGAGGCAGGCCAGGAAAGTCTGTGTGCATTTCCGCCGGTCATATAATGCCAGTGCTCGGCTGACAGACCTCCAAAAGGAGTATAACCTGCCCAAGAACCGCCTAATCTGTGACATGCCCACCAGGTGGAACTCAACGTTGGCCATGCTGCAGCGGCTGCACATGCAGCAGAGGGCCATCAATGAGTACCTGTGTGACTATGGCACCAGGACAGGGTCAGGGGAGCTTGTTTTTTTTTCCCCACACCAGTGGGCCATGATCAGGGATGCATGCACTTTCCTGTCACCATTTGAGGAGGCCACGAGGATGGTGAGCAGTGACAGTGCATGCATCAGTGACACTGTCCCCCTTGTCCACCTGTTGGAGCACACGCTGCATGGAATAATGGACAGGGCACTTGAGGCAGAACAGAGGCAGGAAGAGGAGGACTTCCTTAGCTCTCAAGGTCCCCTTTATCCAGACAGTGTTCCTGCGTGCCCGCCGATCACACAGGAAGAGGACGAGGAGGAGGAGGAGGAGGAAGATTGTGTCAGTATGGAGGTGGAGCCTGGCACTCAGCATCAGCAGCAGTCTTTAAGAGGTCAGTCCCAAGAAACACATGGACTTGTACGTGGCTGGGAGGAGGTGGCTGCGGACCATGTCGTCCTTAGTGACCCAGAGGACTCCGGACCGAATGCCTCAGCAAACCTACGCTGCATGGCTTCCCTGATCCTGCAAAGCCTGCGTAAGGATCCTTGTATTCGTGGTGTCAAGGAGAAGGACCAATACTGGCTGGCAACCCTCCTTCATCCACGTTACAAGGGTAAGGTTGCGGACCTTATCTTGCCATCGCAGAGGGAGCAGAGGATGAAACATCTTCGGGAGGCCTTGCAGAAAGGTCTGTGCAACGCGTTCCCAGAGACTGGGAGGTTACAAACTCCTGTTTCTGGACAACGTGTTGCTGAGGCTTCGGTCAGTCAAAGAAGGTGCGGTGGAGAAGGTGGCCGTCTGACCGATGCGTTCAGACAATTTTTTGGTCCGCAGCCCCAAGGTATGATCGGTTCCAGCAACCATCGCCAGCGTCTGTTTTACATGGTGCAGGAATACCTAGGGGCAAGATCAGACTTGAACACCTTTCCCACCGAAAATCCTCTGGGTTACTGGGTCTTGAGGATGGATCACTGGCCAGAGCTTGCACAGTATGCAATTGAGCTACTGGCCTGTCCTGCATTCAGCGTTCTTTCAGAACGCACATTCAGTGCTGCTGGAGGCGTGGTAACCGATCACAGGGTGCGTCTGTCCACCGACTCGGTCGATCGACTGACCTTCATAAAAATGAATCAGTCTTGGATCACCACCAGCTACCAAGCACCTGATGCTGATGTAACCGAATAATTTTTTTTGAAATCTCAGATCCCTTCAAAGACTGCCTATGCTGATGCTGAGTGACTATCCCTGAGTAATTATCCTCTTCCTCCTCAATCATCACGCTAATAGCTTGTAAGAACATTTTTGGTTCTGGGCGCCACCACCAGTGCCTAAGGCACAATTTTTCAGCCCCTGTTTAACAGGGGCGTGTAATTACAATTTTTGATGTAATACTTTGCAGCAGGGCTCGTTCCTGCATTCCAACTAGAGTGTCTGTGAGGGGTTGCAGTGTTGTGGCACCAGCACCAGTGCCTAAGGCCCAATTTTTCTGCCCCTGTCTAACAGGGGCGTGTAATTACAATTTTTGATGCAATACTTTGCAGCAGGGCTCGTTCCTGCGTTCCAACTAGAATGTCTGTGAGGGGTTGCAGTGTTGTGGCACCAGCACCAGTGCCTAAGGCCCAATTTTTCAGCCCTTGTTTAACAGGGGCGTGTAATTACAATTTTTGATGCAATATTTTGCAGCAGGGCTCGTTCCTGCGTTCCAACTAGAGTGTCTGTGAGGGGTTGCAGTGTTGTGGCACCAGCACCAGTGCCTAAGGCCTAATTTTTCAGCTCCTGTTCAACAGGGGCATGTAATTACAATTCTTGATCTAATATTTCACAGCAGGGCCCTGTGAGCGCCTACAGTGTTGTGGCCACAGCAACACCTAAGGCCCAAATTTCTGCTGAGTATATAGGGCAGGACCCTACTTTCAAACATCTAACTTACAAATGACTCCTACTTGCAAACGGAAGGAGACAACAGGAAGTGAGATGAAATCTACCCCTAGGAAGGGAAATTCTCTCCTGTAAGAGTTAATATGGGAAAAACATTTCTCCTTTCCACTGATGCTTTCCAATCCTTGTTCCACAAAAAACCCAAATTTTCAAAAAACATTTTTCATTGGGACAAAAAGTGAGGTGAAATCTTCTGAAGAGGAGGAAAGACAGCAAAACAAATGTCACAGGGGTGATAACCCTTCCCTATGTTTTCCAAAAAGCTTAAAAAAGATTTTTTGGCTGGAGCTAAACACGTTAAAAATGTACCCGTTCAAAATTACAAAGAGATTCTACTTAACAACAAACCTACAGTCCCTGTCTTGTTTGCACCACCTGTATACTGCTGTTCAGAGTATATAGGGCCTGGTGGCCCCACACCTTTCCTTATTTTTTTTGGGTGCAGGGTTCCCCTTAATATCCATACAAGACCCAAAGGGCCTGGTAATGGACTGGGGGGTACCCATGCCGTTTGTCTCACTGATTTTCATCCATATTGCCAGGACCCGACATTACATTAAACCCGCAAGCAGTTTTAAATGAGATTTTTTTCCTTTAAAAATGACATTTGGTGCGGGGACTGTTCTAAACACGGATCACTTTAGAGGCATACTATAAACACCCCCCAGGTACGATATTTAAAGGAATATTTCACTTTTTTTTTTTTTACTTTAGGCATCATTAAAATCACTGCTCCCGAAAAAACGGCCGTTTTTAAAAGTTTTTTTTGCATTGATACATGTCCCCTGGGGTAGGACCCGGGTCCCCAAACCCTTTTTAGAACAATACCATGCAAATTAGCCTTTAAAATGAGCACTTTTGATTTCGAACGTTCGAGTCCCATAGACGTCAATGGGGTTCTAACGTTCGTGCGAACTTTCGGTCCGTTCGCAGGTTCTGGTGCGAACCGAAGCGGGGGGTGTTCGGCTCATCCCTATTAAGGATGTGTATGTGCAAAGGGAAAAGTTGGGATTGGTCAGGAGTAACAGGATGAGGAGGGGCAGAGGTAGTTTATTTAAGAGGGAGGAGGGGTCTCCCAGGCATTCAGTGGAGGGACAGGTGACAAGGCAGGCAGTTTCCACACTGCTGCTTGTCACATTACATAAGAGCGATGCTGACATTGACTGGATCCTGGCCCAGCTACGAGCGGCGGCTACATCAAAAGGGCCTGCATGGCTACAACGCCAGGTCGTGGCCCTGCGGGAGGACAAGGTGTCCGGATCGGCCGCGCAGTGGCGGGACATCACGCGCATGCGGCGGTCTAGGCTGCCGGAGCGTCTTTCGCATAGATTGTCCCCCTGGGCTTTGCACCCCGTCCCATCGAGTGCACCGGGAAGCACATCCTACGGCTTCCACAGGTCCCGGGCTGTTACCTCACGAGGCCGGCAGCTCCGAGGAGGAAGCAGGAACACCCGCCAGGAAGGGAGAAGGAGGGAAGTGCGGCAAGAGTGGTCAAGACCGTGACACAGGTTCGTGTCATGGGGCCGGCCAATTCAACACTTCGGGGGGTGGAGCTGGCACTGGGAGGCGGAGCCCAAACACGGCGCAGTTCCACGGCGGCCAGGCCTGCCTTGCCTGGGCCATTAGGAGCGAAAGGCCTGCAAGCACCAGATGCCATGTCGGAGGGTGAGCGGGCTATCTCAGAAAAGGAGGTGGCGCAGAGCCAGCCAGCACCGGGGGGATTCAGGGGAGGCAGCTGTCGGGCCCACCCCAGGTCAGCCCAGTAAGCCCACTTAGATAATGATGTATGCTGGCACTGTGTTGGGGGAACTTGCGTCGGTTGCAGATGGGGCCGGGGGGACCCGCGCTGTTAGTGGCGGACCCCGCCTCCAGCCCATGGGTGGGGGGTGTTACAACCCGCCACATCCGGTACGGAAGCCCAACAAAGGCTTTGTTAGGTGGGCTGCGGGACCTAATGCAGCGCTTCGCCGGGGGAAAAGGGGGTCGGCACCAGGGTCCCAGCCGGGTAGTGGAGTAGATACTGGCAGTGATCACAACGGCTTTGCTCCTAATGAATGGCTATAAGGTCCCGAAACGCGTAGAGCTTACAACTACCGTTATGTGTACGCATTTATCAACTATGTATGGACGTTCCATCCTCCACTATTCTTCCTATTTTTGTTATTTCCTCTAAGTGACACTTTAATGTGTCACGTGTTTATATATTATTTGTGGTTCTCAGGTATCAAGTTCTTCATGTATTCGCAAATAAGTCCTTGATGGAATGTATATCTTACTGAAATATAAAATAGTAATACATAGCTATGTGCATAAATATGTAAATATATGACTACTCGTATTTATTAAAATCTGCTTTTTATCTAATTTATGTATTTGCCTCCGTGTGCCTCATGTAAAGTCCCGCACTTTGCTCTCTCTCTTTTAAACATTGAACCAGGATGGAGGAGGGGACTTAAACGGCCCCCTATTACCTCATTTAAAGTCCCAAATAATCTCCTTTTCTTTTTTCATCAAGAACCCTGAACACTGTTCAGCGCTCTTTTGCTATAGGGATGTAGGGCGTAGGGTTTATGGTGGGTCCGCGTGGCTACGATGGGATGAACAAGTTTCGGCAGTGTAGGGCGTTAGGGCCGTCAATGTGGTGGGACCACAAGGCTGTCGACCTCTGGAAGTGGCTCATGTGATCAGCTCGGGCCCCTGAACCAGTCTTTTCAGGGGGTGTGGGGGTTCCACTGACATGGGACAGCAGGCCGGTAAGAAGTAGGGGCTTGGTTGGCAGTATAACGAGGGATCTGGTAAGCTTGGGAGTTCCCCCCCTTTTTTTTAGCACGAGTGCTCGGGGTGCGGAGGCGCCCATCCAGGGTCCCGTGGTTTAAAAAAAAAATGGGTAAGGTCAGTTTGGTGAGTCTGCAAAGGAACGGGAGGACGCCTGTGAAGGGGGACAGAATGCCACCTTTCCTAAATGGATATCCAGACGGGGAGGCTGCGGGGCTACTAAGGGTGGGTTTTGTTTTTGGCAGGCTTTAGGTCCCAGGTTCACTGCTTTTGAGTGCCTTCTATGAGGCGGAACTTGCGCTCCACGGCACAACGACCGGGGATAGGATAGGAGAGACTGGCAAAAGCAGGGGCGAAGTGCCTAAGTGGGCAGCCGCACAAGTGTTGCCTGCTACTCCACCTGTCTTCCCTAAGGTGGGGCCGGTCTATGACGCCTTAGATCCGGAGGCGATTGCGTGTTTTACACTTCTGTGGACACGGCTGTCGGCTGGGTCGGCTGGGTTCGCCGGTATGGGAAGGGGGCGCCGGTGGCAAACGGTGGACACCGCATCCACCTTTCATTTTCTCCAGGTTCACCCGGGTAGTTTCCGACTTCTGGGGTACTATTGGAAGGACAACTTCTATGTCGACTGCCACAACTTGGGTTACATCCCCTTCACACTTTATCCGGCTCAGGGGGAGCAGAGGGAGGACTGGAGTGTATGGCACTTGTTTCTGGAACAATATAATGGACAATAGGTGGGGATGTCAAGGTCAGGGAGGAATTTTGACCTGGAATTTTTACGGACTTGGCGGGGCATTCTGGCTATGGTGCCTTTACCAGGGGCACTGGAGGCGGAACCCTGGCCGTGTTCATGGATTGACGAGGGTTTGTTTAGTTACATGGTACTTCTGGAACTTTTCCGGTAGTGCTAGCCTTGGAAATCTGGGGTGAGTCGTTTAAAAAAAAAAAAAAAAATTGTTTACATTGTAAAAACAAGATTTGTATGCTGTGCACCTCCCAGAGGTAGACAATAAGATAGCTGACGCCTTGTCTCGGCTTCAGTGGGACGGTTTGGGAGCTTGCACCGGCGGGTCCCTTGTCCCGGGTGGTTGTGGAGAATTGCTTCGGAGTCATCGGGGCATGGATCGGAAGGTCTGTGTAGCGAGGCTACTTGAAGGCCTACGAAAAGGTATGGCAGGAGTGGCATGAGGTTACGCTTCGCTGGGGTGGAGCGGGGAGATTTGGAGGTACGGTTGGTGGTTCTAAGTTTTTGTATCTAGGATTTCGAAGCATGGAATGTCAGGGTCCGCCCTGGATCAAAACAAAACAAAAAATAAATAAACAAATAAATTAATATTGGCAGGTATGACAATTTTTCTTTGTTACAGGGTGAGGGTGAAATTTTTCTTTTACAAAGTGTTTTGGGTTCAGCAGGCGGTTGAAGGGTAGCGTAAGTCGCATAAGCACAAGACCACGAGGCGGTTTGTGTTCTTTGGTATGTTACAGGCCATTTGGCGGGATTGGGCTCACTAGGTTCCTCCATATACAAGGTTGCCTTATTCAAGGTGGACTTTTTCCGGGAATTTTGGGGCTTTCTGGATCAGTGAGCTGGTCAGCCCATATTGTAGGGTCCCTGGGGGAATAATGGTGCAAGACGTACTTGGTAGGTGGGACCGGTTAGGGGTTTTTGCTGTACAGATCGAAGACAGACCAGGCGGGTGAGGGTGTGATGGTAGAACGGTTTTACACTGACAGTTTTCCCCAGTCTGTCCAGGGAGGACGGTGGGGGAGTTATGGATAGGCGCCCAGGTGTGAGGCCCGTTTCTATACATGGGGATGGGTCCCTGCTGTACAGGTTTCAGTTCACTGCAATCTTCCAGAAAGGGCTTCGGGCAGAGGGTTTGGAAGGAAATCAGTATGCTTCGCACCCCTTCGCATCGGGGCGGCCACGAGGGGCTTCTCGGTGCAACTTGGATGAGGCGGCTGTTAGTTGAATTGGCTGATGGGGACTCCAAGAGGTTTTGGTCTTACATTCACCCACATTTGTTTGCGGATTGGGCACTTGATCAGGGGAAGGTGGTGTACTATGGACGGCTGTTGCACTGTGTGGTTATGGTCATGCGAGTGAGTATTGGTGGGGTGCTTGATTTCATCTGGGGTTTTGTTCTTCTCTGGCAGCTGGAGTACAGCCACTCCTCACTTGGATCTTGGGCCACTCCCAAGTTTTGGGGGGCCAAGTGGGCAGCTGTTTAGACCCGATAGGTGACAGCTGGGGAGTTCCAGAAGGGAGGCGGGTGTTCGATGGTTGGGGGTGCCAGGGTGACGTGGAGCAGGATCGGGCTGGAGGTACCTCATTCGTATGCCTTGACGGGTCACTAGGCATACTAGTGCTTCATGTCGGTGGGAATGATCTTGGGGTTCGTTCCAGTATGTAGCTCAGTTTGGACATCAGAATAGATTTCCTGGGCTCAGTACGGCCTTCCCCAATATGATTGTTTTTGTGGTCTGACACAGTGGCTTGGACGACTTGGTGCATGGCGAGGTCGGTTGTTCGTATCAACAAGACTCACATAAAGGTTAATAAGGTGGTGGGGCGCTAGTATTCGGAATGGTGGCATGTTATCCGCCATTTGGAATTACAAAATTCGACACTGGGTTGTACTTGAGAAGGGGCAGAGTCCATTTATTCTGCAGCGGGATCAGATTTATGGCCCCTGGGGTGCAGGATGGAATTAAAAGGGCATTGCGTGTGTGGAGGGGCCCGCAAGGGTAAGGTGTCACCCTTCAGGGTGGTGGAGGTGATTGGTCTAGTGACGGTGTAAGGGAATACTTTGGAGATGGAAGTGTGGGGGACTCATCGGTGGTATGATCCCCTCTGGTGTATTCCAGTTAAATAGGTTAACTGGAATATGGTAATGGTTGCACTGCGGGTAGTGACGGTTGTCTCCGTGCTGGTGTTTTCACGGCTGGAGGCCTATTATGGTAAAAGGGCCCGCAGTGCAGGAGTGGAATAGTATTTGGATTCTGGGTACCGTCAAAAGACCAATCAGGCAAAATCAGAAAATTGTTATGTTTCAGATGTTTATGTGAAATAATAAGGGTTGTGGTTAATAAAGAAGGCTGCTATGGCCATTTGTACTCCATTCCAGGTGTGGTCTCATTAATTGGAATTAATATTAAGGGGTAAGCTGAGTACGGTGGTCGAGCAGACATAGAAGGTTGGTAACATCTTATCTACACTGGTCATGCATTTTGAAAAAATGCCAACATTTTAACAAAATTTCCCAATGTTCGCTATTCGCTAAAATGTTGGGGAAAACAAAATGCTTATTTTTACTCAACCTCACTTATAGTCATCACTTACAGTCATGTGGCAGGGCTATTATCACTGCTGCTACTGCTTAGCTATGTGTGTGTGTGTTCAGTGGTGAAGCAAAGTATTGCATCAAAAATGGTAATTACATGCCCCTGTTAAACAGGGGCTGAAAAATTGTGCCTTAGGCACTGGTGGCGGCGCCCAGAACCAAAAATTTTCTTACAAGCTATCAGCGTGATCATTGAGGAGGAAGAGGATAATTACTCAGGATAGTCACTCAGCATCAGCATAGGCAGTCTTTGAAGGGATCTGAGATTTCAAAAAAAATAATTCGGTTACATCAGCATCAGGTGCTTGGTAGCTGGTGGTGATCCAAGACTGATTCATTTTTATGAAGGTCAGTTGATTGACCGAGTCGGTGGACAGACGCACCCTGTGATCGGTTACAAAGCCTCCAGCAGCACTGAATGTGCGTTCCGAAAGAACGCTGGATGCAGGACAGGCCAGTAGCTCAATTGCATACTGTGCAAGCTCTAGCCAGTGATCCATCCTCAAGACCCAGTAACCCAGAGGATTTTCGGTGGGAAAGGTGTCCAAGTCAGATCTTGCCCCTAGGTATTCCTGCACCATGTAAAACAGACGCTGGCGATGGTTGCTGGAACCGATCATACCTTGGGGCTGCGGACTAAAAAATTGTCTGAACGCATCGGTCAGACGGCCACCTACTCCACCGCTCCTTCTTTGACTGACCGAAGCCTCAGCAACACGTTGTCCAGAAACAGGAGTTTGTAACCTCCCAGTCTCTGGGAACACATTGCACAGACCTTTCTGCAAGGCTTTCCGAAGATGTTTCATCCTCTGCTCCCTCTGCGATGGCAAGATAAGGTCCGCAACCTTACCCTTGTAACATGGATCAAGGAGGGTTGCCAGCCAGTATTGGTCCTTCTCCTTGATACCACAAATACGAGGATCCTTACGCAGGCTTTGCAGGATCAGGGAGGCGATGCAGCGTAGGTTTGCTGAGGCATTCGGTCCGGAGTCCTCTGGATCACTAAGGACGACATGGTCCGCAGTCACCTCCTCCAAGCCACGTACAAGTAAATATGTTTCTTGGGACTGATCCCTTAAAGACTGCTGCTGATGCTGAGTGCCAGGCAGTCCTCCTCTTCCTGCCTCTGTTCTGCCTCAAGTGCCCTGTCCATTATTCCACGCAGCGTGTGCTCCAACAGGTGGACAAGGGGGACAGTGTCACTGATGCATGCACTGTCACTGCTCACCATCCTCGT
This sequence comes from Lithobates clamitans, assembly GCA_037952925.1. NCBI lineage: Eukaryota > Metazoa > Chordata > Amphibia > Anura > Ranidae > Lithobates > Lithobates clamitans. The sequence continues at coordinate 1,081,357 of JBBGZY010000791.1, forward strand.
GGCCTCCTCAAATGGTGACAGGACAGTGCATGCATCCCTGATCATGGCCCACTGGTGTGGGGAAAAAAAAAAACAAGCTCCCCTGACTCTGTCCTGCTGCCATAGTCGCACAGGTACTCATTGATGGCCCTCTGCTGCATGTGCAGCCACTGCAGCATGGCCAACGTTGAGTTCCACCTGGTGGGCATGTCACAGATTAGGCAGTTCTTGGGCAGGTTAAACTCCTTTTGGAGGTCCGCCAGCCGAGCACTGGCATTATATGACCGGCGGAAATGCACACACAGACTTTCCTGGCCTGCCTCAGGACATCCTGTAAGCCCGGGTACCTGCCCAAGAACTGCTGCACCACCAAGTTAAGGACATGAGCCAAACAGGGCACATGGGTCATTTGTCCCTGTTGGAGGGCAGAGAGGAGGTTGGTGCCATTGTCACATATATATATTTTCCTTTTCCCCTCCTTCTCTCATCACCCTTCCACTTTTGGCTCACACTTCATTGCACATCCTCCCTTCATACACCTCCCCTTTTCTTGCATAATGATTTTATGCTTTTATCCCATTTCACAGCTCCCACTTTTCCCACACCTTTTCACTCCCCCACCTATCTTCCACCTGCACACCTAAAGAGTATTTACCAATATCTTTATAGTTATATACTATTTATTTTACTAGCCTCCAAAGATATACCAAATAAACATGGTTGGAAATCTTTTTGGTTTGAACCACATGCACTATAGATATATACATACGGGTGACTCCGGTCCCTTGGTGGCTTTCTTTGCCCACAAAAATCTGATCATTTTTTTTTTTTTTCTTTGGGTGTTTACTTAGTCTGTCCCACAAATTTCTCAGCGTAGGTGGTTGTTGCGCTCTCCGGCCGGTTGTCTGCTGTGACGGGCGGTGCCTAAGTGTGTGGCCTCTCGCAAGTCACCTTGCCTCTCACTACCCTGGTCTGGGCTGAGATGGCGGTGGAGGCATCTGGAATTCTCCCTTGGGGAAAGAGGGTAAAGCAACATACTTTTTTAAGGGATCTCCATGTAGGAAGTTTTTCTCCTGTTGGACATACATTATTTGGTAACTATACCGTATTGGTACATTACATGATGAATGTAGTTACTGTTATACAATGGAAAGTTATGTATGTATATACCAATGCTATCTATATGTTCTCTCTAGCAGACCGAGCCTCTGAAGAAGACCCCAATTATAGGGGTTGAAACGCGTCAGGTCTTATGTTCATGATAGGATTTATTGTTATGAATATATGTCTGCCAATGTATGTTCAGCCATTTAGTTTTTAAGCACTCCCTACTGGAGCTCATTGTTTTAACTTTTATGGTACAGCTTTCAATAAAATTGTTATATATTTTTTCATACAATATTGACTACATTTATTACTGTGCTGCCAAAAAACCCCGCTGTGGGGAAAACCTTTTCTTTTTTGTTCCAATGCTTTAAGGGGTGAGCAGCAATTCCTTTCCTTTCTCTCTAATGTCCCCTCCATTTTTTCGGGTGCCATTGTCACAAACCACCATTCCTGCCTTAAGTTGGCGTGGCGTCAACCACCTCTGAACCTGCCCCTGCAGAGCTGACAGAACCTCTGCCCCAGTGTGGCTCCTGTCCAAGTACACCAGCTCAAGCACCGCATGGCATCTTTTGGCCTGCGTACTTGCGTAGCCCCTTGAATGCCTATGGAGCACCGCTGGTTCTGAGGACAAAGCACAGGAAGAGGCCAAGGAGGAAGAAGAAGAGGAGGGGGTGGAGGAGAGAGGTGTGTCACAATCATTAGTAGTGGCATTTTGGAGGCGTGGTGGTAAAACAACCTCCAACACTACTGGACCTTGTCCTGCATCCTTCCCAGCTGCCAGCAGAGTCACCCAATGCGCCGTGAAACTTAGGTAATGTTCCTGTCCATGCCTGCTGGACCATGAGTCAGCGGTTACTATTGCACCTTACCGCTGACCACCCTGTCCAGCGAGGCATGGACATTGCCTTCCACATGCCGGTAGAGAGCCGGAATCGCCTTCTGTGAGAAAAAGTGGCGTTTGGGTACCTGCCACTGAGGAACCGCACATTCCACAAACTCACGGAAGGGGGCAGAGTCTGCCAACTGAAAAGGCAGCAGTTGAAGTGCTAGCAATTTTGCCAAGCTAGCATTCAACCGCTGGGCATGTGGATGGCTGGGAGCGAACTTCTTTCTGTGGTGCAGCAGCTGGGGCAGGGAAATGTGCCTGGTACAATCTGACGTCGGTGTACCGAAAGCAGATTGCCCACAAGTACTTGGCTGTGACACAACTAATTCTACACCTTCATTCATCTCAGTGCAGGTCTCAGAGAGGGCTGAAGGTATAGTGGGGTTGGAGATCTCAGCTGATGAGGAGCAAGGAGAGGTCCTCTTTGTTCTTTGGTGTGGGTCTTTTAGATACGCTTGCCAACGAACTGCATGGCAGGTCAACATATCTCTTGTCAAGCATGTGGTGCCCAAGCGGGAGATGTTTTGGCCACGCGAGATACGCTTGAGACATATGTTGCAAATAGTAGCGGTGCGATCTGATGCACTCGTCTCAAAAAAGGCCCACACCAAAGAACTTTTTGAATAACGCGCAGAGACAGCAGCGCCCTGCACATGCAGAGCTTTGGGTTGTGATGCAGTCAGTGTGCTGCCCTTAGGCTGGCCCCTGGAGGGCATCCTGCCTCGTTGGTGATGTGTCTCCTCCTCCTCTCTCCTATCAGGCACCCACGTTGAGTCAGTGACCTCATCATCCCCTCCCTCCTCATCACTGGGGCAAACCTGGCAGTATGCTGCAGCAGGGGGAGCATGACTGCCAGATTGCTGTCCTTCTTGGGCACCCCCTCTGTCTGTCACGTTACTGCCTTTATCTAGCTCAGTATCATCATCAGAGCCTTCCAAACGTTGTACATCCTCCTGGAGCATGTACCCAACACTGTGGTCAAACAGTTCGAGGGACTCCTCAGGAGGACATAGTAGGGCTAGGGAAGGAGTCACTGATGCCATTGAGCCGAGGGAAGAGGCCGCGTTGGCAGCTGCTTTGCCAGACAAAGTACCCTGAGCATGGGTGAGAGAGGATGAGAAGGATGAGGACAGCTTGGTCATCCACTCAACCAAGTCTTCCGCATGTTGCGGCTCAACACTGCCAGCTGCCGAAAAGAAGGCCAAGCGTGTCCCACGGCCACGTGCTGATGAGGATGAGTCTGAATGGACGTTGTGGCTGGGCTGCCCTTCTGGATCATCTTCTCTCTTAAGACCTGGCTGTCAATTGAGGGTTCCATTCTTTGTACTTGGTCCTGCTTTACTGCATCCCTGAAATCCGATTTATTATTTATCACTTCTTGGGACCGCTCTCAACTACTTACCATACTATAAATGATATCCTGATACAGGCAGCCCATGCATAATTATTGATTAGCCACCCCTTTGAATCTGTCCACAATCCTCAGTGTCCGCCGGTAGGGGGGTTTGTATGGGGTCCTACTTTCCCATTGAATCCGTCTGAATTGTAGTGATATCATTGTGGCCTGGTCATTCAAGTGGCCAACGAGAGCTGGAAGGAAGACAGGACAAAGATGGAAGTGCCTGTGACCAGTGGGAGTGGTGACAGCTCAGCACTGGAGGGCTTCGTTTAACAGTATATTTAACAACTGGTGGTTGAAGAGCTGCATCACCTCCCATGGCACAGTGAGTGCCCAATTTGGGGTGCCAGAGTGGAGAGACAGTACTGACACCATCAAATTTACGCCAGTTGGATCAGCTCGCAGTCGGTGGTGCTCGGAAACAAGACCCGGACATCTATATTCTATCTGTCCCTGCAGAGGGTTATATCTGCAAGCCCGTACGACCTCGCCATAGAGGAGGTCCAACAAATGGGGTAAGGGCACATCCATTACTCCTCTCCTGCAATCAATGGTGGCTTGGAAGTGTTTCTGCATCTTTTCACCTTTCTGCCTTGATGTGACACACCAAAGGAACGTCTCTTTTTTTCCTATTTTGGTTTTTGCTAACTTGTTCTTCATGGACTGAATGTGGTGCCCTTTAAATAATTAAGCGATCAATCGCATCTTCAGAACTTTCACCTCTTTTTAAATATTTTTTCACTTTTCTTCATTTTTTATGGAGATATGATTTAATGCACAATTTTCATTTGTTGTTTTGTTATTTCTCTGTGTTGGGATTTAAACACATTGTAGCTCCGGTATCACCCCAAGGAGCTTCCTAATTGTATTACCTCATTATATTTTGCTAGCGCACAAATTTAATTTATAATTTAGATGAGGATGCACCGTCTGCACGACCAGCACTGTTGCCTCTAGACACAGAGCCTGCTTGCCCTCTTTTATTGGCTTGTAACTGTCTGCCTCTCCTTGTTGGCCTTCCAGACATACTAATGGCCTGTAGCTGCACTAAGCTGGGATATATATATATATATATATATATATATATATATATATATATATATATATATATATATATATATATATATATATATATACACATATATACATATATATATACTGATACTGCAGCTAGCAAAATCAACTGCCTGCCTGTAGTATGAGAACACCACCAACCTTCTACAGGTAGCTTTAGCTGAACACTGTGCAGAGCTCGCAAAAATCTAACTTGTAGCTTATTTAGCTGCCTGCGGTAGTGATAGGATCAGGAAAACACCACCAACCTTCTACAGGTAGCTTTAGGTAAACACTGTGCAGAGCTCACAAAAAAAACTTGTAGCTTATTTAGCTGCCTGCGGTAGTGATAGGATCAGGAAAACACCACCAACCTTCTACAGGTAGCTTAAGCTGAACACAGTGCAGAGCTCGCAAAAAACTAACTGGTAGCTTATTTAGCTGCCTGCGGTAGTGATAGGATCAGGAAAACACCACCAACCTTCTACAGGTAGCTTTAGCTGAACACTGTGCAGAGCTCGCAAAAAACGAACTTGTAGCTTATTTAGCTGCCTGCCGTAGTGATAGGATCAGGAAAACACCACCAACCTTCTACAGGTAGCTTTAGGTGAACACTGTGCAGAGCTCGCAAAAAACTAACACAATACACTGTAAGTGCAGCTAACTCACTGACTGTCCTGCCTAATCTAGCTAACTCAAATGAAATGATACTGTCTCTCTCTCTCTCTCTAAGCACACCGGAACACACTACACAGGGCCGCCGTGCAGGCGGCCTTATATAGTGTGGGGCGTGTTCTAAACCCCCTGAGCCATAATTGGCCAAAGCCAATCTGGCTTTGGCCAATTACAGCTCTCTCTACTGACGGCGCTGTGATTGGCCAAGCATGCGGGTCATAGTGCATGCTTGGCCAATCATCAGCCAGCAATGCACTGCGATGCCGCAGTGAATTAGGGGCCGTGACGCACCACACGAATTTGGCGCGAACGGCCTATATCGTTCACAATTCGGCGAACAGACGATGTTCGAGACGAACATGGGTTCGACTCGAACACGAAGCTCATCCCTAGAGCCTTCTTACATTGGTGTTAAGTAGGGATAAGCTCAATGTTCGGGTTGAACATAAGTTCGTCTCGAACATCGGATATTCGCCCGTTCGCAGAACAGCGAACATTATGGGGCATTCGCGGGAAATTCCAGAGCCCGCGGAATGCCCCATAATGCACTGTGAGATCGCAGTGCATTGCTGTATGATGATTGGCCAAAGCATGCACCTGACCTGAATGCTTTGGCCAATCCCAGCGCCCTTTGCTAAGAGAGCCAGAATTGGCCAAAGGCAGGGTGCCTTTGGTCAATCATGGCTCAGGGGGACTAAGTGCACGCCCAACACTATATAAGGCTGCCTACACGGCGGCCCTGTGCAGTGTTGTTGGCGTGGACGGAGAGATCGTGTAATTTAGATTAAGCAGGCAGGTTATTCAGTTAGTGGCAGTGTATTTGATATACATATATATATATATATATATATATATATATATATATATATATATATATATATATATATATATATATATATATACACACACACACACACACAGTCAGTCTAGTGTATAAATATATATACTCTGCATCCAGTCAGTGTAGCCTATATCTACAGTGCATTCCGTGGTGTACTATTTCTAATATACTTCAGGCGTGTATTTGATTATATATATATATATATATATATATATACTCTGCAGCATCCAGTGTAGGCTATATCTACAGTGCATTCCGTGGTGTACTGTTTCTACTACTTTTCTGGTGGTGTACACAGTACACAATACAGTGCAACCATAGTGCAGTTGCTACTACTTTTCTGGTGGTGTACACATTACACAATACAGTGCAGACGTAGTACAGTTGCTACTATACTTCTGGTGGTGTACACAGTACACAATACAGTGCAGCTGTAGTGCAGTTGCTACTACACTTCTGGTGGTGTACATAGTACACAATACAGTGCAGTGTGGTGTTGCTAAACAAAATATACATCATGTCCAGAAGGCCACCAAGGAGAGGCAGATGTTCACAGGTCACTAAAAGAGGGCAAGCAGGCTCTGTGTCTACAGACAACAGTGCTGGTCGTGGAAATGGTGCATCCTCTGCAGGTGGCCGTGGGGGACGCTTGTCCTTTTTTTCTGCTGCTGGCCATGTGTCAGGAAGGGCATGCCAGCACCCAAGATGGCTGCCAAAGAAGACGACCTGTTACCTCTGCCTGTCAGGAAGGGCATGCCAGCACCCAAGATAGCTGCAGGAGAAGATGACCTGTTATCTCTGCCCCTGTCAGAATGCCATTGGTGCACACACACCCTGTGACAGCTTTTGACACCCAAACAGGCTACTTAAACTCAGTCAGTTTCCAGACTCAGTGCTGTTTGCTCTACAGTGTTCCCTGTGTATCCTGTAATTACCTACCTGACTTCCGTTACTGTTGTGACCCGGCTTGCTTCCTGACGTTCCTGTTTCCTGCCTGCATCTGACCCCGGCTTGTCCTCTACTCCACATCTGCCTGCTCCTTCTGCCACTTCGCTGCCAGTCTGCTGATGACCCGGCCTGTAATTGGATTCCGCTTCCGCTTCAGCCTCTGTTTCTGACGTGCCCGTTTGTGTATGACCCCGCCTGCCTGTACCTGCCTTCTCTTCAGCCTTAAAGGGTGCCACCATCCCTTCTGCTGCACCTGCACTTCTGCCTGTGGGGACCGGTTGTCTACTTGCTCCAGCTACCTGCCTACCACTGCTCTGGGATTCCTACAGACACCTCTACAGCCCGGCCGAGTGCTCCGATCCAGCTCCAGGTTCAGCGATCCCACCAGGCACTCGTGTGACTCTGCATCTCGGTGCTTCCTGTCAGCTCTATTAGGGGCTCCAAATCAGAGTTGTAAGAGAGGCCATCCTCTGCATATCAGGCTCCATCACCAGGTACGTGACAGTAGCAGACAGCCATGTCTGAGCCTGTGCAAGGACCCTCTCCTATGGAGGAACTCTGCCAACACCTAGCCGGATTAACACAAGCTGTAAAGGACTTACAACAGGGTTATACACAGCTGGAAGGCCAAATACAGACCTCTGCTCCTGCTCAAGCACCTTCCACTTCTGGGATGCCAGCAGCTCCCGCAGTCATTATGCTACCACCTGAACCCAGAGTCCCAACTCCTGAAAAGTTCCACAGAGAACGCAATGAGTTCAGAGCCTTCCACAACGCATGCAAACTCTATTTTTTGCTACAACCACAACCTTCTCCCTGGAAGCCACCAAGGTCGGGTTTTGTCATTTCCTTGCTTCAGGGGGAACCACAGGCCTGGGCTCACCGGCTCCTTGAACAAAAGGCCACATCTCTGACGGACTTAGCCTCCTTTTTTGGAGCCATGGCTCAGTTATATGAAGACCACCAGCAAGCCGCTACTGCGGAAGCCGCCCTTCACATGCTTCAGCAGGGTCACAGGGCCGTGGAGGACTATGTTTCAGAATTCAGGCGCTGGAGTTCTGACACCAGCTGGAACGATGCTGTCCTGCCTTACCAGTTCCGCGTGGGCCTTTCTGATAATCTCAAGGATGAGCTAGCACGAACAGATGTCCCCTCCACCTTGGAGACACTTATAAATTTGTCAATCCAGATTGACCGCTGCTTAAGGGAACGTAGGTCGTAAGAAGCCACCGACCAGTCCCGTCCAGTATGGATGCTTCCACGAGTATCTGGTTCTTTCAGTCCCGCTTCACCTGCTCCTGCCGCATCCGCTTCAGACGCACCTGAACCCATGAAGCTTGGTCTCCTCCATCCTTCTCTGACTACAGAAGAACACCATCGCAGACGCCAGCTAAATCTGTGCCTGTACTGTGGAGGATCAGGACAATATGTGAGGTCTTGCCCAGTCAAGATCCGCAAGTGCCTCTCAGTTACATCCGCTTCTTCTCCATCTCTATCCAATCACGCTGCTCATCTTGCTCTTCCCATTTTGTTACAGCTCCCAGGAGGAACTATCCAGACAACCGCTATAATTGACTCTGGAGCTTGCAGCTGTTTCATAGATTTAGCTTTTGCTGCCAAACATCACATTCCTCTACTACCCAAGGCTCAGAGACTTCCTGAACATCTGGCAGACGGATCCACCATTAAATCTGAATTGGTTAGTCACAAAACCATCCCGTTATCTACCACCATTGCCGAGAACCATCAAGAGCTTCTACGCCTAGATGCAATCGCTTCCCCCCTGTTCCCAATCATTCTGGGTATGCCTTGGTTAAAAGCTCATAACCCTCACATTAACTGGGTTACAGAAGAAATCAAGTTTCTTTCCCCCTATTGCCTTCAGCATTGTTGGCAAGAGAATCATCAGGACCAATCTCCCCTGCTGTGCATCGATTTGGAGTACGAAGCCCGCCAAGTCGTTCCAGTAGCATATCACGACTTTCTGGATGTTTTCAGCAAAAAAGGGGCAGAAACGCTTCCTCCTCATAGGGCTTATGACTGTCCAATTGAGCTCCTTCCTGGGGTTGAAGTTCCTTTTGGCAGGATCTTCCCTCTATCTGAATCTGAACTTGTTGCTTTGAAAGACTACATTGATGACAACCTTAAAAAGGGGTTTATTCGCCCCTCCACATCTCCTGCCGGTGCGGGGATCTTCTTTGTAGAAAAAAAGGACCACTCATTACGGCCCTGTGTGGACTACCGTGAACTTAATAAGGTCACTGTAAAAAAACGTTACCCTCTTCCACTTGTGCCTGAATTATTATACTCGGTACGGCCACCATTTTTACAAAATTGGCTCTTCGGGGTGCTTATAATCTGGTTCGCATACGAGAGGGGGATGAATGGAAGACGGCGTTCCGCACACAGTTTGGGCATTTTGAATACCTTGTGATGCCCTTTTGACTTTGCAATGCCCCAGCTACCTTTCAGCACTTCATCAACAACGTCTTCCGAGATTTCCTGGATCTATTTGTTGTTGTTTATCTTGATGATATACGAATCTTCTCTCCCTCTCTAGATCACCACCGTAGTCACGTCAAGAATGTATTGAGTCGCCTTCGACAACATGGACTTAATGCAAAACCAGAGAAATGTGTATTTGAACGCCAAATTCTTGGGTTTAATCATTTCCACCGAAGGCTTCCAGATGGATCCCCAGAAGGTTACAGTCATCCTGGATTGGCCTGCTCCCAGTAATAAGAAGGGTGTCCAACATTTCGTGGGGTTTGCAAATTTTTATCGAAAATTCATCAGAAATTTTTTTGCAATCATATCCCCCATTACAAGTTTAACCAAACAAGGTACAAGATTCTCTTGGTCTCTGGAAGCTCAGAAAGCTTTTGACACCCTAAAAAGACTTTTCACATCTGCATCTGTCCTGAAACACCCTGACCCAGCCTTGCTCTACGTCTTAGGAGTAGACGCCTCAGAAACAGCGGTCGGAGCAATATTGTCTCAGAGGCGGGGAGCTAAGGCTCTACTGCATCCAGTTGCTTTTTTTTCCTGCAAGCTGTCAAATGCCGAAAGGAACTACGACGTCGGGGACCGTGAACTTTTGGCCATCAAAGCCGCCCTAGAGGAATGGAGGTACCCTCTAGAGGGGGCCGCACACCCAATCTTGATCTATACCGATCATAAGAACCTCGAGTATTTAAGAACAGCAAAAAGACTGAAACCCAGACAAGCCAGGTGGGCACTATTCTTTTCTGGATTCACTTTTCACTTAATGTTCAGGCCTGGATCCAAAAATGCAAAACCCGATGCGTTATCACGCACGTTCAGCAAACCTGAAGAAATCTCATCTCCAGATACCATTCTATCCCCTGGGAACTTCCTGTTACTTCAAGGAGAGTTAATAAAACAAATTAAACAAACCCTAGTAAGGAACCCTTCACCAGCCGGGGTCTCTCCTGGCAAAGGATGGGCTACTTTGGCATGAAGACAAGGTCTTTGTGCCGGAAGACCTCCGAATGGCCATCCTGGTGCGATGCAATGATCATGTGCTGGCAGGTCATTTTGGCATTGGCAAGACAACTGAATAAGTACAACGGACATTTTGGTGGCCTGGGGTGGAAAAAGATTGTAGGAAATATGTGGAATCTTGCACCACTTGCATCCGCAATAAAACCAGCAGATCCAGAGCCTGGGGTCTGCTAAAACCCTTACCTGTCCCCAGTAGACCTTGGAAGATGAACTCAATAGATTTTATTGTAGAACTTCCCCCATCTGAGGGCCACAACACCATTTTTGTAGTTGTCGATAGACTATCTAAGATGGCACACTTCCTCCCCTGAAGGGCACACCATCTGCTCGAGAAACAGCACAAGCCTTTGTCAAGGAGATCGTAAGGCTTCACGGGATTCCGGCCAATATTGTGTCCGACCGTGGGGTGCAGTTTACATCCAAATTCTGGAGAGCCTTATGTGATTCACTCGGGATTGAACTTTCATTTTCTTCTGCATATCACCCACAAACGAATGGGCAGACAGAGAGGACTAATCAAACCCTCGAACAGTACCTGAGATGTTTCTCCTCATTTTCTCAAGACGATTGGGCTTCTCTGCTTCCCCTGGCCGAGTTTTCTTATACCAATTCAGTACACTCTGCTACAAAGCAATCTCCATTTTTTGCAAACTACAGTTTCCACCCTTCTTTTTTGTCTAATACAATTCCAGATTCCCCTGTACCAGCTGTTTCCGAAACTATAAATTTCTTCAACGCCAATAACAAACTGCTACAGGAAACAATGGCCAAGACACAGGCATACAATAAGGAAGTTTTTGACAGGAAAAGAAGGGGAGAATTGATCTTGAACCCTGGTGACCAAGTGTGGCTAGCAACTACTAATTTGAAACTGGCCTGTCCCTCGAAGAAACTGGGCCCTAATTTTATAGGACCATTTCCGGTGAAGAGACGGATCAATGAGGTTGCTTATGAATTAGAGTTGCCTGAGTCATTTAGAATCCACCCTGTGTTCCACATAACCTTGTTGAAACCCGCCTTTCCTGACTCCTTCCTAGCGGTGTTTTTTATATCTCCCGCCATCCCTCCAGCCATTGACGCTACACTCGGAGCTGTACTCACCACTAAAATCAGCCCTCTCTTCATGAAGAGCACACTACGATGCACTATCATCTCTGATGTAAGTCCATAGGACCATCCTCTAATGAAGCAGAGCAACAAATGGTAAAGTTCTTTACCTTCATTAACTAAGGTTTTTTACATCTATTATTTCATTGTAAGTGACTCTTGCTATACCATCCATGTTGATTGTCACTCCCAATTGAACTTTGCTATATAATAACCTCAACTCATCCAACATCATCCTATGGGACTGATTGCAACTTTGTGGATTCCTACTGCTCTTATTTAATTAACCAGGCTATCTACTTCCCCCTAGCCAAAGAATCAGGGTACATCCATCAACCAGTAGGTAGCACATCTTCACTCCTCCTCCCTCCACCCATCCCCACCCATCCTTATTGGATCTTTCTCGCTGCCAACGGTTCTTTTTGGTCAATATGGGACATTAATATCCCATTAAAAAATTACATTCAATACATTTATTACCTTATTACCAGTTGACACCTTGCAAGATCCTTAAGCGTCTGGATGTTGTCCTTCGTTGTGTGTTATTTGTTTTTTGTTTTTTGTATTGTATTGTTTTGTTTTTTTGTCTAGTCTAGTTCGTCACCATTGGGCTCCATTGGACCTAATTAAATTCTAATTGGGTTCCATTGGACCTAATTAAATTCATTTTATATTATATTTTTAATCTAAGGTTGTTGTACTATTTTGATGAATTGTATTCTAATTAATTATTAAATAGATTTATACTTTTTGGTAATACAGTTAGCATTTTTGACAACCACAAACCAAACATTGTGCCAAATTAACCCCTTACCCGGACATCTAGAACCGGGTGCCCCTCTTTTCTTATACGCCTGAACCTGTAATTATTGACGGGGAGGAAGAGTTTGAGGTGGAAACAATCTTAGACTGCAGGAAGAGAATAAATCAGATCCAGTTCCTGATAAAATGGAAAAGGTATGGGCCAGAGGACAACTCCTGGGAACCTGAAGGTAATATCCATGCCTGAAATTTGGTTCAAGCTTTTAAGAACTCCCATCCTGACAAGTGGGCCAAGTTGGGCATCCGGAGGCTGCCCTTTGGGGGGGGCAGTGTCAGGAAGGGCATGCCAGCACCCAAGATGGCTGCTGAAGAAGACGACCTGTTACCTCTGCCTGTCAGGAAGGGCATGCCAGCACCCAAGATGGCTGCAGAAGAAGATGACCTGTTACCTCTGCCCCTGTCAGAATGCCATTGGTGCACACACACCCTGTGACAGCTTTTGACACCCAAACAGGCTACTTAAACTCAGTCGGTTTCCAGACTCAGTGCTGTCTGCTCTACAGCGTTCCCTGTGTATCCTGCAATTACCTACCTGACTTCCGTTCCTGTTGTGACCCGGCTTGTTTCCTGACGTTCCTGTTTCCTGCCTGCATCTGACCCAGGCTTGTCCTCTACTCCGCATCTGCCTGCTCCTTCTGCCACTTCGCTGCCAGTCTGCTGATGACCCGGCCTGCAATCTGATTCCACTTCTGCTTCAGCCTCTGTTCCTGACATGCCCATTTGTGTATGACCCAGCCTGCCTGTACCTGCCTTCTCTTCAGCCTCGAGGGTGCCACCATCCCTTCTGCTGCACCTGCACTTCTGCCTGTGGGGACCGTTGTCTACTCGCTCCAGCTACCTGCCTACCACTGCTCTGGGATTCCTATAGACACCTCTACAGCCCGGCGGAGTGCTCCGATCCAGCTCCAGGTTCAGCGATCCCACTAGGCACTCGTGCGACTCTGCATCTCGGTACTTCCTGTCAGTTCTATCAGGGGCTCCAAGTCAGAGTTTTAAGAGAGGCCGTCCCCTGCATATCAGGCTCCTTCACCAGGTACATGACACCGTGTTATTGAGCCACAACATGCAGAAGAGTTGGTGGAGTGGATAAGAAAGCCATCCTCATCCTCTGTCACCCAGGCTCAGAGTAGTTTGCCTTCCAATGCAGCTGCCGAAGCAGCCTATTCCACCAGCTCCTTGTCCACAGTCACTCCTTCCGTAGCCTCACCATCATGCATGGAGGGAGTCCCCTGAATTATTCAACCACAGTGTTGGGTACATGCTGCTGGAGGATGCACAGCTATTAGAAGGCTTCGATGTTGGTTCCCAGGTTGAGAAAGGGAGTAACGTGAGCCTAGAGAGAGGGGGGTGCCCAAGAAGGACAAGAAACTGGCAGTCATGTTCCCCCAGCCGCAGCATACTGCCAAGTTTGCTCTAGTGACAAGGAGGGAGGGGATGATGAGGTCACTGACTCTATCTGGGTGCCTGATAGAAGAGAGGAGGAGGAGGAGGCCTTTTTTGACAAGTGTGCAGCAGATCGCACCCTTGCTGTTTGCAACCTATGTCTGAAGAGGATCAAGCGTGGCCAGAACAGCAGCCGCTTGGGCACCACATGCTTGACCAGACATATGACAACCTGCCATGCAGTCCATTGGCAACAGCACTTGAAAGACCCACATCAAAAAAAAAAAGGCGGATTTCTCCTTGTTCCTTATCTGGGATCTCCAACCCCACTATACCTCCAGTCCTCTCAAAAACCTGCACTGAGAGTAATGAAGGTATAGCAATAGTGTCCCAAGTACTTGCAGCCAATCAGTACACCTCCATCTGATTTTAGCAGGCAAATTTCCCTACCCCAGTTACTAAACTGTAAAAAAAAAATTGGTCCCAGGAACCCACATGCTCAGCATCTGAATGCTAGCTTGTCCAAATTGCTAGCACTGCAACTGCTGCCTTTTCAGCTGGTAGACTCTGCCCCTTTTCGTGAATTTGTGGAATGTGCTGTACCTCAATGGCAGGTTCCAAAACACAATTTTTTTTTACGGAAGGCCATTCCGGCTCTCTACCGGCATGTGGAAGGCAATGTTTTGGCCTCGTTGGACAGGGCGGTCAGCAGTAAGGTGCATATTACCACTGACTCATGGTCTAGGAGGCATGGGCAGGGACGTTACCTTTCCTTCATGGCGCACTGGGTAACTCTTCTGGCAGCTGGGAAGGATGCAGGACAGGGTTCAGTATTGTTGAAGCTTGTTCCGCCATCACACCCCCAAAATGCTAGTGGTGATTAGGGATGAGCTTCGAGTTCGAGTCGAACGTAAGTTCAAATCGAACATCGACCATTCGTTGAATTATGAACATTATGGGCCATTCGCACCAAATTCGAAAGGGGCGTCACGGCCCAAAATTCACTGCAGCATCGCAGTGCATTGCTGGCTGATGATTGGCCAAGCATGCACTATGACCCACATGCTTTGGCCAATCACAGTGCCGTCAGCGAAGAAAGCCATAATTGGCCACAGGCAGGGTGCCTGTGGCCAATTATGGCTCAGGGGGTTAAGTACACGCCCCACAGTATATAAGGCCGTCTGCACGTCGGCCGTGTGTAGTGTGTTGGTGGCGTTTGTTAAAGAGAGAGACAGAGACTGTCATTTCATTTAGTTTCAGCAGGCAGGCAATTCCTTCCTGGTGTTCTGTTGCTAATATACTTCAGGCAGGCAGGCGAGACAGTTAGATAGCTGCTGTGTATTGTGTATATATATATATATATATATATATATATATATATATGCATCCCGGTTTTGTATATATATATATATATATTTATGGTCGGAGCCCTCCGTCCTGATAGATATGAAACACATAAACACGTCACAAGACTAACAACACAAATAGACCTGAAGTGTGCCCTGGCCTGCTGTATGGTAAACCCAGATCTGCTGGGCGGTATGCCAGAGAAGGGCGCATACCTTAATAAAGTAATGGATATTTCTGTAGAGAAATTGTTTGAAGAGAAGTGCCTTGAGAAGGGGAATGGGTGGGTGGGTACCGCGCACTGGAACTGACACAGACCATTGTGGATGGTCTGGCTATATACCCTCCAGGCTCCTCCCATAATTTCAGGCCGGTAAACCGGCCTTCCTATTTATGGTCGGAGCCCTCCGTCCTGATAGATATGAAACACATAAACACGTCACAAGACTAACAACACAAATAGACCTGAAGTGTGCCCTGGCCTGCTGTATGGTAAACCCAGATCTGCTGGGCGGTATGCCAGAGAAGGGCGCAAAAAGACTTGGTTTAGGGAGGTAATGTTTTATTTAAGTTTATGGTCTTCTTACAGAGCGAGCTTGCAAAAGGCTCGTGACATTTCTACTTGTGGATTGGGAATATAGCGAGCAAAGCAGGTGGATTTCCACCTTCCCATTTTCCTGATCACGTGGTCCGGGACTCTGTTTCGTGAGGCTGCTGATGCTGCTCCAATACGGAAAGAATGTCCAGAATAACGGTTGGGGTCAAGGCCCAAGTTGCGCAGAAGGATCCTGACGTGAGTAGTGAACTGGTTGGTACTAAGCGGGCTGATCGGGAACGGCAGCAATGGGCTGTCCTGCGAGGGATCAAGTAAATGGGCTAATAGACTATCTAGGATGGCTACGGGGCACCAGGCGTTGTGCGTTCTGAAGAGCTTGATGTCAACCCCTGGACCGGACTGTTGTGTTTTGGATACCTCGAGGTGTATCGTGAAGTGGCTGTGGTGACGCGTGAGGTGGCGTCTGCGTAAGGCCCTATGACTGGTGCTGCTGACTGTGAATTCGCTGGGTCGTAGAAAGCCATAAAATGCCAGGTAGATGGCAGCTTGGATGACCAAGCTGGGCAAAAAACCGAAAGGTGAGCGTGAGAGTATGGTGGACATGTCTCGAAACATGGCACTGGTGACTGGTAAGCGTTTACCGCTAACTTGGGGTTTCTGCTTGTGGATGCCTCGGAGGATGGCCTTGACCGCATGTCTAGCGAACAAAGATGGTTTGTTAGGATCTAGAAAAGAGGTGAAATGCTGGATGCCAGCTAGGTAGAGTCTAATAGTGTTGTAGGATAACTTCAGCTGAGTGTGGCAGTATGAAATGAAGGCCAGGATATGATGGAGATCTCCTGGTATAGCCCCGGGGTTAGCCTCTAGAAACCTGTGATAGCTTTTCCAGGCAGCATGGTAACCTTTCAGGGTATTGTGAGATAGTGACTGGTTAATCAGACTAGTGGTGTCATGAAGATGTCGCTTCAATCCAGGGTTAGCTGTGACCAATGTGGGATAGCAGACATGGTCGGGTCGGCTCCAGGTTCCTGCGAAAAGAAGGTTGTGTAGTTAAAGCGAGATAGCGCGTCGGCCGAAGTGTTGCATTTACCGGGGATATGAACACAGAGGACATTAAATTAGTGCTGTAGTGAGAGTTGCACCAGCCTGCGTAGGAAGGACATGATGGCCAAGGACTTGGAGCGACCTTTGTTTATAATAGAGGCTGTGGCTAAATTATCTGTGGAAAATGTCACTGTTTGTCCTACCCAGTTGTTGCCCAAGACGTGGGCTGCTGCAACAATGGGGTAAATCTCGAACATCGAGGAGGATTGACTGAACCCGGGGATCGAGAGTATTTCTGGCGGCCATGGTGCTGCGAACCAGTGGTGGCCAAAAATAGCTGCAAAACCTGTGGAGGCTGCGGCGTCCGTGATTATTTGGGGTGAAGTGGGAGACGCTGATGGGATAAACATCGAAATGCCGTTCCAGTTTGTTAGAAAATCGTCCCACATGGCTAGGTCAGCTACGGCTGCCTTGTCTAGTTTAAATATTAGGTCGGGGTCTTGTACCTGGGAAAGGAACACCAGGAGACGTGAGAAGAAGGATCGCCCTTGAGGGATGATCCTTATGGCAAAGTTCAGCATGCCAAGGAGGGATTGCAGTTGCTTTTTTGTGCAGCCTTGCGTATTAGTAAATGTGTGGATGACTGTCCTGATGCGGGTCAATTTGTCGGGAGGCAGACTAGCTTGCATGGTGTGAGTGTTGAGTATGATACCCAAGAAGGTGACGATCTGTGCCGGGCCTTCTACCTTCTTATCCGCTAAAGGTACGTTAAGATTATGAAAGATTGTTCTGAGGCTGTTTAGATCAACTGGGGGCTCGTTGGGTTTCTCTATGAGTAGGAAGTCGTCTAAGTAGTGGATCACTTTCTGACAGGACCCATGTTGTGAGAGAATCCAGGAAAGAGACTGAGCGAAAGTGTCGAATAGCCACGGGCTGCTTTTGGAGCCGAACGTTAACTTGGTGGCGAAATAGTATAGACCTTTCCATTTGATTCCGTGCCACCGCCATAGGCACGGATCAATTGGCAACAATTTGAATGCGTCCGAGATGTCTGCTTTAGACAACCAGGCGCCTGCTCCTGCGAGAATGATGGATTGAATAGCTGAGTCTACCGTTGAATATTTAAGTGTAAACTCTTCTAAAGGTATTAGGGAATTTAAACTGGGTATATGGGAACAATGAGGCGCGGACAAATCATAAACTAAACGAAGTTTATTTGAAAACTTGCCCTTCACAAGGCCGATAGGGCTGACTCTCCATACAGAAAAAGGTGATTGTGTAAAGGGGCCGATTACGTATCCCCGGTCTAGTTCTGTTTGCAGCAGGGTGGTGATGGTTTCCTCGTCGGTAGCGGCTGAAAGCAGGTTTTTGCATTCGTGAGTTGTGTTTGGGAGTGTGATAAGTCCGGTGTGAAAGCCTGTCGTGAATCCGCGGATGAGAAAGGCTGCCAGTGAAGGTGTTGAGTGTGAGGCGAGGTAAAACGCGAGCCATCCGACGTGCACTCGGCTTAGTCATTCGGGTTTAGGCTGTTTCATAGCGCAAGCGTACCTGGGGTGAGCTTTGTGGCATGTGAGACAGACATGAAGTAGTTTGCAGTGGGGGAAGTTACAACCCCCAAAGTTGAAGTTATTGCATATGGCTGCTCCCCCTAGTGCCTGGATGGGTCGTCCTAATCTGTCTGCCTGAGCCGGCTGAGTAAATGCCGTTGAGTGACGAGTGACGCTGGGAAAGAAGGGAGGGTTGGGGGGGCGTCTGCCACCTGATTCGGAGCACCAGTTGGCCGTATGGGTGGACAACTGGCATTTGGTACAGAGTGGGGAACGTAGGCCAGCGAAATGGCAACAGAACAGCTCTGTATCGATGGTACTCCAGTTGGTTTTTACTTGAAACTGGGAAAGTCTAGCTGCTGCTTTTGCTAAAAATGACCTGTGATAGTCATAAAAGGAGCATCCCCCATATTTATAACCTAGATCTACTATTGCGTGTAGGTATAGGTCCAGCTCCTCTCTCCTGTTGGGGTTGACCGTGCATAGCACGTCTCTGAACATGCCAAATGCTAGTACGAACTCCGCAATATTGAGTTTGCGGGTAAGCCTATGGTCTTTGGCCTTTAGGACGACGGAAACGTCTCCCCACGCATAGGACTTGTTTTCGGCTGGGTCGTGTACTGCGATGAGGAGGGATGCCAAGTTAATGTCCTTCCCATCCATGATGTCCTTCCTGATGCCTGCTGGGACGAGATGTGCGGGGAGGACGTAGGTATAGATGTCGGGCGTACCTGTAAGGAGAGGCATGGGGGTGGCGGTGGTTACTGTAGATGGTGAGGGTGCAGCTTGATGTACCTCCAGGGTTCCCACTCTTGTCTGGACATCAGTGACTGCTGCCGATAGTGTGGTCACCAAGGAGTGCAGCTGAGTGATTGCTGATGAGATTGACTGTAGTAATGCCTGGGTGCCCGATTGGGCTGCCGCTGGCGGAGGAAATAGCAAGCTGAAAAGCTCAGCTTTCCTAGCAGTCGCAGGGAAAGGTATTCCCCTGCGCCGTAGTTCAGCTGTAAGCTTGGGGATGGTCCAAGCTCTGAGAGACTGTAAGTCGTCGTTTGCTGAGTCTGCCCCAGGTGGTGACGGGGTGGAGGCGAGGTCCTCGCTGCTGGCCTGCGACATGGTGTCCACTGCCTTGAAGTCCTAGTAGTGGAGTTTTAGTTTTTTGAGGTCGAGACTTGGGTCGACCGAGAAGCTGAGGAAGATACTGTCCACACCTGTTGCAGGATGGATCAACTGAAGAACTCTACTGACCTGAAAGGGGGAAGGGTTGGAGAAATCGATGAGTAGCCGTGTTGCTACGAAAGATGAATGGCTGTATGAAGCCATTTCGTAAATGTTTGCGGTGATTTACAAAGTAAAAGAGTTTTTTTTTTTTTTTTTTCGAAATTTGATTATGTAGGAAAACCGTGCGCGGCATTGGGAAAAATAGGTGGTGGGTATTTGTTGTGAGAGACCCGAATCGTTGAGCCGGTGCTACGACTGGATTTGGAATGTGCGGTGGGGTTTTTTGCTGTGCCGGGGGTCTTGGATCACTGAGCCGGTATGCGACTGGGCTGGGATTGGTTTGAATGAAAGAAGCACGCTGTTGGTGAGTGCTTGTATGCTGAAGATCCGAACTGCAGAGCCGCTGTTTGTGACTGGACTCGAATCGGTGGGATGAAAGAAGCACACTGCTGGTGAGTGCTTGTGTATGCTAAAGATTTGAAGCATTGAGTCGCTTTTGCGACTGGACTCAGATCGGTCGGATGAAAGAAGCACACTGCTGGTGAGTGCTTGTGTATGCTAAAGATTTGAAGCATTGAGTCGCTTTTGCGACTGGACTCAGATCGGTCGGATGAAAGAAGCACACTGCTGGTGAGTGTTTGTATGCTGAAGATCCGAATCGCAGAGCCGCTGTTTGCGACTGGACTCGGATCGGTGGGATGAAAGAAGCACACTGTTGGTGAGTGCTTGTATGCTGAAGATCCGAATCGCAGAGCCGCTGTTTGCGACTGGACTTGGATCGGTGGGATGAAAGAAGCACACTTGTTGGTGAGTGCTTGTGTATGCTAAAGTTTTGAAGCATTGAGTCGCTTTTGCGACTGGACTCAGATCGGTCGGATGAAAGAAGCACACTGCTGGTGAGTGCTTGTATGCTGAAGGTCCGAATCGCAGAGCCGCTGTTTGCGACTGGACTCAGATCGGTGGGATGAAAGAAGCACACTGTTGGTGAGTGCTTGTATGCTGAAGATCTGAATCGCAGAGCCGCTGTTTTGCGACTGGACTCGGATCGGTCGGATGAAAGGAGCACACTGTTGGTGAGTGCTTGTGTATGCTGAGGATCCGAATCATTGAGCCGGTGTTGCAACTGGACTTGGATCGGTTGGTGATGTTTGTATTGCCAAGGATCCGAATCTTTAAGCCGGTGCTGCGACTGGACTCGGATCGGTTGGTGGAGTTCGTTTTGCAGAGGATCCGAATCTTTGCGCTGATTATGCGACTAGATTCAGATTGGTTGTGGATGTAAGGGGCTCGAATGAGGAACGGAGAAAGGCAGTAAGTACGGATGTGTGCGAATAACCGAGTAAGACCTACGAAGTTGTAGGTGGTTTACAAAGGGGAACATAAAGTAACGGTTCGGTAGCAGGAAAGCACTACCTGCGACAGTGAGTGTGGGACAATTGATAAACCTACGACCAATCTCGAAGGACATGCAGTGAGTTGGTAGAGTCGGCCTCTGCAATGCATCTGATATGAATCAGTTTGTAAAACATATTAAATTAATCCGATATGAATCGGTAGTAAGGAGTATCTGATACAAATTGGTTGTAGAGTGTATGCCATCCCTTACTGTGAAACTGAACACCTATCAACCACCCATCCCCCCAGGCTAATCAAGTGCAGAGAAGGCACCAGGTGGGCTCAACCACACCTCAATCAGCCACAGAAACCTATACAAACGATATATGCTGATCTCCTAATGAATGAGATGGCAACCCCATGGAGCATGAATTTTTTGACCAGTGAAGCCTATTGCGAGTGATATTGAGAACGACCGACAGTGACTGGAGGCTTGGGTCTACGAATGAATCGTATGTTTGTCAGAAGGAACTTTACGAATGTACTATGCCTGTGCCGAATGATGTCGGGACATGAGCGACAACAACTCCGGGGCAGGTTTTTTCACAAAAGGGGTGCAGGATAAGAAGCATAATAAACCGCAAGATTTTGCACATGACACGAAAGTTTGGATACTACCTGCGACCGTGAGTGGGAACCGCCGACGAAGACCACGAATGAAAAGCCGGAGTGCACCTGCGATTGAATGCACAGACTGCCGAACATGAGGTGAGATGAAAAGAGTCAGCCCTGTGATGTGAGCTACAGCGCACTGGAACTGACACAGACCATTGTGGATGGTCTGGCTATATACCCTCCAGGCTCCTCCCATAATTTCAGGCCGGTAAACCGGCCTTCCTATATATATACATACATACTCTGTGTATAGTTTAGCTAGATCTCACTGCAGCCTGTTCCTGGTGTACTGTCGCTAATATAGAAAAAGAAAAATGGCGCAAGAACACAATCAGACATGAATAAATATAAATTATACAAACGTAAAAAAGTCCAAGATAAGGGGGGCAGTGTAACTGAATAGTTATGAATATGCAAACGCAAATATAGACTCTGCCAAAAACGTCCAGAAGGTGACAACAAATAAATGGAATAATATAGTTCAAAGGAATCTGATACTGTGCACCAGCGGCAGCTTACTTGAGAGTGGAAGCAACAACTCTGAAAGACAATATAGGGAAAAAGGGCAAGAAGCGCCATTCTATCTACAGTATCATGAAATCTTTATTAAAATGTATAAAAACAACAGCCAAATGGCTACTCACAGGAACAAGATGAATACAGGCAAAGGACATATAGCTGGTCCAGGGACGTCTTTCTCAGATGTTAACGGAGGTACATGGTGCGGGTTCCGGTTTAGATGATATCAGCGGAGGTGACGTATGGACAGGTCAGATGACGCGTTTCAATGCTTCCACATTTTCCTCAGATCTCTAGAGATCTGAAGAAAATGCGGAAGCATTGAAACGTGTCATCTGACACGTCCATACGTCACCTCCGCTCTCTGGTTCCTGGTACAGTGTTTGTGCTCCACGCTGGTTCCCATCCGGTTCCTGTTTCCTACTACGGTCCTGGCTCTCCATGTCCCAGTAGATGCCGGCTCTCCTTGCGGACACTCGGATCCTTCCATCTCCCGCATAGCTCAGCACCCACAGCAGAGACTCCATAGACCACCCGCACACTTCAGTGCCGATATCATCTAAACCGGAACCCGCACCATGTACCTCCGTTAACATCTGAGAAAGACGTCCCTGGACCAGCTATATGTCCTTTGCCTGTATTCATCTTGTTCATGTGAGTAGCCATTTGGCTGTTGTTTTTATACATTTTAATTAAGCCTTCATGATACTGCACTTAGATTGGCGCTTCTTGCCCTTTTTCCCTATACTGTCGCTAATATACTTCAGGCAGGCGGGTGAGACAGCTGCAGTGTATTTAGTATATATATATATATATGTAGCGCTGGTAGATTTTTAATCTACCGCTTATATGTAAATTTAGTGGGTCATCTTTTCTGTACATAGTTCAGATTTAATCTATAGCTAAATTAGCTTCTGTTCCAACCTTGGTTGTGTTGCGTGCAGTTCCACTCCGTCGCCTGTAGATGTCGGTGTCACTACAGACTGGAGCTGGAAAGCAGCAGACTGAAATGTATTGAGTGCTCTTCTTTCTCAGAAGCAACTCGGCAGAGGTTGTCCCCTGCGGTGCATTCTGGGAGGGGGTATTTAAGAGATAGACGCCATATTTCTGGGTCTTTTCGTTCCACCTGCTGGCCCTCCTGGCTGACAGGTATGTGTTAGGAGTCCTACCTTGTGGTCCTCCAGGCTGGAGGACTGCGATGCTGCAGCATGTGGATGGGCTCAGAAGTCTGTCTGGGGCCTACTACAACTGCTGCGGAGATGGTCCTGTGCTGTGTTGTCCTGCGGGAAGAAGCTGGACAATTGAGAAGAATCCAGGGGAGGACCCGTCATGGAAGGATCATGCAGAGCACTGGTCTGGAGAGGGGCCTGGTGACCTAATTAGAGGACGCATCTTAAGTTAACCTACCACATAGTACTGCCGGGTCGGCTTAAAGGTTCTGGTACTGTGTTGCTGTTCACTGAAAACTACTACATCCTGTGGCAGAGGATCGTACAGTTTTGTTTTACTCAAGTCTGTGGCAGAGACTTTCTGTTCGTGCTGCGCACCGGCTGCTAGGTTAGTGAGAGAAACCTATCCGGGCGAGCAAAGATTTAATCCTGAACCAAAGATACATTCATCCCTGAGATTTCAATTCCTTAGTGCTACACCAAGAAAAAACATAAAGTTGCGCTGGAAAAATAATAGTGAAATATACAAATACATATATAATTAAATATACTGAATAAGTATGATGTGACAACCAATAACGAAGTACAGTTAATGAAGCCCCAGAAAGACGCAAGGTATTGCGAAACATGTAGGGCGGTGCGTTGTGCTGACGCCATCACGCCACAAGTGACCCAGGTACGCAGGTGTTTTTGTTTTTACTTGTCTAGCCGGCTTTTTACTGTTTGTCTTGTACTGTTATTTGCGGGCATCCGCACGTTTTACCTAATAAACACGCTTTTCTACTACACGATTGGCATCCCCCATTCTCTTGCTTATCCACTAGGGGCTCGGAGCCCGAGTGGGTCTCTTTTCAGAGCCAGAGAAGCTGCATATCAGGTATTTTTCTGCCCCCTGTTTGACATCTCCTCCCATCTGAGGGAACCGGACGTTGGAGACAGCAAATATCCACACACCCACAGCTCCTTACAGAAGGTAATCTGTCTGCCTACATGACCCTGCGCTGGAGGGGGTCCACCTTGTCTGGTAAGGGTCTGCACACACAAATTGCCGCTCTGTTTTTGAGATTCATTCATCCATTATACAAGCCCCTGGGAGTTCCTTAACATTTATTGTATCACTCCTCACCTCGGAACTTATCACACACCAGGAGTGTACTTGTCCTTTTATGCTATACATTGTGGACATTATTATATGCTTCATTTACTGCACTTCGTTATTGGTTGTCACATCATACTTATTCAGTATATTTAATTATATATGTATTTGTATATTTCACTATTATTTTTCCAGCGCAACCTTATGTATTTGTTTGTATTTATACCTTAGAGATATTATTTGGTTTCTAGTTGCTGCTTTACACACAATATCTAGCGCGGTATTTTTTTTCTTTATTTGTGTTAACTAAGAAAAGGTATTTGAACTTCCCTGCAACTCTTCTTCTACCTCTTTCCTGCTACTTCTTCCAGTTATCTCCCATTAAAGCATTGGAAAAGTACTAAAGTGACTGGTGCCTACATTGTTAGATGATAAGTTCAACGTGGACTATCTGGTATTGGTGAAACTAAAGGTAAAAAGGTAACGGAAACAGCCCGCTTTAAATCAGCAGCTCCACCGTGAGTTATTGCTACATGTGGGGGCGTCGTCAGGGATTGTTTGCCGTTACCCTAAGCATCCCTGAGAAGTATTTCACAGAGAGTCTATACTAAAAGAGATTTCTGGACTTTGTCACTTCTTCCAGGAAAAGAAGGGGTTAAATTGCAGGACTACATTTCTGACTGCGTAGGCTGCGGGTGAGAAGTAAAAGCCCAGGAGCTACGTGATCAGAGGAACAAGTGGGAGGAGCCACATCTACTTGTTGCCGCGTGGGACGCCGGTATGTGTGTTTTGGCCCCAAAGGAGAAGAAAGGCCTCATGATCGTGTTGAGAGGATCAGAGTGCAGCCATGTCTTCTTTTCCGTTAATACAGTCAACTATGGGATCCAAGATGTTTCCTACAAGCACCGCTGAGGGTGCTATGCTAACCGGAACCCTGCTGACGGATACCGGCATTCGTTTGAAGCTGCCAGGGTGGTTCGTACTATACACTGTTGGAGATATCGAAGGGCTGGGCATGCTTTGCCACAAGTGTGAAGGACTGGCCATACATCTCCGTCCATTTGTTCGATGTTTGCAGTGCAGAGAATATTTGTTCACAGTGGAGCAACCTACAATGTCACCCCGTGTTTATCGTGTGGACTGAGCTACAGGTACCGCTACAGTGGAAACTACTGCCATCACTGCTGGAGAGCAGCAGGCCGTGGTCTCGTCTGCTACCGTGAGTGTTCCTGAGGGAGATGTCACTGTTACCACTTCATCAGCGGACATCACTCTTTTTTCTACTTCTACTACACCTATCCCCGTTGTACCTGTCCCAAGGAAGGTGGGATATGTGAAGGCATCCCGTGGCTGTGGTCGAGGCCTGCCCCAGAGATTACCTGAACCGGAGCTGGAGAAATATATGGATTCGGAAAAGTCCACGTCAGGAACGGGTGAGAGATCAAAGGGGAACATATCTGTTACTCTTTGTAAATATTTGCCAGCGGAAGAGTTGAGAGACTCGGAGATAGATTCTATGTCAAATCTCTCCGGTGATGATGATTTGTTTGAGACAATGTCACAGGAACTATTGTGGGCCCAGGGTGAAGATGTTGCTTCTGCCCTTACTTTCTCCGAGTGGATAGCCATGGATTCTGGGAAGACATCGCCTTGTGTGGAGCCGCACAGTACTACCAAAGAGACATTGTCAGGAGCCAGGGAGCGTCTCCGCTCGCCGGGCTCCGGTGCGCATGCGCACGGGACTGGCGCTTCGCCGCACACCCGTCCGCGGCCTGATGGTGCGGCGCGCGCGGGTGCACGGCGGACCTCGTGTGCGCGCCATCGCCCGTGCGGGTGCCCGGTAGCGCGTCACACTGACGCGCTCGCCGGGCAGGGAGACTATATCTGACGGCTCCAGCGCCCAGTCGGGTTGCTGGTTTGTCGTCAGCTCTCCCTGTTCCCTGTGCCTGTGTAAACCTTGTGATCTGCCTGACTTGTGTACCGAACCTTTAGCTTGCCTGAAATACTACTCTCCCGGATTGCCCTGTACCTATCTGCCTGCTCTGTGTACTGAAACCTGGACTGTTAACCACTACTCTGCTGGACTATCCTAATAATACCTGCCTGATCTGTGTACCAAACCCCTGGCCTGTTTAACTACTACTCTGCTGGACTATCCTAATAATACCTGCCTGATCTGTGTACCAAACCCCTGGCCTGTTTAACTACTACTCTGCTGGATTATCCTAACAATACCTGCCTGATCTGTGTACCAAACCCCTGGCCTGTTTAACTACTACTCTGCTGGACTATCCTGATAATACCTGCCTGATCTGTGCACCGAACCCTGGCCTGTTTAACCACCACTCTGCTGGATCACTTGATACCCTGATTACCGCCTGCTTGATCCCTAACCTCTGCTTGCATTTCAGCCCTGCTTCTGCGGATCCCAGGACACCCGCTTCCAGCCTAGGTACCTACTATCTACCGGAAGCCCGTGCCTCCGCATGCCCTCAGCCTTCCGTACCCATTTCGGGGGTCTGGGTGCGCGTGGTCGTATGGGTGAGCCGCTCTCGGCATCTCGGCCTCGGTGAGTATTTGTCCGTGACAGTACAAACCAGCCAGATGTCCGAGGCCGACAGAGCGCGCTCTCCTCTGGAGATCCTGTGCCAACAAGTATCTACCCTCGCTGACTCCGTACAGAAGTTACAAGAAGGTTATACACAAATTGATAACCGTCTTCAGCAGATCACTGGGTCGCTACCCTCCACAGCCGCAGCTCCTGCACCCAGCAGTGGGGGTTCGCTCCCTCAAGCTCCGGCCAACCCCACTGTTGTCATGGCACTTCCTGAGCTCAGGGTCCCTACACCTGAACGGTTCTCGGGGGACCGCAAGAAGTTTAGGGCCTTTAAAAACGCATGTTCCCTCTACTTCGCTCTACAACGGAAAACTTTCTCCTCGGAAATCGTCAAGGTGGGGTTTGCGATTTCCTTGCTATCCGAAGAACCCCAGGCTTGGGCCCACGGCTTGATGGAACAGAGCAGTCCTGCCCTAAACACTATCGAGGCCTTCTTTGAGAGCATGACCCAGCTCTACGATGACCCGCAGCGTATGGCTACAGCTGAAGCTATCCTGCACCATCTGTCCCAAGGAAGAAGACCTATTGAGGACTATACTGTGGAATTCCGTAAGTGGGCGGCCGATACAAACTGGAACGAGCCGGCCCTACGTTATCAATACCGTCAAGGCTTGTCCGAGTTACTCAAAGACGAGTTAGCTAGGATGGAAACCCCTGCTTCACTAGAGGAACTCATTCAAGCAGCTACGAAGCTAGATAGGCGTCTTCGGGAGCGGCGCTCAGAACGGTTTCAGTTGCCACGCCCCACCTGGGCGTCGCCAAGACCTCACTCCGCACAATCCTCGACCTCATCTTCAGCTACCGCTGCATCGGTCCCTGAGGTCGAACCAATGCAGCTCGGCTTGGTCCGAGGTCCGTTAACCTCCGAAGAGAAGCAGCGCAGGCGACAGTCTAACCTAAGCCTCTACTGCGGAGGAACCGGACATTTCCTACACAGCTGCCCGATCAGGGCAGTAAGTTCCTTCAGTCAAATGTGTTGAACTATCCAAACAATAACATTCCCAAGGCTTACGTGATGTTGTTTATTTCTCTACAGCTTCCGGAAAGGGAGACTCGGTTGCAGGCCATCATTGATTCCGGAGCATGCAGTTGTTTCATAGATTCTGCCTTGGCGCATAGTTTGAAGATTCCTCTACAAACTAAAGAGCAGGATCTACGAATACATTTGGCCGACGGATCCCTTCCTCGCTCAGGTCCCATCACCCAGGAGACCCAACCTATTTCAGTAATCACAGATTCCGGCCACCGGGAGTTCTTACGGCTTGACTTAATTCATTCACCAATCTTTCCCGTCATACTTGGCCTACCCTAGTTACAGGCTCACGATCCACAGATTAGATGGAGTACCAAGACAGTATCCTTCTCCTCTCAGTATTGCTCTCAGCATTGCCTGCTCCCGGATCCCAAAGTTTGCGCCACAATGGTGGCACCACCAGGCAATCTCCAACACGTCCCCTCCGAGTACCTTGAGTTTCAAGAGGTCTTCAGTAAACATATGGCTGACCGCTGTTATATTCTTAATATCTAAATTTTAATTGGCTTTATTAATAAGAATATGCATTTTCCATATTTGTATGAATGATAGGACTTTGAGCTAGTGATTTCCAGATGACCATTCATTGACTGAAAATGCAGGTCAAGACCCTGTCAGAATTTAATGGATTTTGTAAATAATATATGTATGCATTGAAAATCTTCCTATGTAACCGATACTCTGTTTGATATATGCGATTATGTTTTAAATGGTCTGAACGTCTATCTCACATATACCCTGTTTCATGTTTAAAAGGTTTGGTAAAGTGAAACAGATGTTAAAGAGGCTTGTATATCTACTCTAACCCCCACTCTTAGAAAGGAGGAGAAAGGGGAGTGTATGGGAGGGATTTGTGTTTGGGCGCGAATTTGAAAGACTGAGTTCATATAGACACAAGGAATCCAGTCTTCTGGCTCACTCTTTTTCACACATCTCTTCCTCCCAAGACACAGCTCTCTTTACACACATCTTCTGCTTCCAAGCCACATCTCTCTCCAAGACACACAGCTCTCCTATGCACACAGAATTACTTCCAAGACACAAGAGGTTAATCGGCCATCTTAGATGAAGTAACAAAAGGGAAGCACATGTCTAAAGACTTTCAGATCTTTGAAACAAATGAACTATATTTGAACATTTTTTGCATATATGAAACAACACTAATTCTGAATATGAATGTACTATTTTTGTAAGTATTTTCCAAGTTTATGTGTGTACAATAAAACACACGGTTTTGATTTAAGCTGACTCAAGCAGAAATAATTCCAAAATTCGTCTCACGAGAATCATCATTATTGAAGGCTTTTTATACAATATTAAGCCATTTATTTCAACCGCCTACCACCTCACCGGGCCTACGACTGTCCAATTGACCTTCTTCCTGGATCCGAGATTCCATTCGGCCGGATATTTCCTCTCTCAGAAACCGAGCTGGAGGCTCTGAAACAGTATATAGACGAAAACCTTCGAGAAAGGCTTCATCCGCCCTTCATCTTCACCCGCCGGAGCGGGTATCTTTTTCGTTGGGAAGAAAGACGGTTCCTTAAGACCCTGCGTAGATTATCGACAGCTTAACAACATCACAATTAAGAACCGGTATCCGTTACCACTCATTCCCGAGTTATTCCAGAGGTTCCGATCAGCTAAGGTGTTCTCTAAACTTGATCTCTGAGGGGCCTACAATCTCGTCAGGATCAGGGCTGGAGATGAATGGAAGACGGCTTTTAGATCCAGATTCGGGCACTTCGAATATTTAGTGATGCCATTCGGACTCTGCAACGCTCCAGCCACCTTTCAACATCTAGTGAATGACATATTCCGACAATATTTAGATGACTTCCTTGTTGTATATCTGGACGATATTCTTATCTTCTCCCCTACGCTAGAGATGCACAAGAGGCACGTTAAAAAGGTTCTTGCCATTCTTTAACAACACAAGCTATACCTGAAAGCTGAAAAGTGCGAGTTTGAGAAATCAACCATACAGTTCCTGGGATTCATACTTTCAACCAATGGGGTCGCAATGGACCCACAGAAGATTCAGGCAATTCAAGAATGGCCGGCCCCATCTAACAAGAAAGGAGTACAGAGGTTTATAGGATTCGCCAATTTCTATCGGAAATTTATTGTTGGATTCTCGGCCATCATGGCACCTATTACCCAATTAACCCGGCAACACAGTTCTTTTCAGTGGTCCGCAGCCGCTCAAGAGGCTTTCCTTAAGTTAAAGAAATTGTTCAGTTCCGCTCCAATTCTCTGCCATCCTGACCCGACTTAACCCTTCGTACTGGAGGTTGACGCATCGAAAACTGGAGCAATTCTCTCCCAGAGACAGGGAACAAAGGCCATCCTACACCCGGTAGCTTTCGCTTCTAGGAAACTCAGTCCACCGGAACTCAACTACGATGTGGGTGACAGGGAGCTGCTGGCTATAAAGTTCGCTTTAGAGGAATGGAGGTATTTGCTGGAGGGGGCAGTACACCCGGTCATGATCTTTACGGATCACAAGAATCTCGAATACCTCAGAACAGCAAGACGATTAAAACCCTGCCAAGCCCATTGGGCCCTCTTCTTTTCACGCTTCAATTTCCATATAGCATACAGACCTGGGGCAAAGAACGGGAAGGCCGATGCCCTTTCGCGGATGTTTTCCGCAGACTCTCAAATATCAACACCCAGCACGATCCTCTCTCCTCAAAATTTCCTCGGATTAACTCAGGCAGACTTAATGTCATCCATCAAATCCTCATCAGGCGCATGTACAGAACCAGTAGTGCATTCCTTGAAAAGATATGAAGATCTCTTCTGGATTAAAGGAAAAGTATTTGTACCACAAGTGACTCGGCCCTTAGCCCTTCAGATGTGTCATGATCACAAGATGGCAGGACATTTTGGGAATAAGAAAACGGCTGAACTTCTTTCTCGTTCTTTTTGGTGGCCAGGATGGAGAAGGGATTGTAAAGAATATGTGGCGTCCTGTTCCCTGTGCCAGCGGAACAAGGGCCCAAACACCAAATCCTGGGGTCTGCTCAGACCTTTGCCCATCCCGGAACGACCATGGGCTGATGTGTCCATGGATTTCATTGTTGACCTACCCATCTCAGAGAATTTTTCCACCATCCTTGTCGTTGTCGACCGCCTTTCCAAGATGGCCCATTTTCTGCCTATGAGGGGTACTCCCTCTGCCGTAGACACAGCCAGCATCTTTCTAAAAGAGGTTGTTAGGCTCCATGGGATACCAAGGAGCATCATGTCGGACAGAGGCGTCTAATTCACGTCCAAATTCTGGAAGGAACTCTGCAAGGCACTGGGTATCAACATTTGTCTCTCTTCGGCCTATCATCCCCAAAGCAATGGCCAGACGGAGAGGACCAACCAGACGTTAGAGCAATACCTCCGCTGCTTCTGCTCGGGTTCTCAGGATGATTGGGCGAGCCTCCTCTCCTACGCTGAATTTGCGTACAACAATTCAATTCATGCCTCTACCAACCAGACTCCCTTCTGGACCAATTGCGGGTTCCATCCCACGTCCTTTGCTAACAATATTCCTGAAATGGCAGTCCCTGCAGTCCAGGATAGGATAACTTCGTTGCAATCTAACTTTCAGAAAATTCAAGACACATTACGCAAAACCCAGGAGGACTACAAGAAACAGTACGACCGGGGCAGAAAGGCAAACCCAAAGTTTGACTTAGGAGACGAGGTCTGGCTGTCCACTGTTAATCTTAGATTACCACTGCCATCTCGAAAGCTTGGACCTAAATTCATTGGGCCTTTTCAAGTCAGGAGGATCATCAACCCTGTGGCTGTTGAGTTGGCACTTCCCAAGACATATCGGATTCATCCCGTTTTCCATGTGTCACTATTGAAGCCTGTGGTGCCTAGTCCTTTTCCGGGAAGAAGAGAGCCTCCTCCTCCGCCAGTCAGAATCGATGGCGAGAATGAATTCGAAGTGGAATCCATTCTAAGTTGTAGGAAGAGGGGCAGGCAGCTACAGTACCTGATTCAATGGAAGGGGTATCCACCTGAAGATAATTCTTGGGAGCCCGCTAGGAATCTGCACGCCCCACAGTTAATTCAAACGTTTCATCAAGATCATCCAGAATTGATGGCCAGCCTTGGTGTCCAGTGTCCGCCCTTAGGAGGGGGGCACTGTCAGGAGCCAGGGAGCGTTTCCGCTCGCCGGGCTCCGGTGCGCATGCGCACGGGACTGGCGCTTCGCCGCACACCCGTCCGCGGCCTGATGGTGCGGTGCGCACGGATGCACGGCGGACCTCGTGTGCGCGCCGTCGCCCGTGCGGGTGCCCGGTAGCGCGTCACACTGACGCGCTCGCCGGGCAGGGAGACTATATCTGACGGCTCCAGCGCCCAGTCGGGTTGCTGGTTTGTCGTCAGCTCTCCCTGTTCCCTGTGCCTGTGTAAACCTTGTGATCTGCCTGACTTGTGTACCGAACCTTTAGCTTGCCTGAAATACTACTCTCCCGGATTGCCCTGTACCTATCTGCCTGCTCTGTGTACTGAAACCTGGACTGTTAACCACTACTCTGCTGGACTATCCTAAAAATACCTGCCTGATCTGTGTACCAAACCCCTGGCCTGTTTAACTACTACTCTGCTGGACTATCCTAATAATACCTGCCTGATCTGTGTACCAAACCCCTGGCCTGTTTAACTACTACTCTGCTGGACTATCCTAACAATACCTGCCTGATCTGTGTACCAAACCCCTGGCCTGTTTAACTACTACTCTGCTGGACTATCCTGATAATACCTGCCTGATCTGTGCACCGAACCCTGGCCTGTTTAACCACCACTCTGCTGGATCACTTGATACCCTGATTACCGCCTGCTTGATCCCTAACCTCTGCTTGCATTTCAGCCCTGCTTCTGCGGATCCCAGGACACCCGCTTCCAGCCTAGGTACCTACTATCTACCGGAAGCCCGTGCCTCCGCGTGCCCTCAGCCTTCCGTACCCATTTCGGGGGTCTGGGTGCGCGTGGTCGTAAGGGCGAGCCGCTCTCGGCATCTCGGCCTCGGTGAGTATTTGTCCGTGACAGACATTGTCTAAAGTTGCTAGTTTGCTTGAGTTTGAGCCGATGCCCATCGGATCTATGGTATGTAAATCACAAAATTCTTGTGTGCCTCCTGGTTTGGGGAAAAATAGAGCTTTACCTAGACTTGCCCATTTACAGAGAGTGCTCACCAAACGTGTTGCCACAGAATATGGTCTGGAATTTCTCTACGTTACTCAGGAAATTATGCAGGAAACTGAGGCCAATCGGGAACACTGGTACCGTGAATCTGTATGGGACTATTTGTCTGTACCAAAAGCTTTCCGGAGATTTGGGTATTCAGATACTATGGATTAACATTTCAATGGATGTTTGCTGCATTGGAACTGTGATCGGCACATCTATGCTAATAAGGTGGTCATTTGCAGACCCGGAAAAGATGACATTGTCTATTTTATTACCACCGTGGATAAACAAGGGAAGAAACTGACATTACCAGATCCCCGGTTTTATTGGTGAAGAGACTGTTGTCTTCTGTTCTATTAAAAGAAAAGAGAACTTTGGGGTATATAGCCAGATAGTGTCAGGGTTTAGAGAACTCCGTGGTCAAGAAACTTTATTCACCTCAGCGCTTCTATATCCAAAGACTTTTTCTTTGCTAGCTGGATTTTCTATTACCGAAAAGATATAATATGCCCCGAGATAGGGATGGACTTTTCAAGTTATCTTAGTTTATTTTCTTTAGAAGGAAAATCTGTGGAAAGAAAGTGTCATTCTCCAGGGAATGAGGCTTTGCTCCTAAACTGTTTAAGTGATGCAACTGTAAATTTTTGTGTGTGTTTAACTTTGTTTTTTTTCTAGAAACAACTAGATCTCCTATCAAGCTGTTAGGCTTTTCAGCTAGGTAGATAGTAGGGTTTGTGACATGACTAATGTGACTTCTGTTTGCTGAAATGATGTGCCGTTGTATAAATGTTTGAAACTGTAACATTTCTTACTGCCTTTCTTCTTTCTCATCCAAGTTCATTAAGTTCAAATACCTACTCTCGGGCTTGAGAGTTATGTTTTGGCAGACGTTGAGGACAATGTCTATTGTAGTGGGGGGAGTATGTTGCGCTGGTAGATTTTTAATCTACCGCTTATATGTAAATTTAGTGGGTCATCTTTTCTGTACATAGTTCAGATTTAATCTATAGCTAAATTAGCTTCTTTTCCAACCTTGGTTGTGTTGCGTGCAGTTCCACTCCGTCGCCTGTAGATGTTGGTGTCACTACAGACCGGAGCTGGAAAGCAGCAGACTGAGGTGTATTGAGTGCTCTTCTTTCTCAGAAGCAACTCGGCATGGGGTTGTCCCCTGCGGTGAATTCTGGGAGTGGGTATTTAAGGGACAGACGCCATATTTCTGGGTCTTTTCGTTCCATCTGCTGGCTCTCCTGGCCGACAGGTATGTGTTAGGAGTCCTACCTTTTGGTCCTCCGGGCTGGAGGACTGCGATGCTGCAGCGTGTGGGTGGGCTCAGAAGTCTGTCTGGGGCCTACTACAACTGCTGCGGAGATGGTCCTGTGCTGTCTGTCCTGCGGGAAGAAGCTGGACAATTGAGAAGGATCCAGGGGAGGACCCGTCATGGAAGGATCATGCAGAGCGCTGGTCTGGAGAGGGGCCTGGTGACTCAATTGAAGGACGCATCTTAAGTTAATCTACCACATAGTACTGCCGGGCCGGCTTAAAGGTTCTGGTACTGTGTTGCTGTTCACTGAAAACTACTACATCCTGTGGCAGAGGATCGTACAGTTTTGTTTCACTCAAGTCTGTGGCAGAGACTTTCTGTTCATGCTGCACACCGGCTGCTAGGTTAGTGAGAGAGACCTATCCGGGTGCGCAAAGATTTAATCCTGAACCAAAGATACATTCATCCCTGAGATTTCAATTCCTTAGTGCTACACCAATAAAAGGTATTTGAACTTCCCTGCAACTCTTCTTCTACCTCTTTCCTGCTATTTCTTCCAGTTATCTCCCATTAAAGCATTGGAAAAGTACTAAAGTGACTGGTGCCTACATTGTTAGATGATAAGTTCAACGTGGACTCTAAATTTGGTATTGTTGAAACTAAAGGTAAAAAGGTAACTGAAACAGCCTGCTTTAAATCAGCAGCTCCACTATGAGTTATTGCTACATATACATCCCGTCTTTGTGTATATATATATATATATATATATATATATATATATATATATATATATATACATACATACACACACTGTATACAGTTTAGCTTCATTTCACTGCAGACCGTTCCTGATGTATTGTGTCTAATATACTTCAGCCAGGCAGGTGACACACTGAGCTCAGTACATTTAAGAAATATATATATACAGGCTTGTGTATATATAGTCTAGCCAAGCCTATACCTGACTAGGCCATTGCCTGAGTGCATGTTGAAAGACACTTTCAGCCAGGCAGATGACTCACTGAGCTCAGTGCATTTAATAAATATATATACAGGCTTGTATATATATATATAGTCTAGCCAAGCCTATACCTGACATGCTTGACCAGACATATGTCGACCTGCCATGCAGTCCGTTGGCAAGCATTCATAAAAGACCTACACCAAAGAACAAAGCGGACCTCTCCTTGCTCCTCATCAGCTGGGATCTCAAACCCCACTATACCTTCAGTCCTCTCAGAAACCTGCACTGAGAGGAATGAAGGTGCAAAATTAGGTTTTTCACTGCCAAGTACTTGCGGGCAATCTGCTATCGGTACACCAGCGTCCGATTGTACCAGGCAAATTTCCCTGCCCACGCTGCTGCACCGCCAAAAGAAGTTCGCTCCCAGCCATCCACATGCCCAGCGGTTGAATGCTAGCTTGGCTAAATTGCTAGCACTTCAGCTGCTGCCTTTTCAGTTGGTAGACTCTGCCCCCTTCAGTGAGTTTGTGGAATGTGCGGTTCCTCAGTGGCAGGTTCCTAAAGGCCACTTTTTCTCATGGAAGGCGATTCCGGCTCTCTACTGGCATGTGGAAGGCAATGTCTTGGCCTCGCTGGACAGGGCGGTCAGCTGTAAGGTGCTTATTACCGCTGACTCATGGTCCAGCAGGCATGGACAGGGATGTTACCTATCTTTCACGGCCCACTGGGTGACTCTGCTGGCAGCTGGGAAGGATGCAGGACAGGGTGCAGTAGTGTTGGAGGTTGTTCCGCCACCACGCCACCAAAATGCTACTAGTGGTGATTCTGACACACCTCTATCCTCCACCCCCTCCTCTTCTTCTTCCTCCATGGCCTCTTCCTATGCTGATTTGTCCTCGGAACCAGTGGTGCTCCGTAGGCGTTCAAGGGGCTACGCAAGTACGCAGGCAAAAAGATGCCATGCGGTGCTTGAGCTGGTGTGCTTGGGGGACAGGAGCCACACTGGGGCAGAGATTCTGTCAGCTCTGCAGGGGCAGGCTCAGAGGTGGTTGGCGCCACGCCAGCTTAAGGCAGGAATGGTGGTTTGCGAAAATGGCACCAATCTTCTCTCCGCCCTCCGACAGGAACAACTGACCCATGTGCCCTGTTTGGCTCACGTCCTTAACTTGGTGGTGCAGTGGTTCTTGGGCAGGTACCCAGGCTTACAGGATGTCCTGAGCAGGCCAGGAAAGTCTGTGTGCATTTCCGCTGGTCATATGATGCCAGTGCTCGGCTGGCTGACTTCCAAAAGAAATTGAATCTGCCAAAGAACCGGCTAATCTGTGACATGCCCACCAGGTGGAAGTCAACGTTGGCCATGCTGCAGTGGCTGCACATGCAGCAGAGGGCCATCAATGAGTACCTGTGCGACTATGACACCAGGGCAGGGTCAGGGGAGCTTGTTTTTTTTTTCCCATGCCAGTGGGCTATGATCAGGGATGCATGCACTGTCCTGTCACCATTTGAGGAGACCACCAGGATGGTGAGCAGTGACAGTGCATGCATCAGTGACACTGTCCCTCTTGTCTACCTGTTGGAGCACACGCTGGGTGAAATAATGGACAGGGCACTTGAGGCAGAACAGAGGGAGGAAGAGGAGGACTTCCTTTCCTCTCAAGGCCCCCTCTATCCAGACAGTGTTCCTGCGTGCCCGCCTATCACACAGGAGGAGGAGGAGGAGGAGGAGGAGAAGGATTGTGTCAGCATGGAGGTGGAGCCTGGCACTCAGCATCAGCAGCAGTCTGGCAACCCTCCTTGATCCACGTTACAAGGGTAAGGTTGTGGACCTTATCTTGCCATCACAGAGGGAGCAGAGGATGAGACATCTTTGGGAGGACTTGCAGAAAGGTTTGTGCAATGCGTTTCCAGAGCCTGGGAGGTTACAAATTCCTGGTCCTGAACAACGTGTTGCTGAGGCTTCGGTCAGTCACAGAAGGAGCGGTGGAGTAGGTGGCCGTCTGACCGATGCGTTCAGACAATTTTTTAGTCCGCAGCCCCAAGGTATGATCAGTTCCCGCAAACATCGCCAGCGTCTGATTTACATGGTGCATAAATACCTAGGGGCAAGATCAGACTTGGACACCTTTCCCACCTGAAAATCCTCTGGGTTACTGGGTCTTGAGGATGGGTCACTGGCCAGAGCTTGCACAGTATGCAGTTGAGCTACTGGCCTGTCCTGCATCCAGCGTTCTTTAGGAATGCACATTCAGTGCTGCTGGAGGCTTTGTAACCGATCACAGGGTGCGCCTGTCCACTGAATTGGTCGATCGGCTGACCTTCATAAAAGTGAATCAGTCTTGGATCACCAGCTACCAAGCACCTGATGCTGATGTAACCGAATATTTTTTTTTTTAATGTGAGATCCCTTCAAGACTGCCTATGCTGATGCTGAGTGACTATCCTGTTATGCTGAGTGACTATCCTCTTCCTCCTCAATTTTCATGCTGATAGCTTGTAAGAACATTTTTGGTTCTGGGCACCGCCAGCAGTGGCTAAGGTCCAATTTTTCTGCCCCTTTTTAACAGGGGCGTGTAATTACAATTTTTGATGCAATACTTTGCAGCAGGGCTCATTCTTGTGCTCCAACTAGGGTTTCTGTGCGGGGTTGCAGTGTTGTGGCACCAGCACCTGTGCCTAATTTACAATTTTTCTGCCCCTGTTCAACAGGGGCATATAATTACAATTCTTGATCTAATATTTCACAGCAGGGCCCGTTCCTGCGCCCACCAAGAGTAACTGTGAGGCCTTACAGTTTTGTGGCAACACCACAACATCGTCCACCACCAAAGGCCCAATTTTTCCGACCCTGTTCAACAGGGGCATGTAATTACAATTCTTGATCTAATATTTCACAGCAGGGCCCATTCCTGCGCCCACCAAGCGTAACTGTGAGGTCTTACAGTGTTGTGGCAACACCAACACCTAAGGCCCAAATTTCTGCATAGTATATAGGGCAGGCCCCTTCTTTCAAATATCCGACTTACAAACGACACCTACTTACAAACGGAGGGAGACAACAGGAAGTGAGAGGAAATCTACCCCTAGGAAGGGAAATTCTCTCCTGTAAGAGTTAATATAGAAAAAAGGTGTCTCATCCACTGATTTATCACCAATCTTTAAAAACCCCAAATTTTCAATATCCAACTGTCATTGGGACAGAAAGTGAGGTGAAATCTTCTGAACAGGTGCACAGACAGCAAGACAAAGGTTACAGGTGCTCCAACTAGGGTTTCTGTGCGGGGTTGCAGTGTTGTGGCACCAGCACCTGTGCCTAATTTACAATTAGGCACAGGTGCTAATTGCATAGGGAAGGGATAACCCTTCCCTATGTTTTCCAAAAAGCTTAAAAATAGATTTTTTGGCTGGAGCTACACTTTAAAAATGTACCAGTTCAAAATTACAAACAGATTCTACTTAAGAACAAACCTACAGTCCTTGTCTTAGTATATATGGCCTGGGGGCCCCACGCCTTTCCTTTTTTTAATTTGAGTGCGGGGTACCCCTTAATATCCATACAAGACCCAAAGGAGCTGGTAATGGGCTGGGGGGGTACCCGTGCCTTTTTTCTCAATGATTTTCATCCATATTGCCGGGACCAGACATTACATTAAAGCCGCAAGCAGTTTTAAATGACTTTTATCCCTTTACAGATGTCATTTTGTGCAGGGACAGTTCTAAACACGGGAAACATGTGCCACTTTACAGGCATACTATAGACACCCCCCAGGCACGATATTTCAAGGAATATTTCACTTTTATTCTTTCACTTTAAGCATCATTAAATCACTGCTCCTGAAAAAACGTGTTTTTAAAACTTTTTTTTTTGCATTAATACATGTACCCTGGGGCAGGACCCAGGTCCCCAAACCCCTTTTAAGACAATAACTTGCATATTAGCCTTTAAAATTTGCATTTTTGATTTCTCACGTTCGAGTCCCATAGACTTTAACGGGGTTCAAAAGTTTGTGCGAACTATCGGTCCGTTCGCAAGTTCTGGTGCGAACCGAACCGGGGGGTGTTCGGCTCATCCTTAGTGGTGATTCTGCCATAGCTCTCTCCTCCACTCCCTCCTCTTCTTCTTTCTCTATGGCCTCTTCTGCAGATTTGTCCTCTGAACCAGCGGTTCAAGGGCCTACGCAAGCACTCAGGCAAAAAGATGCCATGCGGTGCTTGAGTTGGTCTGCTTAGGGGACAGGAGCCACACTGGGGCAGAGATTCTGTCAGCTCTGCAGGGGCAGTCTCAGAGGTGGTTGACGCCATCCCAGCTTCAGCCAAGAATGGTTGTATGCGACAATGGCACAAACCTTCTCTCCACCCTCCGACAGGGACACTTGACCCGCCAAACACACAGGAAGAAGAGGAGGAGGATTGTGTCAGCATGGACGTGAAGGATAACACTCAGCAGCAGTCTTTAAGGGATGGTTTTCAGTCCCCAGAAACCCAAGGAGCTGAACGTGGCTGGGAGGAGGTTGTTACGGATCATGTGATCCTTAGTGACCCAGAGGACTCAGAATCGAATGCCTCTGCAAACTTATGCTGCATGGCCTCCCTGATTTTGCAAAGCCTGCGAAAGGACCCTAGGATTCGTGGTATCAAGGAGAGGGATCATTACTGGCTGGCAACCCTTCTTGATCCACGTTACAAGGGTAAGGTTTTAGAACTCATCCTGCCTTCGCAGAGGGAGAAGAGGATGAAACATTTTCAGGAGGCCTTGAAGAAAGGTTTGTGCAATGCGTTTCCAGACCCTGGGAGGTTACAATGTCCTGGTGCTGGACAACGTGTTGCTGAGGCTTCATTCAGTCAGAGGAAGAGCGGTGGAGAAGGTGGCTGGCTGACCGATGCCTTTAGACAATTTTTCATTCCTCAGCACCAAGGTCTGATCGGTTCATGCAACCATCACCAACGTCTGCATTACATGGTGCAGGAATATTTAGGGACAAGAGCAGACTTGGAGACCTTTCCAACAGACCATCCACTGGGTTACTGGGTCTTGAGGATGGACCACTGGCCAGAACTTGCTCAATATACAATTGAGCTACTGGCCTGTCCTGCATTCAGTGTTGTTTCTGAACATACATTCAGTGCTGCTGGAGGGTTTGTAAGGGATCATAGAGTGCGCCTGTCCACAGACTCCTTTGATAGGCTCACATTCATAAAAATGAATCAGTCTTGGATCAGCAGCTATCAAGCACCTGATGCTGATGTAACTGATTGATTTTTCTATGGATGTGGGATCCCTTGAAGACTGCCTATGCTGCGTGACTATCCTTTTCCTCCTCAATCTTGATGACGCTAGCTTCCAACAATATTTTTGGTTTAGGGCACCACCACCACTGCCTAAGGCCTAATTTTTTTGTCCCTGTTTAACAGGGGCATGTAATTACAATTTTTGATCCAATATTTCACAGCAGGGCCCGTTCTTGCGCCCAACAAGAGTATCTGTGAGGGGTTACAATGTTGTGGCACCACCACCACCAAAGGCCCAATTTTTCTGCCCCTGTTCAACAGGGGAATGTAATTACAATTCTTGATCTAATATTTCAAAGCAGGGCCCATTCCTGCACCCACCGACAGTAATGCCCCGTACCCACGATCGGACTTTCTGATGTAAAATGTGCGATCTGGGCTTGTTCTGGGAAATTCCGACCATGTGTAGGTTCCATCGGACAGTTTCCATCGGAATTTCCGTTGCACAAAATTTGAGATCTG
Organism: Lithobates clamitans; assembly: GCA_037952925.1. Taxonomy (NCBI): domain Eukaryota; kingdom Metazoa; phylum Chordata; class Amphibia; order Anura; family Ranidae; genus Lithobates; species Lithobates clamitans. The sequence continues at coordinate 1,122,413 of JBBGZY010000791.1, forward strand.
GTTCTCAAATTTTCCGACAACAAAATCCGTTTGCACAAATTTCAATCGTGTGTACCCAATTCCGACGCAAAATTTTCCACGCATGCTCGGAATCAAGCAGAAGAGCCGCACTGGCTATTGAACTTCATTTTTCTTGGCTCGTTGTACGTTCTTGACGTTCGGAATTTCTGACCAACTTTGTGTGACCATGTGTATGCAAGACAAGTTTGAGCCAACATCCGTCGGAAAAAATTCATGGATTTTGTTGTCGAAATGTCCGATCAATGTCCGATCGTGTGTACGTGGCATAACTGTGAGGGCACCACCACCCCCACCACCAAAGGCCCAATTTTTCTGCCCCTGTGTCAGGAAGATCCTGCCATTAATCGGCGTCCCAGGCTCATGGGTGCGCGTTTGAGGGCACTGCTGTGCACGCGCAGCTCTGTTGGCGCCAGGCGGGCTATTTAAACCTGCCTGTCACACTCAGTCCCCGCTGTCTGCTCTACAGCGTTCTGTGTGTTTACCTGATCTGATTGAGACTACCTGTTATTGACCCGGCTATCTGTTTGTGACCAACCCAGCTATCTGCCTGCATCTGACCTCCAGCTTGCACAGACTATTCTCCTGTTTGATCCCTGGTACCTCTGCTGTCCGTTTGATACCAATCACTGGCCTGTCTGACGATCCTTCTGCCTGAGTCCTGATACCAGTCTACTTGCCTGCTGTGTTCCTGGTTCCAGTCCAGCATTCAGTCTCCAGTCTGCTTGCCTACTGTGTTCCTTGTTCCTGTTCAGCGTTCCAGTCTCCAGCCTACTTGCCTGCTGTCTTCCTGGTTCCAGTCAAGTAATCCATTCTCCAGTCTACTTGCCTGCTGTTGTTACTGGTTCCTGTTCAGCGTTCCAGTCTCCAGCCCACTTGCCTGCTGTGTTCCTGGTTCCAGTCCAGCATCCAGTCTCCAGTCTGCTTGCCTGCTGTGTTCCTGGTTCCTGTTCAGCATTCCAGTCTCCAGCCTACTTGCCTGCTGTGTTCCTGGTTCCAGTCCAGCATCCAGTCTCCAGTCTACTTGCCTGCTGTGTTCCTGGTTCCTGTTCAGTGTTCCAGTCTCCAGCTTACTTGCCTGCTGTGTTCCTGGTTCCAGTCCAGCACTTCAGTCTTCTGCTTACTCACCTGCTGTTGTACCTGGCTCCAGTCAGCATTCCAGTCTCCAGCCTTCTCTCCAGTTCCAGTCTTCTGGTTCCTAATTATTCCTGGACTTCTGGAAGGACTGTTGATCCTGCCAGGTGCTCATACCACTCTTTACTCCTGTGCTCTCTGTTCCCATTCCAGAGGGCCGTTAGTGGGAGCTGTAGGGGAGGCCTCTCTCTGCAGTTCGGGCTCAAAACCCACCAGGTACGTGACAGTAGCAGACAGCCATGTCTGATCCAGAGCAGAGAACCTCTCCCATGGAGGAACTATGTGTACACCTGGGAGGATTGACTGAAGCGGTCAAAAATCTTCAGCAAGGGTACACCCGGCTGGAAGAACGGGTATTGGCCCTGTCTAACCCTACCGGGTCCAGGGAGCCCCTCCTGCTTCCGCTTCTTCAGCTGGGCCTTCTCCAACCATGGTGATGCTTCCCCCAGAGCCTAGAGTTCTGAAGCCTGAAAGGTTCTCCAGAGATCGAAGTAAATTCAGGGCCTTTCGCAATTCCTGTGAACTCTTTTTCGCCCTCCAACCAAGCACCTTTTCCCTGGAGGTCACCAAGGTGGACTTTGTTTCCTTGCTTACAGGCGATCCCCAAACCTGGGCCCATTGTCTTCTGGAACAAAAGGATGTGACTTTGACCACCCTCACCACCTTTTTTGATGCATTGGCCCAGTTATATGAAGATCCCCAGCTCTCAGTAACTGCAGAAACTGCACTACGTACCCTTCAGCAGGGACGCAGGGCAGCAGAGGATTACGTGGCTGAGTTCAGACGGTGGAGCACAGACACAAATTGGAATGATGCCGCTCTCTGCTACCAGTTCCATATAGGACTTTCTGACTCCCTGAAAGATGAGTTAGCTAGAGTTGGCGTACCACAGACTCTGAATGCATTGATAGATTTGGCCATCCAGATCGATTGATGCCTAAAGGAACGTAGGGCGGAGAGGGCTACAGGAATTTTTCACCCATCTTTGATGCTTCCATAGATTCCAAGTCATATCCCACCGGTATCACCTACCTCCACGTTTAACACACCTGAACCCATGCAGTTGACGGTCCTTCGGCCTCCCTTACCCAGGAAGAACGTCAACGTCGTCGGATGAATAATTTGTGCCTGTACTGCGGGGAACCCGGACACTATGTCAGGAACTGCCCTCTTAAGCTCCGTAAGTGTCTCTCCCTGTCCCCTGACTATGTTGCTCCTCAGGCCAAGATCACTTCTTACCTTGCCCTCTCTGTCTCGTTACAGCTCCCAGGAAAGACTCTGCAAATACCCGCCATTATTGATTCCAGAGCTTGCAGCTTTCATGGATTCCTCTTTTGCTGCAAAACATCAGATCCCCCTTCTCCCAAAGGCCCATGGACTTTCCATCCACCTGGCTGATGGGTCCATTAGGTCCAGACCTGTCACTCAAGAGACTACTCCAATACCCATTACCATCTCTAACTCTCACCAAGAGTTGCTGCGCATGGACATTATTGCTTCACCCTTGTTCTTTATAATCCTCGGTATGCCTTGGTTCTCCCTATTGTAAACAGTTTTGCGGGTCACAAGACTCTCATAAGGCCACTACCTTACTATGCCTGGACACAGAAACCAGTCTATTCCAGAAACTTACCATGACTTTCTAGACGTATTTAGTAAACAAGGGGCAGAGACTTTACCACCCCACTGGGCCTATGACTGCCCTATCGAGCTGCTTCTTGGAGCTGAGATCCCGTTCGGAAGGATTTTTCCCCTGACAGAGGTAGAACAAGGGGCATTAAAGGAATATATTGATGAGAACTTAAAGAAAGGCTTCATTCGCCCGTCCACGTCCCCAGCAGGCGCGGGCATCTTTTTTGTACAGAAAAAGGATCATACCCTTCGACCATGCGTGGACTACCGCAAATTAAATAAAATTACAGTAAAAAAATCGCTATCCTCTTCCCCTGGTACCTGAACTATTTCAAAGACTTGGAACTAACCACCGTGTTCACTAAACTTGACCTCCGCGGAGCCTACAATTTGGTCCGTATCAGGGACAGAGACGAATGGAAAACTGCTTTTAGTACCCGCTATGGGCATTTTGAGTACTTAGTGATGCCCTTTGGGTTGTGTAATGCTCCCGCCACCTTTCAGTATTTCATCAATGACGTTTTACTGGACTTTTTAGATCTGTTTGTCATCGTCTACCTAGACGATATACTAATATTTTCCCTTTCCCTTGAATCTCACCGCAGGCACGTCAGAAGTGTGTTGGCTCGGCTTCGACAGCATGGCTTATATGCGAAGGCAGAGAAGTGTGAGTTTGAACAGGAAAGTATACCATTTTTGGGGTTAATCATCTCCAGTAGGGGAATTAAAATGGACCCTCAGAAAATTGCTGCAATAGTGGATTGGCCGGTTCCAACAGACAAGAACAGAATCCAACGATTCGTTGGATTCGCCAATTTCAATCGGAAATTTATTAAAGGGTTCTCAGCCATTATCACTCCAAACACCCAGTTAACCAAACAGGGAACACGTTTTCTCTGGTCTTCTGAAGCCCAAGAGGCCTTTGAGACCCTCGCACATACAGTCCTAATTTTTACTGATCATAAGAACCTGGAGTATCTGAGATCCAAAAAAAGACTAAAGCCACGACAAGCCAGGTGGGCCCTCTTCTTCTCCAGGTTCTCCTTTCATGTCACTTATAACCCTGGTTCCAAAAACACTAAACTTGATGCCCTATCCCGGATGTTCCACAAACCCCAAGAAATTTCACCTCCGGACACTATCCTGTCCCTGGGGAATTTTCTTCTGCTTCAGGGAGATCTGCTCTCATGAATTAGGCAAGCTTCTGCGGGACTAGGATCTTCCTTTGGGCCAGAACTACAGATCAGAGATGGGTTGCTTTGGCATGAAGACAAAATTTACATACCCGAAAGCCTACGAGAGTCCATATTGGAGCTCTGTCACGATCACGCACTGGCTGGGCATTTCGGTATAACCAAGACCACTGACCTGGTACCTTTTGGTGGCCTCAGGTACGTGAGGATTGCAAAAGATTTGTGGAATCCTGTACAACCTGCATTAGGAGCAAGGGTTTCAAGACTAAGGCATGGGGGCTACTAAGACCTCTGCCTGTCCCAGACAGGCCATGGAAGATGATATCCATAGATTTTATTGTCGAGCTGCCTCCGGCGGGGGGCCACACCACCATCTTTGTGATCATAGATCGGCTGTCAAAGATGGCCCATTTTGTTCCAATAAAGGGTACTCCCTCAGCTTCAGAAACAGCACAAGTATTCATTAAAGAAATCATCAGACTCCACGGGGTGCCAGCCAGTACAGTTTACCTCCCGATTCTGGAGGTCTCTGTGCAAAGCCCTGAATATTGAACTGTCGTTCTCTTCTGCCTATCATCCCCAGACCAATGGGCAAACAGAGAGAACAAACCAAATGCTCGAACAATACCTACGCTGTTTCTCCTCTTTTGCCCAAGATGACTGGATTTCTTTGCTTCCATTGGCCGAATTTGCCTACAAAAACTCCATCCACTCTGCTATCAAACTCCATTTTTCGCCAATTATGGCTTCCATCCTTCATTTTTACCCAATTCCCTCCCTGAGTTTACAGTACCTTCAGTTCAGGAAAAATTAAATTTCTTTGCCTCCAACAACCAAATTCTACAGGAAACCATGACCAGGACCCAGGAACACAACAAATTAACTTTTGACAAGAAATAACTAAGCAAACTGTTACTTGCACCCGGTGACCGGGTATGGTTATCCACAGTGAACCTTAGGCTGGCCTGCCCTTCAAAGAAATTGGGCCCCAAGTTCTTGGGGCTATTCCCTGTGAGAAGGAAGATTAATGAGGTCGCATATGAACTAGAACTTCCTGACTCACTGAAAATCCATCCGGTTTTCCATGTATCATTACTAAAACCTTCCATTTTCAAGCTATTTCCAGGTCGAAGTAAAGATCCCCCTGATCCTGTTCTGGTAGATGGCGAGGAGGAATTCAAGGTAGAGTCCATCTAGGATTACAGGAGGAGAAATAATCAAGATCAATTCCTGATTAAATGGAAGGGGTTTGGACCCGAAGAAAATTCATGGGAGCCCGAGGGTAATATCCATGAGAGTCTGTTGCAATCGTTCAAGAGATCCCATCCTGAAAAATTTGCCCAAAGGGGCAGCCGGAGGGGGGGGCAATGTCAAGAAGATCCTGCCAGTAATCAGCATCCCAGGCTCATGGGTGCGCATTTGCGGGCAGCGTTGTGCACGCGCGCGCACAGCTCTGTTGGCGCCAGGTAGGCTATTTAAACCTGCCTGTCACACTCAGTCCCCGCTGTCTGCTCTACAGCGTTCTGTGTGTTTACCTGATCTGATCTGAGACTACATGTTATTGACCCGGCTATCTGTTTGTGACCAACCCAGCTATCTGCCTGCATCTGACCTCCAGCTTGCCCAGACTATTCTCCTGTTTGATCCCTGGTACCTCTGCTGTCCGTTTGATACCGATCACTGGCCTGTCTGACAATCCTTCTGCCTGATTTCTGATACCAGTCTACTTGCCTGCTGTGTTCCTGGTTCCAGTCCAGCATCCAGTCTCCAATCTGCTTGCCTGCTGTGTTCCTGGTTCCTATTCAGCGTTCCAGTCTCCAGCTTACTTGCCTGCTGTGTTCCTGGTTCCAGTCAAGCACTCCAGTCTTCTGCTTACTCACCTGCTGTTGTTCCTGGCTCCAGTCAGCATTCCCGTCTCCAGCCCTCTCTCCAGTTCCAGTCTTCTGGTTCCTAATTACTCCTGTACTTCTGGAAGGACTGTTGATCCTGCCAGGCGCTCAGACCACTCCTTACTCCTGTGCTCTCTGTTCCCATTCCAGAGGGCCGTGAGTGGGAGCCGTAGGGGAGGCCTCTCTCTGCAGTTCGGGCTCAAAACCCACCAGGTACGTGACACCCTGTTTAACAGGGGCATGCAATTACAATTCTTGATATAATATTTCATAGCAGGGCCTGTTCCTCCGCCCACCAAGAGTAACTGTGAGGGCTTACAGTGTTGTACCACTACCAAAAACCCAATTTTTCTGCCCCCGTTTACAGGGGAATGTAATTACAATTTTTTTATATAATATTTCACAGCAGGGCCCATTCATGCGCCCACCAAGAGTAACTGTGAGGGTTTACAGTGTTGTGGCACCACTACCAAAGACCCAATTTTTCTGCCCCTGTTTAACAGGTGCATATAATTACAATTTTTGATCTAATATTTCACAGCAGGGCCTGTTCCTGCACCCACCAAGTATAACTGTGAGGGCTTACAAAGTTGTGACACCACCACCCAAGGCCAAATGTTTCTGCCCCTGTTTAACAGGGGCATGTAATTACAATTTTTGAAATAATATTTAACAGCAGGGCCTGTTCCTGCACCCAAGAGTAACTGTGAGGGGTTACAGTGTTGTGACACCACCAACACCTAAGGCCCAATTTTCTGCAGAGTATATAGGGCAGGCAGGGGCGGGCTGGGCCGGGGGGCAGAGATGCAATTGCCCCTTGGGCTGCTCTCATATGCTCTATAAAGGCTGCTGTGTCACCAGCTCAAAACCGCACATGCACAGTTTTTGAGCTGGCCGAGTGCGGCATCACCATTCAGTACTCTGAGCCAGCGATGTCTCAGGGCTGACAGTCTGTGTTACAGAGCACAGCCCAGCCCCGCCCAGCCCTTCCCAGCCCCTCCCTCCTCCACACTAATGGCTGGCAGAGGCTGGACCTGCTCTATTTCCCCGCCCACACTCCGGGTAGCCCCGCCCACACTCCGGGCAGCCCGTGTGCTGTCTGTGAAGAAGATGTGTGGGCGGGAAAGTTAGATCTGAGCAGTCGGCTCGAATGCTGGGATGTCCAAGTAAGCAAACTCCTCCTCCCTCCCCTTCTCTGCAGCCAAAGAGGTTTTTTTTTTTCTAGCAGCCACATTACTTTGCTTGCCCTAGGTGTTATGATGTGGGCTCACACTGGCATGCTGTGGGTTATCTGGAGTGCTGTGTACTGGCAGTCTTCCTGCATGTTGCCCTTGGTCCCATAGAGGCTGCACATTTTTACTGCATGTTCTGAAAGTGCACAAAACGTCCTGAATGCTGCATCTTTGGTGCACTTTCAGAAAATTCAGCAAAAATGTGCAACCTAAAAGAAGTCTGAGGGACTATGGCTATAGAAAACTGCCAGTACACCAGTGTGAGTCCAAAGGCTTGTATTCACTTGCAGCAGGCACTGCCACTCCACTGAAAAGTGACAGACAGAGGAGGTGATATCACATTTCCTCCCTGCCTGTTTTAACCCCCTAAATACCAGTCCCTGCAGGTAATGACATGGTTCACTTTGAACTGCACCTTTTTTCCATTACCCTCTGTAGGTATTCGATGCGCTCTCACCTTATTGTTTGCACATCTAATACCTAAAGAGTTCTGGAAATAAGGTGGAGTTCAAAGTGAATTTCTACACCTAAGTGGAGCAATCCTTTTAGAAGATTTGAGGATGACATTAAACCCAAAGTCTGGTGAACTTAAGCCACTATAGACAGATTTAATTTTCTGCTGAACCAGCAGAATTTTGATCTATGTGCAGACTGGTTGTACAGAATTCAATTTATCAACTGACTTCAGTACAGCCAGCGTGTCTTTCTTTTTTCTTTTTTGGCAATCACTGCTGGCTGCTATAGCTGGCAGCAGTGATCACTGTATTCTAATGGCTGGGAAACTTTCACCCCCACAGAGAGTGACCCCTTCACACTGCCCCCACAGAGAGTGACCCCTTCGCACTGCCCCCACAGAGAGTGACCCCTTCGCACTGCCCCCACAGAGAGTGACCCCTTTGCACTGCCCCCACAGAGAGTGACCCCTTTGCACTGCCCCCACAGAGTGACCCCTTTGCACTGCCCCCACAGAGAGTGACCCCTTCGCACTGCCCCCACAGAGAGTGACCCCTTCGCACTGCCCCCACAGAGAGTGACCCCTTCACACTGCCCATACAGAGAGTGACCCCTTTGCACTGCCCCCACAGAGAGTGACCCCTTCACACTGCCCCCACAGAGCATGACCCCTTTGCACTGCCCTCACAGAGAGTGACCCCTTCGCACTGCCCCTTCGCACTGCCCCCACAGAGAGTGAACCCTTCACACTGCCCACACAGAGAGTGACCCCTTTGAACTGCCCCCACAGAGAGTGACCCCTTCACACTGCCCCCACAGAGCGTGACCCCTTTGCACTGCCCTCACAGAGAGTGACCCCTTCGCACTGCCCCTTCGCACTGCCCCCACAGAGAGTGAACCCTTCACACTGCCCCCACAGAGCGTGACCCCTTCGCACTGCCCCCACAGAGAGTGACCCCCTATGCACTGCCCCTTCGCACTGTCCCCACAGAGAGTGACCCCTTCGCACTGCGGGCAATGTGGAGCAGTCTCTCTCTCTGTGCAGGCAGTGTCAAGCGGTCTCTCTCTCTCTGGGGTAATATGGAGCAGTCTCCCCCCCTCTCTCTCTCTCTCTCTCTCTCTCTCTCTGTGGAGAATGTGGTGTAGATGGATGGTGAGCTGATTCGGTGGTTCAATGGGCCACTTGACTTGACCCTTTCACACTGCCCCCACAGAGAGTGACCCCTTCGCACTGCCCCCACAGAGAGTGACCCCTTTGCACTGCCCCCACAGAGAGTGACCCCTTCGCACTGCCCACACAGAGAGTGACCCCTTTGCACTGCCCCCACAGAGAGTGACCCCTTCACACTGCCCCCACAGAGTGTGACCCCTTTGCACTGCCCCCACAGAGAGTGACCCCTTCGCACTGCCCCTTCGCACTGCCCCCACAGAGAGTGAACCCTTCACACTGCCCCCACAGAGCGTGACCCCTTCGCACTGCCCCCACAGAGAGTGACCCCTTCGCACTGCCCACACAGAGAGTGACCCCTTTGCACTGCCCCCACAGAGAGTGACCCCTTTGCACTGCCCACACAGAGAGTGACCCCTTTGCACTGCCCCCACAGAGAGTGACCCCTTCACACTGCCCCCACAGAGTGTGACCCCTTTGCACTGCCCCCACAGAGAGTGACCCCTTCGCACTGCCCCTTCGCACTGCCCCCACAGAGAGTGAACCCTTCACACTGCCCCCACAGAGCGTGACCCCTTCGCACTGCCCCCACAGAGAGTGACCCCTTCGCACTGCCCCTTCGCACTGCCCCCACAGAGAGTGAACCCTTCACACTGCCCCCACAGAGCGTGACCCCTTCGCACTGCCCCCACAGAGAGCGACCCCTTCGCACTGCCCCTTCGCACTGCCCCCACAGAGAGTGAACCCTTCACACTGCCCCCACAGAGCGTGACCCCTTCGCACTGCCCCCACAGAGCGTGACCCCTTCGCGCTGCCCCCACAGAGAGTGACCCCCTATGCACTGCCCCTTCGCACTGTCCCCACAGAGAGTGACCCCTTCGCACTGCCCCCACAGAGAGATACCACTTCGCACTGCCCCCACAGAGAGTGACCCCTTCGCACTGCGGGCAATGTGGAGCAGTCTCTCTCTCTGTGCAGGCAGTGTCAAGCGGTCTCTCTCTCTCTGGGGCAATATGGAGCAGTCTCCCCCCCTCTCTCTCTCTCTCTTTCTCTCTCTGTGCGGGGAATGTGGTGTAGATGGATGGTGAGCTGATTCGGTGGTTCAATGGGCCACTTGACTGGACTTGCCCCCCAGGCTTAAGGCTGCCAGCCCTCCCCTGAGAGCAGGATATATAGTATATAAACTTCTGTTCAGAGTTCATATTTCCTGGGGGCCCCCACGCCATTTTTTTTTAAAATTTGGGTTGCGGGGTTCCCCTTAATATCCATACCAGACCCAAAGAGCCTGGTAATGGGCTGGGGGGGGGACCCATGCCGTTTTTCTCAATGATATTCATCTATATTGCTGGGACCCGACAATACATTACAGCTGCAAGCAGTGTTAAATGACTTTTTTCCCTTTAGAAATGTAATTTTGCTGTGGTATTGTTCTAAATATGGGAAATAGGGCTGCAACTAACGATTATTTTAATAATCGATTAGTTGGCCGATTATTGTTTTGATTAATCGATTAATCGGATAATAACCTTAAAAAAAGTGTGGTGTATAATTTAATATGGAAAGTTTAAAAAAAGGCAAATTATTCTTCAAAATCTATATGCAGTGGTAAATATAAATAATCAACTATATGATTAGGGAGCAAAATATCTAATCCACTCTGAGAATAACAGACAAAAGAGATATACTGTATATACTATTGGAGGTTGAATCTGGAAATATCATCAGACTCAGAGATCACATTTTTTATTTAGACCCCATTCACCCTGGGGCACATGTAATGTGCCCTGCTCCCACGTAATATGCCCTGCCTCAATGTAAAAGTTTACACTAATGCCTTCTATTACCTCCAGTCTATCAGCCTCCACCTTCTCCGGGTTCAGATGCTGATTTTCCCTGCACAGTCTTTAAAGTCATTTTCTTTTTAAAACAAACATGGTATACTTACCTGCTCTGTGTAATGGTTTTGGACAGAGCAGCCCCGATTCTTCTCTTCTGGGGTCTCCCACCGATGCCTCTGGCTCCTCCTGCCTTTAGAGTGCCCCAATAGCAAGCTGCAAATTATAGTATAGCGTGCCCCTATAGCAAGGTAAAAAAACTTCTGCTTTTAGACCCCACTCACTTCCTGCCCAGGACTACATATTTCATGAGGCATTGCTCCTCACACATTCACAAGTTCTCAGGCACTTCCTGACATGTATGGATGGTGTACTGAGCTGTATGTGTGCTGCACTGTATTTCCTGATATGTAAACAAATAATGCATTCTGTATGCAGGTCAAATAATCGGCTGGCCGATTAATCGATTATGAAGATAGTTGACAACTATTTTCATAATCGATTAGTTGTTTCAGCCCTAATGGGAAAACTGCACCACTTTACAGGCATAGTATTGCCCCCCAGGCACGATGTTTAAAGGAATATTTAATTTTTATTGTTTCACTTTAAGCATTCTTGCTTGTATTAAGTGATGTATTTCAACAGCAGGGAGAAGATGCACAAAGAAAATAGAAAAGGAAAGATTCCACTCCCCACCTCGGGCCCTATAACCCCCGAAATTGTGATAGTAGGTACCCCAGTAAACCCAATTGCAAAAATCACATTTAAGCTTTAAAATGTTAATTTTATTTTATAAGTTATTTTATATCATTTAAATATACAACTTTCATTCTAGTAGGTCAGCATAGTGGCTAAGTGATTAGTACTTCCGTTTTGCAGTACTGAATTTCTTGGTGCAATTTCAAACCAAGGCAGTGTCTGCATGGAGTTTGCATGTCCCCCTTGCGCTTGTATGGATTTCCTCTGGGTTCTCACATTTCCTTCCACACTCTAAAGATGTGCTGGTAGGTTAATTGGCTGTATATATTGGCCCTAATGTGTGTGTGTAAAATGGTGCACATGTGAGATAGGGACCTTAGATTATAAGCTTCTTAAGTTTAGGGACTGATGTCAATTGAATAGTATGTAAAGTGCTGCAAAAGTTGTTGGCAATACACAGTATCTCACATGAGTACACCCCTCACATTTTTGTAAATATTTAATTCTATCTTTTCATGTGACAACACTGAAGAAATGACACTTTGCTGCAATGTAAAGTAGTGAGTAGGGATGAGCCGAACACCCCCCGGTTCGGTTCGCACCAGAACCCGCGAACGGACCGCAAGTTCGCACGAACGTTAGAACCCCATTGACGTCTATGGGACTCGAACGTTCGAAATCAAAAGTGCTCATTTTAAAGGCTAATTTGCATGGTATTGTCCTAAAAAGGGTTTGGGGACCCGGGTCCTACCCCAGGGGACATGTATCAATGCAAAAAAAACTTTTAAAAACGGCCGTTTTTTCGGGAGCAGTGATTTTAATGATGCTTAAAGTAAAAAAAAAAAAGTGAAATATTCCTTTAAATATCGTACCTGGGGGGTGTCTATAGTATGCCTGTAAAGTGACGCGTGTTTCCCATGTTTAGAACAGTCCCTGCACCAAATGTCATTTTTAAAGGAAAAAATCTCATTTAAAACTGCTTGCGGGTTTAATGTCATGTCGGGTCATGGCAATATGGATGAAAATCAGTGAGACAAACGGCATGGGTACCCCCCAGTCCATTACCAGGCCCTTTGGGTCTTGTATGGATATTAAGGGGAACCCCGCACCCAAATTAAAATAAGGAAAGGTCCCTATATACTCTGAACAGCAGTATACAGGCGGTGCAAACAAGACAGGGACTGTAGGTTTGTTGTTAAGTAGAATCTGTTTGTAATTTTGAACATTTTTAATGTGTTTAGCTCCAGCCAAAAAATCTTTTCTAAGCTTTTTGGAAAACATAGGGAAGGGTTATCACCCCTGTGACATTTGTTTTGCGTCTTTCCTCCTCTTCAGAAGATTTCACCTCACTTTTTTGTCCCAATGAAAAATGTTTTTTGAAAATTTGGGTTTTTTTGTGGAACAAGGATTGGAAAGCATCAGTGGAAAGGAAAAATTGTTTTCCCATATTAACTCTTACAGGAGAGAATTTCCCTTCCTTAGGGGTAGATTTCATCTCACTTCCTGTTGTCTCCTTCCGTTTGCAAGTAGGAGTCGTTTGTAAGTTAGATGTTTGAAAGTAGGGTCCTGCCCTATATACTCAGCAGAAATTTGGGCCTTAGGTGTTGCTGTGGCCAAAACACTGTAAGCCCTCACAGGGCCCTGCTGTGAAATATTAGATCAAGAATTGTAATTACATGCCCCTGTTGAACAGGAGCTGAAAAATTAGGCCTTAGGCACTGGTGCTGGTGCCACAACACTGCAACCCCTCACAGACACTCTAGTTGGAACGCAGGAACGAGCCCTGCTGCAAAGTATTGCATCAAAAATTGTAATTACACGCCCCTGTTAGACAGGGGCAGAAAAATTGGGTCTTAGGCACTGGTGCTGGTGCCACAACACTGCAACCCCTCACAGACACTCTAGTTGGAATGCAGGAACAAGCCCTGCTGCAAAGTATTACATCAAAAATTGTAATTACACGCCCCTGTTAAACAGGGGCTGAAAAATTGTGCCTTAGGCACTGGTGGTGGCGCCCAGAACCAAAAATGTTCTTACAAGCTATCAGCGTGATGATTGAGGAGGAAGAGGATAATTACTCAGGGATAGTCACTCAGCATCAGCATAGGCAGTCTTTGAAGGGATCTGAGATTTCAAAAAAAATTATTCGGTTACATCTGCATCAGGTGCTTGGTAGCTGGTGGTGATCCAAGACTGATTCATTTTTATGAAGGTCAGCCGATCGACCGAGTCGGTGGACAGACGCACCCTGTGATCGGTTACCACGCCTCCAGCAGCACTGAATGTGCGTTCCGAAAGAACGCTGGATGCAGGACAGGCCAGTAGCTCAATTGCATACTGTGCAAGCTCTGGCCAGTGATCCATCCTCAAGACCCAGTAACCCAGAGGATTTTCGGTGGGAAAGGTGTCCAAGTCTGATCTTGCCCCTAGGTATTCCTGCACCATGTAAAACAGACGCTGGCGATGGTTGCTGGAACCGATCATACCTTGGGGCTGCGGACCAAAAAATTGTCTGAACGCATCGGTCAGACGGCCACCTTCTCCACCGCTCCTTCTTTGACTGACCGAAGCCTCAGCAACACGTTGTCCAGAAACAGGAGTTTGTAACCTCCCAGTCTCTGGGAACGCGTTGCACAGACCTTTCTGCAAGGCCTCCCGAAGATGTTTCATCCTCTGCTCCCTCTGCGATGGCAAGATAAGGTCCGCAACCTTACCCTTGTAACGTGGATCAAGGAGGGTTGCCAGCCAGTATTGGTCCTTCTCCTTGATACCACGAATACGAGGATCCTTACGCAGGCTTTGCAGGATCAGGGAGGCCATGCAGCGTAGGTTTGCTGAGGCATTCGGTCCGGAGTCCTCTGGGTCACTAAGGACAACAACGTCCGCAGCCACCTCCTCCCAGCCACGTACAAGTCCATGTGTTCCTTGGGACTGATCCCTTAAAGACTGCTGATGCTGAGTGCCAGGCTCCACCTCCATACTGACACAATCTTCCTCCTCCTCCTCCTCCTCCTCCTCGTCCTCTTCCTGTGTGATCGGCGGGCACGCAGGAACACTGTCTGGATAAAGGGGGCCTTGAGAGCTAAGGAAGTCCTCCTCTTCCTGCCTCTGTTCTGCCTCAAGTGCCCTGTCCATTATTCCACGCAGCGTGTGCTCCAACAGGTGGACAAGGGGGACAGTGTCACTGATGCATGCACTGTCAGTGCTCACCATCCTCGTGGCCTCCTCGAATGGTGACAGGACAGTGCATGCATCCCTGATCATGGCCCACTGGCGTGGGGAAAAAAAACCAAGGTCCCCTGACCCTGTCCTGGTGCCATAGTCGCACAGGTACTCATTGATGGCCCTCTGCTGCGTGTGCAGCCGCTGCAGCATGGCCAACGTCGAGTTCCACCTGGTGGGCATGTCACAGATTAGGCGGTTCTTGGGCAGGTTAAACTCCTTTTGGAGGTCCGTCAGCCGAGCACTGGCATTATATGACCGGCGGAAATGCACACAGACTTTCCTGGCCTGCCTCAGGACATCCTGTAAGCCCGGGTACCTGCCCAAGAACCGCTGCACCACCAAGTTAAGGACGTGAGCCAAACAGGGCACATGGGTCAGTTGTCCCTGTCGGAGGGCAGAGAGGAGGTTGGTGCCATTGTCGCAAACCACCATTCCTGCCTTAAGTTGGCGTGGCGTCAACCACCTCTGAACCTGCCCCTGCAGAGCTGACAGAACCTCTGCCCCAGTGTGGCTCCTGTCCCCCAAGCACACCAGCTCAAGCACCGCATGGCATCTTTTGGCCTGCGTACTTGCGTAGCCCCTTGAACGCCTACGGAGCACCGCTGGTTCCGAGGAAGAGGCCATGGAGGAAGAAGAAGAGGAGGGGGTGGAGGAGAGAGGTGTGTCACAATCAGCATTTTGGAGGCGTGGTGGCGGAACAACCTCCAACACTACTGCACCTTGTCCTGCATCCTTCCCAGCTGCCAGCAGAGTCACCCAATGCGCCGTGAAACTTAAGTAACGTCCCTGTCCATGCCTGCTGGACCATGAGTCAGCGGTAATATGCACCTTACCGCTGACCGCCCTGTCCAGCGAGGCATGGACATTGCCTTCCACATGCCGGTAGAGAGCCGGAATCGCCTTCCGTGAGAAAAAGTGGCGTTTGGGTACCTGCCACTGAGGAACCGCACATTCCACAAACTCACGGAAGGGGGCAGAGTCTACCAACTGAAAAGGCAGCAGTTGAAGTGCTAGCAATTTTGCCAAGCTAGCATTCAACCGCTGGGCATGTGGATGGCTGGGAGCAAACTTCTTTCGGCGGTGCAGCAGCTGGGGCAGGGAAATTTGCCTGGTACAATCTGACGTCGGTGTACCAAAAGCAGATTGCCCATAAGTACTTGGCTGTGACACACCTAATTCTACACCTTCATTCCTCTCACTGCAGGTCGCAGAGAGGACTGAAGGTCTAGTGGGGTTGGAAATCTCAGCTGATGAGGAGCAAGGAGAGATCGTCTTTGTTCTTTGGTGTGGGTCTTTTAGATACGCTTGCCAACGAACTGCATGGCAGGTCAACATATGTCTGGTCAAGCATGTGGTACCCAAGCGGGAGATGTTTTGGCCACGCGAGATACGCTTGAGACATATATTGCAAATAGCAGCGGTGCGATCTGATGCACTCGTCTCAAAAAAGGCCCACACCAAAGAACTTTTTGAATAACGCGCAGAGACTGCAGCGCCCTGCACATGTGGAGCTTTGGGGTGTGATGCAGTCAATGTGCTGCCCTTAGGCTGGCCCCTGGAGGGCATCCTGCCTAGTTGGTGATGTGCCACCTCCTCCTCCTCCTCCTCCTCCTCCTCCTCCTCTCTCCTATCAGGCACCCACGTTGAGTCAGTGACCTCATCATCCCCTCCCTCCTCATCACTGGAGCAAACCTGGCAGTATGCTGCAGCAGGGGGAGCATGACTGCCAGATTGCTGTCCTTCTTGGGCACCCCCTCTGTCCGTGCTCATGTTACTGCCTTCATTGAGCTCAGTATCATCATCAGAGCCTTCCAAACGCTGGGCATCCTCCTGGAGCATGTACCCAACACTGTGGTCAAACAGTTCGAGGGAATCCTCATGAGGACATGGTGGAGCTAGGGAAGGAGTCACTGATGACATTGAGCTGAGGGAAGAGGCCGCTGCTTTGCCAGACAAAGCACCCTGGGCATGGGTGAGAGAGGATGAGGAGGATGAGGACGGCTTGGTCATCCACTCGACCAAGTCTTCCGCATGTTGCGGCTCAACACGGCCAGCTGCCGAAAAAAAGGCCAAGCGTGTCCCATGGCCACGTGCTGATGAGGATGCACCGTCTCCACGACCAGCACTAGACACAGAGCCTGCTTGCCCTCTCTTATTGGCTTGTGACTGTCTGCCTCTCCTTCTTGGCCTTCCAGACATACTAATGGCCTGTAGCTGCACTAAGCTGGGATAGAACACCTGTAATTTTCTTCAGGTAGCTTTATATACTGTAACCAGACAAGCCTGCCTGTCAGTAGGAAGATAACAGGAACGGATCTAGCTGAACACTGTGAGCAGGACGTACTGCACTAAATGTATATAGCAGGAACGGATCTAGCTGAACACTGTGAGCAGGACGCACTGCACTGAATGTAAATACCAGGAACGGATCTAGCTGAACACTGTGAGCAGGACGCACTGCACTGAATGTAAACAGCAGGAACGGATGTAGCTAAACACTGTGAGCAGGACGCACTGCACTGAATGTAAATAGCAGGAACGGATCTAGCTGAACACTGTGAGCAGGACGCACTGCACTGAATGTAAATAGCAGGAACGGATGTAGCTGAACACTGTGAGCAGGACGCACTGCACTAAATGTAAATACCAGGAACGGATCTAGCTGAACACTGTGAGCAGGACGCACTGCACTGAATGTAAATAGCAGGAACGGATCTAGCTGAACACTGTGAGCAGGACGCACTGCACTGAATGTAAATAGCAGGAACGGATCTAGCTGAACACTGTGAGCAGGACGCACTGCACTGAATGTAAATAGCAGGAACGGATCTAGCTGAACACTGTGAGCAGCACGCACTGCACTGAATGTAAATAGCAGGAACGGATCTAGCTGAACACTGTGAGCAGGACGCACTGCACTGAATGTAAATAGCAGGAACGGATCTAGCTGAACACTGTGAGCAGGACGCACTGCACTGAATGTAAATAGCAGGAACGGATCTAGCTGAACACTGTGAGCAGCACGCACTGCACTGAATGTAAACAGCAGGAACGGATGTAGCTAAACACTGTGAGCAGGACGCACTGCACTGAATGTAAATAGCAGGAACGGATCTAGCTGAACACTGTGAGCAGGACGCACTGCACTGAATGTAAATAACAGGAACGGATCTAGCTGAACACTGTGAGCAGGACACACTGTACTAAATGTAAATAGTCTAGCTGCCTGACCGTGGTACTAATAGGATCAAAAAGAACACCTGTAATTTTCTTCAGGTAGCTTTATATACTGTAACCAGACAAGCCTGCCTGTCAGTAGGAAGATAACAGGAACGGATCTAGCTGAACACTGTGAGCAGGACGTACTGCACTAAATGTATATAGCAGGAACGGATCTAGCTGAACACTGTGAGCAGGACGCACTGCACTGAATGTAAATAGCAGGAACGGATCTAGCTGAACACTGTGAGCAGGACGCACTGCACTGAATGTAAATAGCAGGAACGGATCTAGCTGAACACTGTGAGCAGGACGCACTGCACTGAATGTAAACAGCAGGAACGGATGTAGCTAAACACTGTGAGCAGGACGCACTGCACTGAATGTAAATAGCAGGAACGGATCTAGCTAAACACTGTGAGCAGGACGCACTGCACTGAATGTAAATAGCAGGAACGGATGTAGCTGAACACTGTGAGCAGGACGCACTGCACTGAATGTAAATAGCAGGAACGGATGTAGCTGAACACTGTGAGCAGGACGCACTGCACTAAATGTAAATACCAGGAACGGATCTAGCTGAACACTGTGAGCAGGACGCACTGCACTGAATGTAAATAGCAGGAACGGATCTAGCTGAACACTGTGAGCAGGACGCACTGCACTGAATGTAAATAGCAGGAACGGATCTAGCTGAACACTGTGAGCAGGACGCACTGCACTGAATGTAAATAGCAGGAACGGATCTAGCTGAACACTGTGAGCAGGACGCACTGCACTGAATGTAAATAGCAGGAACGGATCTAGCTGAACACTGTGAGCAGGACGCACTGTACTGAATGTAAATAGCAGGAACGGATCTAGCTGAACACTGTGAGCAGGACACACTGCACTGAATGTAAATAGTCTAGATAGAAGATAACAGGAACGGATCTAGCTAAACTGAATACAGTGTATATATATATATGCAACACCTGGGATGCATATATATACACAATACACTGTAAGTGCAGCTAACTGACTGACTGTTCTGCCTAATCTATCTAACTCAAATCAAATGACACTGTCTCTCTCTCTCTCTATCGCTCAGCACACCGGAACACACACTACACAGGGCCGCCGTGCAGGCGGCCTTATATAGTGTGGGGTGTGTACTAAATCCCCTGAGCCATAATTGGCCAAAGCCACCCTGGCTTTGGCCAATTACAGCTCTCTCTACTGACGGCGCTGTGATTGGCCAAGCATGCGGGTCATAGTGCATGCTTGGCCAATCATCAGCCAGCAATGCACTGCGATGCCGCAGTGAATTATGGGCCGTGACGCGCCACACGAATTTGGCGCGAACGGCCCATATCGTTCGCAATTCGACGGACGGTCGAACAGCCGATGTTCGAGTCGAACATGGGTTCGACTCGAACACGAAGCTCATCCCTAGTAGTGAGTGTACAGCTTGTATAACAGTGTAAATTTGCTGTCCCCTCAAAATAACTCAACACACAGCCATCAATGTCTAAACCGCTGGCAACAAAAGTGAGTACACCCCTAAGTGAAAATGTCCGAATTGGGCCCAATTAGCCATTTTCCCTCCCCGGTGTCATGTGACTCGTTAGTGTTACAAGGTTTCAGGTGTGAATGGGGAGCAGGTGTGTTAAATTTGGCGTTATCGCTCTCTCATACTGGTCACTGGCAAAGAACTCTCTGAGGATCTGAAAAAAAGAATTGTTGCTCTACATAAAGATGACCTAGGCTATAAGAAGATTGGCAAGACCCTGAAACTGAGCTTCAGCATGGTGGCCAAGATTATACAGCAGTTTAACAGGACAGGTTCCACTCAGAACAGGCCTCACCATGGTCGACCAAAGAAGTTGAGTGCACGTGCTCAGCGTCATATCCAGAGGTTGTCTTTGGGACATAGACATGTGAGTGCTGCCAGCAATGCTGCAGAGGTTGAAGGGGTGGGGGGTCAGCCTGTCAGTGTTCAGACGATACACTGCATGAAATTGGTCTGCATGGCTGCCGTCCTAGAAGGAAGCCTCTTTTAAAGATGAGGCACAAGAAAGCCTGCAAACAGTTTGCTATAGAAAGCAGACTGAGGACATGGATTACAAGTGTGTCTTGTCTACAGTCAAGCATGGTGGTGAGAGTGTCATGGTCTGGGGCTGCATGAGTGCTGCCGGCACTGGGGAACTACAGTTCATTGAGGGAACCATGAATGCCAACATGTACTGTGACATACTGAAGCAGAACATGATCCCCTCCCTTCAGAGACTGGGTCGCAGGGCAGTATTCCAACATGATAACGACCCTAAACACCCCTCCAAGATGATCACTGCCTTGCTAAAGAAGTGTAAAAAAAGGATATTGCGCTAAAGGGTAAAAATAAATTCAAATAAGTTGCAACTACAAAGTGTTATACGACACCAAACAGATATACAAAGCAAAAAAGTCACACTAATTGGTGAAATGATAAATGACTTAGGCTCCCAATGATAGGGGCCAGAAATCATGATAGGTGACACTAAATGAAGGTTAATGAAATACAAACCTAAAGTGCAAAATTGAGTGCATCAAACTATACATAAAACTAAATATGGTGCATTAAAGGTACAAATGCAATTAGGTGATAATATGAGAATATAAAGAGGGAATCCAATTTAAAAATGTCCATTAGCAGGGTGAAGTGAAAAAAAACACAAAAGTCAATCCATGGAAGGTAGGAATGGATCCATATTGCAAAAATAAATAAACCGTATAAAATCCAATATGAATGTAAATCCCAGGGTGATGCGTTGTGAAATTCCACACTATAGTGACAAGTGAAAGATATATCCTCCACCACAGAAAAATGCTGCCGCTTACCAGAAACCGGTGGTCCCTTATTACAGGGGACCACATTGAGCAAGTGGCTGTAACCCCAGCCCGGGATCTCATGGGCAAGCACTGGACTCCTCAGCTTCAATAGGGATGGTCAGCAGAAGATTCAGCAGGGCAGTGATATCACCAAAAAAAACAAATAGCTCCACATAGCGTAAACCCTTTAACATTTATTTAAATATAAAAAGGACAAATGGATACTTACAGGTCGATGAATGTACATAAGCAAGATAAAAGAAGAAAGGATGAGCCGGCCAGCTTCCAAACAGCCTGTAGCTTCCGGGACTGGACGTACAGCGGTGACGTCAGAACGTAGCTCCTTCTCCCTATGTCGTTTCATCACTAGCAGACGTGGTCACTTGCTAAAGAAGCTGAGGGTAAAGGTGATGGACTGGCCAAGCATGTCTCCAGACCTAAACCCTATTGAGCATCTGTGGGGCATCCTCAAACAGAAGGTGGAGGAGCGCAAGGTCTCTAACATCCAACAGCTCAGTGATGTCGCCATGGAGGAGTGGAAGAGGACACCAGTGACAACCTGTGAAGCTCTGGTGAACTCCATACCCAAGAGGGTTAAAGCGGTTGTATAGTCTTTTTTTTTTTACTTTTACCTACAGGTAAGCCTATAATAAGGCTTACCTGTAGGTAAAATTAATATCTCCTAAACCTGTACGCTTTAGGAGATATTTATTTTTAATGCAGCCGCTGAGGTCATACGGCGCATGCGCATTTAAGGCCCGGCTGAAGGTCCGGCAGAACTGCCAGACCTTGCCGGAAACTCACAGCGCCGAAGCTGCGATACCCGGAAGACATGCCGAGGCAACATGTCAGCTCCCTCGGCGTGGATCAGGTGAGATACCGGCGCCTCGTTCTAAGGTAAGTATTTCATAATGAGCTAGTATGTGCTGCATACTAGCTCATTATGCCTTTGCCTTGCAGGTTTTTTTGTTTTTTAAAAAAAAGGTGCGGGTTTACTCCCACTTTAAGGCAGTGCTGGAAAATAACGGTGGCCACACAAAATATTGACACTGTG
Organism: Lithobates clamitans; assembly: GCA_037952925.1. Taxonomy (NCBI): domain Eukaryota; kingdom Metazoa; phylum Chordata; class Amphibia; order Anura; family Ranidae; genus Lithobates; species Lithobates clamitans. Next base: position 1,144,014 of record JBBGZY010000791.1, read on the forward strand.
GGCCCAATTTGGACATTTTCACTTAGGGGTGTACTCACTTTTGTTGCCAGCGGTTTAGACATTAATGGCTGTGTGTTGAGTTGTTTTGAGGGGACAGAAAATTTACACTGTTATACAAGCTGTACACTCACTACTTTACATTGTAGACAAGTGTCATTTCTTCAGTGTTGTCACATGAAAAGATAGAAGAAAATATTTACAAAAATGTGAGAGGTGTACTCACTCTTGTGAGATACTGTACATACTGTATACCTGCAATAAAAATTAATCCTATAATGATACATTTAAAAAGATTTGGAGAAAATGAGAAGATAAAACATTATGTTCACTTACTGTTCACTGTGAGCTCATACAGCTGCAAACATTCGTATTTCCATCTACTATAATGCATTTCATAAAATCCTGAGTCCTCTCTGGTCAGTTTAGTTATAACGAGGTCACCATTAGGTGTAAACGACAGCCGCTTGTTCAGTTCTTCATTCGCATAATTACCTAAATTGACCAAATATCAATTCCTGAGGATGAATAGATCATGTATGTGTTTTTTTAAACTATAAATACAATGTTTAAAAATATAGAAATGTCAATGTAGAAATGTAGAAATCTCATATATTATCAGTTTACCCAGCTGTCTTCTGTGAACTACACAACCCCTCCCTCTGTATGTAATGCAGATGAGGAGAGGAAGTCTTTGAGGTCTTAAATTGGCCATAGATGGATCGAAATTCAATTGGCTCAGCAGGGACCCTCTGAATTTCAAAGCCACCCCTGCTTGCAGTTGAACGGGAGTGTTGGAAAAATGTTGTTGATCTACCTTGCTTATGTGGATGGAGGAACCTGTTTTTTGTTTATTTGTTTTAGCTCAGCCCGCTTGCTGAATAAAAACAACAAACCTTCTATGGCCAGCTTTAATCACAAGAACAGCCCCTCCAGGGTGACAACACTGGTCCTCCAAAGCTGAAGTGCAGTGAGTGTTTTCACCCTAGCAAAGGAAGTGCGTTTCTGGCAGGATCACCAGGTAAAATGAAAGGTCTAAAAAGCTAGAAAAGAAGAAAATGAATGCAGCTGCCAGCGATAAGGACTGAGAAGCTGCAATACATTAAATGTATTCTGACAACGGAGAGTCCCACTGTCAGAATATGCAAGAAAAGAGGTGAGGACACCAGTGACATCAGTGTCCAGTGGTGTCTGGGTCTGCTATGGATTTCCTGGGGTACAGTACTACATGCATTTTTTTTCCGCAAGGTACCCAATTACAATCCATACCAGAATCTGATATGATTTTGTGGGGACTCTATGCATTTTTTTTCTTCCTTGCTGTATGATGTGCTACAGCAAAAATGGCATTTACAGTAAAAAAAATAAATAAAAAAAAGGTAGTTTAACCACCTCAATACCGGGCACTTTCACCCCCTTCCTGCCCAGGCCAAATTTCAGCTTTCAGCGATGTCGCACTTTGACTGACAATTGTCATACAACACTGTACCAAAATTACATTTTTATCATAGAGCTTTCTTTTGGTGGTATTTGATCACCACTGTGTTTTTTATTTTGATTATTTTGATTAGAATCTTTTATTCTGTTTGGATGGTCTTATAGCAGCACCATCTTTAATGTAATGTATAATTAGGGTGTGCCACCCAAGTATTTGTTTGTCTGTTATATGGGTCCTGACCAGATCCCTTGGGCTGGAGCACCCCACTATCTCCTCACCATTACCTCTAATCAGAGTCCACCTGTGTTATAGGAGGAGTTCTTGTAGTTCTCCCATAAAGAGGAGTTTGTCTCCCATGGTTGAGAAGTGGGATCTTTCATTCTATGAATAGTGTAGGACCCACTGATAATGGGGTACTTTGATGCAGTAAGTGGGCTTAAGCACTGTATGGCACTGTATGGCCATATGGCGTAACCAAATCCCCATATTTTTGCTTAATATGTTCAGATGCTTTTAACCTCCCTGGCGGTATTCCCAAGTGTGGCTCGGGGTTAAATTTCAGTACCATTAGCGGTAACCCCGAGCCACACTCGGGATTGCATTGCAGGATCTTGGTGTGGTATCCTTACCTTGTCCACAGGATCCTGCTTTGTCCCCCCCGCTGTGTCCGTGGGCTCTGTCCCCTGCCGGAAGCCTCTCTGCCGGGCTCCGTTCCCTGCGAGCATTACAACGCACGGGGGCGGAGCCTGGTGGCAAATTCAAAAGATTGAAAAATCATAACACATACAGTACACTATAATCTTACAGATTACATTACTGTATTAAATTATTTCACATCCCTTTTGTCCCCTGTGCTTTGTCCAATGCCCTGCATGCAGTTTTATAATATATATGCTGTTCTTTCTGCCTGGAAACTGGAGATTGTCCATAGAAATCAAAATGTGTCCCTTTACGTCAAAAGTGGTTTTAGACCAGCTAGAAAACAGTGATAGTAAATTAGAACACTTGCAGAATTGAGTGATAGTGAATAGTGGGGAAATGAATTTTATTATTATTATATTATTATTTTTTATAATTATTTATATTTATTATATTATAATTTATGATTTTGTGTTTCAAACTTTATCATTCCCGGGATATCTACTAGACTCTTGTTTGAACAGATTTAAGTGTGTTATTGCTAAGAATTACAGGCCTACAATATAAAACACCAAATTTCTATGCAAAATAATTGTACCGCTTTGAGACGCAAAAATCAGACATAATCATACCGCCAGGGAGCCTAATAGTCTTGCAGGATTCAATGTCATTTTTGTATGTGTGCGCTGTAATCTTTTGTTCTGTTGGTATGCTCTTATAGAAGCACCATGGTTAGGGTGTGCCCCCCAGGTCTTTGTTTGTCTTTTAGTTTGATTAGGGACACTGACTGGTGACAGTATGTAAAAAAAAAAAAAAGATCAACACAATAGTATACAATGAATGGCATGAAAGGAAGCCATCCATTGTGTACAATTTTCATGTGATCTGCTGTGAAAGTGAGGCCCGGAACAGAAAGAAAAGAAGAAAGTAGTGCAGGGCCGGGCATGACGGTGTGCAAGGGGAGACAACAAAGGGTTAACAAAATGGTGAAACAAGAAAGTGTAACAGGAAGGGGTTTTAGAAAGACTGAGGGGGTAGAGCATTATTTAAGGAGGAGGCGGGAACTTCCGGGCAGCAGAGGAAGGGATAGAAAGGAGGAAGCAGTTTACACACGCTGCTGTCCTCAGACATAATGGCCGCATTAACCTCATTCTGGCGCGATTGCGGGCAGCTGCCACGACTCGGGGACCGGAATGGCTGCATAGCCAGGTGTCCTCCCTCATCGAGGATCAGGCATCGGGGTTATCGGCGGGAGGTGAGGTGTCCCCACGTGCTCGGAGGTCTAGGCCTCCGGAGCATTTCTCATCAAGGCCCTCCCCCAGAGATGTGCGCCACACCAGGAGCCCCCCACAGGACCCGTCGGGGCCCCCCGGCGAAGCGACCATCAGCTTCCGCCGCTGCAAGGCCCGTTCGGAATCCTCTCCACTGGGCGGGGCTACAGGCTGCCATCTTGCCTCGTTCCCGCCCATGCGTCACAGGGTCCAGGATCACGTGGTCTCCCCACCCCTGGTGATTCCCACATGGGAGGAGGCTCGGTGAGGGAAAAGTTCAGCCACGGCCGCCAGGTCGTCAGTAGACGCAACCGGCGGGTTAAGAATGCCGAGGGGTCCAACAGCCAGGTCGGATGGGGTGCAGAGCGGATGCAAACGAGGGGTAAGGACTAGCCAGGGCTCCACAAAAAGGGGCACGCGTAGTAGCACAGCAGCAAGCAGGTCTGGTGCTGGTGGGCGGTCCCATCTATGGCAGGGATCCACAGCCTCCAGGCCCTCCTCGCCTGGGGGTTGCAGAGTTCATCGCCACAGGCACCTGAAGTACGGTCCGAAGGGTAGCTGTCCTGTTCGGAGGAGGACAGCTACCTCACACAAAGTCTCATGGCACCGATGGAGGTGGGAGCGACGGCTGCGGGGGTCATTCCTGGTCAGCCCGGTAAGTTACCTGTGTTTTACATAATGCTTCTTTAAATGCTGCACTTTGTGGTTTGTTGGGATTAGAAAGGGGGGGGGCGGCAGGGACTGACAGAGCTGACACTCAGCCACCTGCGGCCACGGCAGCAGCCTCTAGGGTGGTGGGCAAGTTGCCAGCCGGTTTGGGGTCCGAGGTAGGATGAACAGTTCAGGCAGCATAGGGCTGTCCGTCCGTCGCTCAAATGAGACCACAAAGACATCAGCCTTTGGATGTGGCTTATGTCCTCGAATCGAGCCCTGAGCCATTTTTTTCAGGGGGGGCCGGGGGTGCACCTTTCTCTGGACTGTCGGCTGCAAAAAAAAATGGGGGATCTGCTGGCAGTATAATAAGGGCTCCTGTAAGTTTGGGGAATCCTGTCATTTCAAGCACGAGTGTTCCGGATGCGGGGGCGCAAATCCCCTGTCCCGATGCTTCAAAAAAGGTAAACGTGCTGCTGAGTTTGCTCACAAAAGGGATGACACCAGTGAGGGGGTAAAGTAAGCAACCTTTGCTAAATAGATACCCTGATCGGGAAGCGACGAAAATCCTGGCTGTAGGTTTCTCGGAAAGGTTTTAGGATCCCATGTTCTCTGTTAAATGTCCTGCCTATGGCTAGGAATTTTTAGATCAGCATTACAGCATTGATAGTTTCAGAGAAATTGGCTTAGGAAGTTGCACTAGGGCGCATTAGTGGTCCATTCTCTGAGAAGCCTTTGCAGACTTTGGTTGTTTCACCTCTGGGAGTGGTGCCTAAGAAGGAACCTAACAAGTTTTGCCTTATTCACCACCAATCTTTCCCAAAAGGGGGTTTGGTTAATGATGCAATAGACCCTGAAGCTTGCACAGTGTCATATACCTCATTTGACGCAGCTATTAGGTGGGTGAGCAGATATGGGCAGGGGGTGCTGATGGCAAAAGCTGACATTGAATCTGCTTTTCGCTTGCTACCGGTACATCCGGACAGTTTTTGGCTGCTGGGGTGCTGCTGGCAAGAGGAATTTTATGTGGACCGCTGCCTGCCCATGGGCTGCTCCATTTCATGCGCCATGTTTGAAATGTTTAGCTCATTTTTGGAATGGGTGGTTAGAGACGTATCGGGCCTGGATTCGGTCATCCATTATTTAGATGATTTCCTTTGTGTGAGGCCACCTTCATCCAATGTGTGTGCGATTCTCCTGTGTACATTGCGGGTAGGTTGGGTATTCCGTTGGCAGCGGAAAAGACTGAGGGCCCGACTACAGAGCTGTTTCTTAGGTATAGTGCTAGATTCTGGCGCTATGGAATGCTGCTTACCTGAGGACAAATTAGCAGCGCTGAAGTTGGAGATTTGCGAGACCATGGGGCAGCGCAAGGTGCAGCTTCGGACATTACAATAGTTATTGGGGAAGTTGAATTTTGCCTGTATTATCCCGATGGGGAAGGTTTTTTGCCGACGGATGGCTGCGGCGACAGCTGGGATTAAGTCCCCGACCCATTTTATTAGGCTGAATAGGGAGCATCGTGAGAATTTGAAAGTGTGGCACACGTTTTTGGAATCATACAATGGTCGATCGGTCTGGATGTCCGGCCCGGCGAGTAATTTTGACTTAGAGTTACAGACGTGGCTGGGTCTATCGGGTATGGGGCATTTTATCATTAACAATGGCGTGCAGAACCTTGGCCTAGGTCATGGGTGGAAGCTGGTTTTATTCGAAACCTGGAACTCTTGGAACTTTTTACGGTGGTGCTGGCTATGGAGATATGGGGGGGAAGTCTTGTAGGAACCTGAAGATTAGGTTGAACTTTGACAACATGGGAGTGGTGTAAGTCATCAACCGCATCTCAGCGTCGTCACAGCCAGTGATAAGTCTGCTGTGCCACTTGGTGCTGCGATGCCTGCAACTAAACATCTTTCTATATGCTGTTCATCTACCGAGTGTTGAGAATACTCTGGCTGATGCCTTATCTCGATTTCAGTGGGACAGGTTCAGAGAGTTGGCTCCTTCGGCAGAGAAGGTAGGAATTGCTTGCCCGGGTTGGCTATGGGAGATTGCCTTGGAGTTGCCGCGGGATGGTTCAAAAATGTCGGTGAGTGAGTCCACATGGACGGCAAATGACAAGGTATGGCAGGAATAGTTGGGTTTGGTTCAACAGGCAGGGGTGATACAAGGGGATGTCAAGGTGAAACTGCTTGTTCTCTAGTTCGTGTCGCGAAACATGGAACGGGGGTGTCGGTGTCTGCCATTGAATGGTAGTTGGCTGGTCTTGCCTTTTTCTTCAAGTTACAGGGCATGGTGGATTTCACAAAGGATTTTTGGGTACGACAGGCATTTAAGGGTTGTAGGAAGGTTCATATGCACAAGGACACTAGGCGTCCAGTGTCATTTTCGAACTTTCAGGCCATTTGTGGTCATTTACGATCCTTGTGTACATCAGAGGTCTCTTTATTTAGGGTGGCATTTTTGTTGGCATTCTTTGGGGCATTTCATGTTGGGGAATTAGTAAGCCGGTCTAAGGGAGTAGCAGGTTTTTTATGGCCCAATTTATGGCCCGGGACGTGAGTTGTGTGAAGGACAGGGTCTTGTTACGACTTCGGACTTCGAAGATGGACCAAAAAAGGGAAAAGGAGTGAGTGTGCAGCTGTTTCCATTGCCTGGTTCTCTGGTTTGCCCGGTGGGGGCGATCCGGGAGTCCTTGGCGGTACGCCCAGACATAGAAGGGCCATTCTTGATACACGGGAATGGGTCATATTTATCGAAATTTCAGTTCGCTGCAGTTTTTCGAAAACGCCTTCGGGCAGCGGGTTTGGATGGCACACAATATGCCTTGCACTCCTTCCGCATTGGGGCGGCCACAGAGGCGGCCCAGTGTGGGTTGGATGAGGCGGCAGTGAAGAGAATTGGTAGGTGCGAAGTGAAGAGATTTTGGACGTATATTTGGCTGCATCTGTTGGCTGAGTAGGGGGGTATGTACAGGGGGAGAAAAGGGGTACTTTGTTTGTTCTGTGCTCATCATATGTGGTGCGGTGAAAATGTTAGAGTGTTGGTGCTATGTAGTGTTCTGTTATTTGTATTTCAGATGGAGTACACACACGCCTCGTCTGGATTATGGGGCATTCCTATGTCTTTTGGGGGGCCAGGAGAGCTGATGTTAGACCAGATGGCAGACAGCTAGGTATCTCTAGGAGGGTGGCTTGTATTCGCTGGCTGGGGATACCGGGGATGATGTGGGGTAGGGTGATGTCGGAAGTGCATCGTTATGCCAGGCTGAACCAGCCACCAGACATTTTGGTGCTGCATGTTGGGGAAAATGATTTGGGGGTCAGGTCTATCAGAGATCTGATTTTGGATGTGAAATCGGACTTCCTGAAACTCCGTACAGCTTTTCCTGACATGCTGCTGTTGTGGTCCGACATCGTTGCTCAGAAGGCTTGGCGCATGGCACGATCGGTAGCAAGGCTCAACAAGGCTCACATAAAAGTCAACAAAATGGTGGGGAGATTTGTTTCCAGGCATGGGGGTATGGTCATCCGACACATTGAGTTGGAATCCAATGTTGGCCTGTATTTAACCACTTCAGCCCCGGAAGGATTTACCCCCTTCCGGACCAGAGCACTTTTTACAATTTGGCACTGCGTCACTTTAACTGCTAATTGCGCGGTCATGCAATGCTGTACCCAAACAAAATTTGCATCCTTTTCTTCCCACAAATAGAGCTTTCTTTTGATGGTATTTGATCACCTCTGCGGTTTTTATTTTTTGCGCTATAAACGGAAAAAGACTGAACATTTTTTTAAAAAAATGATATTTTCTACTTTTTGTTATAAAAAAAAATCCAATAAACTCAATTTTAGTCATACATTTAGGCCAAAATGTATTCGGCCACATGTCTTTGGTAAAAAAAATGTCAATAAGAGTATACTTATTGGTTTGCGCAAAAGTTATAGCGTCTACAAACTAGGGTACATTTTCTGGAATTTACACAGCTTTTAGTTTATGACTGCCTATGTAATTTCTTGAGGTGTTAAAATGGCAGGGCAGTAAACCCTCCCCCCCCAAATGACCCCATTTTGGAAAGTAGACACCCCAAGGAAATTGCTGAGAGGCATGTTGAGCCCACTGAATATTAAATATTTTTTTGTCCCAAGTGATTGAATAATGACAAAAAAAAAGAAAAAATGTACAAAAAGTTTTCACTAAATGATATATTACTCACACAGGCCATGGGCATATGTAGAATTGCACCCCAAAATACATTCAGCTGCTTCTCCTGAGTATGTAGCCGCGTACGGGGCCCCAAAAACCAAGCACCGCCTTCAGGATTTCTAAGGGCGTAAATTTTTGATTTCACTCCTCACTACCTATCATAGTTTTGAAGGCCATAAAATGCCAAGATGGCACAAAACCCCCCAAATGACCCCATTTTGGAAAGTAGACACCCCAAGCTATCTGCTGAGAGGCATGGTGGGTATTTTGCAGCTCTCATTTGTTTTTGAAAATGAAGAAAGACAAGAAAAAATTTTTTTTTTCTTTTTTCAATTTTCAAAACCTTGTGACAAAAAGTGAGGTCTTCAAAATACTCACTATACCTCTCAGCAAATATCTTGGGTGGTGTACTTTCCAAAATGGGGTCATTTGGGGGGGGGGGGGTTGCCACCTGGGCATTCCATGGCCTCCAAAACTGTGATAGGCAAGTGAAGAGTGAAATCAAAAATTTATGCCCTTAAAAAGCCTGAAGGCGGTGCTTGGTTTTTGGGGTCCCGTACGCGGCTAGGCTCCCAAAAAGTCTCACACATGTGGTATCCCCGTACTCAGGAGAAGCAACAGAATGTATTTTGGGGTGTAATTTCACATATTCCCATGGCATGTTTGAGCAATATATCATTTAGTGACAACTTTGTGCAAAAAAAAAAAAAAAATTGTCTTTTTCCCGCAACTTGTGTCACAATATAAAATATTCCATGGACTCGACATGCCTCTCAGCAAAGCCCTTTCTGACACTTTTTGTTTACATGAAAAAAATATATTTTTTTTACAAGAAAATTACTTTGAACCCCCAAACATTATATATTTTTTTAAAGCAAATGCCCTACAGATTAAAATGGTGGGTGTTTCATTTTTTTTCACACAGTATTTGCGCAGCGATTTTTCATTTTGAGGAAAAAACACACTTTTTAACATTTTTATGCACTAAAACACACTATATTGCCCAAATGTTTGATGAAATAAAAAAGATGATCTTAGGCCGAGTACATGGATACCAAACATGACATGCTTTAAAATTGCGCACAAACGTGCAGTGGCGACAAACTAAATACATTTTTAAAAGCCTTTAAAAGCCTTTACAGGTTACCACTTTAGATTTAAAGAGGAGGTCTACTGCTAAAATTACTGCCGTCGATCTGACCATCGCGGTGATACCTCACATGCATGGTGCAATTCCTGTTTACATTTGACGCCAGACCGAAGCTTCGGATCGCCTTTGCGCGAGAGCAAGGGGGGGCAGGGGTGCTTTTTTTTTTTTATTTATTTTTTTTTGCTTTTTATCTTATTTTTAAACTGTTCCTTTCATTTTTTTTTTTTAATAATTTTTATTGTTATCTCAGGGAATGTAAATTTCCCCTATGATAGCAAAAGGTAGTGACAGGTACTCTTTTTTGAAAAAATTGGGGTCTATTAGACCCTAGATCTCTCCTCTCTCCTCAAAGCATCTGACCACACCAAGATCAGTGTGATAAAATGCTTTCCCAATTTCCCAATGACGCTGTTTACATCCGGCGAAATCGAAGTCATGAAATGCTTCTGGTTTCTTAGGCCATAGAAATGTTTAGAGCCATTCTGGTCGCTGATCAGCTCTATGGTCAGCTGGCTGAATCACCGGCTGCATTCTCAGGTTCTCTGTTGGGACAGGAGAGCCAGAGAAAAACATGGAAGATGGTGGTGGTGGGGGGGGCATTCCCTCCCACTGCTTGTAAAAGCAGTCTAGAGGCTAATTAGCTGCTAGGATTGCTTTTACATGAAAGCCGACCGCTGGCTGAAAAGAATGATACCAAGATGATACCTAAACCTGCAGACATCATTCTGGTATAACCACTCAAAGTCTAGCAACAAACCAGTACGTTGCTGGTTCTTGTTGGGCGTATATTGTAAACTTTTTTTTCATGCAGCCTGTGGACTGAACCAAAAAAAGAGATCGGTGGGTATGCCCACCATTAGAATACCTCCCTTCATCCACCCACTTCTAATGATGGGCATACATGCACCGTTTATATATGCCGAAGCATGGGGTCATCCGCCCCAAAAGGTAGGAGCAAATCGCTCCTCCGCCCCTGCTGCCCCCATGCTTTGGCATATATGCTCTTTTTTTTAACTGTGGTGGTGAAATCATGGCTTTATGAGTCATGGCTTTATGTATCGTGGGAGCAAACGCTGTTGCTGTCAAGATAAATCCGCGCTGCAACTGAATGGCGTAACTTCTAAGCAAATGATGGTTAACAATAAAACAAAGTAACATTACAGTATAACAGTAAGACTTACCATACCTGCAAAAGCAAATACAAAAAAAAAAAAAAAACATAGTAAAAAATAAAACATTTAACGCAATCTGTGCCTAAAATATATATATATGCCGAAGTATGGGGGCATCCTCCCGCAAAAGGTAGGAGCAAATCGCTCCTCCGCCCCTACTGCCCCCATGCTTCGGCATATATGCTGAAGTATGTAACTGTGGTGGTGAAATCACCTCCGACAGCGCTGGAGTCACGGCTTTATGTATCGTGGGAGCAAACGCTGTTGCTGTCAAGATAAATAAATACGCTCTGCAGCTGAATGGCGTACCTGAAAACAAAAAAATGGTTAACAATAAAACACAGTGAACAATAAAGTATAAAAAAATTGCAAACCTATAAAGCAAACATGATAAAACATAATAACAATAAAACATTGCAGAATAGAATACAGTAAAAAAGAGCAGAACAATAGAGAGAGAATAGAGAGAGAGAGAGAGAGAGAGAGAGAGAGAGAGAGAGAGAACAATAAAACGACAACTATTTTTGTTTTTTTTTATTTTATATATTTTTTTTTAACTTTTTTTGTTTTTCTTTACACTTTTTTTTGTAACTGTAACTTTTGTAACTGTAACCGTTTCCAGGTTCGGGTCTCAAAATGCGATGGCATCTTGGGAGACCCTGTGAAAGTGTGTCCTAGTCTGTGCAGTGCTGTACCCTATGCTAATACTCAACTAGTGTAGGGTAGCGTTTAAAACATTCACCAATGCAAAAACCAGGATTGTCAGGACGGATGGACAATTATAGCCGGTGTCACGCCTATATCCACGCTTGCTGCAGACACAACACTCGGGAGGACATAAAGAAAATGCCTCTCATGCAGCCGGCTTACTGCATTTGGTTGGGGAAGGTGAGGTGGAGCACCATCTGGAAACAGAAGGGCTCTGACGATCTCTTCCTGGAATTTAAGGAAGGATCCAGTCTGTCATGAAGCCCTGAATAGCACATAAGCGTTCAGCAAAGCCAATTGAAATAAATAAACAGACACTTTTTTGTACCAGCGTCTGGCCTGACGGGCAACTAGGTACGGCACCAACAGCTGGTCGTTGAGGTCCACCCCTCCCATATTTTGGTTATATTCGTGGACACAGAGAGGTTTCTCCACAACACCAGTTGCCGTAGTAATTTGGACCGTCGTGTCTGCATGAAAGGAGGTAAGAACGAAAACATTCTTATTATCCCTCCACTTCGTAGCGAGCAAATTATTACACTGAAAGCAGGCTCTCTCCCCCAGCCTAAGACGGGAATCTACAAGCCGCTGGGGAAAGCCCCGACGATTAGGTCGCACGGTGCCACATGCTCCAATCTACTGATCAAACAAGTGACTAAAAAGTGGCACGCTCGTTTAATAATTGTCCACGTACAAGTGGTACCCCTTTCCGAATAAGGGTGACACCAAGTCCCACACAATCTTGCCAGCGCTTCCTATGTAGTCAGGGCAGCTCTACGTGACTATCTTTTCCCTCGTAAACCATAAAACTACATGTATAGCCTGTGGCCCTGTCACAGAGCTTATACATCTTGACCCCGTATCTGGCACGCTTGCTGGGAAGGTACTGTTTGAATGACAAGCGGCCAGAAAACTTAATCAGGGACTCATCAACGCAGACAACTTGATGGGGAGTAAACAAGTCTGCAAAACGTTGGTTGAAGTGGTTTACGAGGGGCCAAATTTTGTAGAGCCGATCGTATCCAGGGTCTCCACGAGGACGACAGAGTTCATTGTCATTGAAGTGCATGAACCGCAAGATCTGCTCGTATCGTGCCCTGGTCATGGAGGCAGAGAACAAGGGCATATGCTGAATTGGATCAGTGGACCAATATGACCGCAACTCACTCTTTTTGGTTATGCCCATGTTGAGGGAAAGGCCCATAAAGAGCTTAAATTCTGAGACCGTAATTGGTCTCCAATCTCTGGCAAGGGAGGACTGGGGAATAGTGGCGATGTGTTGACCAGCGTACAAATTGCTTTGGTCCACGATAGATCTATAGAGATCTTCGGTGAAAAACAGCGAATAAAAATCAAGTGACGTAAAATCAACTGTTTCCACCTGAATGCCAGGTTAGCCAGTGAATGGGGGAAGTACGGGCGCTGCAGAAGTGGTGGGTTCGCAATAAGGATTGGCGAATGCAGCAGGAAAGGCACTATGGGCACGACGGGCCTGTGTTTGTCTTCTTGGTGGCAGCGGGACACTACTTGTGCTTGCCACCTCGCCAGCTTGAACTGCACTTATGGGACTCGCCACGTCACCAAGCATTATTGCAGTGCTGGATGTATGACCAGGATGTACTAGGCCGCTGGTGCTTGCCAGTTCACCAGAAGGATTAGCGGCGCTAGTACTGCTCTGCTCCATACGAGGGACCTGTGGTTCTTGCACATCAACAACAGAAAAAGAAGTTCGGGGTCTGGTACGCCTGACCTTGGCAGGGACCATTACTCCATCGTCAGAGCTATCTGTCAAGGAGCCGCTGTCATCTACAGGATCGTATTCTGAGCCTGAATCTGACAGATGAGTGACTTCCTCTTCACTATCTGTCATGCTCAGAAATGTGTAGGCCTCTTCACTAGTGTACCTTCGATTTGCCATTTTGGGCTCTAAATTTAGTGGTACACTAGTGAGACTCACAGGTAAAAAAGCTCCTGACTGTTAGCGACTGTATCAAAACGCTACCAAAAAACAACTGTTAGCGATCGCAGGGATCAGGCTTGACTCTGCGAATACTGCAGTTATGTGTGTTTAGTGTTTTGTAAGCGACAGTGATCGATCTATACTGCACTTGGGTGGGCTGGGCAGGGCTGGGCCGAGGGGCAAAACGCAGGTGCTAGCAGGTATCTGGGCTGATCCCACTAACACTGCGTTTTTGGGAACCCTAAACTGCTGGAGACGCTAGTATAGATCTGATCAGATATTTATCTGGCCACGAATGAATGGCCTCCCCCTCAGCATTGATCTCTCCCTTAACGAAGCCGACCACCTCGGGCACCAGGATGCGCCCCCGCCCATGGGAGGCAGATCACGTACCAGGTACGTGATTTTGCCTGCCCGTGCCATTCTGCCGCAGTATATCTGCGTTAGGCGGTCGGCAAGTGGTTAAGAGGAGATGAGGTTCATCTCTCGGCAGTGGGGATTGACCTGTGGGCGCTTGGACTGCAAGACGGGATTCAGAGGACCTGCGGGTGTGGAGGGGCCCTTAAGGTTAAGGTGTTATCCCTGCGGGCTGTGGCGGTGTTTTTGGTCTTTATTGGTGTCAGAAAACATACGAGTGGAAGTGTTGGGGGGCTCATCGGTAGTATGTGCCCCTCTGGTGTATTCCAGTAGAATGGTTAGCTGGAATATGGTCGTCTCCGAGTTGGTGGTACGGCTGGAGGTCTATCATGGAAAAAGGTCCCACAGTGTAGTGGTGGAAGAAGTGTGAAGTTTGGGGTGCCGTCAAAGACCAACAGACTGAGGGGAAAAGTTGTCGTTACAGATGTTATGTTTAAAAGTTTTGAGTTATTAATATTTTGTTAATAAAAGCCTGCTATGGCCAGTTATACTCCAAATTCAGGTGTGGTCTCGTTGATTTAGAATGGTAAGAGGGGGTTGGTGGAGTATGAGTTGTTGGGCAGTCTAAGAAGGTTGAGGACATATGGACTACACTGGTCATGTTCACAGCAGTCACATGGTACCGGCAGTGGGCCAGTACAGTAATCTGTCATCCGCTGCAGATCGCACCATAGTTCTGGGGCGGACCTCATATGATGTCCACCCAGAACTAGAGCGGGAACTGGTTAATTTATCATTTATGGCATTCATTGCCAGCTTCATGAAAAAAAATAAAAACAGCACACAAACCCTTCTGACTGTCACTCTAAATACATAGCAGACCCTTGGAGAGATCTGTGTATTGTTTTGTTTTTTTTACATCATTGACCATCAAATTTCAAAACTTTTGTAGATGTCAGTGCTGCTGAAGCACTTTCTGTATATCACATTGCTACACACTTTCCTTTATTGGTCCGTGGGATTCAAAAGAGTTTAGTGGTCCATGAGGTCTGAAAGGTTGGTGACCAACAATCTATAGTCTATATCTTTTGGTCAACAGACATGGCTTGTTGCCGCCATCTTTTTTTGATACTGGCTTTTCGGAACAGACTCAAGCCAAGGTGCATTGGGTAAGTGCATTAATTAATTAAAGTGTTCCTTGAATGTATTACACTATGGTCAGTTTATCTCCTTTTTGGGTCGTATACTGTGAATAAGGATTTCCTGACTACAGCAATCAATCTCCCAGTGCGATATAGAGCCAAATGAGTATAAAGTCTGAGAGTTGGTATCAAACTGAGGGAACCACACCTGAATCTTGACAGAGCTGATCCGTCTCTATCATAAAGGCCCTGGCTGGGTTTAAGCCATTTGCCCACTTTATTTGGTGTTCTGGTAAGGGCAACTTACTACCATGATGTTTGGACTGTGAATCAATTTTCATGTGTGTTGAAGCATTTGGGTGATCCGGAGCGCCTTTTTTTTTTTTTTTTTTGCCTAAAGAGATACCTGGACTGTATTATTTAATATCTACTCCAGACGTTTATGATATATAACGTTTTTAATAATGTAAAGAACATTTAGCGCAGTTTATTTTTATTTATTGTTATTTTGTGTTGTCACACTGTTTACTGCTGCTTTATTTTTGTTGCTCCAGCGCGGCATTTTTTTACTGTATAGTCTATATAAGTTTTGCACCATATAGGATCAGGTTAGCTCTGAGGAAAAGGGCATGTCCCTTAAAACACGTCAGCTGAACCGTATCCAATGGATATGTATCTGGTGGTGTCTTGCATAATGTAACTCCTGTGTTATTTTTTCTTTTGAGCGTTTTACTTTTTGCTTTTTACATTCCTATTCTGATACAATGTTTTTTATTGACATAAAAAAAAAAAAAAAAAAAAATAAGATAACAAATTCCCACGCAGGGGATATGAGCGTGAAGCATAAGACAGAAGTTCATGCAAAAGTACAAAAATAAAACGTGTTATAAAGATATAAATTGTCTGTCGGACTCATCTGCCTCACTACAGTGCTCTGCTATTACTCCTGTTTGTGAGTCGAACCATTGTCATTTTTAATGTAGCACCCTGACGTTTAGGCAGGGTGGCTACTAAATTTATGTGCCAAGTGAAGTTGCTTTGGCCAATTGTTAGGGGTCAAGTAATCTCACTCTCACCCCAATTCTGGAATTGCTGCACTTTTCTCTTCTGTCACTGGGTGGCCTGGGGACATTAGATAAGACAAGGGCATTGCAAGGACAAATTAGGAATAGACAGGGCCGTCTTACACAGCGGGCACCCCTGAGCTCTGCCCAGGGGCCCCAGATTTACATGGGGCCCATCAGAGCCAGAAAAATACAAGTGGAAAATACACAAAATTGTTGCGCTCAGATATTTTGACCATACAAGCTTGTGTCATCTGTGGGATGGGGGAGGGGTGAGATTGTCAAGATTATGAACATATATTCCAAAAATCCAGGGGAAGATCAGAGTCAATAGTAGATTGAAATAAGGGGGACTTCTGATCAAAGGAAAGGAAGTTTTTTGGTGGGATCCCTAGCCTGGGTGGTTTACCACAGGGATTGTAGCTGGTACTGAGAAGGCAGCATGCTGAAGGATGGAAGAACCTCTGGCAGAAACATAAACAAGACAAGCAGCGCCAGATCTAAGTGCAGCAATAAGTTTAAAATGTTTTAATATAAAGTAATGCACTTACTACAAATAAAGTAAAGCAGGCACATCTGGGTAAAAGTCCAATTGGGCGACAGGATCCAAATATCAGTCTCCAGATGGCGTTGCAGGGTCACTCTCTTGGCGGCGCCAGTGTTCTCTGGTGTCCCGAGCTTTGCCTGATGAAGGAGCATGCATGCGCTGAACGCGTGCATCATCACACTCTGACTAGGAATCCCTCCATTGACATCCTCCCTGTGCGCTCTGCAGTTCAAAGCCCGGGACATCGGAGAACACCGGCGCCGCCGAGAGAATGACCCTGCGACGATATCCGGAGACTGATATTTGGACTCTGTCACCCAATTGGACTTTTGCCCAGATGTGCCTGCTTTACTTTATTTGTAGTAAGTGCATTACTTTATATTAAAACAAGACAAATAGAAGTAGCAGTGGGGCAATGGAGTCAGGCTTAGCGGGCACAGGCAGTTCGGCAGGCAGGGCCGCCATCAGGGGGGTACAGAGGCCATACAATAGTAAGGGCCCGGCTGTCTGGCAGGGATGGGAGAAGGAAGCAAGGGGATGGGAGAAGGAAGGAAGGGGATAAGAGAAGGCAGGGGCAGGTGCAGGAGAGCTCTGTGGCTGCGCTGGCTTTCAAAATGTGTGTGAGTGTCATTGAGCTGACATCAGGCTCTTTGCTGCCCCCTCTGGTAAATTTCTGCATGTGCACCCCTCGTGTGTCCTGCACAAGAGCTGAGACCAGGAACATCACCTAAAAAGTAAGGGCTGTTCTACAAGTGAGGGGGGGGGTTGTGTGTGTCTGTATACATATGTGTGTGTGTGTGTACATGTGTATGTGTCATATATATATATATACACACATACACACACACACACACACACACTCACACACACATGAGGGGGGCTGAGAGCGTACAGGTGTGAGGGGGGCTGAGAGCATACAGGCGTGAGGGGGGCTGAGAGCGTACAGGTGTGAGAGGGGCTGAGAGCCTACAGGTGTGAGGGGGGCTGAGGGCGTACAGGTGTGAGGGGGGCTGAGAGCGTACAGGTGTGAGGGGGGCTGAGACCGTACAGGTGTGAGGGGGGCTGAGACCGTACAGGTGTGAGGGGGGCTGAGAGCATACAGGTGTATGGGGGGGCTGAGAGCGTACAGGTATGGGGGGGCTGAGAGCGTACAGGTATGGGGGGGCTGAGAGCGTACAGGTGTGAGGGGGGCTGAGAGTGTACAGGTGTGAGGGTGGCTGCAAGCATACAGGTGTGAGGGGGGCTGCGAGCATACAGGTATAAGGGGGGTTGAGAGCGTACAGGTGTGAAGGGGGCTGCGAGCGTACAGGTGTGAGGGGGGCTGAGAGCATACAGGTGTGAGGGGAGCTGAGAGCGTACAGGTGTGAGGGGAGCTGAGAGCGTACAGGTGTGAAGGGGTCTGCAAGCATACAGGTGTGAGGGGGGCTGCGAGTGGATTGGATTAGCAAGTCTAGTGAGAGAGACTGGGAGCTCAGCAGAGTGAAGATCTTACAGGTGTAAAGGGGGGCTGCGAGCATACAGGTGTGAGAGGGGTTGAGAGCGTACAGGTGTGAGGGGGGCTGCGAGCGTACCAGTGTGAGGGGGGCTGCGAGCGTACCAGTGTGAAGGGGGGCTGCGAGCGTACCAGTGTGAGGGGGGCTGCGAGCGTACCAGTGTGAGGGGGGCTGCGAGCGTACCAGTGTGAGGGGGGCTGCGAGCGTACCAGTGTGAGGGGGGCTGCGAGCGTACCAGTGTGAGGGGGGCTGCGAGCGTACCAGTGTGAGGGGGGCTGCGAGCGTACCAGTGTGAGGGGGGCTGCGAGCGTACCAGTGTGAGGGGGGCTGCGAGCGTATCAGTGTGAGGGGGGCTGCGAGCGTACCAGTGTGAGGGGGGCTGCGAGCGTACCAGTGTGAGGGGGTATGCGAGCGTACCAGTGTGAGGGGGCTGCGAGCGTACCAGTGTGAGGGGGGCTGCGAGCGTACCAGTGTGAGGGGGGCTGCGAGCGTACCAGTGTGAGGGGGGCTGCGAGCGTGCCAGTGTGAGGGGGGCTGCGAGCGTACCAGTGTGAGGGGGGCTGCGAGCGTACCAGTGTGAGGGGGGCTGCGAGCATACCAGTGTGAGGGGGGCTGCGAGCGTACCGATGTGAGGGGGGCTGAGAGCGTACAGGTGTGAGGGGGGCTGAGAGCGTACAGGTGTGAGGGGGGCTGAGAGCGTACAGGTGTGAGGGGGGCTGAGAGCGTACAGGTATGAGGGGGGTTGAGAGCGTACAGGTGTGAGGGGGGCTGAGAGCGTACAAGTGTGAGGGGGCTGAGAGCGTACAGGTGTGAGGGGGGCTGAGAGCGTACAGGTGTGAAGGGGGCTGAGAGCATACAGGTGTGAAGGGGGCTGCGAGCAAACAGGTGTGAGGGGGGCTGCGAGCAAACAGGTGTGAGGGGGGCTGCCAGTGGATTGGATTAGCAAGTCTAGTGAGAGAGACTGGGAGCTCAGTGAATTGAAGATCGTACAGGTGTAAAGGGGGATGCAAGTGTACAGGTGTGAGGGGGGTTGAGAGCGTACAGGTGTGAGGGGGGTTGAGAGCATACAGGTGTGAGGGGGCTACGAGCGTACAGGTGTGAGGGGGGCTGCGAGCGTACAGGTGTGAGGGGGCTGAGAGCGTACAGGTGTGAGGGGGGCTGAGAGCGTACAGGTGTGAGGGGGGCTGAGAGCGTACAGGTGTGAAGGGGGCTGCGAGCAAACAGGTGTGAGGGGGCTGCCAGTGGATTGGATTAGCAAGTCTAGTGAGAGAGACTGGGAGCTCAGTAGATTGAAGATCGTACAGGTGTAAAGGGGGGATGCGAGCGTACAGGTGTGAGGGGGGCTGCGAGCGTACAGGTGTGAGGGGGGCTGCGAGCGTACAGGTGTGAGGGGGGCTGCGAGCGTACAGGTGTGAGGGGGGGCTGCGAGCGTACAGGTGTGAAGGGGGGCTTCGAGCGTACAGGTGTGAAGGGGGGCTGGGAGCGTACAAAAAAAAAAATCAGGGATTTTTTTTATACCAAAGACATGTAGCAGAATACATTTTGGCCTACATTTATGAAGACATGTTTTAAATTTTTCTAATTTGATATGTTTCATAGCAGAAAGTAGAAAATATTGTACTTTAATTCTTAGGAGTAGGTGCGTAAATTGGGCAGGCTTGTAGGGGCCCCATAGCATTACTTTGCCCGGGGGCCCATGATGCAATTAAGATGGCCTTGGGAAAAGATAGGGTGTAGCTATTTATTTGGGTGTGGTCAGGTGATCGGTGTTCTGTGCCACCCTGGATGGCTGCCTGGGTGGACGTGTGTTGTGCTGCCCTGGGCTGCTAGTCCAGAGCCTAAGGCCTATCCCGGGGATATCTGGCTGCTAGGCTGTCTGAGGGCCTATCCAGAAGTAAGAGAGCAGCGTAGGTTTGGGACTGCCTCTTGCAGTCCAACCAGAAGGGACGGTTCTGCCGGCTGGAGAACCTGTCGTAGTCAGAGGTAGAGGGGAAATTGTCGCCACTAAGGGACCAACCACCTTTTTACCAGGGACCACAGTTCATAACTGAAGCAAGTACCAGAGCACATTTTTGTCAACCAGGGACGGTGAAGAATTGGGAAATTTCAGCAGATGTCAAGCCAGGGACCCAGCCAGAGGAGGTGACGCTTGCAGAGCAGTCTTGTGTGCCAAGCCAGGGACCAAGCAGGCCAGTGGGGTGACACTTGAAGAGTATCTGTGAATGTCAAACTAGGGACCCAGCGGGGACGGTGGGTTAAGGTTGAGGAGTACCTGTGAATGTCAAACTAGGGACCCAGCAGGGAAGCGGGGGTGACGCTTGAGGAAGATACTGAGTGAGAAACTTGGAAGAGCTCAGGAGATCCAGTGGCAGGGGATTAGCAAGTCTAGTAAGAGAGACTGGGAGCTCAGTAGAGTGAAGAGCATACAGGTGTAAACAGGGGCTGCGAGCATGCAGGTGTGAGGGGGGTTAAGAGCATACAGGTGTGAGGGGGGCTGCAAGCATACAGGTGTGAGGGGGGCTGCGAGCATACAGGTGTGAAGGGGGGCTGAGAGCGTACAGGTCTCTCAGGCATTTTTTTTACCAAAGACATGTAGCAGAATACATTTTGGCCTACATTTATGAAGACATGTTTTAAATTTTTCTAATTTGATATGTTTCATAGCAGAAAGTAGAAAATGTTGCTACATTTAATTGGAGACTCGACTCGGCATTATTAACAGACCAAATTATACAGGATATTCACAAATCCATCAAAACATACTTTGAAAACAATTCAGATTCTGACACAAACCCCCTTAACAATTGGGAAGCTCACAAGAGCATTATTAGGGGAGAACCAATAAAGTGAGGCTCAAGACGGGAAAAAGAAAGAGATGAGGAAATCAAAAAACATTCAAACAAAATAGCTACACTTGAAAATCAGCACAAACTTTCTCTCACAGCTAAGTTAGGGGATAAACTCATACAATGTAGAACCTCCCTCAAGCAGATATTAGATCTCAAAACCAAGAGATCACTATTCTTCAAAAAACACATCTTTTATGAGCAGGGGAAAAAGCGGAAAATTACTTGCCAAAACCCTAAAAGATGCAACCATTGCAAGCCACATACTTGCCATACGTAACCCAGGTGGATCCTTAGAACACAATCCTGAAAAAATAGCAAACATATTTCATAAGTATTATTCCACATTATACAATTTACCTCCCCAAAACAAACCTACACATATAACTCACACAAAAGAAAAAGCAATCCTGGACTTTCTCACAAATAGCAAAATTTCGACCCTCAATACAGAAGAAAAAAGTTGCCTTGACAAACCAATCACAATTATAGAAATACACACAGAAATACACACAGCGATTAAAGACCTAATGCCAGGGAAGAGTCCAGGCCCAGATGGATTCACTTCCCAATACTACAAGACCTACATCTTCTCTCCAAACACCTTTTAGCTGCCTTTAACCACCTAGCACAGAACAAACATGAATCCAACTCCTTTCTAATGGCACATATAGCCGTAATCCCTAAACCAGACAAAGATCACACCGATTGCGCCAACTTCAGACCCATCTCCCTCTTAAATGTAGATTTTAAGATACTGGCCAAAATTCTCGCAAACAGGTTGAAACCCTCACTTTCGAAAATTATCGGCCCTGAGCAGGAAGGTTTTATGCCTGATAGAGAAATCAGAGATAATATTATGAAATCACTGAAACTAATCCATTTCGCCAGAGAATCCAAAATCAAAGGTCTTCTGCTGTCCACTGACGCAGAAAAGGCCTTCGATAGGGTCTCTTGGGATTATATGTTCACTACATGCTCTTACGTTGGTATGGGTAATAGCATGCTGAACTGGATAAGGGCACTTTATCAAAACCCACAAGCTAAAGTCAAAACAAACAATACCTTCTCTAGCCCTTTCGACATACATAATGGTACTTGACAGGGTTTCCCATTATCACCCCTTCTTTTCAGCTTAACATTAGAACCCCTTATCCGGTCCATCAACTTAGCTACAGACATCCGTGGCTTCCAAGTAAACAAAAAAGAATACAAACTAGCTGCTTAAGCGGATCATCTCCTGTTTTTTCTCACACATCCCCACATCGCCATACCCAAACTCAAAAAAATCTTCAAAACATTCGGATATATTTCAAATTTCAAAATCAACCAAACTAAATCAGAAGCTCTTAACCTCACGCTATCCCCAGACCAACTAAACTTGACAGAAAGCAACAGGATGACAAAGCTCTGATGTGCGAAACGCGTCGTCAAGGCAACCTCATGACAGTGGTCCTACCCAGAACCATGCCACGGTGACCATCTATCCATCCATCCACTCTCGTGAGCTTTACATTGCCCAACAGCAGTGTCTTCCATCAGCATTGCTGGCTCTTTTATTTCCCTCCTGGTTTACTTTTTATCACCACTGGATCCCCTGAGTGGCACCATCCATTATTGAGGCTTTTCACCTTAGAGGGGACACAGACCGGTGAGTCAGCGGCTCAGTGGTACCAGCTGACTCTCCGGTGGCTTTCCTGTGAGAAGCCGCGCCCTCTCCTGCCAGCTGGGCTGATGTCATCGCCCCTCATCACGGAGCCTCAGCGAGGCTTCTCTCCTCACGGTGGAGCATTGGCTTCCCTTCACGCTACATCCACGAAGCAGCTCTCTGGAACCGGTGAGTCATCTCCTCTGGATCCCACAGTCAGTGGGGAGTCTGTGAGTCCCTGGTTTCTCATCTGGGCTCCCTCCTTCCCTTCCATCCCCCTCTTTTTTGACTTCAGCCTGGGGCTAGGCAGTTGGATGGATCTCCCGCTTTGGTTTCCTGTTGCTGATTGGACTATCTGTCTTCTTCATGTTCCCACTCCAAATGCAATGTAGTGCTGTGTTATTATGGGACTATTTTTACAATCTGTTTTCATTTTGGGCCGTTGCAATTTGACTTTGTGACATCCAGAGCGCTGGACATTTTTTTGTTTTTTGTGTTTTTCACCAGACTCATAGACTGGCATTGCCCTGGAAACAATAAAGGTTGGGTCCACTTAGAATCCACTCCTAACAACCAACAACTACTCTACTACCCTTGGACGACACACTCCAAATCATCTCATAATATAAAACATCCCCTGATCACAAACACACTAAATGTCTTCCATAAAATAGCCCACTCACACAAATTAGCTTCAATTCCAGGCCCATTAACGCCAATTGCTAACAATCCAGACTTCATACTGGGTCTATTCAAAGAGAACTGTCAGGAAATGTTCCATCCGCTGGTAAGACCTGTTATTTGGCATGCAGTACTGAGGTCCACCAGCAAGTGTCTCCTGGCAGTTTGGAACTGTCAGGAGAGCTTTTCCCTGTTAATAGTATATCATCTTTGGGCCGCAGTACTGGTGTCCACCAGCCAATGAATCCTGGCAGTGTGGAGCAGACAGTACCTCCTACAATCAGGTGTCACTTGAGGCCAATCACAGGCCTATAAATACCCGGCAAACATTCACATGTTTGCCCTGATTTCTTCATTGCCTCCTGACCTGCTAGCAATCTGATCCTGTGCCCTGAACCTGATCCTGTCTCCCTGTCTCGGACCCTATCCTGTCCCACCTGTTACCTTGCATCCCTGCCTGCAGTCTGACCCATCCATTCTCTCCCTGTCCTGTGTTCCATACCCCATCTGCTGACCTCCCTGTGTATGACCCTGGCCTGGCTATTGTTTATGAACCTGGTATTTCCCATTTATTGCACTTATCTGTCTGTTGTTATTTGTGGGTCTCTGTCTGTGGTTGGTTATTGCACTGTGTCATATTGGAGTTGGTTGTATTATATTACTCACTTTATTTAATAAATTATTATATTTTCACTTATATACGTTTGGGTGTCCTCTGTCGCAGATCACACGGTTCTGGTCACACCTGTTCATGACAAGAACCTTCCAAGACCCAAAAATAGCGATAAACTTCTCGCATCCCATTGTCTACTTGGAGAAAAGGTCAGATCACTAGATTCCCTTCATGAAGAGTTCGGTGAATCATTTCCTGACTTTTGGTTTCACATGCAGTTGAAAGATTTTTTGCAAAATAAAAAACACAAAGCTTCATACTGCCTGCCCATGACGGTTTTAGAATCCTTGTGGTTCAAAAGATCCCAGGTTCTAAAAACAACCTCTCTTGCATACGCATGGCTAAACCAAATGCCAAATAAAGAAAGTAATAAACACAGAGAAAAGTGGGAAAAAGCCCTGGGAATCAGAATTAATGCTGCACAATGGAAAAAAGGCCTGTACTCGAGCTCATAAATGCTCATTGAGCACAAAACTACAAGAAACATCCAACAAAATCCTAACTCAATGGTATGTGACACCACAGAGGGTCAGGAAATGGTTCCCTACTACCACGGACCTATGCTGGAGATGTGGCATAGAAACAGGTACTTTTCTACATATCTGGTGGACATGTCCCCCAATTCAGGACCTTTGGAGCAAAATAATATATTGGATTAAACACATTACAGAAACTAAATTGAACTTTAACGCTGCTGCCTGCTTACTTCATATCAACTCTTACCCTCTGAGTAAATATAAGAAAACTCTTATGAGGCATTTGTTAAATGCAGAAAAATCTTTAATTCCTTTACATTGGAAATTCACCAACACACCGAAGGTCAGGGATTGGCTGGACAAAGTACAATATATATACAAAATAGAAGAGATAACTGCTATGAAAAGAGAAAATAACGTTGCATTTAATAAGATGTGGCAACCATGGTAGCTCTTCACACACTCAGATAAGTTTTCAATAGCGAATACATGAATACATCATCTCATCGTTACTCTTAACCTGGATTAATGTTACCATAAAAGAATGCGCTTATACTATCTTTACTTGTTCATAAAGAACAACCTGTACTGAATAATGATCCAAGCCTATTCAAAACTATTGAATATGATAATGCTTATCTAGCTCCCTCTCCACTTCTTTTACCCCTACTATTTTTTTTTCTTTTTCTCCTCCCCCACCAATCCCTTTTATCCACAGCCGTATTTCCTGAATACATATGACAAGATCTTATTCTTTATTATATAATTTGCTCTTCAATAAATAAACTGACATATATCACTATGTTTTTCTCTTATGATCAATGTAATATATGTCTATTACTTGTAATTGTAAGCTTTCAATAAACTTTGATTGTGATAAAAAAAAAAAAAAAGAAAATATTGTACTTTAATTTTTAGACGCAGGTGCGTAAACTGTGAAGGCTTCTAGGGGCCCCATAGCACTACTTTGCCCGGGGGGCCCATGATGTTATTAAGATGTCCCTGGGAATAAGGGCTAAAGAAGGTATTGATTATTGTGACTTTAGCTTGTGAGTTTTGATAAAGTGCCCTTATCCAGTTCAGCATGCTATTACCCATACCAACGTAATAGCATGTAGTAAACATATAGTCCCAAGAGACCCTATCGAAGGCCTTTTCTGCGTCAGTGGACAGCAGAAGACCTTTGATTTTGGATTCTCTGGCGAAATGGATTAGGTTCAGTGATTTGATAATATTATCTCTGGTTTCTCTGCCAGGCATAAAACCTACCTGCTCAGGGCCGATAATTTTCTAAAGTGAGGGTTTCAACCTGTTTACTAGAATTTTGGCCAGTATCTTCAAATCTACATTTAAGAGGGAGATGGGTCTGAAGTTGGCGCAATCGGTGTGATCTTTGTCTGGTTTAGGGATTACGGCTATATGTGCCATTAGAAAGGAGTTGGATTCATGTTTGTTCTGTGCTAGGTGGTTAAAGGCAGCTAAAAGGTGTTTGGAGAGGAGATGTAGGTCTTGTAGTATTGGGAAGTGAATCCATCTGGGCCTGGACTCTTCCCTGGCATTAGGTCTTTAATCGCTGTGTCTATTTCTGTAATTGTGATTGGTTTGTCAAGGCAATTTTTTTCTTCTGTATTGAGGGTCGGAATTTTGCTATTTGTGAGAAAGTCCAGGATTGCTTTTTCTTTTGTGTGAGTTATATGTGGAGGTTTGTGTTGGGGAGGTAAATTGTATAATGTGGAATAATACTTATGAAATATGTTTGCTATTTTTTCAGGATTGTGTTCTAAGGATCCACCTGGGTTACGTATGGCAAGTATGTGGCTTGCAATGGTTGCATCTTTTAGGGCTTTGGCAAGTAATTTTCCGCTTTTGTCCCCCTGCTCATAAAAGATGTGTTTTTGAAGAATAGTGATCTTTTGGTTTTGAGATCTAATATCTGCTTGAGGGAGGTTCTACATTGTATGAGTTCATCCCCTAACTTAGCTGTGAGAGAAAGTTTTTGCTGATTTTCAAGTGTAGCTATTTTGTTTGAATGTTTTTTAATTTCCTCATCTCTTTCACTTTAGTGGTTCTCCCCTAATAGCGCTCTTGTGAGCTTCCCAATTGTGAAGGGGGTTTGTGTCAGAATCTGAATTGTTTTCAAAGTATGTTTTGATGGATTCATGAATATTATCCCGTATAATTTGGTCTGTTAATAAGTCGAGTCTCCAATTAAGTAGAGTCGAGTCGAGTCTCCAATTAAATGTAGCAATATTTTCTACTTTCAGCTATGAAACATATCAAATTAGAAAAATTTAAAACATGTCTTCATAAATGTAGGCCAAAATGTATTCTGCTACATGTCTTTGGTATAAAATATCCCTGAGAGAGTTGTACTTTCTTAGCCCCCCTCACACCTGTACGCTCTCAGCCCCCCTCACACCTGTACGCTCGCAGCCCCCCCTCACACCTGTACGCTCGCAGCCCCCCCTCACACCTGTACACTCGCAGCCCCCCTCACACCTGTACACTCGCAGCCCCCCCTCACACCTGTACACTCGCAGCCCCCCCTCACACCTGTACGCTCGCAGCCCCCCTCACACCTGTACGCTCGCAGCCCCCCCTCACACCTGTACGGTCGCAGCCCCCCCTCACACCTGTACGCTCGCAGCCCCCCTCACACCTGCACGCTCTTCACTCTACTGAGCTCCCAGTCTCTCTTACTAGACTTGCTAATCCACTGCCACTGGATCTCCTGAGTTCCAACCTTCTCACTCAGTATCTTCCTCAAGCATCACCCCCGCTTCCCTGCTGGGTCCCTAGTTTGACATTCACAGATACTCCTCAAGCGTCACCCCCCGTCCCTGCTGGGTCCCTAGTTTGATACTGAGTGAGAAGGTTGGAAGAGCTCAAGAGATCCGGTGGCAGTGGATTAGCAAGTCTAGTGAGAGAGACTGGGAGCTCAGTATAGTGAAGATCTACAAGAGGAGATTGTAGAGAAAGTAATGAAGTTCGTTACAATTTATGTTAGAAACTGTTACAAGACTGTTGCCATAGGAGACAGCGGTTCTACTCATGCAGATGTGGTGTCTTGCTGGATGCCTTTCCCTGCATGACTGTCTGCTTATAGAAGTCTGAGTCTGCCAATTAATATTGCAACTACTAAAGGGTGTCCTGGCCCTAAACCCTCTCTCCCACAGTTCTGTTCAAGAGACAATAAATCTTTTTGCATTTGTCATGAGAGGGTTTACCCGTTGGTGGCGCTATCGATCTCTTGGATTGCAGTACCAGTGTCCACCAGTGGGTGTCTTCCAACACCTGGGACCTGCAGTAAGAGGTCTCTCCTGCTGGTGGCACTGTTGCACCCTTGGGCCGTAGTACCGGTGTCCACCAGCGGGTGCACTCCAGCAGTGTGGGGCAAACAGCACCCTCTGTACTCAGCTGTAACATAAGGTCAATTACTACAGCCTTATAAATACCCGGCAAGCCCTCATAGGCTTGCCTTGGTACCTTTCTCCCTGCGCCCTGACTTTGCTGCCTGTATCCTGATCGTGAACCTGTTTCTGTCCTGCTCTGCTCTGATTTGATCCGATTCCCTATCCCAAGCCCATCCTGTTCTTGTCCCTCCTGATTCCCTTGGATCCCTGGCCTGCAGCTTAACCATCCATCCTCTCCCTGTCCTGCTGGTTTCCCGTCCTTGCCCATCTGCTGACCTCCCTGTGTATGACCTTGGCCTGGCTTTGTTTACGATTCCGGTATCTCCATTTACTTGTATATATTGTTGTTTGTAGTGGGTTTGTTGTGTTGGTTTTGCACTGTTTATATTCCTTTTACTTGTCACTTGTTTAATAAACACCATTATTTTTTCACTTACATGTGTTTCTGGACTCCTCTGTGCAGTCCACACGGTCTGGTCAATTAGATCCCCTGACAGCATTCAAGAAGTGTCTGGCGCCCATTAATCTACCTTGCCTTGCACACACCATGCCTCATAACCCACTCTACACATAAGGATGTCAGCTGTCCCTTACTCTGGAGGTTCTCATTAGACAAAAGGGGCCTGCGATCTTGCTACATTAATAAAGCCCTTTTTAGTTGGTACACTGCACAATGGTCTTGTGCAATTTCTCCTAACCCCTTGTTTTTGTTTAGACACTTATGGAGTTAGCAGCATACCTAATACTAGTTGCTTTTACTTAGGGCTACCCACTTTGTTAATTTATTGCTTGGTTCAGTGATTGTACTTTATGTCTTAAGTGTCTTCTCAGCATTCCTAATGCTAGCCATACTCCTATCGAAAAAACGTTCAAACAAGTTTTCGAAAAACGAACACATGATCGTGAGAGCAAATGATTTTGCCATCATGTAATGACCGAAATTTGATCGATAAATCATTCAACTGACATATAGTAATCAATTTTTTGTTTGTTTTGTCACATAAGCCCAGTGCAAACTGTTCAGGCTAGAAACACAATAACCTTCCAATTTATCGTCTGTTCAGCCAAAGTTTTCCAAACTTTTCCTTTGATTTTTCAAGTCAAAAATGTCACAACTGATTTTTGATTTGTGCCCATTAACTAGGCGATAAACAAATGAACTGTCCGAATGACAAATTTTCCAACGATTTTTTGTCTAGTGTATGGCCACCATAATCTGGAGATAATAAGAGAAGAAGAAAGAGTTGGAGAAACAAAAAGTGGATCAAGGGAACAAATCCAGAGATGATATGGACCTGGAAGGAGACGTGGATCAAAGCAAAATGGAAGAACAAAGGAACATAGCGCAAATCCCAACGGAAATGGAAATGTTTGCAAAGCTAGAAAATTAGATTAAAACTGAAATTACGAATGTAAGAATGGATATGGGCCACATGCTGAGGAGAGTAGAGGAAGCAAAGGAATTAACAGGAAAACAAACCCAAGAAATATTAGAACTAAAAACTCAAATGAGGAAAATGCAAACTGACCACAGGGATATATTATATAAGCTGGAAGAACAAGAAAACCAAAGCCGACGACAAAATCTTAGGATTAGAGCTCTACCAGAACAGCAGGGAGAAGATTTGGTGATAAAAATGAAAAAAATATTTAATCCAATATTAGACAGAGGAGTAGGGGACAATTTAAAGATTGACCGTGTCCACACGATTAGAAAACCCCCAGGTCTGAGAGAGGAAATACCCCGAGACGTTATCATCAAATTTCATCTATACGAGGATAAAGCCAAGATATGGAGTAAACTAAGAGGACTACCCCCACTGCAATATGAGAGTACAAAACTACAAATTTTTACTGATTTATCCGCAGGAACTTTGGCACGGAGACGTCAATTAAAACCTTTACTGGACCTAATGAGAACGGCTAATATCAAATACAGCTGGGGTTTCCAAGCATCACTAATAGTGCAGAAAGAAGGAAGAACAGTTAGATCTTAGTTCTTGGAAGATCTCCAAGATTTTTGAAAAAACTTGGATATCCCAGTCCCTAATATCTCTATATAGTAGGGAAAAGATTAACAACAGCGGCAGATGGATAGTGGCAGTGATCACAACGGTTTTCTCTTTTTTTTTCTCCAACTCAATAATAAATAAGAGGATGAAGGGAATAAAACTCTGGGAGGGAGGGGGAAGAGGTAAATATATGGATGGGAGGAGGTTGGGAGGCCGAAGGTTCATAGGGGGCCTGGGACTGTCTCTGTGTGCCCGCTCCTGCCCCTCCCTCCCCCCCTTTTTGGGGGGGGAGGGGCTTGGACATCGGAGGCCATGATCGGAGTCCCACCCTTGGAGAGGTAGTGCGCAGGATGGAGGCAGGTTGGATTACCAACTGTAGACACGAGGCTGAACTGCAGCCTGGAGGTGGGGGGAGGGTGGGAGGGGTGGACCTTGCAGAGACCAATAATTCACATGTTTAGAAGGCAGGTTTTAGTATCGATGTTTTGTTCCGCATTTTACCAATAAAGATGACGGAAATAAAATTTCTTGTCATATAATGTCAAAGGTCTTAACTCCCCTATTAAGAAACATAAGATATTAAAAGAACTTCAGCAGAGGTGGTGTTCTTGCAGGAGACCCACCTAGCCCAGGAAACGAACATTAAATTATACTCTAAAGATTTTCCGACCTGGTTATATGGGGATTCACCTACTAGGAGGGTTAAAAGGGTGGCAATTGGATTCTCAAAAAAGATAAAATGTTCGCTGCTAGACAGGCTGACAGACCCCGAGGGCCGAAATCTTTTTCTGAAGGGCAGATTGGGGTATAGGACATTTACCCTGGCAAATGAGTATTGCCCTAATAAAAATACAATAAGATTTCTGAAACAGGTCCTGGGGCGGTTAATGGATTTCAAGACAGGGGAGGTTATCCTAGCTGGGGATTTTAACTTTTGTATGGATCCTTCTTTAGATGGTATGTCCCGGTCATGGGGGATGAGTAAGGCTTTATTAAAAATGATTAAGCTTAAGATGCATCAATGTCAAATTATGGATGTGTGGAGGGTGCAACACGCTAAAACACATGATTATACTTTTTTTTTCCCCATGCATGGGATGTACTCAAGACTGGATTACATAATGGTAGATCACAGATTGTTGGATCTTGTGAGCAAAACTAAGATAGAAATAACTATGCTATCCGACCACTCCCCGGTATTAAATGAGGATAAGGATCCCGGGGATTCAAAGACGACCGTTTACATGGTGTCTAAACGAAAATCTGTTACAAGACGATAAAGTCGCAGAAGCAGTACAGAAAGAATTAGAATTATATTTCTTGGTTAACGATACAGGGGAAACCTCGGGTGCCTCGCTTTGGGAGGCACATATATTAGGGGGGTCCTTATTGCTATTGGTGCGGGGGAAAAAAAAAAAAAAAGAGAGAATAAGAAAAATGAATAGCCTCATTGAAGAAATTCATAGATTAGAACAAGAGCATAAATATCATAAGGGCCAACACCAGGAACTTTTTCATCTACTGGTAAACAAGAGAGAGGATCTTAAGGACATCATGGAGCAAGAATCAAGAAGGGCATTTAACAGAATAGCAAGAGATAGTTATCAATGGGGAAATAAATCAAGTAAACATTTAGCAAGGATGCTGAAAAAGAAAAGAGCAATTAATTTTATTGAAAAAAATCCAAAAAAAGAATGGGGGAATGGTATATACAACTAATGAGATAGCGAAGGAGTTTAGGAATTACTATGATGCCCTTTATTCAGTAAGACAGATGGATCAACAGGAACAAGAGAAAAAGGAGAGAACTGTAGAATTTCTAAATAATGTTAGATTGCCTTCCCTTCCCGAGAGCGATAGCTTCAACATGGATAGACCCATCACAGAGGAGGAAATTTATATTGCATTAAAAGGATCTGCCCCGGGCAAAAGCCCGGGACCAGATGGGTTTATGACGTACTATCTTAAAAAATATAAAGAGATTTTGGTCCCGAAGCTCTGCCAGTATTGGAACGGTTTAGGTGCGAATTGCGAAATGGGAGAGGAGGCACTGTCTGCATCAATAACGGTGATATTAAAGGAGGGTAAGGATAGCACGCTTTGCTCTAGCTACAGGCCAATTGCCTTATTGAATGCAGACACTAAACTTTATTCGAAAGAACTGGCAAATAGGCTGAAGGAATGGATGACCGATCTGGTGCACCCGGACCAGGTCGGATTCATACCAGGAAGAGAAGGGAGGGACAACGGGGTGCGGTCGTTGCTTCTCCTTCAGGCTATTAAAATAAGTGGGTCTCCTGGTCTATTCCTGTTGATGATTGCTGAGAAAGCTTTAGACAGGGTAGACTGGGGACTCATGATAAAAACGTTGGAAGTCATGGGTGTGGGCCCAAGAATGATTCAATGGATTAAAGTACTATATAACCATCCCCCTGCTTCGGTAAAGGTGAACGGGGTATCTTTTACCCCGTTTGTAATGAAAAACGGAGCTAGACAGGGGTGTCCGTTGTCACCTCTCCTGTTCGTATCGTCTCTGGAACCCTTGTTGGCCTCAATTTGAAATAACCCTGATATCAATGGGATTAGGATAGGGGATGAAGAGCACAAACTTGCAGCGTTTGCCGACGACGTGCTCTTCTATATCTCAAATCCTAGGATTACGATTCCAAACTTGCTGGGGTTGTTAAAAAAAAATATGAAGAAATTTCTAATTTCAAAATTAACCTCAGCAAGTCTGAAGTCTTAAATAGGGATGAGCTGAACACCCCCCCCTCCCCCCCGGTTCGGTTTGCACCAGAACCTGCGAACGGACCGAAAATTCGCACGAACGTTAGAACCCCATTGACGTCTATGGGACTCGAACGTTCGAAATCAAAAGTGCTCATTTTAAAGGCTTATTTGCATGGTATTGTCCTAAAAAGGGTTTGGGGACCCGGGTCCTGCCCCAGGGGACATGTATCAATGCAAAAAAGAGTTTTAAAAACTGACGTTTTTTCAGGAGCAGTGATTTTAATGATGCTTAAAGTAAAAAAAAAAAAAGTGAAATATTCCTTTAAATATCGTACCTGGGGGGTATCTATAGTATGCCTGTAAAGTGGCGCGTGTTTCCCGTGCTTAGAACAGTCCCTGCACAAAATTACATTTTTAAAGGAATAAAAGTCATTTAAAACTGCTTGCGGCTTTAACCACTTGAGCCCCGGACCATTATGCTGCCTAAGGACCAGAGGTCTTTTTCCAATTTGGCACTGCGTCGCTTTAACTGCTAATTGCGCGGTCATGCAATGCTGTACCCAAACGAAATTTGCGTCCTTTTCTTCCCACAAATAGAGCTTTCTTTTGATGGTATTTGATCACCTCTGCGGTTTTTATTTTTTGCGCTATAAACGGAAAAAGACCGAAAATTTTGAAAAAAAATGATATTTTCTACTTTTTGTTATAAAAAAAATCCAATAAACTAAATTTTAGTCATACATTTAGGCCAAAATGTATTCGGCCACATGTCTTTGGTAAAAAAAATGTCAATAAGCGTATATTTATTGGTTTGCGCAAAAGTTATAGCGTCTACAAACTAGGGTACATTTTCTGGAATTTACACAGCTTTTAGTTTATGACTGCCTATGTCATTTCTTGAGGTGCTAAAATGGCAGGGCAGTACAAAACCCCCCCAAATGACCCCATTTTGGAAAGTAGACACCCCAAGGAAATTGCTGAGAGGCATGTTGAACCCATTGAATATTTATTTTTTTTGTCCCAAGTGATTGAAAAATGACAAAAAAAAAAAAAAAAAAAAATATTTACAAAAAGTCGTCACTAAATGATATATTGCTCACACAGGCCATGGGCCTATGTGGAATTGCACCCCAAAATACATTTAGCTGCTTCTCCTGAGTACGGGGATACCACATGTGTGGGACTTTTTGGGAGCCTAGCCGCGTACGGGGCCCCGAAAACCAAGCACCGCCTTCAGGATTTCTAAGGGTGTAAATTTTTGCTTTCACTCTTCACTGCCTATCACAGTTTCGGAGGCCATGGAATGCCCAGGTGGCACAAAACCCCCCAAAATGACCCCATTTTGGAAAGTAGACACCCCAAGCTATTTGCTGAGAGGCATATTGAGTCCATGGAATATTTTATATTTTGACACAAGTTGCGGGAAAGTGACACTTTTTATTTTTTTTTTTTTTTTTTTTTCATAAAGTTGTCACTAAATGATATATTGCTCACACAGGCCATGGGCATATGTGGAATTGCACCCCAAAATACATTTAGCTGCTTCTCCTGAGTATGGGGATACCACATGTGTGGGACTTTTTGGGAGCCTAGCTGCGTACGGGACCCCGAAAACCAATCACTGCCTTCAGGATTTCTAAGGGTGAAAATTTTTGATTTCACTCTTTACTGCCTATCACAGTTTCGGAGGCCATGGAATGCCCAGGTGGCACAAAACCCCCCCAAATGACCCCATTTTGGAAAGTAGACACCCCAAGCTATTTGCTGAGAGGCATGGTGAGTATTTTGCAGCTCTCATTTGTTTTTGAAAATGAAGAAAGACAAGAAAAAAAATTTTTTTTTTTCTTTTTTCAATTTTCAAAACTTTGTGACAAAAAGTGAGGTCTGCAAAATACTCACTATACTTCTCAGCAAATAGCTTGGGGTGTCTACTTTCCAAAATGGGGTCATTTGGGGGGGTTTTGTGCCACCTGGGCATTCCATGGCCTCCGAAACTGTGATAGGCAGTGAAGAGTGAAATCAAAAATTCACGCCCTTAGAAAGCCTGAAGGCGGTGCTTGGATTTCGGGGTCCCGTACGCGGCTAGGCTCCCAAAAAGTCTCACACATGTGGTATCCCCGTACTCAGGAGAAGCAGCAGAATGTATTTTGGGGTGTAATTTCACATATTTCCATGGCATGTTTGAGCAATATATCATTTAGTGACAACTTTGTGCAAAAAAAAAAAAAAAAAAAAAAAAATTTGTCTCTTTCCCGCAACTTGTGTCGCAATATAAAATATTCCATGGACTCGACATGCCTCTCAGCAAATAGCTTGGGGTGTCTACTTTCCAAAATGGGGTCATTTGGGGGGGTTTTGAACTGTCCTGGCATTTTATGCACAACATTTAGAAGCTTATGTCACACATCACCCACTCTTCTAACCACTTGAAGACAAAGCCCTTTCTGACACTTATTGTTTACATGAAAAAGTTTTTTTTTTTTTGCAAAAAAATTACTTTGAACCCCCAAACATTATATATTTTTTTAAAGCAAATGCCCTACAGATTAAAATGGTGGGTGTTTCATTTTTTTTTTTCACACAGTAATTGCGCAGCGATTTTTCAAACGCATTTTTTGGGGAAAAAACACACTTTTTTTAATTTTAATGCACTAAAACACGCTATATTGCCCAAATGTTTGATGAAATAAAAAAGATGATCTTAGGCCGAGTACATGGATACCAAACATGACATGCTTTAAAATTGCGCACAAACGTGCAGTGGCAACAAAATAAATACATGTTTAAAAGCCTTCAAAAGCCTTTACAGGTTACCACTTTAGATTTACAGAGGAGGTCTACTGGAAAAATTACTGCACTCGATCTGGCCTTCGCGGTGATACCTCACATGCATGGTGCAATTGCTGTTTACGTTTGACGACAGACCGCCGCTTGCGTTCGCCTTAGCGCGAGAGCAGGGGGCGACAGGGGTGTTTTTTTTTTTTTTTTTTTTTTTCTTTATTATTTTTTTGCTTTTTTAATCTTACTTTTAAACTGTTCCTTTCATATTTTTTTTTTTAATCATTTTTATTGTTATCTCGGGGAATGTAAATATCCCCTATGATAGCAATAGGTAGTGACAGGTACTCTTTTTTGAAAAAATTGTGGTCTATTAGACCCTAGATCTCTCCTCTGCCCTCAAAGCATCTGACCACACCAAGATCGGTGTGATAAAATGCTTCCCCAATTTCCCAATGGCGCTATTTACATCCGGCGAAATCTAAGTCATGAAATACTCGTAGCTTCCGGTTTCTTAGGCCATAGAGATGTTTGGAGCCACTCTGGTCTCTGATCAGCTCTATGGTCAGCTGGCTGAATCACCGGCTGCATTCTCAGGTTCCCTGTTGAGACAGGAGATCCAGAGAAAAACACGGAAGACGGTGGGGGGGGGGGGGCATTCCCTCCCACGGCTTGTAAAAGCAGTCTAGAGGCTAATTAGCCACTAGGATTGCTTTTACATGAAAGCCGACCGCTGGCTGAAAAGAATGATACCAAGATGACACCTAAACCTGCAGGCATCATTCTGGTATAACCACTCAAAGTCGTGAATGGCGTACCTGAAGACAAAAAAATGGTTAACAATGGTTAACAATAAAGCACAGTAAAGTGTAAATAATTACACACCTGAAAAACAAACATGATAAAACATAATAACAATAACAATAACAATCAATAACAATAACAATAACAATAACAATCAATAACAATAACAATAACAATAAAACATTGCAGAATAGAATACAGTAAAAAAGAGCAGAACAATAGAGAGAGAGAATAGAGAGAGAGAGAACAATAAAACAACAACTATTTTTTTTATTTCATATTTTTTTTTTTTTTTTACACTTTTTTTGTAACTAACTTTTATAACGGTAACCGGTTCCAGGTTCGGGTCTCTCAAAATGCGATGGCATCTTGGGAGACCCTGTGAAAGTGTGCCTAGTCTGTGCAATGCTGTACCCTACGCTAATACTCAACTAGTGAATGGTAGCGTTCAAAACATTCACCAATGCAAAGACCAGGATTGTCAGGACAGGAGGGACAATAATAGCGGGTGTCACGCCTATATCCGCGCTTGCTGCAGACACGACATCTTTTTTGGGGGGTTCGCTGGGTAGGGGTACTCGGGAGGACATAAAAATGCCTCTCATGCAGCCGACTGCATTTGGTTGGGGATGTGAATGGGGGAAGTACGGGCGCTGCAGAAGCGGTGGGTTCCCAATTAGGATTGGCGAATGCAGCAGGAAGGGCATTATGGGCACGACGGGCCTGTGTTTGTCTTTTTGGTGGCAGCGGGACACTACTTGTGCTTGCCACCTCACCAGCTTGAACTGCACTTATGGGACTCGCCACGTCACCAAGTGTTACTGCAGTGCTGGTTTGACCACGACCGGGGTGTACTAGGCCGCTGGTGCTTGCCAGTTCACCAAAACGCTACAAAAAAACTGTTAGCGATCGCAGGGATCAGGCCTGACTCTGCGAACGCTGCAGTTATGCGTTTAGTGCCTTGTAAGTGACAGTGATCGATTGATACTGCACTTGGGTGGGCTGGGCCGGGCCGGGCGGAGGGGCAAAACGCAGGTGCTAGCAGGTATCTGGGCTGATCCCGCTAACACTGCATTTTTGGGAACCCTAAACTGCTGGTGACGCTAGTATAGATCTGATCGGATCAGATATTGATCCGTTCAGATACTATACCACTAAGGGAGGTGTATGGTGCGTGCGTGGGTGTTAGCGGTACTGGCGCTAATCTGACGCTGCCTGGGGCTGGTGCTTGCCAGTTCACCAAAATGCTACAAAAAAAACTGTTAGCGATCGCAGGGATCAGGCCTGACTCTGTGAACGCTGCAGTTATGCGTTTAGTGTTTTGTAAGTGACAGTGATCGATCGATACTGCACTTGGGTGGGCCGGGCGGAGGGGCAAAACGCAGGTGCTAGCAGGTATCTGGGCTGATTCCGCTAACACTGCGTTTTTGGGAACCCTAAACTGCTGGGGACGCTAGTATAGATATGATCGGATCAGATATTGATCCGTACAGATACTATACCACTAAGGGAGGCGTATGGTGCGTGCGTGGGTGTTAGCGGTACTGGCGCTAATCTGACGCTGCCTGGGGCTGGTGCTTGCCAGTTCACCAAAATGCTACCAAAAAAACTGTTAGCAATCGCAGGGATCAGGCCTGACTCTGCGAACGCTGCAGTTATGCGTTTAGTGCCTTGTAAGTGACAGTGATCGATCGATACTGCACTTGGGTGGGCTGGGCGGAGGCACAAAACGCAGGTGCTAGCAGGTATCTGGGCTGATCCCGCTAACACTGCGTTTTTGGGAACCCTAAACTGCTGGGGACGCTAGTATAGATCTGATCGGATCAGATATTGATCCGATCAGATACTATACCACTAAGGGAGGCATATGCTGCGTGCGTGGGTGTTCGCGGTACTGGCGCTAATCTGACGCTGCCTGGGGCGACGCATATCACCGCCGGGCGATCGGGGGGCTAAACCTTTATTCGGTAATAAACGGCGGGTGCCCTGACACTATAAAAAATAAACGAACTAACCAGCGTCAACCGTAACGGTTATACGGTGATCAGTGGTGAAAGGGTTAACTAGGGGGCAATCAAGGGGTTAAAACATTTATTAGGTAGTATATGGGGGTCCCTGACGCTATAAAACGCTGACGGCGAACCTAAATATTTACCTCACTAACTAGCGTCACCAGCGACACTAATACAGCGATCAGAAAAATGATCGCTTAGCGACACTGGTGACAGGGGGTGATCAAGGGGTTAAAACTTTATTAGGGGGGGTTAGGGGGGTACCCTAGACCTAAAGGGGGGTAACAGTAACTGTGCTAACACAGTAACTGTCACAAACTGACAGCTAGCAGTTATCAGGAAAAAAAAAAAAAAAAAAAAAAAAAAACTGCTGGTGTCAGTTTGTGACAGGGGGGGGGGGGTGATTGGGGGGCAATCGGGGGGGGGATCGGGGTGATTTGTGTGCCTGGCATGTTCTACTGTGTGTGTGTAGTGTTGTGCACTCACATACTTGTCGTCTCTCCTCGGGCCGGAACGGAAAATACCGACCCGAGGGGAGATGACATCACTTCCTTTGCTGCTGTTTAGCATACAGCAGCAAAGGAGCGTTTTCATTGGCCGGCGGCGATCGCGAGGGGGGGGCCACGAACGGATGGTCTCCCCCTCATCACCGATCGCCGCTGGACATAGGACGACCGCCTCGGGCACCGGGGGGGGGTCCGATCGGACCCCCCACCCGCGGAAGGCAAATCACGTACCCTGTACGTGATTTTGCCTGTCCGTGCCACTTTGCCGACGTACATCGGCGTGAGGCGGTCGTCAAGTGGTTAATGTAATGTCGGGTCCTGGCAATATGGATCAAAATCAGTGAGACAAACGGCATGGGCACCCACCAGTCCATTACCAGGCCCTTTGGGTCTTGTATGGATATTAAGGGGAACCCCGCACCCAAATTAAAAAAGGAAAGGTGTGGGGCCCCCAGGCCATATATACTCTGAACAGCAGTATACAGGCAGTACAAGAAAGACAGGGACATTTTGAACTGGTACATTTTTAACGTGTTTAGCTGCAGCCAAAAAATCTATTTTAAGCTTTTTGGAAAACATAGGGAAGGGTTATCACCCCTGTGACATTTGTTTTGCTGTCTGTGCTCCTTTTCAGAAGATTTCACCTCACTTTTTGTCCCAATGACAAATATTTTTTGAAAATTTGGGTTTTTTTGTGAAACAAGGATTGGTGATAAAGCATCAGTGTAAAGGAGAAAAGTTTTTCTCATATTAACTCTTACAGGAGAGGATTTCCCTTCCTAGGGGTAGATTTCATCTCACTTCCTGTTGTCTCCTTCTGTTTGCAAGTCGAAGTTGTTTGTAAGTTGCATGTTTGAAAGTAGGGGCCTGCCCTATATACTCAGCAGAAATTTGGGCCTTAGGTGTTGTGGCCACAACACTGTAAGCCCTCACAGGGCCCTGCTGTGAAATATTAGATCAAGAATTGTAAATACATGCCCCTGTTGAACAGAGGCAGAAAAATTGGGCCTTTGGTGATGGTGCTGGTGCCACAACACTGTAAGTCCTCACAGTTATTCTTGGCGGGCGCAGAAACGGGCCCTGCTGTGAAATATTAGATCAATAATTCTAAATACATGTCCCTGTTGAACAGGGGCTGAAAAATTGGGCCTTAGGCACTAGTGCTGGTGCCACAACACTGCAACCCCTCACAGATACTCTAGTTGGAGCACAGGAACTAGCCCTGCTGCAAAGAATTGCATCAAAAATTGCTATTACACGCCCCTGTTAAACAGGGGCTGAAAAATTGGGCCTTAGGCACTGGTGGCGGCGCCCAGAACCAAAAATGTTCTTACAAGCTATCAGCATGATCATTGAGGAGGAAGAGGATAATTACTCAGCATAACAGGATAGTCACTCAGCATCAGCATAGGCAGTCTTTGAAGGGATCTGACATTTCAAAAAAAATTATACGGTTACATCAGCATCAGGTGCTTGGTAGCTGGTTGGTGATCCAAGACTGATTAATTTTTATGAAAGTCAGTCGATCGACCGATTCGGTGGACAGACGCACCCTGTGATCAGTTACAAAGCCTCCAGCAGCACTGAATGTGCGTTCCGAAAGAACGCTGGATGCAGGACAGGCCAGTAGCTAAATTGCATACGGTGCAAGCTCTGGCCGGTGATACATCCTCAAGAGGATTTTTGGTGGGAAAGGTGTCCAAGTCAGATCTTGCCCCTAGGTATTCCTGCACCATGTAAAACAGACGCTGGCGATGGTTGCTGGAACCACTCATACCTTGGGGCTGCGGACTAAAAAATTATCTGAACGCATCGGTCAGACAGCCACCTTCTTCACCGCTCCTTCTTTGACTGACTGAAGCCTCACAACACGTTGTCCAGAAACAGGAGTTTGTAACCTCTCAGTCTCTGGGAACGCGTTGCACAGGCCTTTCTGCAAGGCCTCCCGAAGATGTTTCATCCTCTGCTCCCTCTGCGACGGTAAGGTAAGGTCCGCAACCTTACTCTTGTAACGTGGATCAAGGAGGGTTGCCAGCCAGTATTGTTCCTTCTCCTTGATACCACGAATACGAGGATCCTTCCGCAGGCTTTGCAGGATCAGGGAGACCATGCAGCATAGGTTTGCTGAGGCATTCGGTCCTGAGTCCTCTGGATCACTAAGGACGACATGGTCCGCAGTCATCTCCTCCCAGCCACGTACAAGTCCATGTGTTTCTTGGGACTGTAAATGATCCCTTAAAGACCACTGCTGATGCTGAGTGCCAGGCTTCAACTCCATACTTACACAATCCTCCTCCTCCTCTTCCTGTGTGATATATATATATATATATATATAAGAGGGAATTGATAAGAGGTGGATTATTATTGAAAATATAATGAGTAGTACACACTTAAGTCACGTAATATGGAACCCCCCACAATATAGGACACTGGGATTTAACACGCATGAATTAACACGCACTACATTAAAAATTTGGGATAGGTTGCACACACAAAACAAATGGGATTATAACTCTCCTTTGATTTATTTAAAGGATAATGAGTTCTTTGAGCCAGGGAAGTAGTCAGTGGGGGGAAATTGTATAAAAAAAGAAAATGCACAACTGAAAGACATAATAAAGAGTGGTAAAATAAGCACATATCAAGAATTACGATTAGACACGGAGCTAATGATGATTGATGAATGGCAGTACATTCAGCTGAAGCATTTCGTTTATAAACTACCCTAACCAATTAGATATGGAGAAGATTACAGGCCAATGGAGCGGCTTTGCATGAGTGAAAAATTAAAAAATATCATATCGCAAATTTTTTAAATATTATCGGTTGCAGATGAACTGGATGCCCCGTCATACATCAAGAAATGGGAAAATGAATTGGGATCACGATGCAATATACACACATTAGAGAAAATTTTTAAACTGACACATAGTTCTGCGTTAGACACCAAGACGGCTGAGACAAATTATAAATGTATAGCAAGGTGGTATGCGACGCCGGACAAAATCAGCAAATTTCAACTGGATAAGCCCTCGGAGTGTTGGAGAGGGTGTAAGGCCTTAGGAACAATGGCACACATCTGATGGGATTGTCCTATTATTAAAACATTTTGGAAGGAGGTCCTACAATTGATAAAGGAAATCACCAACATAGAAATAACAGAAGACCCGTGGACATGTTTGTTCCACGGGACAGATTGCTCCATTAGACAATATAAAACATCTATAATCCCTATCCTGCTTAATGTAGCAAAGAGTCTAATACCGAAAAAATGGCAGGAAGTAGAGAGCCCTAAAATTCGGGATTGGATATTCTGTGTAAGTGTGCTATGTTATTTTAGAGAGCCTAGATGACAGGGGGGAGGAACAGGAAGAAGGGACAGAACGTAATGATAGATGGGAAGTGTGGAGGGCGTTTAAGAGAAAGTGGAGATACGTTGAGGAGATCACTAAATAATTAGATAGGGGATAAGGTTTGGAAATGGATGATAACAACTGGTAAAATATCTACCTTTAGAGCCCTTGCACACTGGGGCGGTTTGCAGGCGCTATTGCGCTAATAATAGTGCCTGCAAACCGACCCGAAAGTGCCGCTCCTTGCATTCCAGTGTGAAAGCCCCGAGGGCTTGCACACTGGAGCGATGCGCTGGCAGGACAGTAAAAAAAGTCCTGCCAGCAGCATCTTCGGAGCGGTGAAGGAGCGGAGTGTATACCGCTCCTTTACCGCTCCTGCCCATTGAAATCAATGGGACGGCGCGGCTATACCGCCGGCAATGCGCCTCTGCAGAGGCGCTTTGCGGTGGTATTTAACCCCTTCTCGGCCACTAGCGGCGGTAAAACGCCGCTAATAATAGCGGCGTTTTACCGCCGACGCCGCCCCCGCCCCAGTGTGCAAGGGCTCTTAGGCTCGATTCACACCTATGCATGTTGCTTTTGAGCGTTTTTGGAGGGTTTTTTTTCATGCTTGCCACGTTTTTGAGCAGCGTTTTTGCCGCGTTATTGCCGCGATTTTGCCGTGATTTTGCCGCGATTTGCGTTTTTTTTTTTTTTTTACAGTTTTTTTTTACAGTCTTAAAAAAAAATAAAAAAAATAAATAAAAAAAACCCCGGCAAAAACGCATCAAAAACACTGCAAAAACGGTGCACTTGCGTTTTTGATGCTTGTCCATTGAATTCTATAAGGCTCCATTCACACTAGCGCGTTTTTTGATG
This sequence comes from Lithobates clamitans, assembly GCA_037952925.1. Taxonomy (NCBI): domain Eukaryota; kingdom Metazoa; phylum Chordata; class Amphibia; order Anura; family Ranidae; genus Lithobates; species Lithobates clamitans. The sequence continues at coordinate 1,186,599 of JBBGZY010000791.1, forward strand.
CATTTTGCATTTTGCAGAAATGCACGGGAATTTTTTAACATGGGTTCCTATGGAACATGTTCACATCAATGCCTTTTTGTTTCTCTGCATTTTTGGAAAGGGTCAGGGACTTTTTTTCATGCAAAATGCAGCGTTTTGCATGTAATAGAATTCAATTTTTTTATTTTTTTTTAAGACTGTAAAAAAAAAAAAAAACCGCAAAACGCAAATCGCGGCAAAAACGCGGCAAAAACGCTGCTCAAAAACGTCGCAAGCATGAAAAAAAACCCTCCAAAAACGCTCAAAAGCAACATGCATAGGTGTGAATGGAGCCTAAGGCTCGATTCACACTAGCGCGTTTTTTGATGCATTTTGCAGAAATGCACGGGAATTTTTTAACATGGGTTCCTATGGAACATGTTCACATCAATGCCTTTTTGTTTCTCTGCATTTTTGGGAAGGGTCAGGGACTTTTTTTTTATGCAAAATGCAGCGTTTTGCATGTAATAGAATTCAATGGACAAGCATCAAAAACGCAAGTGCACCGTTTTTGCAGCGTTTTTGATGCCTTTTTGGTGCGTTTTGATGCGTTTTTGCCGTTTTTTATTTTTTTTTTAATTTTTTTTAAGACTGTAAAAAAAAAAAAAAAAAAAAAAACGCAAGTCGCGGCAAAATCGCGGCAAAAACGCGGCAAAAACGCTGCTCAAAAACGTGGCAAGCATGAAAAAAAAACCTCCAAAAACGCTCAAAAGCAACATGCATAGGTGTGAATCGAGCCTTACATGCAAAATGCTGCATTTTGCATGAAAAAAAGTCCCTGACCCTTTCCAAAAATGCAGAGAAACAAAAAGGCATTGATGTGAACATGTTCCATAGGAACCCATGTTAAAAAATTCCCGTGCATTTCTGCAAAATGCAAAATGCATCAAAAAACGCGCTAGTGTGAATGGAGCCTTAGAGGTCGGCGCAAGGTGGGGAGGGTGGGGCAGTGGGGAAACGTTTGGTATATTTTTAAGTAGAAAGTAAATTCATGTCTTTCTTTTTGTATGATGTAATTTTTAATAAAACAAAATAAAGAATTAAAAAAAAAAAAATCATTCAATTGACATAAAGTAATAAATTTTTTGTTTGTTTTGTCACATAAGCCCAGTGCACACTGTTCAGGCTAGAAACAAATTAACCTTCCAATTTATTGTCTGTTCAGACAAGTTTTCCAATATTTTCCTTTGATTTTTTGGGTCAAAAATGTCACAATTTTTGATTCGTGCCCATTAACTAGGCGATAAACAAACGAACTGTCCAAATGACAAATTTTCCAACGATTTTTCATCTAGTGTATGGCCTCCATAAGTATCATCTGGAGATTTACTTTCTGCATACATTTTTCTAGCACCAGCTGGGATCCAAAACTCCTTCCGTTCTTGGAGTGAGTGCTATATTTTGGGCATTATGTGGCACTCCAATTCCCAGTTATCTTGAATGGAGTAGTGCTTCTGATGGAGGAGGTGAATGTGGGGGGGGGGTGTTGGTTCTGCAGTAAAGCTGTATAAAGTACAGGATTTGGAGAAGGGGTGAATGTGCCAGGAGTCAGTGTGTATGAGGCCTAAAACTGCAGGTAGACACTAGCAGTTGCAGTCTTGCAATGTAAAATTACCATTCAGCACTAAAAAAAAGTGCAAAGAAAAGTATTAGGAGGCAGTAGCGAGAGTATAATTTCTGCCATGGCTGCAAAGCATAGCATCACATCATGGCATTTTAATGAAAATATAATTTGATATTTTCGGGGGTGGGGCCCTGTCAGATAGGCTGCCCCATGATTTCTAACAGCAGCCCTGGTGTCACCTCAAGGCTTGTGGCGCCTTTTCTACATTTTCTTTGCTATGTTTTTGCACATGGCCATAGTTGGTCAACAATGTCCCCAGCATCCCTGCCTCATGTGATTACGGGTTGGGAAATTCCCTGGCCACAGCGGATTGGACCAGTGGACTTGTGACAATGTTTTATTAACAGAAATTGGCACATACCATGGTCTGCTTGAACCAAACTCGGTGTTACCCATACAACTTCATATGTGATGTCCATTTCATCCACAGGCAGAGTAACCTCTCCACCCTCTAGACCTGATACAGCAATTTTTTCTCCACAATATACTATAGTGTCCATATCTGAGGAAGAGAAAGAATGTTATTCAGTTTCAACAACTTTTAAATTGTATAGTAATACCCATCGATAAATGACTAAAGAATACTTCTGGAAATAAATTGATACAAATTACTCTCAGTGCAAATAAAGACCAATGATAACAATGTGTCCTTTTGTAGATAAAATCACATCATATCAATTCCAATTGTACTTTAGGATCAAGTGGAGGGGAATGTTCTTAAAGCTCAGCGAAGCTGGCCCCCCTACAATCAGCACAAATAAAAACTCAAGTGTGTTTCTTTATTATGGCACAAAACAGCACAAACGTAGCACTAAAGAAACACACTTGAGTTTTTATTTGTGCTGATTGTAGGGGGGCCAGCTTGGCTGAGCTTGTTCTCAAGTGCAAATGGTGTGCTCCAAGCATCCCCAGGTGGACAGGACCTCACCTTTCAAGGTGGACCTTCAGATTCAGAGCCAATCAATATTTGGTGGCCATTGGATCTGACACATACAGCAGGTAAAATAAGTATTGAACACGTCACCATTTTTCTAGGTAAATATATTTCTACAGTTGCTATTGACTTAAAATTTTCACTGCATGTTAGTAACAACCCATGCAATCCATACATACAAAGACACCAAAACAAATAAGTTTATAAATCAAGTTCTGTGTAATAAAATAGAATAACACAGGGAAAAGGTGTTAAACACATGAAGAAAGCGAGGTGCAAAAAAGCATGGAAAGCTGAAATCTAGCAGTAATTAGAAAGCAATCCTGCCCCTTGTCAGTGCAAATTAAAGAGGTAGTCCCGCGAAATTTTTTATTTTTTTTAAAAGTCAGCAGCTACAAATACGGCAGCTGCTGACTTGTAAAATATGGACACTCGCCTGTCAAAGGGTCCAGCAATGTCGGCACCCGAGGCCGAACCGTCCCTCGGATGCTGCCGCCGCCATCTTCGGTATGGGAATTAGGAAATGAAGCCTTGCAGCTTCACTTCCCGGTTCCCTACTGCGCATGCGCGAGTCGCGCAGCGCAATCTGAATGGTCCGTGCTGTCTCTGGGATCCGTGTGTGTCCCAGCAGACAGCGCGGCGGGACAGAAAGAGGCATAGACTCCCGTGGGAGTCTATGCCCGGAAGTAGGTGCAAATACCTGTCTTAGACAGGTATCTGCACCCCCATCCCCCCTGAAAGGTACCAAATGTGACACCAGAGGGGGGGAGGGTTCCGAAAAGCGGAGGTTCAATTTTTGTGTGAACCTCCGCTTTAATATCAGCTGGTTCAGTCTCAACTGACGGCCTCTAAAAAGGTGTCTCATTACCAAAGTGTCACACAAGAAACATATCTTGATGGGTAAAAGCAAAGAGCTCTCTCAAGACCTTTGCAACCTTATTGTTGCAAAACATACTGATGGCACAGGTTACAGAAGGATTTCTAAACTTTTGAATGTTCAAGTGAGCACTGCTGGGGCCATAATCCGGAAGTTTTTTTTTTTTTTCCTTTTTTTTGGGGGGGGGGGAGTGGACAGTGTCAGTGTTTTTTTTAATTATTATTACAATTTAATTTAAAATATTTATTACAATTTCTTTTTTTTTTATTAGCCCTGGTGGTGGTGGTGGTGGGGGGCTTTGGTGAGATATGAGGGGTCTAAACAGACCCCTGACATCTCCCCTTTGAGAGAGGTAAAGGGACGGAGGACACAGATTCCCCAGTCCCTTTATCTGCAGCCTCCCCTGCACTGAAGATGAATGAACAGGAGACAGGGGCTTCCTGTTCATTCATAAACTGAAGTAGAGTAAACACAGTTTATGATGCTCACACAGTGATCACTGACTTTGTGCATTCAAAAAAGGAAGGAGCCGGTAAATGACATATTTTATATATATATATATATATATATATATATATATATATATATATATATATATATATATATATATATATATATATATTGGCTCCGCTCTCCATCCTGACAGATCCAGGACGGGGGGGGGGGGGACCGAAGGAGCAGAGAGGAACCAGAGGAGGACCCAGGGAGCTGGAGGAGGAAGTGAAGTGAAATATTCCTTTAAATATCGTACCTGGGGTGTGTCTATAGTATGCCTGTAAAGTGGCGCGTGTTTCCCGTGTTTAGAACAGTCCCTGCACAAAATGTCATTTTTAAAGGAAAAAAATCTCATTTAAAACTGCTTGCGGGTTTAATGTAATGTCGGGTCCTGGCAATATGAATGAAAAGCAGTGAGACAAACGGCATGGGTACCCCCCAGACCATTACCAGGCCCTTTGGGTCTTGTATGGATATTAAGGGGAACCCCGCACCCAAATTAAAATAAGGAAAGGTGTGGGGCCACCAGGCCCTATATACTCTGAACAGCAGTATACAGGCGGTGCAAACAAGACAGGGACTGTAGGTTTGTTGTTAAGTAGAATCTGTTTGTAATTCTTAACGGGTACATTTTTAACATGTTTAGCTCCAGCCAAAAAATCTTTTTTAAGCTTTTTGGAAAACATAGGGAAGGTTTATCACCCCTGTGACATTTGTTTTGCTGTCTTTCCTCCTCTTCAGAAGATTTCACCTCGCTTTTTGTCCCAATGACAAATGTTTTTTGAAAATTTGGGTTTTTTTGTGGAACAAGGATTGGAAAGCATCAGTGGAAAGGAGAAATGTTTTTCCCATATTAACTCTTACAGGAGAGAATTTCCCTTCCTAGGGTTAGATTTCATCTCACTTCCTGTTGTCTCCTTCCGTTTGCAAGTAGGAGTCGTTTGTAAGTTAGATGTTTGAAAGTAGGGGCCTGCCCTATATACTCAGCAGAAATTTGGGCCTTAGGTGTTGTTGTGGCCACAACACTGTAAGCCCTCACAGGGCCCTGCTGTGAAATATTAGATCAAGAATTGTAATTACATGCCCCTGTTGAACAAGGGCAGAAAAATTGGGCCTTTGGTGGTGGTGGTGCCACAATACTGTAAGTCCTCACTCGCTCTTGGTGGGTGCAGAAATGGGCCCTGCTGTGAAATATTAGATCAAGAATTGTAATTACATGCCCCTGTTGAACAGGGGTTGAAAAATTAGGCCTTAGGCACTGGTGCTGGTGCCACAACACTGCAACCCCTCACAGATACTCTAGTTGGAACGCAGAAATGAGCCCTGCTGCAAAGTATTGCATCAAAAATTGTAATAACACGCCCCTGATAAACAGGGGCTGAAAAATTGGGCCTTAGACACTGGTGGTGGCGCCCAGAGCCAAAAATGTTCTTACAAGCTATCAGCGTGATGATTGAGGAGGAAGAGGATAATTACTCAGGGATAGTCACTCAGCATCAGCATAGGCAGTCTTTGAAGGGATCTGAGATTTCAAAAAAAATTATTCGGTTACATCAGCATCAGGTGCTTGGTAGCTGGTGGTGATCCAATGATTCATTTTTATGAAGGTCAGTCGATCGACCGAGTCTGTGGACAGACGCACCCTGTGATCGGTTACAAAGCCTCCAGCAGCACTGAATGTGCGTTCCGAAAGAACGCTGGATGCAGGACAGGCCAGTAGCTCAACTGCATACTGTGCAAGCTCTGGCCAGTGATCCATCCTCAAGACCCAGTAACCCAGAGGATTTTCGGTGGGAAAGGTGTCCAAGTCAGATCTTGCCCCTAGGTATTCCTGCACCATGTAAAACAGACGCTGGCGATGGTTGCTGCAACCGATCATACCTTGGGGCTGCGGACCAAAAAATTGTCTGAATGCATCGGTCAGACGGCCACCTTCTCCACCGCTCCTTCTTTGACTGACCGAAGCCTCAGCAACACGTTGTCCAGAAACAGGAGTTTGTAACCTCCCAGTCTCTGGGAACGCGTTGCACAGACCTTTCTGCAAGGCCTCCCGAAGATGTTTCATCCTCTGCTCCCTCTGCGATGGCAAGATAAGGTCCGCAACCTTACCCTTGTAACGTGGATCAAGGAGGGTTGCCAGCCAGTATTGGTCCTTCTCCTTGATACCACGAATATGAGGATCCTTACGCAGGCCTTGCAGGATCAGGGAGGCCATGCAGCGTAGGTTTGCTGAGGCATTCGGTCCAGAGTCCTCTGGGTCACTAAGGACGACATGGTCCGCAGCCACCTCCTCCCAGCCACGTACAAGTCCATGTGTTTCTTGGGACTGATCCCTTAAAGACTGCTGCTGATGCTGAGTGCCAGGCTCCACCTCCATACTGACACAATCTTCCTCCTCCTCCTCCTCTTCCTGTGTGATCGGCGGGCACGCAGGAACACTGTCTGCATAAAGGGGGCCTTGAGAGCTAAGGAAGTCCTCCTCTTCCCGCCTCTGTTCTGCCTCAAGTGCCCTGTCCATTATGTTGGAGCGTGTGCTCCAACAGGTGGACAAGGGGGACAGTGTCACTGATGCATGCACTGTCACTGCTCACCATCCTTGTGGCCTCCTCAAATGGTAACAGGACAGTGCATGCATCCCTGATCATGGCCCACTGGCATGGGGAAAAAAAACAAGCTCCCCTGACCCTGTCCTGGTGCCATAGTCGCACAGGTACTCATTGATGGCCCTCTGCTGCATGTGCAGCCGCTGCAGCATGGCCAACGTTGAGTTCCACCTGGTGGGCATGTCACAGAATAGGAGGTTCTTGGGCAGGTTAAACTCTTCTTGGAGGTCCGTCAGCCGAGCACTGGCATATGACCGGCGGAAATGCACACAGACTTTCCTGGCCTGCCTCAGGACATCCTGTAAGCCCGGGTACCTGCCCAAGAACCGCTGCACCACCAAGTTAAGGACGTGAGCCAAACAGGGCACATGGGTCATTTGTCCCTGTCGGAGGGCAGAGAGGAGGTTGGTGCCATTGTCACAAACCACCATTCCTGCCTTAAGTTGGTGTGGCGTCAACCACCTCTGAACCTGCCCCTGCAGAGCTGACAGAACCTCTGCCCCAGTGTGGCTCCTGTCCCCCAAGTACACCAGCTCAAGCACCGCATGGCATCTTTTGGCCTGCGTACTTGCGTAGCCCCTTGAACGGCTACGGAGCACCGCTGGTTCCGAGGACAAAGCACAGGAAGAGGCCATGGAGGAAGAAGAAGGAGGAGGGGGTGGAGGAGAGAGGTGTGTCACAATCATTAGCATTTTGGAGGCGTGGTGGCGGAACAACCTCCAACACTACTGCAACTTGTCCTGCATCCTTCCCAGCTGCCAGCAGAGTCACCCAATGCACCGTGAAACTTAGGTAACGTCCCTGTCCATGCCTGCTGGACCATGAGTCAGCAGTAATATGCACCTTACCGCTGACCGCCCTGTCCGGCGAGGCATGGACATTGCCTTCCACATGCCGGTAGAGAGCCGGAATCGCCTTCCGTGAGAAAAAGTGGCGTTTGGGTACCTGCCACTGAGGAACCGCACATTCCACAAACTCACGGAAGGGGGCAGAGTCTAACAACTGAAAAGGCAGCAGTTGAAGTGCTAGCAATTTTGCCAAGCTAGCATTCATCCGCTGGGCATGTGGATGGCTGGGAGCAAACTTCTTTTGGCGGTGCAGCAGCTGGGGCAGGGAAATTTGCCTGGTACAATCTGACGTCAGTGTACCAAAAGCAGATTGCCCACAATTACTTGGCTGTGACACACCTAATTCTACACCTTCATTCCTCTCAGTGCAGGTCTCAGAGAGGACTGAAGGTATAGTGGGGTTGGAGATCTCAGCTGATGAGGAGCAAGGAGAGATCCTCTTTGTTCTTTGGTGTGGGTCTTCTAGATACGCTTGCCAACGAACTGCATGGCAGGTCAACATATGTCTGGTCAAGCATGTGGTACCCAAGCGGGAGATGTTTTGGCCACGCGAGATATGCTTGAGACATATGTTGCAAATAGCAGCGGTGCGATCTGATGCACTCGTCTCAAAAAAGGCCCACACCAAAGAACTTTTTGAATAACGCGCAGAGACTGCAGCGCCCTGCACATGTGGAGCTTTGGGGTGTGATGCAGTCAAGGTGCTGCCCTTAGGCTGGCCCCTGGAGGGCATCCTGCCTCGTTGGTGATGTGCCGCCTCCTCCTCCTCCTCCCTCCTATCAGGCACCCACGTTGAGTCAGTGACCTCATCATCCCCTCCCTCCTCATCACTGGAGCAAACCTGGCAGTATGCTGCAGCAGGGGGAGCATGACTGCCAGATTGCTGTCCTTTTTGGGCACCCCCTCTGTCCGTGCTCACGTTACTGCCTTCATCAAGCTCAGTATCATCATCAGAGCCTTCCAAACACTGGGCATCCTCCTGGAGCATATACCCAACACTGTGGTCAAACAGTTCGAGGGACTCCTCAGGAGGACATGGTGGGGCTAGGGAAGGAGTCACTGATGACATTGAGCCGAGGGAAGAGGCCGCTGCTTTGCCAGACAAAGTACCCTGGGCATGGGTGAGAGAGGAGGACGGCTTGGTCATCCACTCGACCAAGTCTTCCGCATGTTGCGGCTCAACACGGCCAGCTGCCGAAAAAAAGGCCAAGTGTGTCCCACAGCCATGTGCTGATGAGGATGCACCGTCTCCACGACCAGCACTAGACACAGAGCCTGCTTGCCCTCTCTTATTGGCTTGTGACTGTCTGCCTCTCCTTCTTGGCCTTCCAGACATACTAATGGCCTGTAGCTGCACTAAGATGGGATAGATACACACACACATATATTATATAAATATATATATATATATATATATATACACACATATATATATATATATATATATATACACATACACACAGACACACACACACACAGACACACACACACACACACACATATATATATATATATATATATATATATATATATATATATATATATATATATATATACACATACACATACACATATACACATATATATATGTACTGATACTGCAGCTAGCAAAATCAACTGCCTGCCTGTAGTATGAGAACACCACCAACCTTCTACAGGTAGCTTTAGCTGAACACTGTGCATTAGCTCGCAAAAAAATAACTTGTAGTTTTAGCTGAACACTGTGAGCAGGACGCACCGCACTAACTTGTAGTTTTAGCTGAACACTGTGAGCAGGACGCACCGCACTAACTTGTAGGTTTAGCTGAACACTGTGAGCAGGACGCACTGCACTAACTGTAAATAGTCTAGCTGCCTGACTGTGGTACTAATAGGATCAAAAGAACACCAGCAATTTTCTTCAGGTAGCTGTAAATACTGTAACAAGACAAACCTGCCTGTCAGTAAGAAGATAACAGGAACGGATCTAGCTGAACACTGTGAGCAGGACGCACTGCACTAACTTGTAGCTTTAGATGAACACTGTGCAGAGGTCTCACTACGCTAACTTGTAGGTTTAGCTGAACATTGTGAGGAGTAGGGATGAGCCGAACACCCCCCGGTTCGGTTCGCACCAGAACCTGCGAACGGACCGAAAGTTCGCACGAACGTTAGAACCCCATTGACGTCTATGGGACTCGAACGTTCCAAATCAAAAGTGCTCATTTTAAAGGCTAATTTGCATGGTATTGTCCTAAAAAGGGTTTGGGGACCCAGGTCCTACCCCAGGGGACATGTATCAATGCAAAAAAAACTTTTAAAAACGGCCGTTTTTTCGGGACCAGTGATTTTAATGATGCTTAAAGTAAAAAAAAAAAGTGAAATATTCCTTTAAATATCGTACCTGGGGGGTGTCTATAGTATGCCTGTAAAGTGACGCGTGTTTCCCGTGTTTAGAACAGTTCCTGCACCAAATGTCATTTTTAAAGGAAAAAATCTCATTTAAAACTGCTTGCGGGTTTAATGTAATGTCGGGTCCTGGCAATATGGATGAAAATCAGTGAGACAAACGGCATGGGTACCCCCCAGTCCATTACCAGGCCCTTTGGGTCTTGTATGGATATTAAGGGGAACCCCGCACCCAAATTAAAATAAGGAAAGGCGTGGGGCCACCAGGCCCTATATACTCTGAACAGCAGTATACAGGTGGTGCAAACAAGACAGGGACTGTAGGTTTGTTGTTAAGTAGAATCTCTTTGTAATTTTGAACGGGTACATTTTTAACGTGTTTAGCTCCAGCCAAAAAATCTTTTTTAAGCTTTTTGGAAAACATAGGGAAGGGTTATCACCCCTGTTACATTTGTTTTGCTGTCTTTCCTCCTCTTCAGAAGATTTCACCTCACTTTTTGTCCCAATGAAAAATGTTTTTTGAAAATTTGGGTTTTTTTGTGGAACAAGGATTGGAAAGCATCAGTGGAAAGGAGAAATGTTTTTCCCATATTAACTCTTACAGGAGAGAATTTCCCTCCCTAGGGGTAGATTTCATCTTACTTCCTGTTGTCTCCTTCCGTTTGCAAGTAGGAGTCATTTGTAAGTTAGATGTTTGAAAGTAGGGTCCTGCCCTATATACTCAGCCGAAATTTGGGCCTTAGGTGTTGCTGTGGCCACAACACTGTAAGCCCTCACAGGGCCCTGCTGTGAAATATTAGATCAAGAATTGTAATTACATGCCCCTGTTGAAAAGGAGATGAAAAATTAGGCCTTAGGCACTGGTGCTGGTGCCACAACACTGCAACCCCTCACAGACACTCTAGTTGGAACGCAGGAACGAGCCCTGCTGCAAAATATTGCATCAAAAATTGTAATTACACGCCCCTGTTAAACAAGGGCTGAAAAATTGGGCCTTAGGCACTGGTGCTGGTGCCACAACACTGCAACCCCTCACAGACACTCTAGTTGGAACGCAGGAACGAGCCCTGCTGCAAAGTATTGCATCAAAAATTGTAATTACACGCCACTGTTAGACAGGGGCAGAAAATTTGGGCCTTAGGCACTGGTGCTGGTGCCACAACACTGCAACCCCTCACAGACACTCTAGTTGGAACGCAGGAACGAGCCCTGCTGCAAAGTATTGCATCAAAAATTGTAATTACACGCCCCTGTTAAACAGGGGCAGAAAAAATGGGCCTTAGGCACTGGTGCTGGTGCCACAACACTGCAACCCCTCACAGACACTCTAGTTGGAATGCAGGAACGAGCCCTGCTGCAAAGTATTACATCAAAAATTGTAATTACATGCCCCTGTTAAACAGGGGCTGAAAAATTGTGCCTTAGGCACTGGTGGTGGCGCCCAGAACCAAAAATGTTCTTACAAGCTATCAGCATGATCATTGAGGAGGAAGAGGATAATTACTCAGGGATAGTCACTCAGCATCAGCATAGGCAGTCTTTGAACAGATCTGAGATTTCAAAAAAAATTATTCGGTTACATCAGCATCAGGTGCTTGGTAGCTGGTGGTGATCCAAGACTCATTCATTTTTATGAAGGTCAGTCGATCGACCGAGTCGGTGGACAGACGCACCCTGTGATCGGTTACAAAGCCTCCAGCAGCACTGAATGTGCGTTCCGAAAGAACGCTGGATGCAGGACAGGCCAGTAGCTCAATTGCATACTGTGCAAGCTCTGGCCAGTGATCCATCCTCAAGACCCAGTAACCCAGAGGATTTTCGGTGGGAAAGGTGTCCAAGTCTGATCTTGCCCCTAGGTATTCCTGCACCATGTAAAACAGACGCTGGCGATGGTTGCTGGAACCGATCATACCTTGGGGCTGCGGACCAAAAAATTGTCTGAACGCATCGGTCAGACGGCCACCTTCTCCACCGCTCCTTCTTTGACTGACCGAAGCCTCAGCAACACGTTGTCCAGAAACAGGAGTTTGTAACCTCCCAGTCTCTGGGAACGCGTTGCACAGACCTTTCTGCAAGGCCTCCCGAAGATGTTTCATCCTCTGCTCCCTCTGCGATGGCAAGATAAGGTCCGCAACCTTACCCTTGTAACGTGGATCAAGGAGGGTAGCCAGCCAGTATTGGTCCTTCTCCTTGATACCACGAATACGAGGATCCTTACGCAGGCTTTGCAGGATCAGGGAGGCCATGCAGCGTAGGTTTGCTGAGGCATTCGGTCCGGAGTCCTCTGGGTCACTAAGGACGACATGGTCCGCAGCCACCTCCTCCCAGCCACGTACAAGTCCATGTGTTTCTTGGGACTGATCCCTTAAAGACTGCTGCTGATGCTGAGTGCCAGGCTCCACCTCCATACTGACACAATCTTCCTCCTCCTCCTCCTCCTCGTCCTCTTCCTGTGTGATCGTCGGGCATGCAGGAACACTATCTGGATAAAGGGGGCCTTGAGAGCTAAGGAAGTCCTCCTCTTCCTGCCTCTGTTCTGCCTCAAGTGCCCTTTCCATTATTCCACGCAGCGTGTGCTCCAACAGGTGGACAAGGGGGACAGTGTCACTGATGCATGCACTGTCATTGCTCACCATCCTCGTGGCCTCCTCAAATGGTGACAGGACAGTGCATGCATCCCTGATCATGGCCCACTGGCGTGGGGAAAAAAAAAAAGCTCCCCTGACCCTGTCCTGGTGCCATAGTCGCACAGGTACTCATTGATGGCCCTCTGCTGCGTGTGCAGCCGCTGCAGCATGGCCAACGTTGAGTTCCACCTGGTGGGCATGTCACAGATTAGGCGGTTCTTGGGCAGGTTAAACTCATTTTGGAGGTCCGTCAGCTGAGCACTGGCATTATATGACCTGTGGAAATGCACACAGACTTTCCTGGCCTGCCTCAGGACATCCTGTAAGCCCGGGTACCTGCCCAAGAACCGCTGCACCACCAAGTTAAGGACGTGAGCCAAACAGGGCACATGGGTCATTTGTCCCTGTCGGAGGGCAGAGAGGAGGTTGGTGCCATTGTCGCAAACCACCATTCCTGCCTTAAGTTGGCGTGGCGTCAACCACCTCTGAACCTGCCCCTGCAGAGCTGACAGAACCTCTGCCCCAGTGTGGCTCCTGTCCCCCAAGCACACCAGCTCAAGCACCGCATGGCATCTTTTGGCCTGCGTACTACGGAGCACCGCTGGTTCCGAGGCCATGGAGGAAGAAGAAGAGGAGGGGGTGGAGGAGAGAGGTGTGTCACAATCATTAGCATTTTGGAGGCGTGGAGGCGGAACAACCTCCACCACTACTGCACCTTGTCCTGCATCCTTCCCAGCTGCCAGCAGAGTCACCCAATGCGCCGTGAAACTTAGGTAACGTCCCTGTCCATGCCTGCTGGACCATGAGTCAGCGGTGATATGCACCTTACCGCTGACCGCCCTGTCCGGCGAGGCATGGACATTGCCTTCCACATGCCGGTAGAGAGCCGGAATCGCCTTCCGTGAGAAAAAGTGGCGTTTGGGTACCTGCCACTTAGGAACCGCACATTCCACAAACTCACGGAAGGGGGCAGAGTCTACCAACTGAAAAGGCAGCAGTTGAAGTGCTAGCAATTTTGCCAAGCTAGCATTCAACCGCTGGGCATGTGGATGGCTGAGAGCAAACTTCTTTTGGCGGTGCAGCAGCTGGGGCAGGGAAATTTGCCTGGTACAATCTGACGTCGGTGTACCAAAAGCAGATTGCCCACAAGTACTTGGCTGTGACACACCTAATTCTACACCTTCATTCCTCTCAGTGCAGGTCTCAGAGAGGACTGAAGGTCTAGTGGGGTTGGAAATCTCAGCTGATGAGGAGCAAGGAGAGGTCCTCTTTGTTCTTTGGTGTGGGTCTTTTAGATACGCTTGCCAACGAACTGCATGGCAGGTCAACATATGTCTGGTCAAGCATGTGGTACCCAAGCGGGAGATGTTTTGGCCACGTGAGATACGCTTGAGACATATGTTGCAAATAGCAGCGGTGCAATCTGATGCACTCTTCTCAAAAAAGGCCCACACCAAAGAACTTTTTGAATAACGTGCAGAGACTGCAGCGCCCTGCACATGTGGAGCTTTGGGGTGTGATGCAGTCAATGTGCTGCCCTTAGGCTGGCCCCTGGAGGGCATCCTGCCTCGTTGGTGATGTGCCGCCTCCTCCTCCTCCTCTCTCCTATCAGGCACCCACGTTGAGTCAGTGACCTCATCATCCCCTCCCTCCTCATCACTGGAGCAAACCTGGCAGTATGCTGCAGCAGGGGGAGCATGACTGCCAGATTGCTGTCCTTCTTGGGCACCCCCTCTGTTCGTGCTCATGTTACTGCCTTCATCGAGCTCAGTATCATCATCAGAGCCTTCCAAACGCTGGGCATCCTCCTGGAGCATGTACCCAACACTGTGAGGGACTCCTCAGGAGGACATGGTGGGGCTAGGGAAGGAGTCACTGATGACATTGAGCCGAGGGAAGAGGCCGCTGCTTTGCCAGACAAAGTACCCTGGGCATGGGTGAGAGAGGATGAGGAGGATGAGGACGGCTTGGTCTTCCACTCAACCAAGTCTTCCGCATGTTGCGGCTCAACATGGCCAGCTGCTGAAAAAAAGGCCAAGCGTGTCCCATGGCCACGTGCTGATGAGGATGCACCGTCTCCACGACCAGCACTAGACACAGAGCCTGCTTGCCCTCTCTTATTGGCTTGTGCCTGTCTGCCTCTCCTTCTTGGCCTTCCAGACATACTAATGGCCTGTAGCTGCACTAAGCTGGGATATATATATATATATATATATATATATATATATATATACTGATACTGCAGCTAGCAAAATCAACTGCCTGCCTGTAGTATGATAACCTTCTACAGGTAGCTTTAGCTGAACACTGTGAGGTGGACGCACCCCACTAACTTGTAGGTTTAGCTGAACATTGTGAGCAGGACGCACTGCACTAACTGTAAATAGTCTAGTTGCCTGACTGTGGTACTAATAGGATCAAAAGAACACCAGCAATTTTCTTCAGGTAGCTGTATTTACTGTAACAAGACAAGCCTGCCTGTCAGTAAGAAGATAACAGAAACGGATCTAGCTGAACACTGTGAGCAGGACGCACCCCACTAGCTTGTAGGTTTAGCTGAACACTGTGAGGTGGACGCACCCCACTAACTTGTAGGTTTAGCTGAACACTGTGAGCAGGACGCACCCCACTAACTTGTAGGTTTAGCAGAACACTGTGAGCAGGACGCACTGCACTAACTGTAAATAGTCTAGCTGCCTGACTGTGGTACTAATAGGATCAAAAGAACACCAGCAATTTTCTTCAGGTAGCTTTATATACTGTAACAAGACAAGCCTGCCTGTCAGTAAGAAGATAACAGGAACGGATCTAGCTGAACACTGTGAGCAGGACGCACTGCACTAACTGTAAATAGTCTAGCTGCCTGACTGTGGTACTAATAGGATCAAAAGAACACCAGCAATTTTCTTCAGGTAGCTGTATTTACTGTAACAAGACAAGCCTGCCTGTCAGTAAGAAGATAACAGAAACGGATCTAGCTGAACACTGTGAGCAGGACGCACCCCACTAGCTTGTAGGTTTAGCTGAACACTGTGAGGTGGACGCACCCCACTAACTTGTAGGTTTAGCTGAACACTGTGAGCAGGACGCACTGCACTAACTGTAAATAGTCTAGCTGCCTGACTGTGGTACTAATAGGATCAAAAGAACACCAGCAATTTTCTTCAGGTAGCTTTATATACTGTAACAAGACAAGCCTGCCTGTCAGTAAGAAGATAACAGGAACGGATCTAGCTGAACACTGTGAGCAGGACGCACTGCACTAACTGTAAATAGTCTAGCTGCCTGACTGTGGTACTAATAGGATCAAAAGAACACCAGTAATTTTCTTCAGGTAGCTGTAAATACTGTAACAAGACAAGCCTGCCTGTCAGTAGGAAGAAAACAGGAACAGGTCTAGCTGAACACTGTGAGCAGGACGCACTGCACCAAATGTAAATAGTCTAGAAGATAACAGGAACGGATCTAGCTAAACTGAATACAGTGTATATATATATATGCAACACCTGGGATGCATATATATACACAATACACTTTAAGTGCAGCTAACTGACTGACTGTCCTGCCTAATCTAGCTAACTCAAATGAAATGACACTGTCTCTCTCTCTCTCTATTTCTCAGCACACCGGAACACACTGCACAGGGCCGCTGTGCAGGCGGCCTTATATAGTGTGGGGCGTGTACTAAATCCCCTGAGCCATAATTGGCAAAAGCCTCCTTGGCTTTGGCCAATTACGGCTCTCTGTTAAGGCGGCGCTGTGATTGGCCAAGCATGCGGGTCATAGTGCATGCTTGGCCAATCATCAGCAAGCAATGCACTGCGATGCCGCAGTGAATTATGGGCCGTGACACGCCACACGAATTTGGCGCGAACGGCCCATATCGTTCGCAATTCGGCGAACGACCGAACAGCCGATGTTCGAGTCGAACATGGGTTCGACTCGAACACGAAGCTCATCCCTAGTGAGGAGTATGCACTACACTAACTTGTAGTTTTAGCTGAACACTGAGCAGGACGCACCGCACTAACTTGTAGGTTTAGCTGAACACTGTGAGGTGGACGCACCACACTAACTTGTAGGTTTAGCTCAACACTGTGAGCAGGACGCACCCCACTAACTTGAAGTTTTAGCTGAACACTGTGAGCAGGACGCACTGCACTAACTTGAAGTTTTAGCTGAACACTGTGAGCAGGACGCACCCCACTAACTTGTAGCTTTAGCTGAACACTGTGCAGAGGTCTCACTACACTAACTTGTAGTTTTAGCTGAACACTGTGAGCAGGATGCACTACACTAACTCCTAGGTTTAGCTGAACACTGTGAGGTGGACGTACCCCACTAACTTGTAATTTTAGCTGAACACTGTTAGCAGGACGCACTGCACTAACTGTAAATAGTCTAGCTGCCTGACTGTGGTACTAATAGGATCAAAAGAACACCAGTAATTTTCTTCAGGTAGCTGTATATACTGTAACAAGACAAGCCTGCCTGTCAGTAAGAAGATAACAGGAACGGATCTAGCTAAACTGAATACAGTGTGTATATATATATATATGCAACACCTGGGATGCATATATATATATATATATATATATATATATATATATATATATATACATACACACACAATACACTGTAAGTGCAGCTAACTGACTGACTGTTCTGCCTAATCTATCTAACTCAAATCAAATGACACTGTCTGTCTCTCTCTTTCTCTATGAACGCCGGAACACACACTACACAGGGCCGCCGTGAAGGCGGCCTTATATAGTGTGGGGCATGTACTAAATCCCCTGAGCCATAATTGGCCAAAGCCTCCTTGGCTTTGGCCAATTACGGCTCTCTGTTCAGACGGCGCTGTGATTGGCCAAGCATGCGGGTCATAGTGCATGCTTGGCCAATCATCAGCCAGCAATGCACTGCGATGCCGCAGTGAATTATGGGCCATGACGCGCCACACGAATTTGGCACGAACGGCCCATATCGTTCGCAATTCGGCGAACGGGCGAACAGACGATGTTCGAGTCGAACATGGGTTCGACTCGAACACGAAGCTCATCCCTATTTGTGTGTCTTATGGACACAAAGAGTGGGTCTCAGAAGCGAGCATGCATACGGCTTGCTATGGGGGTACTCGGCGTGGGGGAGGAGCCAGGAGAACCAGCAGGCCACCAAAAAAGAGGAGAATAGGGGCTGCTCTATGCAAAACCATTACACAGAGCAGGCAAGTATAACATGTTTGTTATTTTAATTAAAAAAAAGCAAGCACAAGCTTAAGCCCAGGTTCACACTGCTGCGCGAATGAAATTGTGCGAGTTCAGCTGAACATCAGATGATTTCAGAGACATCTATGCGGTTTCCTGCACAGTTGTCTATTGAAATCACACCTGAAAATGCCAAAAGTAGTACAGAAACTACTTTTGGGAATCGGTGCGGCCCCACAATGTCGGCATCTTACCGATTCGGACAGTGCCATTGCCGGCAATAGCTGCCGATTTGGCATGCGATTTGACATGTCAAATCGCATGCCAAATCGCATCAATGTGAACCTAGGCTAAATGTCACCTTCATTTATTCCTAGCTAGATCCTCCTCAGTTCTTCCATGTTCCCTCAGCTGTCAGCCAGTGTTAGTTATTCACAGAGACAGGGCTCAGGAAAGGCGCTTCAAAAGACTGGAAAAAAATCCTCTGCAATTAGCTGAATTAAAATTGATTTGGATTCAACTTCTGTTTTATATTGAAGAGTTAAACTGCCTGTGGATGGTGCCAAGTCAGCAAGTGACCATACTGTCCTGACAGACTGGTTCTAAGGAAGTATTTCAATGCATAAAGCAGCATGTGAAACAGAACAGCTGTAATGGTTTTATACTAATAGGAATGTACATGTAAAATCATTATGATTTCACTTCATGTGTATTTCTGATGTGATAATAATTTTTTTTAATAAAATCAGTAACTTACCATAAATGATGAGATGATAATCCTGCACACAATGCATTGATTGCTGCTCTTCTATAAATGCTCCAAAATGTCCATATTGGAATTCAGTTGCATCGGTTACAATTAAGGATCCGTCAGCTGCAGCCTTTAGCCGTCCATTATACTGATCATATTTAATTAGAACAGGTTTGCCTGGCTCAGTCACTGCAATAACCGTTCCATTATACCAATCCCATTCCACCCAGGTGATGGCAGTGTTGGCACCGTAACCTGCAGGCAGAGTGACTTCTCCTCCCCGTACACTAAATACACGTCTACTTTCTCCACATGATTTGTCTTTTCCTGACAAGGAACAAAAACTACATTTAGCTACAACATAATATTATAATTCAAATGATAAAAATTTACATCCCAATTTCATCAAGTTTTATGAAAACGTTTTAACTATTGTAGTATGGTTTGGAGATAAATAGAATTTTTCATAAAGGGCATGTGATATGAAAAGACGATTGTTAATGATTTTATATATATTGAAAAAGAATATATACCCAGTGCAGCACCGCTCTGTATTAGTCACTGAGCGGAAATGATGGGCAGTAACCTCTAGCAACCAATCAGCAAGCAGAAATGCTGTAGCCTCTAGCAACTAATCGTGAGCTGTAATGTGTGCTGTAACCTCTATTAACCAATTGGTGAGTTGCATTGATATGCTGTAACTTCTAGCAACCAATCACAATCGCTGCCTGATCTCTTGCTGTAAACATGTAGCAGAACATTACAATAACAAGCATGAATTACTACCATCTAGTGGCAGAACTTCTGATTACAGAATAATGTATGAGAATGGTTGTTGCACCTATGTCTGTATAAACAGCATGCTAACACAATACTTTCTATTTTATTTTTTTAAATAAAAGCAAAAACTCACCTTTAATAAAAAGTTGATAACCCTGCACACATTGCCTTGATGTCTCCCTTTCTATAAGTGCCTCATACATTCCTTCATTGTGTATATATATATATATATATATATATATATATATATATATATTTTTTTTTTTTAAATGTTTATAAGGATCCCTCACATCTAGCTTGCAGCTGTCCAGTTGACGGCAGTGCAGTGGAGGCCCGAGCATTGTGGGCGCACAGGCGCGGGTGCCACCCTCCCTATTCATGTGCCCGGCCCCTTTCAGGACGCCGGACACATGAAATATTATGGCCGGGATAGGCGGACGGGTGTATTTTGAAGCACATGATTAGAGCCAGAGGCTCTAATAGGCTTCAAAATAGGGTGGGCTTGGGGCGCAGAGCACTGCATCCTGATCCCACCCTGTTGTGTGACATAGCAAATGAATTTTCGCTATTTTCACACTAACGTTCCTCCCTGCCAATCAGCAGGCAGGTCAGTGAGACCTGTCCCCTGATTGACCAAAGCATTAGGCGATCTTTGGGACCCCATGCCCAGCCGCGGGAGGGAGAGGAGGAGAAGCGACTGTCAGCTGTTTCATTGAAATCCACACAAGGAGATCAGTGCTTGTAACTCCCCCCACCGCCGCACCGATCATCTATGAGGCAGCCCGTGCCCCCCTTGCTAAGCTCAGGACCTGGTATAACAGGGCTGTTCTGGCTCATCAGCGGCCTTGCCTGGGGACAGACTTGGTCAAGGGACAGTGTGCTCTGTCCAGGGCTCTGTCTGGGGACTCTTGTTTGCAAGACTACCCGGTCTTCGGAGGGCTGCACCTTTGAGTGGCATGATGAATAGAAGCAAGATTGAAGAATACCCCTTATTTTAGCACTGGAGTGTTTTTTTGGGGAAACTGGCTCAGGTACAACAGAGCCATTGGCTCCCGCTGCTGTCAATCACAGCCAGTGTCAAGGGAGAGGAGGGTGGGGCCAAGCCCTGTTCTGTGTGTCTTATGGACACACAGAGTGGGTCTCAGGACCGAGCATGCATATGGCTGGCTATGGGGTACTCGGCATGGGGGAGGAGCCAGGAGCACCGGCTGGCCACCCAAGAATAAGGATGAGCTCGGGCATGTTCACACACTCCACGCGCAGAGCCCACCAGGAAGTCGGCTTTGCGATGCGCTAATCACAGGCAGTGAGACATTTCCCAATCTCTGCAGCCACACATGGGGAAATGTCTCACTGCCTGTGATTAGTGCAGCACAGAGCCGACTTCCTGGCGGGCTCTGCTCGTGGAGTGTGTGAACATGCCCGAGCTCATCCTTACCCAAGAAGAGGAGAATAGGGGCTGCTCTGTGCAAAACTATTACACAGAGCAGGTAAGTATAACATGTTTGTATTTTTTTAATAAAAAAAAAAGCTTAAGCCCAGGTTCACAAGTTCAGCTGAACGTCAGTTCGATGATTTCAGAGACATCTGTGTGGTTTCCTGCACAGATGTCTATTGAAATCACACCTGAATTCAGCAAAAGTAGTACAGAAACTACTTTTGGGAATCGGTGCGGCCCCACAATGTTGGCATCTCACTGATTCGGACAGTGCCATTGCATGCCAAATCACATCAATGTGAACCTAGGCTTAATGCCACCTTCATTTATTCCTAGCTAGATCCTTCTCAGTTCTTCCATGTTCACTCAGCTGTCAGCCAGTGTTAGTTATTCACGGAGACAGGGTTCAGGAAAGGCATTGTCTTCTTACGCTTCAAAAGACTGGAAAAAAATCCTTAGCTGAATTAAAATTGATTTGGATTCTACTTCTGTTTTATATTGAAGAGTTAAACTGCCTGTGGATGGTGCCAAGTCAGCAAGTGACCATACTGTCCTGACAGACTGGTTCTAAGGAGGTATTTCAATGCATAAAGCGGCATGTGAAACAGAACATCTGTAATGGATTTATACTAATAGGAATGTACATGTAAAATCATTATGATTTCCCTTCATGTGTATTTCTGATGTGATAATATATTTTTTAAATAAAATCAGTAACTTACCATAAATGAAGAGATGATAATACTGCACACAATGCATTGATTGCTGCCCTTCTATAAATGCTTCATAATATCCAATTTGGAATTGAGTTACATTGGTTATAATTAAGGATCCATCAGCTGCAGCCTTTAGTCGTCCATTATACCGATAATCTTTAATTAGAACAGGTTTGCCTGGCTCTGTTACTGCAATAACCGTTTCACCAAACCTATTCCATTCCACCCAGGTGATGGTAGTTTTGGGACCGTAATCAGCAGACAGAGTGACATCTCCCGGTACACTAAATACACGTCTACTTTCTCCACATGGTTTAGCTTTTCCTGATAAGAAACAAAAACTACATTTAGCTACAACAGGATAAGAAAGATTCTTTACATCCTAATTTTCTAGAGAACATTATCAGACATCTACATTAGGCTCCAATCACACTTGTGACATCTACTACCCTCTCTGAAAAGTGATCCACAGTGGATCTCTCTTTGGAGGACACTAAAAGGAGATTTGCAGTCATTCAGGATGCCTGTTTTTTGGGCTTTTTTTTTTTATTGCTGAATGACTGTTTTGCATTGCAGGAATGCATCACAACTGCAAACCAAGTGCTTGGCTCAAGGTTGCAGCACGGCCCCATTTACTTACATGAGAGAGTTTGTCAGGCATGTGTCACTACCTGTCAGAATCGCCATGTAGTGTTGATATTGCTGCAATATCAGTAGCAGTTGGAGGTGTGGTAAAAACATGGATCAACCGCCTGTTTTTACTGCCCCTCTGGCCACAAGTGTGAAAGGAGCTATTTTTGCTATAAGTCCCACTAGATTGCTGGAATATTGGTCCATTCCTAAAAAGAGACATTGTGACTGCGCTATAACATAATATTATAATTCAAATGATAAAAATTTACATCCCAATTTCATCAAGTTTTATGAAAACTTTTTAACTATTGTAGTATGGTTTGGAGATAAATAGGATTTTTCATGAAGGGCATGTGATATAAAAGACGATTGTTAATGAGAATATATATATATATATATATAGAAAAAGAATATATACCCAGTGTAGCACTGCTCTGTATTAGTTACTGAGTGGAAATGATGGGCAATAACCTCTAGCAACCAATCAGCAAGCAGAAATGCTGTAGCCTCTTGCAACTAGGGATGGGCAAACGGTTTGGCCCAAGCATAAGTTCGGGCTGAACTTTGGTTGTTCGGACGTTCGGCGAACACCAAACAATATGCGGTGTTCGGGCCAAATTCGAAAGCCGCTGGAACACCGTTAAAGTCTATGGGACACTAACATGAAAAATCAAAAGTGCTCATTTTAAAGGCTTATATGCAAGTTATTGCCATAAAAAGTATTTGGGGACCCGGGTCCTGCCCCAGGGGACATGTATCAATGCAAAAGAAAGTTTTAAAAACTGCCTTTTTTTTCGGGAGCAGCGATTTTAATAATGCTTAAAGTGAAACAATAGAAATGAAATATTCCTTTAAATATTGTGCCTGGAGGGTGTCTATAGTATGCCTGTAAAGTGGCACAGTTTTTCCGTGTTTAGAACAGTACCACAGCAAAATTACATTTCTAAAGAAAAAAAAAGTCATTTTTAAACTTATCGTGGCTGTAATGAATTGTCGGGGTCTCGGCAATATAGATAAAACTCATTGAAAAAAATGGCATAGATTCCCCCTCTCCCCCGCCAAATGAAAAAAAAAAAGACGTAGGGAGTCCCCCTTAAGATCCGTACCAGACCCTTATCCGAGCATGCAACCTGGCAGGCCGCAGGAAAAGAGGGGGAGTAGGAGTAGGCCCCCAAAGCACCTTATTACCATGTTCATGGGGACAAGGGCTTCATCCCCACAACCCTTGCCCGGTGGTTGTAGGGGTATGCGGGCGGGGGGCTTATTGGAATCTGGAAGCCCCCTTTAACAAGGGGATCCCCAGATCCCACCCCCCCTATGTGAATTGGTAACGGGGTACATTGTACCCCTACCATTTCACAAAAGAAAGTGTCAAAAATAGTAAAAAGACAGGAGACACTTAGGGACAAGTCCTTTATTAAAAGATAAAAAAAAAAATGTCCCGCGATGTCCATTCATCTTCTATCATGCCGCCTGACGAAGTGAAAAAAGAAAAAAAAAACGCAACAGCTCCACCTCCATGGGAGGCTCCCACTGAGTGATGCTTCTTCTTAGTGACAGTTCTTATATAGCTGAGGGCAGGGGGGCGCCACCCCCCTCTGAGACCTCGTGACGTCAGAGGAAGGCGGGGTCACTCGTTTACATCACTGAGTGGCCCCGCCCTCAGCTATATAAGAACTGTCACCAAGCAGAAGCGTCACTCGGCGGGAGCCTCCCATGGAGGCAGAGCTGTTGCTTTTTTTTTTTCTTTTTTTTGCTCCTCGGGCGGTGTGATAGAAGATGAATAGACATTGTGGGACATCTTTATTTTTTTTATCTTTTGATAAAGGACTTGTCCCTAAGTGTCTCCTGTCTTTTTTACTATTTTTGACACTTTCTTTTGTGAAATGGTAGGGGTACAATGTAGTGGACTACAAAAAGATGGCCGCCTTTGCAAGGACTGTTTCCCCGTATTTTCAATAGAGAGGGGAGGGGCAGCCAATCGGCTTCTTCCTTCAGTGTACAAGTAGACAATTCTCTTGTACACTGTAGCCGATCGGTTGCACAGATCGGAGGCTCCTCCCCTCTCGACTGAACACACAGGAAAAGCCGGGAACTCATGTCGCGGCTCCGTGTCCAACGAGGAAAGGGGACGCCAGATGTATAGAGGGGCTCCGCTGATGGGGACACTGATGTATGGTGGGGCTCCGCTGATGGGGACACTGATGTAAGGACTCAGGCTCCGCTGGGGACACTGATGTAAGGAGGGGCTCCGCTGCTTGGTACAATGATGTAAGGACCTCAGTACTGCTGGTGGACCCCAGTACTGCACGCCAAATGATCAATATTACCCGTGGAGCTAGCCGTTGCTGGGGAAAGTCCATGGTGTCCAGCTGGGCAGTGGGCACCTCAAGCTGGGCAGCGGGCACTTCAAGCTGGGCAGCGGGCAGTGGCACACCAGGCTGGGCAGTGGAGAGGAACACACCAGGCTGGGCAGCGGACAGGAACACACCAGGCTGGGCAGCAGACAGGAACACACCAGGCTGGGCAGCAGGCACGGGAACACACCAGGCTGGGCAGCAGGCATAGGAACACACCAGGCTGGGCAGCAGGCACGGACACTTCAAGCTGGGCAGCAGGCACAGGCACTTCAAGCTGGGCAGCAGGCACTTCAAGCTGGGCAGCAGGCACATGCACATCAAGCTGGGCAGCGGGCACATGCACATCAAGCTGGGCAGCGGGCACATGCACATCAAACTGGGCAGCGGGCACATGCACATCAAGCTGGGCAGCGGGCAGAGGCACAGGCACATAAAGCTGGGCAGCAGGCATGGGCACAGGCTGGGCAGCAAGCTCCAGGTCATCAGGCTGGGCAGCAAGCTTTAGGTCATCAGGCTGGGCAGCAGACAGTGGCACATCAGGCTGGAAGGCGGGCACATCAGGCTGGGAAGCGGGCACATCAGGCTGGGAAGCGGGCACATCAGGCTGGATAGCAAGCACTGGGACGTCAGACTGGATTGGATTAGCTGGTGCGGAGGCAGGTTGGATTACTGGCAGGATCATCTTGGTTGGAAAAAAACGTTTGTTTTTTCTTTGGCTTAGCCACTGAAGCTCTGTAGGTGAGGGGTGCAGCAGACTGGAAAGGAGGTTTGGGATATGGCAGAGAAGAGTCAACAGTAGCTGGGGGAAGTTCCTGTGGGTTTGTAGGCAGCTGAGAAGAGGCAGGTGGGTTGAATGCAGGATAGGTACAGGGAGCAGAGACTGAATATGAGTATTTGGTTGGGAGCAGCGTATACTGAGCTGCAACTGAGGTTGACATGGGTGATGGGGAAACATACATTTGGGCAGGCTGGTGTTTGGTGGCAGAGGTGGTTTGTTTGGCTGGAGCTGCTTGCACCATGTCAGACCATGCTGAAAGTATAGGTTGTACAAACTGTGCTTTTAAATCTCCCTGTCTAACAAAAGACTGAGAAGACACAATGCACTTAGCAATCACCTGTGGGGAACAGGCTGAGTAGTGCTCACAAAAATCGGCGGGATCATCTTCAAAAAGCCAAACTAGGGATACAACCTGATTCATATCAAAAGGAGGAGTGAAATCCAGTGGCATAGTGTGGGTTGTCAGCACCCGGGGCAAGGCAAGTAATTTGCGCCCCCTAACCTGCGGACTTTTAGCTATCCCTGAGTCCCTTCAAATACAGTAGTACTGACCTACCTGATTCCTATACTGACCACTACACACTACACTGACCACTATACTACACTACACTGTCCACTATACTACACTACACTGACCACTATACTACGCTGACCACTATACTACACTATACTGACCACTATACTACACTACACTGTCCACTATACTATACTGTCCACTATACTACACTATACTGACTACTGTACTACACTGTCCACTATACTACACTGTCCACTATACTACACTGTCCACTATACTACACTACACTGTCCACTATACTACACTGTCCACTATACTACACTACACTGTCCACCATACTACATTATACTGACCACCATACTACACTGTCCACTATACTACACTACACTGACCACTAGACTATACATTCCACTACACTGACCTCCATACTAAACTACACTATACTGACCAGCGACCACTATACTATACTACACTAACCACT
Organism: Lithobates clamitans; assembly: GCA_037952925.1. NCBI lineage: Eukaryota > Metazoa > Chordata > Amphibia > Anura > Ranidae > Lithobates > Lithobates clamitans. The sequence continues at coordinate 1,212,674 of JBBGZY010000791.1, forward strand.
ATACTGACCACCATACTACACTACACTGACCACTATACTACACTGTCCACTATACTACACGACACTATACTGACCACCATACTACACTACACTGTCCATTATACTGACCACCATACTACACTACACTGACCACTACACTGTCCACTATACTATACTGACCACTATACTACACTACACTGACCACCACACTATACTACACTGTCCACTACACTACACTGACCTCCATACTAAACTACACTATAGTGACCACTATGCTAACCACTATGCTAACCACACGACACTATACTGACCACCATACTACACTGTCCACTATACTGTCCACTACACTGGCCCCCATACTGACCACTACACTACACTGACCTCCATACTAAACTACACTATAATGACCACTATACGAACCACTATACTGTCCTGCCTACAGTCTCTCTCTCCCATCCCCCCCCCACCAGTAACATGACTCTCACGAGGGAGTCTCACTCACCTTCTTGTCCTGGCCTGCATCGATCCGGATGAGGAGGAGAAGACAGCGGCGGCTCACATTCTTCTCTCCCTTGCGCTCTGCCTGCTGCCATGTTCAGTGTCCAGCGCCCTGTGATTGGGTGTATGGGGGGTCATATGCGGAGGACAGGCCAGCCCTATGCCTCACATGACCCCCATACGCTCAATTACAGGGCGCCGGACACTTAACATGGTGGCCGGAGCGCGGGGGACACAGGAATTTGAAATTAGGAAGAGGCAGCCGGTGACACATACTGGCGTCCCCCTAAATGTCGCGCCCAGGGCCACGGCACCCCCTGCACCCCCCACGCTATGCCACTGGTGAAATCATCACGGCCCTCTGGAATACAGGGCAGGGCCAGCTCAGTACAGATCTTGAACAAAGGCTGCACCTCCACAAACAATATATAACCCTGATTGACCAGGGAGTGAGCCAAACGTAAAGTTGCAAACAACTGGTCACTAGACCATCCTTTCAAAGCCTGGCGGCAATAATCACCACTTTCAGATGCCAGCAGAGAAAAATAAATAACCTCATCAGCATTCATGTTTGCAACCAAACTGAATCAAAATGGTTCCCCTGTGCAGCCACTTCAGGTCAGGGATGGCCTTGGTATTTTGTCATATACCAGACAAGACCAGAACTATGTGGACTGCAACAGAGTGAACCAGACATAAATAGGTGAAAGTAAGTTTATTAAGGTAAATGCATATATACATGTGAACACACCACCAATACAGAGTGAACAAACCAAATAACCAAACAGTGATAATAAACAACCAGCATATGTAGCAAAAGGGAGTACAAGAATCGTAGTCAAGCCAGGCCGGGGTCATAAACAGGAGATCAGTAGCTGGGAAGGGAAACAAACGGGCAGGAGGGAGGTATGAGGACCAGGGTTCAGGGAAAATACCAGGGCAACATGAGTGTGCACTTGCTGGGTATTTATACAGCAGCTGCTAATTAAGGTCAGGTGACACCTGTCTGCAGAGGGGAATACCTGCTCCATACTGCCAGGATTCCTCCACTGGTGGACGCCAGTACTGCAGCCCAAAGGTGACAATACCAGCAGAAAAAAGCTCTTCTGACAGCTCCAAACTGCCAGGAGACACCTGCTGGTGGACCTCAGTACTGCACGCCAAATGATCGATATTACCAGCGGAGGGGACCTTTCCTGACAGATGCTGATGTAAGGAGGGGCTCTGCTGGTGGGGACACTGATTTAAGGAGGGGCTCCACTGATGGGGACACTGATGTCAGGAGGGGCTGCGCTGATGGGGACACTGATGTAAGGACTCAGGCTCCACTGGGGACACTGATGTAAGGAGGGGCTCCTCTGCTGGGGACAATGATGTAAGGAGGGGCTCCACTGATGGGGACACTGATGTAAGGAGGGGCTCCGCTGATGGGGACACTGATGTAAGGTGGGGCTCTGCTGATGGGGACACTAATGTAAGGGGGTTTCCGCTGATGGGGACACTGATGTAAGTAGGGTCTCTGCTGCTGAGGACACTGATGTAAGAAGGGGCTCCACTGATGGGGACACTGATGTAAGGAGGTGCTCCACTGATGGGGACACTGATGTAAGGAGGGGCTCTGCTGCTGAGGACACTGATGTAAGAAGGGGCTCCACTGATAGGGACACTGATGTAAGGAGGGGCTCCGCTGATGGGGACACTGATGTAAGGAGGTGCTCCACTGATGGGGACATTGGTGTAAGGAGGGGCTGCGCTGATGGGGACACTGATGTAAGGACTCAGGCTCCGCTGGGGACACTGATGTAAGGAGGGGCTCCTCTGCTGGGGACAATGATGTAAGGAGGGGCTCTGCTGGTGGGGACACTGATTTAAGGAGGGGCTCCACTGATGGGGACACTGATGTCAGGAGGGGCTGCGCTGATGGGGACACTGATGTAAGGACTCAGGCTCCACTGGGGACACTGATGTAAGGAGGGGCTCCTCTGCTGGGGACAATGATGTAAGGAGGGGCTCCACTGATGGGGACACTGATGTAAGGAGGGGCTCCGCTGATGGGGACACTGATGTAAGGTGGGGCTCTGCTGATGGGGACACTAATGTAAGGGGGTTTCCGCTGATGGGGACACGGATGTAAGTAGGGTCTCTGCTGCTGAGGACACTGATGTAAGAAGGGGCTCCACTGATGGGGACACTGATGTAAGGAGGTGCTCCACTGATGGGGACACTGATGTAAGGAGGGGCTCTGCTGCTGAGGACACTGATGTAAGAAGGGGCTCCACTGATAGGGACACTGATGTAAGGAGGGGCTCCGCTGATAGGGACACTGATGTAAGGAGGTGCTCCACTGATGGGGACACTGGTGTAAGGAGGGGCTGCGCTGATGGGGACACTGATGTAAGGACTCAGGCTCCGCTGGGGACACTGATGTAAGAAGGGGCTCCTCTGCTGGGGACAATGATGTAAGGAGGGGCTCTGCTGGTGGGGACACTGATTTAAGGAGGGGCTCCACTGATGGGGACACTGATGTCAGGAGGGGCTGCGCTGATGGGGACACTGATGTAAGGACTCAGGCTCCACTGGGGACACTGATGTAAGGAGGGGCTCCTCTGCTGGGGACAATGATGTAAGGAGGGGCTCCACTGATGGGGACACTGATGTAAGGAGGGGCTCCGCTGATGGGGACACTGATGTAAGGTGGGGCTCTGCTGATGGAGACACTAATGCAGGGGGTTTCCGCTGATGGGGACACTGATGTAAGTAGGGTCTCTGCTGCTGAGGACACTGATGTAAGAAGGGGCTCCACTGATGGGGACACTGATGTAAGGAGGTGCTCCACTGATGGGGACACTGATGTAAGGAGGGGCTCTGCTGCTGAGGACACTGATGTAAGAAGGGGCTCCACTGATGGGGACACTGATGTAAGGAGGGGCTCCGCTGATGGGGACACTGATGTAAGGAGGTGCTCCACTGATGGGGACACTGATGTAAGGACTCAGACTCCGCTGGGGACACTGATGTAAGGAGGGGCTCCTCTGCTGGCGACAATGATGTAAGGAGGGGCTCTGCTGATGGGGACACTGATGTAAGGTGGGGCTCTGCTGATGGGGACACTAATGTAAGGGGTTTCCGCTGATGGGGACACTAATGTAAGGAGGAGCTCTGCTGCTGGGGACACTTATGTAAGGAGGGGCTCCACTGATGGGGACACTGATGTAAGGACTCAGACTCTGCTGCTGGGGACACTGATGTAAGGAGGTGCTCCACTGATGGGGACACTGATGTAAGGAGGGGCTGCGCTACTGTGAACACTGATGTAAGGAGGGGCTCCACTGATGGGGACACTGATTTAAGTAGGGGCTCCGCTGCTGGGGACACTAATGTAAGGAGGGGCTCCACTGATGGGGACACTGATGTAAGAAGGGCTCCGCTGCTGGGGACACTGATGTAAGTAGGGTCTCTGCTGCTGAGGACAGTGATGTAAGAAGGGGCTCCACTGATGGGGACACTGATGTAAGGAGGGGCTCCGCTGATGGGGACACTGATGTAAGGAGGTGCTCCACTGATGGGGACACTGATGTAAGGAGGGGCTCTGCTGCTGTGGACACTGATGTAAGGAGGGGCTCCACTAATGGGGACACTGGTGTAAGGAGGGGCTTCGCTGCTGGGGACACTGATTTAAGGAGGGGCTCCACTGATGGGGACACTGATGTAAGGACTCAGACTCTGCTGCTGGGGACACTGATGTAAGGAGGTGCTCCACTGATGGGGACACTGATGGAAGGAGGGGCTGCGCTACTGTGAACACTGATGTAAGGAGGGGCTCCACTGATGGGGACACTGATGTAAGTAGGGGCTCCGCTGCTGGGGACACTAATGTAAGGAGGGGCTCCACTGATGGGGACACTGATGTAAGAAGGGCTCCGCTGCTGGGGACACTGATGTAAGTAGGGTCTCTGCTGCTGAGGACAGTGATGTAAGAAGGGGCTCCACTGATGGGGACACTGATGTAAGGAGGGGCTCCGCTGATGGGGACACTGATGTAAGGAGGTGCTCCACTGATGGGGACACTGATGTAAGGAGGGGCTCTGCTGCTGTGGACACTGATGTAAGGAGGGGCTCCACTAATGGGGACACTGGTGTAAGGAGGGGCTTCGCTGTTGGGGACACTGATTTAAGGAGGGGCTCCACTGACGGGGACACTGATTTAAGGAGGGGCTCCGCTGATGGCACACTGATGTAAGAAGGGGCTCTGCTGCTGGGGACACTGATTTAAGGAGGGTCTCCGCTGCTGGGGACACTGATGTAAGGAGGGGCTCCGCTGCTGGGGACACTAATGTAAGGAGGGGCTCCACTGATGGGGACACTGATGTAAGAAGGGGCTCCGCTGCTGGGGACACTGATGTAAGTAGGGTCTCTGCTGCTGAGGACACTGATGTAAGAAGGGGCTCCACTGATGGGGACACTGATGTAAGGAGGGGCTCCGTTGATGTTGACAATGATGTAAGGAGGGGCTCTGCTGATGGGGACACTGATGTAAGGCGGGGCTCTGCGGATGGGGAAACTGATGTAAGGAGGGTATCTGCTGATTGCAACACTGATGTAAGGAGGGGCTCCGCTGCTGGGGACACTGATGTAAGGAGGGGCTCCGCTGATGGGGACACTGATGTAAGGACTCTATCCGCTGATGGCAACACTGATATAAGGAGGGGCTCCGCTGCTGGCGACACTGATGTAAGGAGGGGCTCCGCTGATGGGGACATTGATGTAAGGACTCAGGTTCTGCTGCTGGGGACACTGATGTAAGGAGGTGCTCCGCTGCTGGGGACACTGATTTAGTGAGGGGCTTCGCTGATGGGGACACTGATATAAGGAGGGGCTCCACTGATGGGGACACTGATGTAAGAAGGTGCTCCACTGCTAGGGACACTGATTTAGTGAGGGGCTCCGCTGATGGGGACACTGATGTAAGGTGGGGCTCTGCTGATGGGGACACTAATGTAAGGGGGTTTCCGCTGATGGGGACACTGATGTAAGTAGGGTCTCTGCTGCTGAGGACACTGATGTAAGAAGGGGCTCCACTGATGGGGACACTGATGTAAGGAGGTGCTCCACTGATGGGGACACTGATGTAAGGAGGGGCTCTGCTGCTGAGGACACTGATGTAAGAAGGGGCTCCACTGATGGGGACACTGATGTAAGGAGGGGCTCCTCTGATGGGGACACTGATGTAAGAAGGTGCTCCACTGATGGGGACACTGGTGTAAGGAGGGGCTGCGCTGATGGGGACACTGATGTAAGGACTCAGGCTCCGCTGGGGACACTGATATAAGGAGGGGCTCCTCTGCTGGGAACAATGATGTAAGGAGGGGCTCTGCTGATGGGGACACTGATGTAAGGTGGGGCTCTGCTGATGGGGACACTAATGTAAGGGGTTTCCACTGATGGGGACACCGATGTAAGGAGGAGCTCTGCTGCTGGGGACACTTATGTAAGGAGGGGCTCCACTGATGGGGACACTGATGTAAGGACTCAGACTCTGCTGCTGGGGACACTGATGTAAGGAGGTGCTCCACTGATGGGGACACTGATGTAAGGAGGGGCTCCGCTACTGTAAACACTGATGTAAGGAGGGGCTCCACTGATGGGGACACTGATGTAAGGAGGGGCTCCGCTGCTGGGGACACTAATGTAAGGAGGGGCTCCACTGATGGGGACACTGATGTAAGAAGGGCTCCGCTGCTGGGGACACTGATGTAAGTAGGGTCTCTGCTGCTGAGGACAGTGATGTAAGAAGGGGCTCCACTGATGGGGACACTGATGTAAGGAGGGGCTCCGCTGATGGGGACACTGATGTAAGGAGGTGCTCCACTGATGGGGACACTGATGTAAGGAGGGGCTCTGCTGCTGTGGACACTGATGTAAGGAGGGGCTCCACTAATGGTGACACTGGTGTAAGAAGGGGCTTCGCTGCTGGGGACACTGATTTAAGGAGGGGCTCCACTGATGGGGACACTGATTTAAGGAGGGGCTCTGCTTATGGGCACACTGATGTAAGAAGGGGCTCCGCTGCTGGGGACACTGATTTAAGGAGGGTCTCCGCTGCTGGGGACACTGATGTAAGGAGGGGCTCTGCTGCTGGGGACACTAATGTAAGGAGGGGCTCCACTGATGGGGACACTGATGTAAGAAGGGGCTCCGCTGCTGGGGACACTGATGTAAGTAGGGTCTCTGCTGCTGAGGACACTGATGTAAGACGGGGCTCCACTGATGGGGACACTGATGTAAGGAGGGGCTCCTTTGATGTTGACAATGATGTAAGGAGGGGCTCTGCTGATGGGGACACTGATGTAAGGCGGGGCTCTGCGGATGGGGAAACTGATGTAAGGAGGGTATCTGCTGATTGCAACACTGATGTAAGGAGGGGCTCCGCTGCTGGGGACACTGATGTAAGGAGGGGCTCCGCTGATGGGGACACTGATGTAAGGACTCTATCCGCTGATGGCAACACTGATGTAAGGAGGGGCTCCGCTGCTGGCGACACTGATGTAAGGAGGGGCTCCGCTGATGGGGACACTGATGTAAGGAGGGGCTCTGCTGATGGGGACACTGATGTAAGGTGGGGCTCTGCTGATGGGGACACTGATGTAAGGTGGGGCTCTGCTGATGGGGACACTAATGTAAGGGGTTTCCGCTGATGGGGACACTGATGTAAGGAGGAGCTCTGCTGCTGGGGACACTTATGTAAGGAGGGGCTGCACTGATGGGGACACTGATGTAAGGACTCAGACTCTGCTGCTGGGGACACTGATGTAAGGAGGTGCTCCACTGATGGGGACACTGATGTAAGGAGGGGCTCCGCTACTGTGAACACTGATGTAAGGAGGGGCTCCACTGATGGGGACACTGTTGTAAGGAGGGGCTCCGCTGCTGGGGACACTAATGTAAGGAGGGGCTCCACTGATGGGGACACTGATGTAAGAAGGGCTCTGCTGCTGGGGACACTGATGTAAGTAGGGTCTCTGCTGCTGAGGACAGTGATGTAAGAAGGGGCTCCACTGATGGGGACACTGATGTAAGGAGGGGCTCCGCTGATGGGGACACTGATGTAAAGAGGTGCTCCACTGATGGGGACACTGATGTAAGGGGGGGCTCTGCTGCTGTGGACACTGATGTAAGGAGGGGCTCCACTAATGGGGACACTGGTGTAAGAAGGGGCTTCGCTGCTGGGGACACTGATTTAAGGAGGGGCTCCACTGATGGGGACACTGATTTAAGGAGGGGCTCCGCTGATGGGCACACTGATGTAAGAAGGGGCTCCGCTGCTGGGGACACTGATTTAAGGAGGGTCTCCGCTGCTGGGGACACTGATGTAAGGAGGGGCTCTGCTGCTGGGGACACTAATGTAAGGAGGGGCTCCACTGATGGGGACACTGATGTAAGAAGGGGCTCCGCTGCTGGGGACACTGATGTAAGTAGGGTCTCTGCTGCTGAGGACACTGATGTAAGAAGGGGCTCCACTGATGGGGACACTGATGTAAGGAGGGGCTCCGTTGATGTTGACAATGATGTAAGGAGGGGCTCTGCTGATGGGGACACTGATGTAAGGCGGGGCTCTGCGGATGGGGAAACTGATGTAAGGAGGGTATCTGCTGATTGCAACACTGATGTAAAGAGGGGCTCCGCTGCTGGGGACACTGATGTAAGGAGGGGCTCCGCTGATGGGGACACTGATGTAAGGACTCTATCCGCTGATGGCAACACTGATGTAAGGAGGGGCTCCACTGCTGGCGACACTGATGTAAGGAGGGGCTCCGCTGATGGGGACACTGATGTAAGGAGGGGCTCCGCTGATGGGGACACTGATGTAAGGACTCTATCCGCTGATGGCAACACTGATGTAAGGAGGGGCTCCGCTGCTGGCGACACTGATGTAAGGAGGGGCTCCGCTGATGGGGACACTGATGTAAGGACTCAGGTTCTGCTGCTGGGGACACTGATGTAATGAGGTGCTCCACTGCTGGGGACACTGATTTAGTGAGGGGCTCCGCTGATGGGGACACTGATATAAGGAGGGGCTCCACTGATGGGGACACTGATGTAAGAAGGTGCTCCACTGCTAGGGACACTGATTTAGTGAGGGGCTCCGCTGATGGGGACACTGATATAAGGAGGGGCTCCAATGATGGGGACACTGATGTAAGGAGGGGTTCTACTGCTGGAGACACTGATTTAGTGAGGGGCTCCGCTGATGGGGACACTGATATAAGGAGAGGCTCCACTGATGGGGACACTGATGTAAGAAGGAGCTCCGCTGCTGGGGACACTGATGTAAGGAGGGTCTCTGCTGCTGGGGACACTGATGTCAGAAGGGGCTCCACTGATGGGTACACTGATGTAAGGAGGGGCTCTGCTGCTGTGGACACTGATGTAAGGAGGTGCTCCACTAATGGGGACACTGATGTAAGGAGGGGCTCCGCTGCTGTGGACACTGATGTAAGGAGGGGCTCTACTGATGGGGACACTGATTTAAGGAGGGGCTCCACTGATGGGGACACTGATGTAAGAAGGGGCTCCGCTGCTGGGGACCCTGATGTAAAGAGGGTCTCAGTACTGCACGCCAAATGATCGATATTACCAGCGGAGGGGACCTTTCCTGACAGATACTGATGTAAGGAGGGGCTCTGCTGGTGGGGACCCTGATTTAAGGAGCGGCTCCACTGATGGGGACACTGATGTCAGGAGGGGCTGCGCTGATTGGGACACTGATGTAAGGACTCAGGCTCCACTGGGGACACTGATGTAAGGAGGGGCTCCTCTGCTGGGGACAATGATGTAAGGAGGGGCTCCACTGATGGGGACACTGATGTAAGGAGGGGCTCCACTGATGAGGACACTGATGTAAGGTGGGGCTCTGCTGATGGGGACACTAATGTAAGGGGGTTTCCGCTGATGGGGACACTGATGTAAGTAGGGTCTCTGCTGCTGAGGACACTGATGTAAGCAGGGGCTTCACTGATGGTGACACTGATGTAAGGAGGTGCTCCACTGATGTGGACACTGATGTAAGGAGGGGCTCTGCTGCTGAGGACACTGATGTAAGAAGGGGCTCCACTGATGGGGACACTGATGTAAGGAGTGGCTCCGCTGATGGGGACACTGATGTAAGGAGGTGCTCCACTGATGGGGACACTGGTGTAAGGAGGGGCTCCGCTGCTGGGGACATTGATTTAAGGAGGGGCTCCACTGATGAGGAAACTGATGTCAGGAGGGGCTGCGCTGATGGGGACACTGATGTAAGGACTCAGGCTCCGCTGGGGACACTGATGTAAGGAGGGGCTCCTCTGCTGGGGACAATGATGTAAGGAGGGGCTCTGCTGATGGGGACACTGATGAAAGGTGGGGCTATGCTGATGGGGACACTAATGTAAGGGGTTTCCGCTGATGGGGACACCGATGTAAGGAGGGGCTCTGCTGCTGGGGACACTTATGTAAGGAGGGGCTCCACTGATGGGGACACTGATGTAAGGACTCAGACTCTGCTGCTGGGGACACTGATGTAAGGAGGTGCTCCACTGATGGGGACACTGATGTAAGGAGGGGCTCCGCTACTGTGAACACTGATGTAAGGAGGGGCTCCACTGATGGGGACACTGATGTAAGGAGGGGCTCCGCTGCTGGGGACACTAATGTAAGGAGGGGGTCCACTGATGGGGACACTGATGAAAGAAGGGCTCCGCTGCTGGGGACACTGATGTGAGTAGGGTCTCTGCTGCTGAGGACAGTGATGTAAGAAGGGGCTCCACTGATGGGGACACTGATGTAAGGAGGGGCTCCGCTGATGGGGACACTAATGTAAGGAGGGGCTCCGCTGATGGGGACACTGATGTAAGGAGGTGCTCCACTGATGGGGACACTGATGTAAGGAGGGGCTCTGCTGCTGTAGACACTGATGTAAGGAGGGGCTCCACTAATGGGGACACTGGTGTAAGGAGGGGCTCCGCTGCTGGGGACACTGATTTAAGGAGGGGCTCCACTGATGGGGACACTGATTTAAGGAGTGGCTCCGCTGATGGGCACACTGATGTAAGAAGGGGCTCCGCTGCTGGGGACACTTATTTAAGGAGGGTCTCCGCTGCTGGGGACACTGATGTAAGGAGGGGCTCCGCTGCTGGGGACACTAATGTAAGGAGGGGCTCCACTGATGGGGACACTGATGTAAGAAGGGGCTCCGCTGCTGGGGACACTGATGTAAGTAGGGTCTCTGCTGCTGAGGACACTGATGTAAGAAGGGGCTCCACTGATGGGGACACTGATGTAAGGAGGGGCTCCGTTGATGTTGACAATGATGTAAGGAGGGGCTCTGCTGATGGGGACACTGATGTAAGGCGGCGCTCTGCGGATGGGGAAACTGATGTAAGGAGGGTATCTGCTGATTGCCACACTGATGCAAGGAGGGGCTCCGCTGCTGGGGACACTGATGTAAGGACTCTATCCGCTGATGGCAACACTGATGTAAGGAGGGGCTCCACTGATGGGGACACTGATGTAAGGACTCAGGTTCTGCTGCTGGGGACACTGATGTAAGGAGGTGCTCCGCTGCTGGGGACACTGATTTAGTGAGGGGCTCCGCTGATGGGGACACTGATATAAGGAGGGGCTCCACTGATGGAGATAATGATGTAAGAAGGTGCTCCACTGCTAGGGACACTGCTTTAGTGAGGGGCTCCACTGATGGGGACACTGATATAAGGAGGGGCTTCAATGATGGGGACACTGATGTAAGGAGGGGCTCCACTGCTGGGGACACTGATTTAGTGAGGGGCTCCGCTGATGGGGACACTGATATAAGGAGAGGCTCCACTGATGGGGACACTGATGTAAGAAGGTGCTCCGCTGCTGGGGACACTGATGTAAGGAGGGTCTCTGCTGCTGGGGACACTGATGTCAGAAGGGGCTCCACTGATGGGTACACTGATGTAAGGAGGGGCTCTGCTGCTGTGGACACTGATGTAAGGAGGTGCTCCACTAATGGGGACACTGATGTAAGGAGGGGCTCCGCTGCTGGGGACACTGATGTAAGGAGGGGCTCTACTGATGGGGACACTGATTTAAGGAGGGGCTCCACTGATGGGGACACTGATGTAAGAAAGGGCTCCACTGCTGGGGACCCTGATGTAAAGAGGGGCTTCACTGATGGGGACACTGATGTAAGGACTCAGGCTCTGCTGCTGGGGACACTGATGTAAGGAGGGGCTCTACTGATGGGGACACTGATTTAAGGAGGGGCTCCACTGATGGGGACACTGATGTAAGAAGGGGCTCCGCTGCTGGGGACCCTGATGTAAAGAGGGTCTCTGCTGCTGGGGACACTGCTGTAGGGAGGGGCTCCGCTGATGGGGACACTGATGTAAGGAGGGGCTTCACTGATGGGGACACTGATGTAAGGACTCAGGCTCTGCTGCTGGGGACACTGATGTAAGGAGGTGCTCCACTGATGGGGACACTGATGTAAGGAGGGGCTCCGCTGCTGGGAACAATGATATAAGGAGGGGCTCTGCTGATGGGGACACTGATGTAAGGCGGGGCTCTGCTGATGGGGACACTGATATAAGGAGAGTATACGCTGATTGCGACACTGATGTAAGGAGTAGCAGATGACGTGGCAGGCGACACACTCAGGACTCCCACTGATTCTGCATTATGGTGATTTGAATGATTTCATTTTATATTACAATGTAATAAAAGAAATAATGCGCTTCAATCATCCTAACACAATAACAACCATGGAGCTGGGATGATTGAAGTGCTAACACCAGGTGTTTGGAGTATCTTTATCTGCTGATTGTTAAACTTTCTGCCTGATACGCAGGAGAGGGCACTGGTGGACACCGGTGTTTGACTGGAGCCTTGCAGAGGGTTTGCCCTGGGAGTGATTGATGGAGTAGAGCGACTATACCTGCTCTGTCCAGCGTGCTGGGTTCCGACCGCGGTGGTCACTGCCTGGGCCAGGTGCGGCCATTGTGGGGAGCCACTTACCTAACTTGGGGCCCATCCAGCAGGAACTGACATACTACACCGTAGACCTGCTTTCAGGACTTCGTAGCTTGCAACTGCAGAGGGACCGGAGGGCAGAAGAGGGCCTAGAATCAACCCCTAAAGGCGCAGTGGAGTTGCAGCCAGGCGACTCCTCGGTGAAGGAAGAGGACATCAGCGGAGAAGAGACTGCCGTGACCTGTGGCCTGGCCAGGGACCTGGTGATTGTGAGTACTGCTGTGCAGGAGCCAGATGCAACCCCTGAAGAGCCAGCCAGCTCTAAGCCCCTTGCCATCCCAGCCCAAAAGGAGCCATTAGTGGAGGGAGGTGCACCTCCCGGTGAGCTGGACAGGGAAAGCGAGGGCCAGGTCATTGATTGGGGTTCTCCCAGATTGCAGGCCAAGTTTGGGTCTATTGAGAACTTGGTGGAGTGGTCATCTCCTAGCGAAGAGTCTGCAAAGGAGTGGGAAACCGGAGAATCCTAAGACCTTAACAGGTGGACCAGAGCCAGCAGCAAGATCTGAGCAAGCCGAAGGAACCCAGATAAGTACCAGACAGGTCTTTTTGAACAGGCCTTCCACTACCCAGACCAGAGCGCCCACCTACCATCAGTGGGAAATGAGGGCCCAGGATGCCTGCGTCCTTTCCGGAAGAGGAAATCCCAGGGAACTGCCTAGGTTCTCCCAGTTCCAGAGAGAGATGCAGAGAAGGGTAGCACTGGAGTGGGGCATGAACTTCCCGTACGTCCCCACCCAGATCATGGACATTGTGCAGAACTCCCGGGGAGAGTAGGAGAATGACCCGCTCTGGGACTATCTCCATATTCCCATGCCTACGGATGCCAGAAAGCGAGGTCTGGGTCCATTTCAAGGACATTCAGCGAGAGTGGTGGCTTGGGAGATCCATTTATAGAGACAGGGAGCTTGTTGTCAGGGCGGGTCTGCTCACGCAGAGCTACTCAGTTTCCAGGGAGGAAGAAGGAGGAAGCCGGAAAGAGGTTAGGTGACCCTCGCTTCTATGCTTAACCACTTCCTGCCCGGCCTATAGCAAAATGACAGCCGGGCGGTGGTTCAGTTATACTGACTGGGCGTCATATGACGTCCAGCAGGATAACTGCTGGCGCGCGCCCATGGGGGCGTGCAGCCCTGCAACCTGTGGAGCGGCGTGTCAGTCACACTGCTACACTGATCTCGGTAAAGACGGAGGCTCTTTACCACGTGATCAGCCGTGTCCAAGCAACAGAATAGCATCCTATGAAACACTGAGCAGCCCTAAATAATCAACCCCCTGCTCCACTGATTACAGAGAAGCTAAACTAAATTTGCCTAGCAGCCTACTCTACACTTGCGGTTTGCTACACATATAATCATTATAATCTTGTATTTTATTTATCTCTGAAATCTTACTGGAGTTACAATATGTTGGAAAGCTGCTGCAGATATGACTCTTACCAAAAAGATTATACTAGGCACATGGCTGAGCCTTTGTTGGTTTTTTTTTGTAGAAATAAGAGAAACACAAAGACAGTGGATTGTATCGTAGCCATGTAACATTGCATTAATTAGCAATAAACACTACCATCTTGTGGCAGAAATGTTAATCACAGTATAATGTATGAGAATGATTGTTGCACCATTCTGTATAAACAGCATGCTAACACAATAATTTTTTTATAAAAGCAATGACTTACTGTAAATTCTGAGATGATAACGCTGCACACATTGCCTTGATGGCTGTGTTTCTATAAATGCTTCATAAATTCCTTCATCGTGGTTAGTTACATTGAACATAATTAAGGATCCATCAGCTGCAACGCTCAGCCGTCCTTCATACCGATCATCTTTAATTGTAACACAATTGGGCTTTGTCACAGCAAAAACCTTTTCATTATGCCCAGCTACCCAGCTGACAGTAGTGGTGTTAGTGTAATCGACAGGTAGAGTGACATCTCCTCCTTGTGTGCCAATCACACGTCTTCTCTCTCCACACAGCTCAACATTTACCACTCCTGATATGGGATAAAAATCAGATTTAGATACAACAAAGAGAGATTCCCAGCAAACTTATTTTCTAGAGAACAGTCTCTGACATCTATATCAGGCTAAGATAAGGGTAGGGCAACAGACACACAAGCCCTTTCTATATGTACTTTCCTCACCATTGGAATGTCATGATACTTGAATTCTGCAATTCCCACCTGAGGAAAGGATTTATTAATTGACAACTTCGTTAGTACTCCATATTATTTCTTAAGCGGTCCTTTCTTTGTAAACTATTTTTTAAAAGGCAACGTCAACTTTTTTGTAAGATTTGGACAGAGTGGGTAAAGTTTGTACACTCTTTTAGCTTTTTTTTACCGCTAGATAAGTAGGGTTTTGGGCTTTACTGTAGTCAATTGTTTTTTTTTGATACAGCAAGCTTAAAGTGGTTGTAACTCTAAAAATTATCCCATTCCTTTAAAGCAGGATATACAGAATAGTGCCTGTGCAGTGTCATTTGTCACTTTCTATGTTGTAAAATACCTAATTGATTATGTCTGCTCCTGTGCCTCCCTTAGTGTGCTGACCACAGTAATCATGGCTGCTGATCCATGATACCGTAGTCAGTTTATGTGCCTCCATCATCCTACAGTCTCTCTCTTTTCCCTTTTCCCTCTTTCTGTGTGTGTGTAAGCCATCTCATCTCCGCCCCTCCTCTCCCCTTCTGCGGCCATGACTGTAAAATCACAAATCCTGGAATCCCCTCTGTTACAGCAAGATATACTGTGCAGTGTCTGTTTTTTCAAATTATGCAGCAAAATACTTTATTTCAGAGAAACACTGTGCACTCACTTGACCTCCTGCTGCTCTCCTCCTCTCCTTCTTACAGTTGACGTAAGAGTGGAATCTCGGCCCCTCCCACTGTAGTGCTCAGATTGGAGAAGGAGAGCGCCGGGAGGTCATGTGACCACTAGGGATGAGCTTCGAGTTGGAGTCGAACTCATGTTCGACTCGAACATCGGCTGTTCGCCAGTTCGCCGAACAGCGAACAGTTTGGGGTGTTCGCAATTTGAAAGCCGCGGAACACCCTTTAAAAGTCTATGGGAGAAATCAAAAGTGCTAATTTTAAAGGCTTATATGCAAGTTATTGTCATAAAAAGTATTTGGGGACCTGGGTCCTGCCCCAGGGGACATGGATCAATGCAAAAAAAAGTTTTAAAAGTGGCCGTTTTTTCAGGAGCAGTGATTTTAATAATGCTTAAAGTGAAACAATAAAAGTGTAATATTCCTTTAAATTTCGTACCTACGACGAAGGGAAGAAGACGCCGGCGCCGCGGAGGAAGATGCCAGACAAGAACACCGGAGGAAGAACCAGAAGAGCCAGAAGAAGAAGAAGATGGAGGAAGAAGCCGAAGGAAGATAGAAGATAGAAGAAAGAAAAAAGAAGATAGAAGAAAGAAGAAGCATTTAAATAAAGGAATTGTCAAATACTGTCTCTTGTCATTTTTAACATTTTTGACACTTTTTTTGTGAAATGATAGGGGTACCCCCTTACCATTTCACACAGGGGGGAGGGCCAGGATCTGGGGGTCCCCTTGTTAAAGGGGGCTTCCAGATTCCGATAAGCCCCCCGCCCGCAGACCCCCACAACCACCAGGCAAGGGTTGTGGGGATGAGGCCCTTGTCCCCATCAACATGGGGACAAGGTGTTTTGGGGGGCTACCCCAAAGCACCCTCCCAATGTTGAGGGCATGTGGCCTGGTACGATTCAGGAGGGGGGGCCACTCTCTCGTCCCCCCCTCTTTTCCTGCGGCCTGCCAGGTTGCGTGCTCGGATAAGGGTCTGGTATAAATTTTTGGGGGGACCCCACGCCATTTAAAAAAAAAAAATTGGCCCCGGTGTTCCCCTTAAAATCCATACCAGACCTGAAGGGTCTGGTATAGATTTTGAGGGGACCCCACGCCATTTAAAAAAAAAATTTTGTCCGGGGTTCCCCTTAATATCCATACCAGACCTGAAGGGCCTGGTATGGAATTTAGGGGGACCCCCCACGTCATTTTTTTAAAATTTTGGTTTGGGGTTCCCCTGTGGGGAATTCCCATGTCGTTTTTATCAAAGAACTTTTATGTGTATTATCGGACCGGCAATTCATTAATAGCCGCGAGTAGTTTTAAATGACTTTTTTTCCTTTGAAATGTCATTTTGCTGTCAGAATGTTCTAAACACAGGAAACATGCGCCCCTTTACAGGCATACTATAGACACCCCCCAGGTACGAAATTTAATGGAATATTACACTTTTATTGTTTCACTTTAAGCATTATTAAAATCACTGCTCCTGATAAAACAGCCGTTTTTAAAACTTTTTTTTGCATTGATCCATGTCCCCTGGGGCAGGACCCAGGTCCCCAAACACTTTTTATGACAATAACTTGCATATAAGCCTTTAAAATTAGCACTTTTGATTATTCATGTTCGTGTCCCAAATACCTTAACGGTGTTTGCATGTTCGAACAAATTTTTTGCCTGTTCGCATGTTCTGGTGCGAACCGAACAGGGGGGTGTTCGGCTCATCCCTAGTGACCACACAGCAGTCTGTAAGATAAGGTTTTTTGCCTCATAATTTAAAAAAAACTCATACACTGCACAGTATATCGTGCTGTAACAGAGGGATTCCAGGATTTGTGATTAGTGACTTTGCAACCGCTTTAAAAAAAATACCAACTTATTTTTTTTTTTTAAAAGCCCTCTTCATCAAGGTTACAAGTACAAAAGATAAAATAACATAAAGCAACAGCTAAGCATATACAAATCATTGATAGAGGTCCCTAAGGACTTATAAGGGTGTCATGAATGTTGTTTTTGTGAAAAATGAATTTCAAGGTGCTTTCCCTATGGTATTTTGTCCCAGACCGTCTCTCCAATATAATGCTGGGGTCCTCCCCTTTTTGCTTCCAGGCCTGTGGACAGGTGGGCACAATGTGCCATATTTGGTGAACATGTGCCAAGGTCAGACGGTTCTGGATAATATTCCAAATTTTTTGATTTACCCAGTAACAATGGTGAATGTTGTCAAGAACCCTAAAGTTGCCCTTTGTAACGAACCTGTGGATGGTATTCCTAGACATTCTCATACCTTGATATATTTTATGTTTCTTGTGGCGAAAATTGCCATAGCATTTGCCTGGAAATGCTGAATAGTGAACCTGGCAGTAAAGGCCCATACACAGAAAATGTCCATACGATGAGTGATCGGCCGACTATCTTATTGTGTGTATGGTGCTTTCGTGCTTTCAACAGCCAATTCCGACTGTTCGGATGACAAAACCTAAAGGTGCAGGCTATAAAAGTGCAAGACTATGCCTTATAACAGAGCGTCCCAGAGAGAGCCAGGAAAAGTCCTGTTCGGGGTTTATACGTCTCCCAGGCTCCTCTCATACACATTCAGGGATCTCTGATCCATGGTCAAGTTCAGATCTTGGTCCTCTCCCCCAGGCCCCCCAGGCCAATTTAAACTCACCAGAGACAGACAGCCAGTGCTCTTGGCCTGGGAAACTCAGGCAACTTCTGTCCAGGAGAGCAAAAGGTTGATAAAAGTTATTAAGCTGTGTATATGGAAGCTGACAAGCTGTAGTCTTGCTCAGCCTGGTAGTTAGGACCTGTAAATATTGTATAGTTAGTGCCGAGACAGGGCTAGGTTTTTGTTTGGCTATTTTTGTTCCTATTTGTTTTCTGGAACCCTGTAGAGCACCTGTATATAGACTTGTATATATCATAAATAAACACCGCACTGTTTGTCACTACCTCACTAGGTTTGGTATCTGTGCCTGAAAGACTGCTCATCCCAGGGAGCTTTGTATCTGCTACCTGTCCCCCAGGTTACAGCCTGCTCGGAAACAAAAGAATTACAATACAATTCAACACATTACATCACTTCCAAAGTTGTATTCTGTCGTATGAGAATTCTTGTAAGTTGAGTAACCATTTTCTATATAAGATGAGCATGCAACATAAAATGGATGATCATTTTTCTGATATTCTGATTGTGTGTACAAGGCTTTATGAAATGTAAGTTGACATGACTCATGCTGAATAAGAAGCTAGTTAGAATTTTGAAAGGTACATCTACATCTGGAACCCCTAGATTCTATGCCTCCAGCTTCTTGCAGTGCAATAGTGTGGCGGCAGACAGGTTCGGCCTTTGGACAGATTGGAGGGACTGCGCGGGAGATTGTGGCTTGAACCGGAGCTCCGCACCACCACTGGGGTTACAGCAGCATGGGGGAGGCTAAACACATCCCTCTGATTCGCAGCACACTGGAGACCTGAGAGCTATACCTCTCCGCTGCAAGAAGCTGTCTCAGCCCTGTAAACTGTCGGGTTCCTTTCCGAAAGTTTGGAGAGGGATACAACAAAATGGCATAGAGCAGCTGTGGGCCAAGCCACCGAACATGTTTTGAGGGCAGATACAAGCCTCTGGTTGCCCAATATAGAGTCCCCACTAGGGATGAGCCGAACACCCCCCGGTTCGGTTCGCACCAGAACCCGCGAACGGACCGCAAGTTCGCACGAACGTTAGAACCCCATTGACGTCTATGGGACTCGAACGTTCGAAATCAAAAGTGCTCATTTTAAAGGCTAATTTGCATGGTATTGTCCTAAAAAGGGTTTGGGGACCCGGGTCCTACCCCAGGGGACATGTATCAATGCAAAAAAAACTTTTAAAAACGGCCGTTTTTTCGGGAGCAGTGATTTTAATGATGCTTAAAGTAAAAAAAAAAAAGTGAAATATTCCTTTAAATATCGTACCTGGGGGGTGTCTATAGTATGCCTGTAAAGTGACGCGTGTTTCCCATGTTTAGAACAGTCCCTGCACCAAATGTCATTTTTAAAGGAAAAAATCTCATTTAAAACTGCTTGCGGGTTTAATGTCATGTCGGGTCATGGCAATATGGATGAAAATCAGTGAGACAAACGGCATGGGTACCCCCCAGTCCATTACCAGGCCCTTTGGGTCTTGTATGGATATTAAGGGGAACCCCGCACCCAAATTAAAATAAGGAAAGGTCCCTATATACTCTGAACAGCAGTATACAGGCGGTGCAAACAAGACAGGGACTGTAGGTTTGTTGTTAAGTAGAATCTGTTTGTAATTTTGAACATTTTTAATGTGTTTAGCTCCAGCCAAAAAATCTTTTCTAAGCTTTTTGGAAAACATAGGGAAGGGTTATCACCCCTGTGACATTTGTTTTGCGTCTTTCCTCCTCTTCAGAAGATTTCACCTCACTTTTTTGTCCCAATGAAAAATGTTTTTTGAAAATTTGGGTTTTTTTGTGGAACAAGGATTGGAAAGCATCAGTGGAAAGGAAAAATTGTTTTCCCATATTAACTCTTACAGGAGAGAATTTCCCTTCCTTAGGGGTAGATTTCATCTCACTTCCTGTTGTCTCCTTCCGTTTGCAAGTAGGAGTCGTTTGTAAGTTAGATGTTTGAAAGTAGGGTCCTGCCCTATATACTCAGCAGAAATTTGGGCCTTAGGTGTTGCTGTGGCCAAAACACTGTAAGCCCTCACAGGGCCCTGCTGTGAAATATTAGATCAAGAATTGTAATTACATGCCCCTGTTGAACAGGAGCTGAAAAATTAGGCCTTAGGCACTGGTGCTGGTGCCACAACACTGCAACCCCTCACAGACACTCTAGTTGAAACGCAGGAACAAGCCCAGCTGCAAAGTATTGCATCAAAAATTGTAATTACACGCCCCTGTTAGACAGGGGCTGAAAAATTGGGTCTTAGGCACTGGTGCTGGTGCCACAACACTGCAACCCCTCACAGACACTCTAGTTGAAACGCAGGAACAAGCCCTGCTGCAAAGTATTGCATCAAAAATTGTAATTACACGCCCCTGTTAGACAGGGGCTGAAAAATTGGGTCTTAGGCACTGGTGCTGGTGCCACAACACTGCAACCCCTCACAGACACTCTAGTTGGAATGCAGGAACAAGCCCTGCTGCAAAGTATTGCATCAAAAATTGTAATTACACGCCCCTGTTAGACAGGGGCAGAAAAATTGGGTCTTAGGCACTGGTGCTGGTGCCACAACACTGCAACCCCTCACAGACACTCTAGTTGAAACGCAGGAACAAGCCCTGCTGCAAAGTATTGCATCAAAAATTGTAATTACACGCCCCTGTTAGACAGGGGCTGAAAAATTGGGTCTTAGGCACTGGTGCTGGTGCCACAACACTGCAACCCCTCACAGACACTCTAGTTGGAATGCAGGAACAAGCCCTGCTGCAAAGTATTGCATCAAAAATTGTAATTACACGCCCCTGTTAGACAGGGGCAGAAAAATTGGGTCTTAGGCACTGGTGCTGGTGCCACAACACTGCAACCCCTCACAGACACTCTAGTTGAAACGCAGGAACAAGCCCTGCTGCAAAGTATTGCATCAAAAATTGTAATTACACGCCCCTGTTAGACAGGGGCTGAAAAATTGGGTCTTAGGCACTGGTGCTGGTGCCACAACACTGCAACCCCTCACAGACACTCTAGTTGGAATGCAGGAACAAGCCCTGCTGCAAAGTATTGCATCAAAAATTGTAATTACACGCCCCTGTTAGACAGGGGCAGAAAAATTGGGTCTTAGGCACTGGTGCTGGTGCCACAACACTGCAACCCCTCACAGACACTCTAGTTGGAATGCAGGAACGAGCCCTGCTGCAAAGTATTACATCAAAAATTGTAATTACACGCCCCTGTTAAACAGGGGCTGAAAAATTGTGCCTTAGGCACTGGTGGTGGCGCCCAGAACCAAAAATGTTCTTACAAGCTATCAGCGTGATGATTGAGGAGGAAGAGGATAATTACTCAGGGATAGTCACTCAGCATCAGCATAGGCAGTCTTTGAAGGGATCTGAGATTTCAAAAAAAATTATTCGGTTACATCTGCATCAGGTGCTTGGTAGCTGGTGGTGATCCAAGACTGATTCATTTTTATGAAGGTCAGCCGATCGACCGAGTCGGTGGACAGACGCACCCTGTGATCGGTTACCACGCCTCCAGCAGCACTGAATGTGCGTTCCGAAAGAACGCTGGATGCAGGACAGGCCAGTAGCTCAATTGCATACTGTGCAAGCTCTGGCCAGTGATCCATCCTCAAGACCCAGTAACCCAGAGGATTTTCGGTGGGAAAGGTGTCCAAGTCTGATCTTGCCCCTAGGTATTCCTGCACCATGTAAAACAGACGCTGGCGATGGTTGCTGGAACCGATCATACCTTGGGGCTGCGGACCAAAAAATTGTCTGAACGCATCGGTCAGACGGCCACCTTCTCCACCGCTCCTTCTTTGACTGACCGAAGCCTCAGCAACACGTTGTCCAGAAACAGGAGTTTGTAACCTCCCAGTCTCTGGGAACGCGTTGCACAGACCTTTCTGCAAGGCCTCCCGAAGATGTTTCATCCTCTGCTCCCTCTGCGATGGCAAGATAAGGTCCGCAACCTTACCCTTGTAACGTGGATCAAGGAGGGTTGCCAGCCAGTATTGGTCCTTCTCCTTGATACCACGAATACGAGGATCCTTACGCAGGCTTTGCAGGATCAGGGAGGCCATGCAGCGTAGGTTTGCTGAGGCATTCGGTCCGGAGTCCTCTGGGTCACTAAGGACAACAACGTCCGCAGCCACCTCCTCCCAGCCACGTACAAGTCCATGTGTTCCTTGGGACTGATCCCTTAAAGACTGCTGATGCTGAGTGCCAGGCTCCACCTCCATACTGACACAATCTTCCTCCTCCTCCTCCTCCTCCTCCTCGTCCTCTTCCTGTGTGATCGGCGGGCACGCAGGAACACTGTCTGGATAAAGGGGGCCTTGAGAGCTAAGGAAGTCCTCCTCTTCCTGCCTCTGTTCTGCCTCAAGTGCCCTGTCCATTATCCCACGCAGCGTGTGCTCCAACAGGTGGACAAGGGGGACAGTGTCACTGATGCATGCACTGTCAGTGCTCACCATCCTCGTGGCCTCCTCGAATGGTGACAGGACAGTGCATGCATCCCTGATCATGGCCCACTGGCGTGGGGAAAAAAAACCAAGGTCCCCTGACCCTGTCCTGGTGCCATAGTCGCACAGGTACTCATTGATGGCCCTCTGCTGCGTGTGCAGCCGCTGCAGCATGGCCAACGTCGAGTTCCACCTGGTGGGCATGTCACAGATTAGGCGGTTCTTGGGCAGGTTAAACTCCTTTTGGAGGTCCGTCAGCCGAGCACTGGCATTATATGACCGGCGGAAATGCACACAGACTTTCCTGGCCTGCCTCAGGACATCCTGTAAGCCCGGGTACCTGCCCAAGAACCGCTGCACCACCAAGTTAAGGACGTGAGCCAAACAGGGCACATGGGTCAGTTGTCCCTGTCGGAGGGCAGAGAGGAGGTTGGTGCCATTGTCGCAAACCACCATTCCTGCCTTAAGTTGGCGTGGCGTCAACCACCTCTGAACCTGCCCCTGCAGAGCTGACAGAACCTCTGCCCCAGTGTGGCTCCTGTCCCCCAAGCACACCAGCTCAAGCACCGCATGGCATCTTTTGGCCTGCGTACTTGCGTAGCCCCTTGAACGCCTACGGAGCACCGCTGGTTCCGAGGAAGAGGCCATGGAGGAAGAAGAAGAGGAGGGGGTGGAGGAGAGAGGTGTGTCACAATCAGCATTTTGGAGGCGTGGTGGCGGAACAACCTCCAACACTACTGCACCTTGTCCTGCATCCTTCCCAGCTGCCAGCAGAGTCACCCAATGCGCCGTGAAACTTAAGTAACGTCCCTGTCCATGCCTGCTGGACCATGAGTCAGCGGTAATATGCACCTTACCGCTGACCGCCCTGTCCAGCGAGGCATGGACATTGCCTTCCACATGCCGGTAGAGAGCCGGAATCGCCTTCCGTGAGAAAAAGTGGCGTTTGGGTACCTGCCACTGAGGAACCGCACATTCCACAAACTCACGGAAGGGGGCAGAGTCTACCAACTGAAAAGGCAGCAGTTGAAGTGCTAGCAATTTTGCCAAGCTAGCATTCAACCGCTGGGCATGTGGATGGCTGGGAGCAAACTTCTTTCGGCGGTGCAGCAGCTGGGGCAGGGAAATTTGCCTGGTACAATCTGACGTCGGTGTACCAAAAGCAGATTGCCCATAAGTACTTGGCTGTGACACACCTAATTCTACACCTTCATTCCTCTCACTGCAGGTCGCAGAGAGGACTGAAGGTCTAGTGGGGTTGGAAATCTCAGCTGATGAGGAGCAAGGAGAGATCGTCTTTGTTCTTTGGTGTGGGTCTTTTAGATACGCTTGCCAACGAACTGCATGGCAGGTCAACATATGTCTGGTCAAGCATGTGGTACCCAAGCGGGAGATGTTTTGGCCACGCGAGATACGCTTGAGACATATATTGCAAATAGCAGCGGTGCGATCTGATGCACTCGTCTCAAAAAAGGCCCACACCAAAGAACTTTTTGAATAACGCGCAGAGACTGCAGCGCCCTGCACATGTGGAGCTTTGGGGTGTGATGCAGTCAATGTGCTGCCCTTAGGCTGGCCCCTGGAGGGCATCCTGCCTAGTTGGTGATGTGCCACCTCCTCCTCCTCCTCCTCCTCCTCCTCCTCCTCCTCCTCTCTCCTATCAGGCACCCACGTTGAGTCAGTGACCTCATCATCCCCTCCCTCCTCATCACTGGAGCAAACCTGGCAGTATGCTGCAGCAGGGGGAGCATGACTGCCAGATTGCTGTCCTTCTTGGGCACCCCCTCTGTCCGTGCTCATGTTACTGCCTTCATTGAGCTCAGTATCATCATCAGAGCCTTCCAAACGCTGGGCATCCTCCTGGAGCATGTACCCAACACTGTGGTCAAACAGTTCGAGGGAATCCTCAGGAGGACATGGTGGGGCTAGGGAAGGAGTCACTGATGACATTGAGCTGAGGGAAGAGGCCGCTGCTTTGCCAGACAAAGCACCCTGGGCATGGGTGAGAGAGGATGAGGAGGATGAGGACGGCTTGGTCATCCACTCGACCAAGTCTTCCGCATGTTGCGGCTCAACACGGCCAGCTGCCGAAAAAAAGGCCAAGCGTGTCCCATGGCCACGTGCTGATGAGGATGCACCGTCTCCACGACCAGCACTAGACACAGAGCCTGCTTGCCCTCTCTTATTGGCTTGTGACTGTCTGCCTCTCCTTCTTGGCCTTCCAGACATACTAATGGCCTGTAGCTGCACTAAGCTGGGATAGAACACCTGTAATTTTCTTCAGGTAGCTTTATATACTGTAACCAGACAAGCCTGCCTGTCAGTAGGAAGATAACAGGAACGGATCTAGCTGAACACTGTGAGCAGGACGTACTGCACTAAATGTATATAGCAGGAACGGATCTAGCTGAACACTGTGAGCAGCACGCACTGCACTGAATGTAAATAGCAGGAACGGATCTAGCTGAACACTGTGAGCAGGACGCACTGTACTGAATGTAAATAGCAGGAACGGATCTAGCTGAACACTGTGAGCAGGACACACTGCACTGAATGTAAATAACAGGAACGGATCTAGCTGAACACTGTGAGCAGGACACACTGTACTAAATGTAAATAGTCTAGCTGCCTGACCGTGGTACTAATAGGATCAAAAAGAACACCTGTAATTTTCTTTAGGTAGCTTTATATACTGTAACCAGACAAGCCTGCCTGTCAGTAGAAAGATAACAGGAACGGATCTAGCTGAACACTGTGAGCAGGACGCACTGCACTGAATGTAAATAGCAGGAACGGATCTAGCTGAACACTGTGAGCAGCACGCACTGCACTGAATGTAAATAGCAGGAACGGATCTAGCTGAACACTGTGAGCAGGACGCACTGCACTGAATGTAAATAGCAGGAACGGATCTAGCTGAACACTGTGAGCAGGACGCACTGCACTGAATGTAAATAACAGGAACGGATCTAGCTGAACACTGTGAGCAGGACACACTGTACTAAATGTAAATAGTCTAGCTGCCTGACCGTGGTACTAATAGGATCAAAAAGAACACCTGTAATTTTCTTCAGGTAGCTTTATATACTGTAACCAGACAAGCCTGCCTGTCAGTAGGAAGATAACAGGAACGGATCTAGCTGAACACTGTGAGCAGGACGCACTGCACTGAATGTAAATAGCAGGAACGGATCTAGCTGAACACTGTGAGCAGCACGCACTGCACTGAATGTAAATAGCAGGAACGGATCTAGCTGAACACTGTGAGCAGGACGCACTGCACTGAATGTAAATAGCAGGAACGGATCTAGCTGAACACTGTGAGCAGGACGCACTGCACTGAATGTAAATAACAGGAACGGATCTAGCTGAACACTGTGAGCAGGACACACTGTACTAAATGTAAATAGTCTAGCTGCCTGACCGTGGTACTAATAGGATCAAAAAGAACACCTGTAATTTTCTTCAGGTAGCTTTATATACTGTAACCAGACAAGCCTGCCTGTCAGTAGGAAGATAACAGGAACGGATCTAGCTGAACACTGTGAGCAGGACGTACTGCACTAAATGTATATAGCAGGAACGGATCTAGCTGAACACTGTGAGCAGCACGCACTGTACTGAATGTAAATAGCAGGAACGGATCTAGCTGAACACTGTGAGCAGGACACACTGCACTGAATGTAAATAACAGGAACGGATCTAGCTGAACACTGTGAGCAGGACACACTGTACTAAATGTAAATAGTCTAGCTGCCTGACCGTGGTACTAATAGGATCAAAAAGAACACCTGTAATTTTCTTCAGGTAGCTTTATATACTGTAACCAGACAAGCCTGCCTGTCAGTAGGAAGATAACAGGAACGGATCTAGCTGAACACTGTGAGCAGGACGCACTGCACTGAATGTAAATAGCAGGAACGGATCTAGCTGAACACTGTGAGCAGCACGCACTGCACTGAATGTAAATAGCAGGAACGGATCTAGCTGAACACTGTGAGCAGGACGCACTGCACTGAATGTAAATAGCAGGAACGGATCTAGCTGAACACTGTGAGCAGGACGCACTGCACTGAATGTAAATAGCAGGAACGGATCTAGCTGAACACTGTGAGCAGCACGCACTGCACTGAATGTAAATAGCAGGAACGGATCTAGCTGAACACTGTGAGCAGCACGCACTGCACTGAATGTAAATAGCAGGAACGGATCTAGCTGAACACTGTGAGCAGGAAGCACTGTACTGAATGTAAATAGCAGGAACGGATCTAGCTGAACACTGTGAGCAGGACACACTGCACTGAATGTAAATAGTCTAGATAGAAGATAACAGGAACGGATCTAGCTAAACTGAATACAGTGTATATATATATATGCAACACCTGGGATGCATATATATACACAATACACTGTAAGTGCAGCTAACTGACTGACTGTTCTGCCTAATCTATCTAACTCAAATCAAACACTGTCTCTCTGTCTATCTCTTTCAACGCCGGAACACACACTACACAGGGCCGCCGTGCAGGCGGCCTTATATAGTGTGGGGCGTGTACTAAATCCCCTGAGCCATAATTGGCCAAAGCCTCCTTGGCTTTGGCCAATTACGGCTCTCTGTTCAGGCGGCGCTGTGATTGGCCAAGCATGCGGGTCATAGTGCATGCTTGGCCAATCATCAGCCAGCAATGCACTGCGATGCCGCAGTGAATTATGGGCCGTGACGCGCCACACGAATTTGGCGCGAACGGCCCATATCGTTCGCAATTCGACGGACGGTCGAACAGCCGATGTTCGAGTCGAACATGGGTTCGACTCGAACACGAAGCTCATCCCTAGTCCCCACTGTGTATCCACATCTGGGGCATCCACTCCTTCAACCAGAAGCCTGGCGAAGTCCTGGCCATGCCAAGACTCCAGGGAGGAAATGGAAGATGACCCTAATATGGAGGTGAGTACACAGTAGAACCCCCATGGCTTCACAGTACCCCACTCTGATCCGATCAGTGCATTTCCTACAATTTGACAGCCTGTAACAGATACTGTGCTTAAAGAAAAGATTCTTTCACTTAAGGCATCACTCCGCGCTGATATAATGGCACACTTGCAGCAAATTAAAGGGGAA
Organism: Lithobates clamitans; assembly: GCA_037952925.1. Classification (NCBI taxonomy): domain Eukaryota; kingdom Metazoa; phylum Chordata; class Amphibia; order Anura; family Ranidae; genus Lithobates; species Lithobates clamitans. The sequence continues at coordinate 1,240,274 of JBBGZY010000791.1, forward strand.
GTACAGGAGTCGGAAGACAGGGTGTCCCATGTGGAAGGCAAGATTGAGGAATATACTGCATCATACAACACCATGGTTGATGCCCATGCAGAACATAGTGAGGACATTTTCTTACTTAAATTCAAGGTGGTGGATCTGGAGGGCAGGTTGACGAATAATAATGAAAAAATCATGGGCATTCCTGAATCCATCCTCTATAGCTAGCTGCAAAAGTACATCCAGGACCTCTTCTCCTCCCTGCTCCCACCACTAGCTCCTGCAGAACTTATAATCAATAGAATTTAAAGGATCAACAAGCCCGCCTATCTTCCATCTAACATCCCTGGAGATGTACTTCTCAGGGCAACCTTCTGTCACTCGGAAAATCTTCCTGAGCAGTTTTCCCAAATCCAGCTGCTTCCAGACCTTTTACAACATACGCTTCAGAGATGCAGGAACCTTGCCACAGTGACAAAAACTTTGAGGAATCACAAAATAATGCAACCCTGGAAATACCTTGCCACACTCAATATTGTCCACAATGGCACTGCCACTACAGAGTATACTCTGAAAGAAGGCCTGCAAGCTCATCTTCAGTGGGGCATAATTCCTAAAGGTAGTCCAACCCAGCAGGGCAGCACCAGCCCTAATTCTCTGCCTATTGTATGGCAAGTGGTCTCACATAAGCATTCCTCCAAGAAGAAATCGCAAGGAGATCTCCACAAACCTTGACTCAATACTTTCTAGCCCCTTCGGGGGTGGGGTGGAAAGAAGGATTTTCTTCCTCATCCCCCAGCAGATTTTAGCAGTGTACACTGCTCAAGAGTTCATCAACGGACTCACCTTTTTTAGTTCTACTTTGCACCATTGTGCGTTGTCTTTATAATTCTTCTCACCATTGCCTTGCCAGTCACTCCTGTGGATTTTCTACAACATGGATGAATGTTTACAACAGCTTCGACTGATCTCATCCCAGTTCCTGTGCAGTCATTTTACATACAGCCATCTTTATAGTCCGAGCCTATTCCAAGGTCCTTTTTCCCTGTTTTACTCAAGTGTCCTAAGCTCGCAGGTTGGAGTTTCACTCCTGGTCTGCTTCATTGTTGTTCTTTTGTGCTCATTATGTCTTTTAAATTGGTATCTTTGAATGTAAAAGGTCTCAACCACCCAGCCAAACATTTCTCTATGTGGAAGGAAGCAACTCATCTGCAGGCAGGCATCGGCTGAATGGAAACAGCCATTACTCTTAATTTGACATCCATTTGGGGACATGTCCCTGAACTCACACTGTTTACATTTGTTTCTGTTCACTCGCACCCACATGTCAGATCGGGTAGCAGTGTCCGTGCAGCCGCTGCATCCCAATTAACATGAATGGGGCTGTTTAAGGTATTAGCTGGAGTCTTGAGAACAGACGCGCGACATCCCATCAGTAGTTTATAATTTTACGAAAATGTAAGAGGGGGATTTTTCAAGAACCATATACACAGACCAAAATTATCTTCTATAAAACCATACAAATTTTATTTTTATCAAAAATTAAGAGTACACTTTTTAAATTTTTTATAGTAATAAAATGTATATGTTTTTTATATACGATCATTTTGGTCTGTGTATATGGTTGTTTTGCACCTGAAAAATCCCCTCTCACATTTTCTTAAAATTATGAATGGGGCAGCCTGCACGGGGATGCATGGAACACCTGTACATCTGCATGCTTTTTTTTGCATGTAACACAGCCTTCACAGTTTAGTACGTTTCATGTGAACGAGGGCCCTAGTAGGAATTTAACAGGTGTTGGTGTTGTGTATGTTGTGTTAATGTGTGCTGATAAAGATTTTAGTGTAACAGTGGTTTCATAAACATTTGCACTATTGTCAACTATTACCAGAATTGTATGGGGGCCAGTGTGTCCCCCAGTACAATCTCCCTAGGTCAGTCTGACTTGGGGGGATTGTACTGAGGGAGAATTATATTGGGAGTGATTATACTGGGGACAGACTGACCTGAGGGGGGACTATATTGGGTGACAGATTGACCGGGGTGGGAGGATTATACTGGGGGACAGACTGACCAGGGGGATTATGCCCCTGGAAGACATCATCTGTGACGAAACGGCGTAGGGAGGAGTGGCGTGCTGACGTCACCACATACCGTGCTAGTCCCGGAAGCTACGGGCAGCATACGAGAGCCGTCCGGCTCGTTTTTTATTCCATCGCTTTTTACTTCCTGCATAACTGTAAGTGCATTACTGTTTTTTACAAATAAATTATTTTAAACGTTTTACGCTATGGAAGTCTTTATGTCCTTTCATGGGGAATGAGCATATATCTGCCACATGAGAAGATACCTTACATGGAGAGTCTGAGGAGCCCTTTAAGCTTTGAAAGACCCGAGGCTGGGGTTAAGAGCCACAGGCACGCATGATCTCCTTAAATAAGAGATCCAAGGAGCTGGTAAGCTGATGGGTACTGATGAGGCTGCACTGATATACGGCACTGATAAGCGGGACTGATGAGGAGGCATTGATGGGCATTGATAGGCAACACTGAGGGTCACTTACAGGCAGCACTGATGGGCACTAATTGGCACCCCCGGGGAGTGCAGGGGCAGGGTTCTGGCAGGACATCTAGACGCCCTCCCAGAACCAGCTGACTGCGCTGTAGCCATCATTCGACTATAGCGCGGTTGGCAAGTGATTAACCATGCCCCCTAAGCCCCTTCTGCTGTTAAAACAATTTGGCCACACCCACTGTTCATCGTGCCCCATTACTCTTCTACTTCATGTGCTCAAAGGTGCTCCAGGTCTTTCACAATTCTATCAGCACCCCTGGCTTATTGAAAACCATGCCCACCCTTTACTATGGTGCACTAAGCAAAGGGCATTTTTTTTTATATAAAAGCAATGGGGGCCAACTTGCCAATCTTGCACACCGGCCCACTGACTTCATAAAATACCCCTGATTACACTGTAGGACATGGATGGAGGAGGCTTGTCTGTGGTCCATGTACATGATCTGTGGATGATCTTCTATCCCTGCCCTTGTGTTTTCTCCTCTCATTCCCTGCTTGACCTGACCACACACATTACAATCACATGTTTCTGTACACTCTCCTAGTCACATTGGTCCATCTGAGACCAGTGTGACTGTATATACCATACCCGGCCAATGCCCCTGGAAGCTGAATATCAGTGTATATAAGCAGATAAGTAGATGTGGATACTCCAGTGATTTCCAGTTGCTTCTGGGTCACATACCAATCAGCCACCAATTTGTAGGTGGGGCTTTGTGTGGGTGTGGCTTGAGTGTGGGTGGGGACACAGGGGGCCCCATGATCTCCTGTTGCCCGGGGGCCCCTTGAGTTGTCAGTCCGCCCCTGGATGTAGGCGGATGTAAACAGGCACATGACTGTTTACACCAGGGGTCTCAAACTGGTGGCCCTCCAGCTGTTGAGGAACTACAAGTCCCATCATGCCTCTGCCTGTAAGAGCCATGCTTGTAACTGTCAGCCTTGCAATGCCTTATGGGACTTGTAGTTTCACAACAGCTGGAGGGCCGCCCGTTTGAGACCCCTGGTTTACACCAAAGCCAAACAGGGCAGTTAAACGTGTAAAAAAAAGTAAATAAATAAATTCTAAGGGTGTAAACAGTGTCTTTAGGAAATAAACAAACATCACTAGCAATGTGCCTAATAATATATAAAGTTAAATGGTTAAACAATCCTCTACAAAAAGGGGGTTAACATTTAACAATCCAAACAAAATTATTTATACAATAGGTGTAAGTTATGTATCCAGTGAAAAAAGTCCAACAAAGAAATGGTAAATGTAGCAAAAAAAGGTGAAGCGAATGTCCTTGCTCGGATATAATCGTGCTGTATATTCCACAGTGAAAGAAACAACAGAGGTTGGTACTCCCAGCCGATTCATAAACAGGTGAAACTCCTACTTACCAAATGGAGTTGACCCTCATTACCATATAGCAAGAGAGGTCAAAAGCACTTTGTGGTCTCAAAGACCCACAGAAACAGTGTTGTGGAAAATTTTATGTTAATGTATTGTCATAAGAGTCTCCCAGTGTCTGTCCTCTCGCAGCCCGCTCTGAAGAGCTGACTGGGGCAGACTGATGCTGGTTGAGACCTGTTAGGTAGTGAAAAACTTCCTGGTGTTTGGAGAGAGGTGTTTGCGGAGAGAGGACATGTCCGCCAGCAAAGGGCCCCTGTACAATGCACAGAACGATCGTCTGGTGGGGGTGTGTTCGCTCTGCAAAGACATTATCGGTTTAGCTGTGGTTTGCTCTCGTCACCCCTGGTATGCCTGATCAACATGTTTGGGGTGCCATGACGTTCACCTGCAGATAATCACCCATGCACGGGGAACTCTAGTCATCGTCATTTGGTTGTATGTATGTATTGTGTTGTGTTGTTAAATCCTTATATGGTCAGTCATATCCTGTGAGGTCATATCCTGTGAGGTCATATCCTGTGAAGGAAGCGATTGGCTGTTGGGGCCAGGGCCTGTTTGTGATTGCTTTTTGTTGTCTTGGAATAAAAGAGGCAGACTGAGGGCTGTGGGATTCAGTCTTGCTGGGATGAGAATGTAAGAAGCATGTGTTGTGTCTATTTGTGAGGATGGGGCACACACCAGAGGACGGCAGAAGGAAAGACATATGATCAAAAGGTGAGATGCATTTACATCATTAGGCGAAATTGTTATTATTATGAGAAACAGGAGATTTGGCTGTGTGCTTTGTGTACAACCAAATTTCCATGACAAAATGGTGGGCCAGGTACTTTATGTAGCAGACAGAGCCCCTCCACATCAGCAAGAAAAGGGGGGAAAAATGATCCCAGTCCAGGACATCTCTTTCTGTTGTGCTGGGGAGCCTCTGCTCTGCAAAAGAGCTAATTTTTCGTCTTTTGAAATAATGCTGGAAGTTTGATTGTATGTCTGGTGTGTGCCTGTGTGTGTGTGTGATTTGTATCTCGAATGTATGTGTAAGTAACTGTATGTTGTGTAGTTGTGTAATAAGTATATGAGAAATAGAAATGTATGATCATTCGCAGCATGCAATGTGTGTGTGTGTTCTGAGCAGTTTTGTAAGTAGCTGAATCTGTTTGTAAAGATGCCATGAGTTTTACCAGGGAAGGGGGGGCCAAGCAATGGTGAAAGTTGGCTACTCCCTGTTGACAATAGAAAGGTTTTGTTTTGAGATGAAAAGAACAGGGAAGCATTAATTGTCTGTATTTCTCGTCTTGTTCCTGTGAAAGCTGATGTGAACTGAGTTTGAGGAGAGGGTATGTGGCAGCCGTGTGCTTGTGTTTTTTAATGTGGTCTTTTTGTCATCGGCCATCTTGTTGTGGTCCAGATTTCATCTACCATGTGTTCCTAAGTTGTGCTTTTTCGTAACTTTAACACTTTAGTATCTCAAATGTGTAATTTTGTGGGGAGAAATTTTTGGTTTTGGCAGATAAATGTTTTTTGTCTGCTATTTCCTTTTGTTCTTTTGATGTTGTCTACCATGTGACTGCGGTCGGCCATTTTCTATTCCTTTGTGTGTGAACTTTGAAATGTTTATCCATCTTTGTATTGGATTTGGCGGGAAAATGCGCCATTTTGTTGGGGTCTGGCTTCTGTTGTGGTCACCATGTGCATCGGCGGCCATTTTGAAGACCTGTGGACCGTCTTACAGGGGAAGCTGCTCCAAGTTCCTTTGTGTGTGTGTGTGTGTGTAGCCATGCAGTCTGGGCCGCCACCTTCTCTCTCCTTTTAAATGAATTCTATTTTTGTACTGTTTACATACTTTTCAAGGAAACTATTGCGTTTTCTGTATTGAATATTGGTTTTAAGTTGAAATGCCTGTCGCATATCCAAGTGCCCATGCATTGTTGGGACATCACAATAGGAGCTGTTTACACCCGGGGGGAGGGTTTCAGGTTTCTAGGCAATAGCACGGGGGGAGTTCTAACTCTCAGAGTCAAATATTATGTTGTATTTGCGACAAGAGTGTATTGTTTAAGATGTTTTATTTCATGTTTTATGTAACTTTGGCGTTTTGGATATATTACATAATTGCATGGTTGGTGGGGTTGGGTGGGGACACCAGTCCATCCAGTTCGGCCTAAGTGAGTGTAAGTGTGTGTCTGATGTTGTCCCTGTGCATTGTGTCTCATTGAGATGCTCATATTTGTTTAAAGGTACCCATATAGCACCATCGGTTTGCGCAGGGCTCCACACGTGCATCGCATGCTCACGTCGGTCCTTGCCCTCGGGGAGCCCGCAGTCTGGGGTCCCCGGTTTGCATTCATGTACTAGGGCCAAATTTGGACGGAGGCCAATTGGCCTGCCAGCATGTCTTTGGAGTGTGGGAGGAAACCGGAGTGCCCGGAGGACACCCACGCAGGCGCAGGGAGGACATGTAGAGACCGGGCGGGTGGTGTCATGGTTGGAATTCAAGCCAGCTGCCCTTTTTGCTGCTTTGTAGGGAGATATCCTGCTTTGTCTTGTCATTTGTTAATGTCGGACATTTTTCTGTAGTCCGGGTTTCATTCACCATTTTGAGGTGGACCGATTTTCGATTGCTGCAACTGCCTTTTTGTTTCTGCTGATTTTAGTCTCGAGCGAAATATCTCTGGTTTTGTACTGAATTCCATTTCCAGTAGAATCATTTAGATTTTTTATTAAGAAATCTCAATTTTGGCGGGATCAACAACTAAATTTCATGTGTTAATGGCGCCATTTTGTTTGTGGCTTGCAGTGGAAAGGAAAGACTTTGGTTGAACTCCTTCAGCCGTCTTTTTGCAGGAGTTTCAGTTTTTGGCTTTTGTTGCACTGTTGTGTGGTATTTCGGTCTCAAAACTTGTGGTTTGACTTCCCAGGGGATATGTGAGTCAAGGGGGATTCCCTCCCATTTGCAATATGGAGTTTATTCCACCCACCCCTTGGACAAAAGTTTTTATTTGTTGATGTTTAGCCATAGATTTTTCTAATGTCTTGATAGACAAAATATGAAGCTATTCAAGGCTTCCCCTCCCCCTTCCTCTTCCTACTCAGGTGTGCAACAGGAAGTTGGTGGGAGGGGCTTGGGGTCTTTTGACTTGTTTGGAAGGACGAAATTATTTTTATTTTTGAATTAAATTAAGGTTTATACGGTAATACAATTTTGGGTAGAGAGCAAACAGGAGGCATCCAAGTTATTGTTGTAATATCGAGGTACAGAGAGAAGCCGCAGTGTTTTGTAAAAGAAGCAGGCAAAAGTGCTCTGTGTAGATTCGTCTGGCGACGCAGTGTACGGTCGTGCAGCGCAATGCGCTTGTGTATGCATACACTGTGATGGGTAGAGACATAATTCGGGGGTTGATCTGTGGTTGTTGGCGAATCATTTGGCATAGTTAATAGTTTGGTTGTTAAAAGAGTGGTACTCTGTAGTTCTGTGCCAAAAGTGTTGGGACAACAAGCCATAGAGTTGATGCCTCGTTTTAGTGTTTCTAGTTGAGTGACTAATAGTGGTTGTAGTCCGTCAATCCACCGTGTAAGAAGACACTGGGCGGTGGTCTCCGTAATTGGTACAAGGGTTTCCCTGGACGCAGGGATAAGAAGATAAGCCGATTCGAATCACCATGGGCAATGGCAGTCCGTGCAAGGGAAGGAATGCGAGGCTTTCCACAGTCAGATGGATGCACAAGAGCATGGAGTCTATTTCTGAGGAAAAGGCCATTAAACCCCAGAAAGATTGACATAGGTGGTCCAAGTATACTATTTTGGGTATCCCTCTGGAGTTGATGTAGCGCGACTGCGGCTTCAGAAATCTGTAATGTTGAGTGAGTTGATGGATGCGTAGTACACGTTTGTGTGATTAAAAATACACAGGCCTGTTTTTGAACTTTGTGTGGCTGGTCCATGCAAAGATTTCGAAATGCTCTCTTGCCTTTCAAATTGTATTCTTTTTCTATCGCTAAAAGAGTGAAGGCAGCATTCCATCTGGTCGTTTTTATTTTTTTTTCATTTTCGTTTTTGGGAACTATGAAATATCTCCCCCACATTTGTATCTAAATGTTTGTCTTTGTTTCATTGTTTGTATGTGGTAACAAGATGTTTGAACCTACCTCGACAGCCCTCTTGCATGTCGCGGCTGTTGTATTTTAGAAAAAAAAACAAAAAACGTGAAAGTAAGATTTAGTGCCGGTTCACACTGGTGCGATGCAATAACACTGCGAATCCACTGCGTGTTCCCGCATCGCATGTCAGTTCACACTGTCATATGCGAATCGCTGGGGAGTGTCAATACATTGTTAACGACACCCCCAGTTCAGCTCGCATATCGCACTGCGAACTGACAGTTCAGACATGAATCGGATCGCATATGTGTGAACACACATGCGATCTGATTCTGGTCCGAACATAAAAAAGGGTCCTGTGCGTGTTTACACCTAATGCGGTGCGATATCAGCCATACTATCTCTATGGCTGATATCGCACCACACAGACATTGCATGTAATGTGAACGGCAGTGCACTGCGAATTACATGCGATGTCTGTGCGATGTTTGGCATCGCACCAGTGTGAACCGGTGTTCTGCCGAGAAAGTTCCGCTCGGCGGATTAGTTCCCCCCTCTACTGCGCATGCGCAGTAGAATCCGGCGGAAATAGCCGAAGTGGAACAGCTGAAAATCAGCTGTACACGGCGCCTGTAAGAGGGCCCCTCGCGCTCGCCACGCTTCGGGCACGGCCTCGCTGCGCTCGGCACTTTTAGATTCCCTTCTAGGTCCACTTGGATAGTGGGGAAGGAACCTGGACCCAGAGCGCAGGCGCCGTGTACAGCTGATTGAAGCGTTTGAGCTTCGGCTATCTCCGGCGGCCGACAGTAGTACGTACTGCGCAGGCGCTGCGCCTGCGCAGTACAGGGGGGGAACCTATCCGCCGAAGGAACTTATTCGGCAAGACACCAGCACTAACAGAGGGTTTAGTTATTATCGGTTTTGTGGAATGTCAGTGACAATTTACCGATGTACACGAATGTTGTATTGTTTACCATTCTTTGAAGGATAAAGTTAATAACTTATGTTTATAAGTATCTTTTCAGGTCCAAAGAGTTTCTGGAAGTGTGTGTACAGGTGTATAAGAAGGTAAAAGTATCATAGGCTATTTCACTGTTTTATTCTGCACCATTCTAAACCCTGCATGTCTTCCTCCAGTTTGTAATGAGGAGGGAAGAAAAGGGGGGATGAGAGTGGTGAGAATGACACATTTTCAAACCAACAATACTAACTGCTCTAATTCTAACCAAGTTTGTGCCAAGACTGTCTTTCTTTGATAGAATTTGAATCAGCAAGCAGCAGTCTGGTGAAGTAGGCTCCCATTCCAGATGCTAAGAACCTTTTTGTCACTGGTTCCAGGTGTTACACCCCAGATGGTAAGCCACGCACAGGTTATGCAGTGACCACAGTCCCGATGTCTGGGTTTTTGTCATATGAGGTTTGTTTGGAGGTCAACTAAAAACAGAATTGTACTTTCCTAATTAGCTGTCACCTACATTCTTAGCTGATGGGGTGGGTGCGATCACTGTAACATGATTTTCAAAAAGTCCACCATCCTGGACCCTGACACAATAACCAGTTTACATTCTTTCCAACCAGGTGACTGGGTCATTGTAAAGAAGCTTGAGGGATGAGACCACGCCAGCCACTGCAAGAAGCCGATCAACCACAAAGAGTAGAGGAGTATCTTCGTTAATTTATATTTTTTGTTTAATAAATTTTGGCAATGGTAATGATGAAAAGCATCCCAACTAGCTAAGAAAGAGAATAGGACACATGGTCGGGTATTAGTGCCCCAGCGATGACGGCGGTACATGCTATATGTGACGTTCATATTGGTGTGAGGAGTTTTGACAGACTAGTAAAATCCAAACAGACACCTGTCAATAGAACTTAACAGAACATTTCTAGAGGGTAAAATGAATTATAATTTTAACAATAGCTCTGGTCCTTGCCAGCTTTGGTATCGGGATAACTAGGTAGCCCACAAGTGTGCTTCAACTGTAGTTTGGTATTTTTGCGGATCTACAGCTTATAAGGTTATTTCCCATAAGGCAAGAGGTTCATGTGTGCTGGTGAAACTCGTCCCAGCATCTTATGTCACGGCCGATCGTGAGGATCTGATGACACGAGAGAAGGTAAGAATCGCAGGGACAGCTGGAAGGGAATTGCTTGTACACAGTGGGGGCTTGAGCTTATGAAACACTTGCATGTAACTGTTGAAGGTACAAGGAAGTTCCCACAGTCCAAGGGTTTCTGGGAATTCATAAGTAAAGATTGTTATATCTGGATCGGGGATAGTAGTGACAAAGTTCAGGCCCACATGGATAAGGTTTAGATCCCTACAAGGCAAAGCCAGAGCTATAGCTAGCGAAGGAGGGACTGTTGTGGAAAATTTTGTGTTAATGTATTGTCATAAGAGTCTCCCAGTGTCTGTCCTCTCGCAGCCCGCTCTGAAGAGCTGACTGGGGCAGACTGACGCTGGTTGAGACCTGTTAGGTAGCGGAAAACTTCCTGGTGTTTGGAGAGAGGTGTTTGCGGAGAGAGGACATATCCGCCAGCAAAGGGCTCCTGTGCAATGTAGCACTTACTCTCGGTGGAGCTGCTTGTTTAAAGCGGGCTGTTACCTTAACTCTCGATACCTCTGTTTCACTGGCACCGGGTCTAGGGTTCTGTTGAGTTTACCTCTGGACGATATAAGCACCAAACACTTGAGTAGGTTTTCCAATGCTTTAATGAACAAATAAAGGAAGTAGCAGGAAAGAGGCAGAAGGAAAGCTGCAGGGAAGCTCAAATACCTTTCCTTATTATTCTTTAGAACATTCTCTGGAGTTGAACACTTGTAGTTGAATGCGTTCCCTTGTGGGATTCAATCTTTGCCCGCCTGGATAGGCCTCTCTCACTTGCCTAGCAGCCAGTACGCAGCACAAACAAAAGTCTCTGCCACAGACTTGTTTGAAATAAAAACCGTACGATCCTCTGCCACAGGATGTATTGGTTTGCGATGAATGTCTAACACAGTACTTGAATCTTTAAGCCAACCTGGCAGTACTATGCAGTAAGATTTTTTCAGGATACATCCTCCAACCGAGTCAACAGGCCCCTCTCCAGACCAGCACTCTGCATGATCCTTCCATGACGGGTCCTCCCCTAGGATCTTCTCGGTTGTCCAGCTTCTTTACTCGGGATAGACAGCTCAGGACCATTCCTCTGCTGCTGTGGTAGGCCCCAGACAGGCTTCTGGGCCCACCCACACGCCGCGTTCCGGAGGACCACGAGGTGGTACTCCTAACACATACCTGTTGGCCAGGAGGGCCAGCAGGTGGCTGAAAACGAACCCCTAAACATGGCGTCTGCCCCATAAATACCCTCTCCCAGAATGCAACTCGGAGGACCACCTCCACCGAGTTATCTCCGGGACAGAGGAGCACTCATACGCTTCAACACGTTGCTTTTCCAACACCAGCCGGTGGTGACAACGACACTCACCAGCATAGTGTGGAACTACACGCAGCTCAGCCAAGCTGGAACAGAGGCAAATCTAACTTCCTCTAACAAGTAACCCCCGAGATTTAAATCTACCAGTGCTACACACAGAACGATCGTCTGTTGGGGGTGTGTTCGCTCTGCAAAGACATTATCGGTTTAGCGGTGGTTTGCTCTTGTCACCCCTGGTATGCCTGATCAACATGTTTGGGGTGCCATGACGTACACCTGCAGATAATCTCCCATGCACGAGGAACTCTAGTCATCATCATTTGGTTGTATGTATGTATTGTGTTGTGTTGTTAAATCCTTATATGGTCAGTCATATCCTGTGAGGTCATATCCTGTGAGGTCATATCCTGTGAAGGAAGTGATTGGCTGTTGGGGCCAGGGCTTCCTATTTGTGGTTGCTTTTTGTTGTCTTGGAATAAAAGAGGCAGACTGAGGGCTGTGGGATTCAGTCTTGCTGGGATGAGAATGTAAGAAGCATGTGTTGTGTCTATTTGTGATGATGGGGCACACACCAGAGGGCGGCAGAAGGAAAGACATATGATCAAAAGGTGAGATGCATTTATATCATTAGACAAAATTGTTATTATTATGAGAAACAGGAGATTTGGCTGTGTGCTCTGTGTACAACCAAATTTCCATGACAACAGGAACCGGCCGCCGATGGTAACTGATGATCCGTGGTCCCAAGGAACAGCCCAGAGAGGAATCCTCAGCTCCCCTACACTCTGCGAGGTCCAACCTCTGATGACGTCATTTACTATGACGAAACATGTCAAGCTAGGATACACGGTGTGTTGGAGGAAGCTTTAGATGCTTTACAGCAAGTTTTAGGTGCTATACAGTGTAGTAATATGACTGAAAAGAACTGACTCCATTTTGTGTGGCCATAAAGTCATATGGATTCATATATCTTAACTTCTATCAGACTCAAGTTAAGTCAACTAGTTGAAGTCAACTAGTTCTGTTTTTCAGTTTTATGACAGGTTTTCTATAAAGTATACATATAAGAAAATATAGCTTGTGTAAGCAGTTTTATTCTGTACCATATAAATAAAGAATTGTGGCTCAATATGTCTGGGCCCCTTTCCTGTCTAATGAGACATGAAACGGGGAAGCAGGACCCATGACTATGAGTCATGAAAGCAGATGGCATAGTTAATGATATGTAATGATATGTAATGATGTGAAATGTACACCTCTGTATTAATCACTTCCATGTTCCATGCAATGATTGGTTGATAATAACGTATATAAATTGTATACCCACCCAGAATTAAATCAGATAGCTTTGAACATTTAAACTTTGCAGTCATCTCCTTTGTGTTCATCAAGAAGCTGTCTCCTCAGTACTGAGAGGGTCTTGTGAGTGTGGTAATTGCCGTGATTATACCTAGCTGGTCTTGTCAGGTATATAGAAATACCGTTTGATTCCACTTCATACAGTAAGCCTATCGCTGTTTGGAGAATTTGTGAGGATTTTTAATGTCCCATCAGTGATTATAGCAAGCTGTTGTTACTATTATTTTTGCTGAGAACTGTTTTTAAACACTTTTAAAGTTTTTCAATAAACCATGCTGGTTTACATTATGTGGAGCCCGTTTTTTCTTTTATTTTTAAATGCCATTTGTCCATCTGGAGCACGGAGAGTGGAAGTGAGTTATCAGCTGGAGTCCGTGAGTGGAGCCTGTGATCGCTGTGATCTGATCATTGGTTGGACCTCGCAGAGTGTCGGGGAGTGGAGGATTCCTCTCTGGGCTGTCCTTTGGGACCACAGATCGTCAGTTACCTTCGGGGGCCAGTTCCTGTTTCCACGAGTCTTTGAGACCACAAACTGCTTTTGACCTCTCTTGCTATATGCTAATGAGGGTCAACTCAGTTTGGTGAGTAGGAATTTCACCTGTTTATGAATTGGCTGGGAGTACCAACCTTTGTTGTTTCTTTCACAGAATATACAGCACGATTATATCTGAGCAAGGACATTCACGTCAAATATTTATAAATATTTATCCCCTTTTTGTAGAGGATTGTTTCACCATTTACCTTTATATATTATTAGGCACCTTGCTAGCGTTGTTTTTTTTTCTTCCTAAAGACACTGTTTACACCTTTATCACTAGATTGAAACTTGAGTTTTTGTTAGTTCACTGTTTATCCTAGGCACAATTGTTTTTTATTTTTACAAATAAATTCTAAAAACTGTTTAAAAAATGTAAAAAAATCATTAAGGGCTTGCTTTGGTCTCTGAAGAGCAATGTTTGCATAAAATCAGGGTGGATATAAATCAATGGTTTAAAAAAAATCGGATTTAAATCCGATTTTTTTTCTTTTTATCAGATTTGTTTTAATAATATGTTTTTGGAGTAAAAATCTATCTAAAGATAGTTTTCTATTGAAGATCCAATAATAATTTAGTTTATTCAGCATGAAATAGAGCTTAGTTATGTAGCACGAGGCTGTATATTCTGCAATGTTTACATTTTTGGTAAACTCATTGTCAGAGAGGTTACCTGGTTGGGCGTAGGTACGCGCCGGGGTGCGCTGGTGCGCGCGTTCCTGTGCGTGCTGGGGCGCGTGCTTCTGGGGGCACTGGCGTGTCTAATCCAGCTGGCCGTGCTGTGCCTGGTGGTGCTGGTGTGCGCGCCGGTGTCCGGGGGGGCGCGTTCGGGCACATGCGGGTGCGCGGGTGTCTGTGCGTATCTGCGCACGCACGGGCGCGGCGTTTGGCGCCAATCAGCCTATTTAGGTCTGCTGCTATCTCTGATCGGTGCTGCCTGATCAACAGCTCTGTGCCTAGTTCCTGTTTCCTGTTTCCTGTTCCTAGTTCCTGTGTTCCTGAGTTCCTGATCTGTTGACGACCCGGCTTGCCTTTGGATTCTTCTGACCTCCGCCTGCATCTGACCCCGGCTTGTTTTGACCTCGCTTCTGCCTGCTCCTCCTGTACCTCTGCTGCCCGCCTGTTGCCAAACCCAGCCTGTGCATTGACCTGTCTTTAGCTCCTGACCGGCGAGCCTCAAACTTGGGCTCACCGTTTACTGGAGCAAAAATCCAGATCTCTGGATTCCTTGGATGACCTCTTCCTAGCAATGTCTCAGCTATACGAGGACCCCCAACTAACGGCTACTGCTTAAGCCACCTTGCACTCCCTGCAGCAAGGTCGCAGAGCGGCTGAAGACTACACCGTAGAGTTCAGACGTTGGAGCTCTGATACAGAGTGGAATGACGCTGCCTTGCGTCACCAATATCGGTTGGGGTTATCTGATCCCCTCAAAGATGAACTGGCACGTGTTGGGATACCTCAGACGCTGGATGAGCTCAAAAACTTGTCAATCCAGATTGACCGCCGTCTAAGGAAGAGACGTTCAGAGAGGTCCGTTAGCCACCCACGTCCCACTTGGATGTTGCCCAGGGTTCCTAGTGCTCCGAATCAAGTTCCTCCCACCTCTTCTGCTCCGGCCACAGAAGCTCCAGAACCCATGCAGCTCGGTCTGCTCCGTCCATCCCTGACCCCAGAAGAAAAGACGTGCAGACGTGCGCTCAATTTGTGTCTGTACTGCGGAGAACAAGTACATTTTGTGAGGGCCTGCCCCAACAAGAGACGTAAGTGCCTGCCGTCCTCTTCTTTATGTGCACCTGTCTTAACCAGATCTGGTAACCATTTGGCACTTTCTGTTATGTTACAGCTTCCTGGAAGGAACATCCTGGTACCGGTCATTATCGACTCAGGAGCATGCAGCGGCTTCATTGACCGAACCTTCGTTGATAACCATAGTATTCCTCTCCAACCCAAGGCCCAGGACTTGCAGTATTCTTAGCAGATGGTTCCACCCTCAGCTCCGGACCAGTTACCCAGGAGACCGTTCCCTTACTGGCCACTGTTGGCCCGGAACATCAGTGAACTCTTACGCCTGAGTGTCATCCCCTCTCCTCTCTTTCCAATTATCCTAGGAATGCCTTGGCTGCAAGCTCACAATCCCAGCATCGACTGGTCCACAGGAAAGATTCAGTTTCTCTCCAATTACTGCAAACAACACTGTCTACTATATTGATGAAAACCCGAAGAAGGGATTCATTCGCCCCTCCACATCTCCTCCAGGTGCGGGCATCTTCTTCGTTGAGAAGAAGGATCACTCCCTACGTCACTGCATCGACTACTGGGCATTAAATAAAATTACCATAAAAAACAGATATCCGCTACCCTTAGTACCTGAACTGTTTCAAAGATTGGGGTCCGCTACAGTTTTCACCAAGTTGGATCTCCGCGGAGCCTACAATTTGATCGGCATAAGAGAGGGGGACAAGTGGAAGAGGGCTTTTCGTACTCGATTTGGGCACTTCAAATACCTCGTCATGCCCTTTGGCCTGTGTAACGCTCCAGCCACCTTCCAACACTTCCTAAATTATGTCTTCCGTGACTTTATGGACCTGTACGTCATAGTCTATCTGGACGATATTCTGTTTTTTTCTGCTTCCCTGATCGACCACCGCAGACATGTACGAAACGTACTTACCCGACTCAGGCAACATGGGCTTTATGCCAAACTCGAAAAATGTGAGTTCGAGCTCCAATCTATTCAGTTTCTAGGCCTGGTCATCTCTCCCGAGGGTATCAAGATGGATCCTCAAAAAGTATCCGCTATCCTGGATTGGCCTGCACCTGTAGATAAGAAAGGAGTACAGCGCTTTATTGGCTTCGCCAATTTCTATAGGAAGTTCATCAAAGGATTTTCTTCGATAATAACCCCCATCACTGAACTCATCAGACAAGGGACCCAGTTTTGCTGGACTCCTAAGGTGCAGCTGGCCTTTGAAGAACTCAAGGCATTGTTTACCTCAGCCATCATTCTTAAACATCCCAATCCAGCCCTACCATTTGTATTGGAAGTTGACGCATCCGAAATTGCGGTAGGAGCTGTGCTCTCGCAAAGACAAGGCGCCAAAGCCCTCCTGTACCCTGTGGGGTTTTTCTCACATAAACTTTCATCATCAGAAAGGAATTACGACGTGGGAGATCGGGAACTTCTAGCCATCAAAGCAGCTCTAGAAGAATGGCGTTATCTTCTGGAGGGTGCTGCTTACCCCATTTTGGTCTACACAGACCATAAAAATTTAGAATACCTGAGAACGGCTAAGAGACTAAAACCTCGGCAGGCCAGATGGGCACTTTTTTTTCCCGATTCCAATTCCACGTTACCTACAGACCCGGATCCAAGAATGTCAAGTCTGACGCACTCTCTCGAATGTTCCACGACTCAGAAAAAGCCCTACCTCCAGACACCATCCTCCCTTCTGGGAATTTCCTGCTGCTTCAATAAGACCTTGTTTCTCAAATTAGACGGACCTCTATGGGAATGACACCACCTGCTGAAGCTCGTGCCAAAGATGGGCTGTTTTGGTATGAAAACAAAATTGTGGTCCCTGAGGAGCTAAAAGTACAGGTGTTAGAACTTTGCCATGATCACAAGTTGGCTGGACACTTTGGCTCACGAAAAACAATCAATCTAGTGCAACGTACCTTCTGGTGGCCTCATCTTGTTAAAGATTGCAAGGAGTATGTTGATTCTTGTAATACCTGTGCCAGAAGCAAGAATAGCCGGGCAATGGCGTGGGTTCTGTTAAAACCTCTACCGGTCCCAGAGAGGCCGTGGACCATGATTTCAATGGACTTCATCGTTGAACTCCCCCCATCAGAAGGGTTTTCTTCCATCTTTGTTGTGGTAGATAGGCTGTCTAAGATGACCCATTTCCTTCCCATGAAGGGTACCCCCTCAGCTATGGAAACAGCTACTATCTTTATCAGAGAAATTATCAGATTACATGGAGTGCCAACGAACATACTTTCTGACCATGGTGTCCAGTTCACCTCCAGATTCTGGAAAGCCCTCTGCGGCTCCTTGGAAATTGAATTAGCATTCTCCTCGGCCTATCATCCCCAGTCAAATGGGCAAACTGAATCAGACCTTGGAGCAATATCTCCACTGTTTTTCTGCATTCTCCCAGGACGATTGGGCCTCCCTGCTCCCTATCGCAGAGTTCTCTTACAATAATTAATTGCACTCAGCTACCAATCAAACACCATTCTATGCTAAATACAGCTTTCATCCTTCCTTTTTGCCTGGGTCAATACCCGAGTGCTCCGTCCCTGCAGTGTCTGAAACTTTGGATTTCTTTTCAACAAACAATAAACTACTACAGGACACCATGGCCAAGGCTCAGGAATACTACAAGAGGATGTTCGACAGGAAGAGGCGTGGAGAGCTTGTCTTGGAACCCGGCAACCCAGTTTGGTTAGCCACCGCTAACCTGAAGTTGGCCTGTCCGTCCAGAAAACTATGCCCTAAGTACTTGGGTCCTTTCTTGGTTAAGAGGAAGATTAACAACGTGGCCTATGAACTTGACCTGCCTAACTCCCTGAGGATACATCCAGTCTTCTACGTGTCTCCTTTGAAACCGGTTACTCCTAATTCCTTTGTTGGCCATAGTATCGGTCCACCCAAGTCTATCCTAGTTGACGGCGAAGAGGAGTTTGAGGTGGAGGCAATTTTAGATTGCAGAAGAAGACGCAACCAAACCCAATACCTCGTAAAGTGGAAGGGCTATGGGCCTGAAGACAACTCATGGGAGCCAGAAAGCAACTTGCACGCCAGAGAGCTCTTGCAGTCATTCAAAGCTTCTCATGCTTCAAAGTTGGCCCAGCTGGGCATCTGGAGTCTGCCCTTGAGGAGGGGGCACTGTCAGAGAGGTTACCTGGTTGGGCGTCGGTGCATGCCGGGGCGCGTTGGTGCGCGTGTTCCTGTGCGTGCTGGGGTGCGTGCTTCTGGGGGCACTGGCGTGTCTAATCCGGCTGGCTGTGCTGTGCCTGGTGGTGCTGGTGTGCACGCCGGTGTCCGGGGGCGCGTGCAGGCGCGTGCGGGTGCGCGGGCGTCTGTGTGTATCGGCGCGCGCACGAGTGCGCCGTTTGGCGCCAATCAGCCTATTTAGGTCTGCTGCTATCTCTGATCGGTGCTGCCTGATCAACAGCTCTGTGCCTAGTTCCTGTTTCCTGTTTCCTGTTCCTAGTTCCTGTGTTCCTGAGTTCCTGATCTGTTGACGACCCGGCTTGCCTTTGGATTCTTCTGACCTCCGCCTGCATCTGACCCCGGCTTGTTTTGACCTCGCTTCTGCCTGCTCCTCCTGTACCTCTGCTGCCCGCCTGTTGCCAAACCCAGCCTGTGCATTGACCTGTCTTTAGCTCCTGCTCAGCATCCATCGCCTGTACCTCTGACTATCATCTGCTGTCTGAAGACTGCTAGCTTTCCAGAATACGGACTCCTGCACAGGCTCTCATACCACTCCGCACTCGTGTGCTTCCTGTCTGCTCTACCAGGGGCCGCAAGTCGGATACGTAAGGGAGCCTACCCTCTGCCCAAGTGGACTCTCCGGTCTGGTAAGTGAGAGACCTGACACTCATTCAATGAATCCAAGTCCATGAGTATTCCTTTATCCCATTGTTTTGCAAATCTATGTACACTACAAACCATATGATTGAATCAGTTCTGATATTGCTGTTTTACTAACCTAACTAACTAACAGATTGGTTTTATCCCGGTTTAGACGTCGCTGCAGCCGCCTTATCATTCATTGTCATCTGTAACTAACATGCGCCTTAATTCCTAGCACTGGTTATAGTGCTATATATGTGAGTACCTGTCTTTCAATAAAAGGAATCATTTTTCTAGCTATACAGAGAGCTCTATGTATTTTCTTTATTTATTTCATGCATATTTGGATGAAAATTGTTGAGCCCTATTAAGGAAGAGGTTTCCAGCTTTCCAGTCAAGATACCACCCTGACCACTAATAAGTAGTGAACTCTTATGAGACCTTCCTGTTAGTTCAGGGGTCCCTATAACAAGGTGAGCGGTTTGACTGGCAAGAGGGGGAGCACGGATTTAAGAGCACTTTGGATTTGCATGAAGCACCCTGCATCACCACTGACACTTTTTGTTTTTCTATCTATGGACATTTATGATTATGGATTGGTATTTTCAGCGCTGCACTATGTATTTTTTATTGTTTTACTAACCTGACAGCTTATTATTCTAAATAGGAAACCTTCATTTTGTTTGCTAATATTAAAGATTCTAAATACCAGCAAGAATAAGTCCTTACATTTAAAAAGCACCTGTCATTTCAGATCCATCATGGCAGCGCCTGTTAGCAGGCATCCACTCACCTGCTGCCGCCGCATCCCTCACCTTGTTGTGTCACTGCCACATCAACAGCCATCCCATTAAAGTGAATGGGAGAGAATGGGACTGTCGGTCAGTCAACAGCGGGTTAGAGGAGCATCTGCTGCAGGACAGAAATGACAGTTGCTCTTTAAAAATGATGATTTAAATCGAGTTGATTTAAATCAAGCCTTTTTTACTAGTGATTTAAATTGTGATTTAAATCGACTTGATTTAGATGAAATCCACCCTGCGTAGAATAGATTCATAGATGACGTGTTTATGTAGAATAGATTCATAGATGACATGTTTTTGCGTAGAATAGATTCATAGATGACGTGTTTGTGTAGAATAGATTCATAGATGATGTGTTTGCGGTGTGGGGTGGCGACATTGGAACCCTATTATTATTTGATCAATATTTAAATTACCTTATACTGGGTTTAAAATGTAACAAAATGTATAGAAATGCAGAGATCCCATTTTTAGACACATTACTGAAAATAAATGGTACTAACATTGATAGTGACCTATACATTACATCAACGTATCACAATCAATTACTACATTTTAGTAGCTTTTATCCGCAAGGCATTCTTTGATCTATACTTAAGAGCCAATTGCCTTGTGTTAAGTGAATTATGAATGATCCACTGTGACCTGAGGAAAAGATTAGATGAAGTGGAAACTAGACTTGTTAGAGGTTATCCATTGACAGTAATCAAAAAGGAACATATACATTTATCAGACAATAGGGTTTCTATTAGAAACACTAAAATAATTCCATTTGTATCCCAATTTCACCCTTTTTCTTTTCAAATTTATAACATTATTAAGAAACATTGGGCTATGTTGAAGGAAGGTTATTCAAATGTAACTGAATTCCAAACTCTACCCTTATCCTCCTATAGAAGGGGTAAAACTTTAAAGGGACAGATTGGTCAAATCTGACCAATTTATTCCTTCTAATCTGATCACCACATTTTTAGGACCACAAAATACTGGGTCATTTCCATGCTTGTCCTGTAAACAAAGTAACTCTATGATGAAGGGGAAGTGTATACCTCACCCACATAGAGGATATGATATACAGATTAATGGCTATCATACGTGCCAATCGTCATTTGTGATGTTGGTGAGACTACCCAGAAGGTCAAAGACCATATAGCAAGGCATAAATATTCAATTAGAGACAAGTTGGTACAGTAGCCATTAGCAAGACACTTTGTGGAAAAAGGTCATTTGGTTTCTCAACTAAAATATATGGTGGTAGAAGGGATAAATAAAAATAGAAGAGTTGGAAATCGAGAGCTACTTTTAAGGAGATGGGAGGTGTATTGGATTCTTTTTCTGGATACATTACACCCCAGAGGGTTAAATACAGATTTGGATTTATATCTGTTTATTTTATCAATTACTGATGGGGATGTGTAATATTTTTATAATCTTACTAGGTAGTTATGGGATCGATATATGTAGGTATTTTTGAAATGATCACACGGGATTCTATATGGTTATTAAGTTATGTTATATTCATATATATTTATGACAGGCTGATAATTGTAAGCTTCTGATGAAATGTCAGGAAGGCAATTGTTGTGTTTACCATTTCTTGACTATTGAAAACTAATGAAAGAAGGACTTGAATCACTCTAATTGATGATTAATTAAATAATTGATTCCAAATGTGCCTTTGAAACATTTACTGTAAATTGATGTGTATGTATTCAAATATTTAGATGTATTGATCTAATGAAGGGCTTGAACTTGTAAGCCTGAAACTGTTTTTTTGACAGTTTGAAACCGGCGTTTAAAAATGCCCGTTTAGCCTAGTTTAGCGGTGTTTTACCGCATTCGCGTCTAGGAGCGTTTATTTAAGATAATATTATAAGACCCTCCCAAAGCCCAAAAAACAGTATTGTTTAACTATTTCAGCCATTCTGTGAGACCAGAGTGAGTAGCAGCAGCTGAGAGAGCAGCAGTGTAATTGTATCTACCTCAATTTTGGTGCTTTACTATAGATCCCATAAAGAGCTGTGACGGTATGCAAGAGGGATACGCGATAATAGGTACATTTCACCTTGTATTCGTTCCATTGTAAGGAACTGAACTGGAATCCAGCCCAGTTTTTCCAGCCTCTGTGGCAGGCTGGGTTCCGGTCCGGATGTTCGGGTCCACTGGAGTCCACAGTCAGCTGGACTTCAAATATCCAGGAATAGAGCACAGCAGGTCTCTCTGGTTTTGAGACTCAGGAAGGAACCTGAGTGAGAAGAGCTCTGGGTGGACTAAAAGGTTTACTCCCCACAAGCTAATTTCCCCAAACGTGGTGGAGAATGCGGGCAATTTCCGAAGATGGAGGAAATGATAAAGGCCCTGCCACAGGCCAATGCAGCCCAGCGGGAAACCAACCGCCAAGTTGCAGAGGCCACTGCAGCACAATGGGTGGCCCAGCAGGAGATGCACCGCCAAGTTGCAGAGGCCACTGCAGCACAACAGGTGGTCGCTGCAGCACAACAGGCGGCCCAGCTGGAGATGAACCACCAATTCGCAGAGGCCACTGCAGCACAACAGGCAGTCACTGCAGCACAACAAGCGGCCCAGCAGGAAATGAACCGGCAGTTCGCAAAAGCTCTGGTGGAACTGAAAAAGGGGTCCGCACCTCCTGTGTCAGCGGAACCAAAGATGGTAAATGCCTCCTACCACCTGCAAAAGTTGACACCTGCGGATGATGTTGAGGCATACATTGCGACTTTTGAGAGAGTCGCTGTCCGCGAGGGATGGCCAAAAGAGCAGTGGACGGGTCTGTTGGCCCCATTTCTAACAGGAGAACCCCAAAAGGCCTATTTTGATCTTGAACCAGATAAGGCCTAGGACTATGAGACTCTAAAGACAGAGATACACGCATGCTTGGGTGTCACCATGGCAGTCCGGGCCCAGCACGTGCATCAGTGGTCCTACTCCAGCAACGAGCCACCCCGTTCACAAATGTTTGACCTTGTCCACCTCACCAGGAAGTAGTTGCAGCCAGAGACCTTGACAAGCCCTCAGATCGTGGAGCGTGTGGTAATGGACTGGTACCTGCGTGCGCTCCCTACTGCCCTGAGGAAGTGGGTCGGACAGGGGGCCCCCAAAACTGCAACCCAGTTGGTGGACCTAGTGGAGAGGTACACTGCCACTGAGGACTTGGTGAACACATCTACGTCCCACTTTGGTGTCTCTAGGGGTGCAAGAAATCCCCAGCGATTCTGGTAAGACTTTTCCGGGGTTCAAGAGCATAGGGAAGGTGGATAAGACTGTTGTTACAGCTGATGAGACTGTGGGTCCTAGACCTGGAGACTGGCCAAAGAAGCCAGGAAGGTCTTTGGGGCCGTTAAGAGGACTAGGGGTAGGCCACATACGGTGTTTTCGTTGCCATGCATTAGGGCATATTGCTGCAAACTGTCCTATAAATGATGAACCTATACAATGAGATTATGTTTTTATGAAAAGACGCATTTCTCTGTTTGCACAGATCCCATGTACTGCATCATGTCAGTCGCATTGAAAAACAGATGTGTGTTATTTCAGTGGATGGAAAGCCACTCACAGCCTTGCTAGACTCTGGTAGTGTGGTGACCCTAGCCAGGAATGATTATGTGAACCCCACAAATCTCCACCCCAGTACTATTGGGGTAATTTGCATCCATGGGGACACTCTGGACTACCAGACAGCGGTGGTTGAGGTTGATACCCCCTGGGGCAGTGTAACACATTCAGTGGGGGTGGTACCTTCACTGCTTCATGAAGCTTTAGTGAGGAGAGATTTTCCCCATTTTTGGAATTTATGGGAGAGCAAAGGGAGGCTGGTAGATAGAGCTCCCCCTGCTGGGGAAGCACGGGAACTCTCACCAGACCCCTTTTGCCAAAGGGAAGGGGGTGCTGTTGGTGGGATCCAGGAAGCCGGAGATCCTTTTCCTTTCCCTGTCATGGCTGGGGAGCCGGAGGACCTAGAAGCTAACTCTCACCCTGAGGGTAACGAACAGGAGACCCCCTCTGACCCTGACATTGAGAGTAGCCAAAATGTCGTACCCGACTTAGAGGTCAGGAGAGAGGACTTCTGTACCGAGCAACTGCGAGAGACCACCCTCATGAGAGCCAGGGAAAACGTTAAGATGTTGGATGGAGAACTGGTGAATCCTGATTGGGTGGTGTCTTTCCCCTACATGGCCGTTAAAAACAATTTATTGTATTGAGTGATAAAACATGGAGAGGACAAGGTAGAACAGCTACTGGTTCCTAAACCCTAACGTAGGATGGTGCTAGACTTGGCCCATGGTCATGTAATTGAAGGGGCATCTCGGTATCGAAAAAAACAGGGAGAGAGTCGCCCATAGGTTTTTCTGGCCTGGGTTGCATGCAGATGTCAAGGAGTACTGTGAATCATGCCTAGAGTGCCAAATGTCGACACCGTCACCCCATTTTTGCAGCCCTCCCTCTACCAATAATCGAGGTCCCCTTTGAGAGGATTGGCATGGACCTGGTAGGGCCGGTTGTGAAATCTGCCCGGGGTCACCAGCATATTCTGGTGATTCTAGACTATGCAACGAGCTATCCTGAGGCCATACCCTTGCGCAACACCTCCGCTAAGGCTATCGCCAAGGAATAGGTTCAGGTGTTTAGTCGAGTGGGATCCCAAAAAAAGTCTTAACCGATCAGGGCACCCCATTTATGTCTAGGGTTACCAAGGAACTGTGTAGACTATACAAAATTTCCCATCTCCGTACCTCTGTCTACCACCCCCAAACAGATGGTCTGGTTGAAAGATTTAATAAAAGTTTAAAAAGTATGCTGAAAAGGGTGGTCGACAAAGATGGGAGAAACTGGGATTTTTTGCTACCATATCTCATGTTTGCCATACGTGAGGTTCCACAGGCATCCACAGGCTATTCCCCCTTTGAGCTTTTGTATGGTAGACATCCCAGGGGGCTGCTAGATGTCGTCAAAGAAACGTGGGATGGGGAGGCCACCCCATATAGAAGCATTATAGAGCATGTCTCCTTGATGCAGGATCAAATCTCAGCTGTCCTGCCCCTGGTGCGAGAACATATGGAGCGAGCCCAGTTGGCCTAGAGTAGGGTCTATAACCGGGGTGCCAAGGTCCATACTTTCAGCCCTGGGGACAAAGTGTTAGTACTGGTTCCCACGGTGGAAAGTAAGTTCCTAGCCAAGTGGCAGGGTCCCTTTGAGGTTGTCGAAAGGGTGGGGGAGGTAAACTACAAAGTCTACTAGCCAGGGAAAAGGAAACTATACCAAATTCACCATGTGAATCTCTTAAAGCCCTGGAAGGACAGAGAGACTTTACTGGCCACGTCCAAGCCTCTAACAGACCAGGTACCGGTGACACCTGACGTCCTCATAACAGATACCCTGTCCGTGGCACAACAAAGTGACGTCAGGGCGTTTCTGCATAAAAATAGAGACATTTTCTCCCCGTTACCCGGACTGACCGACATGATCCAACGTGACATAGTGATGGAACCAAGGGTTTGTGTAAATGTAAAACCGAATAGAATCCCAGAGGCCAGATGAAGGAAATAAAAAATATGTTAGAGTTGGACGTGATAGAAGAGTCCCACAGTGAGTGGTCAAGCCCCATAGTGCTGGTCCCAAAACATGATGGTACTATTAGGTTTTGTAACGACGTCAGGAAAACAGTGTGTCCAAGTACGATGCGTACCCGATGCCCCGGGTCGATGAACTCATGGACAGGTTAGGACAGGCTCACTACATAATGACCCTAGACCTAATGAAAGGCTATTGGCAAATATCGCTAACTGAATCGGCCAAGGAGAAGACTGCCTTTTCCACTCCTGAGAGCTTGTTTCAGTATAAGCGGGTGCCTTTTGGTCTGCATGGAGCCCCTGCTTTATTCCAGCGAATGATGGACAAAGCCTTGAGACCACATTGCCCGAATGCAGCTGCATATTTGGACGATGTGGTCATCAACAGCCCAGATTGGGAATCTCACCTGCTCTGTGTACAAGCGGTGATAGATTCCCTTAGGGAAGCAGGTCTTAGAGCTAACCCAAAAAAATGTGCCATAGACCTTGAGGAGGCCAAATAACTTGGGTACATTATTGGCCAGGTAGTGGTCAAGCCGCAGACCAATAAGGTTGAGGCAATTCAAAAATGGCTCCAACCGATCAATAAAAAACAAGTGAGGGCCTTCCTGGGCATTACAGGGTATTACAGACGGTTCAGACCCAACTTTGCCACCATGGCCGCCCCTCTGACTGACCTGATGAAGGGTAGAGGGTCGGTCGTGGTCAAGTGGAATCCTGAAGCCGAGGAGGCCTTTCAGAATTTAAAGCAGACCCTTTGTGGGTTACCAGTACTAGTGGCCCCAGACTTCAGCAAGGAGTTTGACGGACGCTTCTGAGGTGGGCCTAGGGGCTGTGCTGTCACAGAACAGGGATGGTGAGGAGCACCCAATTGTATACCTGAGCCAGAAGTTGAACAAGCACAAAAAAAACTATGCCATCCTGGAAAAGGAGTGTCTTGCCATTTAATGGGCCTTAGACTCCCTAAGGTATTACCTACTGGGGAGGTCGTTTAAACTGTTCAGCGGCCATGCTCCCCTAGAGTGGATGTGTGACAACAGGGAGAAAAATGGCTGTGTGACAAGGTGGTTCCTGGCTTTTCAGCCGTTTCGGTTTACGGTGGAGCAATTCCAAAATGACGCAGATGCCCTCTCTCATGTGCACTGTATGGTTGGGTCAAGTGCTCAGCCACAGCGGCTTAAGCAGAGGGGGAGGATATGTGATGGTATGCAAGGTGAGATACATGATAGGTACATTTCACCTCACATTCGTTCCATTGTAAGGGACTGAACCGGAATCTGGCCAAGTTTTTCCAGCCTCTGTGACAGGCTGGGTTCCGGTCCGGATGTTCGGGTCCCATGGAGTCCACAGTCAGTTAAACTTTAAATATCCAGGAAGAGAGCACAGCAGGTCTCTCTGGTTTTGAGACTCAGGAAGGAACCAGAGTGAGAGGAGCTCTGGGTGGACTAAAAGGTTTGCTTTTCCGCATTTTTTTTTTGGGTGACGGGGACCAGCCCCGCACTGTATAGAGAGGAGACTATTTGTTTAGTTAGCGCCAGACGGCAAGGATTTAATTTAATGTTTGTTTTTATTTTGCAAACCTCCTGCAAATATACCTGGCAACAGCCAGATTTTTAAGAAAGTGCCCAATTGCTGACTGTCTTTCAGAAAGGGTGATCCCCACAAGCTAATTTCCCCACAGAGCATATGTGAGGAAATGCTTCTGAAGTTGCTGTTGATGAGGCTGGAAAGACGTCGGAAATTGTGTGCGAGGACCAGAGTTCGTCACTACTGGACTCATCCATTGATTGCGCAGCGCATGTCTGTAGGATATTTTTCCAAAAAGTATGTACAGCTGCGTAGTTTCCCTGATAAATTTTTAAATTTTACTTGCATGTCCATTATCACATTTGACCTTCTCCTTGAAAAAGTTTGGCCCAGTCTAACACGCATGGACACAAACATGAAGAAGAGTGTGCCACCAGAGGAACATCTTCTTCAGGGGGAAACCCTAACCCTGTTCTTCAGGGGGAAACCCTAACCTTGTTCTTCAGGGGGAAACCCTAACCCCCTAACCCTAACCCTAGCCCTGTTCTTCAGGGGGAATTCCTAACCCTAACCTTGTTTTTCAGGGGGAAACCCTAACCTTGTTCTTCAGGGGGAAACCCTAACCCTCTAATCCTAACGGCAAACCTTAACCTTGTTCTTCAGGGGGAAACCCTAACCCCCTAACCGTAACGGGAAATCCTAACCCTAACCTTGTTCTTCAGGGGGAGACCCTAACCCCCTAACCCCTAACCCTAACTATCAACATTCTAGACCACAACATTTCCATTAACAATTTTCTCATTTTATTTCAAAAACATTTTGAAACAAAAAAGCCAGAAATTAAATTTCATGCAACTATGTTTGATCAAGTCGGGGGCCAAGCTCAGTGGTGGGGTCATCTGGTTCAAACCTAACAACATATAGGTCAAATTCCAATTCTACTTAGGCTAACAGCAATGCTAGTGGTGTATTAGATTGGATCATGGGCTCATTAGGGGTATATAAAATGGTCTATGAAGCATTGCAAGCAATTACAAGTTTTTCTTAAAAAAACATTAGTGGTTTTTCATCATTTGCTATCATTTTTAAGTTTTGTAATGTAAAACAAATAGGGCACCTTTAAAAAACACTTCTAAACTAAAACGCGGCTAAACGCCAGTACCGCCTTAGCTGCGTTTAGCATCTGAAACGTCAGAAAATTCGGTGTCTGAACTAATTTTTTTGCTTTCAAAGAAAAGCCTATAAACACAACTGTCTAAAAATGACATTAAACGAACCTGTGTACATGTACGTAACGATAACATTGGATGAGTTCAGGGGCAGCTGAAAAAAGGATCCAACTGCCTCTGAAAGTCCGTTTAGCAGCAGCAAGGTACATGAGGGCTAATCATGGAATACTTCCGATATGTATGAACATTTGGTTCAATAAATTTTATGAGGAATAATTTTTTTGACTTCTTTTATATATGGTCAGTGGGATGACCAGATTACTTTGCACTGTCTGATAACTGTGTGCTGCTCTCCCATTCTATTTTGTATATATACACACACACAGTATATATATATATATATATATATATATATATATATATATATATATATATATATATATACATATATATACACACACATGAACTTTAGTGGCATCCCAGTCTTGGTCTGTAGGGTTTAATATTGAGTTGGCCCACCCTTTGCAACTATGACAGCTTCAACTCTTCTGGGAAGGCTGTTCACAAGGTTTAGGAGTGTGTCTATGGGAATGTTTGACCATTCTTCCAGAAGGGCATTTGTGAGGTCAAACACTGATGTTGGATGAGAAGGCCTGGCTCGCAGTCTCCACTCTAATTCACCCCAAAGGTGTTCTATTGGGTTTTGCCTAAACCCCGAAAAAATATCGGCCCACCCCTCCAAATGTTGGGTCAGGGCTGAGGGAGGAGCCGGATGTGGGCGGAGTCTCGACGCCGTTGCTGAGTCCGGGTGGCTCGGCGTCCCTCTAGCTGAGATGCTCGCACCGAGCGGCTTTCGGGTCGCGCTCTGATCCCTGGCCGCCCCCCCCCTCTCTGGAACGCTGAGTCCTGCGGGCCGTTCCTCCGCTACCCCATCCAGGTGCTCGGTCTCGGAAGCCGGCTGCGGTGGGCGGAGGTGGTGGGAGCGGTGTGCCCGTGAGTGTGCTCATAGCGGCAGGAGGCGGCTGCTGTCTGGGGCTCGAACGGGGACGCCGTGCCTCCCCTAGCGTGTGCTGACAACTTAAGGCTGGGACGAGAAGGTGAAGAGGCATGATCTAATGTGGAGCGGGCTTGGCGGAGACGGACTGACAGGTGTTGTGGAAGAAGTTTAATAGAAGCAACAAGGGAAGCGTACTGACAGGTGAAAAGCCCCAGGAGTTCTCAGGCGAAGGGTAAGCACTGCACAATTGGCTAAGAGTTCGGTCTGTCTCTACCTGGAAAGGAGGGTAAGTGGCCAGCTGGAAACAACATAAAGCTTATGGATTTCTATACATAGGGGACTGTGATATACTGTGATATACTTCCATTTTGGTTAATAATCCTTATAAAAGAAAGTATAACAGTTACTAACAGTTACTAAAGGCAGCGCTCTGCTTAGTTTGATCTGCAATATTAGGAATGTGACGGAGCTTCCTAGGCGGGCGGCTGGAGATGAGCAAGTCCTAGAGCAAGCCCTAGAGGCGGCGGAGCAACAGTGGTGAGACCCCCTTGATAGGAGGGCCTCGGGGAGAATAGGAGCCTATAGCTCTAGGGTAGAAACCTAGATACTGTCTATATAGTGACATTTTTCCACCCTGAACCAACGAGACCCCCTCCTCCTCCTAAACCACTTAAAAAACGAACATAGGTGCTTTTTAGTTTGGAGACGCAGGACACCCGGGGAAGGGGGGTTAAGGGGTGAAGCGCATTATCTTCCAAGTGAACCTGGTTTTGCCATTTTTTTGCGCTTTATTGAGTAGGGAAGGAAGAAATGAGAGGCAAATCAGCAAAAGGGGCCACGGCGAACCCGCCTAGAGTAAGCGCTAGCCCGGGAGCCATCAGGAAATATATGGTGAATGAGCCCAGTAAAGTCAGCCCGGACAAAGCAACAGGGACTAAAAATAAAACACCAGAACGCCCAGTAAAAGTCGGAACAAGAAGCCAGGTGGCAGACATTGAAACAAGACCCCCCAGTGGCGAGATAGAGGCAGAAGCGCTAATAGCACCCCAGCAGGAAAAACATCTCCCCACTAAGGGGGAAATCGCAGAAATGTTTGCAAAACTGGAGGCCTCAATCAAGGAAGAGATCAGTACTGTGCACGAAAACATGAGCCATATTTTAAAAAGAGTGGAGGAAGTTGAAAATACAATGGACAAACAAGAGGCAGAAATCAAAAACATGATAATTCAGTTGGAAGCACTGCGGATAGAACAGAGAAACACAAGGTATAGAATGGAAGACCAAGAGAACCGTAGTAGAAGAAAGAACCTTCGGATCAGAGGCCTTCTGGAAGCGCAAGGAGAAAAAGAGAATCTGCAGGAAAAAATAGAGGCTATAGTTAAGAATCTGAGGAAACCGAGTGATGATAGTAGCAAATTAAAAGTGGACAGAGTGCATAGGATCAGAAAACCAGCGGAAATTAGGGAAGACGCCCCACGTGATGTCATCGTGCGATTCCACAACTATCAGGACAAAGAGGAGATCAGTTCCAATTTGAGGAAAAACATGCAGGCAAAATATGGGGAAACAAGCCTGCAAATCTTCCAAGACCTGTCAGCAGAGACACTTAATAGGAGAAGAATTCTGAAACCACTACTTGCGACCCTAATAACACATGAGGTGCAGTACTCCTGGGGCTTCCCTGCCTGCTTAATTGGACGCAAAGAGGGCCGGTTGGCCACACTGAGATTCCCGGAAGAAACACAAAAATTCTGTCAACGCCTAGGAATCCCTCTAGTGGAGATCCCGGGTTGGTGGGAAAAAATCGCCAACCAGGAATCTGCAGGGGAATCAACTACCTGGAAACCAATAACCTCCGCAAAAGAGTATAGGGGTCCAAAAGGACAGAGGACTTAAATTAGGACAGAATAAGGAAAAAAACAAAAAAAAAAAAAAGAGAGAGGAGGGGCTCTGCCGCGCCTGCTTCATGATGGTTGGGGCGGGGAGGGGGGGTGGTGTGGGGGTCACCGGGGGGTGCGGGCGGGAGGGCGGGAGGGATGACCGGGCTAGGCAAATATTCCCACCCAGGGTCGGTTTTCGGGCTTGACTAGCTCCCTCACCAAGCTCAACCTCAGGGGGTAAACCGGGGGGCAAGGCGGAGTAGGAGAGCCACGTTTTTTTTCTTCTTGTTAGGCCCAAGGGGGGCCAGCTGTTCCCCCAAATGCACGGGGATGGGGAAGGAGGTAGGGGGGGCGGGGTTCGGAGGGGTGGGGGAGGGAGGGGGATGAGGGGTTGGGGGGGAGGTTGGGTATGGGAATGGGGGGGAGTCCTACAGCCAACTGGGCCATGAGTCTGAATTTTTAAAAAAATAGGGTCTAACCTATGTAAAAGCACCAGAAGCCTGTTTTTAACAAGGGAGCAAACAAATAAGAGCGAGTGAGGATACCTAATTTAAAAATTATCTCTTATAATGTAAGGGGATTGAATGCCTGCGTAAAACGTGCAAATATTTTAGGGGGGTTGAAGTTCCTGAAGGCCGGGGTCGCAATGCTCCAAGAGACACACTTAAGTACCAATAAGAACCAAAAAATCTTTTCTAGAGACTTCCCAGTTTGGTACTATAGTGACTCACCAATTAGGGGAGCAAGGGGAGTGGCCATAGGGTTTGCCAGGGAGACTAGATTTGAACTTGAGGAGGGTCTATCGGACCCGGAGGGTCGTTACCTCTTTTTGAAAGGCAAAATCAATGGTCTGAAGTACTCCCTGGCAAACATCTACGGGCCAAATAAAAATACACATAGGAAAGTAATGAATATATTGACTAAATTTGAAGAATTCAAGACGGGGAGGGTTATCGTTGCACGGGATTTTAATCTTTGTTTAGACCCTGAGAGGGACTGTTCATCGCATGGCCGGGGGAGGGGGGGAGTGTGGACTGGGAAACTCAAAAAGAAATTGCCCCAATTTCAACTGGTAGATGTTTGGAGGACCCAGCAAGGGGACACAAGGGACTACACTTACTACTCCCCCGTACATGCGACATACTCGAGAATTGATTTTTTCCTGGTAGAGCATAGGTTGTTGGAAGAGGTCACAGAAGCAGCCATTGGCAACATGACATTCTCGGATCACGCACCCGTGAGTTTACAAATAAAATTAGGCAAAAATGACTTACAGGGCCCAGGATGGAGACTGAATGAAGACCTGTTAAATGACAAAGATATCTTAAAGAGAATCAAGGAAGAGCTGGAGTGGTTCTTTAAAATCAATACTCTCGGGGAGGTAAACGAGGCCACAATTTGGGAAGCCCACATAGCCTACATCAGGGGTATATTTATGATGGTAGGGGGGGGGGGAAATAAGAGATTGATAAATGAAAGGTCAGCCCTCACTAGAGAGATTCAGGAACTAGAGCAACAACATAAAGTATCAGGGGGAAGGGAGGTATGGATAAAATTACTTAAAAGAAGAGAAGAGTTGAGGGCCTCCCTAGAACAGGAAACACGTAAAACCTATAACATGGTCAAGAAAGAGAGATATATCTTTGGCAATAAACCTGGTATGCTTTTGGCAAGGGCCCTAAAAAAGAAGAAAACAAGCAACTACATCGAAAAAATTAGGACCAGGTCGGGGGAAATCAAACATAAAACGCGGGACATAGCGAAAGCTTTTCAAGAGTTTTATGGGGCATTATATGCAATTAACGCAGATAACTCTCAAGAATCGGAAAATCGTAAACAAGAGGCTAGTAAAACGTTCCTGAAAGAGGCAAAGTTAACAAAAATCACGGAAGAAGACAGTGATATGTTAGATGCCCCAGTGACCCTACAAGAACTAAGGAGGGCCATCCAGGACATCCCAAACGGAAAAAGCCCAGGGCCTGATGGACTGACCGCCCTTTACTATAAAAGATTACAGGAACCATTGCTCCCCATATTGTGCTCTTACATCAATGGGATCGGGGAAAGTTGGGAGATGAGAAAGGAAGCACTCGAAGCGAGGATTGCTGTCATAGGGAAGGAGGGAAAGGATAGCACCCTGTGCTCAAGTTATAGACCCATTTCCCTCTTGAATGTCGATACGAAGATGTTCGCAAAGATCCTCGCCGACAGACTGAAAAAGATAGTGAAGGAGGTGGTCCACTCCAACCAAGTGGGCTTCATACCAGGGAGGGAAGGGAGAGATAATAGCATTAAAACATTAATGGTGACCCAGATAATGAAGGAAAGGGGAGCCCCAGGACTAATCCTGTCGATCGATGCTGAAAAAGCATTTGACAGGGTAGACTGGGGCTTCATGTGGAATACCCTGGAAGAATTTGGCATAGGCAATAAAATGATTGGAAGGATAAAGGCCCTGTATACCTCCCCCACCGTCAGAGTCAAAATAAATGGTACCCTGTCTGATCCCATTGCGATGCAAAATGGTACCAGGCAGGGATGCCCGCTTTCACCGCTGCTTTTTGTACTGACATTGGAGCCGTTGTTGGCTAGGATAAGACACTGCCCAGATATTAGCGGGGTCAAAATTGGGGAAGAAGAATTCAAACTAGCCGCCTTTGCGGACGACGTCCTATTGTATGTTACTCGTCCGAGGATCACCCTTCCCAACCTACTTGAGATGGTTGGGAATTATGGTAGACTATCCAATTTCCGAGTAAATGCAACCAAGTCGGAAATATTGGAAGTTGTTGAGGATAAAGACAGGGACAAGGCCTACCAAAAGTGCTTACCATTTAAATGGGGGATAAAAGAACTTAACTACCTAGGAGTCAAAAGATCAGCAGCAAAAGAGACACTGTTCCAAGACAACTATATGACCCTCCTTAATGAGATTAGAGCCATGTTGAATAGATTTCCGCGGAACCGATTATCATGGGGAGGTAGAATAAACTTAATCAAAATGTCAGTTCTCCCCAAAATCACATATAAAATCCAAATTCTCCCAATTGCAATACCACTGAGTTTCCTGAATAAATTACACACACTGTTTTTAAGGTTTATATGGAGGGGGAAGAAACCACGAATTAAGTATGCACAATTAGTGAATGTTAAAAAGAGGGGGGGTTGGGGGGCACCAGATATTAAAAAATACTACACTGCAATAGTCCTATCACGTATTCCAGACTGGGTGAATAATAATAAAGATAAGCAATGGGTGAAAATAGAGAACATAACGAGTGGGGTTGATTTAGGTAAAAATGTATGGATACCACCACAATACAGAAAACTGAGCATGAAAACAATGGGCATCACCAAACACGCTCTAAACACATGGGATAAAATACACACTAGGGAGAAGTGGGGATATAATTCACCACTAGTCCTGTTAAAGGACACAGATTACTTCCCACCAGGGAGGGAAGAATTGTCTGGGAGATGGATTTTATCTGAAGAGGTCCAACTCAAAGATATTACTAGCCAGGGGACACTGTGCACCTATCAGGAATTAAAAGCTAAAGACAACTGGTTTATTATGGATAACTGGAAATATAGGCAGATGAAACACTTTGTCGAATCCCTCCCGCAGCCAATAAGGTCAATGGAAGACCTTCGCCCCCTGGAAAAGGTGTGCATCAAGAAAAGTAGGAGGGGAGGAATGTCTCGGATTTATAGAATATTGATTAGAATGGGAGAGGTGGAGCGTCCAGGATTTCTCAGGAAATGGGAGGAGGAATTAGGTAAAAAGCTCAGTGATAATGAGGTCAGGAGGGTCCTGAGCAGGGTGAACGCTACATCAGCAAACTTTAGGATTGCTGAAATGAATTTTAGAATTCTGGCTAGAACGTATGTAACTCCGGATATAGCGCATAAAATTCAGGAAGAAACTTCGCAGTATTGCTGGAGGGGGTGCAAGGAGATTGGGACAATGGCGCATATCTGGTGGATGTGCCCGGTAATGGAAAAACTCTGGGGGGAGATAAGGGGGAATATACACGTGATCACCAACAAGAAGATCCCGGACGACCCCTGGGTATGTTTGCATCACGGAAGTGATATGCCCTCCAGGATCTATTTGAAAACACTGTTGCCACACCTTCTTAATGCAGCTAAATGTCTTATCCCCAAATACTGGCTGGATAGTAGGAGACCTTCAACGCGGGAGTGGTTCGACAAGGTAGAGGAAATTCACTGCCTGGAATATTTAAAATACAGTGAGGGGTTGGAGATGGAGAAGTATGAAGAAACGTTGAGAGACTGGGCAAGGTATAAGTTCTCCATCCAGGCGGCTGAGGCATGGGATAGGGAATCAGACAACTCACTTTAAACAAAAATATAATCATAAAATTGAGCTAAACATCCAAACAGGCACTAAGAGCAGGTGGAGGACAGGGAAGGGCAAGGTTAGGACTCTCTTGGGGTGGTTTGGGGGGGGGGGGATTGGTGGGGTAAGAGGATTAGGGAGAGGTAGGGGGGTTAGGGGGGGGCACAGTTCCCTGGTATAGGGATTTTGAAATGATTAGATATAAGTACAATTATATATCATTTGGATGAACAAAATGACTATGTGCAAAAAAGAAAACGCCACAATGATGTGAAAGTATTAAGGGATAAGTTTGACTTTAAAGTTGAAATAACACCCTTTAATGAACAGTACTTGGCTGATGTGGCAAAAAAAAAAAAAAAAAGACACTGATGTTGGATGAGAAAGCCTGGCTCGCAGTCTCCACTCTAATTCACCCCAAAGGTGTTCTATTGGTTTTTGCCTAAACCCCGAAAAAATATCGTCCCACCCCTCCAAATCATTTGGTTGAGAGGGGAGTATGGTGTAGGGATGTTTTTCAGGGGTAGGGCTTGGCCCCTTAGTTCCAGTGAAGGGAACTCTTAAGGCGTTACCATACCAAGACATTTTGGACAATTTCATGCTCCCAACTTTGTGGGAACAGTTTGGGGACGGCCCCTTCCTGTTCCAACATGACTGCGTACCAGTGCACAAAGCAAGGTCCATAAAGACATAGATGAGTTTGGGGTGAAGGAATTTGACTGGCTTTCCTGACCTTAACCTGATAAAAAACCTTTGGGATGAATTAGAGCGGACACGCGAGCCAGGCCTTCTCATCCAACATCAGTGCCTGACCTCACAAATGTTCTTCTGGAAGAATGGTAAAACATTCCCATAGACATACTCCTAAACATTGTGGACAGCCTTTTCAGAAGAGTTGAAGCTGTTATAGCTGCAAAGGGCAGGCCAACTCAATATTGAACCCTACAGACTAAGACTGGGATGTCATTAAATTTCATGTGCGTGTAAAGGCAGGTATCCCAATACTTTTGGCAATATAGTGCATAATATATATATATATATATATATATATATATATATACACACACACACACACACACACACACACACACACTTATCCCTTTTTAGGTTTCATGAAAATGACTTGAAGCTCCCTGAAAGCTAACAGTCTATACAACTCCTTTACGAGCTGAAGCCGATCTTCATAAGACCTTCTAAAAAAAGATCATGACCAAGAGAGGCTCTACAGCACCCAAGGTAAGAAATGTCTCATTTGTCTTTTCTTTTTGTTATGTCCTTTATATTACTTATATTATTGCTAATTTACCCTATGCCAGTATAATAATTTAAATCATCATAAAAAATTCTACCGCCAAGGATAACACATTTATTACCCCACCGCAAAACACATTATTAAAGAAAAATGCATGTGACACACCAACCTCTCATAAAATTATTTAAAAATTAAAGAGGACCAAACTTTTACAGTACATACACCTATATTTCATCACCTTCTACACTAAAAATGCTACTGGAATACTTACCTTTCTCAAGCTTCAGGTTACTTTTGGGTTGTAGTGCCAAGATTGAGCTTTGCAATAAATAAGTTTGCAGCGCAAAGCTCTGGAATATCCACAGTTGTATTCACATTTTGTACCAAATATATATTAATTCTAGAAAAGATGGACTTTATATGATTCAAAAATCTCAGCCCTTCACTGGAACAATCTACCCCTCCTCTTATATGTGGAGTAACTTAAATAATATTCATATTATGTGAAATAAAGTGAAACTTAAAATTCTCTATATAATAATCTAAATAAAGTGCTTATTTGCTGGTTTATAATTTGTCCAGCCACAACTGTTGGTGAGTCACTTTAGAACTTTTCAGATGAAAAAAGAACATTAGCAATCTGAATTTAAGAAGTGTTGGATCACGTTGTTTCAGCCTTTTTGATTGAGAATTGGGATTTGGTTGAAATAGAATTTATATACTTGGATATATATTTGGAACAGAAAAGTATACCAGACTAACTAGTTGGGTGTGATTACAAGACGATGTTAGGCGTTATCCAGTGTTTTGAAAAACGTATTGATGGTAACAGTTTTATTGTGCTTAGTTTAATAGATAGCTAAAGAAAGCAACCGCAAGGAACTACCTAGTTACCTTAGTTCATATGGTATGTATGCCATTATCTGTATTTTGTGAAAAATACCAATAAAAAATATTTGAAAAGAGAATTGGGATTTGGATTTCAGGAATTTTTTGGACTTTTTTTGCATGGATGCACTTTGGGGGATATTAAGAAATTTTTGTTTTAAGAAAATATTTCAATAATTAACCATATATAAAAAAAATCAACACATAATTATGACACATACATGGTCTTGCACAGTTTAAAGATTAGGTGTATATAAATTCAGTCGTTTAGTTTTGTACACTTATTATTCATTGTCATTTTGTATTTGTTTATCATATGGTAATTAATAGTTTTTTGCATTTTTTCACACACACTATTGTCCACGGATTTGAGAATATTGTTTTCAACACATTGAATGTTGCGTTATTATGGACATTTATTCAGTGAATGAGCTTTTGCACTTTATTTAGATTATTATATAGAGAGTTTTCAGTTACACTCTATTTCACATATTATGAATATTATTTAAGTTACTCCACAAATGAGAGGAGGGGTAGATTGTTCCAGGGAAGGGCTGAGATTTTTGAATCATAGAAAGGTCCATCTTTTCTAGAATTAATATATATTTGGTACAAATTTTGAATACAATTTTGGATATTGCAGAGCTTCGCGCTGCAAACTTATTTATTACATTATCTACTAGTATTCTACTAGGATTGAGCAGCAGCATTCTTAATTGGGATCCACAATTGTCCAGGTAGTTCTGTGGTGCTGATTCCTCTTTTCTGTTGTGCAAGATTGAGCTTTGGCAAGATGTGGGATCAATGCGCAGGCAGAGTTACTGATTGGTTGCCTCCGCCCGAACAGCCTATCATTCCAGCACAGGAATCATGGCAAATACCATGGCTGCAACTAGAGGATGGTAGGAAAGAAGTTGGTGATGGTATTCCAGTGGAGACCTTCATCATTTTAAGCCCACAAAATGGGCTCCATGAAACCTTTGCTTCCTAATAAGTTTTGCTCATTCTTGCCCTTCCTGTAAAAAAAATTCTAATGCCTTAAGAACATCATTCATTTAGTAATTAGAATGATCCAAGGAGGACATAACTGATGACTTACCTGTTGGAAGGTACCAAAAAACCAACATAAATAAAAGTAGGAGCTTCATCTTGCTATGGCTTCTAGAGGTTAGCGAGGTCTACTATGGCAGGTTGTGAGTCCAGTGAACCAGGGAAATTGTTTTGTGTTCAAAACCTTTCAACAAACTGCTGAGATGTTGTTAATGCATCAAACCTCATTTGCAGGTTGGGTAAATGGTGTGTCTGGGTAATTTTCCATTTCAGTGCCCAATTCTGAGAGCTCAGACCAATGAACAGACCACACAGATACGTGGCATGTGTATAGGGATGGTAATAGTTAGCTTTGAGGTTAAGGCTAACCAGCTAAAATGTTTAAAAAAGCTTTCTTTTCTGGCAAAATATGCTTGAAGTCGGACATGTATTCTCTCTCATCTTGGTTTCTACATAAGTTCCTGCAAAGGTCTATGGGTATGAGCAGAATGTAGTGACTAATAGCAAACAAGTGGGTTTCATATTTTAAGTGGTATTTTAACAAAACCGCTAAATACACTTATACACTTTAGAAATGTATGTTAAGTATGTGAACTGTTTTATCAGCCAGAATATTTG
The DNA here is from genome assembly GCA_037952925.1 of Lithobates clamitans. NCBI lineage: Eukaryota > Metazoa > Chordata > Amphibia > Anura > Ranidae > Lithobates > Lithobates clamitans. The sequence continues at coordinate 1,279,338 of JBBGZY010000791.1, forward strand.
TAATTTTGTACAAACCAAAATTCTTAAATCCAATTTGTTAATACAATGACAAAAAGGGAAATACCGTATTTATCGGCGTATAACACGCACATTTTTCCCCTTAAAATCAGGGGAAAATCGCGGGTGCGTGTTATACGCCGATCCCCTGCGATCCCCCGCTGTCAGATCTAAAAAATCGCCAACCGCGATTTGAAAATGGCGCCGCCGGCGGTGAAATACACAGTGCCGGTCCTCGGCTCTTCTCGGCCACTTTCGGCTTCACTCGAGCGCCGCCCGAACCTAGCCGAGTGTACTCGGCTAGGTTCGGATAGCTCCGCTCACCGTCACGCCCATCCCGAGTGGAGCCGAAAGTGAACGAGAGCCGCCGAGAAGAGCCGAGGACCAGCTCTGTGTATTTCGGCACCGGCGGCGCCATTTTCAAATTGCGGTCGGCGATTTTGAAGCTCAGCGAGCTGCAAGGCTGCACTGGGGCAAGGCTGCACTGGGGCAAGGCTGGACTGGGGCAAGGCTGGACTGGGGCAAGGCTGCAATGGACACTGGGGAAGGCTGCACTGACAAGGCTGCACTGACAAGGCTGCACTGACATGGCTGCACTGACATGGCTGCACTGACATGGCTGCACTGGCAAGGCTGCACTGGGGCAAGGCTGCACTGAGAAGGCTGCAATGATGGGCATTTAAATCTAAGTTTTTTTCCCTTCAACTTCCCTCCTAAAAGTTTTTTTTCCTTAAAATTCCCTCCTAAATTGGGGTGCGTGTTATACGCCGGTGCGTGCTATACGCCGATAAATACAGTACTTTTTTTTATATGTAGCCAGGTGCTGTTGGATTGGCCCCTTTAAAAATGTAATGTAGACTGGTAATGTAGAATTACAGGCTCATACATTCCTGTTTGCTATCTCTCTATAAATATTATATGCCCTCCCTCCATTGGGCAGCATGCGGTTGTAGAGGAAGAAGTGCTGCTGAAGAGGATTATGGGAGATGTATTTCTGTTGTAAAGTGGAGGTATTGCTCTAATGCTGGAAAAGACTACAGTTCCCAGGAGGCCATGGCACTGGAGGGAGGAGTGGAGGGATTCATAGTGCACTGCCTGGAAAAGTTTGAGGCAGTTGACAGCAGGACGTGGAAGAGTACACACCTTCGAGGTAGCACTCCCAACTGTTCAGGGTCTCTGCTAGGAGCATGGCCTGTGTAGCACCACTGCCAGCAGTAAGGGGACATTGCTGCAACTGCCGCTCGTCGGTTCCAGCATGCTCCAAAGAAAGCAAGCGGGTTGGCTGACCATCTTCAGCATCGCCATCATTCATTGTGCGGGTTTGCCAGAGCTCAAATCATCGATCCATGACGGGCCCCTCCTTCATTGGCATTCAACGTTGAAGTACAGGACTGGTGAGAGGGTTCTTAACCCTATGTAAACACTGTATGGCAGAAACTGAGTCTCCTTACTGTCCACCATCGCCATACTCTCTCCCTCCCTGTGGTAATGTTTTCTTTAAACACACTTTGACCAGAGCAATATAATGTTGCCATTAACATTGTAGTACTCTGGGAAGTGATCAGTATTTTTTTTTTGTTTTGTTGTGATTAGCTGTGATTGGCCAGAGCTAATCACATGGTACAGATGGGCTGTAATTGGAACAGTACCTACCATGTGAACACATTGACTCTGACCATCTCCTGTATCGTATTCACAGTCTCTGACCATCTCCTGTAGTATGTCCGCAGTCTCTGACCATCTCCTGTAGTATGTTCACAGTCCCTCACCATCTCCTGTAGTATGTCCGCAGTCTTTGACCATCTCCTGTGTCATGTTCACAGTCTCTGGGCATCTTTTGTATCATGTCTGCAGTCTCTGACCATCTCCTGTATCATGTTCACAGTCTCTGACCATCTCCTGTATCGTGTCCACAGTCTCTGGCCATCCCCTGTATCGTGTCCACAGTCTCTCACCATCTCCTGTAGTATGTTCGTAGTCCCTGATATCTCCTGTAGTATGTCTGCAGTCTTTGACCATCTCCTGTATCATGTTCACAGTCTCTGACCATCTCCTGTAGTATGTCCGTAGTCCCTGACATCTCCTATAGTATGTCTGCAGTCTCTGACCTTCTCCTGTATCATGTTCGCAGTCCCTGACCATCTCCTGTAGTATGTCTGCAGTCTCTGACCATCTCCTGTATCATGTTCACAGTCTCTGATCCTCTCCTGTATCATGTTTTTAGAGTCTCTGACCATCTCCTGTATCATGTTTACAGTCTCTGACCATCTTCTGTATTAAGAAAGAAAGTTGACCACCACTGATTTATAGTTACAATCTTTACCTTTAACCACTCGCCAACCAGCCGCCATTGTTTGATGGCGGCAGGTTGACTCCCCTGCAGGATCACTGTAGATGTACGGCGGGCACTTTAAGGGGTATAGGGGGCGTGATGTTGGAGCTACTGCACATGCCCAGCAGCCACGATCTCTGCTCGGCACCCGCGGTCTCTCCAGACAGAGACAGAATGGAGATTAGGGATGAGCCGAACACCCCCCTGTTCGGTTCGCACCAGAACATGCGAACAGGCAAAAAATTCGTTCGAACACACAAACACCATTAAAGTCTATGGGACATGAACATGAATAATCAAAAGTGCTAATTTTAAAGGCTTATATGCAAGTTATTGTCATAAAAAGTGTTTGGGGACCTGGGTCCTGCCCCAGGGGACATGGATCAATGCAAAAAAAAAGTTTTAAAACGGATGTTTTTTCGGGAGCAGTGATTTTAATAATGCTTAAAGTGAAACAACAAAAGTGTAATATCCCTTTAAATTTCGCACCTGGGGGGTGTCTATAGTATGCCTGTAAAGGGGTGCATGTTTCCCGTGTTTAGAACAGTCTGACAGCAAAGGAAAAAAAGTCATTTAAAACTACTCGCGGCTATTAATGAATTGCTGGTCCGACAATACACATAAAAGTTCATTGATAAAAACGGCATGGGAATTCCCCACAGGGGAACCCCGAACCAAAATTTAAAAAAAAAAATGACGTGGGGGGTCCCCCTAAATTCCATACCAGGCCCTTCAGGTCTGGTATGGATATTAAGGGGAACCCCGGCCAAAATTTAAAAAAAAAAATGGCGTGGGGTCCCCCTCAAAATCTATACCAGACCCTTATCCGAGCACGCAACCTGGCAGGCCGCAGGAAAAGAGGGAGGACGAGCCCCCCAAAACACCTTGTCCCCATGTTGATGGGGACAAGGGCCTCATCCCCACAACCCTTGCCCAGTGGTTGTGGGGGTCTGCGGGTGGGGGGGCTTATCGGAATCTGGAAGCCCCCTTTCACAAGGGGACCCCCAGATCCCGGACCCTCCCCCTGTGTGAAATGGTAAGGGGGTACAAAAGTACCCCTACCATTTCACAAAAAAACTGTCAAAAATGTTAAAAATGACAAGAGACAGTTTTTGACAATTCCTTTATTTAAATGCTTCTTCTTTCTTCTATCTTCTTTCTTCTATCTTCCTTCGGTTTCTTCCTCCATCTTCTTCTTCTGGTTCTTCTGGTTCTTCCTCCGGTGTTCTCGTCCTGCATCTCCTCCGTGGTGTCTTCTTATCTTCTTCTCCTCGGGCAACTCCGCATCCATGATGGCATGGAGGGAGGCTCCCCCTGTGTGACGCTTCTCTCTTCATCTTTTTCTTCATCTTTTTCTCTTCATCTGCTTGTCTTCATCTTCTTGTCTTCATCTTCTTTTCGGGCCGCTCCGCATCCATGATGGCATGGAGGGAGTCTCCTGCTGTGTGACGCTTCTCCTCTTCTGACGGTTCTTAAATAACGGGGGGCGGTGACCCCGGCATTCCCCGTGATGTCAGAAGGGGGCGGGGCTACGTAAAGGCTGACCCCGCCCCCTCTGACGTCAGAAGAGGAGAAGCGTCACACAGCGTGAGCCTCCCTCCATGCCGCACTATCACAGTCCCACTATAAGTTGCTGATTATTGCCATTACAAGTAGGGATGCACCGATACCATTTTTTTTTTTACAATGAGTACAAGTACCGATACTTTTTTTTTAGTACTCGCTGATACCAATTACCGATACCTGCCGCAACTGTTTTGTTTTAACGTCAGCTGTCAGCAATGGTACAAAGCATTAAAAAGTTATTTACAAATTATTAAATAGATTTTTTTTTTCAATTTAGCACTTTTTCAATGTGAAATGTGTAAATATATGTTAATATATATGTGTAAAAATATTCACTAACAAAGCAAACAAAAAAAAGTTTTAATTGTTTATCATTTATAAAAAATAGACGTGAACAAAAGAAAAAAAGAAGGAAAATAATAATTAAATGGAGGAAAATAGGGAGCTAATTAAGGCTGATTAGAGTAAATTAATGGTTATTAAGGGGTTAAACAGAGGAACTTTTGTTCATCCCTTTGATCTGCAGATGAAGAAACAGAAAAATACAAAAAGAAACAACGTTTCTTTTTATTTCAGTGCTTCAGGGCTGAGCAATGTTGTTAATAAACATTGCCGGCTGCTTTTTTTTTTTTTGACAGCTCCAATTACCAGACTTCTTTAACACTGGGGAGACCAACTGACAGCTCAAAGAACTGAGCCTGAAAGTATCAGTTTCGATGGCAGGAGGCGGAGCCTAGCGGAGCAGACATGCATTGTTAGAGCTCCACACCGCTGAGGAGAGAAGAGAAGGACAAAGCGGAGCCTGCAGGCTCAAAAGGTATCCATTTGAACCTTTTTGCCCCAGGGAACAAACTGTGAAAGTTTGGGCAGGAAATATGGTACTGGGAGGAAACCGTGGCAGAAATAAAAATCACCTCACAAAGAGCTCACAGGCACTCACTGCAGCTGAAGCAGCTCCAGTCACCTCACAAGATACAGCATCAGGGCGCCCTCACAGACAGAAAATGTCACAGCAAGACTCTCCATTTGAGTCAGATACAGAACAATTCCTCTCACAAACTTCTCCACAAGCCTCCTCAGTATCCCCAGTAATATTATTACAATTTGAAAAGATGCTTCATAAGGCTTTAAAACAAACCTCAGACCAAATAACAAAAAGTCTAACCAAAGAAATATGAGAGCTGGGAAACCGCACCGCAGCCTTAGAAATAAAAATGGATGAAATTGAAATTACAACCCAAGAAAATATAACAGAATTGGAACAATTAAAAAAAGAGAATTTAATACTTCAAACTAAGCTCGAAGATTACGAAAATAGAGCCAGACGTTCAAACTTGCGCATAAAGGGAATACCTGAAACTGTGACAGACCTGCAATCTACTATTACTGCTCTATTACAAGAACTAAAGCCAGATATCCCTATTGAACGTTTAGAACTGGACAGAGTACACAGAGCCCTCACAGCCAAAAAGAAAGATGGTCCCCCACATGATATAATCACAAAATTTCATTATTACAGAACGAAAGAACAAATACTAATTGCTGCAAGAGAAAAAAAAGGAACTTTTTTCAATTTTCAAGGACACAATTATCAAATTTTTGCTGACCTATCCCAACTTACTATTACTAAAAGACGATCCATGAAACCCCAACTAATGGAACTGCAACGCCACAACATTATGTATCAATGGGGCTTCCCCTTTTCAGTCAGATTTAACTACCAAGGTACAATTTACAGAAGCAGATCAGCAGATGAACTACAACAAACCCTTTTAAAATTAAATCTGACAGAACCCACAAGCAGCAACACTCCCACACGCAGAAGAATGGCATCATCTTCACCTTCAGGCAGCACCCAGAAAATTTCAGAACAAAATGGGAATCATCATTCTCACAAAAGAGGCCGTTATGCCACATCATCCATGGACCAAGAAGATTCAATGGACTGACATCCTAATTCCTGATATCTCTTCATTTATTATACTAAGAGATGGTTCTCTATAAAAAACCTATATTTATGTTACATTCCAGTTATATTTCTTATTACTTCTGATTCATATAACCTTAGAATATATAAGTGAAATAAGGAAATTCTTGTTCAGTTATATATTATCAGGTAATAACAATAGATTTATTACTTTTTAGGACAAATATGTTCAATAATCCAGAAGTAATGGAAGCTTTTTCTTTCTTTTCTTAAAACAAATATATTATTACCTAACTAGTTCCTAGAACTATGTTTTTGTTTATTCTAATCTGAAGCAATACAACCTCAATTTTATGAGTTAACATATCTAAACAGTTACATATGAATAAAATATGTAATTGTTTACTCTAAAAGGGTTAAAATCCCAAAATAATTCAAACTATCTTCATCAATACCAAAGTTATTAACAGTACCTTTCTAACTGAATTATTTAGCCTAGGGCAAGACTAACCATATACAACCACCCTGGAATAAATAATTTCAACAAAAACTATATTCTGCACTCCAATTAATGAAACATCATTTTGATGTCTTTTGACATAGCACTTCTCTCCTGTAAGCGGAAGATCCGTGTACCCCCATTAGCCCTCCTTATTCTCCCAACCATATTATGTGGGAGTGTGACGAAGACACTTATTCCCCTGAGAGAGATATTTATTCTCTTTCACGGGTAAATTGTGATTACTTGCAAAAAATAATTTATACAATGTATCATCTAATCTCATATGTTTTTTGTTTACTCTTTACTCCAGAATTCACTGGTTTCTTTTCTATCTATTCATCTCTTCTGTCCACACAGGTTGATCTGCGCAGTCAGCTCTGCATAACAAAAAGTAAGTCAAAACTATTTGATCTATTGCCATGGCACCACTGAATATACTTTCCCTGAATGTTCAGGGAATAAATGTCCCTCAAAAAAGGACCAAAGCCTTCCGTACTTTCCATAACAAGAAGGCTCACATAGTATGCCTCCAAGAAACACACTTCACCAAAGATTCTACTTCAAAATATATTTCTCCTTTTTATCAACAAATTTACACGGCTTCTGCCTGTACCAAGCAAAGGGGAACTCTAATTGCATTTCACCGATCCACACCATTCACCTTATCATCAGAAATTAAAGACCCAGAAGGTAGATACCTGATACTCATGGGTTATATAATGGATACAGCAATCACGGTGATTTCCTACTACGCTCCTAACAAACAACCTACACCATTCCTCTCACATATATTACAAGTGATTAATACACACAAAATAGGAACAGTGATAATGTGTGGGGATTCGAACCAGGTCCTCCTCCCATTTCTAGATAAATCACCTTTTACACCATCCAAAATAACCTCTAGATTACCTTTTTCTCAACTTCTTTCCAAATACAATCTGGTAGATTTGTGGAGAGAAAGTAACCCAATGAAAAAGAAATTCACTTATTTCTCGCACCCTCATCAAACCTTCACCAGAATAGATCATATTTTTCTAACAATAGGAATGATACCAGAAATTATTGCATCAGATATAATTCCGATTCCGTGGTCTGACCATAATGCAGTATACACTACTATAGCCTCAGCCATACCAAAAGCGCATGACCCAACGTGGTACTTACCGGACATAATGCTCAAACACCCACTACATCAGATGGCCATTGAACAAGCTTTAAAGGAATACATATCAATTATTAATACAACAGACATCTCCCCAATAACACTGTGGGAAGCTCATAAGCCTGTCTTGCGTGGTACAATACAAAGACAAATGGCACTATTTAAACGGGAACACAAAAATCTAGCAAAAAAACTAGAACTCAATTTTAATGCAGCCTACATATCATTTCAAGATAATCCATCTCAGAGTACAAAATCTCATCTGGTAAAATCTAGATTGGAATACGATCTATTTCTCACTGAGTCAGTTGATAAATCCCTCAAACGCTCCAAACACAATTTCTACATCAATACAAACAAACCAGGTACATATTTGGCTCGGGCATTAAATTCAACTAACAAATCTTTCAAACCAATACGTTTGAAATTATCAAAAAATGTTTACACTTGTAATCCAGTTAAAATAGTCCATAAATTTCACTCACATCTCGCAACTTTATACAAGACAAACAATGAATTTAATGCTACAGAGGCTGAATCCTTCTTCTCAAAAATAACCAATTGTGATAATTGGAATAATGTTTGTCTCTGCTAGAAAACTCTTGTGGGATGTGTTTATACTTATAACAATGTGTATTGTACTATGGGAGTTTCATGCCGGCAAGTCTGACCTGAAGTGGAGGTATCTGATTAATCACAACATTGTCTGGGTGGGCATTGAGTCACCTAGGCTGGATAAATGACAAGTTAATTAGCTCATGTTAATTATGTTTCTGGTTATAGTTTGTATTGTTAGGGCAATATGATCAGGAGGTGCTGTCCTCCTGTGGGATATAAAAGTATGTGTCTGAGTTTCAAATAAAATGTTCCATGTTCAGACAAGCTATTGTCGGCTAGTCTTGTACGATCCGCTATAATATCTGATATCGATGTTCCGACTGGAGGATGCGGTGTACTGACAGAAGCACTCAAGCTGAGTGTGTGGGAATCGGGTTCCGTTACAAATATAATTACTCTTTCTAGTAAAAATTTGGAATGAAGATCTTATCCTACTTGTGGGCTGCTATGGTTTTCTTTTTTTTTTTTCAAGGTAGTTTTATTCATTTTTCAGTCAACAAAATTGAGAAAAACTGAACAGGATACATACTAACAGACCAGCAATACATACTGATATAAGGCCAATTTCATACATAGACACATAAACAACGGTCGCAAAGCCTGTCTTAAGCACAACTCCAACAGAAAACAGCTGGTGAATTCACAACATAAGGTGCAAAAAGGAAATGTAGCCAGTATAGGTAAAATAATAAGGCACAAAACTTACATAGCTTGACCAGGACCAATAAGGCAACAGAATATAAATCAACCTCGACCTCTATGTTGTCTGAGACTGCAGAAGTCCAACTCGACCAAATTCTATCGCATTTTTTGGACAACCCCTCACGGTGTAAGTCGTTTTGTACATAGGTAGGGCTTTGTCTATTAAATCGGTCCACATTTGTAAGCTAGGAAGGTCTGGTTTCTTCCACTGTAAAGCAATAGTTTTTTAGCATAAAGAAAAGGAACCTCAGCAAAGTTTTTTGGGAATCGCGAAGGCCCTCATCCTCAAGGTCTCCTAGGAGTCATCTAATGGGGGTGCATATATTGAGTAAGGCTAACTTTTCTTCTGTAAATTTAGTAATCATAGACCAAAGCTGCCGCATACCTGGGCAATCCCATATCATGTGAAAAAAGTCTCCAGTGGCAACGTGGCACCTATAGCATTCTGGGGAATCCAATCTACCCATTTTGCAAAATATATCACCTTATTCCCGACTGCTATGACCCCAGAAAGCTGGTTCCCCTACACTTCCACCCAAGAGTCATCCTGCAATGCTGGTATAGCAGTCTGCCATTGAGCTTTAATCTTGTCTAGATGAGGATAGTAAGACCCCTTTCACACTGGGGCTGCCCATGCGTTAGCGCTAATTCCAAGGAATAAAATCTAGAAACCAACTTAGAATAATCCTTTTCGAATAACAGAGTTTCCAGTTCCGAGGGCTAAAGTAGGACATCCCCCTAGCCAAACTATGCTGCTACTGCGTAATGATGTTATACATAAGGAAAAAAATAAGTTTTAGGAATGCTGAGTTCAGCTTTCAGTGCGGAAAATGATTTAAATGTCCTGGAAGAAAACAGTTGATGAGCATACTTAAGCCCAGCATGGTACATCAGGAAGCTTAGCGAGCTCTGCCAGATTCTTGTTGAACCACAAAGGGCATTTGGAGATTGGGTAAGAGAGAAGCCATGTATCTTATCATTAGAAATGTGAACATTTTTGTAGGAGAGCTTCAGAACACTTGCACCTGTAGAGGAGTACGGTCCATTTCTGCCTGCTGCTCTAGTTACCTTACTAACCCAGCGCTCCTGCCAGGATCAAAATCTGAAAAATATATTACTATTCCTTGTACAAATTTTGGATTGAAGGTCTTATCCTACTTGTGCATTGACCTTTGCCTACTGCTCTAGTTACCCTGCCAACCCAATACTCCTGCCAGGCTTGAAATTTGAAGAATACATTACTGTTTCTTGTAGGGGCTCAACCTACTTGTGACCTGGTCTATGTCTACTGTTCAGCTCACACAGTGTTCATATTCTTCCTAAATCTCAAAAAAGAGATAAGAACTGGAGCGCCTCATCAGAGTATTAAAGTCCAAAATATGTTATTTCAAACATAAAGTTCAAGCAAAATTTGCTTGTATAGCCAACTCTTTTCAGGCTTTAGGACACCCTTTTCATCAGGGCTCGATAAACAGAGGGAATGTCTAAGATGGCCATCCTCAAATAGGGTTCCTCCAGAGGCTGCCAGGGGCACCCTGAGCTGTGGATGACTGACCTCATATTTGATGGTCCTGCATAGTTTGGGGATCAACACCACTTGCATTTTATTATTTTCTATTCATTTTATTTGTTCTATCATCAGGGCTCAATAAACAGAGGGAATGTCTAAGATGGCCATCCTCAAATAGGGTTCCTCCAGAGGCTGCCAGGGGCACCTTGAGCTGTGGATGACTGACCTCATATTTGATGGTCCTGCATAGTTTGGGGATCAACACCACTTGCATTTTATTATTTTCTATTCATTTTATTTGTTCTATTTTTTTTTATATAGGTTGAACTAGATGGATTTGTATCTTTTTTTTTTTTTCAACCTGACTAACTATGTAACTATTAACTCAATTATCTTTTTTAGCTGTCTGTAAGGGTGGCATTTGGACCACCACTAAAGGGGAACATATTTCCCACTGGTCAGCAATGTAGGGGGCACTTTTCCCACTGACCACCAATGAATTGTTTTTTTTGCGATGGTTCCCCAACACATATTTCTATAGTTAGGTTGAAAAAAGACACAAGTCCATCAAGTTCAACCAAAAGAACCCAAAAAATTATTTCAAGGGTTCCTCTGGGGTAAATGATTGAGAAGTGTTGGTCTATTGAATGGACTTTAGGCATTAGAGTCACAGAGTTGTTATAAGGCAGCTCTTAAACATGTTCCTCAACATCTAATGGTTCAATACACTGCTGTTCAATGCTCTGCCCTCCAGTTCTTATCTCTTTTTCCCAGTATCAGTCCAAAGTGGGCTTGGAAGCCCTTTGGTTTGGGAATAGAGCCAGTCTAGTGTTGCCACCATCTGCACACCACCATCTGGAAACACTACTTTGGGTACCCATCACCACCCATTATAAATCTTGCACTTAACCAATTTTTTAGATATTGAATTATACTCACAGGTTCTCTGGTCAATGTTGAAGACCCTGGAAAATGAACATACAATAAATGTACACAATATTCACAATTTACTACTTCTCCTAGTCCATAACAAGTGCATGGACAGACTTTAGTAAGGCAATAAAAACAATACACCATCTACTTTGCAATTGGTTTAGGCTCAACAAGTGTCCAGCAATGATGCCAACTGGCCTTTTTGACAAACTGATATCCACTAGTGGGCTATGAAAATGTAATTCAAAATGTGAAAATATACTTTCTGGTATACTTAAATTCCCATTCTGAACTATTTTTTTTTTAATTAAAAATGTGCTGTAGTTCTTCAAGCATTGCTGTGTGTATGTCCCCCATTATAAATATGAATTATCATTATGTTGATCCATAGTGATAAACAGATTTTAAATTCAGATTTTCAACAGTAAGGAAATTTAGATTTTCAGTGGCTACTTTCCATGATCAAAAAGTAATCCATCCCCTTCTCCGGTCACCTATTCTTTACCCCATCAGTTCTCAACCTTTTTATACTCAGGCCCTATCTGCCAAATCCTGCCTAAGCCTCACCCATTTCATCCCCCATTTTAATATATTACAAAATATAACAAAAATTTTATTATTTTATCAATTCGTACCAAATAAATACAAAAATATTTGATTTGTCTGACACAGGGTATAAAGCCATACGGAGGCTAAACAGGTGAGTTTTAAAGGAAATGTATAATAGTTTTTTTACATTGCTTTACTTATTTGATTATTATGACCAGGCGTAAAAAAATAATTAAAAAAAATACTCATGTTTTAGACATTTTCTGTTCCGTCAGGTATGGAATTATAACATATATAATAGTTTTCTTTCTTGCCACCAGATAGAGCTATAGAGACTCCTTCTCATATGCTTTCCATATCTTCTTACCACGGTGTTGTAAAAGGCCTATGTCTACAGGGATCAGTAGCTGAAGCCAAGATCTGCATACATAGGTGAATGAGTCAGAGCGGGTTTCAGTCATACAAAGAGAGCTTACAAGCAGGAGACTACCACTGTGTCAATGCCATATAAATTTGTAAACAGCAAACCGGAACATGAACTCCTACACAGGGATTACCTTTAGGTACACGATGCAGAATAAGGTTGGTGTAAGTGACTTCAGCGTCATCGGCTGACTCTCCGGCAACATCTGGGAAAGAGGGAGATGATAATGACGTATTCTTCTGTATTAAGTTTGTACAATGCAACACATATTTAAAGAAGAACTCCACATAAACATAAAAAATAAATAAATACTGTAGCTTAGCAAAAGTGAAACTAAAAAAAAAAAAAAATCACCTTTGAAAATATTTACCATCAATCCTCAGTATCCTGAGCCTCCAGGTTGAATGACAGCATTGTTCAACCCACTTCCTGTGAGCCCAGGGCACTACTGCACTAAATTGTTCTAGTGGGTGACATACAGTCCAACAGGAAGCATGCTGGAAGCAAAGAGGAAGGACTTGTGATGTCAACAGACTGGCCAGAAGACCCTTGGAAAAAAGATATGTGCACGTGTGTGTGTGTGTATATGTACAGTATATATTTAATCAGCCATGATGTGCCTGCATTGCATACAGAAGCAGGAAGACCGAGAAATTTTGTCTTTTGGACTAAAATAAAGTATGTAATAAAATTTAAAAGGTTTAATGTAAAATTTCTATTAGCATGTTGATGTGGAGGGAAAGAAGGAACCAATCAAGACAAAAAATAGGAAGAATATACTTCAGCTTTAAAGAAGAAGTCCAGCCTGAGCTCATTTGGCTGAGCTTCTCCTATGGGTCACAGGAGTGCAATTCGTTTTGCACTTCTGTTCTGTGACCCATTTTCAACAGAGAGCGGGCTGAAGTCCACTCTCTGCTGACGTCACAGAAATCAGTCAAGGCACCGCGTCATCCCGACAATAAAGTCTGGATCCACCAAGTGCCTGGACTGACGCCCATCTCAGGCTCTCATCGAGCCGCTCCGTCCCCTCCACAGCTCAGCACTCCAGTGAGCGAGGAGGAGCAGAGAGGAGAGCTGCTGATCGACAGTCAGCAGCTCTCCTCTCGGGGATCTGTGAGAACCAAGCCACCAGCGACGTTCGTTCGCTTGGTTCTCAGTGTAGAGACACCGGGGGACAGATGCAGCATCGGTCCCATGCTGCATCCACCTAGGTAAGTATAAAAGGGGGAAAAAAAGACCCATACAGTAAAACCTTGGATCGCGAGCATAATTCATTCCAGAAACATGCTTGTAATCCAAAGCACTCTTATATCAAAGCAAATTTACCCATAAAAAAATAATGGAAACTCAGATGATTTGTTCCACAACCATTTATACATAGGTCCTTCAGTTTATAGTCTGATTTAAAGAGGCACATCTAAGTATGCAGGCATCCGGGATAAAGCTGTCAACATAGACCATCCCCCGCACCGCCGACTCTCACCCCTGTCAGTCTGCAATTGTGACCGGGAAGACTACTACTGCAGTAAACCAATCTGAAAGCGAGGGCGGTGCGGAAGACGGTCTATGTGGACAGCTTTACACTGGATGCCTGCATACTTAGATGTGCCTGTTTTAATCATCAACCATGTGAGTTGCTAAATGTTGTACCTTCATAAAATGTAACCATTTTGGTAACCATTATTGCTACATTTGGAGGCGCCCCTCTTCTCTTTTATGTGACTTGACGCTACTTGTATATCAAATCAAAGTTAATTTAAAAATGTTGCTTGTCTTGCAAAATGCTCTCAAACCAAGTTACTCTCAAACCAAGGTTTTACTGTACTTCTCTTTTAAGTCATGTACAGTATCTCACAAAAGTGAATACACCCCTCACATTTTTGTAAGTATTTTATTCTATCTTTTCATGTGACAACACTGAAGAAATGACACTTTGCTACAATGTAAAGTAGTGAGTGTACAGCTTGTATAACAGTGTAAATTTGCTGTCCCCTCAAAATAACTCAACACATGGCCATTAATGTCTAAACCGCTGGCAACAAAAGTGAGTACACCCCTAAGTGAAAATGTCCAAATTGGTCCCAAAGTGTCAATATTTTGTGTGGCCACCATTATTTTTCAGCACTGCCTTAACCGTCTTGGGCATGGAGTTCACCAGAGCTTTACAGGTTGCCACTGGAGTCCTCTTTCACTCCTCCATGACGACATCACAGAGCTGGTGGATGTTAGAGACCTTCCGCTCCTTCACCTTCCATTTGAGGATGCCCCACAGATGCTCAATAGGGTTTAGGTCTGGAGACATGCTTGGCCAGTCCATCACCTTTACCCTCAGCTTCTTTAGCAAGGCAGTGGTCGTCTTGGAGGTGTGTTTGGGGTCGTTATCATGTTGGAATACTGCTCTGCGGCCCAGTCTCTAAAAGGAGGGGATCATGCTCTGGTTCAGTATGTCACAGTACATGTTGGCATTCATGGTTCCCTCAAAGAACTGTAGCTCCCCAATGCCAGCAGCACTCATGCATCACCAGATCATGACACTCCCACCACCATGCTTGACTGTAGGCAAGACACTTGTCTTTGTACTCCTCACCTGGCTGTTTGTCAGGGCTGGCTCAGCCCTTTCTTCTCTGAGCTGGCCGCTCAACTGTCGGCTAATTGCCAGCTCTCATCTCTCTCCACAGTTAACCAGCTGTTGTGGATCTGCTCGTCAGTCTTGCCTACTTAAAGATCTCCAGCTCACTTTTCTCCTGCCTTTGCCTTGGTCACATCACAAGAAACCATCTCCTGCGTTCCTGTTTAAAGACTGGCTTTGGGGGGGCGTGGCTTAGCAATGGCCGAGTGAAGACGTGTGGTGAGGGAGCTCCCTGTCCGACCCGGCCTGCACGGACCACAAACAGTCTTTTAAACCCTGTGAGAGCGTTATGAGCAACCCCAAAAGATACAGGACACGATCGGCCACTCGTGGAACCCATTACCGGAACACACAACAAGGGATTCCGCATTTCTTCAGAGGAAAGTCAGACTTAGTCTCCGCGCCACGTGAGCCCCGCATACCATCGTCCTACACCGGAGCTCTGATGTCCTCTCCTGCCCACATTTCAACCCCTCTACTCCTCACGGGAACACCAGCATTACTCCGCACTGAGATGGAGGGTACATCGCTAAACCAGGGCTCTATAGAGGAAGATCTCCATAGCATGCTAAGGGCCCTCCCCACAAGAGCGGACGTGGAGACTCTCCCCACGAGGGCAGATATAGAGGCCCTGATCCTACGAATAGAGGAAGCGCATAACAAAGATATCCAGGAGGTGAGGGAGGACTTACACATAGTGGAGAACTGAGTTACCTCGGGTGAAACCAGAAATATCCACCCTGGAAGAGAGGATGCAGGCCATGGAGCAATCCCAACATGCCCACTCACTAGAAGCGCAAGAGATGCAGCTCCATTTGGAGGAGATTGAGGACCGTAGTGACCGCAACAATTTGCGGCTACGGGGAATCCCGGAGGCCACAGGTCAAGAAGACTGCGACGGCGACAGCGATCTTCTAGGGCCTCTTGGACAACCCTCCACCCCACCTGGAAATAGACAGGATTCATCACACCCTAGGCCCCAAATCTACAGACCCAGCTAGGCCACGTGATGTATTATGTCGCCTACATCGCTATGCGCAGAAGGAAACCCTACTGAGGAAAGCCTGGGACCAGGGTGAAGTGGAATTCGATGGTGCCCACATTCAAATCCTTCCAGATCTTTCTAGGGTCACGTTGCAGCGACGCGCCATGCTGAAGCCAGTGCTGGAACTAGCGAGAAGTCTGTGCTGCACCTACAGATGGGGATACCCACTAGCGGTTATTTTCCGTACAGATCGTGCCTCCTTTACACTGCGCACACCAGCGGACTTACCGGCCCTATTTGACTTTCTGGGAACAGAGCCGATACAGGTGCCAAATTGGCTGCTAAGGATTCCACATCCTACAGGCCGCATGGGCCCAACCATGAACAGATCCACCCCATCTATCCGTTCGCAGCGGTCCCGAGGTCGGTCCCGCGCCAGACCGGAAAACAATGCACGTGAGTCTTAAACACAATATGTGATCCCATTCTGCATTGACTACCTTTCACCTATGTTTATTATTTTATGTTCCGGTTGGCACCTGACCCACTTTGCCATTGCACTTTGACCGTTGCCCTCCCCCTAAATGTGGAGCGTTGCCACAGACATGGCACATCCCAGGGCTGATCATGGCTTGCTCCCCGCCCTGAACCCCCTGCCTTCCATAAACTCAATACATGTCTGCCGGATGTGTTTCCTGAACTGTCCCGGCTCTTCCCACAAGTCATGGAGGTGAACGAGACGGAGTTGAGGACCCCTCTGGCGGCGGGCGGAAGCGATGGCCGTGCTGCTGTCCCCCCTCCCGTGCCCCTCGCCTCCCCCATCCCGGCCTCTTTGTGTTTCTACCCGAATAGGTGAAGGACTCTTCATACCCCCTTCTGTTCCGAGACTGAGGTCAATTGCCTACTGAGACTGGCACAGGGAGTAGACCCGGGAACTTTGTCACACTATGCTCCAAAGTAAGACCGCGCCGGAGGGAGCTGGACACCAGACTTCAAAGCATGGTCCAGTGCGGTGACTATTGGAATGCCGGTATCCCTGGAAGACCCATGAGACTATCTGGAGGGGTCATGTAAGCTTTAAAATGGGTGGATGGGGGGAGGAGATGTTGGGGTTAACTGCCCTCGTTGCCTAAAGGAAATGTGATGGGGGAGTCCCCGCAGATGGCAGGAGGGTTGGGATATAGTTGTATGTGTTTATTATGGCGGGAGCCGGGAGGTAAAGGGAAGGATATGCAATGTGCTGTCTAGAGGGGATATTTAGGATGGACTCTGGTAAGATACCTCTCCTTCTTGCCACACATATCAACCAGCATAATATACGGTAACGGCATAGCCCTGGAAAGTAGCCATACATAGTGAGATATACTGGTTTTTTTTGCTAGCCGGGGGCTATTATGTCCGTTAACCTGGAGGAGGGCACTCAGTCAGTATATTTTATAGCCAACCAGCAATGTTGATATGCAGTTTCTTTGGTCCAACCTATAATGTTATTTTTAATAAGGTTATTTTTATTGCTATGCTTAAGGAGCTCTGGGTGCTCATACATGTTACATACACATATACTAAGCCTGTACACGGGGAGGCTATCTATGTGCTCACATATACATTTACAATCTTAGGTCCGGGGGCCTGTGGAGGGTAGGGATCTCCCCTCATGACCCTTGCTAGAATCTCCTCCAAATAGGAAATCGCCTTATACCAGGTGATACTGGTGGGCGTTGAAGCAATATATTGCTACACTTTAGTTTTCCAACTCAGTTGGATTGGGTCTATTGAAACTTTTCCTTTCACGACACCCTTAATCACCTTAGAGTGGTCTTTTTCTCTTATAATCCCTCTTTTCTTACCACTCTTGCCTCCTTCTTTTCTCTTGTTTTCCTTTCTTGCCCCTCTCTTTTCTTCTATACTCTTGTGTCCTCGCGAGTATGGAGGTTCTTAACATTGTTACTCTTAACACAAAAGGGCTTAACGTCCCTGAAAAGAGACGAATGCTATTAAATGACATGAAACGCATGAAAGCGGACATAGTCCTACTGCAGGAGACACATTTCCGGGATGACAAGCTCCCGATCCTCAAAAACAGACACTATCCGAAAGTATATCACTCCACCCACTCAGACGCCAAGTCTAGAGGGGTTTCCATACAGATATCTGCAAAAGTCCCGTGGTCTCTAGTTGATAAAAAGGCAGACACGGCAGGTAGGTTTCTTTTTCTGAAAGGACTAATTGGCAGTACAAAAGTGACCATTGCAAATTTTTATGTCCCAAATAGCCACCAAGACTCATTTATGAAACGACATTTAGAACTACTCCAGGGTTTCTTTGAGGGACAACTAAGATAGGCGGTGACTAGGGATGAGCTTCGAGTTCGAGTCGAACTCATGTTCGACTCGAACATTGGCTGTTCGCAAGTTCGCTGAACAGCGAACAATTTGGGGTGTTCGCGGCAAATTCGAATGCCGCGGAACACCCTTTAAAAGTCTATGGGAGAAATCAAAAGTGCTAATTTTAAAGGCTTATATGCAAGTTATTGTCATAAAAAGTGTTTGGGGACCTGGGTCCTGCCCCAGGGGACATGGATCAATGCAAAAAATTTTTTAAAAACGGCCGTTTTTTCAGGAGCAGTGATTTTAATAATGCTTAAAGTCAAACAATAAAAGTGTAATATCCCTTTAAATTTCGTACCTGGGGGGTGTCTATAGTATGCCTGTAAAGGGGCGCATGTTTCCTGTATTTAGAAAAGTCTGACAGCAAAATGACATTTGGAAGGAAAAAACTCATTTAAAACTACCCGCGGCTATTGCATTGCCGACAATACACATAGAAGTTCATTGATAAAAACGGCATGGGAATTCCCCACAGGGAAACCCCGAACCAAAATTTTAAAAAAAATGACGTGGGGGTCCCCCTAAATTCCATACCAGGCCCTTCAGGTCTGGTATGGATATTAAGGGGAACCCCGGCCCAAAAAAAAAAAAAAAATGATGTGGGGTTCCCCCTAAATTCCATACCAGACCCTTCAGGTCTGGTATGGATTTTAAGGGGAACCCCGCGCCAAAAAAAAAAAAAAAAACGGCGTGGGGTTCCCCCAAAAATCCATACCAGACCCTTATCCGAGCACGCAACCTGGCAGGCCGCAGGAAAAGAGGGGGGGACGAGAGTGCGGCCCCCCCCCTCCTGAACCGTACCAGGCCACATGCCCTCAACATTGGGAGGGTGCTTTGGGGTAGCCCCCCAAAACACCTTGCCCCCATGTTGATGAGGACAAGGGCCTCATCCCCACAACCGTGGCCGGTGGTTGTGGGGGTCTGCGGGCGGGGGGCTTATCGGAATCTGGAAGCCCCCTTCAACAAGGGGACCCCCAGATCCCGGCCCCCCCCCTGTGTGAAATGGTAAGGGGGTACTTACCCCTACCATTTCACTAAAAAAGTGTCAAAATAGTTAAAAATGACAAGAGACAGTTTTTGACAATTCCTTTATTTAAATGCTTCTTCTATCTTCCTTCATCTTCTTCTTCTTCTGGTTCTTCTGGCTCTTCTGGTTCTTCCTCCGGCGTTCTCGTCCAGCATCTCCTCCGCGGCGTCTTCTATCTTCTTCTCCTCGGGCCGCTCCGCACCCATGGCATGGGGACAAGGTGTTTTGGGGGGCTACCCCAAAGCACCCTCCCAATGTTGAGGGCATGTGGCCTGGTACGGTTCAGGAGGGGGGAGGGCGCACTCTCGTCCCCCCCTCTTTTCCTGCGGCCTGCCAGGTTGCGTGCTCGGATAAGGGTCTGGTATGGATTTTTGGGGGAACCCCACGCCGTTTTTTTTTTTTTTTTTGGCGCGGGTTCCCCTTAAAATCCATACCAGACCTGAAGGGTCTGGTATGGAATTTAGGGGGAACCCCACGTCATTTTTTTTTAAAATTTTGGCCGGGGTTCCCCTTAATATCCATACCAGACCTGAAGGGCCTGGTATGGAATTTAGGGGGACCCCCCCCACGTCATTTTTTTTTTTTTAATTTTGGTTTGGGGTTTCCCTGTGGGGAATTCCCATGCCGTTTTTATCAATGAACTTCTATGTGTATTGTCGGCAATGCAATAGCCGCGGGTAGTTTTAAATGAGTTTTTTCCTTCCAAATGTCATTTTGCTGTCAGACTTTTCTAAACACAGGAAACATGCGCCCCTTTACAGGCATACTATAGACACCCCCCAGGTACGAAATTTAAAGGGATATTACACTTTTATTGTTTGACTTTAAGCATTATTAAAATCACTGCTCCTGAAAAAACGGCCGTTTTTAAAACTTTTTTTTGCATTGATCCATGTCCCCTGGGGCAGGACCCAGGTCCCCAAACACTTTTTATGACAATAACTTGCATATAAGCCTTTAAAATTAGCACTTTTGATTATTCATGTTCGTGTCCCATAGACTTTAACGGTGTTCGCGTGTTTGAGCGAACTTTTTTCCTGTTCGCATGTTCTGGTGCGAACCGAACAGGGGGGTGTTCGGCTCATCCCTAGCGGTGACCTAAATTTTCCACTGACCCCAGTAGAAGACACCTCGACAGGCACATCCTACTCCCCATGAGGTACACGCAAAAGGATACTTACGGCCCTTCACGCTGCACAACTGATAGACGTTTGGCGTCTCCTCCACCCGGGTTAAAGAGACTACACCTTTTTTTCACGCCCCCATCAAGCATACTCGCGTATCGATCTTTTTTTAATACCCCACATCCAACTTCAGGCCGTTGGAGGCTCCGCCATCGGTTCTATCACCTGGTCAGACCACGCCCCGGTTACAATGCAATATGCCTTTACTGACTTTTTTAGGGGACAAAAGAGTCCATGGAGACTTAACGAAAGCCTCCTACAAGACCCAGAAATAGTTGCGGATGTTACGAAAGAAATTTCACGCTACTTTCACTCAAATACTACAGATGACAGAGACGGAGGACTGATATGGGAAGCACACAAAGCGGTGATCCACTAAGTCCTTATAAAACACGGGCAAGACCCAAAAAACATAGATCCGCACAACTATCGACAATACTTGACAAACTCCACAAATTGGAATCTAAACACAAACAGACACCGACTAACACCCGGGGCAGTGAACTAGACACAATACGTACACAGATCACAGACCTTCTACACTTTAAGGCTAAGGCGGCCCTCCAAATTTTACGGAAAAAGATTTATGAATCGGGCAATAAATGCGGTAGACTACTTGCACAATCCTTAAAATCATAGAAGACAGCGTCATATATTCCACATATACATTCTCCCACGGGACAGAAAGTAACTCTACCCCAGCACATAACACAAACATTTAGATCTTACTATGAAGCTTTATACAACCTAAACATGCCACAACCCACCCCAGAATGCATAGCAAACTACATAGCGGATTCCAACATGCCTACCCTATCGAATACGACACCTACTAGAGACCTACTAGAAGAACCCATAACACTAACAGACATACAATTGGCAATAAAAAACACCAAACAAGGAAAAGCTCCAGGACTGGACGGTCTTACAGTCCAGTACTATAAAGCCCTACTCCCATCCCTGGGACAGCACCTAATCAAGCTCTTTAATGATCTAGGCAAGGGAAACAAGTTACATCATAATACACTACAAGCCCAAATAGCAGTTATACACAAAGAAGACAGAGACCCGACTCAATGTGGAAACTACCGCCCCATATCCTTACTGAATACTGACCTTAAACTCTTTACTAAAATACTGGCCACTAGACTACAACAACACATAACCAGCCTGATTCACCTAGATCAAGTGGGCTTCGTCCCAACTAGAGAGGCGAGGGACAACACCACAAAAGTCCTGAATTTGCTCTATAAGGCCAACTTAGCAGGTACACCAACGGTCTTTCTTGGCACAGATGCTGAAAAAGCATTCGACTGGGTGAACTGGTCGTTTATGTTTGCAACGCTACGACACATTGGCCTAGGAAATAATATGCTGAACTCGATTTCAGCAATATATTCCTCACCATCTGCAATGGTTAGGGTTAATGGCGCGTTGTCAGATGCTTTTCAAATTGCAAACGGCACGCGCCAAGGCTGCCCGCTCTCACCCCTCCTCTTTGCGCTTTCTTTGGAGCCCTTCTTATGCCATATCAGACTAAATCCAGACATTACGGGAGTTTCCATCGAACACACTCAATATAAGGTATCAGCATACGCCGACGACTTGATGTTCTCACTATCAAACCCGATAATCTCCCTCCCTAACCTGCTTAAAGAATTTTCTACATATGGAGCTCTCTCTTATCTGAAAATTAATCTAGCTAAGTCAGAGGCAATGAGCATAGGGATCCCACTAACACAACTTACATCTCTACAATCCAGTTTTAAACTGAAATGGACAAACAAAGCTTTGAAATATCTGGGCACCCATATACCCCAAACCTTAGCGAAACTGTATGAGATCAACTTTCCTCCACTACTAACAAAAATCAAAACATTACTAAACACATGGCAATCTGGCCTATATTCCTGGCTAGGGCGTTGTAATATTCTAAAAATGTCTATCCTACCGAAACTACTGTACCTAATGCAAGCCCTGCCAATACACATACCCCTCCGTTTTTTCAGACAAGTACAATCGATATTCACTGACTTCGTCTGGGCTAAGAAAAGACCCAGGCTCCCTAACAAACTACTAGTGCTCCCAAAGTCTTCTGGTGGGTTGGCACTACCTTACATTCATGCTTATTATCAGGCGGTACACTTAGGAAGACTTATAGATTGGCGTCGACACCGGGAAACCAAGTTATGGTCCCAAATGGAACAATCCCACACCACAATTCCACTAGGTGGTACCCCGTGGTGTTATCAGGGTTTACCAACGGAACTCAAACGCCACCCTCTAATAGGCAACACGGCCCGAATTTGCGCAAAACTAATATCTAAAACGACCATTTCTTCCCCAAACTCACCTCTATATCCAATAATAGGCAACCCCCTGTTCACACCAAGCCTACAAGATGGAATTTTTCGAAAGTTGGGGGAAGCAGGTATACATTTGGCCTCCCACTTTAGCTCTGAAGGGCGTTGGAAAACATACTCGGAGCTCTCTGATCTCACGGGTAGGTTCTGTCTAGACTTCATGCGGACACTCCAAATAAGACATTTCCTCAACTCCATCCCACCTCCCACAGATAGTAATCAAAGCCTCACGACATTAGAAGAACTCTGTACCGATACAGGTGTTTTACCACACACACTCTCATTGACCTACAACCTACTGAATACCCCCCCTCTCGGACTATGTACCGCCAGGCTTACTTAAATGAGAAGAGGAATTGGACTGTAGATTTAGCCCCGCAAAGAGACAACACATACTTTGTTTCACACACAAGCCATTTGCGCTAGGACCCAGGAAACAAATTATAAGGTACTTTCCAGATGGTATAGAACCCCAGCACGCCTGCATGAAATGTTCCCAACAACATCAGATATGTGCTGGCGCTGTCAAATGGACAAGGGAACTTTGCTACACATATTTTGGTCTTGCCCCAAACTCATACACTTTTGGAAAGGGATACGAGAGACTGTACAACTGTTTACTGACAGGACAATCACAAATGACCCAGTATTCTTTTTACTACACGCTACAGACATTCCCGACAAGATATACAAAAAATCAGTCATACGTCACTTGCTGGATGCAGCTAGAGCCTGCATTCCACTATGTTGGAAATCTGCCCTCCCACCGACAATTGATATGTGGCTAGGGAAAGTAGAGGACATCAGAAAGCTGGAAGATCTTATCCACACGGCACAACACAGAGAAGAAATATTCTCTAAGTTTTGGCAAATGTGGTCTATGTTTATTTACTCGACGGCAGGACAATCTCTGAGAAGAGCTGATTGTGGCCCGGGAACAGACGTGTGGAAATGAGCTATCGCTGATGAGTCACAAATAATGACATAGTACTCTGTGGGAACGGGTTGCGGGACCCTCCATGCTCGCGAGATACACACCCATCTCCCCCCTTTCACACCTACTTTCCTATACTCTCCCCCTGCTCTACCCTCTTTTTTCTTTTTATTTCCTTTTCCTTCTCTTCCCTAACCTTTCCTAACCTTTCTCTAGTTCCTTTTATTAATGTTTATTTGAGGGAAAAAAAAAAAAAAAGAGAGCCGACGCAATGGGCCATATTTCAACATAATATCACATGCTCAATAAAGATTCCTCATTTAACATACTACCGGCTTATCCGGGATTGGTTATCACTTTTTCAGTATTAGGATAAAAGAAGAAGAGACATTGTAAAACATGTTAAACACAAAAAGTTTTGGTCTTCTAAAATATATTTTGTATGTTACGTGATACATGTGATACTCTGTAACCTGTTGGTCCATGTGGGCCGTGTTCTTTTCATAAATAAAAAATTTAAAGACTGGCTTTGCTGACATCCCTTCTGGCTCCTTATCCTGCTTGCTGTTCCTCTACTTGGGTCCCTGACTTCTGGCTTGGCTGATTACCCGATCTGGTTACTGAACTCTGGCTATGCTTTGACTACGCTTACTCTAATTACCTTTTTATTTTTATTAATAAACAAGTGTGATTTTACTGTACGACTGTCTCAGTCTTGTTCATGGTTTCTGACACTGCTGCCACACACTTGACACCATCTGAACCAAATAAGTTTATCTCATGAGACCACAGGACATGGTTTCAAGTAATCCATGACCTTAGTCTGCTTGTCTTCAGCAAACTGTTAGCGGCCTTTCTTGTGCATCATCTTTAGAAGAGGCTTCCTTCTGGGACAACAGCCATGCAGACCAATTTGATGCAGTGTGCAGCGTATGGTCTGAGCACTGACAGGCTGACCCCCCACCCCTTCAACCTCTGCAGCAATGCTTGCAGCACTCATATGTCCATTTCCCAAAGACAACCTCTGGATATGATGCTGAGCATGTGCACTCAACTTCTTTGGTTGACCATGGTGAGGCCTGTTCTGAGTGGAACCTGTCCTGTTAAACCACTGTATGGTCTTGGCCACCATGCTGCAGCTCAGTTTCAGGGTCTTGGCAATCTTCTTATAGCCTAGGCCATCTTTATGTAAAGCAACAATTCTTTTTTTCAGATCCTCAGAGGGTTCTTTGCCATGAGGTGCCATGTTGAACTTCCAGTGACCGGTATGAGAGAGTGAGAGCGATAACACCAAATTTAACACATCTGCTCCCCATTCACACCTGAGACCTTGTAACACTAACGAGTCACATGACACTGGGAAGGGAAAATGGCTAATTGGGCCCAAATTGGACATTTTCACTTAGGGGTGTACTCACTTTTTTGCCAGTGGTTTAGACATTAATGGCTGTGTGTTGAGTTATTTTGGGATAGAAAATTTACACTGTTATACAAGCTGTTCACTCACTACTTTACATTGTAGTAAAGTGTCATTTCTTCAGTGTTGTCACATGAAAAGATAGAATAAAATATTTACAAAAATGTGACGAGTGTACTCCCTTTTGTGAGATACTGTATATTAGAGAAACTTCCTTTGGGCTTTTGATAGCATATTTGTACTACATCCTTGTCATTGGTACTCCTTTAATATATAGATAATGGTCATACATGTTGGAGAAATTTGAGGCTCCGGTTGCAGTCCTCTTCGTTGATGCGGACACCCAGTGGTTGGCCAGTTCAGTTTGTTTCTGTACTTGAAGAGCAGAAAAGTGGCAACCAAGAGCAAGACCAGAGGAGTCACAATGATCAATGGTATTGTGTTCTTGCTGCTTTTCTCTGCGTAAAGGAGAATAGAACAGTTTTTAGTTCATGAGAATATATACTGCATATTAGTAGATGCACACAGGGCCAGGACAAAGAAGGGGGGCAAGAGGGGCACCTGTCCCAAATGCAGTTTTTTTATGTGGAGGGGGGTGAAGTGCTGGGATCTAGTCAATGCTTCGTTCTCCAACACTGCCTGATTGATAGGAGTGACACATAGAGTGGGGTGGAGGTGTGGTCTTAGGGCACTTGGATGACCTTGTCCCGGCATTGGATGTACATACCTATGGAGGTTAACTTTTTTCATAACTGACAGTGAAACAATTTACCTCTTATCTGGACAAAGACATCCTCACTCTTCTTAGAAATGTTGAATGCAGTTCTCACATCACAGGAATAATTCCCAGAATCCTCCAGCTGGGCCGACTGGACTCCATATTGATCAGATAAATTGAATTCCTGAACATTCCGTCCATCTCTGTAGAAAGCAAACTGCAGTTCTGTCCTCTGTCTGAGGGGACTGAGATTCGTGTCACACGTCATGGTCAGGTTGTCACCTTCTAAGACTTCCAATGTGCTTACATTTAGCACCGGGGTGAAAAACAGCTCTGCAAAAAATAAATGACTATTTACTTAGAATGGATGAGCATCAACGGGCTCTCCTAGGATCCCCGAGGAGCGCACTCTCGGACGCCGCTGCATAGGGGACTACACTGACCTACGAGGGGGAAAGGAAGACCCCCCGCTTGCCGCAAGGATAGCCCCAGTGGGGACCGGAAAAAAAAAAAGAGCTTCGGAGGCCGCTGTAGAGCGGAACGAGGTAAAACGAAACCGAAAGTAAGGAGTGTGGCCGTAGGTGGATATGACAGCGTGCAAAAGAGGTTTGGATGGCGCCCCCCTCCCCCCCTATCCCCCCCCTGCACCTTGCATGTGAATCACGGAGGATCAGGAAAGAATCCTACTGACGCCCAGAAGATGGTAATGTAGAATTTGATTGATATTTTTCTCTAGCCCTGTTTTTTTCTGCTCCATTTCTCCCTGAGATGCACTGGAATATGGCTTAATTCAAATAACCAGGAGGTAAAAGAGGACGGTAATCAAAGGTATTGGAACACCTGAAGGGTTAAGTTGTATGGAAGGGAATTACCTGCTAGCCTGAGTAAGGGGGAAACAAGGAACACCACCCACTGTATAAAGGGAGAGGAGGTATACAGAGAAAGTGAACATTAGCAGTGATACTATGTGTATTGATCAAAATAAATAAAAGGCTAAATATATAAAATAAAAAAAAAAAAAAAAAAAGAATGGATGAGCATCAAAAGTCTGTGAAAATCTGGAGAAATTTGTCTCCATTAAAGCTGAATTCAAGGTATGGATTTGTTGTATAGTTTCACTGGCACCAATGTAACTATGCAAATAATCCATATCTGGAATTTAAATTTAAAACCAATGAATTTTGTCAAAAAGTCCCAAAGGTATGACTAATTGTGGGGTCAATAAGGGAGTAAAAATTTACAGAAATTTAAAAAAAAATGTTTTTGATCATCCAAGAAAATTGCTAGCAATTTGAACAGAATCTGCCAGAAACAATTTTAATGGTTGGATGACAGTCTATAATTCTGCACAGATTACTTTTTACCTTAATGCTGGTGGTATATTTGAGATCTGTTCCCGGGATAAATCATATTCACCTTTTATCATAATGAATTTACTACTTTTCCTCACTTTGCCATTTGAAGATCTCACATCACAGGCATAATTCCCAGAATCCTCCAGTTGTGTGGACTGGACTCCATATTGATCGGATGAACTGAATTCCTGAACATCCCGTCCATCTCTGTAGAAAGAAAACTGCAGTTCTGTCCTCTGTCTGGGTGGACTGAGACTTGTGTCACATATCAGGATCATATCGTCTCCTTCTATCTCTGGATATCGGATTGCTCTGATTTCTGGATTTATGAATAGTTCTGCAGAGAAGGAAATCCAGAAGGAAAAATATAAATGCTTTTTAGGTGAACAAACACAACAGTTGAGCTACCGGAAAGCTACCAGAACGACACATGCAGAGCAACAAAGGTTCATTAGTATTACGGCTTATGCCGCATACACATGGTCGGATTTTCTGACGGGAAATGTTGGATGTGAGCTTGTTGTTAGAAAATCCAACCGCGTGTATGCTCCATCAGATATTTGCTGTCGGACTTTCCACCAACAAATGTTTGCTAGCAGGTTCTCAAATTTTCCGCCAACAAAATTTGTTTTCGGAAAGTCCAATTGTGTGTACACAAGTCCGTCGCACAAAAGTCCACGCATGCTCGGAAGCAGAAGCAGTCGGTCTTGTAAACTAGCGTTCGTAATGGAGAATTAACATTCGTGACGCGCCAAATTATGAAATCTCCAAATACAGCGCACAATTCTCTTCTTCTTTAATGGGATAATAATGAAGCTGCTTTGCTGGTGATACTGATGAAGTTATTGCAAACGAGTTTTGAAAGGCTTTTTTTTCTAGTGATATCAAGAATAATAATAATATTAATAATAGCGCAAAATAAAAAACGCAAAAAGAAAAGCGCGAATCAACACTCACCAAACTTCTACTAACACGAAATTAGCAGAAGAAGCCCGAAGGGTGGCGCTAAAGCACCATCACATGACACTCATCCCCCCAGCACTGAGACTGATCCCACCCCCCAGCACTGACACTCATACCCCCCACCATCACATGACACTCATCCCCCCAGCACTGACACTGATCCCACCCCCCAGCACTGACACTCATACCCCCCCACCAGCACTGACACTCATCCCCCAGCACTGACACTGATCCCACCCCCCCCACTCATTCCACCCCCCACCAGCACAGCCACTCATCCCCCCAGCACTGACACTGATCTCACCCCCCCAGCACTGACACTCATACCCCCCCACCAACACTGACACCCATCCCCCCAGCACTGACACTAATCCCACCCCCCAGGCACTGACACTCATACCCCCCACCAGCACTGACACTCATCCCCCAGCACTGACACTGATCCCACCCCCCCACTCATTCCACCCCCCCCACCAGCACAGCCACTCATCCCCTCAGCACTGACACTGATCCCACCCCCCAGCACTGACACTGATCCCACCCCCCAGCACTGACACTCATACCCCCCACCAGCACTGACACTCGTCCCCCCAGCACTGATAATGATCCCGTCCCCCCCACAAGCACAGCCACTCATCCCTCCCACCACCAACACTGTTCCCACCCCCCAGCACTGACACTCATTCCACCCCCCCCACCAGCACTGACACTCATTCCACCCCCTGCATTGACACTCATCCCCCCAGCATTGACACTCATTCCACCCCCTCACCAGCACTGACACTCATTCCACCCCCCATGCACTGACACTCATCCCCCCAGCACTGACACTGATCCCACCCCCCCAGCACTGACACTCATTCCACCTCCCCCACACTGACACTCATCCCCCCAGCACTGACACTCATTCCACCCCCCCGCACTGACACTCATCCCCCCAGCACTGACACTGATCCCACCCCCCCAGCACTGACACTCATTCCACCCCCCCCCACACTGACACTCATCCCCCCAGCACTGACACTCATTCCACCCCCCCGCACTGACACTCATCCCCCCAGCACTGACACTGATCCCACCCCCCCAGCACTGACACTCATTCCACCCCCCCACACTGACACTCATCCCCCAGCACTGACACTCATTCCACCCCCCCGCACTGACACTCATCCCCCCAGCACTGACACTCATCCCCCCCCACCACTGACACTCATTCCACCCCCCCAGCAATCCCACTCATCCCATCCCCCCAACACTGTCACTCATCCCATCCCACTCCCACCAGCAGGGGCGTATGTACAGGAGTTGCCGTGGTCACAATTGCATGCTCCAGGGTTCCCGTGCAGCCCCCTGTACACCCTGAATAGGAGGTGGCATATAGAGGAACCGTTCCCCTTCATTTTCCTCCTGCAGCCTGCAGCTGAAAGGCTGCAGGAGGAAAATGAAGGGGAACTGTTCCTCTATATGCCACCCCTCGCTATCCAACACCTGCTGCCCCAAGCTCCTGTGTACTCTTTGGCCCCCCTCATCCCCCACAGTGCTGTCGGGTTCCCCCCTCTCCTCTCCTTCCCGGCTGCTGCGTGGGGAATGATTTCTGGATGGAGAGTGGGGAAGGGGCTGGTAAATGTGTAATTTACTGGCTCCTCCCATGTCTTAATGAATAGAGTCAGTGATCCGCAGGAATCACTGACCCAGTTAATTTATAACTGAGGCATAGTAAAGTGTGTTTACTATGCTTCCGTTTGTGAATGAACAGGAAGCTCTGTATGGAGCTATTTCTGTCCATTCATTCTGTGGAGCTGAGGCTGCAGAGATGGAGATTGTGGGCTGTGTCCTCAATCTCATTTCTCTGTTTCAAAGATGAAACATCAGAGGTCTGTTTAGACCCCTGGTATCTCTGATACCCACATTCCATACTGCCATTGCACACATTCCACAATTAAAGCAAGTTATTTTTCAGTGTTCTCATGTGTGGAGATATTTTTTTAATTGATCTATTGTAGCAGTCATCGATAAAGGATGAGAATGGTGGTGTGTGGAGGAGGGGGCGCGGCATTGAAAGACCCAGCCTTGGGGCGGCAAAGGGAGTAAATCCGGGCCTGCCTCCAGTACCACCACCACCCCCCTCCAGTACCACCCCCCATCCAGTACCACCCCCCTCCAGTACCACCCTCCCCTTCAGTACCACCACCACCCCCCTCCAGTACCACCCCCCCTCCAGTACCACCACCACCCCCCTCCAGTACCACCACCCCCTCCAGTACCACCCCCCCTCCAGTACCACCCCCCCTCCAGTACCACCACCACCCCCCTCCAGTACCACCCCCCCTCCAGTACCACCCCCCCTCCAGTACCACCACCCCCCCTCCAGTACCACCACCCCCCCTCCAGTACCACCACCACCCTCCTCCAGTACCACGCCCCCTCCAGTACCACCACCACCCCCCTCCAGTACCACCCCCCCTCCAGTAACACTCCCCCTCCAGTACCACCACCACCCCCCTCCAGTACCACCACCCCCCCTCCAGTACCACCCCCTCTCCAGTACCACCACCACCCCCCTCCAGTACCACCACCACCCCCCTCCAGTACCACCACCACCCCCTCTAATACCACCCCCACCCCCCCTCCAGTACCACCCCCCTTCCAATACCACCACCACCACCCCCCTCCAGTACCACCACCACCCCCCTCCAGTACCACCCCCCCTCCAGTACCACCCCCCGTCCAATACCACCACACCACCCCCCTCCAGTACCACCCCCCCTCCAGTACCAGTGGAAAAAAATATAGTATCAAAATGTTGCTTTTCAGGGGGGCCTCCATGATTTCTTGCACCGGGGCCCTGAGGTTTCTAGTTACGCCACTGAATGGAGGGATTGACAGAGAGGAGTGGCAGACACAGAGCGATTGGTAAGGTGGATGAGTCTGGCAGCAGCATTCATGATGGATTGAAGAGGTGATAGACTATGTAAAGGTAAGCCAATGAGAAGGGAGTTGCAGTAGTCGAGGTGAGAGATGACCAGCGAGTGAATTAAGAGCTTTGTTGTGTCATTGGTTAGAAAAGGGCGTATTTTGGAGATGTTGCGGAGGTTGAGGTGGCAAGATTTGGACAGTGATTGGATGTGTTGCTTGAAGGAGAGTCCAGGACTACACCTAGAACCGTGGCGTGTGGGGATGGGCTTATAGTTGTGCCATCGATTTTGACAGAGAGATCAGGGGAAGGGGAAGGGGCATATGGGGGAGGAAAAAATATAAGTTCTGTTTTGGATAGATTGAGTTTGAGGAAGTGGTGTGACATCCAGACTGATATATCTGATAGTAAATTAGTGATAAGTGAGGAGACAGAGGGAGTGAGCTGAGGGGTAGAGAAATAGATTTGGGTGTTGTCAGCGTAGAGATGGTATTGGAAGCCATGGAAGGCTATCAGCTGACCCAGGGAGGAGGTGTAGATTGAAAATAGGAGAGGTCCAAGAACAGAACCCTGGGGGACCCCAACAGAGAAAGGAAGAGGAGAGAAAAAAGTAGACTTGTAAGAAAGGCTAAAAAATATGCACTGTCACTGTACTAAGGACGCTGGCTGGGAGGAGGTTAACATCAGGGGTGATCAAAGGGTTAAATGTGTGCCTAGCCAGTGTTTTACTAAACTGTGGGAGATGCTTTGATTAGGGGAAGACATTAATCCATGCCCCCCTGCTTTGCAGGAACACAGGATCGATGCCTTCCCTACTGACAGAACTGCAATCTGCCTTGTTTACGCCGTTCTGCCTTTGTAATGAACAATAGACATGTGCATTTGTTTTCGTGCAAATGCGTTTTCGTCCGAATTTCAGGGATTTTTGTGTTAGTTTTAACAAACGACAACAAACGCGCAGAATCCAGAATCAATCCAATTTGATATAGATAAATAGAAGATTCGACATGACGGTGACAATAGCGATCTGGGTCTATCGAACCTGCGGTTGAATGTGCCTAACCTAACTCTATTAGTCCGAGATTATTTGACATGGAGAGAAAAGATTCAACATTATAGAGACATGAAGCAGCTAAAAACATACATATATAGTGACAAGCACGCATCCTAACACAGTGTATATTATACAGTGTGTGTAATCCTTAGTGGTTTGAACCCTATAAGTGCGATATTGAATAATAAATATCCAAAGTAATTTATGTGAAAAAAACTTATTGGAAGAAATTGCTATAGTTCCTATTTTACACACATATATATACTCATATCTGGATATATTAGCGTTCTTGATTTGCGTTTCCAATTATTATATATATACATATAAATTCAATTTATTACATTCTTCATAGGGGTTTTTTTGTCCTAAGGTTATGCAGCAGTCTAACCAAAAAAAAGGACTTTACTCCCCTCATATAGCAACTCATTTTTATATAAAATTATCAAAAATTACAACCTTTAAAAGGGGAAAAACATCTAAGTTCTTAAAAAACGTTTGGAAGACTTCTATCTGTCAATGTAGCAGTTAATATCCCACTCTACATTGAGTTGTATTCCAGTAGAAGATTTATGTCATCGTCAGCATAATATATATTCTTATGAGGACTGAGCTTGATTACATATATTTCTTTATTGTTTTACGTTTTTTATACAGGATATTCAGGGGGGAGAAGTTCCCACTGACAGACTGTTTTTTCTAGCACCATTTTTGAGGTGTTGAGTTGATACTACATTGTTGCTGACTCAAAAGTCCTTTTTGCAACATTGTGGCTGGTGTCACTATACCACTATATTTTACTATATTATGTTCACAATATTATTTTGAGTAATGAGTGGATGCTACATTGTTGCTGACTAAAAGGTTTTTTTAGCAACATTGTGGCTGGTGTCACTATATCACTATATTATATTATGTTCACAATATTGTTTGGAGCACGTTAATTTAATATTCAGAAGAACTATAGCAATTTCTTCCAATAAGTTTTTTTCACATAAATTACTTTGGATATTTATTATTCAATATCACACCTATAGGGTTCAAACCACTAAGGATTACACACACTGTATAATATACACTGTGTTAGGATGCACGCTTGTCACTACATATGTACTGTATTAGGGTCTTTTGTATTTTTTTGACTAACACTAGCAGCTGCACCTAATATTTAATTCAATTTGCCTGGTTAGCGCAAAAGTTCTTTTTCTTTTATATTTTAGCTAAAAACATACGATCGCCACGAGCGGACATTTATGGTCAAATGCTCCACCCATGGGCTATAGAAAAATTCTAATGTTTGACTAGTAATAATAATTATAAAGAGAAAAGGCCAATGGCCAAACGCTGCGCTAAAAATTAATATCTAAACAAAGATTTAATGAAAAATCAAAAAATGAGCAGCCACACCAAGAGTTACAATACAAAACCCAGAATCATAAGCAAAAGTAATAATAGTGTAGCGCTATGTTCTTGAATGTATGTGGTGAAAACAAAATATACAAAAAAGTAAAATAAATCTAAATTGCCAATACTAATAAAATGCCTTGGTGAAGTGAAATAAAAAATGAAAATAATAATCGCATATACCATACCAGTGAGTATATCAATAAACCCCACGAATGGTTAAAAATAACGGTGCTGTGAAAATATACCCCACAGACAAATGTGAAAATAACCCGTGCTGTGAGAATCACTTATTGAAAGAGGGTATACCAAGATTGGTATGCGCATATGAGCACCAGTTTAAAACAAATACGTCAGATATAGATTTGTTATTCACAAGTGCAATAACGAGGTATTATGGTGAAAAAAATTATTCAAAAATATAAATGTTCAGACATAAGGCCCAAAAAAGAAGAGTCCATCAGTGGGAATATGTTTCTGTGATGAGAGAAGATCCCTTATCCAGTGAGAAATGAAACACCCAAGGTGAATAGATTGGCTCCTTACCGGATAGAAAGACCAATACGTTGGTCTCACCAGCCCCAGGGAATTAAGGTCTCCCAAAAGACCGTATGGACAGATGGAAGATGGGGCTTCAGTATCGCCAGCAGGAATCAGAAAGACCAGAGCTCATCCATCTCAAGTTGGTAGTGTCACTCAAAATAAAAAGTGAAGAGAGCTCCCATAGTGCAGTATGTATATGTATTTATTGAACACAAACAAAAATTGCACTTACAAGAATGTAGCTGATATATGCGATTAATATTTTTATTTTTTATTTCACTTCACCAAGGCATTTTATTAGTATTGGCAATTTTTATTTATTTTACTTTTTTGTATATTTTGTTTTTACCACATACATTCAAGAACATAGCGCTACACTATTATTACTTTTGCTTAGTAATAATGATTATAATTATTACTAGTCAAACAACATTAGAATTCTACTATAGCTTGTGGGCGGAGCATTCGACTGGAAATTTACGATCGCGGCGTCGTACAGTTTAGCTGCTTCATCAAATCTTCTTAGAACATCTGACAGACACCGTAAGCCTTCAATTGACAGATTTGACCTTAATTTATTTGGATTTTCGTACGAATGCATTTTTTTATCGAAAAAAAAAATTTAAAAAAACGAATTTCGGAAGTAGCTAAATAAATGTATTTTTCAGACAAAACCGAAATTCTGAAATGAAATATTTCAGTGTGCACATGTCTAATGAACAACCGACGGGTGCCGGTGGACATGGAGTCCGTGGTACGCACTGATTACGGCAAGCGGTTAAAATAACCGCAAGCAGCGGGTACATGGTGATGTCATGGCACTTGGCGCCGTTTCTGGAAATGAGTTTGAGAATGCAAAGAGGGGAAGCAGGAGTGCTGACCCAGGAGTAGAAGAGGATCAAAGACAAGCAAGGCTGACTGAGGCTTCCCTACCTGCACCCAAGCAATTACAGATGAGGTCAGTGTGACAGCTCCAGCCAGGCCACACAGTCTGTGGGGAGGGAGTCACTGATGTAATGGGGGTAGTGAATACAGTAAGGTAAGGGAGGACACTGATATAAAGGTTTCCCCTTATATCAGTAACTCTCCCTTACCTTACTGTATTCACTATGCAGAAGGTGGTAGGCGTTTGAATTGTTGACCTTTATATCAGTGTCCTCAGAGTTCCCCTTTATATCAGAGTCTGCAGGACTTACAGTGCAAGGGGGAACTCTGCGGACCTGGATGTAAAGAAGAACTCTGATGTAAAGGGGGAACGCTGTTGACCATGATGTAAGAGGGCA
Organism: Lithobates clamitans; assembly: GCA_037952925.1. Taxonomy (NCBI): domain Eukaryota; kingdom Metazoa; phylum Chordata; class Amphibia; order Anura; family Ranidae; genus Lithobates; species Lithobates clamitans. The sequence goes on from JBBGZY010000791.1 coordinate 1,314,720, forward strand.
CTGGTGACACTCAGAGTCCACAGCATTCCTCCTTACATCATAGTCCACAGCATTCCTCTTTACATCAGTGTTCCCCTTTACATCCGAGTCTTCAGAATTCTCCCTTGCACTGATGTAAGGGGGACCTTTGTGGACTCTTGTGTAAGGGAGAGGGGGGGGGTTTGGTGATCAGAGACCCCATTACATCAGAGTCATCCTTTACATCAGGGTGCACAATGTTAACCTTTACATCAGGATCTGCAGCGTTCCCCCATACACTGAACCCTGTGGACTCTGATGTAAAGTTCTTCTAGGTAGGCTCAGTCAGTCAGATTTTTTGTGTATCTAATAGAAATGTTTAAAGTGGTTCTAAAGCCTTAAGGTTTCTTACCTTAATGCATCCTATGCATTAAGGTGAAAAACCTTCTGTGTTGTAATATCCCCCCAGCCCCCCTCTGTCCTAGCTGAGCCTGACTCAATCCAGCACAAGTGCATGGTCTCCCTCCTAATTGGACTGATTGATAGCACAGGAGCTCCTGTCAATCAAAAGCTGTGACATGGGGGCGGGTCCAATTCCCTCTGTCTGTGACAATAGACGCAGCAGCAGGACTCGAGAGCGAGTGTGCATGGATGCCCCCAGGGAAAGTGGCTTTTTGAGGGGGCACCCATCAATGAGGAAGGGCCTGGAGCACCAGTGGGGGACCCCAGCAGAAGAGAATTGGAGCTGCTCTTTACAAAAGCACTGCACAGGGCAAGTAAGTATAGGCATGTATGCTGTTTAGATTGAAATAAAAATGAGGGTTTAATACCGCTTTAATTTAAAAAAATGATCCTTTGTCCTGAGGTTTATTTGTGTCTTGTTAAAAGGTGCTTCCAGATTCCGATAAGCCCCCTGCCTGCAGACCTCCACAACCACCACCTGAGTTGTCAGGAAGAGGCCCTTGTCCCCATCAACCTCAAAGCACCCCCCATGTTAAGGACACATATCATTTTATTAAATCCCTTACTGGCCTGAGACTGACTCACTAAATCCCCACAACAGGCACTATTGGGCCATCCAGTGGAGGATGGCCCAATAGTGCCATCCACCAAAACCCATAATACGATAACATTAATAATCATAGTGGCTTGTATCACTGTTGCTAGATCTTGGAGGTCTCCAATGGTTCAGTTGGAATTATTGAAGACAAAGCAGTCTTGGCTCATGATCAAGACTGCTTTCGGTGCTCTTAAGTGATAAACTGCCATTGTTTGAAAACACGCGGGATCCCTGGATACGAAACCTGATGGATGATACCAGTTGAACTAGAAACATCTCCCCAGACCTGGAGTGGACACTTGCCCATACCTCTACATTCCTTCTTTTCTTTCTTCCACTGCTATGTCTTCTTAGAGCCCTGTTCATTTGGGGAATCTCCCTGACTTACAGCTGCTTGAGATTTCGCATTTTCTATGGAAAACTTTTCATGTCCTACTGAGTTTTAGATACATAATCTATACATATAGCATAATTTTGGAGTCAGCTAGTTAAGTTGGGGGGGGACCCCGACAATGGCGGTCTATTCAGAACTCAGGGACTATTAATATTTTTGTATTTTGTTGTGTTCTGACTAGGGATGAGCCAAACATCCTCCTGTTCAGTTAGCAGCAGAACATACCGAACAGGCAAAAAATTTGGCAGAACACGAACACAGTTAAAGTCTACTGTATGGGACATGAACATGAATAATCAAAAGTTCTCATTTTGAAAGGCTAACTTGCAAGTTATTGTCATAAAAAGTGTTTGGGGACTTGGGTCCTGCCCCAGGGGACATTTATTAATGCAAACTTTTTTTTTTTAAACGGCCGTTTTTTCGGGAGCAGTGATTTTTTTAATGCTTAAAGTGAAACAATAAAAATGAAATATTCCTTTAAATATTGTGCCTGGGGGGTTTCTATAGTATGCCTGTAAAGTGGCACATTTTTCTCATGTTTAGAACAGTACTACAGCTAAATGACATTTCTAAAGGAAACATTTTGACACTTTTTTGTGAAATGGTAGGGGTACATTTGTACTCCATTACCATTTCACACAGGGGGGAGGCCGGGATCTGGGGGTCCCCTTGTTAAAGGGGGCTTCCAGATTCCAATAAGCCCCCCGCCCACAGACCCCCACAACCATCGGCAAGGGGACAAGGTGCCTTGGGGGCTACCCAAAAGCACTCTCCCCATGTTGAGGGCATGTGGCCTGGTATGGTTCAGGAGGGGTAGCGCTCTCTTGTCCCCCCTTTTTTCCTGCGGCCTGCCAGGTTGCATGCTCGAATAAGGGTCTGGTATGGATTTTGGGGGGGACCCCTACGCCATTTTTTTTAAATTTTGGCGCAGGATTCCCCTTAAAATATGTAAAGTGGCACATTTTTCCCATGTTTAGAACAACACCACAGCAAAATGACATTTCTAAAGGCATACTATAGACACCCCCCAGGCACGATATTTAAAGGAATATTTAATTTTTGTTTTTTCACTTTAAGCATAAAAAAAATCACTGTTTGCAAAAAAATTACCGTTTTATAAATTTTTTGGGGGGCATTGATACATGTCCCCTGGGGCAGGACCCGGGTCCCCAAACACTTTTGCATATAAGCCTTTAAAATGAGCACTTTTGATTTTTCATGTTAGTGTTCAATAGACTTTAACGGTGTTCTGGCGGCTTTCGAATTTGCCCCAAACACCACATATTGTTTGGTGTTCGCAGAACATCCGAACAACAATGCTCGGATCGAACCGTTCGCCCATCTCTAGTTCTGACTAACTATTTAACAGTGTGACGCGTGTGTTATAGTACAGAGCAGATAGCTTTGAAAGCTGATAGCATTGTTTGAGATTTCTGTTTAGAGCCGAGGAATGAAACTGGATTTCTGTGAGGGCCACCAAGTGTTTTTTTGTACATAAAGAAAATGGACTTAACCTGAATGAAGAAGATGGCTGGTAAGATGGTGGCTGCATTAGAAAATGAATGCAGCCTCTACAAGGACTGGTAAGCTACAATATGTTATACAGTTCTTGGATTTAGATATACTGTAAGTTGTAATTAGTGAAGGTTAAAGCAGACCTTTACTAAAAAATTGTTAAAAAAGTTACACTTATCTTCTTCCTTCCTCTACACCCAACTAGTTCCAACTTTTTTACTTTCAGGGAGCGGGTACTACTTCCTAAATCCTCTTCTAGAAGAAGATGTCAGTTTGGTCCTACCTCCACCTACCTGCAGGACCAGTTTCACAGCATGGCACAATCTTGGGCATGCACAGTGGGGAGATGGCTGCAAGACATCAGGAAGTCACAGCCAGCTCCCATATGCCAGATAAAGGCACTGGATTATACAAAGCCAGGCAAAGAATCGGAGAGCTCTGGACATCATAGACTGGTAAGTAAATGTTTGTTAAAAAAGTCAGCAGCAACAGTAATTGTAGGTGGTGACAAAATTTTTAAGAACACGATTGAAGTTCCTTTTTCAATGTTAAAGGTTACATTAAGTGTTAAGTGTTTAGATCTTGCAGGGAGTAGGTGTTAAGAGCTAATTTTAGCTATTAGTTTAGGTGCAACATGTTGCCATATTTGAGCGTTAGGTGTTAAATGTCTGATGTCTAAGCTAAGGGATATGTTCTTAATTAGTAAAACACTAGACAGTTACAATATGTCATCTAGATCTCTGCACCCAGCACTGAATACCAGCGGCAGTGGTTGACTCCTAAAGCTGAGAATAACCTTATCACAGTTTTCTTGTCTGCTACAAATTTTGTACTGAAATCCACAATGGGACTACCTGTAGGTAGCAGTAGTGTCCCTATTTTACATTGCATTGGGTTGCTGTCCTAGGCCTAACTTAATAGTTCTTTCTTTGTGCCTACTATTAAGCATTCCTGACAATAGTGTAATAGGATCCAAAAAGTTAGTTATAATCATTTATTTCTTCCTGGCCAACCACTAGGGAGTTCATTGCTTTTATGTTGTAAAACACTGCGTAAACTGTTGGCGCTATATAAATCCTGAATAATAATAATAATAACAATAATAATTGCTAGTGGTGTATAGGCAGGTGCAGTCTATTTTTTCCACTGCAGGTGGTGCTAGTCTGGAACAGCAATACAGCTGGAGGAGGAAATCAAGAGAAACTGAGTTTCTCTGTGATTCCCTATAGCAGTGTTCTGGTTGGCTACACTGGATCTAGGTGACCCTGGTGGCCATCTTGGGTCATGCAGAGTCTTTTTAGGTCCCTTCTACTAGTGGACATTCCAAGGGGTCAGTGTGCTGCTCTACAGTCTGAATAGTATTCAGTTCCAATCTCATTTGAAGTTCCTTTTTCTGTATTGACTGCGAGTAGAAATTTGGAGTCTACACTTGTCGTTCTTTGTGTAACCTGTGCCCGAATCCCTCTGTCTCTGAGTTTATTTGGTCTTATAATATATGTAAGGAGATTCTATATTACATTTCATTATTGATTAATTGATTAATTGTTGATTTTCACTCTGTTTATGATATGTTCAGAGTTTTGCTTTAAATTAGATGTTGCTTGTTTAATCAGAAAAATATGAGTATATTTTTGATTAAAGTCAGGCTGTCTTGTGATGTTACTAAAATATACCAGACTGACCGTTTTTCCTCTTTTCTTATGTTCATCAGAGGAAGCATCTGTTTGCGGTTTTATTTCTGTACTTTTTGTCGGGCATTAGGCCTTTTTAGGGAAGCTGTGGACAATGACAGAGAGTAAGGAATGTTTTGACCTATTAACTTGAAAAACAGGGGTCACCAGTTTTTGATATCACAAGATGTATTAATGTATTAATGTTTGGAAATTACCGAATATGCTAATATGTATCATCATTTTGATTGGCCCCAAAATTGTGGGCAGAGTCTTGTAAAGACAGCATAAAAAAGCGAATCTAAAAATAAAGACTTGTAATCATTTTCAGCATACCTATGTGTGTATGTGTCTTTGATTAACCGCCGGCGAGGACCTCCACTGAGCCACATCCAAGAGCCTAGGCCACAAGGAGAAGACGAAGCACCTAACAGTTTTTGGTACCAGGAAGTGGTGGGGTGTTTTGAACAGGTAAGACATTTTTTATACCTTTTTGCCTATTTTTTGGTAACTGGTATTGATGCTTGCCTTGTTCAAATAGCCTTGTATGTCCACCCACTTACATAACTGTGCCTTCGCAACGGGCTAGGGCTGTAGCCCCTTGGAGGGTTAGAAGGGCTCGCAGAGGTTTTTTTTTGGTTTTTTGAGTAGTCTGACTAGGTTGGTCTGACTGGATTGAGTAGATATATATATATGTGTTTAAAACTCGGGAAGTATAGAATACGCCCGTAGTATAAGGAGTGGCTTAGTGGACGCCCAATTTTTGGGGAAAATATTGAAAAGTGCACTTATTATACTTATTATAACATGTTCATATAATGTAACTTTATCTTGCCACTGTATATATAAGATTTTGCTTGTTTTCTTGCTTGTTTTGCTTCTAGGTAACACCGTAAGTATTTAGAGTGTATAGAGTATTAGAGAATTAGAGATAAGTGTATAATATATGTGTATGACAACTGAATTTAAAGTATTGTATTGATTTAGAGGGATTTTGTTGATATTGTATTACACATATATGTACTAAATGAACAACCTAGGACAGGAACCTGACTGTAGTGAGATAGCGCCCGCCTGCCCACGTTGCACCTTTGGTCTACTGTTCCTTAGTGTCGACAGGACGTGGATCCTGCTCACTACTAGACCAACCGGATTTTCATACCGGCTTGGTGCAAGGGGGGTCTATCCCACCACAAGGAGGGGCACTGTACGCCGGGTACTAAGAGTTAATCTTCATAGCTATTTCAGCCCCAGTGCCATAAGAGACCAAGGGACTTACTCCCAAGTCAGGGAACAGATTATAGCACAAACAGGTTGCTTTCATCTCTGTCCCTGTACTAGTCATACCCTTCCAAGGTTGTTAGATGGGGAATTCTGCGGCAACCCAGACCATGGCCAATCCATCTCCCTATGAGTATGTTAAAAACACACTACCAGGATCACAGGTAGAACCGTTTTGGACACAGGTCAGAGACAGGTGCAAACAGCTGGGGATACATGACCCAGGGCCAGTGGGACCCTGTTCTGAGGATGAGTGGAAGGAAGTGAGCAAGGTGTGTCAGGTACACAAGCACTCCTACCCACCTGGGAAATGGGAAGACATCCAGTATATGAAAAATTGTTACAAAATATGGAATAAATGCCTAGCCAAATATAAAACAGAGTATGTAACTAAAGCCCCCACACCAAAATCTGTAAATTCACCCGCCCTTTCACAACAACCCGAAGCACCCCCCCCTTATGTGATGGTTAAACAGGAGGATGGAACATTGGGTCCATGTCTTCAGCTGTACCCATCTTTGGATCCAGCAGTATTAGCTACCATGGTATATAGTGCAGCTGATCAGGCACAGGTTACACGATGGGAAAACGAAAGTAGAAACAGGAAAGAGGAAGTCCGGACAGAAGGTATACGTAGGAGAGAAGAAGAGAGAATTAGGAAGTTAGATCCGAAGGAAAGGGAATTAGAAGAGAAGTTAAAAGAGCTCAAGGAGAGGGAGAAAGAGTTAGAACGTTACAAAAGAGAGCTAGATAAGAGGGATGGTGAGATGAGAGAGTATTCTGTGATAGCTAAGGAAGAAAGGGATGGAATGTCCCTGGAAAAGGGAGAAGAGGAAGGAGTCAGGAAGTTAAGCCCCAGGGAAAAGGAATGGGAGGAGAAACAGAAAGAATTTAATAAGAGACAGCAGGAAGAGGAAGAAAGGATACAGAGGAAAAGGGAAGATTTAGAGGCGTACGAGAGGAAACTAGAGAAAAAGGCAAGAAGGATTAAGGAAGCTGAAGAAAAGATAATTTCACAGCCATCCACCACACTCAGAAGCCAGAAACCCCCACAGGAGGAAAGGGAGCAGGGTGAACCCTCTACTGAGGAAAGAGAAATGGAGGTGGAACAGGAAACTCTAGGTGCCACCTTTAAAGCACCACTCATGCATATAGGGGAGACGGAAGTCCATATTCCCTTACCCCTAGGCACACTGTCAAAAATAAAGGAGTTATGCCCCAGCCCAAAGAAAAGCCCTAGGGAGGCTGGTGCTTTCCTTGCAAAATACAGTGCAGGGACAAGCCTGGATAAGGAAGATATAGCAGGGATTCTTAGTATAGTTGACCCTGACAGCCCAGAGGGGCATCCCGTAGAGGCCTTATGGACAGCCCACATAGAAGAAAATAAAGATTGGGTGTCTTTTTGGAAAGGTATGGGGAATCATTGGTCTGCTATATACAAGGGTTCATCTGCACTTCAGGAACTTGTCCTAGCAAAACAGGGACCGAAGGAAAAGTTCTATGAATTTTGTACCCGGGTATATAGTCTGTGGAAAGCAGTAGATAACGCCAACCCCCAATTGTTCACCACCACCATTATGGCTGGTGGCGATACGAAGGTGACACAGTTGCTTAAATTCACTAATCCAAAATGGGCAGAACAACCCCCAGATGAATTTATGAAAGATGCTAGGTCACGAGAAACATCAGGGGTATTTGAACAGAAGGGTGGCATTTTTCCCTCCCTAACACCAACCCAGACTCTGCCAACTGGTGGGACCCCGCCCACCCACATAATGACAATGCAACCTTATCCACCAATGCAATCTTATCCCCCAGACCAGGCCTACCCACCAGACCAGGGGTGCTTTAACTGTGGGGAACTGGGGCACTGGAAGTCCCAATGTCCCTACAGAATTAGAACAAACGCCCAGAGAGGAAGGGGTAGGAATCTTAACACCGGCCCCCGTCGCCTTCAGGATATCAGATATCCTCACCCACCACAACCCCAACCACCCCTACCACAACCCCAACCACCCCCACCACAACCCCAATATCAGCCTCAACCTCACAGACCACCCCCACGCATTCCGATGCAGTGGCCATCCGCTCGGCGGACACCACAATAGGGATGCCAAGAGTATGTCCCGTCCCTCAGCCTTGTGTGTTATAATCCATCGTGGAAAAGTCTTCCACAGGTACTATTGCGGGTAGACAATCACCTGATATGTCTACTTCTGGATTCAGGGGCTACATTCAGTAGTCTGAATGATGCCATATATGACACACCGCACTGCACTGAGGGAAACTCTATTGGTATAAATGGGACATCAGTTACCCACCCCATCACTCCACCATTGCCCGTGGCTACTCCAGAAGGGCAGGAACTGTGCACTCAGAGTTTTGCTGTCCTTGTGGATTGCCCAGTATCTTTAATGGGGAGGGACCTACTCTCAAAACTGAATATCACCATTAAATTTGACAGAGGGGGCTCCCTCACTGCCAACTCACCGTTCTGTGATTTACATGCCCCAAAGAGACACACTTTCAGGGGACTCTTTGCATCATTGCCACCCACTCTAGAAACACATGCTATATGGGCAGACAACAAAGGGAGTGTGGGTTTTATCAACTGTACACCCTACACACCACAAATGCGTCCAGACGCTGTAGTACAATATCACAAGCAATACCCCCTGCCACTTGAAAAAATTGAAGGCATCACACCATTAATCAATGATTACATAGCAAAAGGGATTCTGAAACACATCATAAGCCCCTGGAATACACCAATCTACCCTGTGAAAAAGGCAAATGGGGAATGGAGGCTTGTACAGGACCTAAGGGCCGTGAACAAGCAGGTTATACCTCTGCCACCTTTGGTGGCAGATATTTCTTTCATCTTTTTGAAAATACCTGCTGATTCCCTTTGCTACACAGTAGTAGACCTGGCGAACGCGTATTTTAGCATCCCGATCGATGATGGGGTATCGCCCATGTTCTCATTCTCATGGGGGGGGAAAAAGCAGTTGACCTGGTCAAGATTACCTCAGGGGTATGTGGACAGTCCCGCAGCCTTCTCCATGGTCCTTAATGAGACAATTAAGTCATGGACTGCTGAGCGCGGGTCGGTGCTAATACAGTATGTGGACGACTTGCTCCTGTGCAGTCGATCTGCTGAAGATTGTGCGGTCGATTCCACATCTCTGTTACATCACCTGGCCAGGTCTGGCCACCTAGCATCGAAGAGGAAAATACAATGGTGTCAAAGTCAGGTAGAATACCTGGGATGCATTCTGAAGGAGGGAACCAGGCTGGTATCCCCCAAACGTGCCGCAGCCCTGCAGGCTCTCAGTCCTCCAAGAGACAAAGCAACTTTGCTCTCATTCTTGGGTGCAATTGTATATTGCCGCCAATGGATCCCAGATTGTTCATATTATGATGGCATTCTGAGGGAGGCTACCTTGTCCACCGCCCCAAAGACAGTAGATTGGACAACAGAGAGGCTCTGTGCATTTCAGGCCTTGTTAAAAAGTCTGACTCAGGCCCCCGCCCTGGGATTGATAGAATATGGCAAACCCTTTCAATTATACTGTGTGGTATCAGGAAATTCTTTTGCTGCGGTTTTGACACAGCAACATGGAACCGGGTACCGACCAGTCTCCTATCTCTCAAAAAAGTTGCCTACCCAAGTACAGGGGATGCCATCCTGTCTACAAAACCTTGCTGCTTGTGCTATGGCAGTTCAGGAGGCTAACAAATCAGTATTAGGCCATGAACTGACTCTCTACACAACTCATTCAGTAACTCACCTTCTGCAAAACATGAACACACAGCATATGACAGCACAAAGGCTTAGTGGGTATGAGATCACACTTCTGAATACTGATAACCTCACCCTCAAACACGCACCACCAAGTAATCCCACTGTCCGTCTTTTACATTCTTTGCTCAAGCTGCCACGAGACCCTGATCAGAAGCACAATTGTGTTGAACAGGTTGCAGCAATAACCAGCCCTCGCCCAGATCTCACTGACATTCCCTTAATAGGAGTACAGGACATCTTCATAGATGGCAGTTGTACTCGCCCCTCTGATGCAACATTCCTGACAGGGTATGCCATTGTCCAACTACCTGATGTGGTGTTGGAAGCAAAAGCCTTACCACCCTCCTCTGCACAGGTAGCAGAATTGGAGGCACTCACGAGAGCTTGCATACTTTTCTCTGATGAGGAGGTAAACATCTACACAGATAGTAGGTACTCTTTTGGTGTAGCGCACGACTATGGCGTAATCTGGGCGAATAGAGGATTTAAAACCGCTGACAACAAGCCAATCGCCAACTCTACGCAAATTAAAGCACTCCTGCAAGCGATTCTTCTCCCAAAGAGGATAGCGGTCGTCAAAGTGAAAGCACATTCATCAGATAACAGCAGAGTTTCCAAAGGAAACGCTCTGGCAGACAGAGAAGCAAAAAAAGCCGCTGCCCTGTACATTGGTCAGCCAGCCCCCACAACAATGTTCTTCGAAGAACATTTTACATCCCCCAACTTTAAAACCGTTGTGGCACAAATACAGGGATTAGCTACAGAGGAGGATGTTTCTTTTTGGGTCAAGGATGGCTTGACCAAGGACCAAGAAGGTCTTTGGTCAAAAGAGGGGAAGATATTGGGAATACCAGAATCAAGCAGTGTTCTCATACTTTCCTATCTCCATGGTCCAGGACATATAGGTACCACCGCCCTAACAAACATATACACAAAGTCTTTCTGCACAAACAACTTAAGTAAACAGGCAAAACTCCTCACCAGCAGTTGTCTGACCTGTGCACAAAACAATGTCCAAGGGAAAAATCATGGATTACATGGCCACCTGCCCTCACCCCTGGGTCCCCTAACAGATTTGCAAATAGACTTCACGCACATGCCCAAACAAAGAGGTAATTTGAAATGCCTTTGCGTAATCGTATGCAAATGGTCGGGCTGGGTTGAAGGAATTCCGTGTACAGGTGAGACTGCTAAAATTGCTGCCAAATGCCTACTGAACCATTGGGTTTGTAGGTTCGGAATACCAACGGCCATATGGTCAGACAGAGGGCCTGCCTTCAGCTCCTCTGTTACACAGACTTTAGCTAAGCTACTAGGCTTACAGTGGAAACTGCACATCCCTTACCACCCACAAAGTGCAGGAGTAGTGGAAAGAATGAATAGGAACATCAAGGACAAGTTAAAAAAGGCCACGGGGGGCACCATGAAAGGATGGTTGGATTACCTTCCTTCTGTCCTATTCCAGATCAGGACAACACCACATGCTAGAACAAAACTCTCGCCCTTTGAGATTTTGATGGGAGTTCCTGCAAACATAGAGCTGCCCCTCTTAGATCAAAACACTGACATTAACATCTATTCTCAACAGGAAATGTACGTGAAAAATCTGGTAAGTATGCTACAAGATATGAACGAACAAGTCTCTGTCACCTTTTCTCCTCTTTCAACAGAACCTACTCATCCCTTCATCCCAGGAGACAAAGTACTGGTGAAACAACTGGCACACAAAAAGAAGGTTGGACCCATTTTCACCGGACCTTGGAAAATAGAGAAGGTTTCCAGAACTGCTGTACTGACCGATCTAGGAAACACCTGGATCCACGCCAGCCGGTTAAAGAAGTGTCCACAGCAACCCCGGACCCCTGACCCTCCACCAGCATCCCAAGACTTCTCTCTACAGGAACAACGACCAGATTTGAAGGACATTCAAGAAGGCATAAAACAAAATTCTCTGGACGACGAGACGAATCCCCCACCAACAGGAAGAAACGTGTAACAGAACTTTGCACACAGTACCTGACAAAATGATTTCCACCTTTGTGTCAGGAAAAACATTATGCCTCTGGACATGTCTGATTCAGATAGTATTCCTGCCTACTTGGTTAATAGCGAATTGTGTGTACCATCCAGGAGGTTTAGGGCTACTAAAAGGGATTTGTGGAAAGGCCCAGATAGCCAAAGCACCTAGCATAAAATATAAAAGAAGTATGTCCCCCACTGAACCCCCTTCAGGTTTCACTGACAAGATGTCGTTGTTGAGGTTTAAGTACAGTTATGCACAAAAGTCTGGTTTTGAGAAATGTTGGATATGCAGCAAACTCCACCCCAGTACAGCCAGAATCCCATTGATGGCCATTCCCTTAAACATCACTCCTTTTTTGAATGGAACACCCCCCATAACTCTTGCCAATGTCATAAGAAAAAGTCCCAATAAGCCCCTCAGTTTTCAAATTGTGGGCAGGAGCCACGCTCCAGATTGGTGTTTCATACTGGGAAACATTTCCAGGGGAGCTGAGGTGTGCAAACGGTCAAAACTTAATGTCTCCATGGCTTCCCTTACCGACAGCTCACTTTTTCACACCTCAGACCCTGTGATAAATGCTACCATCTATGACCTTTTTAATTCCAGTTCCCACTCCATGGTCGCACAATTATTGGCTCTGCTGATGGCATCTGGTCATTCAAAGGGTGCAAGGACCGTTGTTAGTCAACGACCTTTGGCATTAGGTAACACAACGTACATCTGTTGTGGTAAACTGCTTTGTTACCCATGGATTCCTGAAGAACCTCAGGGATGGTGCTACCTTGCTAAAATAGTTCCTATAATGGGAGTAGTTGGAGACAATGGGCAAGGACACCTACTTAAAGCTAGCACCCACCCAAGATACCCTCTAAAACATCTTGGAAAGAGAGAAATATTCCTAGAGAAAGATATGACCTGGGCTTGGTTCCCTTCCTGGACAGGTTGGGGAATAGATTTGATGAAGAGACTAAATAACTACACCTCAATCATTGATGAGATCTTGGAGAAGGACTCTGATGACATCTCAAAATTAAACCTAGAAACCAGAGCTATTAGAAAACAATTGGAGCTTCATGACCTTGCTATAGAAAGCATGAGCGCAGCCCTCACAGGCCTCTGTGAAATTACTGAGGACTATGAATGCTGCACTTGGATACACAACACCAGTATCGAGATCCCTGATTACTATGACATCATTACACAACACAGAAAAGAGGTAAACAAGCTACAACAGGATACAAGGGATATTGGGAAAACATGGGACCCTTTCTCTACCGGGTTCAGTTTTGGAGGTCTCACTTCATGGTTTAAGAACACTGCAATGACAATTTTTACCATACTGCATTTCATTTTGTTCTTGTATGCATGCTTCACGTTACTCAAATGCCTCTACCAAAAGGGTAGCAAAGCACCTTCCGAAACCATGAAGCTGACTTCCATTACCAGAGATCCCACGGTATGGTACGAGAACCAGGGAAATGAGGCCGAGGAATATGAATCCTTAAGGCGTGATGGACAGGTAGCTGAGGAATATGACTCCTTGAGGCGTGATGAAAAGGTAGAATGACCATTTCGATGATATCGAATGGTCAAAGGGAGGATTGTAAGGAGATTCTATATTACATTTCATTATTGATTAATTGATTAATTGTTGATTTTCACTCTGTTTATGATATGTTCAGAGTTTTGCTTTAAATCAGATGTTGCTTGTTTAATCAGAAAAATATGAGTATATTTTTGATTAAAGTCAGGCTGTCTTGTGATGTTACTAAAATATACCAGACTGACCGTTTTTCCTCTTTTCTTATGTTCATCAGAGGAAGCATCTGTTTGCGGTTTTATTTCTGTACTTTTTGTCGGGCATTAGGCCTTTTTAGGGAAGCTGTGGACAATGACAGAGAGTAAGGAATGTTTTGACCTATTAACTTGAAAAACAGGGGTCACCAGTTTTTGATATCACAAGATGTATTAATGTATTAATGTTTGGAAATTACCGAATATGCTAATATGTATCATCATTTTGATTGGCCCCAAAATTGTGGGCAGAGTCTTGTAAAGACAGCATAAAAAAGCGAATCTAAAAATAAAGACTTGTAATCATTTTCAGCATACCTATGTGTGTATGTGTCTTTGATTAACCGCCGGCGAGGACCTCCACTGAGCCACATCCAAGAGCCTAGGCCACAAGGAGAAGACGAAGCACCTAACAATATACTCTGTTGAACTGTCTTAAAGTGACAGACTCCCACTTTCTTCCACCCTACAAGTCAATGATTCAACCCTGAAGTTAAAAGTCAGCCCACTGAGCCACTTAGGGGTCCTGAACGGCCTCCAGTGGGTGAGGGGGTGCTACATACCAAGAGGTTTGTCCACCTGTTTGTTTTTTAGGGACTATTACAGTTGAGACTGGGCATCATTACTAAGAAATTTTGGAGATCGTTGATTTTCTGGTTAATTCATTGCTACTGTGAATGCTGATCATCACAAATCTGAGTCTACTGTTTTGGGTTTATAAAATGGTACTCAGTCCTTTGGATGGTCCTGTGAATGACTCACCATTTATCTCGACCAATATCTCCGGACTCCTCTTCTTTACACTGTTGGTTGAGGTTGTCACTTCACAGGAATAATTCCCAGAGTCCTTCACCTGAGTGGACTGAACTCCATATTGATTATATGAAGTGAATTCTTGGACATTCCGTCCATCTTTGTGAAAAGCAAATTTCAGTTCTGTCCTCGGTCTGAGCGGGCTGAGACTGGTGTCACATGTCAGGGTCATCTCATCACCTTCTACCACTGGATACGGGGTCACTTTTATCTCTGGAATTTCAAATAGCTCTAAAAAATAATCATATAGACAAACAGAAATAGTAATGTATCTTCTGTATTGATCATTACTGAGTGCAGAATTCACATCACACCTGTACAAAATTCTGCAGGTTTAGCATTTTGTACTTGGAGGTTTCCCTTATTTAACCTCATCTCTGCCATTGGCGTAAATGCTACGTCTGTAGCAGCCATGGTTGCCAACCGCCTATAAATTTGCAGTTTGCAAAAATCTGCTGATTTTTACCTGTCCGTAAATGTCTGGGAACAGGTACCAAGTGCCAGTAAAAAAACCTGCACAGTTCCAAAGCTAGGCAAATGGTACTTGGCCTCGAGCGGCGGGTACATGGTGACGTCATGGCATCTGGCGCCTTTTCTGAAAACTGAGTTTGAGAATGCAAAGAGGGGAAGCGGGAGTGCTGACCCAGGAGTAGAAGAGGATCAAAGACAAGCAAGGCTGACTGAAGCTTCCCTACCTGCACCCAAGCAATTACAGATGAGGTCAGTGTGACAGCTCCAGCCAGGCTACCCAGTCTGTGGGGAGGGAGTCACTGATGTAATGGGTGGTAGTAAATACAGTAAGGTAAGGGAGGACACTGATATAAAGGTTTCCCCTTATATCAGTAACTCTCCCTTACCTTACTGTATTCACTATGCAGAAGGTGGTAGGTGTTCGAATTGTTGACCTTTATATCAGTGTCCTCAGAGTTCCCCTTTATATCAGAGTCTGCAGGACTTACAGTGCAATGCACTGGTGACACTCAGAGTCCACAGCATTCCTCCTTACATCATAGTCCGCAGCATTCCTCTTTACATCAGTGTTCCCCTTTACATCCGAGTCTTCAGAATTCTCCCTTGCACTGATGTAAGGGGGACCTTTGTGGACTCTTCTGTAAGGGAGAGGGGGGTTTGGTGATCAGAGACCCCATTACAGCAGAGTCATCCTTTACATCAGGGTGCACAGTGTTCCCCTTTACATTAGGATCTGCAGCGTTCCCCCATACACTGAACCCTGCGGACTCTGATGTAAAGGAGGGGAACTTTGTGGACTCTGATGTAAGGGAGAACTCTGTGGACTACGATGTACAGGGAAACTCTGTGGACTCTGATGTAAGGGAAAACTCTGTGGACTGTGATGTGAAGGGAAACTCTGAGGACTCTGATGTAAAGGAGAACTCTGAGGACTCTGATGTAAGGGGGAACTCTGTGGACTCTGATCTAAGGAGGAAGTCTGTGGAATCCAATGTAAAGGGGAACTCTGATATAAGGGGGAACTCTGATATAAGGGGGGCACTCTAATGTAAGGAGAGACTCTTAGAACCCTGATGTATAGGGAAATACTGGGGACTTTGATATAAGAGGGGACTCTGATGTGACCACAGGGTTCATCCTGACTGCTGCACTGTATACGTTGCTTTGTATGTTACTTACTCCTGACCCCTGCACTCTATACATTATGTTGTACATTACATAGTCCTGACCAAGGTGTTCATTGTCCCAATAGTTGCTGTATTTATTGAAGTTCTTCTAGGTAGGCTCAGTCAGTCAGCTTTTTTGTGTGCTTGAAATCATATGTAATAGAAATGTTTAAAGTGGTTCTAAAGCCTTAAGGTTTTTCACCTTAATGCATTCTTTTGCTAGTGGTGTGTAGGCAGTTGCAGTCTATTTTCTCCACTGCAGGTGACGCTAGTCTGGAACAGCAATGCAGCTGGAGGAGGAAGTCAATGGAAACTGGGTTTCTCTATGATTCCCTATAGCAGCGTTCCGGTTGGCAATGCTGGATCTAGGTGTCCCTGGCCGCCATTTTGGGTCATGCACAGACATTTTAAGTCCCTTCCTCCGGGTTTTTGTGCACATTTTTTTAAGTTTCTAGTGAAGGGAAGCTGAGGAGAAGCTTCTACTGGTGGACTTTGCAGAAAGTTCTGGTGGCTCATCCAAGGGGTCACTGTGCTGAACTGAAGCTGCTCTACAGTCTGAATTGTACACAGCTATAATCTCATTTAAAGTTCATTTTTCTGTATTGACTGCGAGTAGAAATTTCAAGTCTGCACTTTTCGTTCTTCGTGTAACCTTTGCCCTAATCCCTCTGTCTCTAGTTTATTTGGTCACATAATAAACTGTGTTGAACTGTCTTAAAGGGTTTGGCTCCCACTTTCTTCCACCCTACAAGTCAATGATTCAACCCTGAAGTTAAAAGTCAGCGCACTGAGCCACTTGGGGGTCCTGAACTGTCTCCAAAGGTTGAGGGGGTGCTACATACTAAGAGGTTTGTCCACCTATTTTTAGGGACTATTACAGCTGAAACTGGGCATCTAAGAAGTTTGATTTCCCATGAAATCATTGTTACTGTAAATGCTGATCATCACAAATCTGAGTCTTCTGGTTTGGGTTTATAAAATGGTACTCATTTCTTTGGTTGGTCCTGAGGTTGACTCACCGTTTATCTTCACCAATATCTCCTGACTCCTCTTCTTTACACTGTTGGCTGCCTTTGTCACTTCACAGGAATATTTCCCAGAGTCCTTCACCTGAGTGGACTGAACTCCATACTGATTATATGAAGTGAATTCTCTGACATTCCGTCCATCTTTTTTAAAAGCAAAAAAAAAGATGGACGGACGCGGGCTGAGACTAGTGTCACATGTCAGGGTCATCTCATCACCTTCTACCACTGGATACGGGGTCACTTTTATCTTTGGAATTTCAAATAGATCTAAAAAATAATCACATACACAAATGGTAATAGCAATGTATCTTCTGTATTGATCAATACTGAGTGCAGAATTCACATCACACCTGTACAAAATTCTGCAGGTGTAGTATTTTGTACTTGGAGGTTTCCTTTATTTAACCTCATCACTGCCATGGGCATAAATGCTATGTCTGCAGCAGCCAAGGTTGCAAACCACCCATAAATTTATGGACAGTTTGTAAAAATCAGCAGATTTTTACCTGTCTGTTAATGTCTGGGAACATGTGCCAAGTGCAAGTAAAAAAGATAGTTGTGGTCAAATTTAACACTGTGCGTGCGCAGTTCCGAAGCCAGGCAAATGGTACTTGGTCTTGGGTGGGCGCATGGTGACATCATGGCACTTGGTGTCTTTTTGGAAAATGAAGTCTGAGAGCGCAAAGAGGGGGAGTGGTAGAGCTGTCCCAGGAGGAGAAGAGGATCAAAGGCAAGCAAAGCTGACTGAGCCGGTCCTCAGTGCCCTCCCTGCACCCAAGGCCAAGCTCTTATGGAGGAGGTCAGTGTGACAGCTCCAGGCAGGCCACACAGTCTGTGGGGAGGGAGTCACTGATGTAATGGGGGTAGTAAATATACTAAGGTAAGGGAGGGCACTGATATAAATGTTCACCCTTATATCACTAACTCTCCCTTACCTTAGTGTATTCACTATGCAGAAGGTTGTAGGTGGTCACCAGAGTCCCGTCCCCCCCACATTCAGAGTTTGCAGTGTTCCCCCTTAAATCAGTGTCCTCAGAGTTCCCCTTTATATCAGAGTCTGCAGGATTCCCCCTTAGAGTGAACTCTGCGGATATGGATGTAAAGAGGAACTCTGATGTAAAGAGGAAAAGCTGTGGGTCATTATGTAAGGGGGAATTCTGCAAACTCTTATGTAAGGGGAGCACTGGTGACCCTCAGAGTTCCTCTTTACACCAGAGTCCACAGCATTCCCCCTTACATCATGGTCCACAGTATACCTTTTTAAACCAGAGTTCCCCTTTACATCTTCAGAATTCCCCCTTTGCACTGATGTAAGGGGAAACTCTGTGGACTCTTGTGTAAGGAAGAGGGGGGGATTAGTGATCAGAGTCCTGATTCCATCCTTTACATCATGGTCCAAAGTGTTCCCTATTACATCAGGATCTGCAGAGTTCCCCCTTACGCTGAACCCTGTGGACTCTGATGTAAAGGAGGGGAACTTTGGGGACTCTGATGTAAGGGAAAACTCTGTGGAGTCTGATGTAAAGGAGAACTCTGAGGACTCTGATGTAAGGGGGAACTCTGTGGACTCTGATCTAAGGAGGAAGTCTGTGGAATCTGATGTAAAGGGGAACTCTAATATAGGGGGGAACTCTGATGTAAGGAGAAACTCTTATGTACAGGGAAATAATGGTGACTTTGATATAAGAGGGGGCTCTGATGTGACCACAGGGTTCACCCTGACTGCTGCACTCTATATGTTGTTTTGCATGTAAATTACTCCTGACCCCTGCACTCTATACATTATGTTGTACATAAATAGTCCTGACTGAGGTGTTCATCGTCCTAATAGTTTCTGTTTTTAATGAAGTTCTTCTAGGTAGGCTCAGTCAGTCAGCTTTTTTGTGTGCTTGAAAACATATGTAATGGAAATGTTTAAAGTGGTTCTAAAGCCTTAAGGTTTTTCACCTTAATGCACGCTGCACAAATACTGTGTGACATAAAAAATAGCAACAATCACCATTTTATTCTCTAGGGTCTCTGTAAAAAAAATATATATACATATAATGTTTAGGGGTTATAAGCAACTCTCTAGTGAAAAATACTGATTTAAACTTATACAAAAAGTTCCAGAAAAAGCTTGGTCTTCATGTGTCGGGTGTGGCCATAAAAAAATGACAGTTGTGCTGACCAGACATGAGCGGTTCATTTCATTCCGAATCAAAATTTGGATGAATTTTTTGGAAATTTGGATGTATCCAAATTTCCGAGGTACAATAGTAATACATTTAAATGAATCTGAAATAACAAAATGAAATTTCGGACAGAATTCAAATCAAAACAAATTCAAAATATAAACATATTGCTGAATATTGTTGATTTCCTTCAAAGACTGTGTGTTTGAGTGTTAAAATATAGCCATCCTCCAATGTTCAAATTTTGAAAAGAAAAGAATAGAATAACACGGAATAGAATATAAAAGAATGGAATATAAAAAAAAGAATATAATAGAATGGAATAGAATAGAAAATAGAGGAATTTCTTGGAAAAAAGTAGAATAGAAAAACAAATAGATTAGAATAGAATGGAAAAAAATAGAAAATTGAAATTGAAATTTGAATTATGAAAAGATTAGAATAAAACATAATAGAATAGAATAGAGTAAAACAGAATAGAAAAGAATAAAAAAAAGAATAGAAAAGAAAAGAATCGTAAATAAAAGAATAGAATAAAAACACATTAAATGAATTTAACTACGGTAAACAAAATTATTTAAACAACGAATTGAAATTAAACAATTTTTTTCATTCTGCACATGTCTAGTGCTGACAGCAATGATTTTAGGGCCATCCTTCATGGTTAATTCTAAACTCTTGATCTGTAAAAAATTTTGGTACCAAAGTTTTTCTGTGCAGGCTTAAAGCTTGTTATGTTTGGTATCTATTTGATTGACATAACCCCATCTTTTATATGTTTCCAAAAATTGGAAACGAATCTTCAGGCCTAAAATGTGTATTTGGAAATGATTTAGTAAACCACTTTGGCTATATTAAAGGGTAGATATGTACACATCCTATGACTTACTGTGTATGGAGATAAAAGCTTCATCTGAGATTGTTACATAATTATTCCAAGTATTCCAAGTTATTTCCTTTGTACATTTGTATCTCCCGATGTTCATGATGTTTACAATTCCTACATGAAATTCAGATGTTTCTCTCCAGTTTTGAATGACAGAATCTTCCTTGTGGAATATTGTATAGTTTCCAGTGTAGTCAGAATGATGGTGACATCTCAGAGTCAGATCATCTCCTTCATGAACATGGAGAGGAACCCGCAGGATCACCGGGCCTGGAACACAGAGAAGATCACATGAGAAGATGAAGGACAGACACAGTATTACTCCCACAACCATTTGTAGTATAGATGTATAGTAGATGCCTCCTGTGTGTAACCTCCATGAATTAGTATATACTGTATGTTTCATTTATCAATTAGTTTTAATTTAAGGGACCTTATCATTAGGATAACAATTTAGGAAAAAAGCTGTAAAAGAAGATGTCCAATACCTATCTGTCTGGCAGGCAGTAAGTCCAATCTTCCCTTCCAGGTGTTGCTACATGTTGTATTGTCCAGCAGGGGGTGCCCAGGGCCCAGAGTGCAGCAAGGAGCACTACCGAACATGACTGGAAGTGTCTGATAGCAGCAGTGCCCGTCGCTCTACAACAGCTAAGTAGTGATGAACCGAACTTCCCTGGGCTCAGTTCAAGCAAGGTTCAGCAAGGTTCATATGCTGCCATCAGCAATATTAGAGAAGAAGAGGGGCTAGTGGTGATATTTGGTCATATTTGGCCAATGGTATATATAAATATGCCCAGTGCCCATATTTCTGCAGTGATGTCACCTCTGTCCCCGCCCCTTTGATTACATGTTGGAGATTCCCGGTGATGTCAGCGGTTCCTAGGAACACAGAAGCACCCGCTGCTTCCTTATCCTCCACTGACCATGGGAAGCTGTCATATATATAGAAGCATAATACTGCTTCTATATATGATGCTTGGCTTGAACCAGCAAGAAGCTGAACATGCAAAAGTTTTGTCGCTCATCCGAAGGGAGCAAACCATCATCTCATCTCTACAACTAAGTATTCATCATCTTCTTTTACAGGATTCTTCTATATCAAATGTTTTATACTAGTTCCAGGGTCATTGTAAGGATCATATCCATTGTGATTCACAGCAATAAATTCAGGTTCCAAAAAATACACCAATCAGCCATAACTTTTATATAAATACACCGATCGCCCAATAATGCTGATTAGCTTGTTACAATGGCATCTGAAAGTCAGTGGGATATATTAGGCAGCAAGGGAACATGCTGTCCCTGAAGTTGATGCATTGAAGGCAGGAAAATTATCCATCGCAGTTTGTTGTGTATGGAGCTGTGTAGCGGCAGACCAGTCAGGGTGTCCATGCTGACCCGTGTTCACAGCCAAAAGCACCTACAATGGGCACCTGATCATCGGAAGTGGACCACAGAGCAATGAAAGAAGGTGGCCTAGTCTGATGAATCACATTTTATTTTACATCCTGTGGATGGTTGGGTGTGTGTGCGTCACTTACCTGAAGAAGAGATGGCACCAGGATGCAGTTTAGGAAGAAGGCAAGCCGGTGAAGGCAGTGTGATGCTTTGGGCAATGTTCTGTTGGGAAACCTCGGGTCCTCCCATTCATGTGGATGTTACTTTGACAGGTAGGGAGGACCCTCACCATGCCAACATCCAAAATGTATATATAAGGATTGACCAAATCAAAAAATTGGCGGACTTTGTGGGTACACAATGAGAGGAAAAATCAACATATCATAGACCACATAATATGTGTGTATCTTACTACCATACAAACACATATGAAAACTTGAAATTTCGCCTTTCGCTTGTCTGTTAGTTCTGTGAGGTTTTCCCATATCCTGAGCCAAAGTTTACCAGCACCTACCCAGTATTTGTCCTGAGGAAGCTAATATTTTAGTGAAACGCGTCGACAAGCAAGTTTTTGGAGGTATTACTGGTGCTACTGGATCAGAAATTCTTCTCCTACCTTAATACATTATGAAATCAATCTTTGTACCTTATATCCAGCGCTCTGTAACTGCTTTATTGGGTAACTGGTAACTGTGTCCATACATTAGACATGTGCGATTAGTTTCATACGAATCGAAAATTCGTACGAATTTCCGTAAATTCGTACATTCGGGAGGATCCAAAATTCCAATTTCTATGCTTCCGAACTTTGGTTTATGAATTTCGGATCCAAATTCTGTTACAACGGAAACAAGAATGTTCGTTAATTATGATTATTCGTTATGATGAAGTTAAATAACCCAGGAAGTCAGCACAGCACAGCACAGAGATGGTGGGAGCCAGTCATAATAAATTCATCACAATGAACATTTGTAATTGTTACGAAAAGTTAAGGAACCTAACGAAAATTCGTATTTCGTATGAATCCGAATTGAATTTCGGACACGAATTACAAAATACAAATTAATTTGAATACGAAACGGAACGGAATGAAACTAAACAAATTTATTGACGGCGCACATGTCTACCATACAGGGTGTTGTTTGTATGTTGTTTATATGTTTTTTTAATTATGCTGTAATAAAATGTATACCTTTTTATTGATTTTCCGTCTCATTGCGTGCCCACAAAGTCCGCTAATGTTTTGACTTGGTCAATCCTTATATATTACTTTGACAGGTATCACCTACCTAAACATTGTGGGTAATTAAGTACACCACTTCATGGAAACAGGATTCCCTGATGGCAATGGTTTTTTTCAGCAGGATAATGCGCCTCACCACACTGCAAAAATGGTTCAAGAATGGTTTGAGGAAAACAACAATGAGTTTGAGGTGTTGACTTGGCCTCCAAATTCTCCAGATCTCAATACAAATGAGCATCTGTGGGATGTGCTGGGAAAACAGTCCAATCCATGGAGGCCCCACCTCCCAACTTACAGGATCTGCTACTGACGGATTGGTGCCAGAAACCAGAGCGTACCTTCAGAGGTCTAGTAGGCTCCATGCCTCATTGGATCAGGGATGTTTTGGGGGCAAAAGAGGAACCCACTCAATATTAGGTGGGTTGTGATAAAGTTATGGCTGATTGGTGTAAATTATATTACTGCAAGAAGTGTAAGTATCTGAATTTGACTTTGTATCAGATACTTGCGGTTCCTGTACAGCTAAGCTCTGACTGAGGGAGGGAAAAGAAGCGCAAAGATCTGCAGTGCTACTAAAGATCTTGCTGGTAGGAGGAGAGAGCAGAGTGACAGAGAGATAAGCTCACCAGTCTGCTGCTTCTCCTTTCACTGTCCAGTCACTGGCTGGGAAGGGACAAGACCTGTACGTGTTACTGAATTGCAGCAGAAAAAATAAGGTCTCCTGCCCTGCCAGACAAGGCTGTACTGTGTGACAGAGCTGTGCAAATCTGAGCCCTGCATAGACAAAATATGAATCCTTTGGCAGGTAAAACAATTCCTATAACATGGGAGCACCTAAATAGTCAACTGCTGGCTACACTAAGAAGAAAAATGTGGGTACTGCTTGATAATAGGTTTCTTTTATTTTGTCTGGAATGGGCAAAGAGCATAATAAATGGTAAATTTCCAAATATGAAAAAAATTAACTGACCAACAACAATGTCCAGTCTGGCAGTGCTGCTTCTTTCTGTACCGGCCTGGCAGCTGTAGTCCCCGCTATCCATAGTGGTTGCAGATCTAATGGTATAGATTTTTCCTTCATTCACCCTCTTATAATCTTTGTACCAGATGTAGGTCAGATCTTCTCCTCCGGAGGACCCCACATCACACCTCATTGTTATAGACTCTCCTCTGAAGATCTTCCTGCAGTTTGGGGTGAAGGTGACCACAGGAGTCACTGCTGATCCTGAAGAAGAATAAAGTGGAATTTTAACTTCTGCCATGGTAATTCCACGCAATAAAATGTAATCTGTTCTAAGAAAGTGGCATAACATGGCACTCAGCCAACTGGACTTTCAGTTTAATTCATCTACATAGCTAGTCATCGTACGTCATATTCAGAAGGACTTGTATGGCTAAGTACATTTAGATGCATCAAAAATTAAGTGTGCAAAGTTTTACAATCTGTAGCATTCCCAGTCCTCTGACAGCATGCTACAGAGTAGGAACCGTTATCTCCGTGTAGAAGCAGTGGTCTCTCTGCAGAAGCCTGACCTGCCCCTTGCTCAATCAGAGTGCTCCAATCAGCAGGGGGCAGTAGATTTTCTGATTGCAGAGCCATAGGTGTGACTCAGCAGAGGGCGTGTCAGGCTCTGTAGATAGACCACTGCTTTCCTACAGTTAGTTAGGGTCCTTCTCTGCAGCCTGCTGGCCGGGGAAAGGTACTGCTACTCAGGCTGTGGTTGCCTTCTTAGGAAAACAAACCTACTATTGCCATATTGTAAAAATAAATAAATAAATAAATCGCAGAGTGATGGATGCCTATTTCTGTAGCTCTGTTTATAAACATCACTCCAGAAATTTCCCTAATAATGTCTGTAAATTGAGCTGTTCTTGGATGGCTCCGGTCACACACGGTGTACAGAGGTGATCTGAGCGGCTCGGTACCATGTAATCGCTGTGATGTCCAATCGCCGTGATCAAATGCAAATAAAAAACTGCGCTTGCAGCCAAAAAGAATAAGAGAAAGGTGAAGACCTTATATCCTAATATCTGATGTAATACGTATGTATACATAAAGAGGCAGTGCTAATTTTTCCCACAATCATAGTGAAAATCAGTCTAAAAATATTTTCCTATATACAGTGTTGTGTTTGCCCCTTTCTTTTTATATTTCTTTTGCATATTTGTCACACTTAAAGTGGTTGTAAACGATCACCTTGTAAAACAACCCATTCAGTTTAAATTAGAAATGAAAGGCAAAACATTTGTGTATAGATATAAAAACATAAATACCTTTTTTCCCTTTTTTATAAGTGATCACATTCCCTCTGTTCTCAGCTGCATAAGAGCTGGGGGGGGGAGCAACAGCACACTGATCTTCCCAGTGACAGACTGTGCTGAGCTGGGTGGGGGAGCATGTCAAGATAAGTCTGATCATTAGAGGGGAGCAAGCTAAGTTCCCAGCATAGCTAGAGCACTGACCATGTTGTGCTCTCCTGCTTAGTGTGGTCAGTTATTAATAGGAAAGCAGGGGGATTTACAGGAACACCAGGGATTTCACACAAAGGAAGCAATACAAAAAGAACAGAAGACTTTCTCATACAAGTACATGGTACAGCAGGCATGTATCAGGAATATGAAATGTTAGGGTAACAAATAGGGATGGGCCGAACACCCCCCCGTTCGGTTCGCACCAGAACATGCGAACAGGCAAAAAATTTGTTCGAACACGCGAACACCGTTAAAGTCTATGGGACACGAACATGAAAAATCAAAAGTGCTAATTTTAAAGGCTTATATGCAAGTTATTATCATAAAAAGTGTTTGGGGACCCGGGTCCTGCCCCAGGGGACATGGATCAATGCAAAAAAAAGTTTTAAAAACGGCCGTTTTTTCGGGAGCAGTGATTTTAATAATGCTTAAAGTAAAACAATAAAAGTGTAATATTACTTTAAATTTCATACCTAGGGGGTGTCTATAGTATGCCTGTAAAGGGGCGCATTTTCCTGGGTTTAGAACAGTCTGACAGCAAAATGACATTTCTAAAGGGGAAAAAAGGTAATTTAAAAGTGCTAGAGCTAGTGCCGGCTATAATGAATTGTCGGTCTGGCAATACACATAAAAGTTCATTGATAAAAACGGCATGTAATTTCCCCTCAGGGGAACCCTAAACCAAAATAAAAAAAATTTAAAAATTCGTGGGGGTCCCCCTAAATTCCATACCAGGCCCTTCAGGTCTGGTATGGATATTAAGGGGAACCCTGTGCCAAAATTTAAAAAAAAAATGGCGTTGGGGTTCCCCTCAAAATCAATATCAGACCCTTATCCGAGCACGCAAACTGCAAGGCCGCAGGAAAAGAGGGGGGGTGAGAGAGTGCCCCCCCTCCTGAACCATACTAGGCCACATGCCCTCAACATTGGGAGGGTGCTTTGGTGTAGCGGCCCAAATCACCTTGTCCCCATGTTGAAGGGGAGAAGGGCCTCATCCCCACAACCCTTGCCCGGTGGTTGTGGGGGTCTGCGGGCGGGGGGCTTATCAGAATCTGGAAGCCCCTTTGTTACAAGGGGACCCCCAGATCCTGGCCCCCCAGTGTGGTATGGTAACAGGGTACAAATGTACCCCTACCATTTCACAAAAAATGAAGGGCCTGGTATGGAATTTAGGGGGACCCCCACGCATTTTCTTTTTTAATTTTGGTTCAGGGTTGAATCCCATGCCATTTTTATCAATGAACTTTTATGTGAATTGCCAGACCGACAATTCATTATAGCCGCGAGTAGTTTTAAATTACTTTTTTCCTTTAGAAATGTCATTTTGCTGGCAGACTGTTCTAAATACGGGAAACATGCGCCCCTTTACAGGCATACTATAGACACCCCCCAGGTATGAAATTTAACCACTTTAAATCCGGACCATAGTAAAAAAATTTCCTCACTTTGTGAGGGGATATCTGAATGATGCCCGTAGCTACAGGCATCATTCAAATATCATTCTTTTCAGCCAGCGATTCTGTGCACGATAAGAACAATCATAGTGGCAGTTCCACTGCTTGATCGTTTTTATCGGCGATGGGAGGAGATGCCCCCCCACCTGCCGCCATCCGGTGCTTCTCCGGGCTCTCCTGTGCCATCGGGGGCCAGGAGAAAGAATCGTCCGGCGCCGGATGACTACGATAGAGATTTCTGGTGACCAGATGGTCACCAGTCATCTCTATGACCTTCGGAGGCCCGTGCGTGATGTTATGACGTCACGCCCAGGATCCCAGATGTCAGCATGAAGATCAGTAATTTTTTTTTTTCACAATCTCATGCTTTCCAGGCTGGAGGAGAGATGTGGGGTCTTATTGACCCCGCATCTCTTCATAAAGAGGGCCTGTCACATAGATTCCTATTACAAGGGATGTTTACATTCCTTGTAATAGGAATAAAAGTGATCAAAAAAATAAAACTGTAAAAAAAAGTGTAAAAATGAAAAAATTAAGTAAAATAAAAAATAAAATAATAATTTTTTTTTTTTAAAAACGCCCCTGTCCCGGTAGCTCAGAAGCGAATGCACACACAAGTCCCGCCCACATATGTAAACGCCGTTCAAACCACACATGTGAGGTATCGCCACGTGTGTTAGAGCGTGTGCAACAATTCTAGCACTAGACCTCCTCTGTGACTCTAAATTGATAACCTGTAAAAATTTTCAAAGCGTCACCTATGGAGATTTTTAAGTACTGAAATTTGGCACCATTCCATGAGTGCGCAATTTTAAAGTGCGCAATTGAGTGCGCAATTTTAAAGTGTGACATGTTAGTTATCTATTTACTCGGCCTAACATCATCTTTCACATTATACAAAAAAAATTGGGCTAACTTTACTGTTTTGTTATTTTTTAATTCATTAAACCTTTTTTTTCCAAAAAAAGGAGTTTGAAAAATGATTGCACAAATACTGTGTGAGATAAAAAGTTGCAATGACCACCATTTTATTCCCTAGGGTGTCTGCTAAAAAAACATATATAATGTTTGGGGGTTCTGAGTAATTTTCTAGCACTAAAATGATGATTTTTACATGTAGGAGAGAAGTGCCAGAATAGGCCAGGTATTGAGGTGGAGGAATATTACACTTTTATTGTTTCACTTTAAGCATTATTAAAATCACTGCTCCCGAAAAAACTACCCTTTTTAAAACTTTTTTTTTCATTAATACATGTCCCCTGGGGCAGGACCCTGGTCCCCCAACACTTTACGTTCGACTCGAACATCAGGACCATCCCTAGTAACAAACACTTTAATATTTCAGATCATCAAACAAATGTTTATATTACACAAAGATAATACGAGTAAGTCCAAAATACAGTTTTCAAATGATGATTTCATTTATTAAAAGAGAAGTATGAGTTTTTTTTTTTTTAGATTTATACTTACCGAAATGGATGCAGCATCTGTCCCCTGGCGCCTCTAACACTGAGGACAGATCAAACACCTCTGATCGCTCGGTTCTCACAACTTCATGAGCAGACAGCTGCTGACTGTCAGTCACCGATCTCTGCTCTGCCTCCTCCTTGCTCACTGGAGCACTGAGCTATGGAGGGGGCGGGAGCAGCCCGCTCAGGCTCTCAGTTTCTATAATTTTACTATAGTGATTGATTAATTGATTGATTGATATAAAAAAAAAGACTCACCTGTGTGTCCCAGGATTGTGTCTGTAAAATAAGACAAAAACTGTTACACGTCTGAAATACAAACTGCTGTCTATGCAAAAATGCGATATTGTGGAGAAGAACAATTTAATATATACAGTGGGGACGGAAAGTATTCAGACCCCCTTAAATTTCTCACTCTTTGTTATATTGCAGCCATTTGCTAAAATCAAGTTCATTTTTTTCCTCATTAATGTACACAGAGCACCCCATATTGACAGAAAAACACAGAATTGTTGACATTTTTGCAGATTTATTAAAAAAGGAAAACTGAAATATCACATGGTCCTAAGTATTCAGACACTTTGCTGCAACACTCATATATTTAACTCAGGTGCTGTCCATTTCTTCTGATCATCCTTGAGATGGTTCTACAACTTCATTTGAGGGGGGCGAGGCCTGACCTGGCATGAAGATGGCTGCTTAGATCTAAAGCTCCTGCTACCTTGAGACCCAAACTCAGCCTAACGGAGGTTTAAACGATCCACACCCGGCAAAACAAATGGGTACTGCCTCACGGAACACCTCGACATCTAGGTCCCACTCTCCCAGGGAACCACCGGAGAATACGGGACATAATATCCCAGAAATGTTTTGAGCGGGCAGAGGTAACGTGGCGTCTTCCCGCCACAGAAACTCACAGGCTGAGGCGTTCTCACATCTGGGATCACCACCTCTTACTCTCCCCCTCAGCTCAACGAGTGGGAATACTATGGAGGACCATCCACAACCCCAACTAAATATCTACGACCTGTGGATGATTGCCACGGATATAAAAGACACCCTTTCAGCGGCCATATCAGAGCTTCGCCTAGACATCCGCGCCCTAACTGACAGGGTTCAGGCTGCTGAACAAGTAGCTGAGAGGCAAGACCTACAACTGCAGAAAACTACTCAACATGTCGATACTCATACACTCCAAATGAGGGACATGTAAAGACACCTCGAAGACCTTGACAATCGGGGTAGACGCCATAATTTAAGGATCAGGGGAATCCCCGAAACGATCAAGGGTGACCAAATCTCTCCCGCAATAGTAAGCCTCTTTAATGGTCTTCTATATAGACCCCTTCAGACACCTATCGCAATGGAAAGGATCGATCGAGCACTGCGGCCCAAAGGAAGGGACACGGATCCCCCAAGGGATATAATCTGCTGCCTTGTAGACTTCAAAACCAAAGAAGATATCCTCAGACAGGCCAGAAGCACACCACAAATTATACATGAGGGAAAGGCTGTCTAAATATACCAAGACCTCTCAGGTATAACTCTTCAACACCGTAGAGACCTGAGACCTTTACTAGACACTCTCTGCGCAAAAGGCATCACATATATGTGGAAGTTCCCTTTCTGCCTAGCAGCCACCTCACAGGGCCGCATAGCATTCTTGAAAGTGCCTGAGGATCTCCCTTTCTTTTGTGACACCCTAAACATCCCGAGGGTAGAGGTGTCCAATTGGTACGCAGACTTTCGATGCTCTGCAGTGAGGAGAGAACACCCACCGGAGGAACCTATGGAGACACTAAGTACCAGACATAGGAAGAGACGTTCTCCCTCAACCCCGGCGCAGCACAGTGCCCACCGCCTCAACCATTACAACTCCATCTACTCTGATTCTCCCAGCTCGAGGAGAGCTGGACGGGACCGTTGAAATTCCGTTCAGGTACTCAGTAATCTATTACTAGTGTTACGCCACATTCTGCGCCTTTCTCTTTACACAAGTTCCATTTTTTGATTTTTTGATTTTTTAAGTTCTGACTGTTTGTAACTGCTTAAGTTGTGTACCTGCACAGAGTATATCTGGAGCCCAGGGTCACTTTCTTAAAGGTAAACCTGTATTACACGGGCTATCCCTTTCATATAGTGACAAGTGATATGCAAACAGCGTTATATATGCAAAACCTGTGCCGAAAACTACATCCCACAGAATGCCTGGCAACTGAACACCGGATTTAAACAGCAAACCATGCAAGCCATGCACATATATCTTAGAGCTTCGTTGCCCGGTCACCACAATTTTGCCCTTATCAATTTGCAACAGGTGGACTGCTCACCAAGCTCCGATATACCCCATACCTTAAAACTACAATGCCCATAATGCTTGGCGACTGATCACAGGAACCGCACAACAAGTACATCACAACTTCCGGCAACGGTTATCTATCAAACAGGATAAACAACAGCAGCACATGCAGCCGGTTCATCTACGAACCCGATTTACAGTTGGACCTGAAAGACGATCCTTGGATGACAGAACTTCTAAAGATCACCCTCTGGCTCCGGATCAGGAAACATCCTACACACCCGGCTATAGCCCTATAGCCGGGAACTAATGAGGTGGCCCTCCCAAAACTCACCGCTAAAATGTTCGGCACAGGCCACCATGAGCATCCAAAGCGCATGCAGGATTACATACAGCTAGATATCAGAACGCTAGAAGACCCCTCGACTCCTGAGACCATCACCACCACCGGAACTTTTGTTGAAAATTACACACGGGCACAGGTAATAACTGTTCGCACATCCACAACCGATGCTCGTAGTTATCCAATTGCAAGCACTTTGCGGTATCAAAATGAACGTACCGCAGACTGAAAGGTACTATTATTCTCCTATGTTACAGACATTCAGGGATCTAGATCCGTCACCTCAATGACCCTCAGTCGAATGACTATGACTCTACCCTCCCTCTACAGGTATCCTAATATGTTTTACACCCATGTGATGCCTTCTTTCTCAGTTGTCTGTTTCTTTTGTTAGAATATTTAACTGTAGGACATGTTGTCAATGGTAATGTACGTTATATGAATCACAGACCTTCCCTCAGCTGAAAGGTCGTAACTTTAGTATATACCTCGCACCTTGTATATTATGCCGTTAACCTCATGGAGGCACGACGGAAACTCCAACAGTCCGAAACAATTATAAGCACGACATAATGTTTTACCAATACGTCACTTCAATGCAAATATGAAATATTTTCTATTTCTCTATGACTCCAACTCATACTAGCGACCCACAGGTACTTACCTCAACCCCAATCAAATGAAGTCCCCTCTTTCAATACATCTCCTGAAACTATACACATCCTCTCTCATTCCTTTCAATGGTCGAATGGTAGCAGGTCTTCCATACATTTCAAACCCCCAGGAGCTTTCTAGTGCCAGGTGATACTCAACCCCCATACAGTAGCGGAATAGTGTCCCAGTCCATATTTTGCGGACTGTATTCTGTTCCTGCTCTGTACAGTACCGATTTTTTTGTATCACTGAGGAAAAGGGAAAGATTCCTTGTTTCCTCTTCGGTTACTCCGTTGAGCTCAACATCCCAAACTTCAGGCTACTCAAATCACAACAGAGCTCCATCTCCCCGATCCTTATCCCTCTATCCTATTCACTCCCCCATCCCCAACGGAGGTAATGGGACCCAATCCAGTGCCACATGCGAAGGCCCAAATATACACTCCACTCAATCTTAGTTCCCAGAATATTTGTGGCCTAAACACAACCAAAAAACGATCTCTCTTACTCTCATCATTACAAAAATCTAAAACCCATATTGCACTTGTCCAAGAAACACATTTTAGGACAGATGCCATCCCGAAACTTTACGACAAACAGTTCCCGAAAGTATACCATGCGACCAACAAGGACGCCAAATCAAAAGGGGTATCCATTCTTATATGCAAGAATTGCCCACTCATCGTAACAGACACCCAAAGTGACCCACAGGGCAGATTACTCTTCAGCTCGGATACCCTAATCGTCAGAGGAGACATTAACGTGGCATTGAACCCCTCTCTCAATACTTCCAATGGCCTGTCATCACTTACATACAGGGCCCTACGTGCCATTAAATCACAATTCAGTGATTTACTGTTACACGACACTTGGCGCACACTGCACCCTAATGATAGGGACTTTACCTTTTTCTCCCCACCACACTCCAAATATTCAAGACTAGATTATTTGTTTATCTCCCAAAATGATCTATCATCTCTTATGAAAGCAACTATTGAACCGATGGTTCTGTCAGATCACAACCCTATAACCATGACCCTACACATACCCACTTTGATAGCCCACTCTCACATTTGGCGCCTAGACAACTCCCTACTCACTGATCAGAGGCCATCTCACAGACCCTTACCAATTACTTCTCGGAAAATGGCCAAGGTGACTCCTCTCCAGAAGTAATATGGGCTGCACATAAATGTGTCTTAAGGGGAACCTTCATATCCTTCGCCTCAAAAAGAAATAAACTTAGAAAAGCAAGACTGGAAGAATTGACCAAACACATTTTCACATTGGAACAAAAACACAAAGCATCCCTAGCCTCAAAGGGGCTGACGGAACTGACACATACAAGAGAAGAACTATTGAACGAGCTACATAAGAAAATTGAACGCAAATACACGTTAACAAAAAAATGCTTCTACGAGTTTGGCAACAAATCCAGGAAGCTATTAGCAAGAGCCCTACAGGCTAGAAAAGCAGCACACACTATTCACACGATAAAAGATCCCAACGGTAAGACATTTGTGGCTTCAGAAGACATAGCGAAACAATTTGTACAATATTTCTCAAAATTATATAACCTACATATCCTACAACTGACAAATACTCTAGATGACCGGAAGGCAGCAATTCAGACATTCCTAACCCAATATTCCCCCTCACCCCTCACTACTGAAGAATCCACATCTCTAGACCTACCACTGTCAGAAGAAGAGATATTGAACGCCTTAAAACAAATGAAACCGGGCAAAAGCCCTGGTCCGGATGGTCTAACGGTCAGTTATTACAAATCCTTCCCTGACATACTTATCCCCCGGCTAGTCAAGGCACCCAATAGCCACTCACCCTCCAGCATAGCCACCAAAGAACTATTAGAAGCGCACATCACCCTCATCCCTAAACCAGGTAAAGATGTTACCATGGTCTCCAACTATCGCCCCATCTCTCTACTGAACGTAGACGTCAAAATATACACCAAAGCCCTATCTAACCGTATTCTTCCCCTAATCCCAAGATTAGTGACTACAGATCAAGTAGGTCTTGTCCCCGGGAGGGAAGCAAGGGACAACACCACGAAAGCTCTGAACATACACCACTGGCTTTCCACCATGTCTACACACGGCTTTTTTCTATCGTTGAATGCGGAGAAGGCGTTCGACAGAGTGGCCTGGGATTTCATGGAAGCAACCCTGCACTCTATAGGCATACCACAACACCTAATTGAAATGATTTTAGCTCTGTACTCAACTCCCACGGCTAGCATTAGAGTGAACGGTCACCTGTCGGACGCCTTCTCCATGTCTAATGGTACCAGACAGGGATGCCCTCTGTCCCCGCTGATTTTTATACTTACCATAGAACCCATACTTCGAAAACTTAGAGACAACCCCGATATCAAAGGCATAGAAATAAACCACAAACAATACAAGGTAGCAGCGTACGCGGACGATATCCTACTATTCCTTACAGATCCGATTACTACCATCCCGAACCTTCTGAAAGACTTTGCGCTTTTCAAATCCTTATCCAACTTACAAATAAACTTCTCTAAATCGAAAGCCCTGAACATTACACTACCAACTGATGTGCTGGGAACCTCAAGCCATCACTTACCTTGGTATTAAAATCCTCACCAAACTGACAGACCTCTATCCGCAAAATTTCTTACCCATTCTTCAAACCGTCCAAAGTGACCTTCAAAAATGGCATACAGGACCATTCTCATGGTTTGGAAGGACAGCTATTTTGAAAATGAATGTGTTTCCTAGACTGCTGTACCTCTTTCAAGCCATCCCTATACAACTTTCCCTAACTTTTTTCTCCACATACAAAAAGATATGTAGGCTATTCATATGGTCCTCCAAACCGCCCAGAATAAATTGGAACAGACTGACAGTCCCTAAATCACAAGGAGGACTACACAGCACGTGGAGATGGAGATGTAACGCAGCACGTGGCACACTACTCCACATTTGGTGGGAATGCCCACTCATCCAAACCTACTGGTCTGAAATACATTGTCTAATCACACAAATTACAACATATACCCCTGACTTCACTCCCGCTCAATTCCTTCTTCACCATACTTCCATCCCACAACAGATATACAAAAAATCTCTTATACTGCACCTCATTAATGCGGCGAATCAATGTATCCCAGTGCATTGGAGAAGCAAGTCTCCTCCCACTATCTCAGAATGGATACAACGAGTGGACAGGATAGCTGAAATGGAAAACCTCATACATCAATCTACCGATGCACCATCCAAATACAAAGATACCTGGGCATGCTGGTCACATTATAAATTATCCCTATCAGCAAACACCTCAACCAGCCTCTTCCCCACCGCCACATGATGCTACACGAAGCCATCAGTGATTATCACGCCCTGAACCTCTGTCACCCTTCTATCTCCCCTCTTTCCCTGAGCAATATCCTCTCTCCTATGACAACCATCTGATCCAAACCCACGATATCATATATCCCCCCATAAATCCCACCAACCAACAAGTACCGAATTAACCGGCCCTATCACTGCATATCTTTACGCCCCCCTGAGCACAGTCAGATCCCTTTAGGGGTGCTCGGAGGGGAGGGCTGATCTGTTCTGATCGGTAGAGACTTACCATTTACCATACGCCCAATAACCACCCCTTGGGGTAAATATCTGATCACCTTGGATTAACCTGTTGAATTTGTAACGCATTGTCTCTGTATCACATACCAAGGTTATGATTACTGTATACCTGTGAAACATCAATAAAATATATTAAAAAAAAAAAAAAAAAAAAAAAAAAACTTCATTTGAGTCCAGCTGTGTTTGATTATACTGATTGGAATTGATTAGGAAAGCCACACACCTGTCTATATAAGACCTTACAGCTTACAGTGTATGTCAGAGCAAATGAGAATCATGAGGTCAAAGGAACTGCCTGAAGAGCTCAGAGACAGAATTGTGGCAAGGCACAGATCTGGCCAAGGCTACAAAAAAATTTCTGCTGCACTTAAGGTTCCTAAGAGCACAGTGGCCTCCGTAATCCTTAAATGGAAGACGTTTGGGATGACCAGAACCCTTCCTAGAGCTGGCCGTCCGGCCAAACTGAGCTATTGGGGGAGAAGAGCCTTGGTGAGAGAGGTAAAGAAGAACACAAAGATCACTGTGGCTGAGCTCCAGAGATGCAGTCAGGAGATTATTGTAGAAAGTCAACCAGCACTGCAGCCCTCCACCAATCGGGGCTTTATGGCAGAGTGGCCCGACGGAAGTCTCTGCAAGACACATGAAAGCCCGCATGGAGTTTGCTAAAAAACACATGAAGGACTCCGAGATGGTGAGAAATAAGATTCTCTGGTCTGATGAGACCAAGATGAAACTTTTTGGCCTTAATTCTAAGCGGTATGTGTGGAGAAAACCAGGCACTGCTCATCACCTGTCCAATACAGTCCCAACAGTGAAACATGGCGGTGGCAGCATCATGCTGTGGGGGTGTTTTTCAACTGCAGGGACAGGGCGACTGGTTGCAATCGAGGGAAAGATGAATGCGGCCAAGTACAGGGATATCCTGGATAAAAACCTTCTCCAGAGTGCTCAGGACCTCAGACTGGGCCGAAGGTTTACCTTCCAACAAGACAATGACCCTAAGCACACAGCTAAAATAACGAAGGAGTGGCTTCATAACAACTCCGTGACTGCTCTTGAATGGCCCAGCCAGAGCCCTGACTTAAACCCAATTGAGCATCTCTGGAGAGACCTAAAAATGGCTGTCCACCAACGTTTACCATCCAACCTGACAGAACTGGAGAGGATCTGCAAGGAGGAATGGCAGAGGATCCCCAAATCCAGGTGTGAATAACTTGTTGTATCTTTCCTAAAAAGACTCATGGCTGTATTAGATCAAAAGGATGCTTCTACTAAATACTGAGCAAAGGGTCTGAATACTTAGGACCATGGGATATTTCAGTTTTTCTTTTTTAATAAATCTGCAAAAATGTCAACAATTCTGTGTTTTTCTGTCAATATGGGGTGCTGTGTATTTCTGCATTAAAGTGGTTGTAAACCCCGCAAAAAAAAAACAAAACTTGCAAGACAAAGGTCATTATGATATACTCATTATGGGTATAGGTCATTATGATATACTCACCTTAGATAGAAGCCCCCGCTGTGGTCCCCGTACACCGCTCCGGCCAGCGACATCTCTCCCGGAGTTACTTCCGGGTATAGCGGGCTCCGGCACTGTAATTGGCCGGAGTCAAG
The DNA here is from genome assembly GCA_037952925.1 of Lithobates clamitans. Classification (NCBI taxonomy): domain Eukaryota; kingdom Metazoa; phylum Chordata; class Amphibia; order Anura; family Ranidae; genus Lithobates; species Lithobates clamitans. The sequence goes on from JBBGZY010000791.1 coordinate 1,351,339, forward strand.
GTAACGGCACACTAACTGAAGCAACGGCACATGCGGATACAGGGGATATCTCCTAAACTGTGCAAGTTTAGGAGATATCCGGGGTAGCTACAGGTAAGCCTTATTATAGGCTTACCTATAGTCTAAAGTGGATTGTAAGGGTTTACAACCACTTTAAGGTAAAAAAAAACTTCTGTGTTCAGTACCTGCCAGTGCCCACAGTGCATATCAGTGCCACCAACCAGTGCCACCTATCAATGCCCACTAGTGGTGCCAAAAAATCCCTCATCAGTGCCACCTAGAAGTGCTGCCTATCAGTGTCACCTACCAGTGCCATCACTGCCACCTATCAGCGCCCATCAGTGCCACCTATCAGTGCCCTTCAGTGCCACCTATCAATGCCCTTCAGTGCTGCCCATCTGTGCCACCCATCAGTGCCACCTCTAAGTGCCACCTTTCAGTGCCACCTCTAAGTGCCACCTCTCAGTGTCACCTCTCAGTGCTCACCAGTGCCACCTCTCAGTGCCTACCAGTCAGTGACGGTGCATTCATAAGGGCACACTGGTGCCACCCCCTCTCTCCAGCCACCCCCTCTGTGACCAATGAATAGATTCATGCATTGCATGAATCTATCCATGGCTGCAGCTGCCACCCCCTATTCAGGCGCCCGGACCATTTTCGGGAATTACAGCGACAGGGGGATGTTTTTGAAGCACCTGATTAGAGCCATAGGCTCTAATAGGCATCAAAAAAGGTGACCTGTGAGCGCCATGCTTGGCGTTCGCAGTTCACCCAAGTGTGTTCGAAAAGCGAATGAATATTTACTTTTCTAGCACTGAACCGCCTCTCCACCAATCAGGTGCTCGGGTCTGTTACCCGTCACCTGATTGGCTGAAACGACAGGCGCTGTGATTGGACACCTATCAGGAACCTATCAGGCATCCAATTGCCTATAGGAGAGGACGGGAGGAGAGGACGGGAGAAGACATGGAGGAGCATGTCCATGGAGAAGCATGGAGGACACCGCTTGCCACTGCCCCACCGAAACAGGGTAAGTGCCGGTCAGACGGCGAGCGGGCGGGGGGGTCACAGTGGTAGCATTTTATGGTCACAGTGGCAGCATTTTATGGTCACAGTGGCAGCATTTAATGGCTTGATGGCACAGTGGCAGCGTTTGATGGGCACAGTGTCAGCATTTGATGGGCACAGTGGCTGCATTTGATGACACAGTAGCTGTGTATGATGGGCACAGTGGCTGTGTTTGATAGGCACAGTGGTGGCAATTGGTGGGCACAGTGGTGGCATTTGATGGGCACAGTGGGAGCATTTCATGGGCACAGTGGCAGCATATGATGGAATAGTGGGAGAATTTAATGGGCACAGTGGGAGCATTTGATGGGCACAGTGGTAGCATTTGATGGGCACAGTGGCAGCATTTGATGGCTTGATGGCACAGTGGCGGCATTTGATGGACACAGTGGCAGCATTTGATGGGCACAGTGGCTGCGTTTGATGGCACAGTAGCTGTGTTTGATGGGCACAGTGGCTGCGTTTGATGGGCACAGTGGCTGCGTTTGATGGGCACAGTGGCGGCATTTGATGATGGGCACAGTGGTGGCATTTGATGGGCACAGTGGCGGCAATTGATGGGCACAGTGGCTGCATTTGATGGACACAGTGGCAGCATTTGATGGGCACAGTGGCTGAAATTGATGGGCACAGTGGCTGCGTTTGATGGCACAGTGAGGCTGCAATTGATGTTTTTTTTCCATAATTTTTCAGTTTGTTTGCGCCCCACACAAACATTTTGAGCACCAGCCGCCACTGCCACCAGTACCGCCTATCATTGCCCATCAGTGCCGCCTTATCAGTGCCCATCAGTGCAGCCTATCAGTGTCCATCAGTGCCGTCTTATCAGTACCCATCAATGCAGCCTATCAGTGCCCATCAGTGCAGCCTATCAGCGCCCATCAGTGCAGACTATCATTGCCTATCAGTGCCGCCTTATCAGTACCCATCATTGACGCCTTATCAGTCCCCAGCAATGCAGCCTATCAGTGCTCATCAGTGCAGCCTATCATTGCCCATCAGTGCGCCCTATCAGTGCCCATCAGTGCCGCCTTATCAGTCCCCATCAATGCAGCCGCCACTACCACTAGTGCCTCCTATCATTGCCCATCAGTGCCGCCTTATCGGTCCCCATCAGTGCAGCCTATCAGTGCCCATCAGTGCAGCCTCATCAGCGTACATCAATGAAGGAGACAAACTACCTGTTTGCAAAATTTTATAACAAAATATAAAACTGTTTTGTATTTTTTTTTCACAATTTTTGGTCTTTTTTAATTTTTTAACAAAAAATAAAAAACACAGAGGTGATCAAATACCACCAAAAGAAAGCTCTATTTGTGTGAAAGAAAATGATAAAAATTTGTATAGAAGCCGCCAACCTAACACTCAGATTCTTTATACAGTGGGTATAGAAAAGTATCACCCTCCTTTAAAATAATCACATTTTGTTGCTTTGTAGCCCAAAATGAAGACAGACACAATTTTTCCATTTTTGTTTTATCCAGCTGTAAAAAAATCAAAAAACAGAATTATTGACTTTATTGATATTGAAAAAAGGATCAACCCCTCCTAAAAATGACTCATTCAGTTGTAGCTAATCACCTTCTCAATGGCACGCAAAGCCATTTGACTTTCAACTGTGATCAGCTGGGGTCATTTTGATTAGCTCAGCATGAAGAGAGCTTTCCTGGAGCATTTCAGTCCCTAGTAGTGCAATTGAAGCAAACAATCAACTATGGGTAGCAAGGCACTGTCACCGGGATCTCCGGGATAAAGTTGTGGACAGGCACAAGTCAGGAGATGGATACAAAAAAGAATCAAAGGCTTTATCACTAGGGATGAGCTTCGAGTTCGAGTCGAACTCATGTTCGACTCGAACATGCGCTGTTCGCAAGTTCGCCGAACAGCAAACAATTTGGGGTGTTCGCGGCAAATTCGAATGCCGCAGAACACCCTTTAAAAGTCTATGGGAGAAATCAAAAGTGCTAATTTTAAAGGCTTATATGCATGGTGTTGTCATAAAAAGTGTTTGGGGACCTGGGTCCTGCCCCAGGGGACATGGATCAATGCAAAAAAAAGTTTTAAAAACAGATGTTTTTTTGGGAGCAGTGATTTTAATAATGCCTAAAGTGAAACAATAAAAGTGTAATATCCCTTTAAATTTCGTAGCTGGGGGGTGTCTATAGTATGCCTGTAAAGGGGCGCATGTTTCCCGTGTTTAGAACAGTCTGACAGCAAAATGACATTTCAAAGGAAAAAAAGTCATTTAAAACTACTCGCGGCTATTAATGCATTGCCGGTCCGACAATACACATAGAAGTTCATTGATAAAAACGGCATGGGAATTCCCCACAGGGGAACCCCGAACCAAATTAAAAAAAAAAAATGAAGTGGGGATCCCCCTAAATTCCATAGGCCCTACAGGTCTGGTATGGATATTAAGGGGAACCCCGCGCCAAAAAAAAACAAAAAAAAAAACGGCAAGGGGTCCCCCCAAAAATCCATACCAGACGCTTATCCGAGCACGCAACCTGGCAGGCCGCAGGAAAAGAGGGGGGGATGAGAGAGCACCCCCCCCTCCTGAACCGTACCAGGCCACATGCCCTCAACATTGGGAGGGTGCTTTGGGGTAGCCCCCCAAAACACCTTGTCTCCATGTTGATGAGGACAAGGGCCTCATCCCCACAACCCTGGCTGATGGTTGTGGGGGTCTGCGGGCGGGGGGCTTATCGGAATCTGGAAGCCCCCTTTAACAAGGGGACCCCCAAACCCCGGCCCTCCCCCCTGTGTGAAATTGTAAGTTTCACTAAAAAACTGTCAAAAATGTTAAAAATGACAAGAGACAGTTTTTGACAATTCCTTTATTTAAATGCTTCTTCTTTCTTCTATCTTCTATCTTCATTCATCTTCTTCTGGTTCTTCTGGTTCTTTCTTCCGGTGTTCTCGTCCAGCATCTCCTCCGCCGCATCTTCTTCTCTTCTTGTCCTCGGAAGAAAAGTACCCCTACCATTTCACTACAAAACTGTCAAAAATGTTAAAAATGACAAGAGACAGTTTTTGACAATTCCTTTATTTAAATGCTTCTTCTTTCTTCTATCTTCCTTCATCTTCTTCTTCTTCTGGTTCTTCTGGTTCTTCCTCCGGTGTTCTCGTCCAGCATCTCCTCCACCGTGTCTTCTTCTCTTCTTCTCCTCGGGCTGCTCCGCATCCATGGCATGAAGGGAGGCTCCCGCTTTTCTCTTCATCTTCTTCTCTTTATCTTCTTGTCTTCATCTTCTTCTCTTCATCTTCTTGTCTTCATCTTCTTTTCGGGCCGCTCAGTATCAATGCTGGCATGGAGGGAGGCTCCCGCTGTGTGACGCTTCTCCTCTTATGACGGTTCTTAATTAATGGGGGGGGCCACCGGTGACCCCACCCCCTCTGACGCACGGTGACTTGATGGGAATTCCCTGTGGCGTCACGGGGAATGCCACAGGGAAGTCCCGTCAAGTCACCGTGCGTCAGAGGAGGCGGGGTCACCGGGTGGCCCTGCCCCCCCGTTATTTAAGAACCATCAGAAGAGGAGAAGCATCACACAGCGGGAGCCTCCATGCATGGATGTGGAGCGGCCCAAAAAGAAGATGAAGATGAAGACAAGAAGATGAAGAGAAGAAGATGAAGACAAGAAGATGAAGAGAAGAAGATAAAGAGAAGAGCGGGAGCCTCCCTCCATGCCATGGATGCGGAGCAGCCCGAGGAGAAGAAGGGAAGAAGACGCCACGGAGGAGATGCTGGACGAGAACACCGGAAGAAAGAACCAGAAGAACCAGACGAACCAGAAGAAGGAGAAGATGAAGGAAGATAGAAGATAGAAGAAAGAAGAAGCATTTAAATAAAGGAATTGTCAAAAACTGTCTCTTGTCATTTTTAACATTTTTGACAGTTTTTTTAGTGAAACTTACCATTTCACACAGGGGGAAGGGCCGGGATCTGGGGGTCCCCTTGTTAAAGGGGGCTTCCAGATTCCGATAAGCCCCCCGCCCGCAGACCCCCACAACCACCGGCCAGGGTTGTGGGGATGAGGCCCTTGTCCTCATCAACATGGGGACAAGGTGTTTTGGGGGCTACCCCAAAGCACCCTCCCAATGTTGAGGGCATGTGGCCTGGTACGGTTCAGGAGGGGGGGCGCTCTCTCATCCCCCCCTCTTTTCCTGTGGCCTGCCAGGTTACGTGCTCGTATAAGGGTCTGGTATGGATTTTTGGGGGGACCCCTGCCATTTTTTTAAAAATTTTGGCACAGGTTCCCCTTAATATCCATACCAGACCTGAAGGGCTTGGTATGGAATTTAGGGGGAGCCCCCACGTCATTTTTAAACAAATTTTGGCTGGGGTTCCCCTTAATATCCATACCAGACCTGAAGGGCCTGGTATGGAATTTAGGGGGACCCCCCACGTCATTTTTTTTTTAAATTTTGGTTCGGGGTTCCCCTGTGGGGAATTCCCATGCCGTTTTTATCAATGAACTTCTATGTGTATTGTCGGACCGGCAATGCATTAATAGCCGCGAGTAGTTTTAAATGACTTTTTTTCCTTTGAAATGTCATTTTTCTGTCAGACTGTTCTAAACACGGAAAACATGCGCCCCTTTACAGGCATACTATAAACACTCCCCAGGTACGAAATTTAAAGGGATATTACACTTTTATTGTTTCACTTTAAGCATTATTAAAATCACTGCTCCCGAAAAATTCTGTTTTTGAATAAAAAAAAAAAACCTGACATGTTGGTGTTATATCTTTCACTTGGATGTTATAAGTTGCACTGAGTAAATACAGCTGGATAAAACAAAAACTGTGTCTACCTCCATTTTTGTCTGCAAAGCAACAAAATGTGATTATTTTAAAGGGGGGTGATTATTTTGTATACCCACTGTACCTACACTTTACTGCTACACTTTGTGATAATAATAACAAGGATACAAAGCAATCACACAAAGAGTTCTATCCACTTTTCTAAGTAATAATTATGTTGTCTTGGTTTTTACTAGAAATGTTTTTGTTGCCTCCTATGAGGTGATTGTGGATATATTAGTGCCCTTGCAATAACAACAGTTGAGAACTGTCCGTGATACTTTTTTTTTTTTTTAAGCAATAAAATCCAAAATTTTCAGGACAAGCTTTCATGGTGTACCCCCTTCTTCAAGGTCCATACTGGTATTAGTACAGCTTGGACCTTGAAGGAGACACAACGTGAAAGCTTGTCCTGAAAATTTGGATTTTAGTGCAAATAAAAAAAGTATCACGGACAATACTCAACTGTTATTACCTCGCAAGGACTTCAGGTAAAATGCTCTTCTTTTTTGCAGTTCTTTTTAAAATAGTTACTAGGTAATTGTTCATTGATTAAGTAACTAGAATAAGTAACAACATTTAATAGATATGGAACAAATAGGTAAATAGATAGATAATTTAATATATTGACAATAAGCAAAGCAGATACTTACAGATGAAGACTATCAGAGCTGTTGACTGGAGTGTCATTTCAGCTTTGTGGTTCAGTATTAACGAGTGTAGAAAGAACGAGGACTTGAAGTGTTTGGTTTTCTAGGTCGCCTTGAGGGCTCATGTTATTTACACCCACAAAGAAGATTTAAGAAACTAACATAACTAAAAAAAAAAAAAAAAAACAGGAACTAAGCAGGTGACATTTTGTAGAGATGTTCATTCTCTAAAGCTTAACTCCGTTAAAAAAAAAAAAAAAAGTTGACCCCCGCAGTGGGTTTATATAAATAAAACGGAAAATTCCTATCATAATACTTACCGTAATTTTCCTTTCCTGATGGACTCCATGGCAGCAACGTGTGGGTTAAGTCCCGCCTCTACTACCCTATAGGACACTACTCCCATAAATCTTTGCTCCCTGCCCCCGGCCGTGTTCGGTAACTAGCCTACTTCAGCCATTCGGGGAGGGAACTCCTGCTGCCATGGAGTCCATCAGGAAAGGAAAATTACGGTAAGTATTATGATAGGAATTTTCCGTTTTCCTGACAGACTCCATGGCAGCAACGTGTGGGAAATAACTCGCCATACACACCCGGGTGGGCTAAATGCTGAACAAAAGATTTATTTAACACTGTCAGCCGACAGCACTTTTAAACCAAATTTAACAGAAGATAAGGTTGCTGGCTCAACACAATAATGGGTCATGAAGGTATGAATCGAAGACCACGAAGCTGCTCTACAGATTACATCAGGAGCAACGTGACGTGAGGCCGCCCAGGACGTCGACAGACTTCTTGTAGAGTGAGCTGTAACCGCCTCAGGAGGAGCCAAGCCTTTCTCTCTGTAAGCCCATTGAATGGCTTGAACCACCCAAGCCGCGATGGATCTGACAGAAGCTCTAGAGCCCCTGTTTTTCCCATGGAATAGAACAAAAAGGAATTCAGATTGACGGAAAGATGCCGTAACTTCCAGGTATTGATTGAGAGTAGCTCCTACATCGAGAGGGTGTGGATCTGGACCTCCAGTGGATTTGAAGGTAGGGAGTGTGATATCCTGGTTCTCGTGAAAGACCGAGGTAACTTTGGGATTTGTCCCAAGCATTGGTATTAGGACCACTCTGTCCGGAAAAAAGGTGATGAATGGTTCCTTGGACCCCAGGGATTGAATTTCCGAGACCCTCTTCGCCGAAGTTATAGCTATCAGGAACGAAGTCTTGAGGGTTAATTCCCTGACTGAGAGAGATCTGTCAAGTTGAGCAAAGAAATCCAGGACTAACGGAAGATCCCATTTGGGGAATCTAGGTTTCCTCTGTGGCCTAAGTCTGACTGCTCCTTTGAAAAATTGCTGGACCAGAGGGTGCTTGGCCCATGCGACTCCGGAGAAAGCTGAAATTGCGGAAACCTGGACCCGCAGAGAACTGACGGATAGTGAGATGTCCAGACCCGTCTGCAGAAAACTTAGAACGTCCTGAATCGCCAGATTATCACAGGAGTTGGACCTGGAAGACATATGGCTGCTAAATTTCGCCCAGATCCTCTCATACACTCGGTTAGTACTATTCCTTCTTGAACTAAGGAGAGTAGGAATTACTTCATCCGGGCAGCCTAGCGCCTCCAACCTTCCCCTTTCAAAAGCCAAGCCCTTAGGCGTAGGTGATCCGGGCAAGGGTGTAGCCTCGACCCCTGAGACAGGAGGTCTGGTCTGGATGGAAGAGGGATCGGAGCTCGGACACTGAGGAGTGTCAGGAGAGGAAACCAGGGCCTGTTGGGCCAATAAGGAATTATTGCTAACACCTCTGCTGTCTCTGCCCTGAGCCTCTTCAGGAACTGGAGGATGATCGGAGTTGGCGGAAAGGCATAGGCTCTGTTGAACCACCACTTCTCCGTCAGGGCGTCCACCCCATACGCTTGAGGGTCCCTGTACCTTGAATAGTATCTTGCCATCTTTTTGTTGCAGGGGGAGGCGAACAGGTCGACTTCCGGAAGGAACCCCAACGAAAGAATCCACTTGAATACTTCCTCGTGGAGAGACCACTCGTTGTTGTCTAGGAGCCTCCGGGAAAGAAAGTCTGCCTGAACATTCTGAACCCCCGGAACATATGTCGCTGTCAGATCCTCCAGGTTTTTCTGGGCCCAGGACATAATTGGCTCTACCTCTTTTAGTAAGGAGAGACTTCGAGTCCCTCCTTGCCTTCTTATGTATGCCACCGCTGTGGTATTGTCCAGTCTGAGTAGGACCGAGGAGCCTTGAATGAGATGCCGAAATGCCAGAAGTGCCTGGAAGGCTGCTCTCAGTTCCAGGATGTTTGACACTATCCTTCTGGAAGGGAATTCCCAAGTGCCCTGAGCCACTTCCGCCAGACAGTGGGCACCCCAGCCCCTGTTGCTGGCGTCTGTTGTTATAGTCACCCAAGCAATGGGAAGGATAGAATGGCAATTGGAGAGGTTCTCCCGTTGGAGCCACCATAGGAGAGAGTGCCTCATGGATGCAGTAATCCGAATCAGCTGGGTCTTGCTGCCTTTCCACTGGTGAAGGAAGCCCTTCTGAAAGGGCCTCATTCTCCATTGGGCCCACCTTACCATCGGAATCGCCGCCACCATAGTGCCAATGATCCTCAGGCATTGGAGAGCGTGAAGATGAGGAGTAGAAAGAGCTGGGTGGATCCTGTCTCTGAATGTCGAGATCTTCTCTTCCGGTAATGAAATGGTGCCTCTGACCGTGTCGAAGAGGGCACCCAAGAACACCAGAGACTGCGAAGGGTCTAACTGGCTCTTCTCCTGGTTCAGAATCCATCCGAATTCCTGTAGTGTGGAAATCACTTGCCCTCTGTGTGCTATGAGTTGCACCCTGTCTTGTGCCAAGAGAAGCAGGTCGTCCAGGTAGTGATGTAGGCGAATCCCCCTGGTTCTCAGGAGAGCTACTACTGCCAACAGCACCTTTGAGAAAACCCGAGGAGAAGTTGACAACCCGAAGGGAAGGCATGTAAATTGTAAGTGAAGGTTGCCCACGGAGAAGCGGAGAAATTGTTGAAAGTTTTCTGCGATGGGAACGTGAAAGTAGGCGTCCTTGAGGAAGAGCCCGCTTGGCGGTGACCGACGAGAGCATTACTCGGGCCGCCAGGCGAATGATGTCAATCGAGGCCTCACCCAGAAAAGTCGATGCTAGCCTTAATTCTTGAATAGGCGAGTTCTTCGCTGTGTCATCTGAGATACTCCTTAGCGTATCTTGAACACTATTCGTCCACACCTCCATAGCTTTGGACAGGGCTGCCAGGGCTAAGGCTGGTTTGCAAGCCATGCCTGCTGTAAGGTATACACTCCTCAAATCTGCATCAATCCGTCTGTCCAGAACGTCTTTAAAGGACACTGTGTCCTCCAAGGGGAGTGTCACGTGTTTCACTAGCCTCATCACCGCTGCGTCCACCAAAGGGGCTGATTCCAGATGCTTCACTTCTCCCTCCCTAAAGGGATAAAGCTTTGAGATTTTGGTAAGCATGGAGTTTTTCTTCTCCACCTTGCTCCATTCGTCTGTGATGATCTCGCCCAACTCAGAAAAGAAAGGAAAGTTAACTCGCTCCTTCTTTAGCTGTTTAAAGAATTTTCTCTGTTTGGGAGGGACAGCCGTCGGATCCTCCCAATTTAAAGTTTCTCTAATCGCCTTAACCAAGGGAGGTAGCAGAGCGAAGTCAAAGCCCACACAGGTATTATCTTCATCCGAGTCACTATCAGAGTTGACCACTGAAGGGTGACTAGGAACAGAGGACTCCCAGGTGTCCTGCAACTGAGTTTCCCTCACTGGGGAACCTGGTGGCTCTGCCTGAGGGGTAACAGGCCGGACTGCCTCAATACCCTTAAGTGATTCCTTCACAACCCTCTCAACTAGGGCTTTAAGTTGCTGGTCCGAAACACCTCTTTCCCTGGAAGCTTTGGCGAAGCAGGAATCGCACAGCGATTTACCGACAGGTACTTGTGATCTGCATCCCCAGCAGACACTTGAAGAGTGGCTGGAGTGGGCCACTGAGGAGTGCGAGCGCTCCTCACTACGGTGTCCTGATTTTGAGGAGGAGCCGTAATGTTTAGATTTGGAAGAGGTTTGCCGGTGATGCGACTTTGACGAATCACTTCCTTTGTGCGAGCTGCGACGCTGTTCTGACCTGGAAGGGCTAAAGCAGAAGACAGAGAACCACAGAAACAAAACAGAACAGTTAGAAGGAACGATCATCTGCGGAAATACACCCCCCCCCACCCGCCTAAGGACCCTGGCAATGGGACCTGCCCTTGTACCTTGTGAGAGGAGGCTGGCCAGAGGCAGGCGGTGGAGAGCTCATGTCTTGAGAAATATCCATCTGACTGCAAAGTTAACGTAAGGCATATAAATTAACTCGGCTGTGAGCCAGGGAGCAACAGCCCTCCTGTATGTAAAGCTACTTACCAGTAGCTGATTCACTGGAGCGTGGGGAAGAGCCAAAAAACAGCTTGCAGGCATTCCCAGGGTCTGCAGGCTATTTTCCCAGTTTAAATAGGGCGCCCCAGTGACGTCACCGCCCGTGACGAGCGAACGCCAGTGCGCATGCGCGATTAGCGGCGATTTGCCGCTATCGCGCATGCGCGAAAACCAAGCCTCGATTTCGTGCCGTCCGCGCATGCGCAGTACGGCCGGACACAAAGTGAAAGTAAAAACGGCGGCTGGAACGCAGGAAGAACCAGCCGCCATGCCTGCAACTACATGAACGGTAAGACAGGGAAAAAAGACACACAAGAGAGAGGAACAACAAGGAAATTCCAACAGAAACTGCTGCCATGATAGCAAGGAAACATCTCACCAATCCCACCACGATCGTCAGGCCGAAGGTAAACACCGGACTTTCCAGGGGCAACAAGGGGTCACCTGCTAATAGCTGGCTATCCAACCCATGCGCGGCCTCGCCTGCCAGTGGCCAGGGAAAACGGCTTCTTCCTGCGCCTCTTCCAACGCCCCACTCCATACCCTGCTAATAGCTAGGGCTTAGCGGAGTAATGCGACTTTTCCCGATCCAAGTCGCAGCTCGGCCAATCTTGATCGTGGGGATAAACATCTTCAGGTAGGAAGACCAACACTAGGTCTTGCGAGGAGGACAAAAAAAGAACACGGCCGGGGGCAGGGAGCAAAGATTTATGGGAGTAGTGTCCTATAGGGTAGTAGAGGCGGGACTTAACCCACACGTTGCTGCCATGGAGTCTGTCAGGAAAAAAAATTGGTGTATATCGCGCTGACATATATCTAGTGGCAGCCAGCACAACACTAAGACAAGTGTAAATCAAGGAATAAGTAAAAAGTGCAATTATGTGCAGCGCTCAAAACATAAATACTTTTTTGGTCATGCTATTTTGAACACTTGAGAGGATTTGGTCTGACAAGTTGGCTGCTTCTGAAGACCGCTTCTTGGTGACATCTCTTGACCAATTGGATTGCCTTACAACTTGATCTGGAACTCAGACGTGGAGGTCCCATATTTTGGTGGTTGCACCATAAGCCCTGTTGACTCACTGAGCATATGCCCATTTGAGTCCTCACTCCGGTAGCCTCCCCACTAACCGGTGGTGGTTCTATTGTCTGTGTCCTCCGCAAAGTGGGTTTACCCCAAACTATAAGGGTTAAAATGCTTGATTTATGTCTGCGGGCATGTCATGTACCTGGTCAGAGACCAAAGTGTTGAGAGGGCTTCCCTTGTGGCTATGTGCAGAGCATTCCTGAAGGTGGTGACAGGGAGTGCTATGCCCAAAGAAGCAGGGGTTGCCAGCTGTGACAGGCTGAGGTGATGAGGAGATGTCTGCTGGATGGTGGCTGATAGGGATGAGCTTCGAGTTCGAGTCGAACTCATGTTCGACTCGAACATTGGCTGTTCGCAAGTTCGCCGAACACCGAACAATTTGGGGTGTTCGCGGCAAATTCGAATGCCGCGGAACACCCTTTAAAAGTCTAGGGGAGAAATCAAAAGTGCTAATTTTAAAGGCTTATATGCAAGTTATTGTCATAAAAAGTGTTTAGGGACGCGGGTCCTGCCCCAGGGGACATGTATCAATGCAAAAAAAAGTTTTAAAAACGGACGTTTTTTCAGGAGCAGTGATTTTAATAATGCTTAAAGTCAAACAATAAAAGTGTAATATCCCTTTAAATTTCGTACCTGGGGGGTGTCTATAGTATGCCTGTAAAGGGGCGCATGTTTCCCGTGTTTAGAACAGCCTGACAGCAAAATGACATTTCGAAGGAAAAAACTCATTTAAAACTACCCGCGGCTATTAATGAATTGCCGGTCCGACAATACACATAAAAGTTCATTGATAAAAACGGCATGGGAATTCCCCACAGGGAAACCCCGAACCAAAATTAAAAAAAAAAAAAAATGACGTGGGGGGGTCTCCCTAAATTCCATACCAGGCCCTTCAGGTCTGGTATGGATATTAAGGGGAACCCCGGCCAAAATTTAAAAAAAAAAATGACGTGGGGTTCCCCCTAAATTCCATACCAGACCCTTCAGGTCTGGTATGGATTTTAAGGGGAACCCCGCGCCAAAAAAAAAAAAAAAAAACGGCGTGGGGTTCCCCCAAAAATCCATACCAGACCCTTATCCGAGCACGCAACCTGGCAGGCCGCAGGAAAAGAGGGGGGGACGAGAGTGCGGCCCCCCCCTCCTGAACCGTACCAGGCCACATGCCCTCAACATTGGGAGGGTGCTTTGGGGTAGCCCCCCAAAACACCTTGTCCCCATGTTGATGAGGACAAGGGCCTCATCCCCACAACCGTGGCCGGTGGTTGTGGGGGTCTGCGGGCGGGGGGCTTATCGGAATCTGGAAGCCCCCTTTAACAAGGGGACCCCCAGATCCCGGCCCCCCCCCTGTGTGAAATGGTAAGGGGGTACTTACCCCTACCATTTCACTAAAAAACTGTCAAAATAGTTAAAAATGACAGGTTCTCAAAGTCTCAACAGGACCTCCCGATCGGAGGACCACGAGGTAGCTCCTTAACACATACCTGTCGGCCAGGAGGGCCAGCAGGTGGCTGTAAAACGAACCCCGAAATATGGCGTCTGTCCTATAAATACCCTCGCCCAGAATGCAACTCGGAGGACCACCTCCACCGAGCTTGTCTCCGGACAGAGGAGCATCCATACGCTTCAACACGTTGCTTTCCCAACCCTGACCAGTGGCAACAGCGACACCCACCGGTCAGCACGGAAACATATACAACATCAGCCAAGCTGGAACAGAGGCAAACTTAACTTATTAACGCACAATGTACTAAATTTACCTAACATGCGGTAGATTGTAAATCTACCAGCGCTACACATGTATCAGCAGGCAGAAGCAGAGTCACTGGAACAAGCCGAGGGTCAAAGCCAAGAATGGAGACAAGACAGATCAAAGGCAAGCCGGTTCGGTAACAGGAAATACAATAATAGCAGGAACAGGAACTCAGGAACACACGGGGAGCTGAGGATCATCCAGAAACTAGTGGCTGATGCTACTGGCTTTAAATAGGCCACTGGGCACCAGAATCTGTCACACATTGCGTGTGCCATGGTGCACGTGGGTATGCACTGGCACATGAATCTTTGCAGCCGCTCGTGCCCGGGCGCGCATGTGCATTAGCATTGGTAAATTTCTATATGCTAATATGCAATTCTGTTGGGCTTTAGCAGATGTGCCAGTTCTTCGTTTTTTGACAGGGCATGAGAAAAAACAGTTGCTGGCTTCCTCCCAACTGAAAACAGGTCCTCCAAAGCAGCTTCTCTTCACCGTTTTGTTGCATGCAGGCACTGTGATGATCACAGAAAATGCAAGACCACCAGTCCTAAGGACACCAAGGGCCCTCCCACAACCTGGAGCGTAGTAGAAAAAAGATGAGTCCCGGCTCCCAAGGGAGCAAGGAATAAGGAAAGTATAGTTGCTTTTTCTTCTCCCCTCTAGACAAAAGTTAGTATGTAACCCTTCATGTACAGGGGGAGCCCCACTGCAAGGCTCAGTCTTATTTCACCAGGCAGGGGGGCTCCCCCCACACTGCAAGGCTCAATTTTATTTTTCCAAATAATTCAAAACTACCCATGTAGGGGGCTCCCCCCACACTGCAAGGGTTAAGCACTTTCTTTTAAGAATAATGGTGTCTCCACGCTCAGGATATTTGAAGGGTTGCAGCCTCCCCTAATCAGCTCCCTAAGGGAACTAGCAATAGTGATAATGAAAAAAATGGGGTGTGTGGCGCTACCCCAATTCTATCAAAATAGGGATAAACAGAAAATATTGATGGGAGCAATCTCCCTAATGTGCAAAAAAGTGATGTGCCCCCTTACCTAATTGATAGTACTATATAAAATATAAATATAAATAGATATGGATATCCCAGACTTATCCACACAAAAGATATATGGTCACAAGAAAGTTCATATATATGTGTATACAAAAGTAAAAAATTATCAAAAAATAAATATAAAAAAATATAAAAAATATGTAATTAAATATACCCGTGATGTACATAAAATCCTAATCAAACCTAAATTATGAAAGTGCTGTGAAGTCCAAAACTCAATGTGAAAAAAATGTGAGAAAAAAGGCTCCCATGGTGTAGTATTACAAAATAATTTCTTTAAAAACACGATATTCCCATACAATGGGACAAAAAAAAAACAAAGAAAAGTATTACAGAGAAAAGGCAGCAAAGCCTATAGGGCGCACGCCGCGCACCGGCTTACTATAGGCTTTACTGCCTTTTCTCTGTAATACTTTTCTTTGTTTTTTTTATCCCATTGTATGGGATTATCTTGTTTTTAAATAAATTATTTTTTAATACTACACCATGGGAGCCTTTTTTCACCCATAAGGACCTTTCCTTGGGAATCTGCTGTTCATTATATTCTGATACGGACACTGGAGGATCCAGGATCTGGATGATTTGAGCTGGTGGAGTAAGCTGCAGAGACTTGACGAGTCACGGATGGATTGCTGACATCACTCACGAATAACCATACATGCCTATCACCCCTGCACGGGTAACAGGAGCTGGTGAGTGGGGACCCGAAAGGGGGAGCACACATGTCACCTGGATTTTTGAGCACAAGAGTCACCAAGAATGTTTTGACTGACTTTGATCAATTTGAATATATTTTTATTCCTATTTATATATTTTTTGGCACTTTTGGGAAAAATTTTTCACATTAATTGCTTGTTTTTGTCTACGGTGAGAGGGTATCCCTCGCTTTTGCAGGTTTTCTCTTCGTCATACGACTGGTCCCAACCAATCTTCTGTTGGGTGTTCCATGGTTTGCAGAAGTCATCACTCGCAGGATCAGGATTCCTGTATTGTGAGGATGCCAAGGGCCCCCCAAACCCATGAGTATCACATGGTAGAAGACAGCAACAGATTCCATGGAAACAAGAAATAGGGTAAGTATTATTGTTTTTTTTGTTCTAACAAAAATAAGCATTTACCACTTGCAGTGCAGGGAAGCGGGCTTTGTCCTTTTGGCCTGTCCTGTATTGATGTATGACATGGTAGAAAAAATAGTAGAAAAAAAAAAAGTGGAGGTAACAGGTATACCACACCCAGAAGTATGGAATACATGGAGATACATAATATAAGTACCTGTATTAGATTTGTGACTCTCTCCTCTATACATAGATTTTCTGTAAGAAATGTTTCCATTACTATTTTTTTTAAACTGTTAAAATATAAACATGTTTCTCTTTTATTTTATTTTGTTGTTTTGTTTTTTTACTGATGCATTAAAAAATGTGTAAATTGTCCCTGTAAAGGGATCTTCCCTACCACTAACAGAAACTCTTTGATTCTATAAAACAGCCTTAACCCTAAGAACTACAGTAAAACCTTGGATTGTGAGCACAATTCGTTCCAGAAACATGCTTGTAATCCAAAGCACTTGTATATCAAAGCAAATTTCCCCATAAGAAACAATGGAAACTCAAATGATTTGTTCCACAACCATTTATTCATAAGTCCTTCCCTTTAAAGTCCATATAAAAAGATTATAGCAATGTGATAAGTTGTGTAACCATAAAATGTCCATCCACAAATGGAAGCCTCCACGAGGGGATTAGAAGCAAAATCCAGCAGGAGCTACAGAGTATAAAAGAGAAGAGAAGAACCTCTAAGTGTAGCAATATGGTTACATTTAATGAAGGTACAACATTTAGCAACTCACATGGTTTATGATTAAAAGAGGCACATCTAAGTATGCAGGCATCTGGGGTAAAGCTGTCCACATAGATCGTCCTCCACAGTGAGTTTGCAATCGTGACCAGGAAGAATACCCTGCAGTAGAGCAATCTGAACCACTTGTGGAGCGCAGAGTGGAAGGGATGACGTCGACAGTGGTGCGGAGGACAGCTTTACCCCGGATCCCTGCATACTTAGATGTGCCTGTTTTAATCATCAACCATGTGAGTTGCTAAATGTTGTACCTTCAATAAATGTAACCATATTGCTACACTTGAAGGCGCCCCTTCACTCTTTTATGTGACTTGACGCTACTTGTATATCAAGACATCGCTCGTTTATCAAGTCAAAATTTGTAAAAAAAAAGGTTCCTTGTCTTGCAAAACACTCTCCAGACCAAGTTACTCTCAATCCAAGGTTTTACTGGATTTGATTGCCAACTGGTATGGATGGATTACATCCCACCCTCCCCATCCCTCCTTTTCTTCCAAATTTCCACTTTTTTTTTTTTTTTTGTTTACTTAGTTTTAGACACCTTTTCATGCCCCCCCCAAATGAAAAATTAAAATGGGTTATACTCTTTTAGATGTTCTTTTTATACAACTCTCAACCTCAACCCGTGTTTAATTTTTCAGCCTATTTTACTATTTTATATTCTGTAATATCATATGCAAAACTTTGATATGTCAAAATATTTGTTATGCGAACATATTGTATATTGAAGACCGCACTTTCACATATATATGCTTTTTGAGGTTTGTTATACTGCCTATTAGGGATGAGCCGAACACCCCCCGGTTCGGTTCGCACTAGAACCTGCGAACGGACCGAAAATTTGCACGAACGTTAGAACCCTATTGACGTCTATTAGACTCGAACGTTCAAAATCAAAAGTGCTCATTTTAAAGGCTAATTTTCATGGTATTGTCCTAAAAAGTGTTTGGGGACCCGGGTCCTACCCCAGGGGACATGTATCAATGCAAAAGAAAACTTTTAAAAACGTCCGTTTTTTCAGGAGCAGTGATTTTAATGATGCTTAACTACTTCCTACCCAGCCAATGGGTGGGCGTTCTCTCCTTTTAAATGGACGTTCAGGAACATCCCTCAGAAGGAGCGGGATCACGCACTCGCGTGATCCTGATGCGCTTGTGTCACCCGGACGGCGCATCTCCGATCGGCAGGAGGGCTTTGTGATTAGCCCTCCTGATCACATGACGGCCGTGTCCAATGACATCATGTGACGTAAACACAGCCGGTTGCTAGGCGATCAGCTCTCCTCTCCTCACATGGAAGTTGTCGCTGAGGAGAGGAGAGGGGATCGCTGTAGCCGGCTGATGATCAGTAAGTATGAGCTGTTTTTTACAGCTTTTTACTCACTGATCACCAACCTAGTGTCAACACACATGTCCCCATACAATGTAAAACACACACATGTCCCCACATAATGTAAAACACACATGTCTCCAAAACACATGTCCTCAAATAATAAAAATATCTGTCCCCCACATATGTCCCACTAAAATCGTATGTCCCAATGATTATCTGCACACATGTCCGTGATCACCTGCGCACATCTGTACATGATCATTTGCGTACATATGTCCATGATCACACGAACCAATTATTATACACGTAACGGGATTTTTTAAATCAAAAACATGTAGCAGAATACATTTTGACTTAAATTTATGACAAAATTCGATTTTATTGGATTTCTTTTAAAACAGAAAGAAGAAAATATTGTTTTTTTCCCAAATTTCCGCTCTTTTTGCGCTTATATCGCAAAAAAAAAAAAATGGAGTCGTGAACAAATACCACCAAAAGAAAGCTCTATTTGTGCAAACAAAATGATAAAAATTTCATTTGGGTACAGCGTAGCATGACTGAGTAATTGTCATTAAAAGTGCGAGAGCGCTGAAAGCTGAAAATTGGTCTGGGAAGGAAGAGGGCGAAAGTGCCCAGTATTGAGGTGGTTAAAGTAAAAAAAAAAAAAGTTAAATATTCCTTTAAATATCGTACCTGGGGGTGTCTATAGTATGCCTGTAAAGTGGTGCGTGTTTCCCGTGCTTAGAACAGTCCCTGCACAAAATGTCATTTTTAAAGGAAACAAAGTCATTTAAAACTGCATGCGGCTGTAATGTAATGTCGGGTCCTGGCAATATGGATGAAAATCAGTGAGACAAACGGCATGGGTACCCTCCAGTCCCATAGTGGCCAATAGTCCAGAATTTCCCAGGACATTCCTGGGATTTGAACCCTTTTCCCAAATTTAGTGTTTCCCAGGAAATGTCCCGGGAAATCCTTTTTTTTTCCGTTTTTTTTTTTTCTCTGCCGCTGGAGGTCCGCAACGGGCGGAGATAATGTCTCCGTCGGCCGCCATTTTCCAGAGGACCAGGCAGGTTCAAGCTACAATGGAAAGAGAGCTGCGGCGCCGCCCACCCCCTGCCCCCGGAGGGGTGCATGACCATCCCGT
Organism: Lithobates clamitans; assembly: GCA_037952925.1. Classification (NCBI taxonomy): domain Eukaryota; kingdom Metazoa; phylum Chordata; class Amphibia; order Anura; family Ranidae; genus Lithobates; species Lithobates clamitans. The sequence continues at coordinate 1,370,545 of JBBGZY010000791.1, forward strand.
GCCTGTTCACACTGCTGCCTAAACATCGATCAGCTCTGTGTTTGAGCCGAGCTCAGGCTCAGCATTGGGCAGCGGCAGGTGTCCTGTGATTGGCCGAGCAGGTCATGTGCAGGACGGGACGGAGGACATGAGGGAGCTGGTCACATCATGGATGCAGGGCTGGACTGTGTCTGTGGGTAATTGCGCCAGCCCTGCATGCTCCTGAAGTCCTAACTCGTGCTGTGTGTCTCTGCTTCCTGAGGTTGGTCTCTCTCATCTGCTCTGTCAGACCCCCCTCCTCCCAGCCTTCTATGTTCCTATATACAGAAGAACTACAAGTAGCTGGGACATGGGAGGCTGGAACTTGTAGTCCTCCTAGTAGCTGGGACATGGGAGGCTGGGACTTGTAGTCCTCCTAGTAGCTGGGACATGGGAGGCTGGAACTTGTAGTCCTCCTAGTAGCTGAGGCATGGGAGGCTGGGACTTGTAGTCCTCCTAGTAGCTGGGACATGGGAGGCTGGGACTTGTAGTCCTCCTAGTAGCTGGGACATGGGAGGCTGGGACTTGTAGTCCTCCTAGTAGCTGAGGCATGGGAGGCTGGGACTTGTAGTCCTCCTAGTAGCTGAGGCATGGGGGCTGGGACTTGTAGTCCTTGTAGCTGGGACATGAGAGGCTGGGACTTGTAGTCCTCCTAGTAGCTGGGACCTGGGAGGCTGGGACTTGTAGTTCTGCTCTTAGCTGAGACATGAGAGGCTGGGACTTGTAGTTCACCTTGTAGCTGGGACAAGTGAGGCTGGGACTTGTAGTCCTCCTAGTAGCTGGGACATGGGAGGCTGGGACTTGTAGTTCTCCTCGTAGCTGGGACATGAGAGGCTGGAACTTTTAGTTCTTCTCGTAGCTGGGACATGAGAGTCTGGGACTTGTAGTCCTCCTAGTAGCTGGGACATGAGAGGCTGGGACTTGTAGTCCTCCTCGTAGCTGGGACATGAGAGGCTGGAACTTGTAGTTCTTCTCGTAGCTGGGACATGAGAGGCTGGGACTTGTAGTCCTCCTAGTAGCTGGGACATGAGAGGCTGGGACTTGTAGTCCTCCTAGTAGCTGGGACATGGGAGGCTGGGACAACTGTGGGAGCAATAATTAGAAAATGGAAGACATACAAGACCACTGATAATCTCCCTCGATCTGGGGCTCCACGCAAGATCTCACCCCGTGGGGTCAAAATGATCACAAGGACGGTGAGCAAAAATCCCAGAACTACATGGGGGGACCTAGTGAATGACCTGCAGAGAGCTGGGACCAACGTAACAAAGGCTACCATCAGTAACACACTACGCCGCCAGGGACTCAGATCCTGCAGTGCCAGACATGTCCCCCTGCTTAAGCCAGTACATGTCCGGGCCCGTCTGAGGTTTGCTAGAGAGCATTTGGATGATCCAGAAGAGGATCAGGAGAATGTCATATGGTCAGATGAAACCAAAGTAGAACTGTTTGGTAGAAACACAACTCGTCGTGTTTGGAGGAGAGAGAATGCTGAGTTGCAACCAAAGAACACCATACCTACTGTGAAGCATGGGGGTGGCAACATCATGCTTTGGGGCTGTTTCTCTGCAAAGGGAACAGGACGACTGATCCATGTACATGAAAGAATGAATGGGGCCATGTATCGTGAGATTTTGAGTGCAAACCTCCTCCCATCAGCAAGGCCATTGAAGATGAAACGTGGCTGGGTCTTTCAGAATGACAATAATCCCAAACACACCACCCGGGCAATTAAGGAGTGGCTTCGTTAGAAGCATTTCAAGGTCCTGGAGTGGCCTAGCCAGTCTCCAGATCTCAACCCCATAGAAAACCTTTGGAGGGAGTTGAAAGTCCGTGTTGCCCAGCGACAGCCCAAAAACATCACTGCTCTAGAGGAGATCTGCATGGAGGAATGGGCCAATATACCAGCAACAGTGTGTGACAACCTTGTGAAGACTTACAGAAAATGTTTGACCTCTGTCATTGCCAACAAAGGATATATACCAAAGTATTGAGATGAACTTTTGATATTGACAAAATACTTATTTTCCACCATAATTTGCAAATACATTCTTTCAAAAATCAGACAATGTGATTGTCTGGATTTGTTTCCACATTTTGTCTCTCATAGTTGAGGTATACCTATGATGACAATTACAGGCCTCTCTCATCTTTTTAAGTGGGAGAACTTGCACAATTGGTGGCTGACTAAATACTTTTGCCCCACTGTAAGTGCAGGTGCTCCAAACCGTGGTCTTCTCATATACACTCTTACCAGAGAATTCTCTCCACTAGGGGGTGTTGTGCCTTTCACAGCTACACTGCTGTATTAGCTGAAACAGACCTTACACGCTTGTGCCTCCTTGCAGCCCCTTCTCCTCGATTTTTGACTATTTTATTCGTATAAAGTAAAAGTATGCACTTACAGTGTGTAAAAATCAATAGCGCAGTTTAAAATAGGAAGTGCTGACTCCTCTGCATTCCACACTTGTATACCAAAAGTGACGAAATGACGCTGTGGCTCCGCCCTATGCATTTCGTCATCAAGACGTCTACTGGAGTGGCACCGTATTGCTACACTTCCAGGTTTAAATAAGACGTGGTAACCTAGCAACCCTGTATCACGTGACTTTGTTGGCCATTTTCTTGTAGACATTTGTTACATTCCAATCTACATCATGGTATATGCCTTCAATGGCCATGTTTAGTTAGTTTGTTATGTTCTGATATAACAATTTAAATCCCCAATTGAAATTTAAATTAGGAAAAACAGCTTGGACAGCTCAAACAAAGCTTTAATCAAATTGCCTTGAGGAAAAAACACCTATATATATATATGTGAATTCCTCGGCCGTGTCACCCGTACCGGGATGTGTGTTAAAATGATGCCTAGAGGACACCGCGTGATATTCACCCACATATTATCCATATAAATTAATACATTCAATTATTTAAGAGAAATTATAAATTATAATAAACTAAGTCCATTAAATGTTTTATTAATAAAACCACTATAAAAAAAGAGGAATCTAAATATTTGAACAATAAGTTGACTTTATGTGACCATGGAAAATGTTGATGAAGGTAAAAAATTATTAAATTAAGTTTAAACCTAAGAGTGTTAAAAAATGTTATTTAAAAATATTATTTACAAACTGAGGTAGAGTCAGTCTATTAGGGTTGTCATAGAAATTGTCTGAAAGCGCATTTAAATATACATGGGGTTATGACGTAGAGAAAGGGTGATAATTGGAAATCGGTTATACATAATCAACCTAAATATGATTATTAAAAAAAGGTTAAAAATATTTGGATGGTCCAGGACCATAACTTATCAAGTTACCATAGGTAGGTAATATATATTAAAAAGGACCAAATATGTAAGTTTGAAAGTTTCTGCTTACTGCTTGAGAGGTAATAAGTTGTTAAAGGAACCGTATGTATGAGGTTAGAAATTGGTGATAAAGCAATTTAAGTCAATGTCAATTTTCATACCACCTGGTTGGATAGTGTTAAGCAAGAAAATCCAATTAGTTTCATTTTGTGAGATTTTCTTCTTTTTATTGCCTCCTCTCCAATGGCCTGAGATCTTATCTATGCCATAGAAGGTCAGAAGTGATGGGTTTCTATGATGATGTTTCCTTAAGTGCCTTGGGATGCTATGTTTCAAGAATCCATGTTTTATGTTACAGATATGTTCTCGTAATCTGACATACAATGGCCTTGTGGTCCTCCCTACGTACTGTAACTGACAAGGCCATTTTAAAACGTATGTTACATGTGTGCTGTTGCATGTGATTAGCTCTCTTATTTTATACTCTCTTCCTGTGGATAGGGAGTTAAAAACCTCTTTCTTTTTGTTTGTTTTTTGACTCACCCTCACAGTAGGCATTTATTACATTTGTAGAACCCTTTCAGGCTTGGTAGCGCCTTTATTTGTTTTGGTTGATCCAGTGTGTTATGGACCAATTTGTTTCTCAAAGTGGGAGCTTTCCTATAAATGAAGGTGGGTCTTGCTAAGAGGAGTGTTTTTAAAGTTTTATCTGACCTTTAAATTTTTCAGTGTTTTTTTATAACTTTAAGTGATCTGTACTGTCTGCTGAAACCGGTGAGGAAGGCAGTTTCCATATACTTATTATTTGTGTTTTTCTTTTTTCCATTTATCATGATGTCTCTGTCTACCTTCTTCACTTCCTCCCTAATTGTTTCCAGTTTTCTCTTGCAATATCCTTTTTTGACAAATCTTTGTAATAAAACTTCAGATTGTTTTTAGTAATCTTGATAGTTGCTGCAGTTTCTGTGTATTCTCATGAACTGCCCTTTGGGTATGTTTCCTATCTATTTAGGATGATGATAACTTTTTGTATTTACCCGTTTCTATCTGTTTGCTTAAAGTAAGTCCTTGTCTTTAACTTTCCATTTTCTTTGTAAATTTGTAGGTCCAGATAGTCAATATTGTGTCTATTCCATTGCCCAGAGAAAGTGATACCATAGATGTTTTGGTTAATCTCATCAAAAAATTGCTGTAGCGTTTCTTCTGTTCCATTCCATATTATTACATTATCGTCGATATATCGCCGATAAAGTTTCAAGTTTGGTCTATTTATGCTGAACACTTGTTCTTCCTCCCACATATTCATGTATATATCCCACATTTGGTGCGTACTTGGCTCCCATGGCCACCCCTTTTGTCTGTGCTTAGTGGTTTCCCTTATACCAGAAGTAGTTGCTACTCATAGCCATCTCCAAACCTTCCAAAATATAATGTATCTGTTCTTGTTTCATGTTTGTGTGTTTCTGTAATGCCTATTCTGCGCTGCTTAAGCCATCTTTTTGTATTATATTTGTATATAGCGAGTTGACATCAATGGTGACCAGAAAATCTCCTTCATCTACTTTGAATTGCTTTAATTCCTGTATAATTTGTCTACTATCCTTTAAGTAGGATCTTCCCTCTGGCACCAATGGCTGTAAGTATTGGTCCAGATACTCCCCTAGCCTTGAAAATAGTGAATCAATCCTGCTCGCAATTGGCCTTCCCGGGGGTTAATCTTGATTCTTGTGAATTTTGGGAACATAATAAATTACCAGTGTTTTTGCTGCTTCTGGTACTAGGTACCTTGCTTCCTTTTTATTCAAAATACCCCAATCCTTCCCTTTTGTTATATACTTTCTCAGTCTCTTCTCATATTCCTTCTTTGGTTTACTTTTGAGTTTGTTGTATGTCCCTTCCATTTGTTGTAGGTTGTTCATCTCTATTTCATAAACTTTCTTATTCAGGATGACCAAGCCCCCTCCTTTGTCAGCAGGCCGTATGACCGCTCCTTTTTCCTTCTCTTTACTCTTTATATTGTCTTCCAGATGTTATCTTCGTTTGTCTTTCCTATTTTTAATTTCTTTATATCTTCCTCTACCAATTTTTTAAAAACCGCCTAAACTTTTGTTATGTGGTGTTTTTGGATTGAATACTGTATAGAACTGTTTCTTAGCTTAATATGTTGGAACTCAGTGTCCTCTGTTCTTGTTTGTGTTTCTTTCTTTCAGCACAAAATTTTTTTTTTATATTCAATTTCCTGATGTATTTTTGTAAAACCACATAAACCTCAAACTTGTCCAATCTCTTACTTGGTGCATAGTTAAGTCCTAAATCTAAAACCTTTATTTCCTCCTCATTAAAACTTATATCACTCAAATTAAAAATACATGTTCCTAGTGCTCTCACCTTCTTTTTCTTTGTGCCCCCTAGTCTCCCTCATGTATGTTTCCTCTTTGGGCTCTTGGGGGCTCTCTCCTCTCTTCTTCCCATTGGTTCCTGTCGTGTTCCCAATTGACTTCCCTGTGGTTGTTATATGTGGGTCTTGGGGGTTGCCATGCGTTGTGCCATCCCCTGTTCCTTGGGGGCTCCCAGTCTTGATTTCTTTGTGGTCCCCAATTTTGACTCCATGGTGGGCCCCAACCTCCTTGGGGTCTTGGTGGACCATGGCCCCCATTGTCTTGGTGGTCTGCCCATGTACTCTCTGGGAAAATCCCTTCTGTGTTGTGGTTCCCTGTATGTTGTATTCTGGTAATCTCTTAATGGTGTGTATTGGTTATGATTTCTCGGTATTCCGAGGGTTCTAGGGGTTCTGGGGTTGTGTGTATTAGATGGGAGGTTTATTGCGGGGCTTCTTTCTTGATTATGTCTGTTCTCATATCTGGGGGGAGATCTTCTTTGTATGGGAGATCATGGTGTCGCGTTTCCTGCTTCAATCCATTCTCTTCCTTCTTCCTCCCTCTCTTCTGAAGTCTCCCTAGACTCTCCATTCAATGAAACATCAGTATTGTCTTCTCCATAGCTTTCATCTGTTTGCCATTTATATGCTAGTTGGTTTTTATAATCCAGTACATCTCTTCGGAATTTCTTCTGCTTTTTTAGCTGTATTTGTTTATTGTACTTCTGGATTTCCTCCTGCAGATTTTTCTTTGTCTTTATATTCCCTATTATCTTCGAATGGGCCTAGTTGTTCCTAATACCCAGTATCCCTGCCTCTATCAATTTTAGTTTATGTTGTCTCCTCTTAACAATTATTTGGAGGAGTTCATTTTCACTTTGGTTAAAAAACCTATACCACTCCTCCATAAGGTCTTTTTCATTAACCCCATCATTGGGCGTTATGTCCCATCCTAATCTCCTCGGTGCCATCTTTTCTGAGATGTACATTTCTAGTAGGGCAATATCCCACTACACTCTCAGTTGTTTCTCCATACTTTTTTTTAAGTTTTTTAGTAAACTTTCCATATCCTGCTTACTAACCACATTTTCTTGATTAAATACTGTCTCAAGATTAAGTGCTCGGGTATTCATATATTTAAAAATATCCTGCAGGGCAGATTGATACTGTTTTCAATAATTAAATGAAAAAAGAGAATGTCCCGCGCTGATGGTAATAGTCTCCTAGTCTGATACTATTAGCTGCTGCCTTCACTGTGACACCTACTAACTAGGGTCTGAAGATGAAAACTATATAAGAATATGGTGTCAATGGTGCTGTCAGATGTTAGTGTATTTATTTAAAGTCACATGTGCTGTTCAATACTCAATGTGCAAATCCCAAATCAATAAATAAAAAATAAATAAGTAAACCTGCTGTGTAAACGTGACGTGTGCTATGGACTAATAATGAAAGTGATCCGCGCAGACTTCTAACACATTAATATTATAGAAAAATAATCCGAAATAATGTGAAAAAGTAAACACAATAGCTGAAATCCAAAATTAAATGTGTGTACATCAAAAAAGTCCATCAGAGTGATAGATTAGTGACAATAGTCATGAGTGTCCATAATCCTGGTTGTGTTGTGAAATTTATGTTAATCTTCATGACTAAACAGTCACGTAATGCTCCCAGAGCCCTTAGCTCCAAATGGAGAAAAATGAGCCTTGGATCAATATCCTGGGATAGGATCGCCTATGTGTCGTCCATACTCCCAATTAATGTCCGTGTAGATGGTTATGGACGTGGTTCATGATCTGCTGAGCGAGCCCTCTCTCTGCTGACAGCTTGAATGGCCTTAAAATCTCGTGGTTCCATTATGGACGTTCAGTGTTTGCCATTAAAGGAAATAAAAGAAAACAGGCCTCCCATAGTGTAATATGTAAAGATAATACAATTTATTGAAAATGCCAAGTTGCCTCCTACATCAAAAAAGTAAAAAACAAGCTTATCTGTATGTAGCCGTGTGTCAAACACACTCCTTGCATCACTTCCGGTCTCTCAAACACCCGGCCAATCCCTACGCACGTTACGTCACAGCACGTGACTTCATCAGGATAACTGGATTGGTTGTTGAGCTATTCTATTTATGTGTAGGAACAGGAAGTGAATTAACGTTTATTTAGAAGATTCACCAGCATTATGGACACTCATGACCAGTGGCGTAGCGTGGGGGGTGCAGGGGGTGCCGTGGCCCCGGGCGCGAAATTTAGTGGGGCGCCAGTATGTGTCACTGGCTGCCTCCTCCTAATTTCTCGATCCTGTGTCTCCGGCCGGCCGCCATGCTAAGTGTCCGGCGCCCTGTGATTGGGCGTATGGGGGTCATGTGAGGCGTAGGGCTGGCCTGTCCTAGATCACTCCTGAAGTCCCGCCTCCGCACATGACCCCCCATACGCCCAAGCGCAGGGGAGAGAGGAATGTGAGCCACCGCTGTCCTCTCCTCCTCCTCCTCCTCCTCCTCCTCCTCCGGATCGATGCAGGCCAAGATAAGAAGGTGAGTGAGAGTCTTGTTACTGGCCGGGGGGGCGAGAGAGAGAGAGAGACTGACTGTAGGCAGGATAGTGTAGTTTAGTATGGAGGTCAGTGTAGTGTAGTGGTCAGTATGGGGGGCAGTGTAGTGTAGTATAGTGGTCAGTGTAGTATGGGGGTCAGTATAGTGTAGTTTAGTATGGAGGTCAGTGTAGTGTAGTGGACAGTATAGTATGGTGGTCAGTATAATGAACAGTGTAGTATGGTGGTCAGTATAGTATAGTGTAGTTTAGTATGGAGGTCAGTGTAGTGTAGTGGACAGTATAGTATGGTGGTCAGTATAGTGGACAGTGTAGTATGGTGGTCAGTATAGTATAGTGTAGTTTAGTATGGAGGTCAGTGTAGTGTAGTGGACAGTATAGTATAGTGGACAGTGTAGTATAGTGGACAGTATAGTGGTTAGTGTAGTATAGTATAGTGGTTAGCATAGTGGTCAGTATAGTGTAGTTGAGTATGGAGGTCAGTGTAGTATAGTGGTTAGTATGGTGTTTAGTGTAGTGGACAGTATAGTGTAGTGGACAGTGTAGTGTAGTATGGTGGTCAGTATAGTGGACAGTGTAGTATAGTGGACAGTGTAGTGTAGTATAGTGGTCAGTATAGTATAGTGGTCAGTGAAGTGTAGTATGGTGGTCAGTATAGTGGACAGTGTAGTGTAGTATAGTGGACAGTGTAGTATAGTGGACAGTGTAGTGTAGTATGGTGGTCAGTTTAGTGTAGTATAGTGGTCAGTATAGTGGTTAGTGTAGTATAGTGGTCAGTATAGTGTAGTTTAGTATGGAGGTCAGTGTAGTGTAGTGGACAGTATAGTACGGTGGTCAGTATAGTGGACAGTGTAGTATGGTGGTCAGTATAGTATAGTGTAGTTTGGTATAGAGGTCAGTGTAGTGTAGTGGACAGTATAGTATAGTGGACAGTATAGTGGTTAGTGTAGTATAGTATAGTGGTTAGCATAGTGGTCAGTATAGTGTAGTTGAGTATGGAGGTCAGTGTAGTATAGTGGTTAGTATGGTATTTAGTGTAGTGGACAGTATAGTGTAGTATGGTGGTCAGTATAGTGGACAGTGTAGTATAGTGGACAGTGTAGTGTAGTATAGTGGTCAGTATAGTATAGTGGTCAGTGAAGTGTAGTATGGTGGTCAGTATAGTGGACAGTGTAGTATGGTAGTCAGTGTAGTGTAGTATAGTGGACAGTGTAGTATGGTGGTCAGTATAGTGTAGTATAGTGGTCAGTATAGTGGTTAGTATAGTATAGTGGTCAGTATAGTGTAGTTTAGTATGGAGGTCAGTGTAGTGTAGTGGACAGTATAGTATGGTGGTCAGTATAGTGTAGTATGGTGATCAGTGTAATGTAGTATAGTGGACAGTGTAGTATAGTGGTCAGTATAATGTAGTATGGTGGACAGTGTAGTAAAACAGACAGTGTAGTATAGTGATCAGTATAGTGGTTAGTATAGTGTAGTTTAGTATGGAGGTCAGTGTAGTGTAGTGGACAGTGTAGTATAGTGGTCAGTGTAGTGTAGTATGGTGGTCAGTGTAGTGTAGTATGGTGGTCAGTGTAGTATAGTGGTCAGTGTAGTGTAGTATGGTGGTCAGTATAGTGGACAGTGTAGTGTAGTATGGTGGTCAGTGTAGTGTAGTGGACAGTATAGTATAGTGGTCAGTATAGTGTAGTATGGTGGTCACTGTAATGTAGTATAGTGGACAGTGTAGTATGGTGGTCAGTATAGTGTAGTATGGTGGACAGTGCAGTATAACAGACAGTGTAGTATAGTGGTCAGTGTAGTGTAGTATAGTAATTAGTGTAGTATAGTATAGTGGTTAGTATAGTGTAGTTTAGTATGGAGGTTAGTGTAGTGTAGTATAGTGGTCAGTGTAGTATGGTGGTCAGTATAGTGTAGTATAGTGGACAGTGTATTTTGGTGGTCAGTATAGTGTAGTATAGTGGTCAGTGTAGTATAGTGGACAGTGTCGTATGGTGGTCAGTATAGCGTAGTATAGTGGTCAGTGTAGTGTAGTATAGTGGTCAGTGTAGTGTAGTATGGTGGTCAGTGTAGTGTAGTATGGTGGTCAGTATAGCGTAGTATAGTGGTCAGTGTAGTGTAGTATGGTGGTCAGTGTAGTATGGTGGTCAGTATAGCATAGTATAGTGGTCAGTGTAGTGTAGTATGGTGGTCAGTGTAGTATGGTGGTCAGTATAGCGTAGTATAGTGGTCAGTGTAGTGTTGTATAGTGGACAGTGTAGTATGGTGGTCAGTGTAGTGTAGTATGGTGGTCAGTATAGCGTAGTATAGTGGTCAGTGTAGTGTAGTATAGTGGTCAGTGTAGTGTAGTATGGTGGTCAGTGTAGTGTAGTATGGTGGTCAGTATAGCGTAGTATAGTGGTCAGTGTAGTATGGTGGTCAGTGTAGTGTAGTATGGTGGTCAGTATAGCGTAGTATAGTGGTCAGTGTAGTGTAGTATAGTGGTCAGTGTAGTGTAGTATGGTGGTCAGTGTAGTGTAGTATGGTGGTCAGTGTAGTGTAGTATGGTGGTCAGTATAGCGTAGTATAGTGGTCAGTGTAGTATGGTGGTCAGTATAATGTAGTATGGTGGTCAGTATAGTGTAGTATAGTGGTCAGTGTAGTGTAGTATAGTGGTCAGTGTAGTGTAGTATGGTGGTCAGTATAGCGTAGTATAGTGGTCAGTGTAGTATGGTGGTCAGTGTAGTGTAGTATGGTGGTCAGTGTAGTGTAGTATGGTGGTCAGTATAGCGTAGTATAGTGGTCAGTGTAGTGTAGTATAGTGGTCAGTGTAGTGTAGTATGGTGGTCAGTGTAGTGTAGTATGGTGGTCAGTATAGCGTAGTATAGTGGTCAGTGTAGTATGGTGGTCAGTATAATGTAGTATGGTGGTCAGTATAGTGTAGTATAGTGGTCAGTGTAGTGTAGTATAGTGGTCAGTGTAGTGTAGTATGGTGGTCAGTGTAGTGTAGTATGGTGGTCAGTATAGCGTAGTATAGTGGTCAGTGTAGTATGGTGGTCAGTATAATGTAGTATGGTGGTCAGTATAGCATAGTATAGTGGTCAGTGTAGTGTAGTATAGTGGTCAGTGTAGTGTAGTATAGTGGTCAGTGTAGTGTAGTATGGTGGTCAGTGTAGTGTAGTATGGTGGTCAGTATAGCGTAGTATAGTGGTCAGTGTAGTATGGTGGTCAGTGTAGTGTAGTATGGTGGTCAGTGTAGTATGGTGGTCAGTGTAGTGTAGTATGGTGGTCAGTGTAGTATGGTGGTCAGTGTAGTGTAGTATGGTGGTCAGTGTAGTATGGTGGTCAGTGTAGTGTAGTATGGTGGTCAGTGTAGTATGGTGGTCAGTGTAGTGTAGTATGGTGGTCAGTATAGCGTAGTATAGTGGTCAGTGTAGTGTAGTATAGTGGTCAGTGTAGTATGGTGGTCAGTATAATGTAGTATGGTGGTCAGTATAGCATAGTATAGTGGTCAGTGTAGTGTAGTATAGTGGTCAGTGTAGTGTAGTATGGTGGTCAGTATAGCGTAGTATAGTGGTCAGTGTAGTATGGTGGTCAGTGTAGTGTAGTATGGTGGTCAGTGTAGTGTAGTATGGTGGTCAGTGTAGTATGGTGGTCAGTGTAGTGTAGTATGGTGGTCAGTGTAGTATGATGGTCAGTATAGCGTAGTATAGTGGTCAGTGTAGCGTAGTATAGAGGTCAGTGTAGTGTAGTATGGTGGTCAGTGTAGTATAGTGGTCAGTGTAGTGTAATATAGTGGACAGTGTAGTATGGTGGTCAGTATAGCGTAGTATAGTGGTCAGTGTAGCGTAGTATAGAGGTCAGTGTAGTGTAGTATAGTGGACAGTGTAGTATGGTGGTCAGTGTAGCGTAGTATAGTGGTCAGTATAGTGTAGTATGGTGGTCAGTGTAGTGTAGTATAGTGGACAGTGTAGTGTAGTATGGTGGACAGTGTAGTGTAGTATAGTGGTCAGTGTAGTATGGTGGTCAGTGTAGTGTAGTATAGTGGTCAGTGTAGTGTAGTATGGTGGTCAGTGTAGTATGGTGGTCAGTATAGCGTAGTATAGTGGTCAGTGTAGCGTAGTATAGTGGTCAGTGTAGTGACAGTGTAGTATGGTGGTCAGTGTAGTGTAGTATAGTGGTCAGTGTAGTGTAGTATGGTGGACAGTGTAGTGTAGTATGGTGGTCAGTGTAGTGTAATATGGTGGTCAGTGTAGTATGGTGGTCAGTATAGCGTAGTATAGTGGTCAGTGTAGCGTAGTATAGTGGTCAGTGTAGTGTAGTATGGTGGTCAGTGTAGTATGGTGGTCAGTATAGCGTAGTATAGTGGTCAGTGTAGCGTAGTATAGTGGTCAGTGTAGTGTAGTATAGTGGACAGTGTAGTATATCCACTATGTTCAGTATAGCGTAGTATAGTGTAGTATAGTGGTCAGGATAGTGTAGTATAGTGGTCAGTGTAGTGTAGTATGGTGGTCAGTGTAGTGTAGTATGGTGGTCAGTATAGTGTAGTATAGTGGTCAGTACAGTATAGTATGGTGGTCAGTGTAGTGTAGTATAATGGTCATTGTAGTGTAGTATAGTGGACAGTGTAGTGTAGTATAGTGGACAGTGTAGTGTAGTATAGTGGACAGTGTAGTGTAGTATAGTGGTCAGTGTAGTATAGTGGTCAGTATAGTGTAGTATAGTGGGCAGTGTAGTGTAGTTTAGTGGACAGTATAGTGGTCAGTGTAGTATAGTGGACAGTATAGTATAGTGGTCAGTGTAGTGGACAGTGTAGTGGTCAGTATAGGAATCAGGTAGGCCAGTAGTACTTGTATTTGAAGGGACTCAGGGATAGCTAAAAGTCCGCATGTTAGGGGGCGCAAATTACTTGCCTTGCCCCGGGTGCTGACAACCAACGCTACGCCACTGCTCATGACTATTGTCACTAATCTATCACTTTGATGGACTTTTTTGATGTACACACATTTTATTTTGGATTTCAGCTATTGTGTTTACTTTTTCACACTATTTGGGATTATTCTTCTAAAATATTAATGTGTTAGAAGTCTGCGCAGATCACTTCCATTATTATTTATCGTTTTTTGTGTTTAGTGTACACTTCAGATCTTGCAGCAATTTCACATACTACACATTATTAGTTTTCATTGTATATTCACTTAATTAGTAGCGCGAAGGACTTCACTTTAAATTTCAGTGTGCTATGGACTAGTAATGTCCTCCAATAACAAATCAAGTGTTCCTTAAAAGGATATATATGGTGCGATCTGTGCTATAATGTGACTTAGTGCTATTCAAATAATGCCAGTGCTAATATCATACAATCAAGTGTCCACAAACTGAAAAGTTAATTGATAATAGGGATATAGAGATATAACAGTACAAGTAATACTGAAACGGGGAGGGCCCGCTCCATTTAACACTACAAACATAAGAACATGTGTGTACATGTAGATTTTAACTGTAATGAATATAAAATCAGGAGTACACTATTTTATTATCTGTAATCTTTTATACAAAACTGTTACACTAATGTAATATGTTGTACGTTGAACACCAGTTAACAATTACCTATCTCATTCTAGAGAAATGTTTATTTTCCTTTCCAATTTTAAACTTAAATTTACAACTTATTTACTATTTGAATGCGGCCCTATCAAAATTATAATGAAAAATGTATTGAACAAAAAAAAAAAAATGCAAAAATAAAAATAAAATCTCATTTGTAAATGATTGCATTGCTTTGTACCAGAAATGTATTTTAGTGTTATTATAAAAAGGAGAAATAGCATTTATACTTTAATCTAAAGTAAAACTTTTTTTGCATTGAAAATGCAATACTGTATATGTATTACTTTCTAATCTTAAGTTAATGCCAAATAAATGGGCCCATAACAGTAATGTAAAGAATGCTCTGGTCCATAGGGGGACATAGAAGTGCTGGAGCTGAAGAGGTTAAAGACTTAAGATCATTATTTTTGTCTATGTTGAGGTGTATAGTGTACCACAACCATCAAACACCAGACTGCTACATATCTATATGTGAGAAATTCTCATGTCTACAGGAAATGTCTGTTGGTTTCACTCTCTTTGCAGCCTCTGCCCCAAGTTATCTCTACACAGAGCTGGACACAATTTATGTTTTATATGTATCAGTATTATATGGCATTAAAGTTTTTCCTTTTTTATAAAGTCAAAACATTTAGGTTATAAAAGCTGTCTGAGTCTCCTTTCCACTGTATATACTAAAAGTGAGGCGAAATTTCTTTCATGGGGGGCACAGATAACAATAAACTCCTACAGAGCTTATAACCCTTGCTAACTTTGCTGTCTGTGAGGATTTCCTATCATCCTGTTTTATCTGACATCATTTAACCTCTGAAAACCGGTTGAGCAGGAGCACTGTTGTTCTGGGAGGACGTCATATGACTTCCTCCCAGGACCGTGCCTCGCGTGCGCCCCCTCCGATCTATCACCCACCGTGTTCACGGGACATGGCCGATGACAGATCACTGTACCGGCCACCTGCTGGTACCATGTGATCGCTGTGGCCAATCACAGCAGATTTTCTTTATGTTCTATTGTGATAAGCGCTGTGATTGGTCACAGTCATCACATGGTACAGACAGGGCCAATCACGGCCCATCTGTGCCATGTTATTAGCTGTGGCCAATCACAGCCAATCAAAATAGTAAACACTGAATGAGTAGTTTCTATTCAGAAAAAAAATGTTATATACACAATCATAGTGTGTAAAAAAAAATAAATAAATAAAAATCCTGATTACCTCCCCAGACTAGTACAGTGTTACTATGGTAACACTATATTGCTCTGGTCTCTGTATGTAAAAAAAGAAATAAAGTAATAAAGAAGTATAAAAAAATTGAAAAAATATTTAACCTTTTTTTAAAAATATACTGTTACCAGTCAGTGTCCCTGATCACTGCCACACCATTTGTATGATGACACTGTTCTGCAAAGGTGACATAATGTACACAATTGCAAAAAAAATTTTCAGTTACTTAATTTTTCAAAATTCTGTGACAAATTACAACTTCACAAATCTACCCATGCCTCTTACTAAATACCTCAGACTGTCTACTTTCCAAAAAGGTGTCATTTGGGGGGTATTTGTATTGTTCTGGCACTTTTCGGCTTCAAGAAATTAGATAGGCCATCAGTACATCAAGATCGATACTTTCCGACGGGAAATGTTGGATGTGAGCTTGTTGGCTGAAAGTCCGACCGTGTTTATGCTCCATCGAACATTTGTTGTCGGACTTTCCACCAACAAATGTTGGCTAGCAGGTTCTCAAATTTTCTGCCAACAAAACTTTGTTGTTGGACACAAAAGTTCATGCATGCTCAGAATCATATACGAGCCGGAAGCGCTCCGTCTTTTAAAACTAGCGTTCGTAATGGAGATATCACATGACCATTGAACTTCCTTTTTATCGGCTCACAGTATGTCTTGTACGTCACTGCGTTCGTAATTGTTGGCCAACATTTATGTGACCATGTGTATGCAAGACAAGTTGGAGCCAACAACCTTTGAACAAACGGTCGGAAAGTCTGATCGTGTGTACGGAGCATAATGCCGCGTACACACGAGCGGACTTTTCAACCAGACTGGGCCAACGGACTATCCGACGGACTATCCGACGGACTTTCGACGGACTTTTGACGGACTTCTGATGGAATTTTGAACGGACAGACTTGCCTACACACGATCACACCAAAGTCCGACAGATTCGTACGTGATGACTTACGACCGGACTAAAATAAGGAAGTTGATAACCGGTAGGCAATAGCTGCCCTAGTGTAGGTTTTCGTCCATCGGACTAGCATACAGACGAGCAGATTTTTCAACTGGACTCGAGTCCGTCTGACAAATTTGAAACATGCTCCAAATCTAAAGACCGACAGATTTTTGACTGAAAAAGTCAGCTGCAGGTCCGATGGAGCCCACACACGGTCGAATTGTTTGCCGGATTTGGTCCGTTGGACCAGTTCGGTCGAAAAGTCCGCCCATGTGTACACGGCATAAGTCTTCCCTTTTCGGCGTGGACCTTATCCTTAGTGGTATTAATATTATTATTCCTATTCTTTTTAACATTTTGTGTGATGCATTACTCCCAGTAATATATCTAGCACAGGGGTCTTCAAACTGTGGCCCTCCAGGTGTTCAGGAACTACAATTCCCATCATGCTTAGTCATGTCTGTGAATGTCAGAGTTTTACAATGCCTCATGGGATGTGTAGTTCTGCAACAGCTGGAGGGCCGTAGTTTGAGGATCCCTGATCTAGTATAACTGAATGAATCTTGTTCTACCGACTAGAATTAAAGCAATTATGGATGTCCTGACTTTGTATTTGTTTTTGTACTTTCTGTTTTCTCAGTTAAATTGGTTTCTGACAGCAATGTACCCTTGCAAATATTTTGATTTCAATAAAAATAATTGGTTAAAAAAAAATTATGAGGAAAGTTTATTTATTTGCAAAATGTTATAACAGAAACTAAGAAAAACATGTCTTTTTGTCAAAATTGTCGGCCTTTTTTCGTTTATTTGCAGGAAAAAAAAAACAGTAGTGATTAAATACCACCAAAAAAAAAGCTCTATTTGTGTGAAAAAAAATGATAAAAATGTCATATGGGTACAGTGTTGCATGGTCACGCAATTGTCATTCAAAGTGTGACAGCGCTGAAAGCTGAAAATTGGCCTGGGCGGGAAGGGGGTGAAAATTTAAGTACACAGGAAGTAAGGAGAAATCTCCAAAATAGGGGCAAAATTGAAAATAAATATTTGACAGAAGTTATCATCCCTTACAAACTGTTTCTTGGGCTCAAAATTTTTTGAAAGGCTTGGACTTAAAACCTCAGAGCATATCAAAGCAGCAATATAGTGTGTTTGAAGAAAGCTTTATTGGTGTATTTTACAAAAATATAGACCTCAGTGGTTGCACAGTTTCCTGCACCTGGTATAGAAGTCTACAGATCTGTTATATTTTCATACTTTAAGCTTTGTCAAGAAAGAAATGTGATGAAACTAAGAGACTACGTGGTCTACCACTGTCCGAACATTCTTCCACACTACTGTATAGATCTGATTTATGATGAAGGTGTCACAACGGTGAATGTCTGAGCACTGTGCCATCAGGATCGATCTATCCAGTGTGGGACACTGGCATGCATGAACTGTTTGTGCAGGAGCACTTTAGTGATCCATTTATGAACTTTGCACTTTATTAATGTAATATATTTTGCACTTTTGCATAAGGACATTTTTGGATTGAATTATATTTTGATTGGATTTTCTGCTCACTTCA
The DNA here is from genome assembly GCA_037952925.1 of Lithobates clamitans. NCBI lineage: Eukaryota > Metazoa > Chordata > Amphibia > Anura > Ranidae > Lithobates > Lithobates clamitans. Next base: position 1,388,150 of record JBBGZY010000791.1, read on the forward strand.
AAGGTTTTGCACCCATATATAGTGTTCTGCACATGGTATTTTTATTTAGCGTTGCACTTTTAGGATACACATTCTTCCACACTAGCCTGTGGTCTATACCAGTGTTTCTCAACTCCAGTCCTCAAGGCGCCCCAACAGGTCATGTTTTCAGGATTTCCCTCCGATGAAACAGCTGTGGTAATTACTAAGGCAGTGCTACTGATCAAATCACCTGTGGAAAATAATTGGAAATCCTGAAAACATGGCCTGTTGGGGCGCCTTGAGGACTGGAGTTGAGAAACACTGGTCTATACTGCCACGTATGGAGTAAGTGCAAAAAGAGTGCAAGCTGGCAAGAACCAGATCCTGCCTAGAAAGCCGGAAAGTAAAATGTGACTGTACAAGTCAAAAACAAATTTGTCTATATGGGGTAAGTAATGGCTGAAGGGAATTACAGTTTTGCCTTTCTTAAAATGTATTTATGTTTATTATAAAATATACGAATAGTCCTCTGCGCTACTAGGTAATCATGAAAAAATCAATTCAATAATAAATCAAATTGTGGAAATGCTGCAAAACCTAAAAGTGTTCACAAGTACACATGTAAAGATATATATATAATGTACAGTGATCTTGAGCAAAACCTTCAATACAACACCATAATAAGTATATGAACCATAGGTGAAAATAAATAAATATAGTTGAATATAGTGAATAGAGTCCAATGACGTAGCTCATCCAGTGTTCCAATAGTGAAAATAATGAAAGGAAGTCTATTAATGATTCCCGAGAGTCAAAACGCTGTCACCAACACCTCTGTGCTCCCAGAACTCTCACCTCATAGGCATAAAACATAAGCCTTGGATACCAATCCAATAAGAACTTTGTTATGCAGATGTTACATATGGTATATTGAACACCAGTTGACCATTGCTCTAATTTCTAGAGACATGTTAACTTTCCTTACCAAATGTAATCGTAAATTTGGAATTTTTTTATTATTTGAATTTGGCCCTGTCAAAATAATAATTAAAAATGTATTGAACTAGAAAAAAAAATAGCAACATTGAAAAAAAATAGCGTAATTTAATTTGTAAATAACTGCAATGGTTTGTACCAGAAAGTAATTTTAGTGTCGCTATAAATAGGACAAATTATTGAATAGCATTTATACTTTTATCTAAAGTAAAACTTTTCGAAAAAGTAACACTGGTTAAATTTGAAAAAAAAAAATGAAAATTTTAAAACTTTTTGGATTGCGTAGAAAATAAAAACACTGCAAGAGAATATCACCAAATGAAAGTCTCATTCGTCCTTAAAACTACAATATATGTATTGTGTTATCTTATGTAATGACAAAGTTATTGCTGAATAAATGGGCCTATAGCAGTATTGTAAAGAATGCTCTGGTCTGTAGGGGGCGTACAGGTGTTGGAACGGAAAAGGTTAAAGGTTTCACATATATATATTTTTTTATGTTGAGATGTATAGTGGACCACGACCATCAAACACCCGACTGCTACTGATCGGAATCTATCTGTCAGAAATTCTACAGGAAATGGCTGTTACTTTCTCATTGCAGCCTCTGCCCAATTTATCCATACACAGAGCTGGACACAATATATATTTTCTTTTCTTTTTTTTTTTTTTTTTCACATCAGCAAGATTTTAGAGAGATTTTAACTCAGCTGCGTCATTACGCTGCGCCCCCTCTCTTTTTCGCATCATTGTGGCATAGAAAATTTGTAATCCCTTTTTCTCTTTAATACAAAACTTTTAATGGGTTTTTCCTTTCCCTTTTATCCACTGAAGGTACAGATATTTACTTATCTATGTTTCTCCCCCCTTCCCCCCACCCCCAAAGGAAGAAAAAAAAAAAAAAACCCCACCATCCTCCTCCTCTCTCTCACCTCCACGGTCCTCAGGCATCCATAATTGTCATATACCTCTCCGTGTTCCTATACTCAAGCCATCTTGCCCAGGTCCTAATGTATTTATCTTGCAGGCCCTCCATCGTGTATCTTGCTTCTTCCATTCCTCTAACCCATTCTACCCTTATTATCCATTCCTTTATCCTTGGGGCTTCCACCCCCTTCCAATGACACGGGATCAGTGCTTTAGCCGTGTTTAGAAGGTATGGGATTGCTGACTTGATATATTGGGAAATCTCTTTCTCTGTATCATGAAACAGACACGTCCATGGATTTTTATTGACCTGCTCCCCCCGTTATTTGTTGTATTTCGCCCAAGACTTCCTCCCAATACGCCTGGATTTTAGAACACTCCCACCAGAGATGGGCAAGGGTGCCAATTTTTCCACATCCTCTCCAGCAAGTTGGTGGGGTCTCAGCATCATATTCATGCACCTTCTGGGGCATCCTATGCCACCTCACTATCGCCTTATAGACCATTTCATGTGTCCGGGAGTCTCTTGCTGTTAGATAAACCATCTTTAAGATCTTACTTCTGTGTGCCTCACCTTCTAAGCCTCCTATTTCCCTTTCCCACTTCTCCAAGAAAGTGGGGTATCCTTTACTCGCTTCCCCCCTTAGAACGCTATACAATTTAGAAATACTTCCTTTCACACTAGTGGGGGTGCTTAATAATTTTTCTATAACCCTTAGCTGGTCTTTTCCTCTCAGTGGTTGTGACAGTGATCGTGCAAAGTGCTGTATCTGGGCGTACCTCCACTTGTCCAGTGGTTTGTTCCCCCAGGCCTGTGTGATTTCAGTGTAAGTGTACAATCTGTTTCCTCTCATCACATCCTGTAATTGTATTACATCTTTTTTTGCCCATCTCGTGAAATATAGGTGCTCCTCCTTCCCTGGTAAAAAATAATTTGTATTCAATAGTGATAACAGTGGTGAATTAAATTCCCAATGAAAACTCTTACTTACCCTATCCCAAATTCTAAAAGTGTTCCTAGTCAAAAAATTAGCTCAATTTCCCAACTCCCTATATTGTGGAGGAATCCATATTAATTTTTCTATGTCCACCCCACTCAGTGCTATTTCTATGTTCACCCAGCTTTTCTCCTGTTTACTGTATAGCCAGTCAATTAACCTGGAGATAACAACCGACTGGTAATACTTTTTAAAGTCCGGTGCACCCAACCCTCCCAATTTTTTATCCTTCACCAAAATGTCATATGCTACCCTAGGGCGCCTACTTGCCCATATAAATCTTAAAATTAGAGACTGTAGTTTAACAAAAAATGTAGGGGGGATCACTATTGGGATCATTTGAAAAGTATATATTAACATGGGCAACACAAACATTTTTATCGCATTTATCCTACCAATCCACGACAGAGCTCTATATCTCATCCTACCCAGTAGATCTTTAATTTTGTTAAGTAGGGGAATATAGTTAGCGGCAAACAAGTCCCCCGGTGAGGGTAGTATTTTTATACCCAGATAAACCAATTCCCTCTCACACCATACAAATGGGAGCCCAGATTGAAGTGCTCTCTGCTCTCGCTTAGGGATTGATATATTTAAGAGCTCTGACTTGCTCATGTTTATTTTAAAGCTTGCCAATCCACCATAGTACTCAAATTCCTTGAGCACCATGGGGATTGTTGTTCTAGGGCAGGTAATGAAGCATAGTAAATCGTCAGCAAATGCTGCTACTTTGTACTCCTTCGCTCCAACCCTAATTCCCTAATGTCTACGTTCTTACGAAAAGCCGCTAAAAGTGGCTCCAAGGTTAAAATAAACAAAATCGGGGAAAGAGGGCAACCCTGTCTTGTCCCGTTAAAAAATTCAAGGGGAGAAGACAGGTTCCCATTCACTCTAATCCTCGCCTTGGGGTGCCTGTATAATGACAGGATCCATCTCATCATCCTCTCCCCCAGTCCTAGATGTTTCAAGGTTTTAGCCATAAATCCCCAATCCACTCTATCAATTGCCTTTTTGGCGTCGATTGATAGCAAAGCTGCTGGGGTATCGCTCCTAATTACTTCCTGCATTAGAAGAATTGTTTTCAGAGAATTGTCCCTCCCCTCCCTGCCGGGGACAAATCCCACCTGGTCATTATGTATCCACTGTTTTAAACTAACTTTCAACCTATCTGCAAGTATTTTAGCGAAAATTTTTGTATCTACGTTTAACAGCGATATTGGTCTATAGCTTCCAGGGGAAGCTGGATCCTTTCCTTTTTTCAAAATAAGGGTAATATAAGCTAATAGGGATTCTTCTCGGGACTCTTCGTTCTCACCGAGGGCATTCAGATAGTCACACAGTTTAGGTACAAGAATTTCAGAAAATTTTTTATAGTATGCTACGGAGTATCCGTCGGGGCCCGGGCTCATTCCCAGGGCAGTGTTCTTTATCACCTTTTCTACCTCCTCCTGAGATATAGGGGCATCAAGGCGCTCGACCACATCCCTTTCTGCCCTGGGAAGGTCTAGTCCCCGCAGGTACTCCCTTATCCTTTCCTTCCTATTATCGCTCAATCTCTCTTTCCGGCCTACCTTATATAGGGCACTGTAATAAGAGTGGAATATTCTAGCAATTTTAGGAGTAGAAAATTCTAGGTTCCCCTCTTCATCTCTCATTTTAGGTATAAAAGTCCTGTTCTTTTTTTCCTTAATCCTTCTTGCCATCCACTTTCCTGATTTATTACCTTCTTGGTACATATCTCTATTTATCATGTCGAAAGCACACTTCCTTTCCTTCTCCAATAACTCATTCAGGTCTCTTCTTTTCTTTTCCTAATTAGCTCATGCTTTTCTGGGAGCCCCCTGGGTCTTGCACTCTGTTCTACTTCCTGGATCTCCCTATATAAACGTGTCAACTTTTCCCCCCTCTCTTTTTTTTTCCCCGTTCCAATAGCAATCCAAATCCCTCTTATATAGGTTTTATGTGCTTCCCAAAGGGTGGCCCTGGATATGTTCTCTGTATCATTAATCTCAAAGTAACTTTTCAATTCCTGCTCTATTTTCACAACTACGTCTGGATCCTGGATGAGGGAGTCGTTAAGTTTCCAATTTATCCTAGGCCGATCCACCCCAGCGATCTCTACTTCAATTTTCACCGGTGCGTGATCGGACAGGGTAATAGCTTTAATTTCCGCTACCTTCAGAAAAGGGACCAACTGATGTTCTATTAAAATGTAATCTAACCTCGAGAATGATCTGTGGACAGAGGAGAAGAAAGTATAATCACAATCTTTTAAGTAGCTTATCCTCCACGCATCCATTAACTGAAGGCGCTTTAACATTTTTTTGAGTGTCCCGCCCTGTGTAACCGATTTTAACTCGCCCCTTGACGTGTCCACCTCAAGGTCCATACACAAGTTCAAGTCCCCTGCGACTATTAGTTTGCCTTTTTTAAAGGATTCTAGTTTCATCAAAATTCTCTTTAGAAAGTTCTCCGGGTTTCTATTAGGGTCATAAATATTCGCCATTGTAATCCAAGTATCGAACATTTTCCCCTTCACAAAAAGGAACCTGCCTCCTGGATCGGCCAGTCGCTCCTCTTCTTCGAGCATCATTGTTCTATCGAACCCTATAGCTACTCCCCCTGAATGTGCTGATCCTGCATCCCCATAGAGCCACTTTGGGAACAAATGCGATGTCAGTCCCCTTCCTGAATGCGTAACATAGGTTTCTTGCAGAGACACCACATTTGCACCAAAAAGCTGCAGTTCCTGATTGATTTTATACCTTTTTTTTTTCTGTATTCAGTCCCCTTACATTATATGTAACAAAGTTTACTACTCCCACTTTTCATCTCAGGAAGGAGCGTCTGGCCAGTCCCATGAGGCACAACAGGAGAGAGAGAGAGGAAGAAAAAAAAAAAAAAAGGGGGAAACACCCACCCCCCTCTGCCCCACCCTCCCTTCCTACCCCCCCACCCTCCAACCCCCCACCCCCGTCTGGAACAGATTGCATGTTTCTTTCGGGGCAGAATCCTCTGTTCATAATATGGATCGGGTGGTCTCCCTCAATCTGATGCCACCCTGCACCCATATTCCCTGTATTCCCTGCACCCATATTCCCTGTAGGGCTCATGTCGTGGAAACCTCCCGCACCGCCCCGGTGCCCTCCCCCCCGCCCAGCTCATATCGGCACTGCGCACCTAACTATGCTTCTTGGGTACTAGTTTGCATTAACCATTGTGCCCCTTCCCTCCCTCCGCCCTATTGTATCTCGCGCTGGCACTACATTCTCTTCAACACCCCAACCAGGGATCGATGGGGAGGCAATGTCCAACTTGCAACAAAAGTCCTCGAGATCTTCTGGGAATCTAAGCACTGCCGTTCGCCCATTCCTTTTTCCAATCAAGCAGGCGGGAACCCCCATTGATAAAATATTTCTGTCGTTTTCAATAGGCCTGTCAGCGGTTTCAACAGCCTCCTTCTTGCGAGGGTCTCTGCCGATAGATCTGAGTAAACCTGTATTTCTGCCCCTTCAAGGCTTAAGCCTGGCCACTGTCGCAGTTTTCCCATGATTTTGTCTTTTTCATCCTCATAATGAAACTTCACTATCACATCTCTTGGATTCTCTGATGTGTTTCGGGGATATCGTGCGATCCTATGGGCTCTATCTAGTTTCAGAGGGGCAGTTATTTCTCTATCCAGCAATGGGTTTAGCAGTTGCTGTAATACCGGCACCAAATATTCCTTCCCGTGTTTCTCTGGGAGACCCTTGATTTGCAGGTTTTTGCGTCGGCTGCGGTTCTCCTGGTCTTCTAATTTATAAAGGAGACTTCTGTTTGCCTTTTGTAGATCTCTTATTTGCTTACTCATACCATCTAGCCTCCGCTCATGTTCTTCCAGTTTGTCCTCCGTCTCCTCCACCCTTTTCAATACATGCCCGATATCTACTCTTACAGTCGCAATGTCTTTTTTTAGGGAGATCTCCAGTTTCAGTAGCAACTCAGCAAGCATTTCTTTAATATGTGGAACTTCCTCCTGTGTAAGCTGCAGTGGGGGTTTATTCCTCACTGCATGATCTTCATCCTCAGTTCTCCCATGAGGGCCTTCCTGGGCTTCAGAGCCGTACATCTGCGGGCTTCCGCTGATCCTTGATCTTACGCTTTACCTCCTCTGATGCCCCTTTCTGTTTGTTTGTTCCGGGGCGTGAGGATGCTCCAGATCTGGGACTTCCTTGAGATTCTTCCAATATGCTAGCTTCGGTCGACATGTATCGCTGGATCCCACCTGGGCTTGGTGCGGCTATAGTTCCTTTATTACCTTTAGTTGCCTTCCCCCTCATCTCCCCAGATCTCGGGGTACTCCACACTGCACCGGAAAATTAGTGCGAGCCTAGGCAAGAGTCCTGAAGGTCATACACAAATTACTCCTTGGGGGGATCAAGGGCCAGCTCCCTCAGTTCCCTCTCTTGATCCTCATATGTAGGTGGACAATTCACTTGTGTCCGCCTAGGCAGAGGCTCTTGTGTTAATTCCATGGGGGATCCCCCAAGACCCGCGAGGTTTTACCCTCTATCCGACCCTGCTCGTCCTAGTCTGAGCAGTAATGTTTACTGCCCAAGACTACCGCAAGACTGCTGCCTGGCTTCCTTTACAGCCCGATTACCGGGGTAGTAGATGAACCTTTACAAGCCCAGATGGTAGCTGGTCATTTGTTAAAAAAGGATTGCCTCATAGGCAGTTGTTGCAGAGCCCATATTAACTACCAAACCCAAGCTTAGAATGTACGACTCCTCTTAGGCTAATCTTACACCTACCTCTCTACCCTTCTGTTCCTGTGATGAGTGTTCGCTGTATAGCCCAAATAGCCCAGGATAGCCAGTACTTAAGACTTCTAAGCCTTTATAAGTCAAAGGGGTCAGAGAGGGTTCCAACAAAAAAATGTCTATGGGAGAAATAGCTATGAGAGAGAAAAAAGCCAATAGATGCGTCTGCGCAATTCATCTGCAGTCTGGTGAGCGCGTCTCAAATGATTATTGCTGTTGTAAAAGTTGTCATTACAATCTAATCACACTCAGAGTTGAGACTTTAATTTTCAAGTCCAGATATTTTCATAGACAAATAGCAAAGTCAGTTCTCGTTGAGGTTTATATAGGTAATTAGTCTACTTCCCCCTAGTTTCCTGTTCCTCTTCTATCATGGGAAATCAAGGAGATACTGGGGGGGGGGGGGTGCAGGTAAACACAGGCGTTCACGCTAAGTAAATAGTAAATAAATAAACAGTTCATCTGCAAAAGACATCTGCAAACAGGCAAACACATCTCATTTGGTTGTTATTATTGTGGAGATTGTCCCTACAGTCTTTTGGCACATATAATTAAATCTTTAAATCTTAAATCCAGATATTTCAATAGCAGGTAGTAGAGTTATTCTCCTGGAGATGTGTATGGAGAATTTAATTTCTTACCCCTAGTTTCCGACTGCTCTCTTTCCATAGACAATTCAGAGGGGATACAGGGGGGGGGGATACAGGCATACACAGAGCTCTCACCGCCTCTCACTTCTTCCTGCTCCTGTTTCGATGTATCCCTGTGATGGCTCACCCCCCTCCAGCTGCAGCGTTGCCTTAATAAAGTTAAGCCGACCTGCACCTCCAGAGCCGCTCTAGGCTGCTTCTCTGTCTGTTGCTTCCGGCTCCCTCCAGACATCAAGCGCCAGCAAAAGTGGTGCGGTTCGGTCCCTGCAGCTGCTAGGGGTGAACGGCTTCTCCTCTTTACCTCTCTCCGGGCCGTGCCGACATCATCTCACGGCGTCAGCGTCTCTACAGCTTCCCAGCCTCCTCCTCTCTATTGCCAGCTGAGCGGGTGTGCGGGGGGAGCAGTGGCGCCAGGCCTCCTACGGAGCGCTCCTACGTAGCGACGCTCCGCCCCATCAGCCAGCCCACACCCCACAATATATATTTTATATGTATCAGTATAATATGGCATTATCAATTTTTCTTTTTTAAAGACAAAACATTTATTTTTTTAAATAACTGTCCAAGTCTCCATTCCATTATATGTACAAAAGTAAGAATTTTTTTTTTTTTTTTCATGAGGCACACATAGCAATAAAGTCCTACAGAGTTTCTAACCCTTGCTCTTTATGCTGGAAAATGTCTTAATTTCTGCCTGTGAGAATTTTCTCTTCCCATCTGACATCACTTAATCGCACAGGAGGTAAGGAGAAATCTCCTAAATATGGAAAAAAGTGATAATGAACATTTGAAAGAGGTTCTAACCCTTACAAACTACTTCTTGGAGTAAAAAAGTTTTGGATAGGGTTGGACTTAAAACCTCAGTGCAAAATGAAGCAGCAATACAGTTTATTTAATAAAAGCTTTATTGGTGTATTTTACAAAGATATAGACCTCAGTGGTTGTACAGATCAGTGTTGTATGTCAGCAGAGTGGTACTGTGGACATAACCTCATAACACAGTGCCTCGTCCTTAACTGAATAGTATAAATAGATTAAATAGGAAAAATGGCACAACAATACTCAAGTGACATTAAAAAATGAATATTTTATTGAATATACCAAAGATTATTAAAAATTATTATCTATCGCTGTTTCTTCAACATAAAACAATGAATTAACTGGCAATCACCATCAACCCTAGTAGAAAGTGAAATCCACAAGGTAACTCATAACACAGATTTCACAGGAAAACCTATCCCTAATCTACTACTACCCAGGGGCGAACAATAAAAGGATAATGATGTCCAGTTAAAGGTCCTGCTCGACGTGTTTCATGCCAAACATGCTTCTTCAGGAGCTTAAGAGTTAAAAATATTTTTTTCTAGGCAAAAATTTAAACAATACAATCAATATCACATAGAAAGCTATTAACAAAGTATTGTACAGAATTGCCAGAAAGACCGGCTGTACGGGCAAAATAATACACAGCAAACTAATAAGGCAGATGGTTGCACAGTTTCCTGCATCTGATATAAAAGAAAATGATTCTCTATGTACAGATCTGTTATATTTTCATACTTTAGGCTATGACAAGAAAGAACTTGATTAAGCTAAGAAACAATATGTGGTACCACTGTCCAAACATTTCTCCCCTAGTCTGTGGTCTACACTGCCACATATGGGGTAAGTGATGGCTGAAGGGAATTACAGTTTTACTTTTTTTTTAATTGTATTCATGTCTATATAGACCTACATTGTTATATATTATTATATTATTATTATAAAATGAAAAAACAAAAACAAAAAACATTTCTTGCAATTTTCACCTTCAATGCAAAGATTTTCTCCACAGTATTTATTTTCAGAAATAAAATGTCCTCAGTTGAATGGCCAGCATCGTTCAGTCCCCTTCCTCTGAACCCATGTCATCCCAGACCAGCCCCCAACCTGTGACTGGACAGTGAAAGGAGAAGCAGCACAATGATGTGCTCACATCTTTGTCAGTCTCCTCCGGTTAGCATGCTTCTGGTCAGTACATGAAATGATTGGCTCATTGTGCTGCTTATTCCTTTCACACTCCAGCCCTGTTGTACAGGCACTGCAAGAAGCTGATGCCAAGTCATATTCGGGTATATACACTGCTTCTATTTATAAAATATACATATTTGATAACATATTAATGATTACAGAGGTGCATTACTTTGTGTCTTTTATATATGCCTAGAAATCAGCTTTAACCAGTTCAGGACTGCCCTATAGGAGTTTTACTGCTACAGGGCGGCACATGTGCACCAGATCACATATATATTCGTGATCCGACACTTCTGGGTAGGGGGCGCATATGTATGCCGGTGTTGGCTTGCTCTTGCTGTGTATAATCCAGCACCCGCTGATTGCAAGGAAAGACACAGAACGGTGGTCTGCCTATGTAAATAAGGCAGCTCGCCATTGTGACAGGAGGAAAGGGATGGAACTTGTGTCCCTGCAAAGCAGGGAATAAATTCCATCTCTTCCAATAGTAAAAGCAACTTCTGCAGTACACTAAAACACTGACTAGGCACACAGTTAACCCTTTGATCACCCTTGATGTTTAATCCCTTCCCTGCCAGTGTCATTAGTACAGTGACAGTGAATATTTTTAGCACTGATCAATGTAGCAGTGTCACTGGTTCCCAAAAAGTGTCAGTTAGTGTCAGAATGTTCTCCGCAATATTTCAGTCCCGCTATAAGTTGCTGATCGCCCACAATACTAGTAAAAAATTGTAAAAAATTAAAAATAAATCAATAAAAATATCCCATAGATTGTAGACGCTATAACTTTTGCATAAACCAATCATTACCAAAAATATGTAGCAGAATACATATTGGCCTAAATTGATGAAGAAATTTATTTTTTTATTGGATGTGTTTTATAGCAGAAAGTAAATTGTCAGTCTTTTTTTGTTTATAGCACAAAAAATAAAAACCGCAGTGGTGCTCCAATACCACCAATGGAAGTTCTATTTCTGGGAAAAAAGAACCTACATTTTATTTGGGTTTAGCGTTGCAGGACCGCACAATTGTCGCCATATCGCAGAAAATGGCCTGGTCATAAAGGGGGGCTAAATCTTCCGGTCAAGTGGTTAAAGATAAACCTGCTAATCTATCCTGGCTTCTATATGTGTTTCCCCATAATTCCCTGCTACTAATAGCATATAGTTGGTATTTTATAGTCATAGAGATCACAGTTGGTGCTCTTCCACCCTTTCCTCAGCATCTTCAACATTCTTGGTCTTGGAAATCCTTACAGTCTTCATGTGGGTGTAGAAAATAAAGGTCCCTATAAGTATTATGATCCCAGATGCCAACAATCGAAGTATGTTCTGTAACGTGTAATCCGCACCCTTTTTACCTTAAAAAATGAAAAAGGAACATATGAAATATCTATCACCATTAAAGTATAACCAAAGGGAAAACCTTTTTTTTTGTTTTGGGTAGAGTGGAGAGCCAAAACCAAAAATGTAAAGTATTCCAGCTAAGTCAATAATTAGTTGTGGTGGCTGCATTCGTTTTCTTTTTTAAGGCTTTTTTTTCTCTGTTTTCACCTGGAGACCTGGTCTGTTACATACTTCCTGTGTTGGAAGAAGGAGAACAGGGGGCACAGAAGATAGCAGCATTGTTAATCTGGGAGGAGGTGGGAGGAGGTGAGTGTTATGCAGAGTACACACGACCGGACTTTCTGGGAAACTAGGTCCGACGGTCTTCCCGACGGACTTCCGGCGGACTTCCGACGGACTTCCGACGGACTTTCTGAACGGACAGACTTGCCTACACACGACCGGCCCTCCCGACAGACTTCCGACGGAGTTACGGCGGACTTTCCGAATGAACGGACTTGCCCACACATGGACAAGTTCGTTCATTTTGAACGTGACTCGGGGACGACGGGACTAGAAAAAGAAGTCAATCTCGACGCTTTTATCGGCGAGATTGACACCTTGCAAGCCCCATCGCGGAGCATACCAGGCCCTTAGGTCTGGTATGGATTTTAAGGGGAACCCCCTACTCCCAAAATACGGCATGGGGTCCCCCCAAAATCCATACCGGACCCTTATCTGAGCACGCAGCCCGGCCGGTCAGGAAAGGGGGTGGGGACGAGCGAGCGCCCGCCCTCTCCTGAGCCGTACCAGGCCGCATGCCCTCAACATGGGGGGTGGGTGCTTTGGGGGAGGGGGCGCCCTGCGCCCCCCCACCCCAAAGCACCTTGTCCCCATGCTGATGAGGACAAGGGCCTCTTCCCGACAACCCTGGCCGTTGGTTGTCGGGGTCTGCGGGCGGGGGGCTTATCGGAGCCCCCTTTAATAAGGGACTGTGATGTCATAAGGGGTGGGGGTCACCGGGTGATGTTGACCCCGCCCCCCTTATGCAGTCACAGCATGCCCAGGAGATAAAAAAAAACGATCAAGGGGTTAATATGGCGCACAATGGAGGTAGCCGAGTACATATAACTAAAAATGGTGGGGGGAAGGGGGTGGGTTGGGGGTTCCTGAGAGGGGGAACTTGATGGTGGTAGTTAATGTTTCACAACAAGTTCGGTTATTAGTCCATGTAAGGATAAAATGATGCTGAATAAATGGAAGGCAGCCAGTCTATAAAAGCTAGAAGAAGCTCTGGAACAAATAAAAAAGAAAGAAGGACGGCGCCCTCTAAGTGCAGCATGTATGTTAAAAATATTTATTACAATAGATAAAAACACTCACATTTGAGTTGCTAAAAACCAGCATGTAAAGTAGTTTCATCCGCGTGCTCTCGGGGGATGTGGGTGTCACGGGCCAGTTCAGGGGTTCCTGGGATGTGAGTCCTGTAACCTGGGTCCTGGTAGCTGTTCCGGTGGTGCCGAGGGTCCTCAGAGCCTCCGGGCGGCCAGGATATCGGTCATGGATCCTCCGTGGAGCGCCGTGCTGACCTGCGTCCTCACTTCCGGGAGCGGGGTGAGGCAGGCGGTGCTTCGCGTTCGGAGCATGCGTGCTCCTTCATCAGGCTATGCTGGTGGCCATATTCAGTGTGGGAATTTATACCATAGGCAATGGGAGGGGTGGAGAGGTAATTGAGAGGAGGGCGGGACTATGTATAATGATTGGGCACATAGGTAACCATGGAGATGGGGTGTACACAATGTGGAAGGGGAGTGGAGGGAGACGGGGAGTGGGCGGGGCGGGGAGTGAGGAGGGGGGGAAAAAAAAAAAAAAAAGGAGATATGCAAATGAGTGTGTTGTGGTAAGAACATATATGTGTGTATATGGAATGTGGGGTAAGGAGAAGGCGGTCTATAGGAAAGGGAATGTTGTATTGATCATAGTGGACGGGAACAAAATATATATACATATATACATGTATACATATATACATACATATACATACACATACATACACACATATCTACATATATACATACACGTCAACATATATGGGAAGGGAATACAAAAGTGCAGAAAATGGTATATAATTAAATAGGTATATAATTATAGGGAGAGATTGGTGGTATATATGAGAAGAAATGACGCAATGATGGAAAAGGGATAAAACATGTACAATGTATATACGTGTGTAAACACAAAGAACCGTTTAAAAAGGATCCCTTCACACACACATACACATATATACACATTTAAATGACGCGTAAGATTGGGACAAAAAAAGGGGGGGAGTGTGTTTCCAGACGGGTATTTGGGAATGAGAGGAATGTTATGGGAAATACTGGGAAATAAATAAATAAAAGTAAAAATAATAAAAATAATAAAAATATATAGAAATATGATAAAAATAAAGATAAATATAAATATATATATATGTAAAAATACAAGTACAAATAAATAAAAAATAAATAAATTAAAAAATATATAAAAAAATAAGGAAATTAAAAATAAAATATTTTTTAATAAGAATAAAAATAAAAATAGATAAAAAATAAAGATAGGAATAAAAATAAAAATGGTATGTGTTATACACTAGGGCTATGTGGATAGGGGTAATGGGTGGGAGACGGATATACCCATACACGTGCTCCACGTGGACTGTAAGTTAATGGGGTAGTGACTAGATGATGGATAAAACAATAAATGAGACAACAGGTAGGACAATGGATGAAACAATACGTGGTGAATTGGGATGAGATGATGTGATGAGGCAGGGATATGGTTAGGGGTCACAGCAAAATGTTAATTTCAATGCCTTCATTGAGGCCTCCTGGCGATAAAGTGTCCAGTGTGTATATCCAGTAGTTTTCTCTTTCACACAACCTTTTGTAGCGTTCAGCGGTAGGGAGGGTGGGTGGGATAGACTCAATAACCCACACGCGTAGCCCTGAAGATGTTTGTCCATGATGTTCTTTAAAATGTCTTGGTACACTATGCTTGTCAATGCCCTTCTCTACAAGGTTACGATGCTCACCAAACCTTTTTCGGAGCGGGCGTATAGTGCGGCCTACGTATAGTAGGCCGCAGGGGCATGTGAGGCAATAGACCACATAATCTGAACCACAATTGAAGAAGTCGGGGATGACATATAGTTTACCCTTATGGTGGAAGTCTTTTTGCCTATGTGTAACATGGGCGCATGTGAGACAGAGGGGCTTCCTACATTGATACACGCCTTTGATGTTAAAGAAGGTTAAGGGGGCACTGACGGTGGGGTGTGCTGTTTTCACTTTGCTTGGTGCTATTTGGGCCTTTATATTCCTAGCCCGTCTGTAGGTGACCAGTGGTTTATCACTTATGGTGGGTTTTAGATGCGGATCCTCACGCAGAATGGACCAGTGTTTGGTGAAGATCTTTTCCATTTGCTTAAATCTGTTGTGGTATTGTGTCACAAATCTGACGGGTTGGGTAGTGTCGTCTGTACTGGTTTGTCTCTTGTCCTTCGCGTTTTCACTGAGATAGTATTGGAAGGCATCTTCTATGATGTGGTCTGGATAACCCTTGTCTTTGAATTTGGCTTTGAGTAGTAGGCCGTGTGTTTCATAGTCCTGTAGGCGCGTGCAATTGTGTTTCAGGCGGCAGAACTGGCTTTTTGGGATGTTTTTAACCCATCGTGGGTGATGGCAACTGTTAAAGTGTAGGTAAGAATTTCCTGAGGTGGATTTTGTATAATTCTGGGCGCAGATGGTGTTTTCATAGTGGAAGAGTTCCAGATCCAAAAAGGCCAGTTTGTTATTGTCTGTGACTGATGTGAATGATAGACCCATGGAGTTGTTGTTGCAGTGTTGGACGAAGGGTAGGATGGTGGTTTCTGGACCATCCCAGATAATGACTACGTCATCTATGTAGCGCCCGTAATAGACTATGTGGGGCGCATATGGGTTATTGTTGTGTATATATTGTAGCTCCCAGTAACCCATGGTAAGGTTCACGTAGCTGGGAGCAAAATTGGCCCCCATGGCAGTTCCTTTTGTTTGAATATAGAAGTCTCCATGGGATTCAAAATAATTGTGGGTTAGGCAGAATTCTAATATTTCCAGTAAGAATTGGTTCTGACGTGGGTTGAGTGATGGATCATTGTTGAGGTAGTGTCGTACAGCTTGTAAACCAATGTTATGGGGAATGGACGTGTATAGTGAGACCACATCTAGCGAGAGCCAGCGGTATGTCGGTTCCCAGGAGTAGTATCGTAGCATGTTCAGAAGGTGGATGCTGTCTTTAATGTAGGAAGGTAGGTTCTGTACTATACCTTGTAGAAAATGATCAATGTAGATAGAGAAGTAGCTGGTTACGCTTTCCATGGCCGCCACTATTGGTCTACCAGGAGGGTGTGTGGGGTCTTTGTGCACCTTCGGAAGGTGGTAAAAGTAGGGCCTTTTGTAAAAGTCGTGTTTAAGAAATGAGGCTTCGGATGCAGTAACTATACCATCTGCTTGTGCTCGATCTATTAGGTAGTGAGCTTCAATAGAGAATTTGGGTAAGGGATCTCCGGAAAGTTTTTTGTATGTGGATGTGTCCGATAGGAGTCTAGTTGTTTCCAGCATGTAGTCTGCACGGTTCTGGACTACGATACCACCTCCTTTATCTGCGGGCTTAATAACCAGTTGTCTGTTGTTGGTGAGTGATTTAAGAGCCGTGCGTTCTGCTGGGGTTAAGTTAGATGGTGGATTGGAACGTGAGTTGGACATTTGACACATTCGTAGTATATCAGCATATACAACCTGATAGAAGGTCTGGACGTAAGGTCCTTTGGCAAATGTGGGATAAAAGATAGATTTCGGTTTGAAATTAGTGTGTAAGATGGGTGGAGAGGTAGGTGGATGTTGAGTTAGAGATTCAATCTGGTCGTCAATGTAGAGATCTTCCAACTGGTCTAGGGCTATGAGTTCTGTGGGTCCTAGGGTGGAGGAGTCTTCTGTAGTAGTACTACATTCAGCGTGGTCATTAGTAGTATATGGAGTAGTGTTTGGGGTAATTTTTGGGGTACCATTACCCTTCTTAGTGTCTTGAATGTTGAAATATCGTTTGATGGTGATATTTCTAATGAACCTATTGAGATCCAAGAAGAGAGTGAAAGGGTTGGGAGATGCTGTGGGGGCAAAGGTGAGCCCGCGTGCTAGTAGAGATTTTTCAGGCATGGATAAATTTTCAGGCATGGACTACATGCTGGAAACAACTAGACTCCTATCGGACACATCCACATACAAAAAACTTTCCGGAGATCCCTTACCCAAATTCTCTATTGAAGCTCACTACCTAATAGATCGAGCACAAGCAGATGGTATAGTTACTGCATCCGAAGCCTCATTTCTTAAACACGACTTTTACAAAAGGCCCTACTTTTACCACCTTCCGAAGGTGCACAAAGACCCCACACACCCTCCTGGTAGACCAATAGTGGCGGCCATGGAAAGCGTAACCAGCTACTTCTCTATCTACATTGATCATTTTCTACAAGGTATAGTACAGAACCTACCTTCCTACATTAAAGACAGCATCCACCTTCTGAACATGCTACGATACTACTCCTGGGAACCGACATACCGCTGGCTCTCGCTAGATGTGGTCTCACTATACACGTCCATTCCCCATAACATTGGTTTACAAGCTGTACGACACTACCTCAACAATGATCCATCACTCAACCCACGTCAGAACCAATTCTTACTGGAAATATTAGAATTCTGCCTAACCCACAATTATTTTGAATCCCACGGAGACTTCTATATTCAAACAAAAGGAACTGCCATGGGGGCCAATTTTGCTCCCAGCTACGCGAACCTTACCATGGGTTACTGGGAGCTACAATATATACACAACAATAACCCATATGCGCCCCACATAGTCTATTACGGGCGCTACATAGATGACGTAGTCATTATCTGGGATGGTCCAGAAACCACCATCCTACCCTTCGTCCAACACTGCAACAACAACTCCATGGGTCTATCATTCACATCAGTCACAGACAATAACAAACTGGCCTTTTTGGATCTGGAACTCTTCCACTATGAAAACACCATCTGCGCCCAGAATTATACAAAATCCACCTCAGGAAATTCTTACCTACACTTTAACAGTTGCCATCACCCACGATGGGTTGAAAACATCCCAAAAAGCCAGTTCTGCCGCCTGAAACACAATTGCACGCGCCTACAGGACTATGAAACACACGGCCTACTACTCAAAGCCAAATTCAAAGACAAGGGTTATCCAGACCACATCATAGAAGATGCCTTCCAATACTATCTCAGTGAAAACGCGAAGGACAAGAGACAAACCAGTACAGACGACACTACCCAACCCGTCAGATTTGTGACACAATACCACAACAGATTTAAGCAAATGGAAAAGATCTTCACCAAACACTGGTCCATTCTGCGTGAGGATCCGCATCTAAAACCCACCATAAGTGATAAACCACTGGTCACCTACAGACGGGCTAGGAATATAAAGGCCCAAATAGCACCAAGCAAAGTGAAAACAGCACGCCCCACCGTCAGTGCCCCCTTAACCTTCTTTAACATCAAAGGCATGTATCAATGTAGGAAGCCCCTCTGCCTCACATGCGCCCATGTTACACATAGGCAAAAAGACTTCCACCATAAGGGTAAACTATATGTCATCCCCGACTTCTTCAATTGTGGTTCAGATTATGTGGTCTATTGCCTCACATGCCCCTGCGGCCTACTATACGTAGGCCGCACTATACGCCCGCTCCGAAAAAGGTTTGGTGAGCATCGTAACCTTGTAGAGAAGGGCATTGACAAGCATAGTATACCAAGACATTTTAAAGAACATCATGGACAAACATCTTCAGGGCTACGCGTGTGGGTTATTGAGTCTATCCCACCCACCCTCCCTACCGCTGAACGCTACAAAAGGTTGTGTGAAAGAGAAAACTACTGGATATACACACTGGACACTTTATCGCCAGGAGGCCTCAATGAAGGCATTGAAATTAACATTTTGCTGTGACCCCCAACCATATCCCTGCCTCATCACATCATCTCATCCCAATTCACCACGTATTGTTTCATCCATTGTCCTACCTGTTGTCTCATTTATTGTTTTATCCATCATCTAGTCACTACCCCATTAACTTACAGTCCACGTGGAGCACGTGTATGGGTATATCCGTCTCCCACCCATTACCCCTATCCACATAGCCCTAGTGTATAACACATACCATTTTTATTTTTATTCCTATCTTTATTTTTTATCTATTTTTATTTTTATTCTTATTAAAAAATATTTTATTTTTAATTTCCTTATTTTTTTATATATTTTTTAATTTATTTATTTTTTATTTATTTGTACTTGTATTTTTACATATATATATATTTATATTTATCTTTATTTTTATCATATTTCTATATATTTTTATTATTTTTATTATTTTTACTTTTATTTATTTATTTCCCAGTATTTCCCATAACATTCCTCTCATTCCCAAATACCCGTCTGGAAACACACTCCCCCCCTTCTTTTGTCCCAATCTTACGCGTCATTTAAATGTGTATATATGTGTATGTGTGTGTGAAGGGATCCTTTTTAAACGGTTCTTTGTGTTTACACACGTATATACATTGTACATGTTTTATCCCTTTTCCATCATTGCGTCATTTCTTCTCATATATACCACCAATCTCTCCCTATAATTATATACCTATTTAATTATATACCATTTTCTGCACTTTTGTATTCCCTTCCCATATATGTTGACGTGTATGTATATATGTAGATATGTGTGTATGTATGTGTATGTATATGTATGTATATATGTATACATGTATATATGTATATATATTTTGTTCCCGTCCACTATGATCAATACAACATTCCTCTTCCTATAGACCGCCTTCTCCTTACCCCACATTCCATATACACACATATATGTTCTTACCACAACACACTCATTTGCATATCTCCTTTTTTTTTTTTTTTTTTCCCCCCTCCTCACTCCCCGCCCCGCCCACTCCCCGTCTCCCTCCACTCCCCTTCCACATTGTGTACACCCCATCTCCATGGTTACCTATGTGCCCAATCATTATACATAGTCCCGCCCTCCTCTCAATTACCTCTCCACCCCTCCCATTGCCTATGGTATAAATTCCCACACTGAATATGGCCACCAGCATAGCCTGATGAAGGAGCACGCATGCTCCGAACGCGAAGCACCGCGAAGCACCGCCCGCCTCACCCCGCTCCCGGAAGTGAGGACGCAGGTCAGCACGGCGCTCCACGGAGGATCCATGACCGATATCCTGGCCGCCTGGAGGCTCTGAGGACCCTCGGCACCACCGGAACACCTACCAGGACCCAGGTTACAGGACTCACATCCCAGGAACCCCTGAACTGGCCCGTGACACCCACATCCCCCGAGAGCACGCGGATGAAACTACTTTACATGCTGGTTTTTAGCAACTCAAATGTGAGTGTTTTTATCTATTGTAATAAATATTTTTAACATACATTAGAGGGCGCCGTCCTTCTTTCTTTTTTATTTGTTCCAGCATGCCCAGGGACTGTGACGGCATAAGGGGGTGGGGTCACCGGAGCGTTCAGACAGCATTACAGCCGGAGAGAGCACCACGTCAACTATCGGAAGAAGAGAAAAGGGAAGAAGGCGACATAGAAGTCCAGACCACCGTTAGCAAAAGAGCGACAGAAAATAGCGGAGGAGCTGGCAGAAGAACCGGACACTGGGAAAAGAGGTCGGAGAGACCCCCGAAGTTGGAAGCAGACCCCTGAAGTCGGAAGAAGACCCCCAAAGTCAGAAGCTGACCCCCGAAGTCGGAAGAAGACCCCCGAAGTCGGAAAAAGACCCCCGGAGCTGTCTAATAAATTACTTTAAAAACTTGTGTAGTGTGTTTTTTTTATTGACTCTTTTTCCCTAGGTAAATGGGTAGGGGTACGGTGTACCATATACTCATTCACATAGGGAGGGGCGCCGGGATCTGGGGGCCCCCTTATTAAAGGGGGCTCCTGGATTCCGATAAGCCCCCATGCCCCAGACCCCAACAACCAACGGCCAGGGTTGTCGGGAAGAGGCCCTTGTCCTCATCAACATGGGGACAAGGTACTTTGGGGGGGCCGCAGGGCACCCCCTCCCCAAAGCACCCACCCCCCATGTTGAGGGCATGCAGCCTGGTATGGCTTGGGGGGGCGCTTGCTCGTCCCCACCCCCTTTCCTGACCGACCGGGCTGCATGCTCGGATAAGGGTCTGGTATGGATTTTGGGGGGACACCATGCCGTTTTTTCAGCATAGGGGGTTCCCCCTAAAATCCATACCAGACCTAAGGGCCTGGTATGGCCCTGCGCTCGCCGCAATAGGTAAATTTGTTTTTCCTATTGCAGCGAGTGCGAGATGCAGTACCCTATCCTTGCGTCGTATCTGGTCCCTCGGATCAGCATACAGACGAACGGGCTTTCTGCCAGGAACTGAGTCTGGCGGAGTTACGACGTAAAGATTTGAAGCAAGTTTCAAATCTAAAGTCCATCGGATTTCCGACCGAAACGGTTCGACGGAAGTCCGATGCAGCCCACACACGGGCGGATTTTCTGCCGGATTCAGTCAGTCGGACCAGTCCGGTCGGAAAGTCCACCCGTGTGTAAGCGGCATAAGTTATCTAAATCTGCTGTTCCATCTAACAAATTTAGGCTACAGCTAATACTGTAGTTATACAAGCAGTTACAGCTAATGTTTTTCTTTGGGGATCAAGGTTTTTACATGATTAAATAAAAACTGATCATTGTAAGCACCCCTGCAAATGGTAAATTGTTTGTCTCAACACTGTAAACTGATACATCTGCAGGACAGCTTTTTTTATTGAAAAACAACAGATATACTGGCCATATCACCAGGTGAAAATGGAAGGAAAGAAAACTAATGCAGCCATCATATCTAAGAATTGGAAAGCTGCAATATAGTAAATGTTTGTTTATAGGTTTAACACCAATTAACTTAGCGCTTCCCATGGAAGCACAACTAGGCCAGATCTAATTTAAGGGGGGAGCCTAACCTAATTAATAAACCTTAAACCTTCCCTCTAAAACTAGACCTGGAAAATCCTTTAAAGCCAGTGGGTCAAGAAAGGCTTTGCTTAAAATCCAGCTTATAAGGAAGTTCCTTTGACTGGATCTGGGATCTGAGGTCTTCAGCTGACAATCGCAACTGCCACAGTCATTTCAGGTACAGAGCAACATAGGCTAGGAGATGACCAGGACAAACTTTGAGTTTACGTACATGGCCACCTTCATCCCAAAGTGGCAGAGAAAGGCATAAACCAACATCCAAAATCCCTTCCCAATTAAGAGGTCCTACTGCAAACATTTTTTAATGAAAAAACTTATGTGGCTTCTATGTAAGTGACTAAAAATCCACCTAAATCTATCAGTGAACAACTGCAACCATTAATTAGTGAACTCAAACACCAAAATATCAATTGTGTATAAATAGTGCGCTAATTCAGACCATTGTGATATGTGTATAAACCTGTTAGTACCATAACATATACAAATATTAAATAAAAGAGAAAATGTTGGATGGATATACAGTCCACCTATCATCGTAAAAAACATGTATTTAAAAAATTAACGAAATTTTAAAAAAAAGAAGTCCAAAAAAAAAAGGATTTTATGGCGATCCAGCAATATGTGCAGATACTTCATCCACAGAAACCTCTCCTCTACTAATAATAGTGCCAAAGTGGTTCTTTACTACTGACCGAATAACCACTACCAGCCACCAATGAGTGAATTGGCCGCTCAACTTAAGGTATGACCAAACTGTCAAAAACGCCCTTTGTGTGTGTGTGTGTGTGTGTGTGTGTGTGTGTGTATGTATCTGTGTACATATATATATTTTTTGACCGTTTGGTCATACCTTAAGGTGAGCATCCAATTCACTCAATGGTGGCTGGTAGTGGTTATTCAGTCAGCAATAAAGAATCACTCTGGCGCGGCTATTAGCAGGGACGGGCCGAACACCCCCCCAGAGCATGCGAACAGCCAAAAAATTTGTTCAAACACAAGAACACCGTTAAAGTCTATGGGACACTAACATGAAAAATCAAAAGTGCTAATTTTAAAGGCTTTGGGGACCTGGGTCCTGCCCCAGGGGACATGTATCAATGCAAAAAAAAGTTTTAAAAACAGAAATTTTTTCGGGAGCAGTGATTTTAATAATGATTAAAGTGAAACAATAAAAGTGTAATATTCCTTTAAATTTCATACCTGTGGGGTGTCTATAGTATGCCTGTAAAGGGGCGCATGTTTCCCGTGTTTAGAACAGTCTGACAGAAAAATGACATTTCTAAAGGAAAAAAAGTAATTTAAAACTACTCACGGCTATAATGAATTGATGGTCCGGCAATACACATAAAAGTTAATTGATAAAAACAGCATGGGATTCCCCCACAGGGGAACCCTGAGCCAAAATGTAAAAAAAAAATGCATGGGGGTCCCTCCAAATTCCATACCAGGCCCTCCAGGTCTGGTATGGATATTAAGGGGAATCCTGCGCCAAAATGTTTTTTAAAAATGGCACATGGGGGTCCCCCTCAAAATCCATACCAGACCCTTCAGATCTGGTATGTATTTTAAGGGGGACCCAGCACCAAAATTTTTTTAAAAATGCGTGGGGGTCCCCCCAAATTCCATACCAGGCCCTTCAGGTCTGGTACGGATATTAAGGTGAACCCCGCGCCAATTTTTTTTAAAAAGTGGCACGTGGGGGTCCCCCTCAAAATTCATACCAGACCCTTCAGATCTGGTATGGATTTTAAGGGGAACCCCCGCGCCAATTTTTTTTAAAAAAATGGCGTGGGGTCCCCCCAAAAATCCATACCAGACCCTTATCCGAGCACGCAACCTGGGAGGCTGCAGGAAAAGAGGGGGGATGAGAGAGCGCCCCCCTCCTGAACCCTACCAGGCCACATGCCCTCAACATTGGGAGGGTGCTTTGGGGTAGCCTCATCCCCACAACCCTTGCCCGGTAGTTGTGGGGGTCTGCAGGTGCGGGATTATCATAATCCGGAAGCCCCCTTTAAAAGGGACCCCCAGATCCCAGCCCTACCGTGTAAATTGGTAATGGGGTACAAATATACCCCTACCATTTCACAAAAAAAGTGTCAAAAATGTTAAAAAAAGACAATAGACATTTTTTGACAATTCCTTTATTAATGTCTTCTTCTTTCCTTGCTTCTTCTTCCATCTTCTTCTGGTCTTCTTTCCTTGTTCTTCTTCTTCCTCCATCTTGTTCTTCCCCCGCTTCTTCCTCCAGTCTTCTCATCTGGCATCTTCCTCTGGCTCCTTCTTCTCCGCTTCGTCCTCCGATCCGCCTCAATGGGAGTTTCCCTCTGTATGACGCTTCTGTTCAGGTGACAGCTCTTATATAATGGAGGGCGGGGCCACCCGATGACCCCGCCCCTTCTGACGCATGGGGACTTCCCTATTGCATTCCCCGTGTTGTCAGAGGGAGGCAGGGTCACCCATGTTTTTTACGATGATAGGTGGACTGTATATCCATCCAATAAAATCCTTTCTTTATGAAATGTTTTTTTTTTTTTTGATTAGGTTGATTTTTGAAATAATACATTGGATGCGGACATTATATTTTTTTTGGATGATAGGTGGACTGTATCTCTATCCAACATTTTCTCTTTCGTTAAATATTTGTATATGTTATGGTACCTACTGCAAATATATTGCCAGTTTTGAACTTGAGAAACAGCAGTGAAAAGAATTGGGCTGACCATACCTAGACCACCCTCTCTCTTGGACAGATAGGTTGCATTCTTTGTGATAAGGTTCAGTCTGTTCTCCCACAACATCTGGAAGAACACACTATATGCCTTAGCATAGAGGGGCATTGGTAACATGCGTACAAACCTGACGCAAAGACAAGAATCAGGTAAGCCTCAATCAAATCAATCACATGTCTCTATAGTACGCAACATGTCCCACCATCGTGTTCAGTCTGAGTGCTGACACTGTAGAGAGCAGACCTCTGCTGTAGCCTGCTGCAGCGGCTCGTAAGCAGCCCGGCCACCCGGCCATCCCATCCTTGGGTCCTGAGTCATTCCGACCCCCCCTTGCGGTAGCTCACCGCTCCCCCTCTCCATCTGTCTTCTTCCCATCCCTCACCACTTAGCAGCAGGCCGGCCGCTCGGGGCTCTTTGCGGGTCCGAGCGGCTCCCCTTGTAGCTGTATCCGGGACCCCCCCTTCCTGCTCTGTTCGGTCCATCGCCCCCGCCAGGCAGCTCCGTGGCCCGGCTTAACTCCCCCCCCCCGCACTACCATCGGGCCCCCTCTGCTCCTCCCTCCCTGACGCCGCTCTCAGTCAGCCAGCCGGCCGGCCGCACAGTATACTCCGCGGCTCCGGCCCAGCTCGGCTGCTAACAGGCAGCAATCCACTGCCCTTCATCGGCCGGTCTGCCCGCCCGGCGGGCGCTTCCCCACCTCCTGCTTACCTCACCTCCGGATCACGCAAACCTCCGCTGGACGGCCGGGACCACCGCAGGAAAGTCCGCGGCTCGGGCCTGGCCGGCGGCCATTTTGGTACACCCACCGCCGCCCAGCCGCAGCTCAGGCCTACCGGCGGCCATATTGGCACACCCAGGCCGTCAGTGCACCAACTAGACCCCCGTTGCAACATCTGAGGCCCCCAGCAGGGTAACCCCCCCCGTTGGACCCACTATCCTTGATCCCTCCTTCCGGCACCCCCCCTGGGTCACCATCGCAGCCGCAGTCTAATCACCATAGGCTAGCTGCTAGATTCTGTGGGATAGACCACGGCTGCGGCTTAGTTCTTGCAGCCAGCCACTTATCCCCCCCTTCCTTTTTGTCCAACAGAGCCCGCACCCCTCCCGCCTACACTGAACATCATCACAAAGGCTCCGGTATCTCACCAGAGGCTACTCCAACTCAAGCATCCTTGACGCAGCCACTGCACCACCTACCAGTAAGTAGTGTCTGATCCCCCCCCCCGTCGTTCCGCCGGACTACCCTACAGGTAAGCCACCAGGGGTACTGCATCAGTTGATCCAGGGGCCTGTCCGATCGCCCCTCGGGGGGTCAGGAAGGAATTTTTTTCCTCTGCTGCATTATTGGCCCTCGCAGCTAGGGGTTTTTCGCCTTCCTCTGGATCAACGACAAGGGGGTAGGCAGCCGTACCTCCCAAGTACCTCCGCACCCACTCCAGCCCATCGCCACACCACTCCAGAAGCAGCGGGTAGCCATCAGACCCCGCCATCTCCCTGCAAGTGGATCATCACATCAGTACCATCATCAGAACGCCTTTCCTACTAGCAACACCATCCTCCTCATCATGTGCAACTTTAAATACACAGCAGACACCATCCACAGGCTAAGAAACACGGCCGCAACTTTACCGAGCGCCACTCAAAAAAGACTAAAAAAAGAACATTTACTAAGAACCAACCCACAATCAACCAGGAAATGCAAGGAGACACCGATCCAACCGCAACAACTAGCATGCGCCCTGATCAACACCAGATCTGCAGTCAAGCACAGGCTGGAAATCCATGATTTCGTCATCGAAAACAACTTAGATTGCCTCTTCATTACAGAAAGCTGGCTAACACCTGACTGCAACACCATCCTAACTGAACTGGTGCCTGAGAACTACAGTATCCTAACCGAGCATAGAATCGGAAAAAAAGGAGGAGGCCTAGCAGTGATCTTCAAATCTCATCTTGGGTTCACCAAACCAAACGCACAGAACTCAGTGCCTTTCATGGAAACACTCTCACTGCACCTCCGAACAACACCTCAAGACACCGTTCACATACTACTATGCTACAGACCACCAGGACCAAAGACCAATCTGCTCACACCGCTCACTGAATTCTTCTCGATGCACACCTTGAAAACCAAAAACCTGCTGGTACTTGGGGATTTTAACCTGTGGGCAAACTCGGCCCAAGACCCCACCGCAACTGCCTGCGTCAACCAAATGGAAGAACTTGGCCTTCAACAACTGATAAACTCTCCCACGCATGGTTCAGGACACACCCTAGATCTCATCTTCAAACAGAATATGGACATCAACATATTTGAGAACACACCGCTACCATGGACGGACCACCATGCTATCAAATTTAAAATCACCACAAACACCATCCTGCAAAAACAGAAACACGTAACAGCAACACACTGGAATAGATCACAGAAGAAACTTCACTCTGATCTCTTCAAAACTACATTATCGAGCAAAATTCTCTTGCTAAATTCAAACCTCTCAACAGAACAAACGCTCAACTCCCTAAACAATGTATTACTACAAACAGCAGACTTCGTGGCGCCAAAACGTAGAACACTCATCCGCAAAAAAAACTCCAGCTGGTTCAACGGTACTCTCACCCTACTCAAGCAAGAACGTAGAAGAGCTGAAAGAGCATGGAGAAGAAATCCTACCAAGGAAAACCATGCTAACTACAAAGCACTCACGGGGAAATACCACAAGGCAATCTTTAAAGCCAAAAAAGAACATTTCTCAGACACCATCTCTTCCGCCTTAAACCGTCCGCGGGAACTGTTCAAAATAGTGGCTCAGTCTATGAACCCGACCTGCTTAGAGCCCCCAGGAAATGATACTCAAGAATTCTGCAATGAGTTATCAGATTTCTTCATCGACAAAATCGACAACATTCGGAAATCAATCCATCAGAAAACAACGATCACCCTCACTGAACCAAAGCAAAAAGAAGATATCGACACAAACATCACTCAACCACCGAATTTCATTTTGTCCCCAATCACCATAGACACAACCAAAAACATCATCAGAAGCCTTCGAGACAGCACATCACCGAACGACATCATCCCCACTAAACTGCTTAAAGAATGTTCCGACATCTTGGCTCCCATCCTAACACAGCTTATAAATCAATCATTTAAAGAAGGGACTGTGCCAACCTCCCTCAAGCAAGGCATCGTCAAACCTCTGCTAAAGAAAGCCAATCTCGACCCTAAGGACCCTAACTGCCGCAGACCAATAACTAGCCTCAACGCCATCTCCAAGATTATGGAGAAAGCGGTGGTACAACAGCTACAACGCCACCTGGACACACACCAACTCCTGGACCCTCTGCAATCAGGCTTCCGCCCAGGCCATGGCACAGAAACAGCACTTCTCAAAATATGGGATGATGCCCTTGAAGCAGCAGACGACGGAGAACAGAGTTTCCTGGTACTGTTAGACCTCAGCGCAGCATTCGACACAGTAAACCACAACACTTTACTCGTCCGCCTCGCTGAAGTAGCAGGAGCAACAGGTTCTGCTCTAAAATGGTTTACATCCTTCCTAGAGAATCGCTCCCAGACAGTGAAACTAGGTACATTCACCTCGGAAACCCGGGCAGTCTCCTGCGGAGTCCCTCAAGGATCACCCTTGTCACCAGTACTATTCAACATATACATCCGCCCACTTCTCAATATCATCAGGAAAACTGATCTTTGTTTCCATTCATACGCTGACGACACCCAACTCTACCTTCGTATCAACGGACAAAAAGACCTTCATCAGCAATTACAGAAATGCCTCTCCTTAATAGACGACTGGATGACCACTAGCTCCCTCAAACTCAACGGATCAAAAACAGAACTTCTTCTCCTACAAGCTAACAAAAATTCCAAAATAAAGACTACATGGACACCTCCCACCATCCTTGGACAGACCATCTCCCCAAGCACCAAAGCCAAGAGTCTCGGAGTCATTTTTGACTCAGGAATGACAATGGATGCACAAATAGGATCAGTGGTGAGCGGATCCCACCATCTCCTCCGCCAACTACGTAGACTCATCCCCTTCATCCCAGAAGAAGACAAAGCGGCAGTTGTGGGAACAATCATCAATTCCCGACTCGACTACGCAAATTCGCTCTACGTAGGACTACCCCAATATCAGCTTGCGCGCTTACAACTCATCCAAAACACGGCGGCAAGACTGTTAACAGGAAAAAAACCCTGGGAATCCATCTCACCCTCCCTAAAGAGCCTACACTGGCTAACCGTGAAGAAACGGATCGCATTCAAGACCCTCTGCCTCACCCACAAATGCGTACAAGGAAACGCCCCACCATATCTCCGCGAGAAAATAAAACACTATACACCGAATCGCAGTCTTCGATCAGCTAACCAAAACCTTCTTACCATTCCCAAATACCGCTACAAAGCAAAGGGAGAACGAAGATTCGCAGTCCAAGGACCTCGACTATGGAACGCTCTTCCTACCAACATCCGCATGGAAGAAAACCACCAGGCCTTCAGAAAAAAACTAAAGACCTTCCTTTTCTGAGAAGCTAACATCAGAGAATGCATCCAGCGCCTTGAGGCGATTCAGTTCGCATTTGTAGCGCTTTATAAATCATTCATTCATTCATTCAAATCGATCCTTTCCCACTCAGAAAACTCACATCTCTTCCAACTTGCCACATTCTATAACTTTCAGCCTGCCTTCCCGATTTCACTTAATTGGCCATAATTGTCAGGTCCACATTCAATGCCAAAAAACTTAATGTAGAACTATCAGCAAAACTTTTTTTTTTCATTTTGGATAGAGTAAGGGAGGGTTATAACCCCTGCCAGATATTTTTTTTTTTCGCCATCCGTGTCCCATTGTGGATGATTTCCCTTCACTTCCTGTCCCATAGCCAAACAGAGGAAATATCTGCAAATTAAGGGAATTCCCTGGGGACCCCCACATCACCAGAACCAGTGTCCCTGTTGAAAGATTTCCTCTCTTTTACTTTTCAGGGGACAACCCAAAATTTGGGATTTTCTTTTACTTTTACTTTCAATGATAATGGCCAACCAGACATATAGAGTGGGAAAACTCTTTATTTGGGGCACAGACAGCAATAAAAACTGACAGGTGTTCTAATCCTCCTCCACTCTCTCCAAAACTAAATAAAAAGTTTTGCCTTTAGTTATACTTATTTTTTTTTCTGAGGCATAGGGAAAGCTTCTAGGAGACTAATCCTCTTGCCTTTCTTTCCCATTCAGAAAAAAATCACTTTTCCTGGTTGACCTTGGTGGCAGAAGCTTGAAAGTACCATGATACCAGAAAGACCATCTCCTCTGCTTTATCTGTCCCAGTGATTAATATTATTATTGTACATGATGCACATCCTATGCATAGGTCACAACCCTCAAAGGCAACTTATCCAGGAGCCCCAGCGGTACACCACACAATGTGTCACTCCCTAGCTTCCTTATGAACGGATTGACATCAACCACCTCTGTCCTCTGCTGTCACCATTTAGAGGTGGTCACCATTTAGAGTTGGGCAGTGGTTATATCCCTCACGGTATTGTCCTGGGATTTTAACACAATCCTGGCATCCCTTGGATCCAGGATTTGTTCAGAAGCCAAGTGTTGGAGTACTTGTTCTAACACCATGCTCCAGCTCTAATTGGTCTCTGTACCTAGAGTGCTTATCTGTACCAAGAGTCTTTAGAGTCCTGGCAGCAGGAGCAGGAGGGACAGAGCAGCAATGCAAGGTAAATGTTGTACACTGACACCAATGTTTAACCCCATCCCTGCTGGGCATATTGTTTTGCCACCAACTGGGCACTATTTTCTACGCCAACCTCGTGCAGGGTACGTTGTTCTCCTCCAACCCCACTGGGAACCACTTTTCACACTCAATGGGTAATATTATTCTCCCCACCCCCTGCTAGGCACTGGTCTTTCTTCCAACCCCCTGCTGAGCACCGTTGTTCCCCTATTCCTCTCCAGGCACTATTGTTCCCCAATTGGGCACAAATGTTTCTCCCCACTTCTTGCTAAGCACTGCTGTTTTCTCCCACCCCTTTTGGACACTATTGTTCTTCCTAAACCTCCACTGGACCCGAATTTGCACTGTTTTTATTCCATAAGTATAGATTGCATTAGTAAATGTACGTTATACATAGGCAAGTTTTTTTTTTTTTTTAAACCGATGGGGAAACAATTACCTCTTATCTGGACTAAGACATCATCACTCCTCTTAGAAATGTTGGATGTAGATCTCACTTCACAGAAATAATTCCCAGAATCTTCCAGCTGAGCAGAGTGGATACCATAATGATTATATAAACTGAATTCCTGAACATTCCGTCCATCTCTGCAGAAAGCAAACTGCAGTTTTGTCTTCTGTCTGAGCGGACTGAGACTTGTGTTACATGTCAGGGTCATGTTGTCACCTTTTATGACTTCAAAGGTGCTTATATTTATCACTGGGGTGAAAAACAGCTCTAAAAATAGGTAATAAAAAACAACCTGTGAAATTTTGGTGAACTGTATTTGTCTCGGATTAATATCAATGCATTTTTCTAAAATGTCCCAAGAATTTTGACAAAGACGAAATCAGTTTAGAAGTCAATTAGAAATTGGTATTAGTGTGTAGCCAGGAGCCAGCTATCTTACCTGCAGTATCACAAGACACTTTGCAACATTGCTGCAGTGAAACTGTTTCCCTCTAGTGGCAGCAAAGACTGTGTCATCACATCCTGCCAGTAGAATGATCAACACCAGGAAGCAAAGCATACAGGGAATTGTAGCTTCAGGACTCAAGTTTCACATTGAGATTGTGCTGTTTTAGGACTACAACTTCCATACTGCTGAGGAGAGGAGAACAGACTGCTGGGAGAGGATATAAAAAAGCCTATCTAAGCCTAGATTGCTCTCTTGGGACCCCGGCCTGGATCTGCAAGCAGTGACTCTGTGTGTCTGTATGAGTCGTGGCCTGTGCAATAAAAGAGTCACCCCACGTGTATCCTTGGAGCATCTGGGGACAGCACAGCTTTATTGTTCAGCAGCAGCCTGGAGGCCACTCCTGCTCCATCCATACTATCTGCACATCAGATCCAGTTGGGCCGCGGTGCGGTGCGACGGAGGTCGGACGCCACCCCCTGAGCCAGGACCCACAGGCAGATCCTGAAAAGCCATCACCATCTTCATCGTTACTTGCAACCTCAATTACAGTATTGATAAAAGTGGGCACCTGCCCATTTAATCACATGGACACTGTATACAGACACCATTGTCTTTGTTCAGGTCTGTGGTATTTGTAGTACCACCAGATACAAGCTCATTTACTCCCAAAGACAATGTATTCAGGCAACATTGCCTTAACAGTTGTCAGGGCTGGTCTCAGCCCTTCCTTCTCAAAGCTGGCCGCTCAGCTGTGGGCTGATTGCTTTTTTCTATTTGCTTAGAATGGATGAGTGTCAAAAGTCAGAAAATTTGGTGAAATTTGATTCCATTAAATCTGAATTCCAGGTATGGATTTTTTGCATAGTTTCACTGGCACCAATGCAAAAAATCCATATCTGGTATTCAGATTTAACATCAATAAATTTAGTCAAAAAGTCCCAGCATTTTAACCGCTTGCCGACTAGCCTCCGCAGTTGTACTGCGGCAACATGGCTCAGCTTCACGATTTGTCGTTATCTTATGTCGCTTCTAGATAAAGCCACTAGGGGCGCGCACGCGCCCCCTGCTCGCCCATGGAGCCGATGCTAATGCCCGGCGGTCGCGATCACCGCGGGCTCCCGCGATCACTCGGGCCACACTGAGAACCTGGATATGTGTGTGTAAACAGATCCTGGTTCTATGAGGGGAGAACAGACAGATCGTCTGTTCATACAGAGTATAAACAACGATCTGTCATCTCCTCTACACAGTCCCCTTTCCCCTTCAGTTAGAACATGCTGAGGGAACACAATTAACCCCTTGATCGTCCCGTAGTGGTTAACCCCTTCACTGCCAGTGACATTTTTACAGTAATCAATGCATTTTTATAGCACTGATCGCTGTAAAAATGCCAATGGTCCCAAAAATGTGTCAAAATTGACCGACATGTCCGCAATCATGTCGCAGTCCTGATAAAAATCACAGATCGCCGCCATTACTAGTTAAAAAAAAATAATAATAAAAATGCTATAAAACTATCCCCTATTTTGTAGACGCTATAACTTTTGCGCAAACCAATCAATATATGCTTATTGCAATTTTTTTTACCAGAAATATTTAGAAGAATATATATTGGCCTAAACTGAGGTAAAATCTTCCGGGGCTGAAGTGGTTAACAAAGGTATGACCAATTGTGGGGTCAATAAGGGGGTCAAATTTGACATAAATTTTAAAAAATGTGTCTGATCATCCCTATAAATTGCTAGAAACTTGAACAGAATCTGCCAGAAACAATTATAATGGTTGGATGACAGTCTATAATTTTGCACAGATTGCTTTTTACCATAAAGCTGGCGGTATATTTTGTGATCGATTTGGGAATAAATCATATTCACCTTTTATCATAATAAGGATGAAGTGACTACTTTTCCTCACTTTGCCATTTGAAGATCTCACATCACAGGAATAATTCCCAGAATCCCCCAGTTGGATGGACTGGACTCCATATTGATCAGATGAACTGAATTCCTGAACACTCCGTCCATCTCTGTAGAAAGCAAACTGCAGTTCTGTCCTCTGTGTGGGTGAACTGAGACTTGTGTTACACATTAGAGTCATATTGTCTCCTTCTATCTCTGGATATCGGATTAGTTTGATTGTTGGATTTTTGAACAGCTCTGCAGAGAAGGAAATCCAGGAGGAAAAATATAAATGCTTTTTCTGTAAAAAAATACAGGTGATCTACCAGCATGCTATCAGACTAACACAGGGTGAGGAGACCACGCAGAGCAACAAAGGTTCATTAGTGTTCTGGCTTAGGGGCCATACACATTATACAATTCTCTTTAGATTTTATCCTTTTTACCGAAACCATATAATATGAGGTCAAACCTTAACAGTTTCAATTTGTATGCAATCAGGCAGGCCCTTATACTACATAGTTTTTGTAGGTCTAAAGGAAATCAAACAACAAAAGTAGAAAAGCCCGGAGTAAAATAAAATAAAGCAATGAACGTAGGGCGGGCATGACAGGGTTAACAGTGTGGCAACTGCAGTCAGTTTTATTGTAAGGGAAGAAGGCATTGGATAAAGGAAGAGGGGGGTGGAGCTGAGTTTTATATAGGAAAGCGTGGGTTCCTCCCCAGCTCAGTGTAGCAGGAGAAGCGAGCTTCCCACCCTCCCTCCCTGATTACGGTGAGTATAGTGTTGTTGTTAATCCACATGATTTTGCCTTCTACAAAGCAGTGGATGTCGTGGCAGAGGTGGGGTGTTGGTCTTTGCGGGTGAAGGAAGAAACCCCAGCTATGGAAGAGTTCGGGACCCATCGGTGGTATGGGTCCCGTTGGTGGTATTGCAACTAACAGTGGTTTAGCTGGAATTTGGTTAACGGGTGCACTGCGGTCAGTGGTTTGTTGTCTCCAAGCTAGTATGTCAGCTGGAGGCCTAGTTCAGATTAAGGTACCACAATGCCGGAGTGGATCGAGTGGCAAGATTGGGTTTTTTTTCCTGCAAAGACCAACGTGAGTATTTAACTGATGGGGGTGGTTCTAACAGATGTTATACAGTTAATGTTAATTTTATTTGAGTGTTAATAAAGGAAATGGCTGCTACGGCCAATATTTACTCCAGCTTGGTGTGGTCTCAGTTTTTGGGTAAAAGGTATGTGGGAAGTAGCAGCTGGTGGGTTGGTCTGGCAGTAGAGAGTAAGCAGGATACATCTGTTTAGGGATGAGCCGAACACCCCCCGGTTCGGTTCGCACCAGAACCTGCGAACGGACCGAAAATTCGCACGAACGTTAGAACCCCAGTGACGTCTATGGGACTCGAACGTTCGAA
This sequence comes from Lithobates clamitans, assembly GCA_037952925.1. Taxonomy (NCBI): domain Eukaryota; kingdom Metazoa; phylum Chordata; class Amphibia; order Anura; family Ranidae; genus Lithobates; species Lithobates clamitans. Next base: position 1,422,680 of record JBBGZY010000791.1, read on the forward strand.
ATCAAAAGTGCTGATTTTAAGGGCTAATTTGCATGGTATTGTCCTAAAAAGGGTTTGGGGACCCGTGTCCTACCCCAGGGGACTTGTATCGATGCAAAAAATACTTTTAAAAATGGCCGTTTTTTCGAGAGCAGTGATTTTAATGATGCTTAAAGTAAAAAAAAAGTGAAATATTCCTTTAAATATTGTACCTGGGGTGTGTCTATAGTATGCCTGTAAAGTGGAGCGTATTTCCCATGTTTAGAACAGTCCCTGCACAAAATGTCATTTTTAAAGGAAAAAATCTCATTTAAAACTGCTTGCGGGTTTAATGTAATGTTGGGTCCTGGCAATATGGATGAAAATCAGTGAGACAAACAGCATGGGTATCCCCCAGACCATTACCAGGCCCTTTGGGTCTTGCATGGATATTAAGGGGAACCCCGCACCCAAATTAAAATAAGGAAAGGTGTGGGGCCACCAGGCCCAATATAGTCTGAACAGCAGTATACAGGCGGTGCAAACAAGACAGGGACTGTAGGTTTGTTGTTAAGTAGAATCTGTTTGTAATTTTTAACGGGTACATTTTTAACGTGTTTAGCTCCAGCCAAAAAATCTTTTTTTAAGCTTTTTGGAAAACATAGGGAAGGGTTATCACCCCTGTGACATTTGTTTTGCTGTCTTTCCTCCTCTTCAGAAGATTTCACCTCTCTTTTTGTCCCAATGACAAACGTTTTTTGAAAATTTGGGTTTTTTTGTGGAACAAGGATTGGAAAGCATCAGTGGAAAGGAGAAATGTTTTTCCCATATTAACTCTTACAGGAGAGAATTTCCCTTCCTAGGGGTAGATTTCATCTCACTTCCTGTTGTCTCCTTCCGTTTGCAAGTAGGAGTCGTTTGTAAGTTAGATGTTTGAAAGTAGGGGCCTGCCCTATATACTCAGCAGAAATTTGGGCCTTAGATGTTGTTGTGCCGCAAGACTGTAAGCCCTCACAGGGCCCTGCTGTGAAATATTAGATCAAGAATTGTAATTACATGCCCCTGTCGAACAAGGGCAGAAAAATTGTGCCTTTGATGGTGGTGGTGCCACAACACTGTAAGTCCTCACTCGCTCTTGGTGGGTGCAGAAATGGGCCCTGCTTTGAAATATTAGATCAAGAATTGTAATTACATGCCCCTGTTGAACAGGGGCTGAAAAATTAGGCCTTAGGCACTGGTGCTGGTGCCACAACACTGTAACCCCTCACAGATACTCTAGTTGGAATGCAGAAATGAGCCCTGCTGCAAAGTATTGCATCAAAAATTGTAATTACAGGCCCCTGTTAAACAGGGGCTGAAAAATTGGGCCTTAGGCACTGGTGCCACAACACTGCAACCCCTCACAGATACTCTAGTTGGAACGCAGAAATGAGCCCTGCTGCAAAGTATTGCATCAAAATTGTAATTACATGCCCCTGTTAAACAGGGGCTGAAAAATTGGGCCTTAGGCACTGGTGCTGGTGCCACAACACTGCAACCCCTCACAGATACTCTAGTTGTAACGCAGAAACGAGCCCTGCTGCAAAGTATTGCATCAAAAATTGTAATTACACGCCCCTGTAAAACAGGGGCTGAAAAATTGGGCCTTAGGCACTGGTGGTGGCGCCCAGAACCAAAAATGTTCTTACAAGCTATCAGCGTGATGATTGAGGAGGAAGAGGATAATTACTCAGGGATAGTCACTCAGCATCAGCATAGGCAGTCTTTGAAGGGATCTGAGATTTCAAAAAAAATTATTCGGTTACATCAGCATCAGGTGCTTGGTAGCTGGTGATGATCCAAGACTGATTCATTTTTATGAAGGTCAGTCGATCGACCGAGTCGGTGGACAGACGCACTCTGTGATCGGTTACAAAGCCTCCAGCAGCACTGAATGTGCGTTCCGAAAGAATGCTGGATGCAGGACAGGCCAGTAGCTCAATTGCATACTGTGCAAGCTCTGGCCAGTGATCCATCCTCAAGACCCAGTAACCCAGAGGATTTTCGATGGGAAAGGTGTCCAAGTCAGATCTTGCCCCTAGGTATTCCTGCACCATGTAAAACAGACGCTGGCGATGGTTGCTGGAACCGATCATACCTTGGGGCTGCGGACCAAAAAATTGTCTGAACGCATCGGTCAGACGGCCACCTTCTCCACCGTTCCTTCTTTGACTGACCGAAGCCTCAGCAACACGTTGTCCAGAAACAGGAGTTTGTAACCTCCCAGTCTCTGGGAACGCGTTGCACAGACCTTTCTGCAAGGCCTCCCGAAGATGTTTCATCCTCTGCTCCCTCTGCGATGGCAAGATTAGGTCCGCAACCTTACCCTTGTAACGTGGATCAAGGAGGGTTGCCAGCCAGTATTGGTCCTTCTCCTTGATACCACGAATACGAGGATCCTTATGCAGGCTTTGCAGGATCAGGGAGGCCATGCAGCGTAGGTTTGCTGAGGCATTCGGTCCGGAGTCCTCTGGGTCACTAAGGACGACATGGTCCGCAGCCACCTCCTCCCAGTCACGTACAAGTCCATGTGTTTCTTGGGACTGATCCCTTAAAGACTGCTGCTGATGCTGAGTGCCAGGCTCCACCTCCATACTGACACAATCTTCCTCCTCCTCCTCCTCCTCCTCCTCTTCCTGTGTGATCGACGGGCACGCAGGAACACTGTCTGGATAAAGGGGGCCTTGAGAGCTAAGGAGGTCCTCCTCTTCCTGCCTCTGTTCTGCCTCAAGTGCCCTGTCCAATATTCCACGCAGCGTGTGCTCCAACAGGTGGACAAGGGGGACAGTGTCACTGATGCATGCACTGTCACTGCTCACCATCCTCGTGGCCTCCTCAAATGGTGACAGGACAGTGCATGCATCCCTGATCATGGCCCACTGGCGTGGGGAAAAAAACCAAGCTCCCCTGACCCTATCCTGGTGCCATAGTCGCACAGGTACTCATTGATGGCCCTCTGCTGCGTGTGCAGCCGCTGCAGCATGGCCAACGTTGAGTTCCACCTGGTGGGCATGTCACAGATTAGGCGGTTCTTGGGCAGGTTAAACTCCTTTTGGAGGTCCGTCAGCCGAGCACTGGCATTATATGACCGGTGAAAATGCACACAGACTTTCCTGGCCTGCCTCAGGACATCCTGTAAGCCCGGGTACCTGCTCAAGAACCGCTGCACCACCAAGTTAAGGACATGAGCCAAACAGGGCACATGGGTCATTTGTCCCTGTCAGAGGGCAGAGAGGAGGTTGGTGCCATTGTCACAAACCACCATTCCTGCCTTAAGTTGGCCTGGCGTCAACCACCTCTGAACCTGCCCCAAGGAAATCATATAAAATTACCGCGCTTCCCTACACCCCCCAAGCTGCAGTCCTAATCCTCAGGTAAAAAGAATCAAAATAGGTATAGCAATAAAAAGAACTGCGCTATAAAATTATAATAAAAAACTGTGCTAAAAATAAAAAATGAATACATGAAATGACTCAAAAATTGTGTTACATTCACCTCTTAATTACATCTGTGAACCCAAATATCAACACAATAGCAATCAGATGGCTTGATACATCCGAAATTATCGTGAAGCACTTAATACAAATTAGACAAGTGACAGAAACCAAAAAGTCTGTGAAATTAGAAATGGCTCAGGAAATCAACAGTCCTTAGTGTAAAACAAATCCACCGATAGTGATTGAAGACTTGTAGTGAAAAAGTATCTCGTGAACAGAAATCCACCACCTATAACAATATGTGCTTACCAGAGGTAAGCTATATTGAAGCTTATAATCGAAATCCACTCCGTGGGGACACCAACAACGATCTCGGCATGGAGGAGGATCGTCCGGAATCCACCAATAGAAAGGTCGAATATTTACAAATAGCGAGTAACAGCGTATAAAAATCAGCCGGCCGGCCTGCATACACCCGTTCACTGTAGGTGGAAACGATGACGTCAGCGCGTCTGCCTTCCGACGTACGTTTCGTCCTATTGGACGTTGTCATAGGAACGGGCGACGCACTGACTCATCGCTCCTTAAATACATACATAGAACCACCCCTCGTTCTGACGCTCTGGTGGCCACATCCTGGTTCTAAACCAGGAAGTACTTAAGGTGAAACCAAGCCTCACTTTGATGGCAAACGAATAACGTTAGTCAGCCCTATCTTGCAGCGAACAGGGGACTGGTGTACATAAAACAAATAATCACTTCAACATTTAAAAAGTAAGGTTTCCTCATTTCCTCATATGGTTAACGTAATATGGGGGCTTTTTATCTGTAATAGAAATTTAAGAAAACAAGGTTCGTGATGTTCTGTTTTGTCATTTAGATTATTTTTATTATTTGGATGTGAACCTGGTCTGACCCTTTGGTGGCCTTACTGTAACAAGTGACTAGTTAACGTTATATGACCACTATTAGTGTATTTCCTCTCTCAATATACACCTCCAGTGGTTCCGATATTTGGGGCCATTTTTGGTCATTATAGCCTTAGGGGTTGTACATCCTTGTGATGGAGATACATATGTTTCGAGGTTTGGACCATCCTAAGTTTTAGTAATCCTCCAATAATTTATTAGGTACCCTGAAGTTTCTTTTGACCTATCTGTTCACTATTACCTGTTAGGTATATGTGTAAGTTTATTAGTTAGTTGATTTGCTCCATTTCCATTCGGGGCACTTTTTTCCTCCTTATTTAGTATCATAATTTTTTACATGGCTATCAGTCAAGCATGCGGGGGCCTATATGGTTTATATGGCTACTTCCCGGTTTTTATGATTATTATTTTGTATACTCTTCAATATTTTAACAGGGGAATCATATAATTTTGTCTTCACCGCAGAGTGGTATATGGCTCTGGGGATGTCTTAATATTAAGTAAAATTTAATATTTTTTATTAATTTTTTATTAGTTCCCAAGTGAAATATATATGCTATTTATTGGCATGCATAGTTCAACATTCTCCACTAGATGGCGTTTCCTTAAGTAGTTTACAGGCAGAATTTGGAATAGTACCCTGTTAGGTGGTTATAATATTTTTTAATTGTAATTTTTGATGAAGCCAAGGTAGTGCGTTCATGTTGTACATCTTTTAATGAATACTCATATATGCTTTCAGTCCCTCTAGCAATGAGGAAACCTTACTTTTTAAATGTTGAAGTGATTATTTGTTTTATGTACACCAGTCCCCTGTTCGCTGCAAGATAGGGCTGACTAACGTTATTCGTTTGCCATCAAAGTGAGGCTTGGTTTCACCTTAAGTACTTCCTGGTTTAGAACCAGGATGTGGCCACCAGAGCGTCAGAACGAGGGGTGGTTCTATGTATGTATTTAAGGAGCGATGAGTCAGTGCGTCGCCCGTTCCTATGACAACGTCCAATAGGACGAAACGTACGTCGGAAGGCAGACGCGCTGACGTCATCGTTTCCACCTACAGTGAACGGGTGTATGCAGGCCGGCCGGCTGATTTTTATACGCTGTTACTCGCTATTTGTAAATATTCGACCTTTCTATTGGTGGATTCCGGACGATCCTCCTCCATGCCGAGATCGTTGTTGGTGTCCCCACGGAGTGGATTTCGATTATAAGCTTCAATATAGCTTACCTCTGGTAAGCACATATTGTTATAGGTGGTGGATTTCTGTTCACGAGATACTTTTTCACTACAAGTCTTCAATCACTATCGGTGGATTTGTTTTACACTAAGGACTGTTGATTTCCTGAGCCATTTCTAATTTCACAGACTTTTTGGTTTCTGTCACTTGTCTAATTTGTATTAAGTGCTTCACGATAATTTCGGATGTATCAAGCCATCTGATTGCTATTGTGTTGATATTTGGGTTCACAGATGTAATTAAGAGGTGAATGTAACACAATTTTTGAGTCATTTCATGTATTCATTTTTTATTTTTAGCACAGTTTTTTATTATAATTTTATAGCGCAGTTCTGAACCTGCCCCTACAGAGCTGACAGAACCTCTGCCCCAGTGTGGCTCCTGTCCCCCAAGCACACCAGCTCAAGCACCGCATGGCATCTTTTGGCCTGCGTACTTGCGTAGCCCCTTGAACGGCTACGGAGCACTGCTGGTTCCGAGGACAAAGCACAGGAAGAGGCCATGGAGGAAGAAGAAGAGGAGGGGGTGGAGGAGAGAGGTGTGTCACAATCATTAGCATTTTGGAGGTGTGGTGGCGGAACAACCTCCAACACTACTGCACCTTGTCCTGCATCCTTCCCAGCTGCCAGCAGAGTCACCCAATGCGCCGTGAAACTTAGGTAACGTCCCTGTCCATGCCTGCTGGACCATGAGTCAGCGGTAATATGCACCTTACCGCTGACTGCCCTGTCCAGCGAGGCATGGACATTGCCTTCCACATGCCGGTAGAGAGCCGGAATCTCCTTCCGTGAGAAAAAGTGGCGTTTGGGTACCTGCCACTGAGGAACCGCACATTCCACAAACTCACGGAAGGGGGCAGAGTCTACCAACTGAAAAGGCAGCAGTTGAAGTGCTAGCAATTTTGCAGGATGGTTGGGAGCAAACTTCTTTCGGTGGTGCAGCAGCTGGGGCAGGAAAATTTGCCTGGTACAATCTGACGTCGGTGTACCAAAAGCAGATTGCCCACAAGTACTTGGCTGTGACACACCTAATTCTACACCTTCATTCCTCTCAGTGCAGGTCTCAGAGAGGACTGAAGGTATAGTGGGGTTGGAAATCTCAGCTGATGAGGAGCAAGGAGAGGTCCTCTTTGTTCTTTGGTGTGGGTCTTTTAGATACGCTTGCCAACGAACTGCATGGCAGGTCAACATATGTCTGGTCAAGTATGTGGTACCCAAGTGGGAGATGTTTTGGCCACGCGAGATACGCTTGAGACATATGTTGCAAATAGCAGCGGTGCGATCTGATGCACTCGTCTCAAAAAAGGGCCACACCAAAGAACTTTTTGAATAACACGCAGAGACTGCAGCGCCCTGCACATGTGGAGCTTTGGGGTGTGATGCAGTCAATGTGCTGCCCTTAGGCTGGCCCCTGGAGGGCATCCTGCCTCGTTGGTGATGTGCCCCCTCCTCCTCCTCTCTCCTATCAGGCACCCACATTGAGTAAGTGACCTCATCATCCCCTCCCTCCTCATCACTGGAGCAAACTTGGCAGTATGCTGCAGCAGGGGGAGCATGACTGCCAGATTGCTGTCCTTCTTGGGCACCCCCTCTGTCCGTGCTCATGTTACTGCCTTCATCGAGCTCAGTATCATCATCAGAGCCTTCCAAACGCTGGGCATCCTCCTGGAGCATGTACCCAACACTGTGGTCAAACAGTTCGAGGGACTCCTCAGAAGGACATGGTGGGGCTAGGGAAGGAGTCACTAATGACATTGAGCCGAGGGAAGAGGCCGCTGCTTTGCCAGACAAAGTACCCTGGGCATGGGTGAGAGAGGATGAGGAGGATGAGGACGGCTTGGTCATCCACTCGACCAAGTCTTCCGCATGTTGCGGCTCAACACGGCCAGCTGCTGAAAAAAAGGCCAAGCGTGTCCCACGGCCACGTGCTGATGAGGATGCACCGTCTCCACGACCAGCACTAGACACAGAGCCTGCTTGCCCTCTCTTATTGGCCTGTGACTGTCTGCCTTTCCTTCTTGGCCTTCCAGACATACTAATGGCCTGTAGCTGTACTAAGCTGGGATATATATATATATATATATATATATATATATATATATATGTATTGATACTGCACCTAGCAAAATCAACTGCCTGCCTGTAGTATGAGAACACCACCAACCTTCTACAGGTAGCTTTAGCTGAACGCTGTGAGGTGGACGCACCCCACTAACTTGTAGGTTTAGCTGAACACTGTGAACAGGACGCACCCCACTAACTTGTAGGTTTAGCTGAACACTGTGAGCAGGACGCACTGCACTAACTGTAAATAGTCTAGCTGCCTGACTGTGGTACTAATAGGATCAAAAGAACACCAGTAATTTTCTTCAGGTAGCTGTATATACTATAACAAGACAAGCCTGCCTGTCAGTAAGAAGATAACAGGAACGGATCTAGCTGAACACTATGAGCAGGACGCACTGCACTAAACTTGTAGGTTTAGCTGAACACTGTGAGCAGGACGCACCCCACTAACTTGTAGGTTTAGCTGAACACTGTGAGCAGGACGCACCCCACTAACTTGTAGGTTTAGCTGAACACTGTGAGGTGGACACACCACACTAACTTGTAGGTATAGCTGAACACTGTGAGCAGGTTGCACCCCACTAACTTGTAGGTTTAGCTGAACACTGTGAGCAGGACGCACTGCACTAACTGTAAATAGTCTAGCTGCCTGACTGTGGTACTAATAGGATCAAAAGAAAACCAGTAATTTTCTTCAGGTAGCTGTATATACAGTAACAAGACAAGCCTGCCTGTCAGTAAGAAGATAACAGGAATGGATCTAGCTGAACACTGTGAGCAGGACGCACTGCACTAACTTGTAGGTTTAGCTGAACACTGTGAGGTGGATGCACCCCACTAACTTGTAGGTTTAGCTGAACACTGTGAACAGGACGCACCCCACTAACTTGTAGGTTTAGCTGAACACTGTGAGCAGGACGCACCCCACTAACTTGTAGGTTTAGCTGAACACTGTGAGCAGGACGCACCCCACTAACTTGTAGGTTTAGCTGAACACTGTGAGCAGGACGCACTGCACTAACTGTAAATAGTCTAGCTGCCTGACTGTGGTACTAATAGGATCAAAAGAACACCAGTAATTTTCTTCAGGTAGCTGTACATACTATAACAAGACAAGCCTGCCTATCAGTAAGAAGATAACGGGAACGGATCTAGCTGAACACTGTGAGCAGGACGCACTGCACTAAACTTGCAGGTTTAGCTGAACACTGTGAGCAGGACGCACCCCACTAACTTGTAGGTTTAGCTGAACACTGTGAGCAGGACGCACCCCACTAACTTGTAGGTTTAGCTGAACACTGTGAGGTGGACGCACCACACTAACTTGTAGGTTTAGCTGAACACTGTGAGCAGGATGCACCCCACTAACTTGTAGGTTTAGCTGAACACTGTGAGCAGGACGCACCCCACTAACTTGTAGGTTTAGCTGAACACTGTGAGGTGGACGCACCACACTAACTTGTAGGTTTAGCTGACCACTGTGAGCAGGACGCACCCCACTAACTTGTAGGTTTAGCTGAACACTGTGAGCAGGACGCACTGCACTAACTGTAAATAGTCTAGCTGCCTGACTGTGGTACTAATAGGATCAAAAAAACACCAGTAATTTTCTTCAGGTAGCTGTTCATACTGTAACAAGACAAGCCTGCCTGTCAGTAAGAAGATAACAGGAACGGATCTAGCTGAACACTGTGAGCAGGACGCACCCCACTAACTTTTAGGTTTAGCTGAACACTGTGAGCAGGACGCACCCCACTAACTTGTAGGTTTAGCTGAACACTGTGAGGTGGACGCACCACACTAACTTGTAGGTTTAGCTGAACACTGTGAGCAGGACGCACCCCACTAACTTGTAGGTTTAGCTGAACACTGTGATCAGAACGCACCCCACTAACTTGTAGGTTTAGCTGAACACTGTGAGCAGGACGCACCCCACTAACTTGTAGGTTTAGCTGAACACTGTGAGCAGGATGCACCGCACTAACTTGTAGGTTTAGCTGAACACTGTGAGCAGGACGCACCCCACTAACTTGTAGGTTTAGCTGAACACTGTGAGCAGGACGCACCCCACTAACTTGTAGTTTTAGCTGAACACTGTGAGCAGGACGCACTGCACTAACTGTAAATAGTCTAGCTGCCTGACTGTGGTACTAATAGGATCAAAAGAACACCAGCAATTTTCTTCAGGTAGCTGTATATACTGTAACAAGACAAGCCTGCCTGTCAGTAAGAAGATAACAGGAATGGATCTAGCTGAACACTGTGAGCAGGACGCACTGCACTAACTGTAAATAGTCTAGCTGCCTGACTGTGGTACTAATAGGATCAAAAGAACACCAGTAATTTTCTTCAGGTAGCTGTAAATACTGTAACAAGACAAGCCTGCCTGTCAGTAGGAAGATAACAAGAACGGATCTAGCTAAACTGAATACAGTGTATATATATATATATATATATATATATATGCAACACCTGGGATGCATATATATACACAATACACTGTAATTGCAGCTAACTGACTGACTGTTCTGCCTAATCTATCTAACTCAAATCAAATGTCACTGTCTGTCTCTCTCTCTCTCTCTCTCAATGAACGCCGAAACACACACTACACAGGGCCGCTGTGCAGGCGGCCTTATATAGTGTGGGGCGTGTACTAAATCCCCTGAGCCATAAATGGCCAAAGCCTCCTTGGCTTTGGCCAATTACGGCTCTCTGTTCAGGCGGCGCTGTGATTGGCCAAGCATGCGGGTCATAGTGCATGCTTGGCCAATCATCAGCCAGCAATGCACTGCGATGCCGCAGTGAATTATGGGCCGTGACGCGCCACACGAATTTGGCGCGAACGGCCCATATCGTTCGCAATTCGGCGATATGACCGAACAACCGATGTTTGAGACGAACATGGGTTCGACTCGAACACGAAGCTCATCCCTAATGACAGATTGCATTTTCTGGCAGACCAGAGGGAACCCAGGTCAGCACTCTCCAGTCTTCCTTCAACGCTTCCTTCCACCCCAGCTGAGGCTTTCCGACATCAAACCTGGGCCTTCCAGCCAGGAAGATGTGCAGGAGCCCAGCTTGAGCCAGGTAGAGCATTGTTCAACATATTTGGCAAAAAAATAATGATGTTAATTAGATGTTATTATTGATCACTTATTTCTGATTTAACAAAGTGTTTTACATAACAATAGACAGTAGTGACCACAAATGATTGGGACAAGAATGAAAAATGCTGGTGTCAGAATGATAGTCTTTTCTATTTGTTAACATTCAATATGCAACAGTCATGAACTGAAAATTGTGTGTGATTGATGAACCTAAAACTGTGTCCCTTTTTTTTGTCCCATACACAGGAAAGCCTCAGCCAGGAGGAGGCTGTGGTAAGTGGCAGCCAGGAGGTGGCCAGGCCCAGTAGCCTGTCCGAATCCCAGCTCCCTCCCCTGAACCTTCCAAAAAAAAGGCTCAGGAAGAGGAGTAACCTGGAGGAGGCAGCACTTGGCCTATTTTGGAAGGCTACTGCGGCCCTCAGAACCCCCCCCAATATTCAAGAGGACTATGCCTGCATGACAGCCTGCAAAATGCAGGAAATGGAAGACAGCCAACGCCTCTTCTGTGAGGAAGTTATCATACAATCCCTAAATAAGGGGTTGAGGGGCAAACTCACAAGCCAAAGCCAGGTTTGTGAGTTCGACCATCGTCCTCCTCCTCCACCTCCTGCCACAACTCCAACACCAGAGCCACAGCCTGGATGAAAGCGTGTAAGGAAGACAAGAGAGTGATGGCCTGGGTTCAGTCTGGTCTGACAAAAGACGCAGGCTGTTGAAAGACCACAGCCTGGGGACATATATGTCATCTGCTGCTGTTCCTGATCTCTTGGAGTCCTGGACTGGATTGTGCTCACTATTATATGGACTCCTCATGCTACCAATTTTGTCTGTAAAATAGTTGATGTGTGCCCTGTGGTACAAAGGCTTCACCAATTTCAACTGTTTATCCAGCGTTGCCTTTCTCTTTATTTGGTTATGACCCATAATAAATGGCTATTTTTTGTTCACAAATACTTGCCTATGTGTTTTACTTCAAAAAGGACAGTTTGTTTGTGAGTAGGCAGGTACATTTCAAACAATGTCAAATTAACAAGGGACACCAACACCAAACAACCTCCTTGAGGTTAAAAAATTCAAGTTAATAATGGTGTTGTGGTAACTTGACACACAAAACAACAAATAATATTATGAAGATCAGTAGAAAAAAAGATATCTTAAAAAAAACAGGAGATCTTAAAAGAAAAAAAAATGGAGATCTTCATAAAAAAAAATTTAAAAAAAAGATCACTATAAAAAAAAATTCAAAACATTATTATGGAGATCTGACAAAAAAAATAAAAAGTATTGTTCATGAGATCACAAGAAATAATAAAGAAATCAGTTTGTCAGAACTCTGTGCAAATATCAGCAGCAAAACAACTTCATAATTCTAGCATTCTAAAGAAGAAGAGAATGCTCTGCATTAAAAGATTAAAAAATGTGCAGCGTGACGAATGTGCTATCTCCATTACGAACGCTAGTTTTTCCAGACCGAGCGCTTCCATCTCGTACTTGATTCAGAGCATGCGTGGAATTTTGTGCATCGGAATTTTGTACACACGCTCGGAATTTACGACAACAGATTTTGTTGTCAGAAAATTTGAAAACCAGCTCTCAAATTTTTGTTGTCGGAAATTCAAAAAAAAAAAGTGTCCGATGGAGCCTACACACGGTCGGAATTTCCGACAACAAGCTCCCGTCGAACATTTGTCGTCGGAATGTCTGATCGTTTGTACGTGGCATAAGAGTTTATTTGGTCAAATAATCAACACTGTTGATCTCTATTAAAGTGACTGGCGCCCAATTTCTTCCACCCCACAAATCAACGATCCAACCCTAAGGTTAAATGTCAGCCTACCAAGCCACTTTGGGTTCCCCAACTATTTCCAGGAGGCAAGGGGATACTACAAACCCAAAGAGGTTTGTCTACTTGTTGGTTTTTAGGGATTATTTCAGTTCAGACTGGGCATTATTACTAATAAAATTTGGAGTGAGATGATAACTTATCTTCACAGAGTCTTCTGATTTGGGGTTATGAAATGTTACTAAATTCTTGTGTTGGTCCTGTAATTGACTCACCGATTATCTTGACCAATATCTTCTGACTCCTCTTCCTTACACTGTTGGTTGAGGTTGTCACTTCACAGGAATATTTTCCAGAGTCCTTCACCTGGGCGGACTGAATTCCATATTGATTATTTGAAAATGATCCTCGGACATTCTGCCCTTCTTTGTAAAAATCAAATTTCAGTTGTGTCCTCGGTCTGAGCGGGCTGAGACTAGTGTCACATGTCAGGGTCATCTCATCACCTTCTACCACTGGATACGGGGTCACTTTTATCTCTGGAATTTCAAATAGCTCTAAAAAATAATCACATAGACAAACAGTAATAGTAACGTATCTTCTGTATTGATCATTACTGAGTGCAGAATTTGCATCACACCTGTACAAAATTCTGCAGGTTTATTATTCTGTAATTGGTGCTTTCCTTTTTTTTTAACCCTTTTGCTGCCACTGGCTTAAGTACTACATCCAGGGCAGCAAAGACTTGTAAACTCACTATTGCAGCTTGGAGTCTCTTTACATCTCTTCAGCCAACTGTTGGCTTTTTAGTGGAAATAATTCTGTAAAGCTGCTTGACCACTTCCACACATGCTGCAAGATGCCACTACCCCCTGCATGCATTCCGGGGTCATTATGGACAGGCAAGGTGAGTGTCAGTGGGGAGAGCAGATGACTATCAACAAATGTCTGTCCACTGATCATATCTGCACTGAATGAAAGCCAGAAACATCAAGCTGTTCATCACTTCCGGCTTCAAAGCTGTCATTCGCTGGCTGCTGTGGCTGGGGAAGAAGCTATTCAGGCACAAACTGTGCTTAATAAGCTTTAATGGGGTCCATAGGTGACAGTAGAGATTTAATAGACACTACTGTCATGTCCACTATGTCCATTGTCAGTCCCCTAAGTGACAGCAATAACGTTAAAGCCTAACTCCATGTTTATTGTCTCTTTATATAGTTTGTTTGGGCCAAGCTGGTGGACTTGCTGGGTGAGCTGTATGAATTGTATGTAGCCTCGTTGCCCACTCGATTCCACTCCATTCAATCATTCACAGAAAACGTTGTATACTATGAATGAACAGAAAGCTTCCTATGATTGGCTGAGGTAGAGATGGTGCCATCAGTCCCCTGCTTTTCCATCTTAGCCAATCAAAGGAAGATTTGTAATCATTCATAGAATACAAAGCTTTCTATGAATGTTAGAACAGCACTCAGCCTGACTCGATTTTTTTCTGGGAGTGGGACGGGAAGTTCTCATCCCACTGCCAAAACACAGCACTGTGTACTGTATGAAAGCATCGCCAATGGATGCCTATTTTGGGCACCAACATTTTTCGCCATTTCACGAGTGTTTCATATGTTTGGTATTTATTTACTCTGCGCAACCCCATCTTTTATACTCTTCCAAAAACAGGATAATGTATTGTGTTTGCGTGCACTAAAATTAACTTATCTTCACTGTGAAATAGTGAAATTGCACTACCGTCATTTTATTCTCCAGGGTCTCTGCTTTCAGAAAATACATAATGTTTGGGAGTGTAACTAATTTTCAGGCTTAAAATGTGCATTTGAAAAGGATTTAATAAACCCGTTTGTTTATGTTTAAGGGTAGCAATGTACACATCCTAATGACTTACTGTGTATGTGGATAAAAGCTTCATCTTTGTAAGTAATATAAGTATTCAAAGCTTCTTCCTTTGCACATTTGTATTTCCCGATGTTCGTCATGTTTACAATTCCTACATGAAATTCAGATGTTTTGCTCCAGTTTTGAATGACACCTTCATCCTTGTAGAATATTGTAGATTTTGCTGTGTAGTCAGAACGATGGTGACATCTCAGAGTCAGATCATCTCCTTCATGAACATCGAGAGGAACCTGCAGGATCACCCGGCCTGGAACACAGAGAAGATCACATGAGAAGATGGAGGACAGACACAGTATCAACCATTTGTAGTATAGATGTATAGTAGATGCATATTATGTGTAACCTCCATGACTTATCATATATGATTAATGTATCAATTAATCTGAATTAAAGTGATCCAGTCGCTAGGATTACAATTTAAAAGAGAAGAACGCTGTAAAAGAAGATGTCCATTACTTATACATCTGTCTAGTCTTCTGTCCCGGGTGATTTTTATAGTTTGTTCCCACTGAGTACTGTGGTTTCACCCGTCAGCTACTATGTTTTGTATTGGCCAGCAGGGGGAACCCTAGAGTGCAGAACTTGGTGCTATTTGACATATCTGGAAGTGTCGAATAGCAGCAGTACCCTTAGCTCTGCAATAGCTAAGTACTGATGAACCGAACTGCTCTGGTTTTCGGTTCAAGCAGGGTTTGGCAAACTACAACGAGGTTCATATGCCCAACCGAAGCCCTTTTGAAATCAACGGGAGCAGAATCTATCAAATTAAAAAATGCTCATTTTCTAGGTTAATAGGCAAGAGGGTGTCAAAAAATAGCACTGGAGGTAAGAACTGTCCTGAGGAATGTATATCAATGCATTGAGAAAAGGCTTGAAAATTCAATTTGGCCGGGAGCACTGACATTTACAAAGGAAAAAATTGCCAACAAATGACATTTCCCTCTTGTATTTTTTTTAACCTTCCCACCTACCTATAGCAGATTGATGGCCAGGCAGAGGCTCTACTGTTCATATGCTAAACATCCTTCAGCCCTTCAGAATGGGATGCTCTTGCCTCGGACACAGCGCATCACCGACCATGGTAAAGAGCCTGTGACGTAGGCTCTTTACCATCTGTCCAGTCACAGCTGATCATAGTGTAAATAGGAAATGCCGGTTAGGCTGACAGCTCGTGAGGAGAGGAGAGCCGATAAACGTCATTCCTCAGTGGGGACGTCTGCACTGATAATCAGTGCCCTGTTTGAAATTGTCAGTGAAGCCCCTTCAGTGCCCATCAGTAGGGATGGGCCAAACACACCTCGGTTAGGTTCGCATTCAGAACATGCGAACAGGCAAAAAACTCTTTCAAACACGCAAACACTGTTAAAGTCTACGGGACTCGAATGTGAAAAATCAAAAGTGCTAATTTTAAAGGCTAATATGCAAATTATTGTCATAAAAAGTGTTTGGGGACCTGGGTCGTGCCCCAGGGGACATGTATCAATGCAAAAAAAGTTTTAAAAACAGCTGTTTTTTCGGAAGCAGTGATTTTAATAATGCTTAAAGTTAAACAATAAAACTGAAATATTCCTTTAAATGTCGTACCTGGGGGGTGTCTATAGTATGCCTGTAAAGTAGCGCATGTTTCCCGTGTTTATGACAGTCCAAGGACAAAATTACATTTCTAAAGGAAAAAAAGTCATTTAAAACTGCTAGCGCTAGTGACGGCTATTAATGAATTGTAGGTCCCGACAATACACATAAAAGTCATTGAAAAAAAAAAAAAAAATGTGTGGGGGGTCCCCCAAAATTCCATTACCAGGTTACCCAGGGAAATGTAGGGCAACCCCCCCGAGGCAAGGGGAAATGCTGGGGTTTCCCAGTGACATGTACGGGTGACCCCGCCCCCTCTGACGCAATGGGGTTTCTCGTGATGCATCAGAGGGGGCGGGGTCACCCATACATGTCCCTGGTTAACCCCGGCATTTCCCCTTGCATCAGAGGGGGTGGGGTCACCCGTCCACGTCACGGTTGGCCCCGCCCTGGGTTATTTAAGAACTGTCATCCGAGTCGCGCGTCATTCTGCCGGGCACCTCCTATGGAGGAGGCTGTATCATTCGTGAATTGTAGAAGGATTACATCACTGGAATTTCTTTTTTTTTAAATTAAAGGACTTGTGCCAAGCTGTGTATGTGTGTTTTTTTTTACCTATTTTGTCACTTTTTGGGGTGAAATGGTAAGAGTACAATGTACCCCATTACCATTTCACATGGGGGGGAAAAAAGTGTCAAAAAAGTAAAAATGACAGGAGACAGTTTTTGACAATTCTTTTATTAAAAAAATTTAAAAATTGTCCCGCGATGTCCATCCATCTTTAATCACAGCACAGATTGACCGACAAAAAAAAGAGAAAACCAAAAAACCTCCGCCTCGCCTCCCACCCGCAGACCCCCACAACCACCGGGCAAGGGTTGTGGGGATGAGCCCTTGTCCCATCAATGTCCCCATTCAATGATTTTTATGTATATTGCCAGGATCCGACAATACATTACAGCCGCGAGCAGTTTTAAATTATATTTTTTCCTTTAGAAATGTAATTTTGCTGCTCTCATTCATTACACTATGTACGGCTGCTATGTAAGCAGCCTTACATAGCCTTACATAGTGTTGGGCGTGGACTTAGCCCCCTGAGCCATGATTGGCCAAAGGCACACTGCCTTTGGCCAATCATTTCTCTCACAGCAGAGCATGCTGTGATCGGCCAAAGCATTCAGGTCAGGTGCACGCTTTGGCCAATCAGCAGCTGTCAATGCACTGCGATCTCGCAGTGCATTATGGGGCATTCCGCGGGCGCTCGGATTTCCCGCAAACGCCCCATAATGTTGGGAGTGCGACTCGAACCGCTGACTCATCCCTAGTGCCCATAAGTGTCAGTGCAACCTCCTCAGCACACATCAGTGAAGGAGAAAAATGACTTATTTACAAAGTTTTATAACAGAAACATTTTTTTTTCACAATTTGAGTTAGTTTAGCAAAAAATTAAAAAAAACTGTGGTGATCAAATACCACGAAAAGAAAGCTTTATGTGTCTCAAACAAATAAAAATTTTGTTTGGGTACAGCGTTGCATAACCGTGCAATTCATTCAAACTGCAACAGCTGAAAATTGGCCTGAGCAGGAAGGGGGTGAAAGTGCCAGTGGTGTATTTAGATTTTGTGCTGCCCTAGGCCTGACTAAACTTTTGCACTCCCCAATTTAAATATGACCCACCCCTTCCTGTCAAGGCCCCACCCCTTGCTGTTTAAGACCCTCCCTGAAATTTTCAAGTGGGGAAGGCCTGGGGAAGCAATGGATTCCCTTAATTTGCATAAAATTATTCTCACTTCCTGTATGGCTTCCTGTATGGCTATGGGGCAGGAAGTGAAGGGAAATCTCTGCAATGGGACAGGGATGGTAAAAAATAAACCAGCTGAACCTATAACCCTCCCTTACCCTTTCCAAAATGAAAGGACTAAGAAGATATAACCATGCCAATGGTGCAGTAGAAAACATATAGCACAGTGAGGAAGGTTTGTGGTCCAGGAAGAAAGGACAGTCAAAATTAGCAGTGGCGTCTCCCCCACAGTTGCGGAATGCCTGCCGCTCGCATACAGGAAGCAGTGCGGCCGCTTTATGGGGGGGCTAGACTTATTTGCCTTTCAGCCCAGTCCACCCCATAAGACTGGTGCTACACTATCAGTGCAAGCCGGCTGGGACTCTTTCTGTGCTGCCCCCCTGCAAAGTGCTGCCCTAGGCCTGGGCCTTGTCGGCCTAGGCCAGGATACAGCGTTGGAAAGTGCCCACTATTGAAGTGGTTAAAAAAATGAGTATACCAGGCCACCAAACCTGGTGGCCTGGCTGGTGGTTGTAGGGATCTGTGGGTGATGGGCTTATCAGAATCTGAAAGCCCCCTTTAACATTAAAGGGGCCCCCAGATACTGCCACCCCCCAGATGAATGTATGGGGGTCCTGCCCCCTGCTGTCTGCTGAAAAAGAATCCTGACACCACAGAGCACACAACCAATCCTGATGGTACTCACAGGCAAATGACAGCTCCCTGAGCTATCATCAGCACTTTAAGGGAAGGGGTGGGGACAGTGGTGACATAATTGACCAAATATGGCCATTTGTTCAGTGGCCATATTTGTGCAATGATATCACCACTGTCCCTGCCCCTTTAGTTGGTGGGGTTTTCCTGTGATATCAGCAGTTACTAGGGACACAGTGGGTGCTTCCTTATCAACTGCTGACCGTGGGAAGCTGTCATATATAGAAGCACAATACCACTATTATATATGATGCTCACTTGCCTCCAACAGAGATCTGAACAGGCAAACGTTTTGGCATTCTTCTAAATGGAGCAAACCATCAGCTTTTAATGTTGTATTCAGCAACTTCTTTAACAGGGTTCTTCTATCTCAAATGTTTTGTTCCTAGTTACAGGATCATTGTAAGGGCTGTATCCATTGTGATGCAGAACAATAAATGCTAGTTCTGATGGTGTCACGATCTTTAAAGCCTGAACTTCAGTCAAATATAAAAGGCATATATTAATGGTGCTTTCCTCTCATACATATATCACAGTGCTCACAATTTCAAGTCTTGAGCTACTAGCTAGGCCTTAAGAGTTAGTCACCGCCAGTTGCCCCACACAACCCCTACCCTTCCCTGCCCCTAATTCTGCCCCTAAACACGCCCTCATAAATTATCTCATGAAATTACACTGTTATGCCCTGTACACATGATAGGATTTTCCGACAACAAATGTTGGAAGTGAGCTTGTTGTCGGAGAGCCCGACCGTGTGTATGCTCCATAGAACATTTGTTGTCGGAATTTCCGCCAACAAATGTTTGACAGCAAGTTATCAAATTTTCCGACAACAAAACTTGTCGGAAATTACGATCATGTGTATATAAGTCCGACGCACATGCTCGGAAACAAGCAAAAGAGCCGCACTGGCTATTGAACTTCTTCTCTTCTTTCTCGGCTCGCCGTACATGTTGTACGTCACCGCGTTCTTGACGTTCAGAATTTCCGACAACATTTGTGTGACCGTGTGTATGCAAGACAAGTTTGAGCCAACATCCTTTGGAAAAAAATCCACGGTTTTGTTGTCAGAAAATCCTATCGTGTGTACAGGGCATTAGTCTTACATACATAGTGGTCATGCCCACTAGGGATGAGCCGAAGACCCCCCGGTTCGGTTTGCAGCAGAACATGCGAACGGGCGAACACCGTTAAAGTCTATGGGACACAATAGTGAAAAATCAAAAGTGCTAATTTTAAGGGTTAATATGCAAGATATTGTCATAAAAAGTGTTTGGGGACCTGGGTCCTGCCCCAGGGGACATGTATCAATGCAAAAAAACTTTTAAAAATTAATGTTTTTTCGGGAGCAGTGATTTTAATAATGTTTAAAGTGAAACAATAAAAGTGAAATATTCCTTTAAATTTCGTACCGGGGGGTGTCTATAGTATGCCTGTAAAGTGGCACATTTTTCCCGTGTTTAGAATTGTCCCTGCACAAAATGACATTTCTAAAGGAAAAAAAGTCATTTAAAACTACTAGCGGCTATAATAAATTGTCAGGTCCCGGCAATACAAATAAAAGTCATTGAAAAAAACGGCATGGGATCCCCCCAGTCTATTACCAGGCCATTCAGGTCTGGTATGGATATTAAGGGGAACCCTGGGCCAATTTTTTTTTTTTAAATGGCGTAGGGGACGCCCTCAAAATCGAAACCAGACCTGAAACTGGTATGGACTTTAAGGGGAACCCCGCACCCAAATTAAAAAAGGAAACAGCAGTATACAGGCTCTGTACTCTGAACAGCAGTATACAGGCGGTGCAAACAAGACAGGGACTGTAGGTTTGTTGTTAAGTAGAATCTGTTTGTAATTTTGAACTGGTACATTTTTAACGTGTTTAGCTTCAGCCAAAAAATCTATTTTAAGCTTTTTGGAAAACATAGGGAAGGGTTATCACCCCTGTGACATTTGTTTTGCTGTCTGTGCTCCTCTTCAGAAGATTTCACCTCACTTTTTGTCCCAATGACAAATGTTTTTTGAAAATTTGGGTTTGTTTGTGAAACAAGGATTGGTGATAAAGCATCAGTGGAAAGGAGAAATGTTTTTCCCATATTAACTCTTACAGGAGAGAATTTCCCTTCCTAGTGGTAGATTTCATCTCACTTCCTGTTGTCTCCTTCCGTTTGCAAGTAGGAGTCGTTTGTAAGTTGGATGTTTGAAAGTAGGGGCCTGCCCTATATACTCAGCAGAAATTTGGGCCTTAGGTGTTGTTGTGGCCACAACACTGTAAGCCCTCACAGGGCCCTGTAGTGAAATATTAGATCAAGAATTGTAATTACATGCCACTGTTGAACAGGGGCAGTAAAATTGGGCCTTTGGTGGTGGTGGTGCTGGTGCCACAACACTGTGAGTCCTCACTCGCTCCTGGTGAAGGCAGAAATGGGCCCTGTTGTGAAATATTAGATCAAGAATTGTAATTACAAGCCCCTGTTGAACAGGGGCTGAAAAATTGGGCCTTAGGCACTGGTGCTGGTGCCACAACACTGCAACCCCTCACAGATACTCCAGTTGGAACGAAGGAACGAGCCCTGCTGCAAAGTATTGCATCAAAAATTGTAATTACACGCCCCTGTTAAACAGGGGCTGAAAAATTAGGCCTTAGACACTGGTGCTGGTGCCACAACACTGCAACCCCTCACAGATACTCTAGTTGGAACACAGGAACGAGCCCTGCTGCAAAGTATTGTATCAAAAATTGTAAATTCACGTCCCTGTTAAACAGGGGCTGAAAAATTGGGCCTTAGGCACTGGTGGCGGCGCCCAGAACCAAAAATGTTCTTACAAGCTATCAGCATGATCATTGAGGAGGAAGAGGATAATTACTCAGGATAGTCACTCAGCATCAGCATAGGCAGTCTTTGAAGGGATCTGAGATTTCAAAAAAAATTATTCGGTTACATCAGCATCAGGTGCTTGGTAGCTGGTGGTGATCCAAGACTGATTCATTCATTTCATTCACCGAGTCGGTGGACAGACGCACCCTGTGATCAGTTACAAAGCCTCCAGCCGCACTGAATGTGCGTTCCGAAAGAATGCTGGATGCAGGACAGGCCAGTAGCTCAATTGCATACTGTGCAAGCTCTGGCCAGTGATCCATCCTCAAGACCCAGTAACCCAGAGGATGTTTGGTGGGAAAGGTGTCCAAGTCAGATCTTGCCCCTAGGTATTCCTGCACCATGTAAAACAGACGCTGGCGATGGTTGCTGGAACCGATCATACCTTGGGGCTGCGGACCAAAAAATTGTCTGAACGCATCGGTCAGACGGCCACCTTCTCCACCGCTCCTTCTTTGACTGAACGAAGCCTCAGCAACAAGTTGTCCAGAAACAGGAGTTTGTAACCTCCCAGTCTCTGGGAATGCGTTGCACAGACCATTCTGCAAGGCCTCCCGAAGATGTTTCATCCTCTGCTCCTTCTGAGATGGCAAGATAAGGTCCGCAACCTTACCCTTGTAACGTGGATCAAGGAGGATTGCCAGCCAGTATTGGTCCTTCTCCTTGATACCACGAATACGAGGATCCTTACGCAGGCTTTGCAGGATCAGGGAGGCCATGCAGCGTAGGTTTGCTGAGACATTCGGTCCGGAGTCCTCTGGGTCACTAAGGATGACATGGTCTGTAGCCACCTCCTCCCAGCCACGTACAAGTCCATGTGTTTCTTGGGACTGATCCCTTAAAGACTGCTGCTGATGCTGAGTGCCAGGCTCCACCTCCATACTGACACAATCCTCCTCCTCCTCGTCCTCGTCCCAGCTATATACGAATGTGAGAAAAATTCATAAACAGGAGGTGAGTAGAAATGTAGCACTAGTGAAAACTGTGAAAAAAAGCTGTGTAAACAAATATGTTAGAATGTGAAAAACATATGAAAAAAAATGCAGTCAATGCAGTGTAAATGTGACTGTCAGGGAAGGGGTTAACACTAGGGGGTGAATGAGGGGTTAATTATGTTTCCTAGGGAGTGATTCTAACTGTTGGGGGCGGGAGACAGATCGGTGTTTCTATGTACTGGGAACACACCAACAGTCTCCTCTCACCAGACAGGATGTTGATCTGTGTGTTTACCCCCACAGATCCACGGTCTTGCTGTGTTCACGGACAATCGCGGGTGCCTGGCGGACATTGCGGCCGACTGGCACGTGCACCGGGTCCCGAGCAACACGGCGGGCACACACGCACGCTCCCTAGACAGCCAGGAAGCCAAGGACGTCATGTGATGCCTGCCCAGGATGGGACATCCCTCCTGGGGACATCATATTGCTATAGCCGGGTAATGAAGTGGTTAACAAGAACTGGGGGAGCGGAGGTTAGGGCCAGGACACCCTTAGGCAGATGCAATGATATTTGGCAGACTCCAAGACAAATGAATAGGCAGACAGCTATACAGGTTGAGGGCCTTCCAGCCGGATACGACCCCTATATTTATAGAACTGCTGTCTCCTATTGCAACTGAACTTGCAACAGTCAATAGAGATCCTCATGCCGCGTACACACGAGTGGACTTTCTGGCAGACTTGGTCCGGCGGACCGGACTCCGTCAGACAATTCGATCATGTGTGGGCTCCAGCGGACTTTTTTTCCCCAAAAGTCCGATGGACCTAGAAAAAAACATGTTTCAAATCTTTCCGACAGACTTGAGTCCGGTCAAAAAATCCGCTCGTCTGTATGCTAGTCCGACAGACTAAAACCGACGCTAGGGCAGCTATTGGCTACTGGTTATCAACTTCCTTATTTTAGTCCAGTCGTACATCATTACGTACGAATCCATCAGACTTTGGTGTGATCGTGTGTAGGCAAGTCCGTTCGTTAGGAAAGTCCGTCAGAAGTCCGCCGAAAGTCCGTCGGATAGACCATCGGACCAGTCTGGTCGAAAAGTCCGCTCGTGTGTACGCGGCATTACACGTAACTCACAGTAACTTGGTATAAATCTTCTCTTACTTCTCACAGTGTCCCACTGTAGATCTGCCAGTCCCTCACTAGACTTCCAGATCCCAGTTGTCACTGGATCCTCTGAGCTCTTCCACAGCTAACCCGCTGTATTCTCCTCAAGCACCCCCACTAACCTGCTGGATCCCTGGCTTGGCACTTGCTGAAGCTTTTCCACTTCTTCACTGTCCCCGGCTAGTGAAAAAGGCTGCTCTTGTACTTCTTTCAGGCTTACATAAACTGGCCTCTGATAACAGGAGGGATGGTCCCTTAGTGGTGACTGCTTCCCTTTTACCTCTGGGCTTGACGTGTGATTACCACTGGCAACCAGAATGATCGTTCCCGATAGCAAAAACTTGGTTCCCCTCCCGGCTGAACCTCTGCAGCTTGGTTGGACTCCAGGCCTTAAGTCCCAACCTCTGCGTTGCTTCTCCTACTCCTGGATAGGCCTCAGGCTTCTGACCTAGCAACCCCGGGCATTTCAACACACGGCCACCCAGACAGCCGTCCAGGTGACACAGAGCAGCGATGACTCCTTCCAAATAAATAGGCTCTCCCAGCAGGCCAAGGACTAAAGACCCCTGCAAATTGGCCGAGACAACCCATCCACTCATAGTCTGGCTTTGCTATGCCCTTGTCAATCCAATGTCACCGGCAACAGTGCCACCCAGTGACAGAAGAGAGAAGTGAAGTGAACCCAGATTTAGGGAAAAGTTAGTGGTTCTTCTAACAATTAGCCAGCGCACTTACTACCTGGCAGACTAAATTTGTGAGCAACCCTGCCTAAAAACCAGGGTGCTACAAATGAAAGAACTGTACCTAATTTGACTTTATGTCAACCTCTTACTGCTCCTGTATAGCTAAGCTTGAACCGGGGGAGGGAAATACAGCGCAAAGACCTTGCTGATAGGAGGAGAGAGCATAGTGACAGAGAGATGAGCTCATCAGTCTGGTTCTTTTTTCACTGTCCAATTACTGGCTGCTGGCTGGGGAAGGGACAAGTCATGTAGGTGATTCTGACTGCAGGAGAAAAAAATAAGGTCTCCTGCCCTGCCAGACAAGGCTGTGCTGCATGGGTGCCCAACCGCTGGCTCCGATGTGGCCCGCCATGCCTTGCTCTGAGATGGCAGGTCGGCAAGCCCAGATCGCGGGTTCCCGACCTGCCATCTCTGGACATTAGTGCGAAGAATGGAGCTGCCGCTAGAGGAAGCAGAGCCGATGCTTCCTATATAGCGCCGGCTCCTTCACAGGCAGAGTGATACCAAATGTACTCTGCCTGTGACAGGAAGCATCAGCTCTGCTCTCTACTGCAGCTGCATGCTTCTG
Source organism: Lithobates clamitans (assembly GCA_037952925.1). Taxonomy (NCBI): domain Eukaryota; kingdom Metazoa; phylum Chordata; class Amphibia; order Anura; family Ranidae; genus Lithobates; species Lithobates clamitans. The sequence goes on from JBBGZY010000791.1 coordinate 1,447,507, forward strand.
TCACAATTATGCTCAGAGATGGTGGGTCGTGACACAGGAACCCATGATCTGGGACAATAGCCACCAGTATCAGTACCAGTACCAACCAACAGTACCAGTACCAACCAGCAGTACCAGTACCAGCCAGCAGTACCAATACCAACCAACAGTGCCAGTACCAACCAGCAGTAGCAGTACCAGCCAGCAGTACCAGTACCAACCAGCAGTACCAGTACCAACAGTACCAGTAGCAACCAGCAGTACCAGTGCCAGCCAGTAGTACCAGTCATCAGTACCAGTACCCGCCAGAAGTACCCACTGTCCGTACCAGTCATCACTACCAGCAAGCAGTATAAACCAGCAGTACCAGTACCAGCCAGAAGTACCCGCCAGCAGTACCAGTACCCACCATCCGTACCAGTTATCAGTACCAGCCCACAGTATAAACCAGCAGTACCAGCCAGCTATACCCGCCAGCAGTACCAGCCTCCAGTATCAGTACCAGCCAGCAGTACCAGTACCAGCCAGCAGTACCAGTACCCGCCACCAGTACCAGTCATCAGTACCAGTACCAACCAACAGTACCAGTACCCACCAGCAGTACTAGCCAGCAGTACCAGTCAGCAGTACCCACCAGCAGTACCAGTACCAGCCAGAATTACCAGTATCCGCCAGCAGTACTAGCCAGCAGTACCAGTCAGCAGTACCAGTACCAGCCAACAGTACCCACCAGCAGTACCAGCCAGCAGTACCAGCACCTGTCAGCAGTACCCACCGGTAGTACCAGCCAGCTGCGGGAATCCTGAGGAAGAAGTTAAGATTGAGGTCAGTTGAGGAGCAGGTAAACCGCTGTGCATCAGTGTGAAAGCAGCCTTAGGCCACTTTCACATGATCAGTCCGATCGGGTCCGCCTGTCTGTTTTTTAGGTGGACTCAAACGGACTCTCCATTTACCTCTATAGAGCGGCAGATGTAAACGGACTTGTGTCCATTTACACCTGCCTATCTGCAATCCGATCTCCTTAAAAAAAAAAATAGAAGGAGATCTGTCCCCTTCTGTCTAGGCAGATCGGAGGGACCTTAGGGTAGAGCGGGTTATATCCGTGTCTGCTCTACATATGCAGAGTGGACACAGATCTGCCATCCCCCCTTTATGCTCATTGTGGCCCGTGACCATTTACCAAATCGATAAAGTGGCCCTCGCTCCTCAAAAGGTTGGGCACCCCTGCTGTACTGTATGACAGAGCTGTGCAAATCTGAGCACTGCATAGACAAAACATGAATCCTTTGGCAGGTAAAGCAACTCCCATAACATGGGAGCACCTAATAAAGTCAAGTGGTGCAGGCTGCACTAAGAAGAATAATGTGGGTACTGCTTGATAATAGATTTCTTTCATCTTGTCTGGAATGGACAAAGTAAATGGTACATTTTCAAATAGGACATAATAAACTGACCAACAACAACATCCAGTCTGGCAGTGCCACTTCTTTCTGTACCGGCCTGGCAGCTGTAGTCCCCGTTATACCAAGTGTTTGTAGATCTAGTAGTATAGATTTTTCCTGCATGTACCCATGTACCATCTTTGTACCAGATGTAGAGCAGATCTCTTTCTCCAGTGGATCCCACATCACACGTCATTGTTATAGACTCTCCTGTGAAGATCTTCCTCCAGTTCGGGGTGAAGGTGACCACAGGAGTCACTGCTAATCCTGAAGAAGATGAAAGTGAATTTCTAACTTCTGCCATGGTAATTTCACACAATAAAATGTAATATGTTCTAAGAAAGGTTGCATGACATGGTACTCAGCCAAACTAAACTTTCAGTTTCATTCATCTACATAGCTAGTAGTCATACGTCACATTCAGAAGGACTTTTATGGTACATTTAGATGCATCAAAACAAAAAGTGTGCAAAATTTTACAATTTGTTGACTTCCCAGTCTCCTGCCAGCATGCTGCAAAGCAGGAACCGTACCCTCTGTGTGGAAGCAGTGGTCTCTTTGAAGACATCCACCATGCCCCTTACTTAGTTAAAGCTAGAGCTCTCCAATCAGCAGGGAGCATGAGATTTTCTGATTGCAGAGCCATAGGAGTGACTCTGCAGAGCACATGCCAGATCTCTGCAGAGAGGCCACTACTTTCAAAGAGTTAGCTAGGGTCCTCCTCTGCAGCTTGCTTGCCATTGGGTTGAAAATAGCAGTTTGGTGCTGTCCCGGACAGGAGGGTAGGAGGTAATGCTTTCCTGGTTCTCTGGTCTTTTGGAGGGTTTTCCTCTGGGTCCGACACACTGATTCTGTGATATAAACGAGGGGCTGTGGTCTGGAACGGGGCTCCCCCCTAACAGAGAGTTCCCAAGTGGAGAGGTCCAAGGCCCACAAGGGAATGAGACAGAGAACAACACCCGCAAAGAGCAGAAGGATGTTGCTCACTATTACCTGGGTCTAAAGTCATCAGAACTTGGGGATCACCCCAAAGAAACCAGCTGGTGGATAATGCCTCTGAAGGGCTCTGTAATTATGTAGACACTACCTTTGCAGGTATGCCTGTACAGCACATAGCCTGAGTTAAGATTAGGGATGTAAGAAGAATAATGTCCCTGTATGTTGCACTTTTTCAAGTAAAGCTTTGAAACCTTGTTCCCGCCTGGTCTGAAGTTACTAAAGGGATGTAATGCAAGTAACTGGCACTATCCCATGGTTCAGGTCACTAAGGTACTTGGGGTATGAAGACATTAGTACGGAGATAAGGATGTGTGAAGACACAAGTGATTATCTAGGGTAACGGGAGTTTAACAAGCAGCCTGTCAGTAGCGTGTGCCTCTTGCAGGTGGTATGGCCTCTAGCAGTGAGGGAGATGTTGTTGGCACTCCTTCCACCAGCGGTCTGTCTCCCAGAGCAATGGGAGCAAATTTGTGCCACAGAGGTTTCCATCCTGTACAGAGGCACGGAAGTTCAAGAGTTAGGTTAGGTTCACTTGTGGAGCCCACGGAAAGTGTATGGTGGGGCCCTGGGGAATGGTAGTAGAAAGAACGAGTAGATGTGGACAAGGCTTAGCGTGTCCCTTCTAAATGCAAATTAAGGAGAAGTTGTGTATAGTCACTGGGACCCGAGAGTTAACCGGAGAACAGTTGCAATGCAAGCGTACACAGTGTAAGTTCATCTCTAACAGCAGAGGCCACCTTAAGGTCAAGTATTCCCCCATGGCAGCTCCAGCCTTGTCCCAGGGCATTGATAAAAACAGTATAAAAGTAAAGGTACCCCATGTGTAGCAAAGTGATCCTGTCCAGGTGCCTGGCATAGCCCAGAAGAACCCACCCCAGGGTAGGCCTCTCATGTGACCCTTGATTGGCACCCAACTAGGTGGGAAACATGGAGGACCTGACTTCCACCACCCAAATTCTATCCTCCCACCTACATGCTAGCAGGGGGAAGGCATTGCTGGGGCAGCAAGTGTGCCTGTTAATGTCTGATGACCAATCACAGTGATCACATGATGTCAACAGTGTAGCTTAGTACACCTCACGGAGCACTGTTCAATCCATCATCCGAAAATGGAAAGTGTATGGCATGACTGCAAACCTACCAAGACATGGCCATCCACCTAAACTGACAGGCTGGGCAATGCGAGCATTCATCAGAGAAGCAGCCAAGAGGCCCATGGTAACTCTGGAGGAGCTGCAGAGATCCACAGCTCAGGTGGGAGAATCTGTCCACAGGACAACTATTAGTCATGCACTCCACAAATCTGGTCTTTATGGAAGAGTGGCAAGAAGAAAGCCATTGTTGAAAGAAAGCCATAAGAAGTCAAGTTTGCAGTTTTCAAGAAGCCATGTGGGGGACACAGCAAACATGTGGAAGAAGGTGCTCTGGTCAGATAAGACCAAAATGTAACTGTTTGGCCTAAAAGCAAATCACTGTGTGTGGCGGAAAACTAACACTGCACATCACCCTGAACACACAATATCTCCAACATGAAATATAGCGGTGGCAGCATCATGGGGATGCTTTCCTTCAGCAGGGACAGGGAAGCTGGTCAGATGGGAGGATGGATGGAGCCAAATACAGGGCAATCTTAGAAGAAAACCTGTTACAGTCTGCAAAAGACTTGAGACTGGGGTGGAGGTTCACCTTCCAGCAGGATAACGACCCTAAACATACAGCCAGAGCTACAATGGAATGGTTTGGATCAAAGCAAATTCATGTGTTAGAATGGCCCAGTCAAAGTCCAGACCTAATTCCAATTGAAAATCTGTGGCAAGACTTGAAAATTGCTGCTCACAGACTCTCTCCATCCATTCTGACAGAGCTTGAGCTATTTTTTAAAGCAGAATGGGCAAAAATGTCACTCTCTAGATGTGAAAAGCTGGTAGAGACATCCCCAAAAAGACTTGCTGCTGTAATTGCAGTGAAAGGTGGTTCTACAAAGTATTGACTCAGGGGGGCTGAATACAAATGCACGCCACACTTTTCACAATTTTGAAAACCATTTATAATTTTCTTTCCACTTCACAATTATGTGCCACTTTGTGTTGGTCTATCACATAAAATCCCCAATAAAATACATTTACATTTTTGGTTGTAACATGATGAAATGTGGAAAATTTCAAGGGGTATGAATTCTTTTTCAAGGTACTGTAAATGTGGGTTGGGGACCTTAGATTGTAAGCTCCTCGAGGGCAGGGGCCGATGTGAATGTACAATATATGTGTAAAGCACAGCATAAAATTGACAGTGCTTAAAACATGATTGAAAGACAAAAAAAATAAAAAATTGACAGTGCTTAAAAAATGATTGAAAGACAAAAAAAATTAAAAATTGACAGTGCTATATAAGTACCAATAATAAATGAATTAGTAAATGTGTCTGTAGCCTTGGAACTGACCTATACAGTTGTACCCTAGTCAACCATTCCAGTTGGCATTATGATATGCTCCAAAGTGACATATGGACAGCCCAATTACTTAATGTTGGATAGGAAAGATTAGAGATGAACAAACAATGGAAAATCCTCTGTGCTTGTAGACTAGAGGACCCAACAGGTGTAATAATACGTCCTAAAGGACTGCTTACCACAGTCAGCCACCCAATAAGGATTTAGTATATTATCACGTAAGGTGCTTTGTTATAGTATACCATTTTCTTAGAAGGGCAATTCTATCACACAAGGGTTTTACTTAAATGTTCATGGGGCAATTGGCAGCTATACATTGCAATCATAATGCACACATTCAAAAATCACCTAGATATTCACTCAATCAGGACTATGCAGTATTTTTGGGGTGAAAAAAAGGTGAATTGGAACTCTAAATATACAATTCTGGACAGCTGCACACCCATGGATATTTGGAGCAATACATAAAAGCAGCACAGATGCAAATGCGGGGGGGGGGGGGGGGAGGGATGGACGGTTCACACGTTTCACACTCTAGCAGTGCTTTCAACCTGGCCGACAAGACCTAAATACCTGTTCAGATTGCACCTTGTGTTGCACCAGAGAAGGAGTCTGACAGTGCCATCTTACCTGGAGCAGCAGTAATGCATACATGCAAGGTGAATTGGGATGTGTGCCTTCTGGCATTCCCTCTATAATTCTGCTATTTCTATAATTTCACTATATTGATTGATTGATTGAATGAATGATAGATCCAAAATAAAGACTCACCCGTGTGTCCCAGTATTGTGGCTGTAAAATAAGATAAAAACTGTTACATGTCTTAAATACAAACTGAAGTCTATGCAAAAATGCAGTATTGTTACTAAGAAAATAGCTATTTATTATGCATGAACAGCCCTCAAAAATTCACTCGCAAGTGGATTTTGAGGACTGGTGAGGGTGGGATGCCTGGGAGCGGGGGGGGGGGGGGTGAGCACCGCCGGCTGGCTGGTTGTAAGGGAGTCCTTCTCCCAGTGCTCGTGGAGGGGAATAGAGAGGAGAAAGCCGGCTGGATGATTCAGAGTGCAAGGGACATCACTAGTGGCTTTCCTTTCAATAGCCGCATGTTCCGTACACTCTCTGTCACACACAGCCCCGTCCCTTGGTTTTATTGAACATTCACATATTTTCCAGCAATAATCAATGCTCAGGTTGCAGTTACAAATACATTGTTATTTCCTGTTTGGTTCATGTACGTGTATACAGTATTCGTTTCAACTAATCTATCCACTTATTGCATTTCTCCAGATATCGACAGTTCAACTCTCCCTGGTCCCGCCATCCCAGCCCGCACCGTTTGTATTATACAATCTGTCTTGCATCCCGTCATCCTGTTTAAAGAGACTGCAGGAGTCTGAACATCACAAGCTCTCTCTGGCTTAATCCTGGTGTGTCTAGCCATGTTGACCAAATCCGTTCAAACCTGCTCGGGCATCCCATGCTGGTATATGTACTTTTCCCTAATGAGATTTTGTCCCATGTGTTCCACCCAGGAGCTGCCAGTAGGCTGAAGCGTAGATTTCCACCCCATTAGGATGAGTTTCCTAGCCTGGAATAGAGCCCTGGAGAATGCGACCCTGACGGACTCCTCAGGGATCTCCTCCTCCAGGACCCACAGTATAGAGCACATGGGATCCATGGGAACCTTTGTCTGAAACACCCCATTGAGCGTGCCCATCACTTCATGCCAGTACCGATGGAGCTTCGGACATCGCCAAAGGAGGTGAATAAGTTCCCCGTCGTGTTGTCGACAACGGGAACATAAAGGATCTGCCGCCCTGCCCATCCTATGCAGCTTTTTTGGGGTGTAATGCACTCCCAGTACTATGAACAATTGGGAAACCTTTTGTGCAACATTAAGGGAACACGTAGATATGGATTGTAGGGCCTCCTCCCACTGCTCACTTGTGATCTGGCCAAGGTCCCCCTCCCAGGCAGAGTCACTGGAGCATCTAATTGTTTTTGAGCTGCTGGAGACAATAAAGGTAAATCAATGTTTGACATATATGCGGTTAGATCTGCATCCGAGTAAGCATCCCTCGGCTTATACAAGTCTCCACAGAAGGATGCCAGCTCGGATATAACGACCTCTGGTGAGTTAACTACTTTCCCATTGGCAGCGCGAATAGCTCCAATGGCTGGTGACTGCTGTTGTGATTGTGCAATTTTTGCAAGTAGGCGGCCCGTCTTTTCCCCCTCCTCGTAAAACACCAGCTTCGTGAAGAACCTTTTGCGCTCCGCAGTGGAGGATCTCAGCCGGTCCAAGGAGTCCTGGGCCGACATCCATGCCTCCCTGGCGGAGTCAGTAGGGTCATTTACATACGTTAATTCTAGTTGCCTCACCAAGTCTCCCGCCTGTTCTAACAGGACCGAGGAGTTGTGTTTAACCTGTTGTATTTCCTGAATGAAAATCCCTCTTAAATGAGTTTTGAAGGCTTCCCATTTCAAATCAACATCAGTTAAGTGTCGGTGTGCTTTAAAAAAAGCCCGGATCTGAGAGACTATTCTTTCCTGTGAAGCAAAAAGCTTCAACCAGAAAGCATTTAACTTCCACAGGGCTCTGGGTAAATTGCTGGGGGGTCGGGTAGTCAGCCATAAAGCTAGTGGAGAGTGGTCTAATACTCCCCTTGGGAAGTATTCCACTTTAGATATACTACCAACCAGATTTGGGGTGCCTATGCATAAATCAATACGAGATAGTAACCCATGGGTCTTAGAGAAACATGAAAATTGCTTGCTATCTGGGTTACGATTGCGCCACATATCAATCCATCCTACCTCTGCAAGTAGACGGCTAAGAGCAGTGTCCTCTAGTTTAGGGTCCAAATAGCAATTAAAGTCACCCAGTATTACTACCAGTATATCCGGTTTGTTAGCTAAGTAGGAAATTAACAGCTGCAGCACCTCTCTGGAGAATGGAGGGGGCACATATACAAAGGCTAATATCAATGTGATTGTATATAATTTACAATACAGAAACACAAATCTACCAGATATGTCTATCAGGGAGTCCAATTCCTGGTACACTACGGCTTTATGTATCAGTACACTCACTCCGTGCGAAAAAGCGGAGTGAGTGAAGTGATAGGCCTTACCCACCCAGGCGTACTGCAGGAAGCTGACTGTGTCAACCCTCAGGTGGGTCTCCTGCAGGCCAATTATAGCCAGGTGGAGCTTCCGCAATCCAGCTGAGATTATAGATCTTTTCAGCGGATCATTCACTCCCCGCCGTTCCAGGACACTATGGGTATATCCGACATTGCAAAAATGTAATCCATTTCTTGTAAGTGTAACAAGGTCCTGTGGTACTGGGTAATGCATCCGTGGACCTCCAATCTGTAGTCCATGTGCGGGCTGAGATGGTCAACCGGTAGTGTGGGTCACGGGACGTGGTGATGAAGCAGTTCATGCAGTGGAGAAGCATCAAAGTTTCGTGAAAGTGCTGTAGACTCATTTGCAGAATAAAGTGAACCAAATAATAGATCCAAATGTAAAATAAAACCTGTAAAACAGCCCCCGCAGACAGTGCCAAGTGAAGGGGGTATATTGAGATTCACTCACTGGTACTTGGTGATAAGGAAAAATCCTCTGTATAAGGATCATTAACAGCAGTAGAATATGGGCGCCCTGTATACTTGCGACACATGGGGTAAGTGAAGTCATCCATCCTCATTTTCGCGTCTGCGGCGACGCAGGTCTTGTTCGTTCTGGTCCAGCCATCCTGCAGCATCTTGCACTTTTTCAAAGAAGTGGTTCTGGTCTCCAGCTGTGATTCGCAGCTTGGCAGGGAATAGCATTGCATACTTCAGCTGTAAACGTTGCAGCCGTTTTTTAACATCTGCAAACTTGGATCTTCTGCGCTGTACTTCAGCTGAGAAGTCGGGATAAAAGGAGATTTTGGTACCGTTGAACTGTACAGCCCCCTTCTCTCTGGCAAGTCGTAGTACTACTTCACGGTCAAGATAGTTAAGGAGCCTGGCCAGCATCGCTCTAGGGGGGTTTCCAGGTGGGAGAGGTCTTGACGGTACACGGTGCGCCCGTTCCACCGCGTACAGGAGAGAGAAGGCCTCTTTGCCAAATATTTCCTGCAACCATCCTTCAACAAACACCGTGGGGTCCCTGCCCTCCCCTTCTCTGGGAGCCCCACTATAAAGACGTTGTTGCGTCTCAGGCGGTTCTCAATATCGTCAGTCTTTTCAAAGGCCTGGTGCGCATGTTGTGCGGCCCCCCTTACATCTCTGTTTAAATGTGGATCTTCTATATCACTTACTCTCCCCTCCACTGCTGTGGTTCTTTCCCTGATTTTTTGAATGTCCTGGCGGAGGAGAGAGACCGTCTCCTTCAACCCCGCAAATTTTTCTTTGAGATCATCCACTGAGGCGGTACATTTGTGAACCGCATGTAGTATTTCACTGAGCGTGGGTTGGGGGCTATCCTCCACCTGCAAATCATAATATCATAATCCATAATATCAGCGTCTTCCAGCCTGCCTGTGTCCCCCCTGCCTGCCTGCTCCATTGACACTGCTGGAAGCTGTGTACTGTTCTGTGTGGAATCTGCAGAGCCTGCCAGCTTCTGTGCATAGTATAGCATATCCCTGTGTTGGTCTTTGGTCTTAGGGGGTTTCTGTGACTTACCCCCCTGCTCTGCTTTCTTTGTGGCGTTCTCTGCGGCTGAGATGTCCAGGTGCCATCTTGGAAGTCCGGAGCGGCCGAGGCCATGGGTTCTCCGTGGTTCCCTCGGGTCATCATGCCCAAATCTGCAGCTGTACCTGTGTCCTGGAGTGACAGGGAGGCTGTGGGCACCAGTCACTGTGGTTTTTGGGCACCAGAAAAAGCGAGGAGAGGATCGATCAGAGGATCAACAGCGGGAGCTCCGGTGAACAGGTCTGTTCACAGGCTGCGCTAGGCCAGGCCCCCCCGGTCCGGGTGGATTTGATAGACAGATAGACAAGCCACTTTACTGCACAAATACCGTATATAAATATATGATGTATAAATAATTCTGAGTAATCGAGAGTGATTTTATTGATTAAGAATTCAAGAGCCATATGGTAACATTGAAGTCCAAACACAAGTTTATTCCCAATGATAACAGGTTTGTAAAACCTGTAATAAATAAAGCCAATGTATTTTGCAGGCTGTAGCTCTATCCCCTTCATCAGAGCTTGAATACATTACATGTAACAGTGTATATGGAGTTAAGAATTAGTTTATTGTTATTTATTGTTAATAGGAGTTTGCATAACAATCTATCTGCAACTGGTTTAATCGTTCTTTCAAACCCTGATGCAGAGGGTGAAGATATAGCCCCCAAAGCTCATTAAAGGCTGCCTAAACCAGCTGCTGACGGATTGCTTTGCAAACTCACACTAACAACATACGACTATAAACCAATTATTGACTCCATATGCACTGTTGCAATGTATCATTATTTCACGCCTTTATGAAGCGAATACAGCCCCCGAAACATGTTAAATTTACAAAGATTTTATCATTGGAATAAACATGCAATATGATTTTTATCCAGTAATCTTTATTACAAAAAAAATAATTCTTACATTAAAACAACAGACACATTTCACATTCATATTGTCCAGATACAGCAAAATTATATAATACATAAAATAACCCAAAAAAAACCCCACCCATCTCAGATCCGGTAGCCCTCTCTTTCTCCCCTCCTCATACTCCCCCCCCTCAGGAGAGTCCCATCAACTAATATCCCCCCTCCATTTTATGGCAACTCTTATTTCGAGGCCCAGGACCTCCATCCAGTTTTTCCAAATAGCCTCAAACTTCCTTCGGCAATTTTTATGTAGAAGAGTAAATTTCTCTTTTAATATAGTTTCTTTTATTTGCAATCTCCATTCCTCCACTGTCTGTGGATAAGCAGAGATCAGTTTCTGTGCAATTAACTTACGTGCCTGGAATATACTTATCGCTATTGTATCTTTAGTATTTTTCAACAAACTGGATTCCTCCAATATGTTTAATATACAAATTCCAGGATCTACCGACAGTTTGATTTGAAGCACCTTATTAATAGTTTTAATTATGCCCTGCCAATATTGATGGAGTTTAGGGCATCTCCACGACATATGTATTAAGTTTGCCTATGTACCTCCACAGCACGGACATAGGGGGAATCTCTGCGCTTCCAACTAAATAATTTCTCTAGGGTATAGTATGATCTATGTAGGATAAACAATTGCGTTAATTTTTGTGTGGCAGAAGACGATACTCTTGTGATCATGGCCAGAGCCATTTCCCACTGATCCTCTGACAATGGTCCTAGGTCTTGCTCCCAGTGGGCCTTAGAGGGGATATCTATGGATTTTTTAGACTTGTTTTGTAATATCTTATACAGTCGTGACATAAGGCCCTGCTTTTGATCCTTCTCCCTCAACAGTGAGATTATTTTAGAGTTACTGAGTTTAAATTCAAAGGTACGGGCCTGGGTCTGTAAGGCATGTCTGAGCTGGAGATATTGGAAGAACCTCTGCATTGGAATCCCAAATTCCTCAGACAATTGAGACAATGATTTAAGGCTATAATTTTCAAAAAGTTGCTCCAAAAGTCTCAATCCCTTCCTCTGCCATAGCACAAACCCTTACAGCCTCTGCAGCTTGTCGCAGTTTACATCATTCCAGATTGGGGTATAAGGGGTATAGCCCGTGATATAAGTAATATTTTTAATTTCCTACCATACCTTAAAAAACAATTTACCTGACATAAAATTTTTGTCCATTTGTAAGGTTTTTGTCTCCAGAAAGGAGATCAATCTATCTCCCTTGCATAGAGATAATAATAATCCTTGTATGAAGTCAATCTCCTCAATTTCCATCCACCCATAGAACTGCTGTAGTTGTGTGGCCAAAAAATAATTTTTAGGTTGTGGAATAGCAAGTTCCTCTTCATCTTTAGCTAACATTAAACTTGTTAGTTCTATGCGTGATTGTTTTTATTTTCAAATAAGCTCGCGGAACAGAGTTTCTATTTTTCTGAACCAAAACACTGTTATCTAGATGGGACAGTTGTGGAAAATATACAACTGTGGCACCCAAATCATCTTTAGGAGGTTGGCTCTACCAATCACAGTTAGTGGTAATTTGCACCATCTTTGGCATTTATCTCTGAACCTGAGTAACAATGGTTTGAGATCCAAGTCAGTATAGCCCTCCGCATTTCGTGTTGCCTCAGTCCCAAGATATTTAAATTTATGTTTTATTTGTATTTGTGTAGCACCACTTGGTAAAGAGATATTCACATCATGCAAAGGCAACAATATTGATTTCTCCCAATTGATACGAAACCCCGAAAGCCGGCCAAAAACAGAGACAAGTATCATAAGTTCCTTCAGAGATTCCGCAGTGTCACCCAAAAAAATAAGGACGTCATCTGCATATAAAGCTATTTTTTCTTCCCTTCCCGAGCGTCAAAACCCTACTATTCCCCCTGACTGTCTTATGGCCGCAGCCAATGGTTCCAATTCTAGGGCAAACAACAATGGGGACAGAGGGCAACCTTGTCTAGCCCCCCTAGACAAAGAGATTATCAGTGACATAGTATTATTAATTCTCAGTCTCGCTTTTGGATCTTTATATAATATTTTTAGCCAGGATATTAACCCTGGACCAATGCCAAAGGCACTCAGTGTCGCCCATAGATATTCCCATTCCACCATATTAAAAGCCTTTTGCACATCAAGGGATAAAATGGCACCAGTCCCCTCATTATCCATTGATAGCTGTAAATTCAGAAAAAGTCTTCGGATATTTGTTGCCGCGGATCTAGATGGAATAAACCCTGATTGGTCTCTATGAATCAGAGTTTTAATATATTTGGATAACCTATTTGCTAATACCCTGGCTAAGATCTTAACATCAGATGTAAGGAGAAAGATTGGACGATATGAGTCTGGTTTTAATGGGTCTTTATCAGGTTTTAAAATTACTATTATTATTGTTTCAGTCATTGATTTAGGGAGATCCTGTTTAATATAAGCTTCATTCAAAACTTTAAGTAATTCTGGCAATAATGTCTGAACATAAATTTTATATATCTCCCCTGGGCGTCCAACCATTCCTGGAGCTTTATTATTTAGGATTTGCCTCACTGCCTCTTCCAACTCTACAAAGGTTATAGAGGTTATAGGTTATTGATTCAAAAATTAACTTTCTGTTGGTGTCAGTTTAGGTAGGACTAAGTTATCCAGAAATTGTTTACTTTGATTTATTTTATTTGAAATTTCAGATTTATAAAGCCGTATATAATATAATATGACTTTAAAAATTATTGTGTGGAGCTTCAATTCCTAATCACCTTGTCATCATGGAAGCCCCGAAAGTGTGTGGTAGCTGCCAGCCCAACACTTTTGTCCACAATACTTGGTAATAATGATAACAAGCATACAAAAGCAATCACACAAATAATCCTTAGGGTTCCGTCACCTTCTATCCACTTTCTAAGTAATAAAAATTTTGTCTCAGTTTTTACTAGCAATTATTTTTTTTAATCTAGATATGGAAACAGAAAGGTAAATAGGTAGATAATTAAAAATTGAGAATAATCAAAACAGATACTTACAGATGAAGACTATCAGAGCTGTGGACTGGAACGTCATTGCAGTTTTGTGGTTAAAAATTAGTGTGATGTGTGTAGAAGGTATGAGGACTTTAAGAAGTTTATGGTTTTCTGTAACATCTGGCGGGCTCATGTTATTAGCACCCACTAGACAGTAAGGAAACTAAAAATATAACTAAAACCCAGGAAATAAGCAGGTTGCCTGTTGTAGTGATATTTTATCATTAGAGCTTAACTCTAGCGAAAAAAAAAAAAAAAGTTGACCCTAGCAGTGGGTTTCTCCGAAGCTACAAGGGTTAAATACTTGATTTTTGTATGGGGGGGTGAGAAAAAGAAGTTATACTTACCTTATTCCTAGCTCCTGCAGGCTTCCTCCCAACTGCACAACGGGTTTCCCTCTCTTTTTCCACTTTGTTGCTTGCAGGCACTTGCAGAAAATGCAAGACCACCCTAAGGATACCAAGAGCCCACCCACAATCCAGAGTGTTATAGAGAGGAGAGGAGAAGTGTGCCATCTCGCAAGGGAGAAAAGGAATAAGGTAAGTATAGTTTCTTTTTCTGTTCCCCCCTAGACCAAGGGGTGTCCAACCTTTTGGAAAAAAGAAAAAAGAAACTGCGCTCTGGTAAAAATGTATACCCAAACCCTAAGGGTACTAGTGAAATATCTTACATTTGTGAAGCAGCGATTCTCCTGCACAACATAAACACAGCATATAAGAATGAATAAAAATGGAATCGAGCTAAATATGTAAAGTGATTGTGTATAAATACCTTATTTATCGGCGTATAACACGCACTTTTTTCCCCTTAAAATCAGGGAAAAATCATGGGTGTGTGTTATACGCCAATCCCCCGCCTATTGCGAGCCTCTCGGCAGCTCTCGGACGCTTTCGTCCGTTCTCGGCGGCTTTCGGATGTTCTCGGCGGCTTTCGGCCGCTCTCAGCAGCTCTCGCAGTCCCGCGTGAGCGGCTGAAAGCCGTCGAGAACGGCTGAGAGCAGCCGAGAACGGCAGCGCCATTTTTAAATGAGAGTTCAGTGTACTGACAAGTAAATGACACAGGGGCAAGGCTGCAATGATGTACACTGACAAGGCTGCAATGATGGACACTGACAAGGCTGCAATGGTGGACACTGACAAGGCTGCAATGATGGACACTGACAAGGCTACACTGACACTACAAGGCTGCAGATGGACACTGATAACGCTGCATTGATGGGCATTTAAATGTAAGTTTTTTTCCTTAAACTTCCCTCCTAAAAGTTTTTTTCCTTAAAATTCCCTCCTAAACTTGGGGTGCATGTTATACGCCGGCGTGTGTTATACGCCGATAAATACGGTACATACACTAATTGATATAGCGATGTGCCCATAAACATATCACATCTGATGTGAGCAAATTGTGAAAAATAACACCAAAACTGAAAAAAACGACAACTGAAAATGTGTAGAATAAGTCCAAAACATATAGTGACAATATCACCTGTGAAATTGCAATTGGATGATAAATTATTCTAAAGAGTTCATCCGTATTTTATGGAGTCCTCGGTAGTATGAAGAAAAGTATAGTGCCTGGTCCACCACCAAAGAATAAAGGTTTTATTTATTTATTTGTGAAGCAGCGATTCTCCTGCACAACATAAACACAGCATATAAGAATAAATAAAAATGTAATCGCGCTAAATATGTAAAGTGATTGTGTATAAATACCGTATTTATCGGCGTATAACACACACTTTTTTCCCCTTAAAATCAGGGGAAAATCGTGGGTGTGTGTTATACGCCAATCCCCTGGCTATTGCGAGCCTCTCGGCGGCTCTCGGCCGCTTTCGTCCGTTCTCGGTGGCTTTCGGACGTTCTCGGCGGCTTTCGGCCACTCTCGTCGGCTCTCGCAGTCCCGCGTCCGGAACTTCCTGTCCGGAACTTCCTGTCCGCATCTTAGATCACTTCCTGTCTATACTTGACATCACTATATATAGTATAGTGTATAGAGAGGAAGTGATCTAGGATGCGGACAGGAAGGTCCGGGTGAGAGGTGAGGCGGGAGGAAGTAGGGAGGAGACATTGCTGTAAGTGGCAGCAGAGGAGTCTTATGGTTTTACACTATTGGAGCCCCTTTATATCTTTCATGCTATACCTATCCACTTGCGAGTTGGGGATGGTACGATGAGATCTGAAGCTCCGGTGGGCGTGTTTTGAATACCACACTTTACCATCAATCAATCCAGGTTTTGGCTGCATCTGCTATGTCCCGGAGGACAGTTTCCAATACAGGCCTTCCCTGATCCTCTGTAATGGGGGATCATGGTTTTCTTGTAAGCGGCAAACCTTTATTCTTTGGTGGTGGACCAGGCACTATACTTTTCTTCATACTATCGAGGACTCCATAAAATATGGATGGACTCTTTAGAATAATTTATCATCCAATTGCAATTTCACGGGTGATATTGTCACTATATGTTTTGAACCTATTCTACACATTTTCAATTGTCGTTTTTTTCAGTTTTGGTGTTATTTTGCACAATTTGCTCACATCAGATGTGATATGTTTATGGGCACATCGCTATATCAATTAGTGTATGTATTTATACACAATCACTTTACATATTTAGCGCGTTTCCATTTTTAATTGTCCAACCTTTTGACCTTCCTGGGCCACATTGGAAGAAGAGGAATTGCCTTGGGCCACACATAAAGCAGAAATCTCCACCAGAGAAAACCATTAAGTTGTTGCCAACATCCCAGTGTAACATGGAGAGAGAAATTACCCCCAGAAAGAGGTGTGGGACTTTAAGGGCAACTAAACCAAATATCCAAATATTAGAAGTTATATAAATCATACATTTTATTAAAGCCTTTAAAATGTACACTAACCGGCCACTTTATTATACCTTACTAGTACCGGGTTGGACACCCTTTTGCCTTCAGAACGGCCTTAATTCTTTGTGGCACAGATTGGACAAGGTGTTGGAAACATTCCTCAGAGATTTTGGTCCATAGTGACATGATGGCATCACGCAGTTGCTGCCATTGCTCCCATTCCACCACATCCCAAAGGTTCTGTTGGTTTGAGATCTGGTGAATGTGGAGGCCATTGGAGTACAGTGACCTCATTGTCATGTTCGAGAAACCAGTGGTGAGTTGATTTAAGCTTTGTGACATGGTGCATTATCTTGCTGGAAGTAGCCATCAGAAGATGGGTACACTGTAGTCATAAAGGGATGGACATGGTCAGCAGCAATACTCAGGTACGCCGTGGTGTTTAAAAAATGCTCAATTAATACTAAGGGGCCCAAACCGTGCCAAGAAAATATACCCCACACCATTACACCACCAGCCTGAATCATTGATACAAGGTGGGATGGATCAACGTTGTTTATGACCCTACCACCTGAATGTTGCAGCTGAAATTGGGACTCATCAGACCAGGCAATGTTTTTCCAATATTGAATTCTAGCCTCAGTTTCCTGTTCTTAGCTGACAGGAGGGACACCCGGTGTGGTCTTCTTCTGCTGTAGCCCATCTGCTTTAAAGTTTGATGTGTTGTGTGTTCAGAGATGGTATTCTGCATACCTTGGATGTAACGAGTGGTTATTTGAGTTACTGTTGCCTTTCTATCATGTCAAATGAGTCTGCCCATTCTCCCCTGACCTCTGACATCAACAAGGCATTTTCCTCCACACAACTGCCGCTCACTGGATATTTCCTTTTTTTTGGACCATTCTTTGTAAACTTTAGAGATGGTTGTGCATGAAAGTCCCAGTAGATCAGCAGTTTTTGAAATACTCAGACCAGTCTGTCTGGCACCAACAACCATGCCACGTTCAAAGTCACTTAAATCCCCTTTCTTCCCCATTCTGATGCTCAGCTTGAATTTCAGAAAGTCGTCTTCACCACATCTAGATGCCTAAATGCATTGAGTTGCTGTCATGTGATTAGCAATTTGTGCTTCCAAGCAATTGAACAGGTGTACCTGTCAGGGCTGGGCTCAGCCCTTCCTTCTCTGAGCTGGCTGCTCAGCTGTCAGCTTATTGCCAGCTCCTATCTCGCCACAGGTACTTAGCTGTTGTTGATCCTGTTCGTCAGTCCTGCCTACTTAAGCTGTCCAGCCCAGAGGATCTCTGCCTTCGCCTTAGTCAACATCACAGAAACTGCATTCCTGTTAAAAGACTTGCTTGGCTGACATACCTTCTGGCTCCAG
Source organism: Lithobates clamitans (assembly GCA_037952925.1). NCBI lineage: Eukaryota > Metazoa > Chordata > Amphibia > Anura > Ranidae > Lithobates > Lithobates clamitans. The sequence goes on from JBBGZY010000791.1 coordinate 1,465,203, forward strand.
ATCCTGCTTGCTGTTTTACTACGCTCGTTCTTGCTTCCTGACGTTTGGCTTGTCTGTCTATCTCTTCCGGTTCCTGAACTCTGGCTATGTTTTGACTATGTTTGTTCTATTTACTTTTATTATTAAACAAGTGTGATTTAACTGTACTTCTGTCTCGGTCTGATTTCATGTTTTCTGACAGTACCTAATAAAGTGGCCAGTGAGTGTATAAAAGCATAAAAGCCTTTAAAATGTATAACAATAATACAATGATTAAAAATGGTTTTAGAAAGGTAACTTTGATGTACAGATACATGCAACATATAAAAGAGTGTCTCCTCTTTAATCCAGATGCGTTTCAGGAAGAGTTCAGTCCTTTCATAAGGGGTAGTGTGGAATGGAGATAACAAGAATGTTTCTTTAATACAGTATGACATTCATCAAAGTTAAATACAATATAATTGCATAATTTGTGCTCCCAGATGTATCAGAGATTACATACCATTCACAATGAGCAATGTTTAGTACAGCCTCATGAGGGAACTCTGTTTTTATATTACAAAAGGTTGAGATGGATATACAAACACATATATTCTATGCAAGTTGGCAATTTGTATCTTTCACTTGGAAACACACTGCCAAGGTGCATGGCTATAAAATGCCAAAGGTTAAATTTCCAGCCCAAGAGAGGGTATGTATACCCATCAGAGGGGGCGACTGAAACAAAATGTTACAAAAAGAATTACGGTGGATTCATTCCCTGAGGGCTACAATACCCCCCCCCCCCCCCCCCAGTTAAAGTAATCTGAAAATTTCAGACCTTTTCCAGAAGGTTTCAGTTCAAACAAAAAGAACTGAAGGGTAAAACAATGGATTGGCAGGACTGTGCCCTTAGCCTTAATGGTGTGCCCCCTCTGAAAAACAGTCTAACTCAATTTAACACTGGGGACACCAGAGTTTTTGGTCTCTACTTTAGCCGAGTTAGGAATTTCTGTGGTACTTGCCATTTGCAATATGAAGTCTTCTTTATTGTTTAGCTAAGAGATATCTGTCAGTTATTTTTGGATTATTGTATGTATTAAAAACTTTCCATGTAGCTGTGACTCTCTACGACTTGGAAGTAATCTTCATTCTGACCTTTGGCTGTTCCCTCTGGGTAAGTGAGGGGGGAGGGAAGTGATATTCCTACATGCACCCGAAACGGGGAGGCCCAGTTGTTTTTATTGGGTCTGGGCCCTTTAATTCACAGCTATGTACCTGCTTCTCTCCTTGAGCGAGCAATTGGTCTATTTCCCCTGTCCACCAGGGGGCTCTGCTGCGGGATCCTGTGCTGGCGGTTGTCTCCAAGTATGGTGTACTCTGGTCTCCAGGAAGTGACATGATATCAGAAGTGCGTCACATAGGAACCAGAAGTACATCAGCATGCTGCATGCATACGCGGGTGTGTATTGGAGAAGCCAGAAGCCAATTGGCTGACACCATTCCAGCGTCAGCCTAAGGAGGGGACTCCTGGTGGCAGTAAAAGATGAGCATGTTTATAACTTCATATGGATTTAATCTCAGACATGGCTGGACAGAGAGGATAAATATTCCTAGTGGGTAAAGAGACGCATGCCCTGTAAAGTGGATGGTAAACCCCTCGTAACTTCTGTATGGACATTTCACTCGGTGGTAAATTAAGTTGTGACTGGATACTACTGGTGGAGATTACTTTAAATAATCAGATTAACACTATTATGATCCCTATTATTCTGTCTGTCCCTCCACTCCATGAAGGTTACATATGGAGAAATGAGAGGTCTTTTGGGCTATCCAATGTCCCTTTGGGATGGGGTTTTACATGGTGGGTTGAATGATGTGGAGGGGGGGGGGGATGAGACAATATGTGGGAAATGTACCATGGAACTGAGGGTTGGATGTGTTGTTGGAGGAATGTAGGATGTGGTGGTGGTGAGGGGGGGGTGGTGTCTTTTGGTGTTTGGGTGTGGAGGGTTTAGTGGTGGTGGGATGTGGGAGGAGATGAATTTAGAGGGATGCATCTGGTTTGGGGTACTGAGTTGAGTGGAGAGGGGGAAGGGATCTTTGGGTGTTGGATCCCAGTGGGATAAAAGTGACAACCTTTAAGATTGGATTTTCCTTGGTCCATTAAGAAGGCCACTACAATGCTCACGTGGTCTTTTATTAGAATTGGTGCCGACATTGTGTCTTTCTTTGGCTTTGTTGCATGTGGGCTTGCTCTTTCCCTTGCTGAACGATGGGTCCACTTGTTGGATGCTTCTGAGGATCATAAGTTGAGTCACAGTTGTAAGTTACTATTGGGTGTACGTTAATAATCATATTAATTACTATATAATATAATTTATTGATTGTGATGTTATTCTTTCTTTTGTGGTATTTCCCTGATGAAGAGTGTATTATAATTTTTGTTTGAAATGCGTTGTTAACTCCAGTTGAAATGTACTGTGGAAATGACATCTCAGACAGCAAACAACAACTGGTTGCACCACTAAATATCATGTATACTTTCTTGTGATGTAGATCCTCTGTTACTTCTTGTTATATATGTACAAGAAGTATTGCTTTTAATATGTCACAAGTTTTGTGAATGTTTTGTGATGTAATATATAAAGAAAGAAAACTATTTTGTACTTTTTTAATAAAATGTTTATTTTTTTCTGTGTGGTTGCCGACAAAGTCCCACTAGAGGTTTAAGTTTGGTGGTTATCCTAACAACTCTTTGATTGCAAACTGGTAAGCATGGCTTACACTCCTCCCTCCCGCTTCCCCCTTTATTTTCCTGCTTCCACATTTTTTTTCCTATGCATTATACTTAGCATTAGATACCTTTTCATTTACCTCCCAAATTATAAATTAAATTTGTTTATTCTCATTAAGATGTTCTTTTTATACAACTCTCACTATTTTATATTTGGCAATCTTTTATGCAAAAATTTGTTATGATAATGTAACATATTGTATATTGAACACAAGTTGACAATCTCATTTCTAGAGACATGTTCATTTTCCTTTCCACTTGTAATCCTAAATTTACAATGTATTTATTCTTTGAATGTGACCCTGTTTAAAATTAATTGAAAAATGTATTAATTGATAAAATTTGCAAAATTGAAAAAAAATCCATAATTTAATTTCTAAATGACTGCAATGCTTTGTACCAGAAAGTAATTTTAGTGGCTTTATAAAAAAATGTTTTTATTATGTAATCTTTTACACAATACTTTGTTATGCTAAAGTAACATATTGTATATTGAACACCAATCGACAATTGCTCTCATTTCTAGAGATATGTCAACTATCCTTACCAAATGTATTTCTAAATTTACAAATTTGTTTATTATTTGAATTTGGCCCTGTTAAAAGTATAATACAAAATGTATTGCACAAAAAAAAAAATGAAAAAAATGCCATCATTTCATTTGTAATTAACTGCAATGCTTGGTACCAATGCTTTGTAATTTTAGTGTCACTATAAACAGGACAAATTATTGAATAGAATTTATACTTTTATTTGAAGTAAAACTTTTATAAAAGCTAACACTGATCAAAGTGATAAATTGTATTGAAGTTTATTTTTTTAATATATTTTTTTTCTATGGATTGCATAGAAAAAAAAAATAATGCAAGACAATGTAACTGAGAAAAAGCCATGTCCGTAAAAAAAATAAAAAAAATAAAAAAAAAAGTATATAAGATAACAAAGTAATTAGATATACACACACACACTGTATATATATTGCTTTATTATCTTAAGTAATTAAAAAGTTATTTATAAATATACAGTAATATGAAAATGTTTTGGTCCATTACAGGTGTACAGCTGTTGGAGCTGAAGTGGCTGAAGACTTTTTGTTTTCTATGTTGAGGTGTATAGCATGCCACGACCACCAAACACCCGACTGCTACATATCTATATGTGAGAAATTCTCACGTCTACAGGAAATGGCTGTTTATGTCTCTCACTTTGCAGCCTCTGCCCAATTTAGCTCTGCACAGAGCTGAGTACAATGCATATTGTATATGTATTAGTATTATATGGCATTATAATATTTTATTTTTTAAAGTAAAAAACATTTATTTTATAATAGCTGTCTCCGTTTCATTATATGTCCAAAAGTGTGGAAAAGTTTCTTTTTGGGGGGGGGGGGGGGGCACAGATAAGAAAAACGTCCTGGTTTCTAACCCTTGCTCTTTATGCTGGAAAATGTTTTAATTTCTGCCTGTGAGAATTTCCTCTTAATCCTGTCTCATGTGACATCATTTAAGCACACAGGAAGTAAGGAGAAATCTCCCAAATTGGGGCAAAAGTAATAATGAACATTTGAAAGAAGTTCTAACCCTGATAAAAGCTTTATTGGCGTATTTTACAAAAATATAGACCACAGTGGCTGTACTATTACTTGCACCCGGTATAAAAAAATATTCTACTATTGTACAGATCTGTTATATTTTCATACTTTAGGCTTTGACAAGAAATTATTTTGATGAAGCTAAGAAAGAATACGTGGTTTACCACTGTCCAAACATTTTTCCACGCTAGTCTGTGGTCTACACTGCCACATATGGGGTAAGTGATGGCTGAAGCGAAATAACGTTTTGCCTTTTTAAAATTGTATTTATGTCTATATAAACACTACATTGTCATATATTACTATAGATTGTCAGAAACTGTTAAGTAACTATACAAAAAATAAGAAGATACACTATTTTACCAAAAGTATTGGTACACCAGCCTCTACACACACATGAACTTTAATGGCATCTCAGTCTTAGTCTGTAGGGTTCAATATTGAGTTGGCCCACCCTTTGCAGCTTCAACTGTTCTGGGAAGGCTGTCCACAAGGTTTAGGAGTGTGTCTATGGGAATGTTTGACCATTCTTCCAGAAGCGCATTTGTGAGGTCAGGCACTGATGTTGGACAAAAAGGCCTGGTTTGTAGTCTCTGCTCTAATTCATCCCAAAGGTGTTCTATCAGGTTGAGGTCAGGACTCTGTGCAGGCCAGTCAAGTTCTTCCATTCCAAACTCGCTCATCCATGTCTTTATGGACCTTGCTTTGTGCACTGGTGCGCAGTCATGATGGAACAGAAAGGAGCCATCCCTAAACTGTTCCCACAAAGTTAGGAGCATGAAATTGTCCAAAATGTCTTGGTATGATAACGCCTTAAGAGTTCCCATCACTGGACCTAAGGGGCCAAGCCCAACCCCTGAAAAACAATAGACATGTGTGATTCAGTTCGTAACAAATGGATTTTCGTACGAATTTGTTAGTATTCGTACATTCGGATCAATTCGAACATCTGAATAGCTGAAAGAACCAAAATACGAAAAGTACGAAATTACGAATAAGCAAAATAACGAACACGCAAAAATACGAACTTACGAACGGACAAACTTACAAAAATACGAAACTCCGAAACAGTAAAAGAAAGAAAATGACTTCTATAACGAATGATTTACACTTCGTATTTTTAATCCTTTGTCTGGGCATAATTTTGTATGTTCATTTGTTAGTAATGTAGTTTCTTCGTCTGTTCATAATTTAGTTTCTTCGTGTTCTCGAATCGTTCTGTTGAATGGACAGTGTAATAGGGCGTACACACGGTCGGACTTTGTTCGGACATTCCGACAACAAAATCCTAGGATTTTTTCCGACGGATGTTGGCTCAAACTTGTTTTTTCTACACACGGTCGCACAAAGTTGTCTGAAAATCCGATCATTCTGAACGCGGTGACGTAAAACACATACGTCGGGACTATAAACGGGGCAGTGGCCAATAGCTTTCATCTCTTTATTTATTCTGAGCATGCGTGGCACTTTGTCCGTCGGATTTGTGTACACACGATCGGAATTTGTGACAACGGATTTTGTTGTCGGAAAATTTTATCTCCTGCTCTCCAACTTTGTGTGTTGGAAAATCCGATGGAAAATGTCAGATGGAGCCCACACACGGTCGGAATTTCCGACAACACGCTCCGATCAGACATTTTCCATCGGAAAATCCGACCGTGTGTACGGGGCATTAGTGTATCTTAATATGTATGCTCGTAATTTCGTATGTTCCGAATTTCGTGTTCTCGAATTGTTCTTTCGAATGGGCAGTGTATTAGTGAGTGATGTATCTTACTTAATATCTTTAGCCAATCAGCTTATCCCTTTTGTGTCTGAGTCACACTGCATTCCTGAATCTTTTTAGATTCAGTTGAGGAGGAGACATGAGTCAGGTCTCGAGACTGAGGGAGTGGACTGGAGTAAGTACAGGACTTATTAGAAAAGCAAGCATTGGGGGGCGTGGCTAAACCATGGAAGCGTGAGGACGCTCAGACCGGAGCTCTGCACTAGAACGGGCCAAGAACCCACCATATAACCGCCCAGACGAGCCAGCTTCTCATGCCAGGGGATCGTAAACACCCGCCGGCCAGTGAGGAACGGAGGGGACCCGAGATTTCTCACTATTTCCTGCGGCAACACCAGCTTTCTTCTCCGGCCGCACGAGGCAAGATGGCGCCGCCACGAGTCCCGCCGGGAGGCACCGCTGTAATGGCAAGTAAGAAGGGGGGACAGATGGACACTGTAGCAGCAGAGGAGGATTTCCCCCCTCTTCCCCCCAGGTCTCACTCTCCCATACAGTCCCCTGCCATTCCCTTCCTAAACTCACAATTGCCATCTGAGAGCATTGGGGGAACGAACAGCCTCCTGGAGGAATCCCTGAAAGGCATAGTCTCAGGCCTGCCTACAAAGCAAGATCTCAACGCTATGGCAACCTCCATAGTTAATGCACTTACAAACGAACTGCATGACCTAAAACAACAGGTGGACACGGTAGAGGAAAGGGTGACTATGATGGAGGCCTCGCAGACAACCACAGACGCACGCATCACTGCCCTAGAGCAAGAACACAAAGTTTACCGCCGCCATCTTGTGGATGCCCACCTGAGGATCGACGATGGCGAGAACAGGAGTAGGAGGAACAATCTACGCCTCAGAGGTATCCCGGAGGCTACTATGGGACCAGACCTCCGCTCTACTGTCGTGGCGATCCTAAACCAGGTTCTAGGTAAGCCACCAACCGCGGACCTGGAACTGGACAGGGTTCACCGTGTGCCCGGGCCCCGGGCCCCCCTCACGGCGCAGCGGGCCCCAGCAGACCAAGATCTCCCCCGTGATGTTCTGTGCAGGGTACACTTCTTTACTATTAAGGAGGAGATCCTGCGTCTGGCGTGGGAGAAGGGCACGATCGACTTTGATGGAGCACCCGTACGGATCTACCCCGATGTATCCAGACAGACCCGTGTCATGAGAGGTCTGCTGCGGCCACTGCTGGAGGTGATACGGGAAGCCGAAGCCACATATCGATGGGGTCACCCCTTTCATCTGATTGTCCGGAAGCAAGGCTCAGAGTTCTACCTCCGCGCGCCGGACCAGCTGCCGGACCTCTTCCAATTCATAGCCAAACCTGCTGTTAGTGTTCCTAACTGGTTCGACTACCTGCTGTCCCAGGACACCTCAAGCCCAGCCCTGCCCAGGCAACAAAGGATCAGACGACCACGTTCCCGTCCGCCCAATCGAGAAGCTTATAGACCACATCCAACGACCTCCGAAGATTGACCGCCTCTTCTTCCACACGGTCTGGTAAGGATGTGCAGTATTCCCCCTAGGCAGTTTCTACTTCTAATGGTACTTTCTCTATGACCTCCTTTGAAATTGCCCCGTCATCCACCAAGACCCCTATCAAACCCAAGAGAGGGCATATATCATTTCTCATTTCTCATTTTTCCCATGGACAGGATTTGCAAATAACCGGAGATCCTAAGCCGCAACGGAGGAGGACGTTTCTCTACCCTTTATGCATTCACCTGGAGTGCCTGTTTTTTCTTTTATTTTCATTTTTTCTCTTTTTATTTTTACCCATCCTCTATATACTTGGGGACTACCTTGGTGGGGAGGGGGGGGAATGTTGTACACCTCAGATAGTTGGATTGTGTTGAGATTTGACCGGAGTATTCCATCTGCAGCAAACTCGGAAGGGCCTTAGAGAGTAAAGATGTTTTTCAGACTGTTGCAGCCTTTTTTACTGCCAATATTATTTTTCCTTTTATCCGTTTTTTCATATATAGCCCACCTAACCTTACTTCCTACATTCACTTGCTGCGGATGTTTGCTATTCAGGAAAATGATATCTCGGTCTTGAGGCATCGGGGGAAGGGACGCAGAAAAACTCCGACGGGTCCCTCCTGCTGACCTCCACGACCTGAGTCGGGTCTCTGAATCACAGAGCCCTCCCCCCGATGCAGCAATGCCCTGTGATTGCAATGGTCTGGTATCTGTTTATGATATGTTTACTTCATGTTCGTTTAACTATGCCTAATGTAAAGTTGGTTCTGTCATGATATTTTTATTTAGTGGTTCCCATGACCCTACCTAGTGCATCTCCATACTCAATGATTTCTGTTTCTGTTAAAATTTTTGGTCATTGAATTTTCTGACCAATAATCCTCACCGCCCTGTCCACCCCCAGTTAGGGCGGTCACCCGATTGGACCTCTTAGTGCTAATCGGAAGACCAAAGAGTAACTGTCTTAATAGATTGCTTTTTCCCCAACCCCTGCCCCCTACCTTCCCCCTTCCTTTCCATACCTGTTACCCCCCCGCTTGCTCCCTCCCCCCCCCCCCCCCCCTGGTGGCCCTTTCTGTCGGTCGGTGGTGTCGCTCCCCCCCCCCCCCCCCCGGTGGGGGCAGATACTGAAGAAGTTTATCTACACCACATTATTGTCCTTGCTCGCCGGACTAATAGCCGACGATATGGGTCTCCTAAAGGTCACCTCCCTCAATGTACGTGGTCTCAATGTACCAGAAAAACGCTCCCAGCTCCTGACTGATTTGCGTAAAGGCAAAACCCAAATTGCTTTCCTACAGGAAACGCACTTCCATGGTGATCGTATTCCTAAATTGACCAATGGAACATTCCCGACGGCATACCACAGCATATCACCCATCTCTAAATCTAAGGGGGTCAGCATCCTTATAGCAAAATCGGTTCCATGGGTCTTTGGGGCGCAGCTGGTAGATCCCCAGGGTCGCTTTCTTCTCCTAAAGGGAAGGGTGTCCGATGTGCAGGTTACCTTCGCCAATGTATATTTCCCCAATACAGACCACCCACAATTCCTACAGAAGCTGCTACCGCAGTTACTGGAATTTTCGGAGGGGGTGCTTGTCTTCGGGGGGGACCTCAATTTCACAATGGATCCTCTGCTTGATGCCTCACGCGGTTCATCCCATCTACCTTATACGCGCCTCAAGAGACTGAAGGCAGACCTTCATGCCCTGCACCTGGTAGACCCCTGGCGCCTATCGCGTCCGCAAGATAGGGACTATACATACTTCTCTTCAGTCCACCACTCTTACTCGAGACTGGACTATTTACTGATCACACATAAAGATATAGTTAGGGTAGTGAATACCTCCATAGATGTCATTTCCCTTTCAGACCATGCACCGATCCATATGACCCTTCAACTGGGTCCAGTGACCCGGACCCCACCCTCCTGGAGGCTCAATGAAGCCTTGTTACAATCAGAAGAGACACGCACTGAAATACAGACTAAGTTAAGGGAATACTTCGCTGTCAATGAAGCCTCAGTTCCCAACCCTCTTATGGTCTGGGAGGCTCACAAGACAGTTATTAGGGGCACCTTAATTAGTATAGGGGCCCGCCTTAAGAGAGAAAGGACACGTCGCATCGATGAGCTCTTCGCCCAGGTCCGTGTTCTGGAAGGTGCCCATAAGGCCAGTCTTGCCCGTTCCGCCCACCATGACCTTATTAAAGCCCGCGAGGAGCTTCGTGCACTCCTGTTTCATAAAACGAAACAAAAATTGGCATGGGCGCGTCGGACGATGTACGAATACTCCAATAAACCCGGCTCGCTCCTAGCCAGAGCACTACGGGGCCCACGCACCAAAACCTATATCTCACACATCCTGTCATCCTCCGGTCGTAAGATGACTACATCCTCTGACATTGCGGCGGAGTTTCGATCCTTCTATGAAGGCCTCTACAACCTTGATGGGCGACCATCAGGGGACCCTAATTCTGCCGGGGGATTTACCCCCCAGTCCTACATCACCATGTCGGGTATGCCCTCACTCCCGACTGAAGTCCGGGAAGAGTTAGAGGAACCCATCACTGTAGAGGAACTGGGTGTAGCATTAGCGAATTCAAAGCCTAAGAAGGCCCCAGGCCCAGACGGATTTACCCCGGCGTACTATAAGACATTCTTTGAGACGCTGTCTAATCCCCTGGTGTCTGCACTCAACTCGATCACAGAGGGCAACTCCTTTCCCATTGACACCTTAAGGGCTTATATCTCCCTTATCCCTAAAGAGGGGAAAGACCCCTTGCAATGTGGAAGCTACCGGCCGATAGCTCTCCTAAACGCCGACCTGAAATTGTTTGCCAAGATACTGGCCAATAGGCTAATTTTACATATGCCGAACCTGATCCACAAGGACCAGGCAGGCTTTGTACCATTACGAGAACCCCGTGATAACACCATCCGGGTAATCAATTTGATCCACGCAGCCAGGACATCACGGCGACCCCTTCTCCTGCTATCTACGGATGCGGAGAAGGCTTTCGACCGGGTTGATTGGTCCTTCATACAGGCCACCTTGGAACATATCGGTCTCCGCTCATCAATGCTCAGCTGGATACTTTCCCTCTACTCGCACCCCACAGCAGCAGTTAAGGTAAACGAAACAAGGTCGAGCTACTTCCCTATACGCAATGGCACCCGACAGGGTTGTCCTCTGTCTCCGCTTATCTTCATACTCACGTTAGAGCCCTTCCTTTGCAGGATAAGGGCGGACGCGGGCATAGCTGGTTATCACAAACCCTCCGGGTCGCATAAAGTAGCCGCCTTCGCCGACGACCTCATCTTCTTCCTGTCAGACCCACTGACGTCGCTCCCTAACCTACTCCACTCCCTCCGAATTTACGGGGATCTCTCCCAATACAAAATTAACTTAACAAAATCCTCCCTACTTAATATCACGGCGGGCACAGACATAGTACGCAGATTGCGCACAGAATATCAGTTACATTGGGCAACCGACACTATCCCATACTTGGGAGTTTACATTACCCCCGACCCTGCCAATCTATATCAGGCAAATTTTGCTCCTCTACTCCTTCGCCTCAAGACAGACTTGTCCCACTGGCATGCCTTGACTTTGACATGGTTCGGTCGATGTAATGCCATCAAGATGACAGCCATGCCTAGGGTGCTTTACTTGCTACAGGCCCTCCCCATTCGTCTCCCTCCCCCCTTCTTCAAACGGATTCACTCTCTGTTCCGTGACTTCATCTGGTCACACCGAAAGCCTCGTATTAAACTGCAACTTCTCCACATGGCAAAGCACAAAGGAGGAATCGGTCTCCCCGATGTGAAAGCATACTATAGGGCAACCCACCTTACCAGGGTAGTGGATTGGCACTGCCATGCAGAGGCAAAGCAGTGGGTGGCAATGGAGTTTGAGGACTCCGAGGGCACGGCCAAGTGCTGGCCCTGGACCACCACTCCCCTTTCGAGGGACATCGCTGCTCACCCCACTCTTGGAAGCACGATCCAGGTGGCGAGAGATGCTTTCAAACACTCCTCGATTTCCCCCATACCATCACCTATGGTGCCAATCCCGGGTAACCCTGATTTCCCACCCGGCTGCGAGGGTCCTGTACTCCGTTACTTAACAAGGGAGGGCAGCTGGCCACACCTCCACGATTTTCTGGGCCCGACTGGCCAGCTTGCAACGGACGCCGGGCTGGCAGGTTCTGACCCCCCACTAGACTTTCTGAGCGGCCTCCAACTTCGTAATTTCTTACGCCGTTGCGCACGGGCACCGGGCATATCTCGTAAGCTCACAGAGCTGGAACAAATCTGTCATCGTAAAGAACCGACCCGCCATTGTTTATCACTGATCTATTCCTCACTAATATCACCAACAGAAGGATTCGTACCACCCTTTCTCTCTAAGTGGGAAGAAGAATTAGGCGTACAATTCAATGAATCCCAAAGAGGAAAGATCCTACATTTTGCCCAGAAGTCATCCCTGGCCACCAGGGTACAAGAGACGTGCTATAAAGTAGTGACTAGATGGTACAGGGTACCTTCTATCCTGCACCGCTTTTCCCCGCAGGTCTCGAGCTTATGTTGGCGATGTGGGGAGGCTGAGGGAACGATGCTCCATGTTTTTTGGGACTGTCCCAAAATTAAACCGTACTGGCTGGAGGTGGCACGCACAGTTGAACACCTAACTGGTGTTGCTTTGGAGGGAGACCCTGGGGCCTGTCTGCTGCACCTCTCTAAACGCCCGATTAAGAAATACAAAGCCTCTCTAACCATCCAATTGCTGAATGCAGCCAAGGCATGCATACCCTTATGTTGGAGGTCGGAGTTCCCACCTACAAAAATGCAGTGGTATGCTAAAGTGAACGAACTCCGAGACATGGAAGATCTAACTGCCACGCTGTATGACAGGGAGGAGGCCTTTCGGGAGACTTGGAGACCTTGGCAACACTTTACTTACTCTGATCCATACCTCCAGGAGATGGCTCACTCTGAATAGTCCCGTGGGCCGGGCTGCCTGTTTGGCAAGGGGGCGCCACCGCCACCGCAATCCCCTCCCCCTTCTCCCTCCCTCCTCCCCCTCCTACCCCTCCTTCCCCCCCCCCCCCTTTTTCTCGCTACCCCTCCTCTTTTTCCCCTTACCCCCTTCAGTTGTGAGGAAAGCTCAGTCAGATAATGAGTATATCTTGGTATATATTGCCCTTCAGTACTCCCACGACTGGACTCAGCTGGTCGCTTGGGGGGTGCCCCTCCCGGCCAGCTGGGGAATTTTTTTAATTTTATTATTCACGAATCAGTCCTGGCTGTTATATAGACTCAAACGGGGTTTTAAGTTGATATCTAAGGAACTCCCATCTATTTTTGTTTATCTCAGACTAGGTTCTCAGACTACCCCACCACAGGGATATAACTCTCCATATGCTACACTGAATGTATACTTAAGGGGTTTGTTGGATTGCCGTCCCTGTTTCGATATGTAACCCGTTATGTGACAGGCCTATGGCTTAATTATCTATGTTTATGCTGACCTTTGTTACATCTATATCTGTTGATCACCATGTGATGTACTTGAAAGAAATAAAGAATTACAAAAAAAAAAAAAAAAAAGAAAAGCAAGCATTGGATTATTATTCTTTATTTCCTACGAAAGTACGAATCAACTAAAAAGGCAATCTCACAAAAGTAACAATTACTAAATTACGAGTAGTGTACTGAATAAATGAAAATTATTATCTAACAAAATTATGAAATTCGAATCAAATAAAATTAGACTAACGGAATTACTAATCATTTCATATCCACGAAAATATATCTGTTCGAAAATACGAACGAGTCCGAATATGAAACCTTGCGTCTTACAAAATTACGAATCATTAGACTAATGGAATTACGAATATTTCGTATCAACAAAAATATATCTGTTATGAAAATACGAACAAGTCCGAATATGAAAACTCGCGTCTTACGAAATCACGAATCATTACGAATCAACGGAAACGTAAAGAAACAAAACAAAACAAATGTTTTTGTTGTGCACATGTCTAAAAAACAACCACACACCATAATCCCCCCTCCAGCAAATGATTTGGACCAGTGCACAAAGCAAGGTCCATAAAGACAATGGATGAGCGAGTTTGGGATAGAGGAACCTGACTGGCCTGCACAGAGTCCTGACCTCAACCAGATAGAACACCAGGCCTTCTCATCCAACATCAGTGCCTGACCTCGCAAATGTGCTTCTGTAAAAAATTTCAAACATTCCCCTAGACATACCCCTAAACCTTGTGGACGGCCTTCCCAGAAGAGTTAAAACTGTTATAGCTGCAAAGGGTGGGCCAACTCAATATTGAACCCTACGGACTAAGACTGGGATGCCATTAAAATTCATGTGCATGGGAAAGGCAGGCGTCCCAATATTTCTGGTAATATAGTGTATCATTGAATAGCCCATTTAAATATAACATTTAAGGAAAAATCATTTTCTATGATGTTCACCTTCAATACAAACATTTTCTCCACATTACGCATTTTCTAAATATAAATGTCCCCAGTCGAATGGGCAGCATCATTCAACCCACTTCCTCTAAGCCCAGGTCATCCCAGACCAGCCCCCAAGCTGTGACTGGACAGTGAAAAAAGAAGCTGCACAGTAATGAGCTCATCTCTCTGTCACTCTGCTCTTTTCCTATAAGCATCCTTCTTATCAGCACATGATCTGATTGGCTCTCACACTCCAGGCACTGCAAGTGGCCTATACCAATCACATTCAGGTACTGTATATACACTGTTTCTATTTATAAAAAAATACATGTTTGATAATATATTAATGATTACAGAGCTGCATTAATTTCTGTCTTTTATATCTGCCTAGAAATCTGCTTTAATGATAAACCTGCTAAACCCTCATGGCTTCTTCTTTCCCATAATTCCCTATTGCTGACAACATACAGTCGGTGTTTTATAGTCATGGAGATCACAGTTGGTTTTCTTCCACTCTTTCCTCTGCATCTTCAACATTCCCGGTCTTGGAAACTAGTCTTCATGTAACAGTAGACAAAAAAGCCCCCTATAAGTATTATGATCCCAGATGCCAACAATCGAAGTATGTTCTGTAATGTGTAATCCATGGTCTTTTCACCTTAAAAAAATTAAAAAGGAACAAATGAAATAGCTATCACCATTAAAGTATAACCAAAGGCTACTTTTTTTTTTAGTTTTGTATAGTGGAGTGGAGAGGGATTAGAACCCTTGTCAGGTTTTTATTGCTGTCTGTGCCCCCATTTATGAGATTCACCCTATTTGTCCTGTTTACTGTTATCACTGAGCATGAAAGTGAAAAAAAAATACCAAGTTATGGGTTGTGCGTAGTACAAGAATAGAGAGGAAAATCTTCCATGGGGGCACTAAGTGACAACAAGGAATTCCCTCACTTCAAGTAGATAATCTCTCTGAACGTTACTGTAAAGTGGATGATCTCTCCTAACTCTAATACAAAGTGGACAATTCCTCTGAACTTTAATGAAAGCGAACAATTTCTCTGAACCCTAAAATAAAATGGATGATTCCTATGAATGCAAATTGTAAAGTGAATGAATGTTATGAACTCTAATGTACAGTAGACAATACCTCTGAATTCAAAATTAAAGTGGATGATTCCTCTGTACTTTAATATAAAGTGGACCATTCCACTGACTTTTTATGTACTGTATGTAGCGGGTGCTGCAGCCAAAGACTTACATTAACACAATCAAGCTGGCAGGAGCAAGTTCAGAGTGTCTGCAGCTATGAGGAATCCCCCCCCTCATCTCACACACACAGAGCTGCTCACTCTGCACCCTTCACTGTGTTCCTATTGGCAGGAAGCAGAAAGCAAATTATAATAGCAATTACAAGAGGCAATCAGAGGGACTTTAACAAGCAGCAGCTGCAAAGCATTCTGGAATATGTAGTCTCTATCACAAAGGGCCCCATAGTCTTGTATGGGGGTAGAAACTACTAAGGCTGGCATGCTTGAGTGGAAAGAAAGAAGAGACTCCATGTTGCATATCTGAGGAGATGGGGGAGATCACAACGAGGTGTGAGGAAGGCTGAACGCTGGAGAAGAGTGCTGCAAGCCTGGGTCTGGGTGATCGTTCCTGTTATAGTTTGGAGGTCAGCTGCAGACATCCAGTGCTAAAGAGAAGACCCCGGCAGCATCTCCAGGCATCCCTGACAGTGTGCAGTGTTTCCATGAGGAGGTGGCCAGCTGGGCAACCTGAAGGAACAGTCCCAGGACATTTCTCCCTTGGGCCTCTGGACACAGGATTTGGTAAGCTAGCCAGAACACTGAACTGCTGCTGTTACTCTGCCTCGCTTAATTAGGAGAATCTGTGATGCTGTTACACCCTGCCTGGCAGTGATAGTACCTTCCTGATGTAACTGAAGATTACCAACACCGTTAGAGTCCTGCTGTTTACCAAACCTCTTTGGATGTACTTTATTTCACTCCACTAAAAAAAGTCAACATGTGCACAACCTTAAAGTCTTCCAAAAGAGCTCCATCTATACTCAGGACTCTAGTCATTATATGATCGGGTTCAGGATTTGGTGGGTTAATTCAGTGCACTGAATCAGGTATTGCATTTGAACAGGCCTGTTGGGACTGTGGTGCTGGGGTAAAGGAGGGAGAGAACTGACATTGAGAACAAGGTCATTCCTCTGCCCTCCTCCTGCCTGGACTCATATAGCCCAATATAAGTAAAGTTGGCAGTTAATTCACTAAAGTATCATTTAGACTATAATTTGTTGTTCTTGTGTGTTCATCTTTGCTCTTGGGGTCACTCATTTAAAGGGGTCCCCCGACAGCAGTCAGATTTGATCCTTGAGGGTTTCTCCAATAACCATCAGTCATATCTATATATGTTTATTTATTATTATTTATTTATTTTTATTTATTATTTATTTATTATTTGATACTATTGCCTTCATTTTTTTTGTCGTTGTAATTTTTTTTCTCTACTATAAGCAAGTTCACAGTAAAGATAATTTCTGTGTTCACTATAACCTGTGTCCATTTACTGTGGTATTACACTAACATTGCTGCCAGGTGTGCCAGTGGGGTGAGGTTGTTCTTGGGGTTAAAGAGACAGAGTGAGGAACCAACAATATTCAATTGGCTCCTGCGGGGGTAGCGCTACATGTGGGGGCTCGCCTGGGATATACCGCTACTCTGCAATCAACTTCTCAAGACAGCACCTCTACAAGTATCAAGATGTATCCTGTCAATGTGAGCCCAGAAAGTTCAAGCCAAGCAGCCCTGAAGAGCCAACCTCACCGACACCTAAAGCCATGATTGGGCCGAGTTTATCAAAGCCTTGGGAGAGTTCATGGTCAAATGCTCAAAGAACACCCCACATGCACTGGTATTCAGTACTGAGAGCCAAGACCTTTCTCTGCAAAACAACCAGTGACTGCTGGGGAAGAAGAGTATGAGACTTGGATTGAGCAAGCTGTGCAGGCCCTAGAGGAGTGTGATGCACAAGAAAGCCCAAAGGAGACAGCGCATCACTGAAAGTTTGCGAGGGGCTACTGCAGAAGCCATCCAAAACCTAAAATTCAGTGAAACAGCCTGCACTGCCTATGACTACCTCACTATGTTACAAGAGGAATTTGGACCAATGGAGACAGCAGCAGACCTAATTTTGCAATTCGAGCATGCTCTCCAACGTCAAGGTAAACGCGTGTCTAAATACATGAGATGTTTGATTAGGATGTTGTACCAGATTGTGTTAAAGAAAGGGACGCAATCTTCTGCCATAGATCAAGCTAGAACACAGCAGATCCTGAAAGGCGCTCTATGCTCTGATCCAGCTTGGATTCAGCTGAAGACTTCAGCCAGTGCCATGTCGTTAAAGTATCCTTAGTTCATTAAACTAACAAGAGAGGAAAAAGCCATGTCTATGGATAAGGAGACTGTAGCCAGGTCAGCATCGACACTTCTAGTCGACATTGGGTCAGTGGGAGTGACCGAGCCTAGTTCGGAAATAACCATCCTGAAGTCACAGATGTCCCAAATGATGGGAATGCTGAATCTGCTGGCAGCTAGAATCACCACATTGCCTGGCAAAGATGCCACAGGATCTACACAGACTTCGACCCCTACAGTTTCTCCTGCAGAGAAGTCTATGGATCAAGTGGTCTGTCTCAACTGCGGAGAAGTGGGTCATTACCGGCATGTCTGCACAAGTCCAAATTCCAGCAAGCTTCAAGAAGCCAGCAAAAATCCTCAGGTGAAAGATTCAACCAGCTGCCCAACTAAAATCATTGACTCAAAGGGCAAGGACGCCAGGAAGCCACAGCATAAGCCTAAACTGTTGCTGTTTCTGAACAGCTGGATATTCTAACCCCAGGGATTTCAAATGCTTGGTCGAGGAGAGAGAGAGAGAGAGCATACCAGCCCTCTGGAGCTTGACCAAAATGCAAACTAAACCCAAAACCCAACAAGAAGGGGGCATACATACAGGCCAAGGGACAGGCCAATTTGACTACCTCCCACAAATTCCCTGCCAATCTAGTTGGACCTGCTCCTGTTGTGTCCATCCAAGTAGAAGGAATCTAAACCAACGTCCTCCTGGATACTGGGGCACAAGTGACCCTTCTCTACCGAGACTTCTACAAAAAGCATCTTAAGCACCTGTCATTGAAAAAGTTGGAGGAGTTAGAGATATAGGGCATTGGAACCCAAAATCTCCCCTATGATGGCTACCTGCCAGTCATGTTGACCCCTTTTTGGTTGGGAAAGCAGAGACTTTCGACATATTGGCAGTAGTCTGTCCTCATCCACCAGGGGCCAGCAGGAGTTCCCTGACCAACACTGATCTTGTTAGAAGACTGTTGACCCTTCTTGTCCTGGAGCCTGACACTCCAACCATGGGTATACACCCCATACTGAGATAAGTCTACCAGCGCCTGGTGCAAGAGCAGAAGGCTCCTGCTGAAGGAGTGGGGAAGATCTGGAGCCTGGACCAGTGGGAGAAAGTATTACAGCACAGTGAGGTAGCTTGCCTACAAGCATCTGTCAGGTTAATTTGGAAACAACCAGACCCTTTCATCCTCCTTGAAGTGGACAGCCAGAGAAAAGACATGGGAGTGGATATAATTCCCAAAGTAGTTTCAACTAAGGTGTTTTGCAGAGAAGTCATAGAAAGATCTCGGTCAGTGTCTGCAACATAACAGCCTCGCCTGTGAAAATGTCGGCTCAGATGATGTTGGGGCAAGTGAATCCAGCCACACCATCTGATTTGGTAGGGGGAGCGAAGGATGGAATCCCTGTCGAGGATTTCTATCTGAAGTATACTCCTCTCTCACCTGAATGGAAGGAAAGGGCCAAGACTCAGCTCCTGAGATGACAGGCTGCATTGTCCAAGAGTGAGTTTGATGTGGGGTGTGCAAAAAGCGCCCAACACTGGGTCCGTCTGCAGGGGGATAAGCCCTTCTGAGAAAGAGTCAGACAGATTCCTTTGAAGGACTTGGAAGATCTGCGTGAACAGCTTGCAGAACTAAAGAGGGCAGGTGTCATCCGAGAGTCCGGGAGTCTATACGCTTCTCTGATAGCGGTGATGCAGAAGGAAAATGGGTCCCCGAGGTTGTGCATCGAGTATCGGACGCTGAACCGAAGGACCATTCCCGACTTATATATTACCCCAAGGATAGAAGATGCCCTGCAGAGCCTGTCAAGGGTGAAGTGGTGGTTCAGTGTGCTGGATTTGAAGAGTGGGTACTACCAAGCCCCTTGAACCCTATAGATCGGGAGAAGACAGCTTTAATTACCCCAGTGGGGTTCTTTGACTTTGATCGGATGCCTTAAGGCCTGTCTGGTGCCCCAGCCACCTTCCAAAGGCAAATGGAGAAGACGGTGGGTGACATGAATCTGATTGAGGTGTTGGTGGATCTAGACAACATCATCGCCTAGACTCTGCAAGACTCTGGAGGAGCACAAAGAGCGTCTGGAGAAGGTCCTGAAGAGACTCCACAATGAGGGGTTGAAGCTGTCTCTGGAGAAGTGTCAGTTCTATCAACCCTCAGTAAACTATCTGGGCCACATTGTGTCTGCCGAAGGAGTGGCCACCAACCCCAGAAGCTGGAAGCCGTCACCTCCTGGCCAAGACCTACCAATGTGACCGAGCTTAGCTAATTTCTGGGATTCTGCTCATACTACAGAAGATTTGTTGAGGGGTTCACTAAGATAGCTCATATAAAGAGAACAGTGCAGCGCTGGACAAATGTCATGAGTGAAAAATATTGTGAAATTATTCTTAAAAAATCAATATAAAGAATTAAGCAATCAATAATAAATAACACCTAATAATAAAGACTAGTGAGAAAAACATTAAATCAAAAAGTCCATAAATGATGAAAAGGCAAGTATGGTGAATACAAATAAAAGTTCTGAATTATGATGTGAGTGAAGTCCAAAAATTATTCCATGTGGAGTTCTGGATCAGTAATCCACCGTGCTGCCCACCACCTGGTGATAATGTAATGAAGGCTTACCAGAGAGCCAGCGACAGCCCTTACTCAGGGGGGTCAAAACAGGCTTAGCAGAGGGAGAAGTAGCGATGAAGTTCGAGGGATGTCCCTTGAGAGACTCTGTAAGGAATCTTGCCAACCTGCTTCCTGGGCAAAAACTCAGCAGCAACAGAGTGCCAATTCGGGAGATGTGGTCCCAAAGATACTTCCCCACTGTCAGTGATCATCACGTCGCTGTCCATCATAGACTGATCCGCTCTCTCCATGTGACCGAGCTTTATGTCAAGGAGCAGAACACCGAGTTGGAGGCTGACCTGGGGCCGAAGACATTGGAGTTCAGCTGCTGATGTCCCCAGATGTTATTTCAACATCACTCAAGTCAGGGACGAAGGTCTGCCCAAGCTCTCTAAGAAGGATTTGCGAAGAGACCAGTTGGAAGACTCTCTCTGTAGCTTGGCACAAAGGCTTTGGAGAGCCAATGCCCTGACTTGCTCCTCTCTGACTCCCCAAAGGAAGCACGCCTGCTGCACAGAAAGTGGGATCAATTGCAGCTGCAGCAGAGTGTGGTGCCCTCTGACGATCCCGAAGAGAAATGGCAGTTATTCCTACCTCAAAAAAAATAGGGAGACAGTGTTAACTGCCCTACTAGACTACAATGGCCACCTAGGGCCAGAGAGGACTTTCCACCTGGTGAGGGACAGGTTCTACTGGCCCTGCATGAGGGCGGAAGTTGAGGGCAATTGCCACTCCTGCATCAGATGGTATCCAAAAGAAAACTTTCCCTCATCAAGCTGCCTCAATGGGTCACCTTCAGAGACAAGGACCCATGGAGCTGGTGTGCATTGATTTTCTGTGCTTGGAGCTAGGGATGGGCCGAACTTCCCCCGGTTCGGTTCACACCAGAACACCTTGAACAGGCAAAAAGTTCTAGCGAACATGTGAACCCCATTAAAGTCTATGGGACACGAACATGAAAAAATCAAAAGTCCTCATTTTAAAGGCTTATATGCAAGTTATTGCTATAAAAAGTCTGCGTTTTTTCAGGAGCAGTGATTTTAATAATGCTTAAAGTGAAACAATAAAAATCAAATATTCTTTTAAACATCATGCCTGGGGGTCCCCTTAGCTTGCCTGTAAAGTAGCGCATCTGTGCGATGTGTAGAACAGTCCCTCAGCAATAATGACATTTCTAAAGGAAAAAAAAAAGTAATTTAAACTTGCTCACGGCTGTAATTTGTTTCTGGCTCCCGGCAATATAGATGAAAAATCAATGAAAACAAATGGTGGGGGTCTCCCCCCACTCTTCGGGTCTGCTATGGATTTTAAGAGGAACTCCACGCCAATTTTTTTTCAAATTGGCTTGGGGCCACCCCCCCAAAATCCATACCAGACCCTTGTCTAAGCATGCAGCCTGGAGGTCAGGATGGGGGGGCGAGCAAGCTCCCCCCCTCCTGAACCATACCAGGCCACATGCCCTAAACATGGGGGGGTGGGTACTTTGGGGCAGGGTTTCTGTGACCCCCACCTCTGAGCACCTTGTCCTCATGTTGATGAGGACAAGGGCCTCTTCCTGACAGCCCTGGTCGGTGGTTGTCGGGGTCTGCGGGCGGTTGGCTTATCGGAATCTGGAAGCCCCCCTCTACGTGAATGGGTTTTGGGTACATTGTACCCCTACCCATTCACCAAAAAAAGTATCAAAAAGTAAAAACCACAAGAGACAGTTTTTGACAATTCCTTTATTAATAAAGAAAAAAAAAAGTGCCCTGCGATGTAAATCCATTGTCAATCACGCTGCCCGACGGACCTGAAAAATAGAAAAAATGAAAAAACTCTGCCTCCATGGGAGGCCTCCCAATGACTGCTGTCTTTTTGCTTTGACAGCTCTAATATAGGCAAGGACAGGACCACCCAATGACATAACCAGATGACCCCGCCTCCTCTGACATCACATGACGTCAGATGGGACGGGGCCACCCAGTTACATAACCAGGTGGCTCCGCCCTTGTCCATTTAACAGCTGTCAAAGCCAAAAGACATGCATTTTTTATGAGCACAATCACGTTCATGATGGAGGAATAAGTTCAGTGTTTCTTTATATATTATATTTTATAAGGATTTCGTCAGATTATTAAGATCACTTGGAGGTGTTTTTTATTTTAGAAGGATAGTTTTTTAATTTATCACTAATTATAATGGTAATAAGAGGATAATATTAGCGCAATTAACTACCATATTATTTATTGATCCCATTACTTATTTTAGTTGCAGCTATATTATTTGGTCATCTCATATTAACCATTTGGTTTCCGCATTAGTAGTTTTATCCACGTCAGCGCTTGAGTCTTTTTGAACATTTTAACATAGAAACATTGTAGTTTGTCACTTAAGCAGCAGACATGGAGATCTTTAACTTTATGGAAAATCGGTCAATTGTTTTAGAAGAAATTTTTACCACTAACCCCAGCAATGACACAGGAGATTTAGACAGTATTTTTAGAAAATTTGGACATTTAATGGAAAAGAAGGTCAGCCTGTGGTGGGATGTTGCCACCCATGAACAATATATTAAGGATAATATCGTACCAAGGCGGCTCAGATGGGATATCCCCATTAATGATGGACTCACTGATGAAGAGGGGATCAGTGAATGGTATAAATTTTTTAATGACAAGGGCATGGACTTATTGCATTTTTTATTGAAGAGAAAACAGAGAAAAGGCGCATTGATTAATCAACAAATTGCAGAATATAAAAACGCATTGGAAATCCATAAAGGTACACCAGCTTTTACTACACTCACAAATCAATTAAACAGAGTACTGGAAAAGAAAGATGCAGAAATTAAACAAAGGAAGAGAAGAAAATATCTAAGGGACACTAATGACTACAAATTAGAACAAAGTTATAAGTGGCAACTAAACCTGAAGGAAGGGAGAAATGAATCTGTAACATCTTCCCCAGAAAGGGAGGTACGGATGTTAACACCTACGAGAGATCAAAGACAGAGATCTCCAATAAGACAATATGAGAATGAACAAGAGAGACAGCCCAGGAATAATATGGAGGGACCATCTAAACAACATGAGTATAATGGACCCAGAACACCGAGACCATGGTGGCAGAATAGAAATAACCAATCAAAGCCATGGAATAAATCCCCTAGAAAACCATTTTGGAAGAATAATGGTAGAAGAAAACCACAAAATCATTCCAATAGTAATTATGATCACCCCAGGAACAGGGGGTATGACCAATATAAGGATCAACACCATAATGATTATACAAACCAACCCAATTATGGATACCAATCACAGAACTATCAAGGGAGGTCTGGGGAACCTAGTTCAGATAACTATTATCAGAACCATCAAGATAGACAAGAAATAAGAACATACCCTCAGTACCAACAAAAATATGAAGGAAACCGAGAACAGTATGAACAATATCAATATCGACCTAGATACAGTCCAATCCAAACGCATAATCGTTATGAACCACTGAGAAACTACAGGGACACCAACCCACCTACTCCTTTTTTAGACCGGCGCAGAAACACAACCCCACTAAGACAAACAAGACCGACAGATCCAAGAAGCCCAAACGAAAGAGGGGATGTAGAGGAGGACACAAGGTCAAAAAGGAAAAGAGAGCATTAGGCGAAGGGATATACAACCTAAGTGGAGTTGAATTATCACAAAATAAAATAAAGTTGTTGGATAAGGGCTTGAAGTATGCACCAAAACGGAATCTCAATAAATTCAATCTGTATGTGGATATACAAAAATATACAAGAAAATTAAACATCAAAAAATATATGTTGAATAAAACAGTGGCTACTGATAGGAATGGTAAGGATGTAACTGAAACCCCTGGAAGAGTTGTATACAGCCAATTAAGAAACAAATCCCTTTTTAACCCTCAAGTGCCTAATAACCAATACATTGAAGTTTTTAACAAGATGATCACACAGGAAATTGAGAGGCTGAAAATAAAAAAAATTAGTGATCCACTAAAATCAAAAATGGAATAAAAGAACTGGAGAAAAACAAGAGAATAGTGATCAGACCGGTGGACAAAGGAGGAGCAATTGTGATCTTATCCAAAGAATACTATAATGAGGAACTTCAAGGACAACTTAATGATAGCAACACGTACATAAAACTGAGAGGAAACCCCACAAGGGAGTACAAAAGGGAACTACAGGAATTAATTAAAAAAGGCAGTATGAAAGACATCTTAACTAAGAAGGAGGAAAAATATCTTGTACCGGAGACATGTAGGGTACCAGTGATATATACAGTACCCAAAATACATAAAGATCAAGAAAAAACCCCTGGACGCCCTATCATTAATGGGATTCAATCTATTAATTCCAGACTTGGGGAGTATGTTGATAACTATTTGCAACTATTAGTACCAAGAACACCAGCCTACCTAAAAGACACTAAACATTTGATACAGGAACTCAACAAAATTGCAATCCAGCCAGATCAGAAATATATACTTGTTACAGCGGATGTGTCATCATTGTACACAAATATAGGACATGAGAATGCTAAATCAGCAATGAAATGGGCCATGAACAAGTACAGCAATTTTATTATCGAAGCAAAAGAGATTCATATTAAGATGTTTAGCATTTGGCTTACAACATAATTATTTCTGGTTTAATTCGGATTATTATAGACAATTAAATGGAATAGGTATGGGGGGCGAAGTATGAATGAGAGGAGGAAGCGATATATACTAACACCCCCATACAATTGGTAATGTACAGACGATTCATAGACGATTGTATCATGTTATGGATGGGTGAAGAGGAACCACTTTGAGGATTCTTGGAAGAACTAAACAAAAATGAAAAAAATATTAAATTGAACTATGAATTAAACACTCAATCTGTACAATTCCTGGACCTAGAGATAGAACTAACAAAAAATAGAATTACAACAAAAACATTTTTTAAACCAGTAAAAAGAAATAGTTTTATCCCGGGGGATAGCTGGCCCTTTGACCCTTGGGTTATCAATATCCCAAAGGGACAATTTATGCGTTTAATAAGGAACTGCACTGAAAAAGATATTTTTCTTGAACAAGCTGGAAATGTAGGTGAAAAGTTTGTAAAGAAAGGATACAACAGGACATTTATAGAAGAAAAAATAAGGGAGGTTGCAAACATAAATAGAGATGAACTGGTCCAAGATAAAATAAAAGAACCCTCAACAATATCACAAGATGTCCCCATGATCATGGATTTTAATATTCAACACTGACAAATAGAAAGAATTTTTAAAAAGCACTGGCCACTTTTACTACCTGATCACCAATTGAGAAAAATATTATCTGATAAACCAAAATTTGTTTACAGAAAGGCACCAACGTTGAAAGACATAATTGCAAAAAATGTCTTGGACCCCCCAAAAAGATCACAAAAATTGTCTTTCTTTCAAAGAAAAGGTTTTTACCCTTGTAAACGGTGCTATGCATGCAAAAACACCAAATTAAATGGACAAAAATGCGTCAACTTTAAAGCCACAAGCAATGATACTCAGTATGAGATTAAAGATTTTTTGACATGTAGAAGTGAAGGGGTTGTATATGTGCTGGAGTGCCCGTGTTCATTGCAATACATTGGAAGAACAAAAAGACCATTATGGAAAAGAATTAGAGAACACATACAAAATATTATGAAGGGATTCCCCAAACATAGCGTTTCAAGGCATTTTTCCTCACACCATAATAAAAATCCAGCACTCCTAAAATTTTGGGCAATTGAAAAATATAATGCACATTGGAGAGGGAGCAATAAGGTGAAAGAATTAAGCAAACAGGAATCAAAATGGATATTTAATATGCGTACACTCACGCCACTAGGTTTAAACATAGACTTTGATTTAAATTGTTTTATATCAGATTTTTAAATACTTATTATAATTTTTTAATATACCTTTTTAATTTTTTATGTACTGGTAAAATATTTTTCTGGATTAATTATAAAAACTTCCTAATTCTTAAATATATTTTTGGGCATGGGTCATAACATGTTAAAAGTATATATATCCTGACATAAAGGTTATACGTGGTTTTGGCTATGTTGGGAATATTGAGGATAATTTTATTTAATGTGGAGGAGATGTAGTTCCATGTTCCAAACGGAAGGGGGAGTGTTATACATCACATTGAATATATAATAGAATGAGATCCTTTTTATTTTTTTTTTAGGTTATTTAGCTATATTTTAAAATTTGTATATGATTCTATATTTTTATACATATATATATATATTTGTTATTGTATTAAAGATTTTTTAATGTGGGTAATATAGAATCATGTTATATAATTAAATGTTAACGATCACTAGAATGCACGAGAGATCGCGCTATTGAGATGATGATTGCCATGACTACTAGCACACACACGCTATAAGTACTCGGCAGGCGCAGAATACGGGCAACCTTGAAAAAGTCACGTGGCAGTGACGTAACGCGTAGGAGGAGCCTGTGACGTCCCCAGCATTTGCAGTGTGTGAGCAAGCGGTGACGGATGAAGTGCCTCACCGCTTAGCTCTTTGCAGCTGATCAATACAAACGCGATCTTACATAGAAGAGTATGTGAGTGAAACTGCTTTAGTCTGATACATAGTATCCAATTGTTTTTTAATCTCTGCGCAATAGATGTATAATCTTTTCTTTGCATGTCCGGGATTTGAGTGGAGGAGCGGAGTATAACTAAAACAAAAGAAGAAGTGAAAAAAGTGAAAGTAAAATTCTTTTTTTGACACTATTTAATTTAAATTTTGTCACACTATAACCGACACGGATTGATCTTGTTTAAAACACCTGATGAATTTTGAGAACCTCATATTAATGATTTTAAAAAAAAAAGAAACTCATTTTTGCATCTTTATATTTATTCGCATTGGATATAGTTCATGTTTAATCATTCATGTGGCACGATACACATTTATATATATTTATTTTTTATAAGCAGCAGATATGTTTTAGAGCACTTGTATATTCATTAGCTTTAATTACTTATGCATTTTTTATGAGCACAATCACGTTCATGATGGAGGGATAAGTTCAGTGTTTTTTTATATATTATATTTTATAAGGATTTCGTCAGATTATTAAGATCACTTGGAGGTGTTTTTTATTTTAGAAGGATAGTTTTTTAATTTATCACTAATTATAATGGTAATAAGAGGATAATATTAGCGCAATTAACTACCATATTATTTTTTAAAGCCAAAAGACAGCAGTTGCCTGGAGACCTCCCATGGAGGCAGAGATTTCATTTTTTCTATTTTTCAGGTCTGTCTGGTGGCGTGATTGAAGATGGATGGAAATTGCAAGAGACTTTTTTTTTCTTTTTTAATAAAAGAATTGTCAAAAACCTGTTTGACACTTTTTTGGTAAATAGGTGGGGGGGGGCAGGATCCCGATACCCATTCACATGGGGGGGCAGGATCTGCCTTTGGCCAGTCATGGCTCTCACAGCACATCGCGCTGTGATTGGCCAAAGCATACAGGTCAGGTGCATGCTATGGCCAATCAGCAGCAGTCAATGCACTGCGATCTCGCAGTGCATTACGGCAAACTTGCCGCGAGCGCCCCATATGTTAATTTGTTCTATGAACAAACACCCGATGTTTGAGTTGAACTTACGTTCAACTCGAACATCTGGACCATTCCTCCTTGGAGCCCGATCTGAGTGGACAAGGAAATATTCTGGTGGTAACAGATCACTTCACTAGGTTCACCTCATCAATAGACTACTAGATTTGCTTGACATAAAAAAGTCAAACCACTCTGTACCATCCTCAGGGAGATCTGCAGCCAGAGAGATGCAATCGGACTCTCCGAGATATGCTTGGGTCCCTGACTTCAGAGCAGAAGCAACACTGGAGCAAACATGTGGCGGCCATTGTGAATGCCTACAACAGTACAGCAAATGATGCCACAGGATACTCTCCCCATCGGCTGATGTTCGGATGGGAGGCCCGGCTGCCAGTAGATTTGGCCTTTGGCACATCCCTCAATCATACCTCAGCAACTTCCCACAGAAGGTATGTGGATCGCCTGCGGAGAAGTCTGAAGAGCGCCTATGATAAGGCTCAAGCTGCCACAGACGCCAGAGGACATAGAAACAACAGGAACTTTGACCTCAGGGTACAAGTACAGGACCTACAGCCTAGTGACCAAGTGCTGCTGAGAAACCTGGGTGTCCCTGGAAAACACAAGTTGGCTAACTGCTTGAAGTCATAGCCCTATGTTATAGCACAGCCCCCCTGAAGACTTGGCATCACAATCATCTGTTGCCTCTGTCAGAAGCAGTTTGTGTGCCACCACAACTGGATCCACAGTCCACACCCAAGGCCTCCCAGAGATCCCGACCAGTGACTAGGTCTCAGCCTATGCTCCTTGATGTGTAAAATGAGGATGAAGAGAGGGGAATGGACTGGCTGTGGCCATCTCAAATGCCAGGGCCTGCCACACCCCTTCCTCTCTTCCCAAGGTGACCGACGCTGGGCTTCTCAGGCCAGAGGCTCCTGAATTTGTGCCTCAGAGTCTACCCTTCGAAGATTTAGAAGATCCTCAATCTTCTCTGCCAGCAGCAGATTCTAAAGACTTCCCTTACTTCAGTAAAGAAGAAGCTGAAATGCAAGAAGCTGATGTGCAGGAGGAGGAAGTGGCCATGGATGAGGTGGTGACCAGTCAGCCTAGAGAACAAAGAGAGAGAAGGGTTATTCACCCACCCAAGAAACTAACTTATGATGCAATGGGTGAAAGCTCTGAGGAGGTTGTTTTCACTCCAGAAAGGACTCTTGAGGTGCCTGGTCCCTCCCCTGCAAATTTGGTGGAGGACAACCTCAACTCACCCCCTGGCACATCTATGCGGGTCACCCCAGTATTGGTGGCTTGTGGACAGAACAACCTCCCTTCCATTGACAATTGGTGGGAGGTCCCTCTGTCAAGTCTATTCCATGACATGAGCTATTTGAGTTTGAGCTCTTCTTAAGCAAATGCAAATTGTTTGATTTCTTTTGCAAATTAACCTGTTTTTCTTCCACGCGTAACTCTAAAGCATGTAACAGGTTTAGGACTTTACTGCCTTGGTAGGACCAAAGGTTCTTTGATGGGCGAAGTGGGTAGCGGGTGCTGCAGCCAAAGATTACATTAACACAGACAAGTTGACAGGAATAAGTTTAGAGTGTCTGCCGCTATGAGGAGTTCCCACCCCCCTCTCTCTCTCATCTCACACACACATAGAGCTTCTCACTCTGCACCCTCCCCTCTGTCCCTATTGGCATGAGGAGGAGAGTGAATTATAAGAACAATTACAGGAGCCAATCAGAGGGACTTTAACAAGCAGCAGCTGCAAAGGATTCTGGAATATGTAGTCTCTATCACAAAGGGCCCCATAGTCTTGTATGGGGGTAGAAACTACTAAGGCCAGCATGCTTGAGAGGAAAGGAAGAAGAGACTCCTTGTTGCTTATCTGAGGAGATGGGGGAGATCACAATGAGGTGTGAGGAAGGCTGAGCCCCCAAAAAGAGTGCTGCAAGCCTGGGTCTGGGTGATCGTTCCTGTTATAGCTTGGAGGTCGGCTGCAGACATCCAGTGCAAAAGAGAAGACAGGTGCATCTCCAGGTGTCCATGACAGCTTGCAGTGTTTCCATGAGGAGGTGGAACAGTCCTATGACATTTCTCACTTGGGCCTCTGGACACAGGATTTTGTGCGCTAGCCAGAACACTGAACTGCTGCTGTTACTCTGCTTGCCTTTGTCATTTTCTTTTTCTACTATAAGCAAGTTCGCAGTAAAGATCATTTCTGTGTTCACTATAACCTGTGTCCATTTACTGTGGTATTAAAACTAACATTTCTGCCAGGTGTGCCAGTGGGGTGAGGCTGTTCTTGGGGTTGAAGAGAGAGAATGAGGAACCAACAATATTCAAGCGGCTCCTGTGCGGTCATTCTACAGTTTAACCAAATTTAATTTTTATCATTTTTTTCACACAAATAGAGCTTTCTTTTGGTGGTATATAATTGCTGCTGGGTTTTGTTATTTTTTGCTAAATAAAACAAAAATGGACTGAAATTTTGAAAAAAAAAAAAAAACTTTTTCATAGATTGTTATAAAATTTTGAAAACAGGTAATTTTTCTCCTTCACTGATGTGCGCTGATGAGGCCGCACTGATGGGCGCTGATAGGCTGCGCTGATGGGCACTGATGGGCACTGATGGGCACTGATGGGTGGCACTAATGGGCACTGATAAGGCGGCACTAATGGGCACTGATGGGCGGCACTGATGGGCACTGATAAGGCGGCACTAATGGGCACTGATATGTGGCACCGATAAGCACTGATGAGGCGGCACTGATAGGGGGCACTGAGAAGTGGCACTGATGGGTGGCACTGATGGGCACTGATGGTTGGCACTGGTGGGTGGCACTGAAGGGCACTGATAGGTGGCACTGATGGGCACTTGTAAGCACTGGTAGGTGACACTGATCTGTGGCACTGATTATTAGACAATGATGAGCATTGATTGGCAGCACTGGGCATTGATGGGTGGCACTGTAGGCACTGATAGGTGGCACTGTGGGCACTGGTAGGTGACACTGGTGGGTACTGATAGGTGGCACTAGTAGGTGGCACAGTGGGCACTGGCAGGTGACACTGGTGGGCACAGCCGTGGCTTTCTGAGTAAGGGACCGATGTCAAGCGTGATCGGCTTTTCAGCGTGAGGAAAAAAAAATACAGATTACTGAGATTCTGTTTACATCACGTGATTTGCTGATCACATGGTAAGGGGCCGGGATCGACCCCTTACTCTGATCTGTGATCAGACTCAGGCTCATAGACTCGGTGATCACAGAGCTTGCGCGACCCGCGTCCATGGACGTCCTCCCGGCAATTAAGGCCCGTGCTGCAGCCGTCTTTCGGTTATAGCGTGGGCACCAAGTAGTTAAACATTGTGCTCAAAAACACATACTGTAATTAAAGGTGTGCTCCAACAGTTCATACAGTCTCTTTGCAGTCTTTTTGCATAAACTTGATCTGTAGTTCCAATTTCCCCACATGTGGGAAAATAAAAGAGTTGCCAAGGGGGGTACCACATCCATATAAAGCTATACTTAAAAGATTATGACTATATAGATACCAGAAAGAAATACAATTTAATTGAAAAATAATTACAGTGGAACCTCGGTTTGCGAGTAACGCGGTTAACGAGCACTGTATTTCTAAAAATCCTAACTCAGTTTGCGAGTGTTGTCTCGCAAAATGAGCAGGATTCAGGCCAAAAGCAGTGTGCAGTACCGCTTTTGGCCTGAGGTGGGGGTGCCGGAGCCGAACAGCGCCGATTGTCGGCGTTCGGAAATGCACAGAAAGGCCCGAGGACAGTTCCGCCGACCTCGGAAAGGCTCGTGAACGGAGTCTTTCCGAGGTTTGCCGAGGTCAGCCGAAGTGTGCTCGGGCCTTTTCAACCGTTTCCGTGGCTCTCCGGCACCCCCTGCCTCTGGCCGCATGCAGTATTGAATCCCATTGTAGTCAATGCGGAACAAATTATTTTCGTTTACATTAACTTCAATGGGAAAACTCGCATTGATATGTGAGTACTTTAGATTACGAGCATACTCCTGGAACGGAGGTTCCACTGTAATTTATTAAACATGTGTATATAAAGACAATGAACATTAAAAGAAATGATGATCGGCTCTCAAATATAAAAGCCACATTAATATGTATATACAGTCCCTATTGTTGTTTGGACAAGGCTGGTCGACGTTTCGCTTTCGCTTCCTCAGGACCCACTTGCCATACAACAAGCCAAGGGATTCTGTGTAAGAAAGGGGAAACAATCATATTTAACATATGGACAGTTTGGCACATGAACATATAACTTATAGGAGAAGCCTGAATAATGATGCATGAAGAAAACCACTCACATAAAACCAGGAGCACTTTCCTATATGTGACATGCCGTCCAGGGCATCTGCACAGTACTGAAGGCACCCAGATAATCAATCAAAAATCTACATCGTATAAAAAAGATGCATACTATAAATACCCAGCAAAAGCTAGGGGGATAGAATATTTAGACAAATAATCAAACATTAGATTTAGTATGTACTCACTCGGCTATGAGTGTTGCCATAGGTAATGGAATAGGGCCTACAGGTGTGCGAATATAGGTCATAGGGACTCAAGATGGTATATTAGTTACTGTAGAAGAATAAGCAGATAGGGCAGTCAATCATATGACTACTTACTAGTAATACTAATATAACCCACCATCATATGAGAATGAAAAAAATTACCTCCAAAGGGCTATGAAATCACGCTATATGTCTTGAAAAGGTTATATCCAGGAAATACAATAAATAACCATCTAGGAGGAATAACAGATGACACAATTGCAGTTTATATTAATGGGGGAAAAAAAAAGCAAAAGAAAAAATATATATTGATAGCTTAGTACAGAATGCCTAAATGCAGGCTTACCAGAGATCAATCGGTCAGTAAGTTTATTGCTATCAGCTGTACCGGTGCTCCCATTGCTGTTGGTTATAAGGGGGGTACTCATCTTTCCCAAGAAAAGCCCTTAGAGGCCGATGGAAAGCTCCATCGGCTCCGCAGATGCGCAGTACGGCCCTTGCGCGTGCGCAGTGTGTCCGCAATGTTAAGGCTCTAATCCGGAAGTATGCACATGCGTACTAGCACCAAATTGGCGCTTAGAGAAACATAAGCTCACAACAGAACAAGCCAGGAGTAAAGAAAAATTGGAAAATGGAAATATTGCCACAGAAAATATATCTCCAATGATTTAACTATAGAGCGCTAATGCAATAATAAAATGGGTAAAAATATGTCAATTCTACATAAGGGGAAAGATGTTATCCCACCAACTCCTACCACAGCAACACCACCACCTAGGCTCTGCAGGGACACAATGTCACACTGCAACCAGGTGTTATGCACGCCAGGGGTCCCCCAATTACAGAGAGATATATAAGAAAAAAACTACATGTGCAGCCACCACTAGGGGGAAGCACAGGGCATGTCACAAGTCATACACCATAAGGGCAAACATCCATGAGAACATGATATAGCAGTGCCAGTTGCCTAAACCTTTAATTTTCATACATTAAAACAGTTAAAAGCATATACTGACTTTCTAATGTTTTATTTCATGATTGGACCAAATATCTATTCGGACAGTATACAAATTGAATAGGGAAAATCCTATCCAGTTTTTGCGTCTATCCCCATCTATGGGATCCAGGAGAATCCGGTGGGGATTTTTTTAATTAGCCCAAAAAAGGGCTTATAGCTTGAGGCGAGGTGGCATTTAAATTAAATATCCACCTGGCCTCCAGCTGTAATAGTTTCTTATCAATGTTACCACCTCGGGGATCTTCAATGATTCTTTCCAAAAGTGTAAACTTTATCATCGAGGTATCACGTCTTTGCTGAAGAGCGACATGTCTATCAATGGGGGTGTACAACAAATTCCTAAGGCCAAGGGGGGTACCACATCCATATAAAGCTATACTTAAAAGATTAGGACTATTGGAGCGGACTTTATAGATACCAGAAAGGAATACAATTTATTTGAAAAATAATACATTTATTAAACATGTGTATATAAAGACAATGAACATTGGCCCCTTTTTTCTTATATATATTCTATTAGGTGGATAATACGCCACTTATCTTTTGGGCAAAGGTTAATCCCTCGTCAGTACTTAAGGTGAGGAAGAAAGGAACAAAAATTCTTATTATTAGTAGTCTTTTCATGCATTATTGACCAATTTGGGACACGATGACGGACTATACAGGTACAGAATGGGAAGTACTTATGTCCAAAATCCATAACGAATGTAGAGATGACCATGGGATAGAACTAGAAGTCGAGGTCCTGATACATAAACTCAAACAGGCCCTGGAGAGAAAATCTATTTTATTTTAAATTTATTCTGGCAGGTCAAGTTTTTGGAATGATATATCAAAGAGGATCTGAATCCACAAGGTTTGAGGATTCAGGTGTTTCCTAACCTGTGGGAGTTAAACCCAGATTTTAAAAAACAATGGGAGACTAACTTGCAGGAATGCACAGTAAAGATGATGAATGCACTTATTAGCCATTATAATGAAGATATTAGAAGCCTAGATAGGATGATCATTGACTTTCACAAACAGAATGTGTCTCTATGTGCTCATCCAAAATTCCTTAAAAAAGGATACATCATTGAAAGAATATATTGAAAAATTTAACAAAGTTTTGATATACAAAAAGGATATCAAATTTATTAGGGATAAGATGGCATTTAATGGGAAATATGCTTATAGATGGCCACAACAGGGAGGGAAAAAGAGTAAAGGTAATTAGAAGAAAGCCCCTTACAAAAGTGAGATAGATACTGCAGAAGGTACAGATTCTGACTCATCATATGACTTTAATATTCTACAATTTTTTCGTTTCTCGCAGCCATTGGTAAGAGGAAGAGGTAGAAAAAGGCACAATACGGGTGATGGCTATACTGGTGGTGGTAAGGGAAAGAAAATAAAGGACCATGCCCTTGATAAACATTATGATACAGATGTGGGTTTTGAGAATAAAGCTGGTGATGGGTCACGTGGTGATACACAGGCAATGGAGAGAGGTGCTAGTGGATCAGACATTTTGACAGGTTCAAATCGTACTCCCCTGTCCCCTCAAAACTTCTTTGCAAGTACATGCCCAGACACATAGGAATACAGGAGCTATCTCCAAAATGATGAAAGAGAAGGATTTTCAATTGTTCCCTCCCACCTTTAAAAACTAATCCCCATATATGGACTTTTCTCTCTCAAGTGACTGCAGACAATAAAAAACTAAACTTTAGCGCTGAAGGCGCAAAGAATGAAACATAAAAATATCGGATAAAGGAGAGAACGTTGTGGTATTGAATACTACTGATTATCATGAAATGTGTATGACCATCTTATCAAATAGGGGTTGGTATGCTCCTATACCTTTGGACAAAAATACAAGAATTCAATCGTGAATATGATACGTTGATACACAACACTTTCACAATTGAAATAGTTGATAAGGAGATCTATGAAGCCCTAAAGAATTCCTTTCCGAGAATAGCTTCCTTCTATTCCCTACCAAAGACACATAAAAACATTGATAAACCGCCAGGATGCCCAATAATACCTGGAATAGGGGCAAGACTGAAAAGGGTAGTCGCCTGGTCGATATTTTTCTATGACCACATGTCCTTGAACTTCCATCATATATCAAGGACACCGGTGATCTATTAAAAAAAATTTTCAATGTCATCATATCTACAGACAGTATACTTATGTCCATAGACGTAGAGGCATTATACTGTAGCATTCCAGATAACCATGGTATCTCTGTGGTAAAAGAGTTTCTTGACAAGATGGATGTGGCAACGCAACCCCACAACATCTTTATACTACAACTGCTACAACACATACTTACTAGGAATGTGTTCATCTTTGATGGGTCCCACTACCTCCAGGTACAGGGGGTTGCGATGGGGACTTGCCGTACCCCATCATATGCCAACCTGTACCTGGGGGGGTGGGAGCGTACCTTGTTTGCTGATAGCTCTTTGTCTATATACCTGTCCAGCATCATTTGCTGGTACAGATATATAGACGACATCTTCATGATGTGGAATTCCTGTAAAACAGACTTGCTGGTGTTTTTCGACAAATTGTCGAAAAACTATTACAACTTGAAATTTACTATGAATAGTGATCTAATGTCGATATCTTTTCTTGATTTTAATATCTTTAAACAAGAGAATGGCAGTCTGGGCACTTCACTTTATAGAAAACCCACGGCTGGAAACACAATCCTTCATGCCTCCAGTGCCCATCCTCAATATCTAATTATGTTCCCAATAAGGAAAAAACAGGAAGATAGAGTAATAATAGTCACCACTTTCTCTAACAATCATGAAATTGTGAAAAAAACTTTGGGGAAAAACACTGGTATCTCCTTACAGGGGACCCCATCTTGAAAAAATATATTGCAAATGATCCCCAGATTACATACAAAAACTGTAGATCACTCAAGGACCGTCTAGTACATACCCACTTTCAGGAAACTTGGGAACAAACTGAAGATCTGATAGGTATGTTTAGGTGTGATAACTGCGAATACTGCAGCTGGATCTTAGAGGAAGCATCTTTTTTGCTACCCAATGGGCGTGTACATAAAATTAAAAATATGTGGACGGTCAGACTAAATCTGTAATTTATATCGCATTATGCAAATGCAGTTCCTTTTATGTAGGAAAAACCTTCAGAAATTTTCGGAGAAGGATCTATGATCATATTTATTATATTAGAAGGAATTTGTTGTACACCCCCATTGGTAGGCATGCCGCTCTTCAGCACAGACATGATACCTCGATGATAAAGTTTACAGTTTTGGAAAGAATCACCGAAGATCCCAGAGGCGGTAACATTGATAAGAAACTATTACAACGGGAGGCCAGGTGGATATTTAATTTAAATGCCACCTCTCCTCCAGGCCTAAATGAAGTCCTATGCTATAAGCCCTTTTTGGGCTAATTAAACCCCCCCACCCCGGATTATCCTAGATCCCGTTGGATGGGAATAGATGCAAAAACTCCCATCCATAGGATTTTCCCTGCTCAATTTGTCCGAATAGATATTTGGTCCAATCATAAAATAAAACACTATAAAGTCAGTTTATGTTTTTAACTGTTTTAATGTACGAAAATGAAAGGTTTAGGCAACTGGCACTGCTATATCATGTTCTCATGGATGTTTGCCCTTATGGTGTATGACTTGTGACATGCCCTGTTGCGGTGGTAGGAGTTGGGGGGATAACATCTTTCCCCTTACGTAGAACTGACATATTTTTACCCATTTTACTATTGCATTAGCGCTCTATAGTTAAAACATTGGAGATATATTTTCTGTGGCAATATTTCCATTTTCCTATTTTTCTTTACTCCTGGCTTGTTCTATTGTGAGCTTATGTCTCTCTAAGCACTGATTTGGCGCTAGTGCGCATGTGCATACTTTCGGATTAGAGCCTTAATATTGCGGACACACTGCACATGCGCAAGCGCCGTACTGCGCATCTGCGGAGCCGATGGAGCTTTCCATCGGCCTCTAATGGCTTTTCTTGGGGAAGATGAGTACTCCCCTTATAACCAACTGCAATGGGAGCGCCGGTACAGCTGATAGCAATAATTACTGGATAGCTGTTTGGCGCCGTATGTAGGCTCTATTTATATCTCAGTGCTAGATGCCTGTTAGAGCGGTGGCATGTCTCTTGGACTCTGAATGACAGGTTTGTTTATGACACATTGTCTTTTTTCTACTGGGGTTTTTTTTGTGTCCATCACTGTCAATACAGTGATGGGATTTTTTATAGAATTGACTTTGGTCTTTTAGATTGACTGTTTGGAGCTACAGGCATCCCTGTCAATAAGTACTTTTGCTTGACTAGTATAGAGCTCGCAAACTTACTGACCGGTTGATCTCTGGTAAGCCTGCATTTAGGCATTCTGTACTAAGCTATCAATATATATTTTTTCTTTTGCTTTTTTTTTCCGCATTGATATAAACTGCAATTGTGTCATCTGTTATTCCTCCTAGATGGTTATTTATTGTATTTCCTGGATATAACCTTTTCAAGACATATAGCGAGATTTCATTGCCCTTTAGAGGTAATTTTTTTCATTCTCATATGATGGTAGGTTATATTAGTATTACTAGTAGGTAGTCATATGATTGACTGCCCTATCTGCTTATTTTTCTACAGTAACTGATATACCATCTTGAGTCCCTATGACCTATATTCGCACACCTGTAGGCCCTATTCCGTTACCTATGGCACACTCATAGCCGAGTGAGTACATACTAAATGTCTAAATATTCTATCTCCCTAGCTTTTGCTGGTTATTCATAGTATGCATCTTTTTTATGCAATGTAGATCTTTGATTTATTACCTGGGTGCCTTCGGTACTGTGCAGATGCCCTGGACAGCATGGGACATGTTTTCTTCATGCATCATTATTCAGGCTTCACCTATGAGTTATGTGTTCATGTGCCAAACTGCCCATATGTGAAATATGATTGTTTCCCTTTTCTTACACATAATCCCTCTGCTTGTTGTATGGCAAGTGGGTCCTCAGGAAGCAAAACATCGACCAGCCTTGTCCAAGCAGCAATAGGGACTGTATATATATATATATATATATATATATATATATATATTATATGTGGCTTTTATATTTGAGAGCCGATCATCACTTCTTTTAATGTTCATTGTCTTTATATACACATGTTTAATAAATTAATGATTTTTCAATTAAATTGTATTCCTTTCTAGTACCTATAAAGTCTTCTCCAATAGTCCTAATCTTTTAAGTAAAGGTAAAAGAGTATCCTTGTGAAAAAACAAATAAATCAAAAGTGCTTGTGCATCACCACTGTGCTCCATGACAAAAGGATGGCCACTTACCAGATACATACTGTAGATTCCACCAAGGGATCATATGCGCATGAACAAGATCTCAGCCAAACGTTGATTGCCACTAAGCCTTAGGGGGTTAAGCTGTATCCAGGCTCACGTTTTATGTACGGCCGCCTGCAGAAAGATCCATGCGTGTAGACGTTGCGCTAGCCGATGAGTTTCCTCTCAAAATTCATCGACTGAGAATAGAGGCTTCATTCCCAGTCGATACCTTCTGAGAGGTAACGCGTGCAGGTTGATTTACTAAAACTGAAAGGGGCAAAATCTGGTGCTGCTCTGCATAGAAACGAATCAGCTTCCATTTTTTTTGTCAAAGCTTGATTGAACAAGCTGAAGTTAGAAGCTGATTGGCTACCATGAACAGATGCATCACATTTTGCACTTCCCAGTTTTAGTAAATCAACCCCATAAAATCGGATGACAAGTCAAAACACATTCATTTCAATGGGTGCCGAAAGGTTCCTGCACTACTTTTCTGAGACTTGAGTGCCATCGACTGCAATATTAAATCAAAATCAATATTAAAGCAATATTAAATCAAAAAAGTCGCAAGGAAGTCACAAAGGGAATCAAAAGGAAGTTGCAAGGAAAGGGCAAGCAAGGCATACAACTTTGATATCACAGCAGTGTGAACCAGTCTTATGCCCCGTACACACGGTCGGACTTTGTTCGGACATTCCGACAACCAAATCGTAGGATTTTTTCCGACAGATGTTGGCTCACGTTGTGAACGGGGCATAACAGCCATGCAGTGGGACCCTTTCACATGTTCTGCAGAGGGCCCCCTTCCTGCCGTCTTGGGGCCCCCTCATAGAGGCAGATCGCCAGGGCCTGGTCACAGATGCTACCCCATCATGCCAGCACTAACCAATCAGAATCACTGAATCCTAATGTTAGGATTTTTTGTTAGTGTAGGTAAATTCAGGCTTGGCTGACAGCCAAGCCTGTGTGTTTTTCTGGGTCAGGGTTTGAGTGACTCAGGTAGGCTGGATGACTCAGCAGCAGCATTTCTGGTGACTCCCCCTGCTTGCTGGAAACTTGGAGAAGATCCCAGAAACAGTTGGGAAGGGTCTAGGAGGAGCTGTCTGGAGTATTCTGAGGGCCCTCCCTGACCAATCCCCAAAAGATGGGTTAGCAGGGGGCAGGCCCCCTCAAATACTCAGGGTCAGCCCAGCTGGGGCAGTGTGGCATTTGGTTGAAAGATGGAGATGGAGTGTTACGCAGTCTGAGGCCTTTAAGAGTAACCCCCTAGTCTGGGGGGGTGAACTCAGGCTCGGGTGCAGAAGAGACCCCCTCCTCATGACACACGGAGGGATCCTGACCAGAAGGCACGGGAGCAAGGAGAGGACAACAAGAGAACATTGCCAGGAAAATCTCCAGGAAGGAAGACAGCCAGGAGGGCTGGTGAGTGCTCAGTCAGAGGACTGAGAGGCGTACCTAAAGAGGCTGGGTGCAAGCAGTCTGGGATGAATGCAGTGTCAGGAAGGACTGTGGAGAAGTAGCCAGGAGGGCTAGTGAAAGGGGCAGCTGCAGCCAGGCGGGCTGACAGTGCCTAAAGAGTTGTACTGGGAGCAGTAGCCACAGGAAAGGACAGCTAGCACCAAAGATCTCTCTTTTTGGGTGGGGAGGGTGTAGTCTGTTAGTTCACTTTTTCATTTTTTGTAAAAAGGTAAACTTACACTTCAAGTTATGCCGTGTGAGTGGGAACACATAACAAATATGAAGTAGATGTTATCTCATTTTGTATGCTGAGGAGAAAATACACGTTAAGCATTTTTTCACTTTTAAAACAATCACCTCTTATCTGGAAAAAGACATCCTCGCTCCTCTTAGAAATGTTGGATGCAGATCTCACTTCACAGAAATAATTCCCAGAATCCTCCAGCTGAGCAGATCGGACTCCATATTGATCGGATGAACTGAATTCCTGAACATTCTGTCCATCTCTGTAGAAAGCAAAATGCAGTTCTGTTCTCTTTCTTAGCAGACTGAGACTTGTGTCACATGTCAGGGTCACGATGTCACCTTTTAGGACTTCAAAAGTGCTTACATTTAGCACCGGGGTGACAAACAGCTCTAAAAATTAGTAATAAAAAACATTCTGTGAAGTGTTGGTGAAATGTATCTGTCTCGGATTATTATCAATACATTTTTTCTAACATGTCCCAAAAATTTGACAAAGACAAAATCAGTTTTGGAGTCAGAGGATTGATTATCTAATGCCGCGTACACACAACCGGACTTTACGGCATACTTTGCCCGGCGGACTTTTCGACGGACTGTATGGCGGACTTTCTGAATGAAGGGACTTGCCTACACACGATCAACCAAAGTCCGACGGATTCGTACGTGATGACGTACGACCGGACTAAAACAAGGAAGTTCATAGCCAGAAGCCAATAGCTGCCCTAGCGTCGTTTTTTGTTCGTCGGACTAGCATACAGATGAGCGGCGTTTTCGACCGGACTCGAGTCCGTTGGATAGATTTGAAACAAGTCCGTCAAACTTTTGATAAAACAAATTCCGCTGGAGCCCACACACGATCGAATTGTCTGACGAAATCCGGTACGCCGACCAAGTATGCTGCAAAGTCCGATCGTGTGTACGCGGCATAAGAGATTTCCATACAATTGAAGTTGCTGCTCATCCTTATAAATTAGTATTAGTGTAAAGCAGGGTCTCCAAACTTTCTAAACAAAGGGCCAGTTTACTGTGGCTCATACTTTGGGACGACCGGACTGTGGTCAGTGGGAGTAGAAAATGTCTCAGCATCAGTGGTAGTAAACAATGCCTCAAGCTTGGTGGCTGGTAGGAGTAAAAAAGTACATGCCTGTCAGCCCACTGAGCCACTTCAGTATTTTTTAGAGACTATTACAGCCCAGACTGGGCATCATTACTATGTAATTTTGAAGTTAAATGATGGCTCATTGGGTTATTATTAAATGCTGAGTCCTCTGATTTGGGTTTATGAAATACAACTCATTCCTTTGGTTGGTCCTGTAGATGACTCACCATTTATCTCGACCAATATCTCCGGACTCCTCTTCTTTACACTGTAGGTTGAGGTTGTCACTTCACAGGAATATTTTCCAGAGTCCTTCATCTGAGCGGACTGAACTCCATATTGATTATATGAAGTGAATTCTCGGACATGCTGTCCATCTTTGTAAAAAGCAAATTTCAGTTGTGTCCTCGGTCTGAGAGGGCTGAGACTAGTGTCACATGTCAGGGTCATCTCATCACCTTCTACCACTGGATACGGGGTCACTTTTATCTCTGGAATTTCAAATAGATCTAAAAAATAATCATATAGACAAAAAGTAATAATATTGTATCTTCTGCATTACTCATTACTGAGGTCAGAATTCATATCACACCTGTACAAAGTTCTGCAGGTGTATTATTTTGTACTTGTTGTCTTCCTTTCTATTTTTTTTTATTGCTGGCACGGGTGTAAGTAGTACATTCATGGCTGCCCAGCCTTGTAATCTGACTATAGCAGCTGGGAGTACATCTCAGCCAAATGTTGGTTTTCTAGAGGAAGTGATTCTGTAAAGCTGCCCGATCACTTCCACACATTCTGCAAGATGCCACTACCCCTCTGCATGTATCCTGGGTCCCGCCACCCATTCTGGACAGGCAAGGTGGGTGTCAGTGAGGAGAGCAGAGGACTATCATCAAATGTCCGTCCGCTGATCCTATCTGCACTAGACATGTGCACTGCCAAAAAATGTGTTTGTTTGTTTCATTCTTTTTTTTTTTTTCGTTTTTCGGGCCATTCGTTATGATCAAAATTAATTATTTTGAATAAATTTGTAATTTTGAATATTCGAAAATATGAAAATCCAAAAATCAGAAATGAAACAGACAGAACTATACACAACAATTTAACCTAGCTGTTTAACCAGCTTGTATACTAACAGCATAATGATTTAGACACACCATGACAGCCCATGGATAGCTTATCTGCTTCGTGCAGCACCCTTCCCTGACTGGCACCAAGGGGTGATGGGAGGGGCTACATTCCTGAACAGGTGGTAACCAATCCATCCCCAGGCAGCCGCCTGGATCTCTGGGGAACTACTACAGCCAACCAGAAGTTACTCCAGCATCATCTTGCTGCTCCCTGCTGACTGGGAGCTTGCTGGGCACCCCATCCACACATTCTTTAGGAAAGGGCCCCGCAGTACAGCCACAGGAAGTAGAAATGGAACGATCTTGGAATGAAGCAGGTATCCTGACAACAATGCCAGCATTTTTGCAAGGGAAACAAAACATACACAAAGCCCCAGACTACCAAATAGTGTGTGGGGGGCCACAACTCACCAGGGAGAAG
Source organism: Lithobates clamitans (assembly GCA_037952925.1). NCBI lineage: Eukaryota > Metazoa > Chordata > Amphibia > Anura > Ranidae > Lithobates > Lithobates clamitans. The sequence continues at coordinate 1,508,210 of JBBGZY010000791.1, forward strand.
AGACTGGATCAGTCCCAACCAACCACGAGGCAGAACTGTTTTACCTGCATCCAGAGACCAGTATCCAAGCCCCCCAGTATCCGGGCCCGGAGGGGGGGTCTCCCTCGTATGGAAGCTTTACAACTGAACAGAGGGGCTTCGTCACAGGAAAGAGGCTGAACTATGCGGCTGGCCAGGTGAGAGCAAAATAAAAATCTTCTTTGTTTCACAGCTATAACCATTTGAGCATTTGAGGAATAAAAAGAGAATGTTGCCTTGGGGGAGGTGACTCATTTTTATATATAGTATAACCAGTCCTGATTGGGCGAGGGGTGGAGCCTATCCAATATGTGTATGCTGTCATGCTTGTGTCAGGAAAGCAATAATTCTAGGGCCTTCCTTCATGGTTAATTCTAAACTCTTGATTTGTAATGACTTTTAGTGCGTCTATGGATGCCTATTTTGGGTAACAAAATTTTTTGCCGTTTCATTGGTGCGGGCTTAAAGCTTCGTATGTTTGGTATCTATTTGATTTACATAACCCCATCTTTTATACACTTACAAAAACTGGACAATGTATTGTGTTTGTGTGCACTAAAATGATCATATTTTTACTGTGAAATTATGAAATTGAAATGTCCACCATTTTATTCTCCAGGGTCTCTGCTTTCAGAAAATATATAATGTTTGGGAGTGTAACTAATCTTTAGGATTAAAATGTGCATTTGAAAATAATTCATAAATAAACCATTTTGGCTATATTAAATGGTAGATATGTACACATCCTATGACTTACTGTGTATGGAGATAAAAGCTTCATCTAGCAAAGCTTCATAAGTATCCAAAGTTGCTTTCTTTGCACATGTGTATTTCCCGATGTTCGTCATGGTTACAATTTCTACATGGAATTCAGATGTTTTGTTCCAGTTTTGAATGACAGAATTTTCCTTGTAGAATTTTGTATATCTTGCCTTGAAGTCAGAATGATGGTGACATCTCAGAGTCACATCATCTCCTTCATGAACATTGAGAGGAACCTGCAGAATCACCCGGTCTGGAACACAGAGACACATCACATGAGAAGATGAAGGACAGACACAGTATAACTCCCACAACCATTTGTAGTATATATGTATAGTAGATGCCTCCTGTGTGTAACCTCCATGACTTATCATAAATCTTTCATTTATCAATAAGTCTGAATTAAAGTGACCCCATCACTAGGATAACAATTTAGGAGAAAACACTGTAAGAGAAGATGTCCAATACTTATCTGTCTGGCAGACAGTGAGTCCAGTCTTCTCTTCTATGTGCTAATATGTGTTGTATTGGCCAGCAGGGGGCACCCAGAGTGCAGCAAGGAGCACTACCTAACATGACTGGAAGTGTCTGATAGCAGCAGTGCCCATAGCTCTGCAATAGCTAAGTAGGGATGAACCGAACTGCCCTGGGCTCAGTTCACACAAGGTTCAGCAAGTTTCAGCAAGGTTTGCATACTGAGCCTCATTGAAATCAATAGGGGTTACATTTGTCAAATAAAAAATAAGTTTTTAGTCTAAATGGCAAGGGGATGTAGGAAAATAACATGGGGTGAGCACTGCCTGGGGAACATGTACAAATAGAAAAACTATTTTTAAGAGATCCATTTGGACAAGAGCAGTGATTTTTTTTTTAAAGCACTGATCATAGTTGCCAACAGTCCCGATTTTCCGAGGACAATCCCGATTTTGGGACCCTTGTCCCGATTTAATTTTGTCCCGGGTGTTTTCCCGAATTTTTGGGTTTGTCCCGAGAAAATCGTGAGTGTTTTTGTAAAAAACGGCAAAGGCTCCACAAAAATGGCCGCCGTTGCCTCCACGAGTCAGTCACAAAGTTCCCCTTGTGTTCAGTGCAGGGGAGAGGGGCAGCCAATCCGCTTCTCTCTTCAGTGTACAAATAGAAAATTCTATTGTACACTGAAGTCTATTGGTTGGAGGGATTGGCAACCCCTCCCCGCTCTACACTGCACACAAGGAAGACGTGATCAGCCTCCACTGCCATCACCCTCCGCCCCCGTGTGTCCGACGGGGCTCAGGGAATAGTGGGAGTGACGGGAGGGAAGAAGGGAGACTTTCATCTGGCTGTTCAGGAGTTGTCTGACCTGTGAGTAGTGGCCTCTCAGTGTAGTGGGGGAGGGGAGAGGAGAGATAGGGGGGGGATGTACTCAGTGTATGGGAGGCTTGGAGCTTTCCCTGCAGTACACTTCTCAAAGGCTGAGGTCCAGCATGGAAGGACCGGGGCTCCGCTGGCTGGGGACATTGATGGTCCTGGCTCCCCTCTTGCACCCCATGTCACCACCATACCTGCACCCCCTCCCCCCGTGTCACCACCATACCTGATTCCCCCCTCCCCCCTGTGTCACCAACATACCTGCACCCCCCTTTCCCCCCTGTGTCACCACCATATCTGATTCCCCCTCCCCCTGTGTCACCACCATACCTGATTCCCCCCTCCCCCCTGTGTCACCACCATACCTGATTCCCCCCTCCCCCTGTGTCACCAACATACCTGCACCCCCCTCTCCCCCCCTGTGTCACCACCATACCTGATTCCCCCCTCCCCCCTGTGTCACCAACATACCTGCACCCCCCTCTCCCCCCCGTGTCACCACCATACCTGATTCCCCCCTCCCCCCTGTGTCACCAACATACCTGCACCCCCCTCTCCCCCGTGTCACCACCATACCTGCACCCCCCTCTCCCCCCCTGTGTCACCACCATACCTGCACCCCCTCTCCCCCCTGTGTCACAAACATACCTGCACCCCCCTCTCCCCCCTGTGTCACCACCATACCTGCACCCCCCTCTCCCCCCTGTGTCACCACCATACCTGCACCCCCCTCTCCCCCCCTGTGTCACCACCATGCCTGCACCCCCCTCTCCCCCCTGTATCACCACCATACCTGCACCCCCCTCTCCCCCCTGTATCACCACCATACCTGCACCCCCCTCTCCCCCCTGTGTCACCACCATACCTGCACCCCCCTCTCCCCCCTGTGTCACCACCATACCTGCACCCCCCTCTCCCCCCTGTGTCACCACCATACCTGCACCCCCCTCTCCCCCCTGTGTCACCACCATACCTGCACCCCCGTCTCCCCCCTGTGTCACCACCATACCTGCACCCCCCTCTCCCCCCTGTGTCACCACCATACCTGCACCCCCCTCTCCCCCCTGTGTCACCACCATACCTGCACCCCCCTCTCCCCCCTGTGTCACCACCATATCTGCACTCCCCTCTCCCCCCCTGTGTCACCACCATACCTGCACCCCCCTCTCCCCCCCTGTGTCACCACCATACCTGCACCCCCCTCTCCCCCCTATGTCACCAACATACCTGCACCCCCTTCTCCCCTCTTTGCTGGGGGCACCTTATGTAAGGACAGACTCTGCTGGGGGAACCTGATGGCATCTGGTGGCAGGCGACGTGGCAGGTGACACGCTCAGTGGTCGCACTGATTCTGCATTATGGTGAGTTGAATGATTTCATTTTATATTACAATGTAATAATAGTAATAATGCGCTTCAATCATCCTGACACCATAACAACCATGGTGCCGGGATGATTGAAGTGCTAACACCAGGTGTTTGGAGTATCTTTATCTGCTGATGGTTAAACACTGGAATACACATTGCTATTGTAGTGTAGGATCTGGGTCTGCTGTCCCTCCATCCCTCTACCCCCCTTTCCCCCTTTCCCTCTGCATCCCTCATTCATCTCAGACTCTAACCACACCCCATTTTAGCCACGCCCATGTAAGCCACGCCCACTATTTCACGTAAACCACGCCCATTTTTGCGCAGCGCGCTTCGCGCACCGCATTTTTCCCTTTTTCTCTGGCACACCTACTAACGCATGCCCCGCCCCCTAATTATAGGCTGACTCCGCCTACAGCCCAAAAAAGTGTCCCGAAAATTTTTTTTCCAATGTTGGCAACTATGACTGATATATGCTGTACACCAACATCTCCCTTCTGGTTTCTTATTTTAAAAGACATATGAACTTTAAAAAAAAGCATGCTCCTCCACTGCTAAACCAATCCAGGCCACATGCCCTGGCCGGTGGTTGTGAGGGTCAGTGGGTGAGGGACTTATCAAAATGTGGTAGCTCCCTTTAAAATAAAGAAATAAAGGGACCATCAAATACCCCCCAAAAAAAAAAATTCCCCCAAAATTTCCCAAAAGTCCCTCATTGTAAAACATCACCAATTATGATGAAAATTATGGTGAAAAATTAGATCAAGCATTGTAATTACATGTCCCTGTTAAACAGGGGCAGACAAATTGGGCCTTAGGCACTGGTGCCACAACACTGCAACCCCTCACAGATACTCTAGTTTGAGTGCAGGGACGAGCCCTGCTGCAAAGTATTGCATCAAATATTGTAATTACATGCCCCTGTTAAACAGGGGCAGAAAAATTGGGCCTTAGCCACTGGTGACCGCGCCCAGAACCAAAAATATTCTTACAAGTAATCAGCATTATCATTGAGGAGGAAGAGGATAGTCACTCAGCATAACAGGATAGTCACTCAGCATCAGCATAAGCAGTCTTGAAGGGATCTGACATTTAAAAAAAATTATTCAGTTACATCAGCATCCGGTGCTTGGTAGCTGGTGGTGATCCAAGACTGATTCATTTTTATGAAGGTCAGTCGATCGACCGAGTCGGTGGACAGGCACACCCTGTGATCAGTTACAAAGCCTCCAGCAGCACTGAATGTGCGTTCCGAAAGAACTCTGGATGCAGGACAGGCCAGTAGCTCAATTGCATACTGTGCAAGCTCTGGCCAGTGATCCATCCTCAAGACCCAGTTACCCAGAGGATTTTCGGTGGGAAAGGTGTCCAAGTCAGAACTTGCCCCTAGGTATTCCTGCACCATGTAAAACAGACGCTGGCGATGGTTGCTGGAACCGATTATACCTTGGGGCTGCGGACTAAAAAATTGTCTGAACGCATCGGTCAGATGGCCACCTTCTCCACTGCTCCTTCTTTGACTGACCGAAGCCTCAGCAACACGTTGTCCAGGAACAGGAGTTTGTAACCTCCCAGTCTCTGGGAATGCATTGCACAGACCTTTCTGCAAGGCCTCCCGAAGATGTTTCATCCTCTGCTCCCTCTGAGATGGCAAGATAAGGTCTGCAACCTGACCCTTGTAACGTGGATCAAGGAGGGTTGCCAGCCATTAATGATCCCTTTCCTTGATACCACAAATACTAGGATACTTCCGTAGGCTTTGCAGGATCAGGGAGGCCATGCAGTGTAGGTTTGCTGAGGAAGGTCACTAAGGAAGACATGATCCGCAGCCACCTCCTCCCAGCCACGTACAAGTCCATGGGTTTCTTGGGACTGTAAATTATCCCTTAAAGACTGCTGCTGATGCTGAGTGCCAGGCTCCACCTCCATGCTGACACAATCCTTCTCCTCCTCTTCCTGTGTGATCGGTGGGCACGCAGGAACACTGTCTGGATAAAGGGGGCCTTGAGAGCTAAGGAAGTCCTCCTCTTTCTGCCTCTGTTCTGCCTCAAGTGCCCTGTCCATTATTCCACGCAGCATGAAATCCAACAGGTGGACAAGTATCACTGATGCATGCACTGTCACTGCTCACCATCCTCGTGGCCTTCTCAAATGGTGACAAGACAGTGCATGCATCCCTGATCATCCCTGATCATGGCCCACTGGTGTGGGGAAAAAAAACAAGCTCCCCTGACCCTGTCCTGGTGCCATAGTTGCACAGGTACTCATTAATGGTCCTCTGCTGCATGTGCAGCCACTGCAGCATGGCCAACGTTGAGTTCCACCTGGTGGGCATGTCACAGATGAGGCAGTTCTTGGGCAGGTTAAATTCCTTTTGGTGGTCAGCCAGCTGAGCACTGGCATTATATGACCGGCGGAAATGCACACAGACTTTCCTGGCCTGCCTCAGGACATCCTGTAAGCCCAGGTACCTGCCCAAGAACCGCTGCACCACCAAGTTAAGGACGTGAGCCAAACAGGGCACATGGGTCTGTTGTCCCTGTCAGAGGGCAGAGAGGAGGTTGGTGCCATTGTCGCAAACTACCATTCCTGCCTTAAGCTGGCATGGCGTCAACCACCTTTGAGCCTGCCCCTGCAGAGCTGACAGAATCTCTGCCCCAGTGTGGCTCCTGTCCCCCAAGCACACCAGCTCAAGCACCACATGGCATCTTTTGGCCTGCGTACTTGCGTAGCCCCTTGAAAGCCTACGGAGCACCGCTGGTTCCGAGGACAAAGCACAGGAAGAGGGCATGGAGGAAGAAGAAGAGGAGGGGGTGGAGGAGAGAGGTGTGTCAGAATCACCAGTAGTAGTATTTTGGAGGCATGGTGGCGGAACAACCTCCAACACTAATGCATCTTGTCCTGCATCCTTCCCAGTTGCCAGCAGAGTCACCCAATGCGCTATGAAAGATAGGTAACGTCCCTATCCATGCCTGCTGGACCATGAGTCAGCGGTAATATGCACCTTACCGCTTACCGCCCTGTCCAGCGAGGCCAAGACATTGCCTTCCACATGCAGGTAAAGAGCCGGAATCGCCTTCCGTGAGAAAAAGTGGCATTTGGGAACCTGCCACTGAGGAACCGCACATTCCACAAACTCACGGAAGGGGGCAGAGTCTACCAAATGAAAAGGTAGCAGTTGAAGTGCTAGCAATTTTGTCTAGCTAGCATTCAACCGTTGGGCATGTGGATGGCTGGGAGCAAACTTCTTTCTGCAGTGCAGCAGCTGGGGCAAGGAAATTTGCCTGGTACAATCTGACATCGGTGTACCAATAGCAGATTGCCCGCAAGTACTTGGCTGTGACACAGCTAATTCTACACCTTCACTCCTCTCAGTGCAGGTCTCAGAGAGGACTGAAGGTATAATGGGGTTGGAGATCCCAGCTGATGAGGAGTAAGGAGAAGTCCTCTTTGTTCTTTGGTATGGATCTTTTAGGTACGCTTGCCAATGAACTGCATGGCAGGTCAACATATGTCTGGTCAAGCATGTGGTGCCCAATAGGGATGAGCCGAACACCCCCCGGTTCGGTTCGCACCAGAACCCGCGAACGGACCGCAAGTTCGCACGAACGTTAGAACCCCATTGACGTCTATGGGACTCGAACGTTCGAAATCAAAAGTGCTCATTTTAAAGGCTAATTTGCATGGTATTGTCCTAAAAAGGGTTTGGGGACCCGGGTCCTACCCCAGGGGACATGTATCAATGCAAAAAAAACTTTTAAAAACGGCCGTTTTTTCGGGAGCAGTGATTTTAATGATGCTTAAAGTAAAAAAAAAAAAGTGAAATATTCCTTTAAATATCGTACCTGGGGGGTGTCTATAGTATGCCTGTAAAGTGACGCGTGTTTCCCATGTTTAGAACAGTCCCTGCACCAAATGTCATTTTTAAAGGAAAAAATCTCATTTAAAACTGCTTGCGGGTTTAATGTCATGTCGGGTCATGGCAATATGGATGAAAATCAGTGAGACAAACGGCATGGGTACCCCCCAGTCCATTACCAGGCCCTTTGGGTCTTGTATGGATATTAAGGGGAACCCCGCACCCAAATTAAAATAAGGAAAGGTCCCTATATACTCTGAACAGCAGTATACAGGCGGTGCAAACAAGACAGGGACTGTAGGTTTGTTGTTAAGTAGAATCTGTTTGTAATTTTGAACATTTTTAATGTGTTTAGCTCCAGCCAAAAAATCTTTTCTAAGCTTTTTGGAAAACATAGGGAAGGGTTATCACCCCTGTGACATTTGTTTTGCGTCTTTCCTCCTCTTCAGAAGATTTCACCTCACTTTTTTGTCCCAATGAAAAATGTTTTTTGAAAATTTGTGTTTTTTTGTGGAACAAGGATTGGAAAGCATCAGTGGAAAGGAAAAATTGTTTTCCCATATTAACTCTTACAGGAGAGAATTTCCCTTCCTTAGGGGTAGATTTCATCTCACTTCCTGTTGTCTCCTTCCGTTTGCAAGTAGGAGTCGTTTGTAAGTTAGATGTTTGAAAGTAGGGTCCTGCCCTATATACTCAGCAGAAATTTGGGCCTTAGGTGTTGCTGTGGCCAAAACACTGTAAGCCCTCACAGGGCCCTGCTGTGAAATATTAGATCAAGAATTGTAATTACATGCCCCTGTTGAACAGGAGCTGAAAAATTAGGCCTTAGGCACTGGTGCTGGTGCCACAACACTGCAACCCCTCACAGACACTCTAGTTGGAACGCAGGAACGAGCCCTGCTGCAAAGTATTGCATCAAAAATTGTAATTACACGCCCCTGTTAGACAGGGGCAGAAAAATTGGGTCTTAGGCACTGGTGCTGGTGCCACAACACTGCAACCCCTCACAGACACTCTAGTTGAAACGCAGGAACAAGCCCTGCTGCAAAGTATTGCATCAAAAATTGTAATTACACGCCCCTGTTAGACAGGGGCTGAAAAATTGGGTCTTAGGCACTGGTGCTGGTGCCACAACACTGCAACCCCTCACAGACACTCTAGTTGGAATGCAGGAACAAGCCCTGCTGCAAAGTATTGCATCAAAAATTGTAATTACACGCCCCTGTTAGACAGGGGCTGAAAAATTGGGTCTTAGGCACTGGTGCTGGTGCCACAACACTGCAACCCCTCACAGACACTCTAGTTGGAATGCAGGAACGAGCCCTGCTGCAAAGTATTACATCAAAAATTGTAATTACACGCCCCTGTTAAACAGGGGCTGAAAAATTGTGCCTTAGGCACTGGTGGTGGCGCCCAGAACCAAAAATGTTCTTACAAGCTATCAGCGTGATGATTGAGGAGGAAGAGGATAATTACTCAGGGATAGTCACTCAGCATCAGCATAGGCAGTCTTTGAAGGGATCTGAGATTTCAAAAAAAATTATTCGGTTACATCTGCATCAGGTGCTTGGTAGCTGGTGGTGATCCAAGACTGATTCATTTTTATGAAGGTCAGCCGATCGACCGAGTCGGTGGACAGACGCACCCTGTGATCGGTTACCACGCCTCCAGCAGCACTGAATGTGCGTTCCGAAAGAACGCTGGATGCAGGACAGGCCAGTAGCTCAATTGCATACTGTGCAAGCTCTGGCCAGTGATCCATCCTTAAGACCCAGTAACCCAGAGGATTTTCGGTGGGAAAGGTGTCCAAGTCTGATCTTGCCCCTAGGTATTCCTGCACCATGTAAAACAGACGCTGGCGATGGTTGCTGGAACCGATCATACCTTGGGGCTGCGGACCAAAAAATTGTCTGAACGCATCGGTCAGACGGCCACCTTCTCCACCGCTCCTTCTTTGACTGACCGAAGCCTCAGCAACACGTTGTCCAGAAACAGGAGTTTGTAACCTCCCAGTCTCTGGGAACGCGTTGCACAGACCTTTCTGCAAGGCCTCCCGAAGATGTTTCATCCTCTGCTCCCTCTGCGATGGCAAGATAAGGTCCGCAACCTTACCCTTGTAACGTGGATCAAGGAGGGTTGCCAGCCAGTATTGGTCCTTCTCCTTGATACCACGAATACGAGGATCCTTACGCAGGCTTTGCAGGATCAGGGAGGCCATGCAGCGTAGGTTTGCTGAGGCATTCGGTCCGGAGTCCTCTGGGTCACTAAGGACAACAACGTCCGCAGCCACCTCCTCCCAGCCACGTACAAGTCCATGTGTTCCTTGGGACTGATCCCTTAAAGACTGCTGATGCTGAGTGCCAGGCTCCACCTCCATACTGACACAATCTTCCTCCTCCTCCTCCTCCTCCTCCTCCTCCTCTTCCTGTGTGATCGGCGGGCACGCAGGAACACTGTCTGGATAAAGGGGGCCTTGAGAGCTAAGGAAGTCCTCCTCTTCCTGCCTCTGTTCTGCCTCAAGTGCCCTGTCCATTATTCCACGCAGCGTGTGCTCCAACAGGTGGACAAGGGGGACAGTGTCACTGATGCATGCACTGTCAGTGCTCACCATCCTCGTGGCCTCCTCGAATGGTGACAGGACAGTGCATGCATCCCTGATCATGGCCCACTGGCGTGGGGAAAAAAAACCAAGGTCCCCTGACCCTGTCCTGGTGCCATAGTCGCACAGGTACTCATTGATGGCCCTCTGCTGCGTGTGCAGCCGCTGCAGCATGGCCAACGTCGAGTTCCACCTGGTGGGCATGTCACAGATTAGGCGGTTCTTGGGCAGGTTAAACTCCTTTTGGAGGTCCGTCAGCCGAGCACTGGCATTATATGACCGGCGGAAATGCACACAGACTTTCCTGGCCTGCCTCAGGACATCCTGTAAGCCCGGGTACCTGCCCAAGAACCGCTGCACCACCAAGTTAAGGACGTGAGCCAAACAGGGCACATGGGTCAGTTGTCCCTGTCGGAGGGCAGAGAGGAGGTTGGTGCCATTGTCGCAAACCACCATTCCTGCCTTAAGTTGGCGTGGCGTCAACCACCTCTGAACCTGCCCCTGCAGAGCTGACAGAACCTCTGCCCCAGTGTGGCTCCTGTCCCCCAAGCACACCAGCTCAAGCACCGCATGGCATCTTTTGGCCTGCGTACTTGCGTAGCCCCTTGAACGCCTACGGAGCACCGCTGGTTCCGAGGAAGAGGCCATGGAGGAAGAAGAAGAGGAGGGGGTGGAGGAGAGAGGTGTGTCACAATCAGCATTTTGGAGGCGTGGTGGCGGAACAACCTCCAACACTACTGCACCTTGTCCTGCATCCTTCCCAGCTGCCAGCAGAGTCACCCAATGCGCCGTGAAACTTAAGTAACGTCCCTGTCCATGCCTGCTGGACCATGAGTCAGCGGTAATATGCACCTTACCGCTGACCGCCCTGTCCAGCGAGGCATGGACATTGCCTTCCACATGCCGGTAGAGAGCCGGAATCGCCTTCCGTGAGAAAAAGTGGCGTTTGGGTACCTGCCACTGAGGAACCGCACATTCCACAAACTCACGGAAGGGGGCAGAGTCTACCAACTGAAAAGGCAGCAGTTGAAGTGCTAGCAATTTTGCCAAGCTAGCATTCAACCGCTGGGCATGTGGATGGCTGGGAGCAAACTTCTTTCGGCGGTGCAGCAGCTGGGGCAGGGAAATTTGCCTGGTACAATCTGACGTCGGTGTACCAAAAGCAGATTGCCCATAAGTACTTGGCTGTGACACACCTAATTCTACACCTTCATTCCTCTCACTGCAGGTCGCAGAGAGGACTGAAGGTCTAGTGGGGTTGGAAATCTCAGCTGATGAGGAGCAAGGAGAGATCGTCTTTGTTCTTTGGTGTGGGTCTTTTAGATACGCTTGCCAACGAACTGCATGGCAGGTCAACATATGTCTGGTCAAGCATGTGGTACCCAAGCGGGAGATGTTTTGGCCACGCGAGATACGCTTGAGACATATATTGCAAATAGCAGCGGTGCGATCTGATGCACTCGTCTCAAAAAAGGCCCACACCAAAGAACTTTTTGAATAACGCGCAGAGACTGCAGCGCCCTGCACATGTGGAGCTTTGGGGTGTGATGCAGTCAATGTGCTGCCCTTAGGCTGGCCCCTGGAGGGCATCCTGCCTAGTTGGTGATGTGCCACCTCCTCCTCCTCCTCCTCCTCCTCCTCCTCCTCTCTCCTATCAGGCACCCACGTTGAGTCAGTGACCTCATCATCCCCTCCCTCCTCATCACTGGAGCAAACCTGGCAGTATGCTGCAGCAGGGGGAGCATGACTGCCAGATTGCTGTCCTTCTTGGGCACCCCCTCTGTCCGTGCTCATGTTACTGCCTTCATTGAGCTCAGTATCATCATCAGAGCCTTCCAAACGCTGGGCATCCTCCTGGAGCATGTACCCAACACTGTGGTCAAACAGTTCGAGGGAATCCTCAGGAGGACATGGTGGGGCTAGGGAAGGAGTCACTGATGACATTGAGCTGAGGGAAGAGGCCGCTGCTTTGCCAGACAAAGCACCCTGGGCATGGGTGAGAGAGGATGAGGAGGATGAGGACGGCTTGGTCATCCACTCGACCAAGTCTTCCGCATGTTGCGGCTCAACACGGCCAGCTGCCGAAAAAAAGGCCAAGCGTGTCCCATGGCCACGTGCTGATGAGGATGCACCGTCTCCACGACCAGCACTAGACACAGAGCCTGCTTGCCCTCTCTTATTGGCTTGTGACTGTCTGCCTCTCCTTCTTGGCCTTCCAGACATACTAATGGCCTGTAGCTGCACTAAGCTGGGATAGAACACCTGTAATTTTCTTCAGGTAGCTTTATATACTGTAACCAGACAAGCCTGCCTGTCAGTAGGAAGATAACAGGAACGGATCTAGCTGAACACTGTGAGCAGGACGTACTGCACTAAATGTATATAGCAGGAACGGATCTAGCTGAACACTGTGAGCAGGACGCACTGCACTGAATGTAAACAGCAGGAACGGATGTAGCTAAACACTGTGAGCAGGACGCACTGCACTGAATGTAAATAGCAGGAACGGATCTAGCTGAACACTGTGAGCAGGACGCACTGCACTGAATGTAAACAGCAGGAACGGATCTAGCTGAACACTGTGAGCAGGACGCACTGCACTGAATGTAAATAGCAGGAACGGATCTAGCTGAACACTGTGAGCAGGACGCACTGCACTGAATGTAAATAGCAGGAACGGATCTAGCTGAACACTGTGAGCAGGACGCACTGCACTGAATGTAAACAGCAGGAACGGATGTAGCTAAACACTGTGAGCAGGACGCACTGCACTGAATGTAAATAGCAGGAACGGATCTAGCTGAACACTGTGAGCAGGACGCACTGCACTGAATGTAAATAACAGGAACGGATCTAGCTGAACACTGTGAGCAGGACACACTGTACTAAATGTAAATAGTCTAGCTGCCTGACCGTGGTACTAATAGGATCAAAAAGAACACCTGTAATTTTCTTCAGGTAGCTTTATATACTGTAACCAGACAAGCCTGCCTGTCAGTAGGAAGATAACAGGAACGGATCTAGCTGAACACTGTGAGCAGGACGTACTGCACTAAATGTATATAGCAGGAACGGATCTAGCTGAACACTGTGAGCAGGACGCACTGCACTGAATGTAAATAGCAGGAACGGATCTAGCTGAACACTGTGAGCAGGACGCACTGCACTGAATGTAAATAGCAGGAACGGATCTAGCTGAACACTGTGAGCAGGACGCACTGCACTGAATGTAAACAGCAGGAACGGATGTAGCTAAACACTGTGAGCAGGACGCACTGCACTGAATGTAAATAGCAGGAACGGATCTAGCTGAACACTGTGAGCAGGACGCACTGCACTGAATGTAAATAACAGGAACGGATCTAGCTGAACACTGTGAGCAGGACACACTGTACTAAATGTAAATAGTCTAGCTGCCTGACCGTGGTACTAATAGGATCAAAAAGAACACCTGTAATTTTCTTCAGGTAGCTTTATATACTGTAACCAGACAAGCCTGCCTGTCAGTAGGAAGATAACAGGAACGGATCTAGCTGAACACTGTGAGCAGGACGTACTGCACTAAATGTATATAGCAGGAACGGATCTAGCTGAACACTGTGAGCAGGACGCACTGCACTGAATGTAAATAGCAGGAACGGATCTAGCTGAACACTGTGAGCAGGACGCACTGCACTGAATGTAAATAGCAGGAACGGATCTAGCTGAACACTGTGAGCAGGACGCACTGCACTGAATGTAAACAGCAGGAACGGATGTAGCTAAACACTGTGAGCAGGACGCACTGCACTGAATGTAAATAGCAGGAACGGATCTAGCTGAACACTGTGAGCAGGACGCACTGCACTGAATGTAAATAGCAGGAACGGATCTAGCTGAACACTGTGAGCAGCACGCACTGCACTGAATGTAAATAGCAGGAACGGATCTAGCTGAACACTGTGAGCAGGACGCACTGCACTGAATGTAAATAGCAGGAACGGATCTAGCTGAACACTGTGAGCAGGACGCACTGCACTAAATGTAAATACCAGGAACGGATCTAGCTGAACACTGTGAGCAGGACGCACTGCACTGAATGTAAATAGCAGGAACGGATCTAGCTGAACACTGTGAGCAGGACGCACTGCACTGAATGTAAATAGCAGGAACGGATCTAGCTGAACACTGTGAGCAGCACGCACTGCACTGAATGTAAATAGCAGGAACGGATCTAGCTGAACACTGTGAGCAGGACGCACTGCACTGAATGTAAATAGCAGGAACGGATCTAGCTGAACACTGTGAGCAGCACGCACTGCACTGAATGTAAATAGCAGGAACGGATCTAGCTGAACACTGTGAGCAGGAAGCACTGTACTGAATGTAAATAGCAGGAACGGATCTAGCTGAACACTGTGAGCAGGACACACTGCACTGAATGTAAATAGTCTAGATAGAAGATAACAGGAACGGATCTAGCTAAACTGAATACAGTGTATATATATATATGCAACACCTGGGATGCATATATATACACAATACACTGTAAGTGCAGCTAACTGACTGACTGTTCTGCCTAATCTATCTAACTCAAATCAAATGACACTGTCTCTCTCTCTCTCTATCGCTCAGCACACCGGAACACACACTACACAGGGCCGCCGTGCAGGCGGCCTTATATAGTGTGGGGTGTGTACTAAATCCCTGAGCCATAATTGGCCAAAGCCACCCTGGCTTTGGCCAATTACAGCTCTCTCTACTGACGGCGCTGTGATTGGCCAAGCATGCGGGTCATAGTGCATGCTTGGCCAATCATCAGCCAGCAATGCACTGCGATGCCGCAGTGAATTATGGGCCGTGACGCGCCACACGAATTTGGCGCGAACGGCCCATATCGTTCGCAATTCGACGGACGGTCGAACAGCCGATGTTCGAGTCGAACATGGGTTCGACTCGAACACGAAGCTCATCCCTAGTGCCCAAGTGGGTGATGTTTTGGCCACGCTTGAGACATATGTTGCAAATAGCAGCGGTGCGATCTGATGCACTCATCTCAAAAAAGGCCCACACTAAAGAACTTTTGGAATAATGCGCAGAGACAGCAGCGCCCTGCACATGCAGAGCTCTGCAGTTTGATGCAGTCGGTGTGCTGCCCTTAAGCTGGCCCCTGGAAGGCATCCTGCCTCATTCGTGATGTGCCTCCTCCTCCTCCTCCTCTCTCCTATCAGGCACCCACGTGGAGTCAGTGACTTCTTCGTCATCTCCTCCCTCCTCATCACTGGAGCAAACCTGGCAGTATGCTGCAGCTGGGGGAACATGACTGCCAGATTGCTGTCCTTCTTTTGTACCCCCTCTTTCTGGGCTCACGTTACGGCCTTCCTCTAGTTGGGTATCATTATCGGAGCCTTCAAAACGCTGGGCATGTACCCAACACTGTGGTCAAACAGTTCGGGGGACTCCTCAGGAGGACATGGTGGGGCTAGGGAAGGAGTGACTGATGCCATTGAGGAAAGAGGCCGCATTGGCAGCTGCTTTTCCAGGCAAAGTACCCTGAGCCTGGGTGAGAGAGGATGTGGAGGATGAGGACGGCTTGGTCATCCACTCTACCAAGTCTTCCGTGTGTTGCCGCTCAACGCGGCCAGCTGCCGGAAAAAAGGACAAGCGTGTCCCATGGCCACGTGCTGATGAGGATGCACCATGTCCACAACCAGCACTGTTGCCTCTAGACACAGAGCCTGCTTGCCCTCCTTTATTGGCTTGTGACTGTCTGCCTCTCCTTGTTGGCCTTCCAGACATACTAATGGCCTGCAGTGAGATGTAGCTGCACAAAACTGGTATGTATATATATATATAACGATTATACTGCAGCTAGCAGAATCAACTGCCTCATGGACAAACATCTTCAGGGCTACGCGTGTGGGTTATTGAGTCTATCCCACCCACCCTCCCTACCGCTGAACGCTACAAAAGGTTGTGTGAAAGAGAAAACTACTGGATATACACACTGGACACTTTATCGCCAGGAGGCCTCAATGAAGGCATTGAAATTAACATTTTGCTGTGACCCCAACCATATCCCTGCCTCATCACATCATCTCATCCCAATTCACCACGTATTGTTTCATCCTTTGTCCTACCTGTTGTCTCATTTATTGTTTTATCCATCATCTAGTCACTACCCCATTAACTTACAGTCCACGTGGAGCACGTGTATGGGTATACCCGTCTCCCACCCATTACCCCTATCCACATAGCCCTAGTATATAACACATACCATTTTTATTTTTATTCCTATCTTTATTTTTTATTTTATTTTTATTCTTATTAAAAAATATTTTATTTTTAATTTCCTTATTTTTTTATATATTTTTTAATTTTATTTATTTTTTATTTAGTTGTACTTGTATTTTTACATATATATATATATTTATATTTATCTTTATTTTTATTTATATTTCTATATATTTTTATTATTTTTATTATTTTTACTTTTATTTATTTATTTCCCTGTATTTCCCATAACATTCCTCTCATTCCCAAATACCCGTCTGAAAACACACTCCCCCCCTTCTTTTGTCCCAATCTTACGCGTCATTTAAATGTGTATATATGTGTATGTGTGTGTGAAGGGATCCTTTTTAAACGGTTCTTTGTGTTTACACACGTATATACATTGTACATGTTTTATCCCTTTTCCATCATTGCGTCATTTCTTCTCATATATACCACCAATCTCTCCCTATAATTATATACCTATTTAATTATATACCATTTTCTGCATTTTTGTATTCCCTTCCCATATATGTTGATGTGTATGTATATATGTAGATATGTGTATATGTATGTGTATGTATATGTATGTATATATGTATACATGTATATATGTATATATATTTTGTTCCCGTCCACTATGATCAATACAACATTCCTCTTCCTATAGACCGCCTTCTCCTTACCCCACATTCCATATACACACATATATGTTCTTACCACAACACACTCATTTGCATATCTCCTTTTTTTTTTTTTTTTTTCCCCCCTCCTCACTCCCCGCCCCGCCCACTCCCCGTCTCCCTCCACTCCCCTTCCACATTGTGTACACCCCATCTCCATGGTTACCTACGTGCCCAATCATTATACATAGTCCCGCCCTCCTCTCAATTACCTCTCCACCCCTCCCATTGCCTATGGTAAAAATTCCCACACTGAATATGGCCACCAGCATAGCCTGATGAAGGAGCACGCATGCTCCGAACGCGAAGCACCGCCCGCCTCACCCCGCTCCCGGAAGTGAAGACGCAGGTCAGCACGGAGGATCCATGACCGATATCCTGGCCGCCCGGAGGCTCTGAGGACCCTCGGCACCACCGGAACAGCTACCAGGACCCAGGTTACAGGACTCACATCCCAGGAACCCCTGAACTGGCCCGTGACACCCACATCCCCCGAGAGCACGCGGATGAAAATACTTTACATGCTGGTTTTTAGCAACTCAAATGTGAGTGTTTTTATCTATTGTAATAAATATTTTTAACATACATGCTGCACTTAGAGGGCGCCGTCCTTCTTTCTTTTTTACAGAATCAACTGCCTGCCTGTAGCATTATTAGTATGAGAACACCAGCACTTGTCTTCAGGTAGCTATACTGTAGGTGCAACTGTGCAGGGTACACAGTACACTAACTGTAAATACTTCAAGAGCCTGCCTGTGCTATTAATAGGATCAGAAGAAGCACACAAGCACTTGTCTTCAGGTAGCTATACTGTAGGTGCACTAACTGTAAATACTGTAAAAACACCTGCCTGCCTGTCAGTATATTAGGAAGAGACTAACAGGAACGGATCTAGCTAAACTGAATACAGTGTGTGTGTGTGTATATATATATATATATATATATATATATATATATATATATACAGTCAGGTCCATAAATATTGGGACATCGACACAATTCTAATCTATTTGGCTCTATACACCACCACAATGGATTTGAACTCAAACGAACAAGATGTGCTTTAACTGCAGACTTTCAGCTTTAATTTGAGAGTGTTTACATCCAAATCAGGTGAACATTGTAGAAATTACAACAGATTGTATATGTGCCTCCCACTTTTTAATGGACCAAAAGTAATGGGACAGATTAACAATCATCCATCAAACTTTCACTTTTTAATACTTGGTTGCAAATCCTTTGCAGTCAATTACAGCCTGAAGTCTGGAACACATAGACATCACCAGACGCTGGGTTTCATCCCTGGTGATGCTCTGCCAGGCCTCTACTGCAACTGTCTTCAGTTCCTGCTTGTTCTTGGGGCATTTTCCCTTCAGTTTTGTCTTCAGCAAGTGAAATGCATGCTCAATCGGATTCAGGTCAGGTGATTGACTCGGCCATTGCATAGCATTCCACTTCTTTTCCTTAAAAAACTCTTTGGTTGCTTTCGCAGTAGGCTT
Organism: Lithobates clamitans; assembly: GCA_037952925.1. NCBI lineage: Eukaryota > Metazoa > Chordata > Amphibia > Anura > Ranidae > Lithobates > Lithobates clamitans. The sequence continues at coordinate 1,526,596 of JBBGZY010000791.1, forward strand.
CGGGTCATTGTCCACCTGCACTGTGAAGCGCCATCCAATGAGTTCTGAAGCATTTTGCTGAATATGAGCAGATAATATTGCCTGAAACACTTCAGAATTCATCATGCTGCTTTTGTCAGCAGTCACATCATCAATAAATACAAGAGAACCAGTTCCATTGGCAGCCATACATGCCCACACCATGACACTACCACCAACATGCTTCACTGATGAGGTGGTATGCTTTGGATAATGAGCAGTTCCTTTCCTTCTCCATACTCTTCTCTTCCCATCACTCTGGTACAAGTTGATCTTGGTCTTATCTGTCCATAGGATGTTGTTCCAGAACTGTGAAGGCTTTTTTAGATGTTGTTTGGCAAATTTTAATCTGGCCTTCCTGTTTTTGAGGCTCACCAATGGTTTACATCTTGAGGTGAACCCTCTGTATTCACTCTGGTGAAGTCTTCTCTTGATTGTTGACTTTGACACACATACACCTACCTCCTGGAGAGTGTTCTTGATCTGGCCAACTGTTGTGAAGGGTGTTTTCTTCATCAGGGAAATAATTCTTCAGTCATCCACCACAGTTGTTTTCCATGGTCTTCCAGGTCTTGTGGTGTTGCTGAGCTCACCGGTGGGTTCTTTCTTTTTAAGGATGTTCCAAACAGTTGATTTGGCCACACCCAATGTTTTTGCTATCTCTCTGATAGGTTTGTTTTGTTTTTTTCAGCCTAATGATGGCTTGCTTCACTGATAGTGACAGCTCTTTGGAAGTCATTTTGAGAGTTGACAGCAACAGATTCCAAATGCAAATAGCACACTGAAATGAACTCTGGACCTTCTATCTGCTCCTTGTAAATGGGATAATGAGGGAATAACACACACCTGACCATGGAACAGCTGAGCAGCCAATTGTCCCATTACTTTTGGTCCCTTAAAAAGTGGGAGGCACATATACAAACTGTTGTAATTCCTACACTGTTCACCTGATTTGCATGTAAATGCCCTCAAATTAAGGCTGAAAGTCCGCAGTTAAAGCACATCTTGTTCGTTTCATTTCAAATACATTGTTGTGGTTTATAGAGCCAAAAAGATTAGAATTGTGTCGTTGTCCCAATATTTATGGACCTGACTGTAGTAGCATAATAGACATGTGCAGAACGATTCAATATTTACATAAATTAGTTTAATGTGTTTAATTTATTCGAATTGGAATCGATTCCAATATTCCAAATTTAGTCAAATTAAACTAAACTCGAACCGAATTCGGAAATTCAAATCAATTCAAATTTAAATTGCAATCAAATTTGAATCGAATTCCATTCAAATTGCATTTGAATTGAAATTCTATTCAAAATCAAATTGATTGTATTCTGTTTGAAATTCGAATATTGGAAGATGGTTATATTCGTCTTCCTATTCCATTCTTTTCTATTGTTTATTCTATTCTATTTTTTCTTTCTATTCTAGTCAATTTTATTCTTTTTTTCTATTCTAATCTATTCTTTTCTCTTCTATTCAAATTTGAATTTATTCTATTCAAATTTTGGAAAATGGTTCTATTCTATTTTTTTATTTTTTACTATTCTATTATTTTCTTTACTAATTAGAATTTATTCTATTCAAAATTTGAATTTTGGAAGAACATTATATTCTTTCTACTCTATTCTATTCTATTCTATTCTAATTCAAATTTATTCTATTTGAAATTCTAATTTCAAAAAATGGTTATGTTCTTTATATTTTATTCTATTCTATTCCTTTATTTTCTATTCTATTTTTATTATGTTCTTTTATTTTCTATTTTATTTTGTTCTGTTTTACTATATTCTTTTATTTTCAATTCTCTGTTTTTCTATTCTATTTTGTTCTATTTTTTTTATTTTCTATTCTGTTCTATTATATTTTGTTCTTTTATTTTCTATTCTATTCTTCTTTATTCTATTCCTTGGTTCTCTATTCTATTTTATTCTGTTTGGAAATTCAAATTCTAATTGAAAAATATTCAGATTTCAGTTTCAATTTCGGCCAAAATTTTGTTTCGTTATTTTGGATTCGTTTACATTTGTTACTTTTGTAACTGTATTGTTATAACGTAAAATTTGTCAAAATTTCAATTCGGAACGCAACAAACCTAAAGCATAATACCGCTTCTATATATGATCCTCAGTTCCCACCAACAAGGAGCTGAACAGGCAAAAGTTTTGGCACTCATCCGAAGGGAGCAAACCATCATCTCATCTCTACAACAAAGTATTCATCATCTTCTTTTACAGGGTTCTTCTATATCAAGTGTTTTATCCTAGTTACAGGGTCATTGTAAGGGCCGCATCCATTGTGATGCACAACAATAAATTCAGATTCTGAAAATGGTTTCATGATCTTTAAATCCTGAACACAAAGGCATATCATTGCGTATCGTCACAATCACGTGACTTCATCAGGGTATAAGTGCTAGTCATTGCTAGGCAACTACATGGCAAATGAGGTTCAATGTAGAAAAATGTAAAATAATGCATTTGGGTGGCAAAAATATGAATGCAATCTATACACTGGGGGGAGAACCTCTGGGGGAATCTAGGATGGCAAAGGACCTGCGGGATCCTAGTAGATCCTAGGCTCAGCAATAGCATGCAATGCCAAGCTGCTGCTAACAAAGCAAACAGAATATTGGCATGCATTAAAAAGGGGATTAATTCCAGAAATAAAACAATAATTCTCCTGCTCTACAAGACTCTGGTCCGGCCTCACCTAGAGTATGCTGTCCAGTTCTGGGCACCAGTCCTCAGGAAGGATGTACTGGAAATGGAGCGAGTACAAAGAAGGGCAACTAAGCTAATAAAGGGTCTGGAGGATATTAGTTACGAGGAAAGGTTGCGAGCACTGAACTTATTCTCTCTGGAGAAGAGACGCTTGAGAGGGGATATGATTTCAATTTATAAGTCCCATACTGGTGACCCCACAATAGGGATAAAACTTTTTCGCAGAAGGGAGTTTAACAAGACACGTGGCCACTCATTAAAATAAGAAGAAAAGAGGTTTAACCTTAAAGTACGTAGAGGGTTCTTTACTGTAAGAGCGGCAAGGATGTGGAATTCCCTTCCACAGCTGAGGTCTCAGCGGAGAGCATCGATAGTTTCAAGAAACTATTAGATAAGCACCTGAACGAACGCAACATACAGGGATATACAATTAATACTGACATATAATCACACAGGTTGGACTTGATGGACTTTTTTCGACCTCACCTACTATGTAACTATGTAATTATTCCCTGATGAAGTCACGTGATTGTGACGATACGCGTCGGATACATACCGGAAGTGACGTCAGACCGCGAGCTCCCCGCTCATTTTTGTTTTATTCCTTTTTACCCGCTTTTATATGAGTACCACATCTTGGCTATTATCTAAATAAACATCTAGTGTTACATACTTTACCATTGGGATCCCCCGTTTTTTTCTATCTATATTGTTTGATGCGTCCATTTGGGAGGATTTCCACTGACATTTGATCTATATAAAGGAGACATATCCCAATAAGAAGCACCTACCAGGACACCACATTGGGTGACCTATTACAGTACCCTGGACCACCATTGGCTAGTTTAGGCTGTAACCTTACAGCAGTAAGGTAAGGAGCCATTTCACCCAGAGGTGTAATCACACTGAAGAAACACACCGTTTATTTACACCATCACACTAACACAGCGTGTTAGTTGGAAATCAGCACTCTGCTTCCTGCACTTTATTTACCTGCAATTATCTGAAGATTTACGTTTTGGCACCAGCACTTTGTTCTGTTTGGGACAGCACTGTTTCATTTGCTATCCCCTTGCACTATTTGCACTTTTATTGCACATTGGAAGTTATCACCCATATTGTGAGTACTTTGCACTTTAGACTGTATATTGTTTACATTGTGCTTTGTTGAAGTATATTTTTATTATTAATTTTTTGGGGGTTTATTATTCTGAATATTTTGCACTTTACAGTAGTCACTTAGCACTTTTTGTTTATTATCACTTAGAGCGCAGCACCATCTATTGATTTTATAATATAAATTTTATTTGGCTAGCGTTTGACCAATCCGGTGTTTGCTGCAACTAAAAACCTGTTTTTTCTCAGGTTAGGTAGTGTGGGAATATTCATTATATTTATTTAGACAGGGCTGTACTGTGTGACAGAGCTGTGAAAATCTGAGCCCTGCATAGACAAAATATGAATCCTTTGGCAGGTAAAACAATTCCTATAACATGGGAGCCCCTAATAAATTCAACCGCTGGCTGCACTAAGAAGAAACATGTGGGTACTGCTTGATAATAGATTTATTTTATTTTGTCTGGAGTGGGCGAAGAACATAATAAATTATATATTTCCAAATATGAAATAATCAACTGACCAACAACAACATCCAGCCTGGCTGTGTCACTTCTTTCTATACCGACCCGGCATCTGTAGTCTCCGCTATCCCAAGTTTTTGCAGATCCAATAGTATAGATTTTTCCTATATACATCCATGTACCATCTTTGTACCAGTAATAGAGCAGATCTTCTCCTCCAGTGGACCCCACATCACAAGTCATTGTTATAGACTCTCCTATGAAGATCTTCCTCCAGTTTGGGGTGAAGGTGACCACAGGACTCACTGTCCATCCTGAAGAGGAATAAAGTGGAATTCTAACTTCTGCCATGGTAATTCCACACAATAAAATGTAATATGTTCTAAGAAAGTGGCATAACATAACACTCAGCCAACTGAATCTTCAACTGGACTACATAGCTAGTCATCGTATGTCACATTCAGAAGGGCTTGTATGGCTAAATACATTTAGATGCATCAAAACAAAAGGTGTGCAAAGATTTACAATTTGTTATATTCCCTGTCTCCTGGCAGCATGCTACAGAGGAGGAACCCTGCTCTCTGTGTGGAAGCAGTGGTCTCTCTGCAAAAGCCTGACATGCCTCTTGCTTAGTCAGAACGCAAGATCTCCAATCAGCAGGAAGCAGTAGATTTTCTGATTGCAGAACCATAGGAGCAACTCAGCAGAGGACTTGTCAGCAGTGGCGGCTGGTGCGCAACACCCCCCCCCCCCCCCATGTGCGGGAGACGGACAGCCTCCTTACAGTTGAGATTTTTCATATGTCAGGTACTAAGGGAGGAACTAAGACTGGAGTAACCAATCAGCTTCTAGCTTTAATTTTCAAAATTTAACTGAAAAGGCTGAAGGTAGAAGCTTGTTGGTTACTACCCCCATACACCCCTTAGGAGGCTTATGTCCTCCCCGGGATGACTCTGATCTCCCCTTCTCCTCCCCCGCTGTACGAGCCGGGGTGTGCTGGATGCTGGATGGCTGACCTGCTGCAGGTGAGCCATCACTGGAGTCACAGTGGCAGCTGGTGGATGGGGCTTCCCGTGTGTCTCCTCCGGCCGTGCGTCTCTTCCCTCCTCCTCCTCCTTGGCCAAAAGGATCGCTTCTCCTTTCAGGCAATCGGGAAATGGGTCTCATGACCCGTTTCCTGATTGGCTGGGAGGAGAATCAGTGTGACAATTGCGAATATTCATTCGCAATTGTCACACAACTGGGTGGGCTCAGGGAGCAGTGCTCTGTGCCCTGAGCCTACCCTTTTTTGAAGACTATTAGAGCCTCAGGCTCTAATCACGTACTTAAAAAAAAAATCCCCCATTAGAAGCCATGCATCCAGCACCCTGCATGTAGATCAGAGGGGTTGGATGCATGGCTGCGGGGGGGGGGGGGGCGGCGCCCGTGCACCCCCTATGGATGGGGAGCCACTGCTTGTCAGGCCACTGCAGATATCCCACTGCTTTTACACAGTTAGTTATGGTCCTTCTCTGCAGCCTGCTGGCAGGGTAAAAGTATTGCTACTGAGGCAATGGTTGCTTTCTTAAGAAAATGGTCTTACGACTGCCATATTGTAAAAAAAAATAAAAAATTAAAAAAATTAAAAAAGCAGAGTGGTGGATGTCTGTTTCTGTAGCACTGTTTATAAACGTCACTGTTAATGTCATATGACGCCCAGTCAGGATAACTGAACCACCGCCCGGCCATCAATCCGCTATAGTCCGGGCGGGAAGTGGTTAAATTGCTGGCCAGCAATATAAAAAAAGAAAAAAATGGTCTGGTATGGATTTTAAGAAACCCATGCCAAAAAAACAAAACAAAAAAAAATGGCGTGGAGTCTCCCCCAAAATCCATACCAGACCTTTATCCAAGCACACAGCACGAGTGAGTGCTCCCCTGAACCATACCTGGACACATGCCCAAAACATGGAGGGTGGGTGCTTTTTAGATGTTGGGGCCCAAAACACCTTGTCCCCATGTTGATGAATACAAAGAGCCTCTTCCTGAGAACTTCCCGGCCCCTCTCCTTAACAACACATTGACTGTGCGTTCGGAGGGCGAACAGCCCACTGAACGCACTAAAAATTCGGGTGTTTGGAGGACACCTGAACGGGCGAAGTTCAGGTTGAATTTTTGCTTTGCCTGAATCATTCGCCCAGCACTAGTATCTGATATAAAAGGTATGTACATGTAAAGAGGCAGTGCTAATTTTCCCCTTAATCATAGGGAAAATCAATATGAGAACATTTTCACATATACATCAAAGTGACAGCAATATAGTACCAAAAAATGTTGTGCAAAGGTTAGCAACATTGATATTACTGTATCAGAGTGCATAAAGCATTAACAAATAGAGATATAAAACTCAATATAAATAAAAATAAGGTGCATCACATCTCACATGCAAAAACTAAAAAACAAATACTTTTTTGTGTTCGTATAAAGTGTAAACAAAAAGTCCCAGTGTTAGACCTGTTTCACACGGGCTTCAGCTTGTAAAAGGCATAGGTCCCAACATAGCTCCCTGATTTGGAGCAATATCCCTCTGCCCCTCATTCATCCTCATTTGTCCCTCATTTTGGTCTGATCTATATAGTTGTATATAACATGCACTTTTTATCTTTCAAAAAGTGATTCCCAGTGCTAAACATCATCCAATTTCTAAATTGCTGCATTTGTACATTTCAAAAGCCAATATAAAGGAATAGTAGTGGTAAAAAAAAAGTACTTGAGGGTTCAATTGATATATTTTTTTTATATATATAATTTAGTTAAGGACCAGGCCTATTTTTCAGACTTTTTTTTGCTAGAAAATTACTTAGAACCTCCAAACATTATATATTTTTTTTTCAGACACCCTAGAGAATAAAATGGAGGTCATTGCAGTACTTTATGTCACACTGTATTTACACAGCGGTCTTACAAGCGCAATTTTTTTGAAAAAAAAAATATTTTTTTTGCAAATTAAACATAAGACAACAGTAAAATTGTGAAAGATCATGTTAGGCCAAGTAAATTGATATCCAACATGTCACGCTTCAAAATTGCGCCGCTCGTGGAATGGCGACAAACTTTGATCCTTAAAAATCTCCATAGGCCACGTTTAAAAATTTCTACGGGTTACCAGTTTTGAGTTACAGAGAAGGTCTAGGGCTAGAATTATTGCTCTCGCTCTAACGAACGTGACGATACCTCACATGTGTGGTTTGAACACCGTTTTCATATGCCGGCATGACTTATGTATGTGTTTGCTTCTGCACGTGGGCTCGGCGGGACAGGGCACTTTAAATTTTTTCTTTTTTCTTATTTATTTAAGTTTTTTATTTTTACACTGTCCTTTTAACCACTTGCCGATTGCTGCACACCGATATACGTCGGCACAATGACAGCGGTGGGCAAATGGGCGTACCTGTAAGTCCCCTTTAAGAGGCGGGGATAGCAGCCGCCACGAACACCGTGACCGTGCCCGTTCTGCAGTCTCCCGGCGATCGTGTCACGGAGCCGCAGAACGGGGAAGTGCCTATGTAAACAAGACATTTCCCCGTTCTGCCTTGTGTCATGATAGAGATCGCGGCGATCGCTGTCACGTGACTTGAAGCCCATCCCCCCACAGCTAGATTCACTCCCTAGGACAAACTTAACCCCTTGATTGCCCCTAGTATTAACCCCTTCCCTGCCAGTGTCATTTACACAGTAATCAGTGCATTTTTATAGCACTGATCGCTGTATAAATGACAATGGTCCCAAAAATGTGTCAAAACTGTCCTATGTGTCCGCCATAATGTCGCAGTCCCGATAAAAATAGCAGATCGCCACCATTACTAATAAAAAAAAATTATAATAAAAATGCCATAAATCTATCCCCTATTTTGTAGACGCTATAACTTTTGCGCAAACCAATCAATATACGCCTATTGTGATTTTTTTTTTACCAAAATTATGTAGAAAAATACATAACGGCCTAAACTGAGGGAAACATTTTTTATTTATATATTTTTGGGGGATATTTATTATAGCAAAAAGTAAAAAATATTGCGCTTTTTTCAAAATTGTCGCTCTTTTTTTAGTTTATAGCGCAAAAAATAAAAACCACAGAGGTGATCAAATACCACCAAAAGAAAGCTCTATTTGTGGGAAAAAAAGGACTTTAATTTTATTTGGGTGCAACATCGCACGACCGCACAATTGTCAGTTAAAGCGACGCAGTGCCGAATCGCAAAAAGTGCTCTGGTCAGGAAGGGGGTAAAATCTTCCAGGGCTGAAGTGGTTAAAAAAAAAATTGGGTCACTTTTTTTCCTAATAACCCTTGTAATAGAAAAAAAGCATGACAGGACCACCTAAATGTGAGATCTGGGATCAAAAAGACCTCAGATCTCATATTTACACTTAAATGCAATAAAAATAAATAAATAAATAAATAAATGTCCTTTTTATTAAAAAAAATGTAAATATTTCACTTTAAGAGCATTGGACGGAAGTGACGTATGACGTCGCTTCAGCCATCCATTGGTATGGACCCGAGTGGGGGTCGTCTTTCCCTCAGTTGGCTCCAGGCTGTTGAGGGGAAATGATCCGATTGTCTCCGACGCTACCGACGGATCTGGTAAGTGGCGGAGAGCACCAAAGCGCGGTGGGAGGGGCCCTTTCCCGCCCCCAATAAAAGTGATCTTGCGGTGAATCCGCCGCACTTTTATCTAAAAGAGGACCGTCCGCCGTTGAAGAAGATACTGGGGTTATGGCAGCTAGTTGCTGGCATAACAATGGTATTCCACTTCAAACAGTCACCGTATAATGACGGCAGGTGGTCCGCAAGTGGTTAAGGGGGGCATGGCAGGGGCTGTGTCCTATTCCTACATACGTTTGCTAATAGGTGTCCCTCAAAAAGTTGGGACGGCTGTAAGAGCAGTGTGAACAGCAAGCTTTTACAAAGCATTTGCAGAGCAAACAAACAATGGAAAATCCTCTGTGCTTATAGAATACAAGACCCAACAGGTGTAATAATAGGTCCTAAAGGACTGCTTACCAATTCCTTATAATGCAGAATGGCGGGGTCCCAAGAAAATCAGCCATTTCTTATAATATAATAATTTTTTATAAGGGCAATGATTTTACGCAAGGGCAATGATGTCACACAAGGGCAATTCTATCACACAAGGGTTCTACTAAAATTTTGCTGGGGCAGTTGGAAGCTATACATTGGAATCATAATGTACAAATGTAAAAATCACCTAAATATTCACTCAATCAGAAGTATGCAGTATTTTCAGTGTAAGTAAGATGCAGTTTCTATCATTTTACTATAGTTACTATAGTAATTGATAGAGTGATGATTAATTGAATGATATAAAATAAAGACTCACCTGTGTATCCCAGTATTGTGGCTGTAAAATAAGACAAAAAATTGTTACATGTCTGAAATGTCTGAAATACAAACTGCAGTCTATGCAAAAATGCAATATTGTGTCTAGGAGAAGAACAATTCGAAATATACAGTATTAACCACTTGCCGACCAGCTCACATAAATTTACGTCGGCAAAGTGGCTCGTTCCTGCGAATCGCCGTACCTGTATGGCGGCTCCTTTAAGAGCCATAGCAGGCACGCGCAGGGGACCCAATGCACGTGGTCGGTGGTTGCAATGACCGCCGGCCACCGGCGTTCGTGGGCATGAGAGCCAGAATAGGGATTTGTGTATGTAACAACCATTTCCCACTGACAAATGAATGTAAAGAAAAGAATGCCGACATTGCCCGGCAATAGAAAAATGTTTAAAACAACAATGTAGGGTCCCCCCAGTCCATACCAGGCCCTTTGTATGGATTTTAAGGAAAACCCCACACCAAAATAGAAAAAAAAAACACAACTGCATAGGGTCCCCCCCAAAATCCATACCAGACCCTTATCCAAGCATGCAGACGACAGGTCAGGAAAGGGGAGGGGACAAGCGAGCACCCCCCCTCCTAAACCATACCAGGCCACATGTCCTCAATATGGGGGGTGGTTGCTTTGGGGTGAGAGGGATAAGGGCCTCTTCCCGACAACCCTGGGCTGTTGTTGTTGGGGTTTTCGGGTAAGGGGCTTATCAGAATCTGGAACCCCTTTAACAAGGGGGCCCCCAGATCCTGCCCCCCTATGTGAATTTGGTCTCGGGTACATCATACCCCTACCCATTCACCTCTAGCACCCTCTACCTAGGTAGGTGCTAGAGGTGGATTTTTGTGAGTGTAGGTAAATCTTCCAGCTAGGCCTGTTTGTTTTGTGTGGTCTGGGAGTGGCTCAGAGCAGCAGCTGGTGACTTACAGATAGCATCACTTTTCTGTCACCTCCCTCTTGCTTCTGGAGGATTCTAGAAGAAGAGGAGGGGAAGAGAGGTGGAGGTCTGGGGTGTCTCGGGAGCCCTGACCGATTCCCAACTAGGATTGGCAGGAGGCAGGCCTCCTTGAAATACCCAGGGTCAGCCCAGCTGGGGAGGAGTTGGAGTACTAGGCTGTCGGGGCCTTTGAGGGCCCCCCCCAGTCTGGGGGGGGGTGACCTTGGGCCCGGGGTTTGGGTGCAGGACAGAGCATTTCTGGAAAGAAAGAAGGATCTGGACAGGAGGCACAGAAAGGAACCAAGGAGGACAGCAGGTGCTAGTGTTGCTGGGCAAGTCTCCAGGAGGAAACCACCGGTCATAGCCAGGAGGGCTGGTGAGTGACAGGCACAGTCGGGAGGACTGAGGAGGCACACCTGAGAGGACTGGGAGTGAGCAGTCTGGGTACAGAGCCAGCAATAAGGACTGTGATGTCATGGGCAATGGAATCGGGCAGCTGCAGCCAGGAGGGCTGGCAGGGCCCGAAGAGGGCTTACTGGGAGCAGTAGTCCACCATAGGACAGCTAGCACTAAAGACTTTCCTACTATATTAACTGTATAAATTCGTAATCGTTGCGTTCACTAACAGCCAAATTTGAAAGGAAATTCCAATACCTATAATTTAATAGTTTAGTAATAGTTAAATCATTAGTTAGGCATATCAGATTTTTGGATTTTTCATTCTTATTTTTCGAATTTTCGAATATTTGGAAAAATTTGTTAAACTGGTTTTTGTTAATTCGGATATTTGTCTAAATTAGTTAAACAAATTTGAAACGAATTGCACGTCTACGTTTACATTTAAGATCATTTCTCATTGGACACACTGATCACGTGTAAATGGCCTCTGTGATTGGCCATTTACCACAATCTGTGATTGGCTGTGCCCAAGGGACACGACCATCACAAATTTTCCCCCATAAACACTCGCGAGGGCGCATGGGGAGCATGCAAAGAGGAGTACGTCGTATGACGGCATCCCGGAAATTAAGGCCCGCGCTGTAGCATTCGGCTATAGTGTGGGTGCGAGGCGGTTAAAGTGACTGTAAGGGTTTTTAAAAAAAAATAACAAAGATATCATACTTATCTCCACTGTGCAGCTTGTTTTGCACAGAGTGGCCCCGGACCTCCTCTTCTGGGGTCCCCCGTCGGCTTTCGTGGCTCTACCCCACATCAGTTAACCCAGTGTTTCTCAACTCCAGTCCTCAAGGCGCACCAACAGGTCATGTTTTCAGGATTTCCACTATTTTGCACAGGTGATTTGATCAGTTTCATTGCCTTAGTAATTACCACAGCCGTTTCATCTGAGGTAAATCCTGAAAACATGACCTGTTGGTGCGCCTTGAGGCCTGGAGTTGAGAAACACTGAGTTAACCCACTAGGAGAAGCGCTCCTGAGTCCAGCATTCGGCGTCCATAGCCGCCAAATGTATGACTTGGCCCCGCCCCCCCGGCGCCCGCGTCATTGGATTTGATTGACAGCAGCGGGAGCCAATGGCTGCGCTGCTATCAATCTATCCAATCAAGAGCCAAGAAGCCTGGGCAGAGAAACAGCGCATCCTCACCAGGTCAAGTTCCAGGGCTCAGGTAAGTAAAACAGGCGGGGGGGGCTGAGGGGTCGGTCACTGCTAGGTGTTTTTTCACCTTAAAGCATAGGATGCATTAAGGTGAAAAAACACAAAGGTTTACAACCCCTTTAAGCTCTACACATGTTCATCCTGATCCAAAAATAGCTTTATTAGAGATTATAGCAGAAGATATTCTCCCACTTAAAATGCATGTGATGTGGCTGTGGTCTATGTATATAGCCCCTAAACTCATATTGCAGAAATCGATATCAAACTCCCCACCAACAATTGCTCAATGGTCTGATGAGATTAATTTTAATTTAAAAAGGGAGGAATTGACATACAAACATAGAAAATATCCCCCAAAATTCCCGAAAATTTGGTCTCGATAGTTAGATTCCAATCTATTCATGTAAATATGCTAAGCCTACCAATGAGTTTTTTTGAACGTTAGTAGAGGGATAGACCCTTGATCTGGGATAGCAGTACACATAAGCCGTAAGGGTGTAATTGTTAAACTGAATATAAAGACTTGACTTATAATGCAGTCCATTTTTGTATATGAAGAATGTAATTAACCTATTGTTATATGAAAAATCTTAATGACTGTATAATCAGGATAATCAGCATAGTTTACTTGGATTTTTATATATATATATATATATATATATATATATATATATAATTTATTTATTTATTTATTTATTTATTTATTTATTTTTTTTGTGTGTGTTACTTGTAGTTTTAAATGTTCAGAGGGTATGTTTTGTATGTATTCGTTTTGTTGTAAAATGTAAAAATCTTTTCAATAAAAAAGAAAGTATCTGAATGAAAAAAACATTGCTCTCACTCCTGTGTAAACAGTAATACCTAAAGTGTATGGGGCAATCAACATTTTTCTACGCAAGTACCCTCAAGACTCAGTGGGCATCAAACGCGAACCTCATCCCTAGTCGAAATTAGGATGATATGGAGTCAGTAGGAAGCAGGGCCAGTGCAAGGAATTTTGTCTACTTGGGCAAAGATGCATTTTAAAGTGTTATACAAGTTACACACTTCTGTGTAAAAAAATAAAAAATGTCTGCAGCACTGTAAAAATCCAAATCCCCAGCAAATGACTGGGGATTCTAATCCCCCCCCCCTCCCATCCTGGCGCTCTAAGGTGGCTGCTTACGCCGCCTTATGGTAGCACCAGCCCTGGTAAGTGCTGTGTTGTGCCTGTACACTTTCATCATTGTGCCTTTCACTAAAAATGTTCAAATTCAGACCTACATTGGAAAATAACAGATAGCGACTGAATGCTTAAATTGGATTAGTTGCTTGTTGTCTTTTCTGGTTGTCCCAAAACAACTAGCATATATAATACAGTTAAAAAAGAACGCAGTCAGCTGTATGATCCCAGGTTTTTTTCAATTCTTGGAACAGTCACATCTCCGTAGAAGAGTTTTTGGTTCAGTTTCCACCTTGACGTCTCAGCCCTCATGCAAAGAGAGAGCGGGACTCCATAGTAAAGGCGGCAGTAGGTGGGCAGATCTGGAAACTCAAGTGTGTTATGTTACAGACAAACTGACAGTGACTGGCCACTTCAAGCAAAGCTTTCTACTTTTTTGCAGCTGTGTTAAAAAGTTAATAGATACTCGTTCATTGAATAGGAAACTAGAATAAGCAACAGCAATAAAGATATGGAAATAGATAGATAAATAGGTAGATAATTAAATGTTGCCAGTAATAAAAGCAGATACTTACAGATGAAGAAGACTATCAGAGCTGTGGACAGGACCATCATTGCAGTTTTATGTTTCAGTATTAGTGAGTGTAGACAGAATGAGGACTTTAAACATTTTTGGACGTCTGGGGGGGATCATGCTAATTTCACCCGCAAAAAAGTTAAAAGAAAATTGTAACATAGCTAAAAATAAAACACAGGAAATAACCATGCAATATGTTCTCTCATTAAAGCTGAATTCTGGTAAAAAAAATAAAAATAGTTGACCCTTGCAGCTAATTTCCTCCAAACTTCAAAAGCTAAATGCAAGTTTTTGTATAGGGGATGAGAAACTTGCCTTATTCCTTGCTTCTGCATGTAAGCAGGTATAAATAGCCAGTTAGATGCTGTCATAGACTGGAGGGCAGGTATGCCAGGCAGGGAACAGCCTGTAGTTAGAGTTAGGGAATTAGGCAAGATTATGCCTTTGTCTGTTGGACTCTGTAATTGCCTATGCACTTTTCTAAGTAAAGCATTTTAAACGTTGTCCCTGCCTGATCTGAAGTTACTGAAAGGGGTGCAATGCAAGTAACTGGCATACATAGTCTACTGAGTGGGTCTTATACAGATTGGGGTATGAAGACATCGGTGTGGAGTAGTGTGAAGACATAAGTTGTTACCTGGGATAACAGAAGTTTTACAGCAACCTAGGAATAGCATGTACCTGTTATAGTGGGAGACAGATCGCTGGTGGAATGAATGCACACAGTGTTGTGTGCATTCATTCTACCAGCGGTCTGTCTCCCAAAACAATGGGATCGGTTTTGCCCTGCAGAGGTTCACATCCTGCACAGAGGTATGGAAGTTCAAGAGTTAAGCTAAGTGCATGTTGGGAGTCACTACAGAGTCACTCCACTACTTGGGATGATAGTAGAAAATGCTGGACAGGTGGATATGGACATTGGCTCAGGCATATATTGTCACAGGAAACTGAGAGTTAACTGGAAAACAGTTGTAGTGCATGTGTTGTTGAAAAATGAGCAGTGCTGGTCTCAACTTATATGCTACACTCATACCCCCTGTATATATGCCTTAAAAAATTGTAGAGCAAGTGTACATGGTGTACGTTCACCTCTAAGAATAGAGGCCTGCCTTAAGGTAGAGTATTCCCCTACGACAACCTCAGCCTTTTTGCGGAGCATTGATGAAAATGATACAAAGCAAAGGTACCCCATGTGTAGTAAAGTGACCCTGTACAAGGTGCCTAGTGTAGCCTAGAAGATCCCACCCCAGGGTAGGCCATTAATGTGACCCTTGCTTGGTGCCCAACGAGGAGGGAAACATGGAGGACATGATGACCACCCTGTTACCATGACCAGCCCATCCACATCCTGGAGTGCCATAGAGAGAAGAACAGTGTTGGCTCCCACTGGAACAAGGAATAAGATAAGTATAACTCTGACAGTGCAAGCTTTCCCACAAAGGTCAATTTTTATTGTACCTGGAGTGTAACTTTAAAGCTGAACCCTGGAGAAAATCAAAAACTGCCCATGCAATGGGGTTCCTTTCACACTGCAATGGATAAATGTTTGTTTGTATAGGGAACCATTCAAAAGCACTTTTACTTACCTTATATCTAACTACTGCAGGCTTCCACCTCTCCATGCAACTGTTCCTCGACTGGACTTCTATTGGGCATGCCATCAGTTGCAAGCTCGGAGACATCATTACTACAGGACCAGCAGTCATGTACTGTATGTGAGTATGCTGAGGCCCTGTCCACAACCCTAAGCGCTAGACAGTAGAGGAGAGTGGCGGTTGCTGGAGGAGTAAGGGATAAGGCAATATAACTGCTTTTTCTGTTCCCACTAGACAAAAATGAGCATTTAACCCTTTCATTAAGTTTTTTTCAATATCTTTTATTTTTCCTAAATTTAGGTACAAAAAAAAGAAATTCCAATACAGTTTAATAACATACATTTCATCACCCAAAGACTTTCTTCTCTACAACTAGATACAGATTGCCTCTAAGCTTTTAAACCCCACCCCCCCTCCCCGTACTATCCTCTCCCCTCCCCTGCTCTGGAACTGACTATTGTTGTCACTCTTACATCTATCTCGGTACCGACTCCTAAACCAATCAGGCTCCTACCATCTGTGCGAACTTCAAAGTACTCCTAAATGAGTGCCAGTCCTTCCATTTTCTCTCAAATCCCGCCCAACCCTCTTCTCCACTGAATCTCAGGTACTCCAAATTATAGATATCATCTACTCTATTGCTTCAGTTCCTCAATGTAGGGCTATCTTGATCTTGCCAATGTCTGGGGATTAAACTTTTGGCTGCGTTCAGGAGTGGGGGATCAGGGTTTTCAAATATTGGTTAACTGGTGTCTGAAATAAACACTCCCACTGATCTTCTTGCACTTCCTCTTTTGTGATCTCTTTTATTTTCTGAATTATCTCTCTCCAAAATTGTCTAATTTTGGAACACGTCCACCAAATATGAGACATGGTTCCCCGTCCTCCACACCCCTTCCAGAAACACTGCGAGGTCTCTGTTTGAAACTTGTGGGCTTTATCTGGAGTTATATACCACCGTGCTAAACATTTAAAACTAATTTCTATCATATTCCTATCCTGTGACGATATGAACACCAAACTCATAATTTTTCCCATCTCTGACTCATTCACTTGTGACCCTAATTCCTCCTCCCACTTGCTGATGTATGGCGGCTTTCCCATCCCAGTTCCCTCTGTTAAGATTTTATATATTACCGATATCCCCCTCCTTTTTTCTACCTCCGTACATACGTTTCTCCATCGGTAGCAGATTATCTGCTGATCTCACTGGTTGAGGGAGTGAATCAAAAAAGTGTTTTAGATGGAAAAAACGCCATTCATCTATCACCATTATATTATTTTTTTGTTTTAACTCTTGAAATGTGCATAACCTTTCCCTTACCATCACATCTTTTAATTGTGCGTTCGGTTCATTAATCCAATTTCCAAATAAATTACTTTTCCCCAGTGGAAAATACTCAATACATGGGTAGTTATAACTCCATTTTTGTTCTTTGTGTATCATATCCCACGTCTCTAAAGTTTTAAGTATAATCTTATGTGATTTGTTTCCTAATTTCCTCATATGTGTAGGTACCCAAATAATTTTCCCCAACTCTGTCTTACTAATTGTATTTTCCAGTTCCACCCATCTTTTATTTTCATTGTTTTTTGCTCAGTCGATAACCCGCGTGAGGAGAACTTCTTTATAGTAGTTCTATAAATCAGGGACTCCTAGGCCCCACGGCTTTCTGTCTCTAGTTAGTACTTGTAAGCTTATTCTCGTTTTTTTCCCCTTTCCAAATAAACCTAAGTAAGGAGTATTGTTTTCCAAGTTTTAAAATACACTTGTAGGAGAGGTATCAGAAGCATCTGAAATTGATACATGATCTTTGGCAATAGACTAATTTTAAATATATTAATTCTCCCCAGCCAAGACACATGTCTAGACGCTATCTTATTTAATTCCTTTTTAATTTCATTCAGTAAAGGCAGGAAGTTTGATTGGTAAAGCATGTCCGTGGATTTTGTAATCTTGACCCCTAAATATTTTAACTCTTTCTCTCTCCAAATAAATGGAAACTTCTCCTGATATGCAAGAGCCTCCTGAAAAGGGACACTTATATTCAGGACTTCCGACTTAGCTAGGTTTATTTTAAAATTTGAGCAATCACCATATTGTTTCAGTTCTCTCATCAAGTTTGGCAGAGTTATCCTGGGACATAAAATAAAAAACAATATATCATCGGCATATACTGCCTTCTTATGTTCCGCATCTCCCACCCTGATCCCCCTAATGTCCACATCCTGTCGTATTTTCGACAATAATGGCTCAAGTGACAGGACAAACAGTAGGGGGGACAGGGGGCACCCTTGTCTAGTGCAGTTATGCATTTCAAAGGGTTCTGAAACTGATCCATTCACCTTCATCCTTCCTGTGGGATGGTTGTAAAGCGCCCCTAGCCACTGCATATATTTAGTACCTATGCCCATCTCCGCTAGGGCGTCCTGCATGAACCCCCAGTCTACCCTATCAAAAGTTTTCTCAGCATCAATCGACAGGAGTAGACCGGGGGCTCCGGACTCCTTTATTTCATGCACGATCAACAATGTCCTAATTCTATTGTCTCGGCATTCTCAACCGGGTACAAACCCTGCCTGATCGACATGTACCAGTTCGCTCATTAAAGGTTTCAACCTGCCCGCCATTACCTTAGTGAACAGCTTAATATCGTCGTTCAGCAAGGAAATTGGCCTATAGCTTGAACATAAAGAAGTATCTTTCCCCTCTTTTGGTATAATGGTTATGGCCGCCTCTAAAGCCTCCTTCCTTATTGTCCACTTCGTTCCAATCCCATTTATGTATGAACATAATTTAGGGATCAGGATATCTCCAAACTTTCTATAGTATAACATTGTCAGCCCATCCGGGCCAGGGCTCTTACCTAGAGGAGTCTCTCTTAGTATTTTCCTTATCTCTTCCTCTGTTACAGGTTCTTCCAACCTAATCCTTTGCTCCTCTGAGATTTTATTTAAATCTGTCTCTTCTAAGAAAACCCTGGTTTTATCCTTTCTGTTATTTTTTTTGCTCAGGTGATTCATTTTTATTAATCGCGTACAGTTTTGCATAATATTCTTGAAAGGTTTTAGCTATTCCTGATGTATTGTAAATCATATTTCCTGTACTGCCTTGTATTTTTTCTATGTAATTTACAGCTAATTTCTTTTTTAACATCCTTGCCAGTGGTTTTCCTACTTTATTGCCCCACATATACCTTTTCTTTTTGATCTTATTATAGACCGACCGTGTATCTTGCTCAACTAGTTCTTTCAATTCTTCCCTTTTCCAAATAAGAGTTTCCAAAATCTCTGCTTTTCCTGTTTTTTTGTGTTGCTGTTCTATCCTTGCGATATCTTTTATCAGAGCATTCTTTCTCCTTATTCCCGCTTTTTTCCTTTCTGTGCCCACCTGGATCAGTATACCTCTTACATAAGCCTTGTGGGCTTCCCATATAGTGGCTTCTGATATTTCTTCCATATCATTAGTTTTAAAGTAAGACTCCAATTTCTGCCTGATCTTCTCTTCTACCTCTACATCCTGTAATAGCGCTTCTTTTAATCTCCAGGGGGTTATTCTATTTGGCTTCTCCTCGTGCTTAATTCTCATCATTACCGACGCATGATCAGAGAATGTGGCAATTTTAATGTCAACCTTATCAATTATATCAAGCAATCTATGATCTACCAAGAAAAAATCTATTCTTGAGTACGTCCCATGCACTGAGTGGAATGTATAATCTCGACAGTTTGTATTTTGCGTTTGCCACACTTCTATCAGTTCGTTCTGTTTTAAGATCTTTTTTAAAGCTTTCCGCAAAACATTCCCAGTCCTCTGTGCACTTGACGTACTGTCGATCCCAGGAGTCATACAGAAATTAAAATCTCCACCCAGGATGGTATATCCTTTCTTGAAATCCATAAACTTTTTTATGATTTTAATTATATATTTTATTGGATTATTCTTCCACATTAATTTTACTCTTCAGAAACAGATATCTCTCTTCCGGGTCTGTGACTCTGTCCTCTAAGGCAAACCTTACTCCTCTGGCAAATTCTTTAGCAATCCCTTTAGCTCTTTTTATTGGAGAGTCTCTGTAATACTATACTGGATAATCTCTTGAAAATATTTTTAAATTTGAGTCATATGATATATGTGTCTCCTGTAAAAAGACTACGTCTGCTCTATTATGTTTAAGCTCTCTTATTACATTATTTCTCTTTATAGGAGCATTTAGACCACGGACATTGTAAGTCATGAAGTTAAGGGTGGTCATCTCTGCCCACTGAGCTCCGGAACATCTCTTCCCCTCTCCATCTTCTGGGAGCACAGTGGGCAGAGACCCCCCCTCCCATTATCTAAGTATTGATTTCAGAGCAGATCCCTGAGAGAGAGCCTCTCCTTTTTTCCCCCCTCCCCCCTTGCTTTGGGGTAATTAGCCTTCCCAAGGCCCATAGATCCAAGGCCCTCCTCTCCTCCTAGGCCCTTTGGTTCCCCCCGGAGGTTAGACTCTACCTGTGGGTCCCGTCAGATCAGTTGCCCCCTGAAAATAGGGCTAACCCCTCCCCCCTCTCCCTGTAATATTTAACTCATTCTCTTATTCTTATTCTACCCTCTCCCTCCCCTTCCCCCCTCTCTGCCCCCCTTCAGCACCCAGTTCTTTATTTCCTTTTTTTCTTATAATCGGGCGCCATCTCTGTTCCTCCGTGATTGAAGTGTTGTTTTGTGCTTCCCACCAGACTGGTATTTCGACAAGTGGTATGTCCAGTCTATTACAAAAAATGGCCGTGTCTTCTGGGTAACTCAGGGTAGCTGACCGTCCCTCTTTTCTCTCTGTTAGGCAACCCCATGAATATTGTATATTATTAAGTTTCAGGTGTTCCAGTAAAGGTTTCAGTGTTCTTGTTCTGGCCAGGGTCTCAGCTGATAGGTCCGGAAATATTTGCAGGGTAGACTCTTCATATTTAATTGGTTGTTTATTTTTTAGACTTTGCCAGATCTGTTCCTTGTCTTGGAAATAATTAAATCTTGCTATTATATCTTTTGGTATTTCTACTGCCAGTGTAGCTGGCTTTCTTACCTGGTGCACCCTTTCAAACTTTATTTTTTCAGTCTCTTTTAGTCCCAGCAGTGCCCGAATATTTTATCCATTTTTACCTGTAGATCTTCTCCCTGCATATCTGGTACTCCCCTTATTCGAAGATTTTTCCTTCTATTCCAATTTTCCTGGTCTTCTAACTGATACATTGTGTCTCTCTGATCTCTTTGTAGTCTTACCATCTGCTCTTTCAAATCCTTTATTGTTACTGCTTGTACATCCAGTTGCTCTTCTGTGTCTTCCACCTTTCTGAAGATGTGATTCAAATCCTCATGTAAGGTGGCCATTAACCCTTTCATTAAGTTGGGTTTCTCCTTCCAACTTGTCTTGTACTGATGTATGAGATGGTGGGAGAAAACAAGTAGGAAGTGGCAATTATACCACACACCAAGAAGTGTGACATACACTCAGCATTTCAACAAAATAAGTATAAAATATAAGAATATGGATGAACACATGGTTATGTTCGAAGCTGTGCAGTCGTTCATTGCTTGTAATATATGCATGAAGATTCGAAGTAAGCTCAACATTGCAAAGATTGAGATTGCAGTTCCAATTTTTTTATATTTGATTGGTGGAAAGCGGAGGAGATCCACATGATCTAATTGTATGAGAAGCAAATTGTTTACATGGCAGAAGTGTCCCACCTTGATTCAGCAGATATAAATATATATATATGACACTTTGCTACAATGTAAAGTAGTGAGTGTATAGCTTGTACAACAGTGTAAATTTGTTGTCACCTCAAAATAACTCAACACACAGGCATTAATGTCTGAACTGCTGGCAACAAAAGTGAGTACACACCTAAGTGAAAATGTCCAAATTGGGCCCAAAGTGTCAATATTTTGTGTAGCCACCATTATTTTCAAGCACTGCCTTAACCCTTCTTGAGCATGGAGTTCACCAGAGCTTCACAGGTTGCCACTGGAGTCCTCTTCCACTCCTCCATGATAACATCATGGAGCTAGTGAATGTTAGAGACGTTGTGCTCCTCCACCCTCTGTTTGAGGATACCCCACAGATGCTCAATTGGGTTTAGGTCTGGAGACATGCTTGGCCAGTCTATCACCTTTACCCTCAGCTTCTTTAGTAAGGCAGTGGTCGTCTTGGAGGTGTGTTTGGGGTCATTATCATGTTGGAATACTGCCCTGTGTCCCAGTCTCCGAAGGGAGGGGATCATGCTCGGCTTCAGTATGTCAAAGTACATGTTGGCATTCATGGTTCCCTCAATGAACTGTAGCTCTCCAGTGCCGGCAGCACTCATGCAGCCCCAGACCATGACACTCCCACCACCATGCTTGACTGTAGCAAGACACACTTGTGTTTGTACTCCTCACCTGGTTACTGCCACACACTCTTGACACCATCTGAACCAAATAAGTTTATCTTGGTCTCATCAGACTACAGGACATGGTTCCAGTAATCAATGTCCTAGTTTGCTTGTCTTCAGCAAACTGTTTGTGGACTTTCTTGTGCATCATCTTTAGAAGAGGCTTCCTTCTGGGATGACAGCCATGCAGACCAATTTGATGCAGTGTGCGGCGTATGGTCTGAGCACTGACAGGCTGACCCCCCACCTCTTCAACCTCTGCAGCAATGCTGGCTGCACTTATACATCTATTTCCCAAAGACAACCTCTGGATATGACGCTAAGCACGTGCACTCAACTTCTTTGGTCGACCATGGCAAGGCCTGTTCAGAGTGGAACCTGTCCTGTTAAACAGCTGTATGGTCTTGGCCACTGTGCTGCAGCTCAGTTTCAGGATCTTGGCTTGGCCACTGTGCTGCAGCTCAGTTTCAGGGTCTTGGCAATCTTCTTATAGCCTAAGCCATCTTTATGTAGAGCAACAATTCTTTTTTTCAGATCCTCAGAGAGTTCTTTGCCATGAGGTGCCATGTTCAACATCCAGGGACCAGTATGAGAGCGTGAGAGTGATAATACTAAATTTAACACACCTGCTCCCCATTCACACCTGAGACCTTGTAACACTAACGAGTCACATGACACCGGGGAAGGAAAATGGCTAATTGGGCCCAATTTGGACATTTTCACTTAGGGGTGTACTCAGATACTGTATACATATATATATATACATTTTGTTTTGATATCTTAGATAATGACAAAGTTATTGCTGAATTAACAGGCATTGGTGGCACTGAAGAGCACTAATAGGTGGCACTGATAGCTGGTACTGATAGATGGCAGTGATGGGCAGTGATGGGTGGCAGTGATGGGCACTGATCGGCATTGGTAGGTGACACTGATAGGCAGCACTCCTAGGTGGCACTGATGAGGCACTGATTGGCACCACTGATGGGCATTGATAGGTGGCACTCATGGGCATTGATAGGTGGCACTGATTGCTGGCACTTATGCAGATTTGTGGCACTGTGTGGGCACTGGCAGGTGGCACTAGAAGACGGTATTGGTGGGCACAGATGAGGCAGCTTTGCCGCTTCCTCTTCGTGACCGATATCCTTGCACCGAAGCCAGTGATTGGCTTTCTTTTCTACTCACGCTGTCAGCGTGAGGAGAAAAAAAAATGATTACCGATCTTCTGTTTACATCACGTGATCAGCTGTCATTGGCTGACAGCTGATCACGTGGTAAGGGAGCCGGGATCGGCCTCTTACTCCAGTCTGTGATCGCCTGAGTCTCATTGACTCAGTGATCACAGCACGTGCTACGCGCGCAAAGGGGAGGACATCTATTGACATACTCCCAGCAAAGTAGATCCGCGCTGTAGCCGTCATTCAGCTATAGCGCGGATCTGAAGGAGTTATGTGGGTAAAGACATCAGCATTTTTTGTGTGTGTTGAGATATATATAGTGGACCACAGCCACCAAACACCTGACTACTACAGATCTACATATCAGAGTATCTCATGTTTACAGGAAATGGCTGTTGGTTTCTTTCTCTTTGCAGTCTCTGCTCACTTTAGCTGTTTAGATAAGCCTTTCTTAACCTTTTTTACCTTAGAAGAACACTTGAAATTATTTAGGGTCTTGGAGAACACTTGGTAAAACCAATTTATTGTGAGTCAGTGGGAAAAAGATTACTTATATTGGTGGCCAGTGGAAAAAATGCCCCCCCCCCCCTTACAGAGGGGGTCAGAAGGTCACCCTTACAGACGGCTAAAAAGATCACTTGTGTGATTCAGCTGGCCAATTGGTGATGCCCCAAAACTATGGAGGAACCATCAAATGGGAGATTAATAGGCTACAGATCAAGGAACCCCTGGCAACCTCTGAAGGAACCCTGGTTGAGAATGGCTGCTTTAGCTATTCACGGAGATTGAGATTTTATGTCCTTGTAATTTGTCTTTTTTAAAAACCAAACTATTTATTTGATAAAACCTGTCCAAATTTCATCTCTGTTACCTGAACAAGAAGTGAAGAGAAATTTCCCTCATGGTGGCATAGATAACAAAGTCCTACATAGTTTTTAACTCTTGCTCAATATACTGGAAAATGCTTTTATTGCTGTCTGTGTCACCATTGGGGAGATTTTTTCCCCCACATTCTGCTCTATCTGACACCATTTCCCAAATGGAGACAAAAGTAAAAATAAACATTTGACAGAACTTCTCACCCTTACAAACGGTTTCTGGGTCTAATACAGTTTTGGGTTCATATCAAAGCAACAATACAGTTTGTTTTATAAAATCTTTATTGGTGTATTTTACTAAAATATAGACCTGAACCGTTTCCTGCAGCTGGTATAAAACAAAATGATCTTCTATCTACAGATCTGTTATATGTTCATACTTATAAACTTTGAGAAGGAAATATGATAAGGCTAAAAAAAAGAAAAAAAAATGTGGTCTGCCACTGTTCAAACACTTTCCACAAAAGTCTGTGGACTACACTGCCACGTATAGAGTAAGCGATGGATGAAGGGAATTACAAATTTGCCTTTTTGAAACATTTAAGCATCTGGTGGCATGAGATGTGGCAAGTGACACACTCAGGGCTCCCACTGATTCTGCATTATGGTGAGTTGAACCACTTCATTATATATTAAAATGTAATAATAAAAATAATGCTCTTCAATCACCCTGACACCATATCAACCATGGTGTCGTGATGATTGAAGCGCCAACTCCAGCCATTGCCCGTGAAAAATTGCTTACCACCCACGTGCCCCCCGAGTGCCCCCCCTTCCCCCCCAGGCCTGCAAAAAGGTTAGTGGCTGTAGCCCCAGATGTTTTGCAAACCTAGCAACGCTCCTGCCTGGCAGATATTTCGTATCTAGGAAAATTAGAAACTCTAGCCTAGATGTTAGTCAATATAGCAGGGACATTTATAGCATCCCACATATGAAGGAAATGGACTGTAGACTCAACGTGCCCACAGCAATGGACCAGACAGGATTTATGAGCTGAGTGTATTGTTCTCAAGAATATACCTGCTTATATTGCCAAACAATTATGATAGATTTAAGATTTTCAGAAGGTAAAAAGTACACACAAAGAAATGCAAAGTTGTGGGTAGCATGCTCAGGTTTGCAGTCACACAAAATAATGACAAAAAAATGTGTAAATGACTTTAGTTTGGCATTTTTTTCTCCGTTAAGATGTAAAGTGCATACCGCAACCACCAGACACCCGACTGCTACATATAAATAGGTAAGAGTGTCTCTCGCCTAAAGGAAATAGCTGCTGTTTTCTGTCTATTTCCTTGCAGCCTCTACCAACCTGAGCTATACACAGAACTGGACACAATGGGGGTTATTTACGAAAGGCAAATCCACTTTGAACTACAAGTGCAAACTACAAGTGCAAAGTGCACTTGAAAATGAACTGAAACTGCACTTGGAAGTGCAGTCGCTGTACATCCAAGGGGGACATGCAAGGAAAATAAAAAACAGCATTTTAACTTGCACATTTGGATAATAAAATCAGCAGAGCTTCCCCTCATTTCAGATCTACCCCTCCGATTTACAGCGACTGTACTTCCAAGTACACTTTCAGTATAATTTCAAGTGAACTTTGCTCAAGGACAGCAATACAATTGAAGGTTGTGGCTATACTAATTCTTCTTTTGCTGGATATACACCAATCTTTTCTTACTTCCTGTTCTGTTACACAACCTTCCAGTAGAAAAGATGCAAGGAGGGATTTCCCAAATGGGTGACCAGAAAGTAATATACGGTAACTATGCAAATACCAAAATGCCTTGATGGGTAAGGTAACAAGATTTTCAAAATGGCATCTGCGGACACCCTAATAACGACAGCCACTTATTTTTTAACAAAGAAGACCACACCCACCTTTAATGGTAATGAGGCAGAGCAGAGTAGGCGTGGGGCTGATAGTCAGGTGTGTGTAACCAGCAGCATGCAGAGGTCAGAAGTAAGGAACATACAGAGTGTAGGGGTCAAGAGTAAATACCTGTCAGGGCTGGGCTTCTAGCAGCTCTTTTCTCAGTGCTCAAGGCTGCTCAGCTGTCAGTTAATTACCAGCCACTCATTGTTTCTGCAGTGACTCTTATTGCTATTTAAACCTCTTGTTCATTCTCTCCATTGTCTTTGCCTGGTCAACATCTCTGCTGTGTTCCTGTTTTGACTTTGCCTGGCTGGCGATTCTTCTGGTTCCTTATATGGATCTTTGGCTTCTGACAATGCTGATTTCTTGGTATCCCGATCCTGGCTTGTCTGATTTTCTGTTTTGGCTTCCTAATCCTGGCATCTGTTTTTGACTACATTCCTGATCTATATTATTTTTAATATTACATTAAAGGTTTGATTTTAACTGCATTTTCTGTCTCTGCCTGGTTCATGGTCCCTGAAAATATCCCACAGAGTGCAGAGGTCAGGGGTGTGAAATGCACAGAGTTCAGGGGTCAACAACAATGTAATGCAGAGAGCACAGCGGTCACGAGTAAGTAACACACAGAGTACAGGCTTCAGGAGTGAAAACCGCAAAAATGCAGAGGTCAGAAGTAAGTGACACATAGAGGACAGAGCCAAGGAGTAAGTGATGTACAAAGTGTAGAGGTCAAATTAAGTTAGGCACAAAGTGCCTCTGAAAAAAGTTCCCCCCTTCGTTCAATGGACATATGCATATATCTATCAGCATCATATAACATTTGTGCCTTTATTTGCAAAGAATTGCCTTGTTTCCTGTTTCCCTGTAAATGGACAGCCCACCAATATCACCCAGGGGAGATGCTGACTGTTGTGGCATGCACAAGCCTAGTTTTGGCAACTTAGAGACATAAGCACAAGTCCTGCCTGAGCTACACTGTGGCCCAGCTCAACTCCACCCCCCATGCAAGAAATATTTATTATAAGAGGGGGGTCACTAATTAGGGGAGGAGCCAGGTATCACTGTGACAGATAAATGGAGCCTGCATAGCTCTGCCCCACTTCCAATGAAAGTCTGAAGCACTCCCTGCCTCTCCAAACGGTGCAAGCGAGCTGTCCACACACAGCAAAGCGCACACAACTTTCATGGAGTTGGCAATGTAAACAAGTTACTGAGAAGATTACAGGTCAGAGGACACCATTTATTAACCAGGGACACATTAGATTCAGAGACAGCATCCTGAAAACAGGGATTGTCCCAGAAAGCCAGGGACATCTGGACAGCCTATGTTAAAACATTTTCAGAAACCTGTGAAATCCATGTCACATATCCCAGAATGCTGCAGGTGTAGAAAACACAGCGCCTGAGCTGGTGCACATTATTTTGGGCTGGATGCCTAAACGTGGAAGAGGCAGCTGGCTCACAATCACTGAGGTGTACCAAAATGGTGGCACAGGACTCTAGCTGATTGTAGCATTGGATCACAGTGGCACAATGATGAATCTGATTTGCAGGTAAGTATATTAAACCAGGACAATGCTGCATAACAGATAAGAGGGGGGGGGGGGCTTAAAGAAATGACAGGGGAAGTGAAGTTCCTTTTTAACTTTGACATGTTAAGGAAGAGGACCATAGCTATCCCTTCAGTTTATACCACTGTAGCACTACCTGTTGGGAATTTTCATATTCTCCCCATGTCTGTTGCCATTTTCCTCTACCAAACCAAAAAACATACTACTGGGTTATTACGCTGCTAAAAATCTTCCCAGTGTGGTGGAGACAGAAAGGTGGTGCGTCCAAGAGCTGATGCAAATTATTTTACATACAGTGCAATGAACCATGGAATATATCAGCATTATAATATAATCAATATACACATAATAACACCATAGAAAGTATGTTTATTTCTCAAACAAGGGTTAGTCTTTAAAAAATGATAATGGGGTGATGTTATGTGGTCATCATAGATAGAGGTCAACAGAGGTCTTCTTTAATATGGAGCTTTTCTGCATTTTACAGCGGCGTAGGTAACATCCTGTAAAAGTACAAGAATTATAGACATTGGTCATTATGTTATACATACTTTATGAATTTTCTATAGATTTTATTTTGAAACTTTAAATATACGTCTGTATAATACTGGATGATACTATTAACTAGGGATGGGCTGTCTGCTCGGGTCGAACATGAGTTCTACTCGAACATTGGCTGTTCGCCTGTTCACTGAATAGCGAACAATTTGGGATGTTCATGGCAAATTCGAAAGCCACCAAACACCCTTTAAAAGTCTATGGGAGAAATCAAAAGTGCTAATTTTAAAGGTTAATATGCAAGCTATTGTCATAAAAAGTATGACAATAAAGTATGACAAAAGTAACAAGATGCACTCACTGTATAAGTATCGTATTCGAGCGCATAGAACAGTCAGCCGCCCACCGCGATCACCTCTTTGCTCTATTCTGCGAGTGTGAACCAGAGCAATGCAAAACACTCCGGATGATGTCACTTTGCTCCTCCCAATGCGTTGCGTCACATGTCACGTGACCTTGATAAAGTCACGTGACATGTGACGTAACGCGTCGGGAGGAGCCAAGTGACGTCATCCGGAGTGTTTTGCATTGCTCTGATTCACACTCGCAGAAGAGAGCGAGGAGGTGATTGCGGTGGGGCGGCTTACTGTTCTATGCGCTCGAATACGATACTTATACAGTGAGTGCATCTTGTTTTGTGTTACCATGAGGCTTCAATAGTAAAGTTCACTGCGCAATGAAAGTTTTTATATTTTGTTTGCATGAACGAAAACTGAATTACTGGAGCCAAAACATCAGTGGATTTCCAATACTCAGTGGGGTATTGTGGGTGTAATTGGAATGTAGGCTGATTCCCATCCAATCAGTGAGAAAGGCAATCCACCAGTGAACACCAGCTGTACTTATGAATTTGAGATTTATATTCATTGGGGACTAGTATATGAATGCATTATAAGATCTACCAGTGAACACCAACTGTTTTTTATGAACTAGATATTTATACTCCCTAGTCCCTCCCTCTTTTCCTGCAGCCTGCCAGGTTGCGTGCTCGGATAAGAGTCTGGTATGGATTTTGAGGGGGACCCCCACGACATTTTTTTTAAATTTTGGCGCGGGGTTCCAATTAGAATCCATACCAGACCTGAAGGGCCTGGTATGGAATTTGAGGGAACCCCACGCATTTTTTTTTAAATTTTGGTTTGGGGTTCCCTTTAATATTCATACCAGACCCAAAGGGCCTGGTAATGCACTGTGGGGAAATCCCAGGCCATTTTTTTCAATGACTTTTGTGTGTATTGCAGAGACCCGACAATTCATTAATAGCCAGCACTAGCGCTAGTACTAGTTTTAAATGACTTTTTTTTTCTACTTTAGAAATATCATTTTGATCTCGCACTGTTATAAACACGGGAAACATGCGCTACTTTACAGGCATACTATAGACACCCCCCAGGTACGAAATTTAAAGGAATATTTCACTTTCATTGTTTCACTTTAAGCATTATTAAAATCATTACTCCCGAAAAAACGGCCATTTTTAAAACTTTTTTTTGCATTGATACATGTCCCCTGGGGCAGGGCCCGGGTCCCCAAACACTTTTTAAGACAATACCACGCATATTAGCCTTTAAAATAAGCACTTTTGATTTTTCACGTTCGAGTCCCATAGACTTTAACGGTGTTCGCGTGTTCAAACAAATTTTTTGCCTGTTCGCATGTTCTGGATGCGAACCGAACTTGGGGGTGTTCGGCCCATCCCTACTGTTAACCATAGGAAGCGTGAAGGGTTAAAAAGTCTTAATGTCCTGTTAACTTGCCACCTCAAGGATCCTGTCGGGCCCCAAATCCCAAAATATATTACTATTCCATGTAATTATATTTGAAAGGGCCTCACCCTACTTGTGCACTGAATTATGCTTACTGCCATTAGTTACCTTGCCACCCCAAGGCTACCTCCAGATTCAAAATCAGAAGAATATATTTACTATTCCTAATACAATTTTTTTGAATGAGGGGCTCACCCTACTTGTGCACCAACCTATGCCTACTACTCTAGTTACCCTGCTACCCCAAGGCTCTTGCCAGGCCCGAAATCTGAAAAATATATTACTATTCCTTATAAAAATTATGAGATTGACTTCTAGTTCCCGTTTGGTGCCTTTTGGAAATCTGAACCACTAAAATTCAGATCTGGCCATCCAAACCTGTGAAATTCGGTCTAAACTGAACATCATCCGAAACTCAGTGCTGTTACTAATACACACATTTGGCTTTTTGTCTAAATCAGTGATTCTGAACCAAGGTTCTGTAGAATCCTAGGATGCCTTCAGAGGACCTGCCAACTGCCAAGGCCAAATTCTGATTTATATCTTAGTATCCATTTTTCAGTTTTGAAGTGCCATTTAACGCTGTATATTTCAGTGTGTTACATGCCGTTTAACACAGTATATTTCAGTGCATTACTGCAAGTTTAACACACTATATTTCGGTGCATTACATGCCATTTAACACAAAATATTTCAGTGTGTTACTGCAAGTTTAACGCTGTTTATTTCAGTGTGTTACGTGCCTTTTAACGCTGTATATTTCTGTATGTTAGTGCACGCTTAATGTAGTATATTTCAGTGTGTTACTGCAAGTTTAACGCCATATATTTTGGTGCGTTATGTGTTGTTTAAAGCAGTATATTTCAGTGCGTTACTGCAAGTATAACAGTATATTTTAATGCATTACTGCAAGTTTAACGCAGTATATTTCAGTGCGTTACATGCCGTTTAACGTTTTCTGTTTACCTTTTTTATTATTATTAAACAAGTGAGATTTAACTGTACTTCTGTCTCAGTCTGATTCATGGTTTCTGACAGCTTGGTTGGCTGAAATTCAGTGGGAATTCCACCTGCCCGTAAATCGCCTGATTTGTGACATGCTCACCAGGTGGAACTCAACTTTGGCAGCTGCACGTGCAGCAAAGGGCTGTCAATGAAGAGCTGTGTGAGTATGGCACAATGACAGGCTCAGGCCGGCTCATCTTTTTTTTCCCCATGCCAATGGCTGCTCATAAAGGATGCATGCACTGTACTGTCACCATTTGAGGAGGCCACAAATATGGTGAGCCATGACAATGCATGCATCAGTGTTACAATCCCTGTTGTGCTCCTGTTGAAGCAGACTTTGCGTGGCATTATGAACAGAGCACTTTAGGCAGAGCAGCAGGTGGAAGAGCAGTACTTCCTTTCCACTCAAGGCCCACTTTATGCAGACACCATTGTTCCTACACCACAGAACACACAAGAGGAGAGAGAGGAGGAGGAGGATTCTGGCAGTTTTGGAGTCATTGAAGCAAAGGAAGACATACGTCAAACAGTAAGAGATGGTTTTCCATCCTCAGAACCCTTGGGAGTAGTACGTGGCTGGGAGGAGGCAGTTCCAGATACTGTAATCCTCAGTGACCCCGAGGAGTTTGCTTCTCATGCCTCCACAAATTTGTAGTGCATGGGCTCCCCCATGCTTTAAAGCCTGCGAAAGGACCCAAGAATACGTGGCATAAAGGAGAAGGATCACTATTGGTTGGCAACCCTCCTTGAACAGCGTTACAAGGGGAAAGTCTCAGAACTCATCCCGTCCCCACAGAGAGTGCAGAAGATGAAATCTCTTGAGGATACCTTAAAGAGGTGTTTATCAAATGCTTTTATTCGTGAAAAATGTAGTTTTCAGGCTTCCGTTGGTCAAGAGAGGAGCAGTGGAGAAGGCGTCCACCTAGGTGATGCATTTCTCAATTTTTTGAGTCCTCACCACCCAGGGCTGTCAGCTTCCACATCCCATTGGCAGCATCTGCATCACATGGTGGGCGATTATCTAGGGGCGAAAACAGAGAGGTAGAGCTTTCCAGTCAATGATCCACTGGCTTACTGGGTCATGAGAATAGATCACTGGCCTGAACTTGCCCAGTATGAAATTGAGCTGCTGGGCTGCCCTGCATCCAACTTGCTTTCCGAATGGGCATTCAGTGCTGCTGGGGGTTTTTTTTATTGATAATAGTACTTGCCTGTCCACAGACTCCATGGAGCATCTGACATTTATCAAAATGAATCAGTCCTGGATTACCAGCAGCTATGAAGCCCCTGATGCCGATGTCACTGATTAAGTGTTTCTGGGATGTGGAATCTCTGCAGGACTTTTAGGCTGCCTAGCGTTGTGGGTGTTGATTTAATCTGGAAGATTTCATGGGCACAATTAACACCCAAAGGCCAAATTTTACGCGCCTGTTTGACAGCTGCACATCATTTAAAATTTTGACAGCAAGGTCAATTCTTGCTTTCATCAAGAGTACCTCTATAGGGTTATGTTGTGAAGGCGCCACAGCCACCCAAAGACCCATTTTTTGGCAACTGTTTAACAGGGGCATATCATTGCAATTTTTTACAGCAAGGCCAATTCTTGCTTTCATCAAGGGTATATAGGGTTACAGGGTGAAGGCGCCACCGACACCCAAAGCCCAATTTTTCCGCACCTGTTACTTCTATTCAACGCCTGTGGAAGAGACACCAGAATGTATTCATAAAATCTCTAATCTTGTTCCCAGTGCACTACATTGTGGCCTCATCATTGTCATGACCTGGCAGGAATACTTTCATGACCTGTCTGTCTCTTACCTGGTCTGTGTATCAGCAGTAGGGCTTGTACTCTCACACTTGCATGGTTAAGTAATCTTCCCTCAGTGTAGCTCCACCCTAGCCTCAACAGGAACCACTTTTTAACACTGTGTTCTCCAAGCCTGCCTTGCCGTTCAATATTATGTGTTTGGTTTCCTGTTTCCTGCTTGCCGTGTGCTCTACGTTTGTCTCTGTTACCGATCTTGGCGTGTTCTCGACTATCCCTGTCTGCTTGTGACCCTGACCTTTGGCGTGTTCTCGACTATCCCTGCCTGCTTGTGACCCTGACCTTTGGCGTGTTCTCTGTTTATCCTTGTCTGCTAGTAAGCTAATAAGAATCATATGCTCTAGTTCCCTGTGGGATCCGTGTTGGTGCTCCAGTGGACCTACCTTCCTGAACCACCCAGAGTTCCATCCGCAGCAGTCAGCTATAGGGTCCACTACCTTAGCGGTGCACTCCTGACTCCAACAGGGTGCATTTGTCACCTGGCTTCAGGTGACCTTACAATCATACAGACTGGCTCCCCAAGCCGTTGCTTACAAAATAAAGAAAGCTTGCAGGGAAAATGTCATTTTTTGGCTTTATAAATGTAATTATTGCTGCAGCAGCTTCTATACACAGTACAGATGTGCTACTTTACAGATAGACTAAGGGGACCCCCAGGCACTATATTAAAAGGAATTTTTAATTTTTATGCTTTCATTTTAAGCATCAATGAATCACTGCTCATTTAGAAATGTCATTTTTTTACAAACATTTTTTTAATTGATCCGTGTCCCCCAGGGCAGTAACCAGACCCCCACAACCATTGTATGCCCAATTACTTGCATATAAGCCTTCAAAATGGACAATTTTTCCAGTTCGGGTCCCATAGTCCCATTATTCAGTTCTGAACTTTCAAGACATTCAAATAGGGGGTCGTTTGGCCCATCCCTAATGCTTACACCAATTCCGGACAGATTCCTACTGCTGCTGTTTCAGTAAATCAAAGCTGTCACCCTCTCTCCAAAATCAATGGGAATACATTTTTTTCCAGAACGGTTAACATATAAGGACTTTCAGGTCTGCTAGGTATTTTTTCTGGTTCTTCTAATTCCCTGGGACTGTGCCCCAATTCTTCAATTTTTTGCCACCTTCATCTCATCAGGAGAGCTGCCAAGAGCATTACAAACCAATCTGCTCAAATTTTGCATCAATTGCTGCTCCGTAATACACATTTATTTAGCCTAATAAAGATTCTCATTGACTTCAATTGAAGAATTAAAAGTACTTTAAAACCGCAACTGGCTTAACTTATGAAAAAGTTGCTAATCTCCAGTGGTAAGCAGTATGTACAAATACAGCACACCTTAATGTATGTAGGCTCTAGGTGTTCTTTCCATCAGGGTTTGACAGTTGGAATGCCTTGGGCAACCTTTCTCAACCAGGGATCTGTGGAACCTTGGGATTCCTTCAGAAGTTGCAAGGAGTTCCTTGAGCTGATGCACCTCCTATTTGATGGTGTCTGTAAAATTCTGGGGCCAGTGCCACTTGGCAGAGTTATCTGCAGGACACCAATGTTTTTTTTTAGCTTTATCTAAGGATGACATTCAGGACACCATTGTAAGGGATTACCCAAACCTAAAAATGAGTTCAAGGGATTCTTTGGAGTGAAAGATTGAGAAAGGCTGGTCTAGGGAATGGACTTTGGGAGTTAAATTTGCAGAGTTGTTTGGAGGCAGCTTTTAGGCATGCACATCATCAGCATCTGATGGCTGAATCCTCTGCTGTGGCACTCTAGTCCTTATCTCCTTTTCAGTAGACATGTGCATTTCGTATAAATACAAATTAATGTACGTACGTACGTACGTACAAATACAAATTAAGACAAATTTTTGGTTATTCAGAGATTCGGATGTATCCGAATCTCCGAATGAAATAGTAACAAATAGTAACAAATTTAGTTGAAATCTGTTAAAAAAAATGTTTTTTATTTGTTTTCTAACAAATTCCAAATTTTCAGAATTTGGATTGGTCAAAAAATGATGGACTGATTTTAATTCTGTGTGAAGAAATAGCTGGTTGTTAAGCAGCAGGCTGGGAAGCCGGCCACCATGTCCTTAACAACTGATGACTCATCAGCTGTCAGCGGGCTTCCCCACTGACAGCTGAAATAAAAAAAAAACAATGCTTGCAATATAAAAATGTTAAAAAAATGGTGTGAGGGTACCCCCCAATCCATTCAAGGCTCTTTGGGTCTGGTATAGATTTTAACCACTTCAATACCAGGCACTTTCCCCCCTTCCTGCCCAGGACCATTTTTATCTTTCAGCGCTGTCGCACTTTGAATGACAATTGCATGGTCATGCAACACTGTACCCAAACTGAATTTTTATAATTTTCTTCCCACAAATAGAGTTTACTTTTGGTGGTATTTGATCACCTCTGCGGGTTTTTAATTTTTGCGCTATTAACGAAAAAAGGCTGACAATTTAAAAAAACAAAACTGATGGGTGCTGATAGGCAGCACTGATAGACGGCACTGATGGCACTGATAGGCAGCACTGATGGGCACTGATAGGCGGCATTGATGAGCACTAATAGATGGAACTAGATAGGCAGCACCGATGAGGAGCTATTGACCGGAATTACTGAGTGGCACTGATTGGCACTTTTGGGCACTGACAGGTATTACTGATGGGGCGCTGATTGGCACTTTTTTGGGCACTGTTGTGGGCACTGATCGGCACTGACATCCGTTTTTTATGGAGACAGGCTGGCAGGTGTTGGGCACTGATTGGCAGCTGATGGGCACCTTTTGATGGGTGCTGTGCTGATAATTAATGTGCTGATTATCAGCACAGACCCCCCCCCCCCCGACAAGGAGAGCCGCTGATCGGCTCTCCATGTCAGCGTGAACTGAGGAAAGCTGTTTACTAGCACTTCCTGGTTCACGCGATGATCTTTCTCTCACAACCCTGGGCTGTGGTTGTGGGGGTCTGTGGACAGGTGGCCTCCCCATGTGAATGAGTATGGGATACATTGTACCCCTACTCATCCACCAAAAAAAGTGTTAAAAATAAATAAAAACAGTACACAGGTTTTTGACAATTCCTTTATTAAAAAAAAATAAATGCCCCCCAATGTAGATCCATCGTCAATCATGAAGCCCCGCCGGACCCAAAGAAAAAAAAAAAGCTCCGCCCGTGTGGATGGCTGACCGCCAAATGCCCCTCCGCTACATTGTGCATGTTGTATCAGTGATGTCACAAGGGGTGGTACCTCCAGGTGATATCCTCAGGTGGCTCCGCCCCTTACCTATATAAGAACTGTCAAATGGTGGAGGAGGCATTTGGCGGTAAGCTGTCTTCGCGGAGCTTTTTTTGTTGGACCCCGCGGTGCGGCGGGCATCATGATTGACGATGGATCTACATCGGGGGACATTGTTTTTTGATTTTTTTTCAATAAAGGAATTGTCAAAAACCTGTGTACTGTTTTTATTTATTTTGGCACTTTTTTGGGTGAATGAGTAGGGAAAAATGTACCCCTACTAATTCACATGGGGGGTGGAATTTGGTTGTTAAAGGGGGCTTCCAGATTCCAATAAGCCCCCTGCATGCAGACCCCCACAACCACAGCCCAGGGTAGTCAGGAAGAAGCCCTTGTCCTCATCAACATGGGAACAAGATGCTTTGGGGTGGCACCCCCCATGTGGCCTGGTATGGTTCAGGAAGGGGGGGTGCTCACTTGTCCCCCCCTTTCCTGGCCTGCCAGGCTGCATGCTCGGAAATGGATTATGGGGGGACCCCACGCCATTTTTGTATTTAATTTTGGCTTTTTTTTATTTTTTTAGTTACATAGTAGGTGAGGTTGAAAAAAGACACAAGTCCATCAAGTTCAACCAATGTGTGTGATTATGTGTCAGTATTACATTGTATATCCCTGTATGTTGTGGTCATTCAGGTGCTTATCTAATAGTTTTTTGAAACTATCGATGCTCCCCGCAGAGACCACCGCCTGTGGAAGGAAATTCCACATCCTTGCCACTCTAATGCCCCGTACACACGGTCGGATTTTCCGATGGAAAATGTCAGATCGGAGCGTGTTGTCGGAAATTCCGACCGTGTGTGGGCTCCATCGGACATTTTTCATCGGATTTTCCGACACACAAAGTTGGAGAGCAGGAGATAAAATTTTCCGACAACAAAATCCGTTGTCGGAAATTCCGATTGTGTGTACACAAATCCGACGGACAAAGTGCCACGCATGCTCAGAATAAATAAAGAGATGAAAGCTATTGGCCACTGCCCCGTTTATAGTCCCGACGTACGTGTTTTACGTCACCGCGTTTAGAACGATCGGATTTTCCGACAACTTTGTGCGACCGTGTGTAGACAAAACAAGTTTGAGCCAACATCCGTCTGAAAAAATCCTAAGATTTTGTTGTCGGAATGTCCGAACAAAGTTGACCGTGTGTACGCCCTATTACAGTAAAGAACCCTCTACGTAGTTTAAGGTTAAAGCTCTTTTCTTCTAATTTTAATGAGTGGCCACGTTTCTTGTTAAACTCCCTTCCGCGAAAAAGTTTTATACCTATTTTGGGGTCACCAGTACGGTATTTATATATTAAAATCATATCCCCTCTCAAGCATCTCTTCTCCAGAGAGAATAAGTTCAGTGCTTGCAACCTTTCCTCATAACTAATATCCTCCAGACCCTTTATTAGCTTTGTTGCCCTTTTTTGTACTCGCTCCATTTCCAGTTCACTACTTCCTGAGGACTGGTGCCCAGAACTGGACAGCATACTCTAGGTGCGGCCGGACCAGAGTCTTGTAGAGCTGGAGAATTATGGTTTTATCTCTGGAGTTGATTCCCTTTTTAATGCATGCCAATATTCTGTATGCTTTGTTAGCAGCAGCATGGCATTGCATGCCATTGCTGAGCCTAGGACCCCCAGGTCCTTTTCCATCCTAGATTTCCCCAGAGGTTCTCCCCCCAGTGTATAGATTGCATTCATATTTTTGCCACCCAAATGCATTATTTTACATTTTTCTACATTGAACCTCATTTGCCATGTAGTTGCCCACCCCTCAATTTGTTCAGATCTTTTTGCAAGGTTTCCACTTCCCTCTTTTAAAAATAGCAAGGTGCCGGCAATTGCAACCGCGACTCAATTTAAATGTGATCTGACTTTTTTTTTCTTTCTTTAGAAATGTCAGTTTTGCTGCAGCATGTTCTATATATAGTACAGCTGCACCACTTTACAGGCAGACTAAGGAGACCCCCCCAGGCATTATATTTAAAGGATTGTTTTTTATTATTATTGTGTCCCTTTAAGAGGGGTTGCCCCTCCATTTTTTTTACATTTTGGAATAGGGTTCCCCTTAAAATGCATACTAGACACGAAGAGCCTGGTATGAATTGGGGATTCCAGCTCTCAGTAGGAAAGCCCACTGACAGCTGATAAGTCATAGATTGTTAAGGATGCGGCGGCCTGCTTCTCGGTCTGCTGCTTCACAACCAGCTATTCTTCACACGGAATTCGAATCGGTGGATCATTTTTCAACAGATCCGAATTCTAATTGTTCTGAAAATTTGGAATTTGTTAGAAGATTTACTAACTAAACCAATTCTGAAACAAAATGAAATTAGTAGCATAACGAATCTATCCAAAACTAAGCGAAACAAATTTTTCAGTTCTGTACATGTCTATTTTTCAGTATCTGTCTAAAGTGACCTTTGAAGCCCTTTGGTTTGGGAGCACAGCCAGCCCAGTGATAAAATGCTGCACATTATTACCACTTCCACATCAACAGGTGGAAGCACAAACCACCTTGGGGACCCCACACCACCCATCAATCCTTACAATTATCCTTCTTAACCTGACATTTAAATTTTAACATTGAGTTATACTCACAGGTACCCTGGTCAATGTTGAAGACCCTGGAAAATGAACATACAATGAGTGTACACAATAGTCACGGTTTATTTCTCTTCTTATTCCACTACAAGTGAACAGACAGACCTTAGTGAGGCAATATATCATCTACTGTGTAGTTGGCCTAAGGCCAGCAAGTGTCCAGCATGGATGCCAACTGCCCTTTCTGACAAACTGATATCTACAGGTGGGCTATGAATAAAAAAAAGAAAAGTTCAAAATGAGAAATGCACCATAGTTCTTCAAGTGTTTCTGTGTGTATGTCTCCCACTATAAATACTGTATGAATTATACAGTATCTCGCAAAAGTGAGTACACCCCTCAAATTTTTGTAAATATTTTATTTTATCTTTTCATGTGACAACACTGAAGAAATGACACTTTGCTACAATGTAAAGTAGTGAGTGTACAGCTTGTATAACAGTGTAAATTGGCTGTCCCCTCAAAATAACTCAACACTTGGCCATTAATGTCTAAACCACTGGCAAAAAAGTGAATAAACCCCTAAGTGAAAATGTCCAAATTGGGCCCAAAGTGTCAATATTTTGTGTGGCCACCATTATTTTCCAGCACTGCCTTAACCCTCTTGAGCATGGAGTTCACCAGAGATTCACAGGCCACTGGAGTTCTCTTCCACTCCTCCATGACGACATCACAGAGCTGGTGGATGTTAGAGACCTTGCGCTCCTCCACCTTCCATTTGAGGATGCCCCATAGATGCTCAGTGGGGTTTAGGTCTGGAGACATGCTTGGCCAGTCCATCACCTTTACCTTCAGCTTCTTTAGCAAGGCAGTGGTCATCTTGGAGGTGTGTTTGGGGTTGTTATGATGTTGGAATACTCCCCTGCGGCCCAGTCTTTGAAGTGAGGGGATCATGCTCTGCTTCAGTATGTCACAGTACATGTTGGCATTCATGGTTCCCTCAATGAACTGTATCTCCCCAGTGCCGGCAGCACTCATACAGCCCCAGACCATGACACTCCCACCACGATGCTTGACTGTAGGCAAGACACACTTGTTTTTGTACTCCTTACCTGGTTGCCGCCACACACGCTTGACAACCTGAACCAAATAAGTTTATCTTGGTCTCATCAGACCACAGGACATGGTGTAAATTTGCTGTCCCCTCAAAATAACTCAACACACAGCCATTAAGGTCTAAACCACTGGCAACAAAAGTGAGTACACCCCTAAGTGAAAATGTCCAAATTGGGCCCAATTAGCCATTTTTCCTCCCCAGTGGCATGAGTAACAAGGTCTCAGGTGTGAATGGGGAGCAGGTGTGTTAAATTTTGTGTAATCACTTTCACTCTCTCATACTGGTCACTGGAGGTTCAACATGGCACCTCATGGCAAAGAACTCTCTAAGGATCTGAAAAAAAAAGAATTGTTGCTCTACATAAAGATGGCCTAGGCTATTAAAAGATTGCCAAGACCCTGAAACTGAGCTGCAGCACGGTGACCAAGACCATACAGCGGTTTAACAGGTTCTACTCAGGACAGGCCGCACCATGATCGACCAAAGATGTTGCGTGCAGATGCTCAGCATCATATCCAGAGGCTGTCTTTGGGAAATAATCGTATCAGTGCTGCCAGCATTACTGCAGAGGTTGAAGGGGTGGAGGGGGGTCAGCTTGTCAGTGCTCAGATCATACGCTGCACACTGCATCAAATTGGTCTGCATGGCTGTCATCCCAGAAGGAAGCTTCTTCTAAAGATGATCTACAAGAAAGCCCACAAACAGTTTGCTGAAGACAAGCTGACTAAGGACATGGATTATTGGAACCATGTCCTGTGGTCTGATGAGACCAAGATAAACTTAATTGGTTCAGATGATGTCAAGCATGTGTGGCGGCAACCAGGTGAGGAGTACAAAGACAAGTGTGTCTTGCCTACAGTCAAGCATGGTGGTGGGAGTGTCAAGGTCTGGGGCTGCATGAGTGTTGCCGGCACTGGGGAGCTACAGTTCATTGAGGGAACCATGAATGCCAACATGTACTGTGACATACTGAAGCAGAGCATGATCCCCTCCCTTCAGAGACTGGGCCGCAGGGCAGTATTCCAACATGTAAAAAGTCAGTGCAGCGCTAGAAACAATTAATAACTAAACAAATGCAATTCATAAGTAGCCAATGCAACTCCTATTGGATATATGATACATATAATAGAACTCTCGGACATCAATAAGTGCCAGTTCATATAAAAAGTCTGTATTCTTCCAAAGGAGTAGAAGGAAAAAGGAACACAGATAGATACAATCTCCACAGCTGTGAACAAGTGTGCATGCATGTCAGTGCCTCTACCACAGATAATACAGACCACTCCACCTCAATGAATTGACCTCTTATTTAACAAATTGGTCAAATAGAGCCAATAATAACCAATGATTGTTTCATCTGTGGGGATCTGATTAGGATAGGAACGTGCCACTCCACAACACCAGCTTACTCTGACACTCAATAAAGGCTTAGATAGTATCGTGGCACCATGTAAAAGTAAAAAGCAGAAATATAGTGCTCTCTGTACAGCTCAAAGAATGTTTATTATAAAATGAATTCACTTAAAAGGGGGGCACTATTGTACCTAGTGCCCGGTGTCAAAGCATTCAGTGTAGATTCACAGCAAGACATATGAATGAAGAGTGACGAACGCGTATCGTCCCTGTGGGCAAGACTTCCTCAGCGATTACGGAGGCTCGTACCTCATCCTTATTATATATGCACCACCTAATCAATCACTACATGTGAAATACCTCGTCAGGTTAGTCGTTACCATGGTGTCAAAGATGCCACAGCCTCGGCTCATTGGTTACCATGAGAGCTAATACACATATCTGCCTCGGCATAAAGGACACCCGAGCCAGATATTATTAATGGGCAGACCCGCACCTTTTCTATTTTACATCCCACCAGGCGAACTACCACAAAGGGAGGGGAGTCACTAATTAACAAACAATAATGAAAAATTACACTCAGGATAAAAAAAACACATTATCCAGTCATAATGGAGATAGTAATGAATTACCATCACTAGTATACATACGTCAAAACAGCCAACCTTCATTTTAACACAAAAATCACCCATAATAATTAATGGATAAAATAAAAGTTAAAAAAACAGTTACTCATAAAACAACTATGAACTGATCGATCCAAAATGAAGCAGTTCAGGTCAAATTCAACATTCAAACCTGTAGGCACTGCTACCTTGGTCTCATAAACCAAATAAGATTCACGATGACTAAGTTGTCAAATGAAATTCCTTTTCCTACAGTGATTGGTCACCTTCTCTACCCCCCAAAATTTTAAATTCCTGGGGTTACGATTATGAAATAGTCTAAAATGTTTGGAAACATTATGAGTCACAAGGCCTTTTTTTTTATATTATTAACATTTTACCCTATTCTTACATGTAGCGGTCTGTTCTTCCTACATACTGCAAACCACAAAGGGCCTTGTATGAATTTATATGAATTTTTATCTTGGACTTGATATATTGAGCTTGAGTGCTCAGCCGCTTTTATTAGGGTTTGTATTTTTGGCGCTGATTGAACCCTGTTTATTTTTAGTAGTATTCCAACATGATAATGATCCCAAACACACCTCCAAGACGACCACTGCCTGGCTAAAGAAGCTGAGAGTAAATGTGATGGACTGGCCAAGCATGTCTCCAGACCTAAACCCTATTGAGCATCTGTGGGGCATCCTCAAACGGAATGTGGAGGAGCGCAAGGTCTCCAACATCCACCAGCTCCGCGTTATACAAGATGCACACTCATGACTTTACATTGTAGCAAAGTGTAATTTCTTCAGTGTTGAAGGTCACATGAAAAGATAGAATAAAATATTTACAAAAATGTGGGGGGTGTACTCACTTATGTGAGATACTGTAATTATGGTGATCCATGGTGATTTAAAAAAGTTGCAACAGGAAAAAAAAATGATTTTCAGGGACTACCTTCCATGATCAAAAAATAATCCATCCCCCTTATTGGTCACTGATTCTTTAACCCATCAGTTCACAACCCCTTTAAACACAGACATCCTCTGCCAAGTCCTAATGACTTCTGAACCTCACCTGTTCCATCCCACAAATAAATATATTGCAAAATATAACAAAAATGTAAATTTTCATATCGATTAGTAGCAAAGCATGCAAAAATATTACATTTGTCTGACACAGGGTATGCAGCTATGAGAAACCAAAACAATGGGAGCTTAAAAGAAAATGTATAATAGTTTTGTACATCATTTACTTATTTGTTTATTATGGCAAGGTCTAAAAAATTCTCACATTTTAGAAATGTTTTTATTTAGTCAGTGAAATAATTGCATGTATAGTAGTTTAGCTCTATAGTCCCACTTTTTTTTAATATACTTTCCATATCTTTTTAATACAGTGTTTGAAAAGGCATATGTCTACAATGATCAGTAGCTGAAGCTAAGATGTACATGCATAGGTGAATGAGTTAGAACACTGACCTCTCCTTCACTGAATGGCTCAGTCTGAGGTTTCAATCATACAAATGGAGCTTACAGGCAGAGGACTACCACTGTGTTCTATGTGGTCAACGGCTTATGAACTTGTAAACAGAAAACTGTAAGATGAACTCCTACACGAGGATTACCTTGTGGCCCACGATGCAGGATAAGGTTGGTGTAAGTGACTTCAGTGTCATCGGCTGACTCTCCGACAGTATCTGAGAAGGAGGGAGATGGTAATAACACATTCTTTTGTATTATATTTGCAGAATGGTTGTAAGCCCTTACCTATACCCAGTGAAGTGACTGGCCTCAGGTGATACATAGAGATGAAACCAATCCTTCTACATAAATTGTATCTGTTTATCTACAGCCTTCTTCCCCTTACATCCATTCAAAGTGCATAATTTACACAGGAACTCTCAGCTCTGAAAATCAGGGAGCAGAGAGCTGAAGTTACACTCAGTGAGGAGAGCTCTGAGAGCTGATTGGAGGGAAAGGACACACCCCTTTCATACAGCACATGGGATTAGAGCTGAGGCTAACAAACAGCTGGAGGTCCCTCCCCTTTCACCATTTGTCTCTTGGTGTCAGGAAAGCTTGTCAGAAGTGACTCATGATGATAGCAGAGGAATGAGGCAGTGAACAGAAATTACACTTATTGCACTTGACTGAGACAAATACACACTATAGAAGGATATGCTTCTTTCATATTTCATGTATGAGGTTTATAACTACTTTAAAGCAGAATTCCAGCTAAAAAATATAAAAAATATTGTAGTTTAGAAAAAGTAATAATAAAATAGAATCCCCTCAAAAACAATCACCATCAGCTCTCCTGACATAACCATAATTCAATTCACTTCCTGTGAACCCAGCTAGTGGATGCTGTACAGTCCAGCAGAAAGCACACTGGAGGCAAAGAAGAAAGACCTGTGACATCAATGGACCTGCCAGAGGACCCTTGGGAAAAAAAAGCACAAAAACCCATGTCTTTTGGTCTAAAATATGGCATGTAATAAAAA
Organism: Lithobates clamitans; assembly: GCA_037952925.1. Taxonomy (NCBI): domain Eukaryota; kingdom Metazoa; phylum Chordata; class Amphibia; order Anura; family Ranidae; genus Lithobates; species Lithobates clamitans. The sequence continues at coordinate 1,570,693 of JBBGZY010000791.1, forward strand.
TTAAAAATGAAAAGGTTTTATGTGAAAATTTCCATTAGCATTTTGATGTGGAAGGAAATAAGGAACCAGTCAAATCAAAATATAAGGAGATTAAGCTTCAACTTTAAGTCACATACAGTTGTGCTCAAAAGTTTGCATACCCTGGCAGAAGTTGTGAAATTTTGTCATTAATATTGAAAATATGACTGATCATGCCAAAAAACTGTCTTTTATTTAAGGATAGCAATCACATGAAGCCATTTATTATCACATAGATTTTTTGGATCCTTTTTAAATCATAATGATAACAGAAATGACCCAACTGGCCCTGATAAAAAATTACGTACCCTGGAATGTTTGGCCTTGGTACAGACACAGAAGGTGGCACACACAGGTTAAAATGGCAATTAAATGTTAATTTCCCACATTTGTGGCTGTTTAAATCACAATTAGTGTCTGTGTATAAATAGTCAATGAGTTTTTTAGCTCTCACATGGATGCACTAAGCAGGCTAGACACTGAGCCATGAGGAGGTAGAAAAGAACAGTCAAAAGACCTGCGTAACAAGGTAATGAAACTTTACAAAGATGGAAAATGATATAAAAAGATATCCAAAGCCTTGAATATGCCAGTCAGTACAGTTTAATCACTTATTAAGCCAAGTTCAGGTAGACCAAGAAATATTGCAGCCAAAACTGGCAAAAGAATTGCTCAGGATACAAAGAAAAACCCACAGGTAAGCGCAGGAGAAATACAGGCTGCTCTCCAAAAAGACGCTGTGGTTGTTTTTAAGAAACACAATTTAATGATACTTGAACAAAAAAGAGCTGCATGGTTGAATGCCCCCCCTCCTGAACCGTACCAGGCCACCTGCCCTCAACATAGGGAGGGTGCTTTGGAGTAGCCCCCCCAAAGCACCTTGTCCCCATGTTGATGGGGACAAGGGCCTCATCCCCACAACCCTTTCCTGGTGGTTGTGGGGGTCTGTGGGCAGGGGGCTTATCAGAATCTGGAAGCCCCCTTTAACAAGGTGATCCCCAGATCCCAGCCTCCCCCCTTATGTGAATTGGTAACGGGTACATTGTACCCCTACCATTTCACAAAATAGTGTCAAGAATAGTAAAAAAACAGGAGACACTTTGGGACAAGTCCTTTATTAAAAAAAAAAAAAAATTCCCGCGATGTAGACCCATCTCACGCCGCCTGACAAGCTGAAAAAAAAAAAGCTGTAACAGCTCCGCCTGCATGGGAGGTTCCCGCCGAGTGACGCTTCTTCTCGATGACAGATGTTATATAGCTGAGGGTGGGGCCACTAGGTGAAGTAAATGGGCTACCCCCCTTCCTCTGACGTCACGTGGGGTCACCCATTTACGTCACCGGGTGGCCCCGCCCTCAGCTATATAACAGCTATCACCAAGAAGAAGCGTCACTCGGCAGGAGCCTCCCATGAAGGCGGAGTTGTTTTTTATTTGTTCGGTCTGTCTGGCAGCGTGAGATGGATCTACATCACTGGACATTTTTATTTTTTAATAAAGGACTTGTCCCAAAGTGTCTCCTGTCCTGTTACCAATTCACATGGGGGGAGGCCAGGATCTGGGGGTCCCCTTGTTAAAGGGGGCTTCCAGATTCCAATAAGCCCCCACCTGCAAACCCCCACAACCACAGGGCAAGGGTTGTGGAGACGAGGCCCTTGTCCCCATCAACATGGGGACAAAGTGCTTTGGGGGTGACTCCAAAGCATCCTCCCAATGTTGAGGGTTTTTGGCCTGGTACGGTTCAGGAGGGGGGGCTCTCTAGTCCCCCCTCTTTTCCTGAAGCCTGCCAGGTTGCGTGCTCAGAAAAGGGTCTGGTATAGATTTTGGGTGGAACCCCTACACCATTTGTTTTTAAATTTTGGTGCAGGGTTCAGACCTGAAGGGCCTGATATGGATTTTGGGGGGACCCCCACAATTTTTTTTTTTTTTTTTACATTTTGGGTTTGGTGTTCCCCCTAATATTCATACCAGACCCAAGGGCCTGGTAATGGACTGGGGAGGGGAACCCATGCCGTTTTTTCAATCAGTTTTATCTATATTGGCGAGACCCGACAATTCATTACAGCCGCGATCAGTTTTTAATGACTTTTTTGCCTCAGAAATGTCATTTTGCTGTGGTATTATTCTAAACATGAGAAAACTGTGCCACCTTACAGACATACTATAGACACCCCCCAGCATAATATTTAAAGGAATATTTCATTTTTTTTGTTTCACTTTAAGCATTATTAAAATAACTGCTCCCGAAAAAACTGCCTTTTTTTCAACTTTTTTTTGCATTGATCCATGTCCCCAGGGGCAGGACCCGGGCCCCCAAACACTTTTTATGACAATAACTTGCATATAAGCCTTTAAAATGAGCACTTTTGATTTTTCATGTTTGTGTCCCATAGACTTTAACGGTGTTGGTGTGTTCGTCCAAATTTTTTGCCTGTTCGCAAGTTCTGGTGCGAACCGAACTGGAGGGTGTTCAGCTCATCCTTACCCGTGGGTTTTTCTTTGTATCCCGAACAGTTCCTGTAGTAGTTGTGGCTGAAATCTTTCTTGATCTACCTGACCTTGGCTTGGTATCAAGAGATCCCCACATTTTCCACTTCTTATCAAGTGACTGAACAGTGCTGACTGGAATATTCAAGGCTTTGGATATCTTTTTATATCCTTTTCCATCTTTGTAAAATTTGATTACCTTGTTACGCAGGTCTTTTGGCTGTTCTTTTCTACATCCTCATGGCTCAGTGTCTAGCTTAGTGCATCCATGTGAGAGCTAAGAAACTCATTGACTATTTATACACAGAAACTAATTGTGATTTAAAAAGCCACAAATGTGGGAATTTAACATTTAATTGCCATTTTAACCTGTGTGTGCCACCTTCTGTGTCTATACCAAGGCCAAACATTCCAGGGTATGCAAACTTTTTATCAGGGCCATTTGGGTGATTTTTGCTATCATTATGATTTAAAAAGGATCCAAAAAACCATGTGATAATAAATGGCTTCATGTGATTGCTATCCTTAAATAAAAGGCAGTTTTTTGGCATGATCAGTCATATTTTCAATATTAATGCCAAACTTCATCCAGGGTATGCAAACTTTTGAGCACAACTGTATATTAGAGAAGCTGCCTTTGGGCTGCTGCAAGCCTATTTTTACTACGTCCTAGTTTACTATACACCTTTAATACATAGATAATGGCCATACATGTTGAAGTAATTTGAGGCTCCGGTTGCAGTCCTCCTCGTTGATGTGGACACCCAACGTTTGGCCAGTGCAGCTTGTGTCTGTACTTGAAGAACAGGAAAGTGACAACCAAGAGCAAGACCAGAAGAGTCACAATGATTATTGGTGTTGTGTGTTTGCTACTTTTCTCTGCATAAAGAAAAATAGAACTGTTTTTAGTTAATGAGAATATATACTGCATATTAGTAGATGCGCACAGGGGAGGAACAAGAGGGGGACTTGCCTCGGAAGTCGTTTTTTATGTGAGGGGATGCTGGGAGTTGGTCAGCTCCCTGAATAACAGGAGTGGTGCTAAGTCAGTTTGTCATATTCACCCTGGGCGCTGAAAGACCTTGTCCCGGCACTAGATGTACATACCTATGCAGGTTAACTTTTTTCATAACTTAACAATTTAGAATTTACCTCTTATTTGGACAAAGGCATCCTCGCTCTTCTTAGAAATGTTAAATGCAGATCTCACTTTACAGGAATAATTCCCAGAATCCTCCAGCTGGGCAGATTGGACTTCATATTGGTCAGATAAACTGAAGTCCTGAACAGTCCGTCCATCTCTGTAGAAAGCAAACTGCAGTTCTGTCCTCTGCCTGAGTGGACTGAGACTTGTGTCACATGTGAGGGTCATGGCATCACCTTCTAAGACTTTGATGGCACTTACATTTAGCACTGGGGTGAAAAACAGCTCTAAAAAAATTGAGATAAAAAAAACCTTATTTGCTAGAAAGGATGAGTTTTTAAAATTTTGTGAAATTTTGGTAAAATTCATCTTCATTTAAAGCTGAACTCCAGGTATAGATTTATTGCGTTGTACCAATGTAAGTATGCATATCCTGTACCTGTGGGAGCGCTAAAGATATAATAGTAACTGCTGTCTTCTGGGTTCTGTGCCCTGCTGTGTTGTAAACACAGGAGTTTGCTCACTTGGCAAGGGCAGCATTCCAAATGCTGTCCTTAAAGTGGTGTTCTGAATGCCACCGTTACATATAGCTAAAAAAGATCATTGATGTCGTGCAGCTGGCTCTGTCAAGTGGAACTGGGCCCAGAATTATGCTGGCACCAGGGGCGTTGCTAGGTGACAAAAGGCCAGGGGCTTCAACCCAAAGTCCGAGCCCGGCACCAGGTGGGGTGGATTTGGTGGGGGTGTTACCTACCTGACGCGCACTGATCTATCTGACGCGCACTGACCTACCTGACCAGACTTTGGGTGACGTGACCTCCTTCTGCAGCTCAGCCATAGTGTGCGGTACACCCATCACAGTAGAGTAGACAGCAGGGACTCCAAGCAGCCAGAGCCAGAGCCATGACAGGACAGGAGAGCCGCCCGCCCGAGTGGGGATCTTCTCATAGTGGCGCAGTGGCCGCATTGTAATTCCCGCCTTCTGGAGCCTGCAGCGCCTATGATGGATGTCACACGTCCTGCGGACCCGGCATTGGACCAGTTGGACATCCGTCATGGGTGCTGCAGACTCCAGAAGGCGGGACCTGCTATGTCACTCGGCCACGCTCAGGGTCAGATCGGTCCCCGCTCGGCGACGGTGCTCAGGCTCGGGGCTAATAACAGAACTGTGCATGCCCAAGACCTGGGGCTTTTTGGGGACCCACTCGGGGCTCCAGCCCCCCTTAGCCCCACCCTCCCGACGCCACTGGCTGGCACCATTAAATGGGAGGTCAATCAGCCACAGCTCAAGAAACCCCTAACAACTTCTGGAGGAACATCAAGGTTCCATGGGAACCCAGTTCAGAAAGGTTGCATTAGGCACCGGACCCCAAACAAAGTGGCAATCCCTGTAGTAGTGCCAATTACAATTAGTAGTGCAGATTATGATTCCACAGAAGTCCCAAAGGTATGGCACTTGCATACCTGGAACCAGTTTTAACATTTTGCCAAAAGTCCCAACATTTTGACAATTGCAATATCAATTGTGGAGTCAATTAGGGGGCCAAATTTCATAGAAATTTCATAAATATTTTCCTATAAATTGCTAGTAGCTTAAACACCAGCTGCCTGACATACTTGTAACTGTCTTTTATCTTAAAGCTGGAGGTATATTTTGTGATCTGTTTGGGAATAAATCATATTCACCTTTTATCATAATATAAATTAAATGACCACTCTTCCTCACTTTGACATTTGAAGCTTTCACATCACAGGAATAATTCCCAGAATTCTCCAGCTGGGCGAATTTGACTTCATATTGATCGGATGAACTGAGTTCCTGAACATTCTGTCCATCTCTGTAGAAAGCAAACTGCAATTCTGTCCTCTGTCTGAGCAGACTGTAACTAGTGTAACATGTTAGGACCATATTATCTCCTTCTACTGCTGGATATGGGATTGCTCTGATTCTTGTATTTCTGAACAGCTCTGCAGAGAAGAAAATCCAAGGGAAAAATCCAAGGGAAAAAAATATATAAATTTCAATGTAAAAAACAACAGATGAGCTACCAGCATGCTATGGAACTCCTGACACAAGGTGAGGTAAATATACATAGCAACAAGGGTTAAATAGTGTTATAGCTTAGTTTAGAGGGTTTATTGGACTAGTATTAGGTTTGGGGTTAAGCTGTAACTTATATGTGGTGATTACATTCCTTTTTTTTTGCCTTTTTTTCCTTTACTTTTACCTGCTGAACTTACCAATGACATATTTTTGTAGTGGAGCAAGAATGTTATTTTGCCAACAGTATCAGTGTAAAGGATCAGTATTGTCATCTCTGCTACTCTCTTAATTTGGACCACAAAATCCTCCTCCGCTCCTTATCGGCTTTGAAAGCTGATGACAGTGTTTTATATTTCCATTCAGTACTTAAAAAGGAAACAGGATTTCTATCAGAACCATGAGGTATTTTTCTGTACTTACAGAAAATGTACTTAAAGAAAAATTCTAGGTGTGATGGAATGCCTTGTACCCAGCTTGCGTGTTTCCACCAAAGAGTGCCTCCAGCTCTCCAAACCCTTCCAGCAGACCGAAAGCTAATACCAGCCCTTTTACCCCAAGTACACAGACAAGATAAGATGTTGGGATAAGAACCAAAGGAATGACTGTTTATTGAACAGAAATACAGGTTTTTATATACTTCAAAAGTAGGGCTGCCACCCCATGAACAATAAAAACCAAATATTTACCCAAAACATCACACAATGGTTAGATAACGAGGTAAAGTTGACATAAGGCTAATCCCATCATGTAGGAACCTCCAGGAGGATTAGCCAACAGACAGAAACAATAGGTGACTCAATTAACTAAATTACCAGTGGGAATTCACACCTAGGAGGTAGACACCGGGAGAGACACACTTAACAATAAACACATAACACCTTAATAAACAGATTATAGCAGGAGATCTCAGCATCAGGTTGTTTTGGGATGATTAAATTAACATCTGCTCTAGGAGGGAGTTGGGGCAGTCAATGCTGGTTTGGGCATAGAGGCCCCAAATCTATATCCGGGTCCTCCAGTTCCCAGAGTTTGTGTGTTCCGGGGAGACATGGACTTTAATTCAAAGTAAAACTACACCAAGGGAGTGCCCTCAGACACACACCACCCAAAGAATAGAGCCCCCTGAAATGCCAGGGGCCATAGATAGTAGGGAAGAGGCTAACCTGCAGTTCCTTCCAAAAGCCCCTGTCCTGGTTGGGTCTGTCACACTAGGAATGGCAATTTTTACATATATACATTGGTCCAGCTTGGACCAATTTAGGTATGTATGTGTCATCAGTGTTATAGGCACCGCTAATGCAGTAATCTCCACCAGCTTGTAGGAAGGGGCAGGTTTCCCCTTCCTCCTGTAGGTGGCAATGTGTCTTACAGATAGGGTGGACACTGTTAGGGGAAATTGTCCCCTCATGGACTCCATCAGTCTCTCAGAGTAATCAGCTGTCCGGTTGAAATCTGAGATCTCTTGAGACCTCAGGTGGCCATTTTGGTGTGGAACGTTATTTAATAGGGTGACCCACATCATTTAGGAGCACCTGGGCAAGTGGTAGGTTGGGGACAGAGACCCCGCTGGTTAAAAAGTTTGTAAACCTCCCTGCAGTACTTGTACCTATAGGTAAGCCTAGAATAAGGCTTACCTATACATACTGTATATATCTCCTAAACATGTGCTGTTTAGGAGATATTTACTGTATACTGGGTATGATGTCATCGACGCATGCGCTCTGAAGAAATGGCCACCCGTGCCATTTCTTCAGGAGCGAGTGCTGTGACTTGCGGCTCCCGCGTGCATGCACTGTAGTGATGTCACGTGGCTTAGGCCAATCACAGAGTCGGAGACTGCGGCCCAAGAAGGAAGAGGGGAGAACATGGATGTGGCCTGCAGTGGGGTTGACGCAGGCTTCGTTTGCAGGTAAGTTTCATATAATGTGCTAGTATGCGATGCATACTAGCACATTTTGCCTTTACTTTGCAGGGAAGGGGAAAACTTTTTCCACACAGGGTTTACTTCCCCTTTAAGAAGAGCGTATATTGCAGGGGAAAGGTTCCTGGTTAATAGTGTCAGATCAGGGACAATGCCTGCCTCAAGAAAGCATTCTGGTATCCAGAATAGTAATGTGGGGCACTTTCCAGCAGCATTATAGTGCTCCCCCAGCACACTGCCATCCCTCCAACAGGAGCCATCCTCCAGGAATACAGGTCCAAGCCTGGTAACACTGTGTAAACACCAACTGCCATACTGTTTAATTACAGTGCTTACAAATACTGTTGCTATTCATTACTGCTTATCTATCTATAATATTCCAACTAATTAAAACATCAACAAAATGCAGGAATGTGTGCGTGGTCTCTCCCCAATAGGGTACCTTGGGTTTAGGCCATGGGTACTCAGCCTGTGGCCCTCCAGCTGTTTCAGTCTGTCAGTTAAACAAGCATGACTCCCAAAGGCAGATACATGATGGGACTTGTAGTTCTGCAACAGCTGGAGGGCCACAGGTTGAGCACCAATGGTCTAGCCCCTGTTTACAAGCTTCCAGTTCCTGTTCAGAGGTGCTACTCTGCTGCTTATTGAACAGAGGAGGTCGCTTACTTAGCATGGGTGCCATTTTTCATTTCCTCAATTAATGCAAAGTGTTCTCTGATTGAACTAGTTGGAGAATGTGACTTCACTGTCCCACCTCTTTACTTCATCCAATCACAGAATGCTTTGCATTCGTTAAGAAAATGTAAAATGTTTTCTAAATGCCACCTGTGTCTGTGTTCACAATGCTCCTGTGCCTACTAGAGTGATTTCCAGCTCCACGGGAAACCTACAGGTATGGCACATATGTAAAAATTGCAATACCTAAACTTAAGCTTTAACCTGAATGAAGAAGATAGCTGGAGAGTGTTTGGATGTACTTTAAGTGGTAAAGTTTTAACGTTAAATGTTAAAGGACAAGTTAAGAGAAAAGTGTGTAGAGCGGGGGAGAGTGTTAAGAACAGATTTTAGCGGTATGCTTAGGTTTATGTATTTGGGTGTATCAGCAAAGACTCAAGATATGTTCTAACTTGACAGATTGTTAGATGTCAGTTGTTAGATTATGCCAACGAGATCTCTTCACCTGGCACTTAATCCCAGCAACAGCTGTTGACTCCCAGGGCTGAGAACAACCATATCATCATTTTCTTGTCTTCTACAAATATTGCTCTTTGTGTATATTGCCATGCAGTACTGAAATCCCCCATGGGATTACCTGCAAGTACTCTTCCTGAAGAAGGCGTGTCCTTATTCTTAATTCTTATTCTAAATTTAGCACTTGTAGGCTGTTTTCAGCCTAGGCCTGAATTGATAGTTCTTCTTTATTCGAGTTTTTCCTAAAACCACTGTTATTCCGCGTGCACACGGTCGGAATTTTCAACGGGGAATGTTCGATGGGAGCTTGTTCTCGGAAATTCCGACTGTGTGTATGCTCCATCGGACATTTGCTGTCGAAATTTCCGAGAACAAATGTTTGAAAGCAGGTTCTTTGTTGTCGGAAATTCCGATCGTGTGTACACAATTCGGTCGCACAAAAGTCCACGCATGCTCGGAATCAAGCAGAAGAGCCGCACTAACTATTGAACTTAATTTTTCTCGGCTCGTCGTACGTGTTGTACGTCACCGCGTTCTTGACGTTCGGAATTTCTGACAACATTTGTGTGACCGTGTGTATGCAAGAAAAGTTTGAGCCAACATCCTTCGGAAAAAAATCCACGGTTTTGTTGTCGGAATGTCCGATCGTGTGTACAGGGCATAATTGTTTGTTTCTGTCTGCTGTTGAGGAATCCTAGCAACAGTGTAAGGGGATCCAATAACTTGAGCTATGAATATTTATATCTCCCTGGCCAACCATTAGGTGGCTTATCACCAGTGGTGTGTGCTAGGGAAAGATATAAATATTTGGGAGTAACCAGCTATGTTGTCTCCTAGGCTCTGCTGGGGGAGGTCGGGTTTCTGTCCTCCTGTACGTGGGGCAGGAATATGATTACTTAGATTGGAGCACTAAAACTGCTGTGGAAGTGTGTGGAGAGCCTGGAAGAAGCTACTGCAGGAGGACATTGCAGGAAGCTCTGGTGGCTCATCCAAGGGTTTTGTTGTGCTGAACTGTAACTGTTCTACAGTCTGACTAGTGCAGAGCTCCTGTTTCTCTTAAAGTTCCTTTTTCTGTTTTTAACTATGAGTAGGAATTCAGAGTCTGCATTTTTTGCCCTTTGGATAGCCTGAACCCCAATCCCTCTTTCCCTGAGTTTACTAGGTCATATAATAAATTCTATTGAACCATCTTAAAGTGACTGGCACCAAATTTCTTTCATCTCACAAGTCAATGATCCAATCCTGAGGTCAAATCCCGCAAAGCTACTTCGGGGTCCATACTGAGGGGTTGCTACACATCAAGAGGCTTGTTCACCTGTTGGTTTTTAGAGACTATTACTGCTCTTATTGGACATTATTGTTAAGTAAGTTTGGAGATAGATGATGGCTCATTAATTAATTAATAAATACCAATATTCACAAATCTAAGTTCTCTGATTTTTGTTATAAAATATTACTCAATGCATTGTTTGTCTGATGACCGACTCACCATTTATCTCTATCAATTTCTCCTGACTCCTCTTCCTCACACTGTAGGTTGTAGTTGTCACTTCACAGGAATATTTCCCAGAGTCCTTCACCTCAGCAGACTGAACTCCATATTGGTTATATGAAGTGAATTCTCTGACATTCCATCCATCTTTATGAAAAGCAAATTTCAGTTGTGTCCTCGGTCTGAGTGGGCTGAGACTAGTATCACACGTCAGGGTCATCTCATCACCTTCTACCACTGGATACGGGGTCACTTTTATCTCTGGAATTCCAAATAGCTCTAAAAATAATTTCATACACATTTACTAAAGACAAATAGACCATACACTTTGCAAGTGTAGTTGCACTCATTTTCCTCCAGGCTTAGTGAATGTGGCGAAGCTCTGTTGATTTCCATCATCCAGTCACGTGCATGCAAAAATACAAAGTGTAACAATAATGTATCTTCTCTATTGATTTTTCAGCTTTAATTTGAGGGTATTTACATCCAAATCAGGTGAACGGTGTAGGAATTACAACAGTTTGTATATGTGCCTCCCACTTTTTAAGGGACCAAAAGTAATGGGACAGATTAACAAACATCCAACAAACTTTCACTTTTTAATACTTGGTTGCAAATCATTTGAAGTCAATTACAGCCTGAAGTCTGGAACGCATAGACATCACCAGACGTTGGGTTTCATCCCTGGTGATGCTCTGCCAGGACTCTACTGCAACTGTCTTCAGTTCCTGCTTGTTCTTGGGGCATTTTGCCTTCAGTTTTGTCTTCAGCAAGTGAAATGTATGGTCAATCGGATTCAGGTCAGATGATTGACTTGGCCATTGCATAACATTCCACTTTCCCTTAAAAAACTCTTTGGTTGCTTTTGCAGTATGCTTCAGGTCATTGTCCATCTGCACTGTGAAGCGCCGTCCAATGAGTTCTGAAGCATTTTGCTGAATATGAGCAGATAATATTGCCCGAAACACTTCAGAATTCATCCTGCTGATTTTGTCAGCAGTCACATCATCAATAAATACAAGAGAACCAGTTCCATTGACAGCCATACTTGCCCACGCCATGAAACTACCACCACCATGCTTCACTGATGAGGTGGTATGCTTTGGATCATAAGCAGTTCCTTTCCTTCTCCATACTCTTCTCTTCTCATCACTCTGGTACAAGCTGATCTTGGTCTCATCTGTCCATAGGATGTTGTTCCAGAACTGTGAAGGCTTTTTTAGAAGTTGTTTGGCAAACTCTAATCTGGTCTTCCTGTTTTTGAGGCTCACCAATGGTTTACTTCTTGTGGTGAACCCTCTGTATTCACTCTGGTGAAATCTTCTCTTGATTGTTGACTTTGACACACATACACCTACCTCCTGGAGAGTGTTCTTGATCTGGCCAACTGTTGTGAAGGGTGTTTTCTTCACCAGGGAAATAATTCTTCAGTCATCCACCACAGTTGTTTTCTGTGGTCTTCCGGGTCTTTTGGTGTTGCTGAGCTCACTGGTGCGTTCTTTCTTTTTAAGGATGTTCCAAACAGTTGATTTGGCCACACCTAATGTTTTTGCTATCTCTCTGATGGGTTTGTTTTATTTTTTTCAGCCTAATGATGGCTTGCTTCACTCTTTGGATTTTATATTGAGAGTTGACAGCAACAGATTCCAAATGCAAATAGCACATTTGAAATGAACTCTGGACCTTTTATCTGCTCCTTGTAAATGGGATAATGAGGAAATAACACACACCTGGCCATGGAAAAGCTGAGCAGCCAATTGTCCCATTACTTTTGGTCCCTTAAAAAGTGGGAGGCACATACACAATACAATGTAAATACCCTCAAATTAAAACTGAAAGTCTGCAGTTAAAGCACATTGTGTTTGTTTCATTTCAAACCCATTGTGGTGGTGTATAGAACCAAAAAGATTAGAATTGTGTCAATGTCCCAATATTTATGGACCTGACTGTACATGGCTAATGAGGTTTAGTGTAGAAAAATGTAAAATAATGCATTTGGGTGGCAAAAATATGAATGCAATCTATACAATGGGGGAGAACCTCTGGGGGAATCTAGGATGGAAAAGGACCTGGGGGTCCTAGTAGATGATAGGCTCAGCAATGGCAAGCTGCTGCTAACAAAGCAAACAAAATATTGACATGCAATAAAAAGGGGATTAATTCCAGAGATAAAATAATAATTCTCCTGCTCTATAAGACTCTGGTCCGGCCGCACCTGGAGTATGCGTCCAGTTCTGGGCACCGATCCTCAGGAAGGATGAACTGGAAATGGAGCGAGTTACAAAGAAGGGCAACAAAGCTACAGCCAATCAGCAGGTCTCAGCCATAAATCATTGGCCAGGACCTGCTGATAAAATCGTGCTGTTGACAGTGCGGGTTAGCAAGAGGCATGTGCATGCACGCCCCAAACACGGAAGAGGCTAGATAATGCAGCAACTGTTTTGTGGGTGGGAGGCAAGCAGTTAAAATACAATGATTGTATTGAGAGCAATATTTCTAGGGCCATCATTGGTGATTACCTCTAAACTGAAAACCTGTGGAGGCTTTTAAAAGGTTGCTTTGGACAATTTTGGATAGAAAAATCTGTCGCCATTTCATGGGTCTAGGCTTAGGGCTTGACATGTTTGGTATCTATTTATGTGACACAAACCCATTTTTTATATTTTTCCAAAAAATGGGTAATATATTGTTTGTGTGTAAAATTAACTTAAAGTATTTTCAAAAATATAGATTTGATAAACTGTAGCACTAATATTGTGTGACACAAAAAATTGCAACTACCACCATTTTATTCTACAGGGTCTTTGCTTTCTCAAAATATATAATATTTGGGAATTTAATTAATCTTCAGGCCTATGTGCAAAAAAATATAAACCTTTAACTGCTTCAGCCCCGGAAGATTTTACCCCCTTCCTGACCAGAGCACTTTTTGCGATTCGGCACTGCGTCGCTTTAACTGACAATTGTGCGGTCATGCGATTCTGCACCCAAACAAAATTGACGTAATTTTTTCCCACAAATAGAGCTTTCATTTGGTGGTATTTGATCACCTCTGCGGTTTTCATTTTTTGCGCTATAAACAAAAAAAGAGCGACAATTTTGAAAAAAAGCAATGTTTTTTTACTTTTTGCTATAATAAATATCCCTCAAAAATATATAAAAAAACACATTTTTTCCTCAGTTTAGGCCGATATGTATTCTTCTACATATTTTTGGTAAAAAAAAATCGCAATAAGCATATATTGATTGGTTTGCGCAAAAGTTATAGTGTCTACAAAATAGGGGATAGATTTATGGCATTTTTAATGTTAATTTTTTTTTTATTATTAGTAATGGCGGTGATCCTTTTATTGTATCTGCGACATTATGGTGGACACATCAGACAGTTATGACACTATTTTGGGACCATTGTCATTTATACAGCGATTAGTGCTATAAAAATGCACTGATTACTGTGTAAATGACACTGGCAGGGAAGGGATTAAACACTAGGGGGCGATCAAGGGGTTAAGTGTGTCCTAGGGAGTGATTCTAAATGTGGGGGGGATGGGCTACCACTCACATGACAGTGATCACTGCTCCCGATGACAGGGAGCAGTAGATCTCTGTTATGTCACAAGGCAGAATGGGGAAATGCCTTGTTTACATAGGCACTTCCCTGTTCTTTGGCTCCATGACACGATCACCAGGAGACCGGCGGACATCAAGTCCACAGTTCCCGCAGACACGGTCACGATGTACGCTAGCCCCGCCAACTAAAGGGGACGTACAGGTACGCCCATTTGCCCAATGCTGCCATTGTGCTGACGTATATCGGCGTGCAGCGTTCGGCAAGTGGTTAAAGTGGATGTAAACCCACTACTCACCCAATATAAACTAATGACACAGTATTAATATATATATATATATATATATATATATATATATATATATATATATATACATATATATACATGCATGCCTCTTGCATGTATCCCTACCTTGCAAATGTCACCCACTTCAGCAGTAGGAGCCCCACAAAACTCTGAAATCGGTGGGAGGGTCTCTTTGCCGGGGCTCAGTGGGTGGAGTCATGATGTCACAGGACTCCACGCCCACCTCTACATTCTCCTATTCCTGAGTTGTGAGTAAAATCCAGTCAAAACTCAAGAAAAGGCACCACATGACTTCAGCATGCCCAATCATGCTGAGGTGTGGAGCAGCCAATCCTGGGAGAGCTGAAGAAGAAAGCAGGAGGGATGTGAAGCTGGAATCGTAACACTCTCTCTCTCTCTCATGCTCGTGCATGAGAAAAAGAAATGAGATGTCAGTCACAGCAGTGGGGGATGTGGCAACACAAACTTATCTGTCTGTCATTTTTTATCTTACTACAAAAAGAGGATTGCTCAGAGCTGGATTAACTCTTCATGGCAAGACTGGGCACGGGTGACTTTACATCCTCTACTGTACCAGGTAGAAGTCTTCATTAAAAATGTTTTTTTCAGGTTTGCATCCACTTTAAGCTATATTAACCACTTCAGCCCTGAAAGGCTTTACCCCCCTTTATGACCAGGCCATTTTTTGCGATACAGCACTGCATCGCTTTAACTGACAACTGCCCAGGCGTACGATGCTGTACTCCAATAAATTTGATGTCCCTTTTTCCCCACGAATAGAGCTTTCTTTTGGTGGTATTTGATCACCTCTGCAGTTTTTATTTTTTTGCACTATAAACAAAAAAAGACCGACAATTCTGAAAAAAAAACAATATTTTTTTACTTTCTGATATAAAACATATCCAATAAAAAAAAAATGTAAAAATTCTAATTTTTTTCATCAATTTAGGTCAATATGTATTCTGCTACATTTTTTTGGTAAATAAAAAATCCCAATAAGCATATATTGATTGGTTTGCGCAAAAATTATGGCGTCTACAAACTATGGAATATTTTTATGGCATTTTTCTTTTTTTTTTACTAATAATGGTGGCGATCAGCAATTTTTAGCGCAACTGTGACATTGTGGCGGACAAATTGGATACCTAACTGACACTTTTGACACTTTTTTGGCAACCAGTGACATTATTACAGTGATCAGTGCTAAAAATATGCACTGTCACTGTACTAATGACACTGTCAGGGAAGGTGTTAACATCAAAGGGTTAAATGTGTGCTTGCAAACTGTGTGGTAATAATTAAGTGGAGTGTGTGAAATGCATCTACCAGCTTTCTGTCAACACTTTGGGATGTTCTGAATAAAAGAATTGTGATCGAGTACAGAGTGTGGCCATTTCTTCTTCTATTAACTGTGTGGGGATTGTTTTGACTGGATGAAGACAGAGATCAGTGTTCCTGCTTAGCAGGAACACCAATCTCTATCTTCTTCTCTGTCAGAATGGCGATTTGCCTTGTTTACATAGACAGATCGCCATTCTGCCTCTTTGAGGAAGGATTGCGGGTGGCCAGTGGACATCGGGTCCACTGGACCCGCTGAATGGAATCCCCTGTGTTCAATCAGGGCACGGTCGTTCCCCCGGTGGCACACACGTGCCTCCCAGTGGCTGTTGCACAAACTGACACACAGGTACATCATTTTGCACAATAGAGCCGACCTTCTGCAGTACATCTGTGGTAGGTGGTCAGCAAGTGGTTAAAGAGTAGAAGTGCAAACATCCTATGACTTACGTTGTATGGAGATATAAGCTTCATCTGTGAAAGTTACATCTGTATGCAAAGTTATTTCCTTTGTACATTTGTATCTCCCGGTGTCCCTCATGTTTACAATTCCTACAGGTAATACAAATGTGTATTTTCGGCTTGGAAAAGCAAAATCATCCTTGTAGAATATAGTATAGATTTCCTTGTAGCCAGAACGATGGTGACATCTCAGAGTCAGATCATCTCCTTCATGAACATCGAGAGGAACCCGCAGGATCACCGGGCCTGGAACACAGAGAAGATCACATGAGAAGATAAAGGTTACAAGATAGACATAGCATTGCCTCCACAACCAGGTACATTTGTAGTATAGGGATATAGTGAATGCCTTTGTGCTGAACCCCCATGACTTCTATAATATATGCCACATTTTGGGGAACCCTAGAGTGCAGCAAGGGGCACTACCTTGCTTGCATGGGGCAAATGCATGCCATTGATTTTTTATAATTACTTTCAACAAGTGTTAGCATGATGTGATGATTTGGCCAGAGGCCAAAGCACTATACCACGCCCCCCACTGGAAGGATAACGTCACCTGCCAGTGACATCTATGCTGGCCATGACTACGTAGTCATTTTGAGGGAGATAGCATGAAACACTGATTTTCCCCCACCAGCTCTTTACACACGTTACTCTTTACACTTGCTCTTCAACCTGAGGGCACGGAGAGAAGCTTCTGTATACTTTGGGAGGCCTCACACACTCGTGGTCCAAGTCCAGTCCCTAGGAGGGTTCTGCTATGCAGTAGGCCCTAACTTAGGTCCCTGCCTCTTAGAATGGTAGACCATACTATGTATCCACCAATCCACCCCACAGAACTTCCATCACCAGCCACCACTGCCTCCTCTCTTGAAGTGGCTGCTTCTCCTTTCTTTTACTTGTCACTCTCCAGTACCTATAAGGTTAATATGAAGGTTTACACTTCATTCCCCACTCCCATACACTGTAGGATTTCATTCTCACCCTGTATTCCCATCAAATCAGACAACTCACTTAACCACTTGTCGAACAACCGCCGCAGTTTTACTGCGGCAGAATGGCACGGCTGGGCGAAACATTGTTATGTTACGTCGCTTCACCCCGTGGCCACTAGGGGCACGTGCGCACGGAGCAGATTCGAGTGCCCGGCGGGTGCGATGACCGCCGGGCTCCCGCAATCGCTCGTGACACACCAAGAACCGGGGATCTATGAGTGTAAACATACAGATCCCGGTTCTCTGAGGGGAGAAGAGACTGATCGTGTGTTCATACAAAGTAAGAACAGCGATCTGTCATCTCTCCTAGACAGTCCCATCCCCCCTACAGTTAGAACACAGAGAGGAAACACAGTTAACCCCTTGATCGCCCCCTAGTGTTAACCCCATCCCTGCCAATGACATTTTTACAGTAATCAGTGCATTTTTATAGCACTGATCGCCGTATAAATGCCAGTGGTCCCAAAAATGTGTCAAAAGTGTCCAATATGTCCGCCATAATATCACAAGCCCGATAAAAATCGCAGATCGCCGCAATTACTAGTAAAAAATAATAATAATAATAAAAATGCTATAAATCTATCCCCTATTTTGTAGACACTATAACTTTTGCGCAAACCAATCAATATACGCTTATTGTGATTTTCATTACCAAAAATATATAGAAGAATACATATCGGCCTAAACTGAGAAAAAAATTAGCTTTTTTTTAAAAAAATGGGGATATTTATTATAGCAAAAAGTACAAAATATTGTGTTTTTTTCAAAATTGACACTTTTTTTGTTTATAGCGCTAAAAATAAAAACCACAGAGATGATCAAATACCACCAAAAGAAAGCTCTATTTGTGGAAAAAAAGGACGTCAATTTTATTTGGATGCAGTGCTGCACGACCGCGCACTTGTCAGTTAAAGTGACGCAGTGCCGAATCGCAAAAAATGGCCTGGTCATTCAGCAGCCAAAACTTTCGGGGCTGAAGCGGTTAACCAGCAACTCAGTTGACTAAATAAAGTTGGCAAAACTGTATAGCTCCTCTTCAACAGTTTTCCATTAATCAAATGGCAATGCAAAAAATCTCAAGGTGATAGCACTCCTCTTTTACATTGAGCAGGATTTTGGGCTATGCTGTGGTGTCTCATACATTTAACTTGTAATGATTTGTATCCAAATGTAATGTGGCAAGCTGACAGTCCCATTCCAGGGTTCTGCCAAGGGGTACCCCACTAAGTTGTAACACTACATCTCCCAGTGTACGGTCCTTCTCAGTCTCATGACCAAACTCCAACCACTCTACACTAAGTATTCAACATCTTCTTTTACAGGGTTTTTCTGTCTCAAATGTTTTATCCTAGTTGCAGAGTAAATTTGGGGGCTGCTTCCATCTTGATGCAGAACAATAAATGCAATTTTCCAAAAAATGGTGTCATAGGCAGAGATAAAAGGAACAAATGAATGCAACTTTCTTTTCATAAATATATAGTTAAAAATATTTTATTTAAAGACAAGTAGTGTAAGTACCCGAATTTGACTTTGTGTCCACCTATTGACTTTGTATGCACCTGATGTACAGCTGTGCTCAGACTGGGGGAGGGAAAAAAGCAGCACAAAGAGCTAATCAGTTATGCTGCAGTGCTCATATGCTAAAGAGGATCTTGCTGATAGTAGAGGAGAGCAGAATGACAGAGAGATGAGCTCATCAGGGGTCTCTGAGATGATGTTATTGACCGAATAGATGTAGCACCCTCCTCAGTAGGTGCTAGGATAGTTAAATAGAATTAGTGTGTATTTTGATAGGTACATTTAGTTGCCATTCTGTAGTCAGAGTGTTGTTAGGTTAAAGCATAGCTAGCTCGCCGTACTCAGTGAGCTATGATCATTTAGTTAGGTCTGCTCTGTGTGCTCAGCTGATGTCAGTTTAGTTTATAGCTTCCTCTGTATCCAGGATAGATGTTTCTGGATGATAGGTGTGGAGTTATGCAGATGGCAGCATGAATATGATACAGACCTGGCCTATCCCAGAAAGGCAGGCTCTGATGACATCCTGAAGAAGTTTAGTCCAGCTTGTGTTACTGTCTTGAGACCTCAGGTGGGTGACCTGAGGGCCTGGATGCTGAGAGCCTGGAGCTAAGGAAAGCTGACTAGGGAAGGGGGGGCTGCCTGCTGAAGATCCAGTCTGGTATCACTGGAGGGTATCGCTTGGAAGTTGGGAGGAGGCCACCAGCTATCATTGGGCCTTGTGAGTACAGACACTTTCTAGAGATCTTGGGGACCTGTGTTCTATTGCCACCTCTCTGCTGCTACATAGCCATCTGTGGGTCTATTCAAAGGGGACACTAGCTGGTGTCCTGAAGAGCTTTGTCCAGAAAATCTACTTTAAGGGACTCTGCTCAGTCTGCTACTACTACGGCTACTTAAACAAGGTTAGTCTACTGTTTGTTTTAAGCACAGACTTTAACATAGCTTGTCTTGAAGAATACCTAAGTCCTCCAGTGTACATAGTTCTTGTTTTTGGAGCACCCCACTCATTCCCTCAACCTCTTCCAAGTTCTCCAAAAAGAAAAACAAAACCCTAGACGAGTGAATGAGCCTGTGTGCCTGGTTGTGGGGGCAAACTATCTGGGGAAGAACTGGGCAACATTCCTGCGGCTCCTACAAGATGAGCGCTACATAAAAACACACCCAAATTTGGTTGGTGACATCTAGGGAATCAGACCAAACGAGCAGCTCATTCATTTTGCTTATTTGGTCTTAAACTAGCAAAAAACGCATTAAAAGTTACATTTCCAAACGTAGCACAATGAACTGACCAGCAACAACATCCAGTCTGGCAGTGGAGCTACTTTCTGAACCGGCCAGGCATCTGTAGTTTCCGCTATCCCAAGTGTTTGCAGAGGTAATGGTATAGATTTTTCCTGTATACACCCAGTAATCTTTGTACCAGTAATAGGTCAGATCTTCTGCTCCAGTGGACCCGACATCACACGTCATTGTTATAGACTCTCCTATGAAGATTTTCTTCCAGTTTGGGTTGAAGGTGACCACAGGGCTCACTGTCGATCCTGAAGAAGATTAAAGTGAAATTCTGACTTCTGCCATGGTAATTTCACACAATAAAATGTAATATGTTCTAAGAGAGTGTAATATGAGTTATACAACAGGGTTATAAGTCAACTGATTCCGTTTATTTCCGGTAAATACATTCCAGGTGCATCAAAACATAAAGTGTGCAAAGTTATAAAGTTCTTTGAAATGCCTGTCCCCTGCCAGCATGCTGCAGAGAAGGACCCTTGCTCTGTATGTGGAAGCAGTGGTCTCTCAGCAAAAGGTCTGACATACCCCCTGCTGAGTCAGAGCTATAGCCTTCCAATCTTCAGGAAGCCTGAGGTTTTGTGTTTGCAGAGCCATAGACGTGGCTCAGCACAAGGCATGTCAGACTTCTGCAGAGAGACCCCTGCTTCCACACAGAGAGCAAGGGTCCCTCTCTTCAGCATGCTGGCAAGGAGCAGAATCTTCTACTTAGCCAGTGGCAGATTTTTAAAGAAAACTATCTGATTTCTTGTGTCTTGTATATTAACCTCTTCATATCAATCTTCCTATTGTATGTAGCCTGTGCAATAACCCCTTCACCTTCTCCCTCTGCATTTTTCTTAAAGCCTATGTGCAACCAAAACATAAAGCACAAAAATCTGCAGAAGGGACAAAACTTACTGTGGGGAGGGATGGGGGTGGCAGACATGAACATAAGGGACATTTGCTACTGGCTGTAAGTTATATCCCCTGAGTTGATTTTTGTGGGGTTTTTTTAACTTTTGGCTGCACTTAAGCTCTAATTCCCCAAACAATTGTAGCAAATAATTAGATCACCTTCGGGATGTCTACTTTCCAAAAATTGATTATTTTGGTGGTGTGTGTTGTGACCTGGCATTTTTATTTGATATGATTTACTACGCAATTAAGGGAATTGTCCTGGCCTTGGAGAATTCCTTCAAAGTTATGTCTCAATGGTATTACATTCCTGCCAGGATAGCACGTTGTCTACCTACTTATTTTTCCTCTTATTTCCAAGGTTACCTGGAATTAGGAGATATGACGCACATCTGGTGGACGTTTCCAAAAGATAGTAGATTGTGGATACAGTTATACGCTATGGTCAATAAGATACTTTTTATTACCTCTGAAAGAACCCCTGGGAAGCTCTCTTGCATCAACTGATCAAACAGGTTACTCATTAAGAACATACATTAATTACCCATATTTGCATGGCGACAAAACGGACTATAGCAAAAGCGTGGAAATTGCAGATTCTCAGGTTCGACAAGATAAAACATTGAGTACAAAGCATGGTGATTATTGAAAAGCTTATGGCGCTTCTTATACCCATGATACATTTTTACGTACCTGGCAGCCTTGGCTCCATCACTTGCCACCCTCTCAATTTACTGTGCACTTTCTGGAGCTTTGATTATATAAGTAATTTCTTCTGCCATGGTCACCACGGGCCTCTGGGGTCTCTCCGTCCCCTTCCCTTTTCATTCTTCTTTATTTCCTCTTCCCTGTATTCCTCTTGCCCCATTTTTCTCTCTCTTTTTCATTGCCCTTTCCTTTTTTTGTCTTCTTCCTTGTCTGTTCTTGATGGATAATGCCAGGCTCCCTCAACTAGGTTGGGGAGGGGGCTTTCATTTTTTTTTTTTAAATCCTTTTTTATTATCTTTCCCTACCCACACTTACCTATAGGTGACCACAGGCAAATGTTTACATCTCCCAATGGATCGCACATTGCCAATTAGATCTGTGCCTTATTGTAGCTTTGCTTACAAATATGTCCATGGCTTTCTTGTGATATTTTCCTAGCTGTTCCTCTTGGTTCCAAAGCATTGGAACTATTGTGTTTCTGTTAATTTTCACTACCTGGTGGGTTATTTATTTAACTTCATCTTTTTCAACAGCCCTTGCTAAATCTGTCGGGGAGTAGAGCATGTTAGATTTTAGCACTTATGTTACGTTGTACAATGGTCATCTACATTTGTATTTTGTACAAACATTCAACGTATACTGGTTGTATGTTTCTTTTGCTTTTTCAATAAAAAATAAGTGAAAGAAAAAATTATCCATACAGTTAGGTGTATGCAGTATTTTCAGTGTAGATAGGATGAATTGGAACATGTACCTACTGGAATTCCCTCTATGATTCTGCTGTTTCTATAATTCTACTATAGTGATAGAGTAATTGGATGAATGAATGAATGAATGATAGATCTAAGACCCACCTGTGTGTCCCAGGATTGTGGCTGTAAAATAAGACAAAAAAACTGTTACATGTCTGAAATACAAACTGCAGTCTATGTAAAAATACTATATTGTTTCTAGAAAAGGAACTATTCAATAACATAAATTCTACTTGCCCAGACTGGCAATACATTTAACTCCGTCTTCCTGTTTCACCCCCTTAGTGGTCCCACCAACAAAGCGCAGTCCTCTGGCTCGATGAATCTTGGTTGCTAGGGGCAAAGGCTGTGCAGATTATCTTGGGCAATATCCCAGATGAGCCCCCAAATGGAGCATACCCCACGTAGGAGCTACAGATGAAAGGGATCCCCTACTCCCCCAGTCTGGCAATACATATAACTCAGTTTTCCTGTTTCACTCCCTTAGTGGTCCCAGCAACAAAGCACAGTCCTCTGGTTCGATGAGTCTTGGTTGTTAGGTTCTAAGGCTGTGCAGGTTATCTTGGGCAAAATCCCAGACAAGCCCCCAAATGTAGCATACCCCACATAGGCGCTGCAGATGAAGGGGATCCCCCTGTCCTGCACAGTCAGACACACCAAATCTTCACAGGCACACAGGGTCAGAAAATAGTCTGTAGCTTTGTTTTTGTTGTTTATTGGACTATATACCTTGGATAGGTATGGGAAGTTATGGGATGCCCACTTGACTGCAACAAACTTGAAGGACAACTTTTTATATACAGCTATATACAGTCTTCTCTTCACTTTTCTCCTGCACACACTTGGCTTCTCTCTTGCTTACCCTCTGCTGGTGCATTCCTGGGGGAACTTGACAGTCTCCTTGTCAGTTCACTAGCAGCCCATTACAGGCAGGAACTCACAGTCCCTTAACAGTAGCACACGTGGAGTGACACAGCATATAACTTTCCCTTCTGCTTCCTTTGTGGTCACTGATCCCAGCACCACCCCTTCAGGCCCTGCCAGCCCACCTGGCTACAGCTGCCTCACCAGTCCTCCTGGCTACCTCTTCACACCAGTCCACCTGACTCATTCTCAGAAGATCTCTCAGGAGAAGGACTGAAGACTTAAGCCCACCGCTGTCTTCAAGGGAGACTGGCTACACGTGGCAGTCTCCCCCATTTGTTGGTCTCCACCAGGGTTGAACTACTCACTCTGTCCTCTCCTTGCTCCTGTGCCTCTAGGAAAGATTCCTTCTTGTGTCTTTGGCATGATCTCTCCAGCACCCAAGCCCCAGGCCCAAGGCAGATCACCCCCCAAACTAGGGGGTACACCTCAGGGCCACTGACAGCCTCCTAAACACTACATCTCCATCTTCCACCGACTGCCTCACTGTTATGGCCCAAGTCTATTTATGAGCTAAACTCAGTCTGCCTGCCAGGCCACTACTGTGGATTGGCTGAGACCTCATAAATATATATGGCAGCTCCTCCTAACCCCCACCCACTAATTCTAGAAAGTTCTCCAACCTTCCAGACACCAGGGGGAGGCACTAGAGGGCTTCCAGGATGAGTCATCCAGCCCTGACCTCTAATAACCCTGACACAATTACAGACTCACAAATGTACAATATGAGTCAGGATATGGTTTGCCTATTCTACTCACTACATCTAGCACACACTAGAGGGTGCTACAGATGTATTAATTATGGTGATCATGCCCGAAGGGGCCCGCTGTTTAGGTCCCTAGGCTCTTTCCCAGTAGATGACCTAGCAGCCAGGCACAGAGTCACAGTCACTTTTTTTGGCTCAGTAATCAATTTAGGGGTATACTTTTTTGATGCTTTATTGCAGAACTTGAACTTGGATAGGTGCTGGGTAACTGTGCAAGCCACATTAAGAAGTAACTTGAGGACACTAATCTTCCTTCTAAGAATCTGAGCACAGTATTTTCAGCAGCAAAAATTGTGCTGAGCTACACCAGGAATCTAAGTACACCGTCCACTTATTCTGGCACTCCTCTCCTACATGTCAAAATAATTTTTTGCTAGAAAATTACCCAAACATTATATATATATTTTTAGTGGAGACCCTAGGGAATAAAATGGTGGTCATTGCAACTTTTTATGTCACACGTTATTTGAGCAGCAATTTTTCAAACGCATTTTTTTGGGGAAAAAAAAACTGTTTCATGATTTTAAAAAAACGTTGGTACTTTAAAATCTCAATAGGCGATGCTTTAAAAATGTTTACAGGTTACCTGCTTAGAGTTACAGAGGAGGTCTTGGGCTATAATTATTGCTCTCACTCTAATGTTCACGGCAGTACTCCACATGTGTGGTTTGAACGTCGGTTACATATGCAGGCACAATGTATGTATGCGTTCCCTTCTGCGTGCGAGCAAAAAATGCTTTTATTCCTATTACAAGGAATGTAAATATCCCTTGTAATAGGAATAGGGCATGACAGGTCCTCTTTATGAAGAGATGTGGGGTCTATAAGTCCCGACATCTCTCCCCTAGGCTGGAAAGCCTGAAATAAAAAAATTAAAAAAAGATCTAAGGGCTCTCCATCGCTTTCAACTGCCGTGGGCCAGACGTGACGTTATAAAGATGACCTGGGACCATCTGGTCCTCGGTGAGCTCTATGGTAAACTTCTGCCACCTGCGGATTCCTTCTCCGAATCGCCGATCGCATGGTACGAGTTGGTAGAAGCACCGGAAGGTGGCGCGAGGGGTGTCCCCTCCTGCCGCCTGTAAAAACAAGTGGCTGAACAGCCGCTATGATTGGTTTTACATGACAGGGAATCGCCAGCTGAAAAAGAAGATATCTGAATGATGCCTGTAGCTGCAGGCATCATTCAGATTTAACCACTTAAATTCCAGGACGTTATATGACATCCACCTGAGGAGAAGTGGTTAGGAAACACTGACTTTAGCACAAGAAGGATAGCAGCAGCACACTGTCACTGGGATTACTCACACCAGTCTGTACTCACTAATGTCCTTGGGTAATTGGATGCCTCCTTCCAATATCTTCCAGACACATCTCCTGTGAAGTCTTCAGACCAAATCCCCAGAAACAAGTCCCTCAGTCAGCTCCAGCAAATTTCAGCAGAAAAGGTAGGCCTCCCAGCTGGGACCTTGATGAGTAGCAGACACATGGCAGGTCTGCCCAGAAGGGACCTCCTGCTCTAGGACAATTACGCCTCTGTTCCAGGCCCCAGGCTATTTACAGTGCCTTGAAAAAGTATTCACACCCCTTCAAATTTTCCACATTTTGTCATGTTACAACCAAAACCGTAAATGTATTTTATTGGGATTTTATGTGATAGACCAACACAAAGTGGCACATAATTGTGAAGGGAACTGATAAATGGTTTTCCTATTTTTTTACAAATAAATATGTTAAAAGTGTGGCGTGCATTTATATTCAGCCCCCCCTGAGTCAATACTTTGTAGAATCACCTTCCACTGCAATTACAGCTGCAAGTCTTTTTAGGGATGTCTCTACCAGCTTTGCACATCTAGAGAGGGACATTTTGTCCATTCTTCTTTGCAAAATAGCTCAAGCTCTGTCAGATTGGATGGAGAGCGTCTGTGAACAGCAATTTTCAAGTCTTGCCACAGAATACAGGTGTATTCAGGGTGATGTGCAGCCACATGATTTCCACCACACATAGAATTTTGCTTGTAGGCCAAAAAGTTAAATGTTGGTCTCATCCGACCAGAGCATCTTCTTCCACATGTTTGCTGTGTCCCCCACATGGCTTCTCGCAAACTGCAAACGGGACTTCTTATGGCATTCTTTATACAATGACTTTCTTCTTGCCACTCTTCCATAAAGGGCAGATTCGTGGAGAGCACGACTAATAGTTGTCCTGTGGACAGATTCTCCCACCTGAGCTGTGGATCTCTGCAGCTCCTCCAGAGTTACCATGGGCCTCTTGGCTGCTTCTCTGATGAATGCTCTCCTTGTCCGGCCTGTCAGTTTAGGTAGACGGCCATGTCTTGGTAGGTGTGCAGTTGTGCCATACTCTTTCCATTTTCGGATGATGGATTGAACAGAGCTACGTGAGATGTTCAAAGCTTAGGATATTTTTTTTATAAAACCTAACCCTGCTTTAAACTTCTCTACAACTTTATCCCTGACCTGTCTATTGTGTTCCTTGGCCTTCATGATGCTGTTTGTTCGCTAAGGTTCTCTAACAAACCTCTGAGGGCTTCACAGAATAGCTGTATTTATACTGAGATTAAATTATACACATGTGGTCTCTATTTACTAATTAGGTGACTTCTGAAGGCAATAGGCTCCACTAGATTTTAGTTATGGGTATGAGAGTAAATGGGGGCTGAATACAAATGCACGCCACACTTTTCAGATATTTATTTATTTCCCAGCCCACTAGCTTCCAGAAACCTCCAGACAGACAAAGGGAAGCAGTCAACCCTGGAGCCAGTGCAACACGGAACAGACCAAAATAATCACACATAGCTCAACTGATTACAGAGAGCTACTAACTAAATGTACCTAACCTAACACCTATCTATGAGGGTGCTACATAATAATTGTGAGTGATTGAGAATTGAAGCACTATATGGTTCAGTGTTGACCACCTCCCGAAGCATTTTTTACTGATAGAGCACATTTTTTTACTGACAAGACAATAAATATTTAAACAGTATAAACACAACATGGAAACACTGACAATACCTATAACAAGTAATTTGCCTGGTTAACACTTAAAAAGTCAACAGAGCATGACAAATTAGGAGCTCCTGATATAGATGGATCTAATTTTGTCCGGTTCAGCAGGCTATAGCCGGTGTTCTATCGGATAATGCTATTGAGAAGTGTCCGGGATGAACGGCGCATGCACAGCACAACAGCTGATTTTACGATCAGCTGTTGTGGCAGCGAGACGGCGCCTGCGCACAATAGCCAAAGAAGAAATTTTTGTGTCAGATTGTGCCTGACGCTGGCGAGGCATGTTCATGTTGGTGAGGGGCGGATTATTAAATGATGGGCAGTGCTGCAAAACACATCTTTTTCTGCTATTCTTCCTGGTCACTTGCAGGGCGTGTTTAGTCAACTGTAGGGTGGGTTTTTCTATCAGAAAAATATGTGTTTTGCAGCAATGGCCATCATTTAATTGCTCATTTGGACCACAACCTAAGCTCATAACCTGCACAGTTCAATTATCATTTACAGTGCTAGAATTGGTCAATTCATTAGCAAGTAGTGAGGATGAACTGAAATTATCCTAGGATGTGTAGCTTCTTCTGCCCACCTTCATCATAGTGCTTTTACATAGAAATACTTTTGTTGTCTCACAGTAACCAATCAAATTCTGCACTGGAAAATTATATCTAGTAAGTGAATGCTTGAATATGATTGGTCGCTTGCATCAAAGTAACTAGAATTCAGTTTTAAAGAGTCTGGTCAGCTGTATCGCCCCGGATTTCTTCAGTTCTTGGAGCCTCCAACAGTGGCATCTCCCCACTAAAGTTGTTTGCCTTTTCACTTTGATGTCTCACTCCTCATCCTACAATAGAGGTGTTCCTACTTCTACATTAGACATGCAAAGAGAGAGGGACCCCATAGTAAAGGTAGCAGTAGGTGGGCAGATCTGGGAACTCAAGGGTTTTATGTTACCGACAAACTGACAATGACTGGGGACTTCAAATAAAACTTTCTATTTTTGTAGCTCTTTCGAAAAAAGTTACTAGATACATGTTCATTGAATAAGTAACTAGAATAAGAAACATTTAAAATAGAAATAGATAGGTACATAGGTAGATAATTAAATATTGACAATAGTAAAAGCAGATACTTACAGATGAAGACTATCAGAGCTGTGGACAGGACCATCATTGCAATTTTGTGAGTGTAGAAGGTACGAGGATTTTAAGATGTTTTTGGTTTTCCGGGACGTGCGAAGGGCTCATGGTATTAGCAAAAAAGATCAAAGAAACAAAGAACATAACTAAAAGTAAAACACAGGAAATAAGCAAGTGAAATGTTGTAGTGATGTTCTTTCTCTAAAGCTGAAGTACGGTTAAAAAAAAAAAGTTGACATTTGCAGTGGCTTTACCCAAAATTACAAGGGATAAATGCTAATTTTTGTCCAAGTGGATGACAACAAGCAGTTATACTTACCTTGTTCCTTGCTCCCACAGGCTTCTCAACTCCACAAATCCCCCAACTGTGACATCATCATGGAAATTTCAAGGCCAGCAGTCCTAAGGACAATGAGGACCCACCCACAACCCTAAAGTTTTTTTTTTAATTAAATCTATCATCTTGCTAACCTCCTAGATAACCCTACTCTATCCTAATTAATCATTACCGCCAATCCCTCCTTGGCTATTATTTTTCTGCTATTTTTAACAGTTTTATTAATTTTGTTAGCTATTTTTGTTACTGTTGTATTAAAAATGTGCAAAATTGGATACTATGAATAAATTTGAGGCTATCTGTCCCCAGTAACTGACCATTTTTTCCACCTACCTGTAACAGAGACCCTCTGATTCTATAAAACAAGCTTGAAAAGGATGGGATACCTACTCCCCCCACCTTACCTTTTTCCTGTTCCCACTTATTTCTTTTTTCTATGGAAAATATTTACTTAGTGTTAGAGAGCATTTCATGTCTCTCCCAGATATAGCACCCTGCTGGATAGTTTGCAAGGGTGATTTTGTAAATGTAGTTCTTGTTTGGTCCTTTGTAATCAGTGGAGCAGTTTTTGATTGCTTTGGGCTATTCTGGGCTGCACTGGCTGCAGGTTTGATTGTTTCCTCCTGCTTTCTGGAGGATTCTAGAATGTAGTGGGTTGTAAATGGCAAATCAGTGGACTGAATATTTATACAATCTCAGCTGATCCCTGGGTGAGTGTGTCCAGTAGGTGGCTGGGGGGTACATAAATTGTTTGGGGCCTGGGGCAGCCCTGTTCTTGTCCAGGAGGAGAAGTTCCCAGCCTACACAAATTATGAACTAAAATGAGTTATAATCCTTTACTTAAAACAAAGGGAGCTATTTGAGAAACTAGGAAGAAGACTGAGGGTCAGCTTCACCACCCCCCATGTTTAGTTAGGTTGATAGTAGGGTGGGAATATCTCCCAACCCACATGATTTGGTTGATAAAAGATAGAATAGGACTGTGATAGAAGGTGAGAAAGAGGACATCCAGATTGTAAAAGGAAGTGGGGATAGTAGGTTAGTGGTGCAGAGAATCAACAATCGAGAGATATAAGTTAGAGGTGTGTAAAGGGATCAAGGTGAGCTTGTAGGCATGTGCAGTGTGTTTGCTCCACTGTGTGTGGTGCTTGACCTGAGTGATACTGCAGCTGGGGAGGAAGTCAAAAGTAACTTGGTTTCCTCTATGATTTCCCTGGTCCCCTGGAGCAGCGTTCCAGATGGCTACGCTGCATGCAGGTGACCTTGGCAGCCATCTTGGGTCAAGCAGAGTCTTTTTAGTCCCTGCCCCCAGGTTTTGGTGCGCATTTGCAAAGTGGGTAGTGTAGGGAGAGTACACCCATCTGATAGGGACAGCACTAGTGGTAGAGAGATGTTCTGGAGGAGTAGGGAAAGAGCAGAGCCTACATCTTCCACTGATTCTTTGCTGCATTGACTGTGAGTCAGTTGCCCTCCCCGCAAGGCTGTTGCACTGTTTTGCAAGTGCTTTAGTGCATTGGTTTCTGCAATTTGGGGTTCAATGTGATTACTGCCACTGCACCAGACTGCACCTAGCCCACAAGTTGGCAATAGAAAATGTGAGCAGTCAGGATTAGGCTAAGCTTAATAAGAAGTAAGCAGTTTATTTGGTAAGGTATAAAGGATTATTTGGATTTGTACCCTTGTTAGTCTGTCTCTCCTCATGTGTCATGTCATGTGTTTTATGTTTGTGTGTGAAAGGATTTAGTAAGAGTTATATTATATGTAGCACCCTCTGGTGTGCTAGGAGTGTAGTTTTTTTTATTTAGAGCAGGTACATTTGTGCAGGCTTGGCTGGCAGCCTAGCCTGTCTGTGTTTTTTATGGGTTGGGCAGAGATCCTGGGAGAGCTGGATGACTCACAAGTAGCATCACTGAGACCTCCATCCTACTTCTAGAATGTACTGGAACCTTCTAGAAGAATGGGAGGAGAAGTAAGGTGGAGCTGTTTGGAGTATTCTGAGGGCCCTGACCAATCCCCAACAGAAGGCCCCCTCAAATACTCTGGATCCGCCCAGCTGGGGGGAGGGTGGAGTTCGGGTGGAATCTGGAGATGGAGAGTCATGCCCCGTACACACGGTCGGATTTTCCGACGGAAAATGTGTGATAGGACCTTGTTGCCGGAAATTCCGACCGTGTGTAGGCTCCATCACACATTTTCCATCGGATTTTCCGACACACAAAGTTTGAGAGCAGGCTATAAAATTTTCCGACAACAAAATCTGTTGTCGGAAATTCCAATCGTGTGTACACAAATCCGACGGACAAAGTGGCACACATGCTCAGAATAAATAAAGAGATGAAAGCTATTGGCCACTGCCCCGTTTTTAGTCCCGACGTCCGTGTTTTACGTCACCGCGTTTAGAACGATCGGATTTTCCGACAACTTTGTCTGACCGTGTGTATGCAAGACAAGTTTGAGCCAACATCCGTCGGAAAAAATCCTAGGATTTTGTTGTCGGAATGTCCGTACAAAGTCCAACCGTGTGTACGGGGCATTAGGCTGTCGTGGCCTTGGATGGGTGCTAAATAGAACAAATACCGTATTAGCTATTTAACGCAAAATTCTTAATGAATTGAACAGTTGCACAATTGTTACCGCATGCAGGATTTTAGTGCATTCTATGAGCCGTTATTTAACTCTTAGTGAATTGACCCCATAGTTGCTTTCCATTTCGAAGACTACCACAGATTTACCCAAACTATTTTTATCATAATCATGAACATTTACACAGGATGCTTTATATACAGTATATTATGAGAATGGATGATCTATTTGAGAGAGCCGGGCACAAGTTTTTAATGAGTGTTTGTTGTCATTTTAAGCTTGGTAAAAAAGAAAGTATAATATACGTTTTTGCATACAGTCCAGTGAGTTTTAAAAGAGTATTTTTCTACTTTGTATACAAGAGAAGGGGTTGAGTCTAAAATCTCATTTTCATTTTTGGGGTTTTTAATCTGTTACCTATTATGTTTTTATGCTGATGCATATTGAACACCAATTGATAATTACTCTCATTTTCATTACATCTCTTTTCTAGAGACATGTTAATTTTTCTTACAAATTGTAATCCTAAATGTACAATTTCTTTCTTTTTTTAATGTAACCCTGTTAAAATTACAATTGTATAATAAAACATTTATTGAATGAAAAAAAAATGAGCAAAATGGAAAAAATTACATAATTTCATTTGTAAATGACTGCAGTGCTTTGTACCAGAAAGTAATTTTTGTGTCATTATGAAAAGGACACATTATTGAATAGCATTTATACGTTTATCTACAGTAAAACCTTTTTAAAAAACTAACAATTATAAAAGTAAGAAAATATGCACTTGTTTCAGTTATTTGGATTGCATAGAAAATAAAAACAATGTAAGATAATATCACTAAATGAAAGCCGTGTTTGTCCTGAACAAACACAATAATATGCATTCCGCTGTTATCTTAAAGTGGTTGTAAAGTCAGAAGGTTTTTTATCTTAATGCATTCTATGCATTAAGATAAAAAAACCTGTGTGCAGCAGCCCACCTCAGCCCCTCTAATACTTACCAGAGCCCCATCGCGATCCACCGATGTCCACGAGAGACTCGGCTGTCTTGGACTCCCCTCCTCATTGGCTGAGACAGCAGCGAAGCCCCATTGGCTCCTGCTGCTGTCAGTCAAAGTCAGTAAGCCAATGAGGAGAGATAGGGGGCGAGGCCAGGCCATGGCTCCGTGTCTGAATGGACACAGGAAGCTGTGACTCAGCTCAGGTGCCCTCATAGCAAGCTGCTTGCTGTGGGGGAACTCAACAGGAGGGAGGGGCCAGGAGTGCCGAAGAGGGACCCGAGAAGAGGAGGTTTGGGGCCGTTCTGTGCAAAACCACTACACAGAGCAGGTAAGTATAATGTTTTTATTATTTTGAAACGAAAAAAAAAAATATATACTTTAGAATCAGTTTAGGTGATGACAAAGTTATTGCTGAATAAACTGGTCCATAGCAGTAATGTAAATAATGCTCTGGTTTTTAGTGGAAATAGAGGTGGTGAAACTGAAGTGTTTAAAGACTTCAGATTTTTTTCTTTTTGTATTGAGATACATAGTGTACCACGACAACCAAACAACCGACTGCTGCATATCTATATATCAGGGTTTCTCACGTCTGCAGGAAATGGCTGTTTCTGTCTCTTTGCAGCCTCTACTCACTTTAGTTCAGTCTTTCTTAATATTTTTACCATAGAATATCCTTTGAATTTTTTTTTTAGGTCTCTTAGGTCTTGGGAACCCCCGATAAAATCAATTCATTGCGGGTGAGTGGGAAAAAAACACCCCTTATTTCAGGTGTAAAGAATGCCCCCCTTACAGTAGTGGTCCACAGGCCACCCTTACAGACAGCTAGAAAGATCATTGGTGTCATGCAGCTGGCTCTGCCAAGTGGTGATGCCCAAAAAATAGTCACCATCAAATGGCAGGTCAATCAGCCACAGCCCAAGGAACCTAGAAACCTCTGAAGGAACGGCTGCTTTAGCTGTACACAGAACCGGACACAATGTATACTTTATGTCCTTGTAATTTGTAGTTTTTTTAAGCCAAAACATTTATTTTATAAAAGCTGAGTCTTCTCTCAATTACCTGAAGAAAAAGTGAGGAGAAATTTCTTTCATGGAGTCACAGATAATTAGTTTTACAGAGTTTTTAAACCTAGTTAGGCCAAGGTAGGGGTCATCCAACCACATTCTCCATGGTATTATACCCAAAAAAAGAAGATGCTCCACATACCCTGTTTCCCCAAAAATAAGCCCTACCCTGAAAAGAAGACCTACAAGGACTTTAACTAGGGCATATTTGGGGGTTAGGGCTTATATTGCAGCCATCACCGACAATCACGCTAGGTCCTATATTCGGGGAAACAGGATAGTAATCGTAAAGTAATCGTATAGTAAATTACCAATACATTTTTACACTATGTGGAGCATCTTCTATTTTTGGGTATAATACCATTGAGAGTTTGGTTGGATAACCCATACCTTGGCCCAAGGGTACCCCTCAGGAACATCTTTGAGAGGCCCTGGCTGGATATATAGCAAAAAGCGCTCTTGACAGCAATTTAAGACAGCTTCCCCAAGCCCACCACAATAACCAGACAAGGTGAGCCCTTACTTTCTTGGCATTTTTAATGTGTTACTCCCTCTTAAAGGGGAAGTAAAAAAAAAAAAACTTAAAGGGCTTTGCTTTCACTTGGCTCCCTGGTGTGTTCTAGGTTACCTAGGTGTCGCCCAGTGGTGTGTGTGTTCTTTTCTGCATCCAAATCTGGCGGTTTGTCCGGGGGTTATAGACAAGTCACTGCCTTTGTGCGGCCAGCCCTCACGCACAAGGTACGTGCAGATGAGGGGGAGGGGCTGATTGTTCTTTGGTCTGAAAGAAGGTGCTGAATTTCTTTCCCCACCCCCCCTTTTTCTCTTTGCAGCCCTGCTAGATCTGACCGCCAAATGGTGTTTCAAATCGACAAAAACCTTGCCAGGCCGCAACATTATCAGCAACATTCATCATACAGGTCCAAACAGGACTCTCTGTCTGGGACCCAGCACCAGAGGAGATGTTCCCATTCCACCTCCAATCAAAGGAGATGTTCCCATTCCTCCTTTAGTCACCGCTCCCACCGTCATTATAGCCGCTCTGATCGCAGAGCCTGCTGGGGATGTGGGACCAGAGTCCCAGAGGGCAAATCCCTGTGTGATCCCTGTTATACCCGGGCGGTGGGGGAAAAAGAGATGGAAAAACAACACATGGAGTCTCTTGTCAAGCATGTGGTGCAGCAATCCCTAAAGGAGTTGGGTACATCCCACACGCAGAACCAGTCCACCACCATATCTGGCTCCCTGGCTGACGAGGCCCAGGAGGATCCCGGCCAATCCCAGCCCTATGATGCCTCCCCTGGTTCTTCGCACAGCGAGATGGAGGGAGATGAGTTCATTGGAGGCTTTGACTACTCCTTGGTTTCCCCACTAATCAAGGTGGTCCTTAAGTGGGAAGATACTTCCGCTCCCCCTGAGAAGCAGAGAAAAATTCTTTAAGAAATTGGGGAGGGAATGTTCTAATTTTCCACTCTTCCCGAATTGAAGGACCTTGTTGACGCATCGCTGATGCGGCTAGCCAAACATGTCACTCTTCCCTTAGAGGACACGGTATCCTTTAAAGACGGCCTTGAGAGAAGGATAGACCAAGACCTCAAAAGGATCTATGGTCTGGCCAGGATGGCTTACAAGCCAGCTTTGGCCCTTGCGGCCATGTCCAAGGCCATGGAGGCCTGGACGGAAAGTGTGGACTTTGAACTTAGAGGAGTCTCAGAAGACCTGGCCTGGGGCTCGGCTATTCATGAACTGAAGCTGGCAGTAGCCTTCCTGGGGGAGGCCTCGATCGACCGTATCTATCTTCTGGCCCGGTCTATGCTGTCCTCAGTCACAGCTAAACAGGCATTGTGGTTGCACCCTTGGCTTGCCGACCCAGCATTCAAGCAATCCTGGTGTAGGATCCCCTTTGAGGGGCCCTCGCACTCGTTGTTTGGCTACAGGCTAGACAGTGCCATAACCCGGGCTACAGGTGGGAAGTCGGGTTTCTGCCCCAGGACAGGCGTCTGTTCGGTCAGAAGAGGCCCCGGCGAAGATGCAGTACTGAGGGTTCAAGAGAAGCACACTCCTACAAACCCGGACGGGATTTCAGGAGGAATTGGAGTAGAGGGCAGGCACCCCTCCAGAAATCTGCCAAAAGACAAGCGCCCGGTGGGTGAGATTGGGCCCGCCCAGGCGGGTCAGGTGGGGGCTCGTCTGGGTGGCCTCAATCTCGGATTATTGGACCATCAAGACAATCTCCTCAGGCCACGCATGGTCCTTCATCAGTATCCCCCCTCCAGATCAATCTCTACCCTTCTACCAGGATCAGAAGAAAAGAAGCAGGTGTTGCTATCCTATGTGAATTCGCTGGAATCACAAGGAGCGGTGGTGCCTGTCCCGAAAGAAGAATTCCAGGGTGTATACTCCCCTCTCTTCCTAGTGCAAACGAAAAATGGTTCATGGCGACCGGTGATAGATTTGACTTACCTAAACAAATTTATAAAATACGAGAGGTTCAAAATGGAGACCTTGATTACCATTCAGAAAGCAGTGCAACCAGGCGATTGGCTGATCTCAATCGACCTAAAGGATGTGTACTTCCATGTGCCAGTGGCAAAAGCTTTTCGCAAATATCTTTGATTCCAAGTTGAACAAAAACATCTGCAATTCACTTGCCTCCCTTTCGATCTGACAACCTCACTTCGAGTTTTCTCCAAAGTTCTTCTGGCCGTAGTGGCTCTCATCAGGATAAAAGGGGTACGCCTGTATCACTACCTTGACGACCTCCTGGTGCTGTCCTAAGACAAAGAACAACTACTAGTTCACAAGGAGTTGGTTATATCTACTCTAACCAATTTCGGTTGGCTCCTAAACCTGGAGAAAAGCAATCTAGATCCAGTTCAGTGTCTGGTATACTTGGGAGCCCAGTTCGATGGAAGGCACCATCTCCCTTCCAATAGGGAAGATGCCGGTCATTCGGGAGAGAATCTCACGGGCCTTGGGCCCCTCACACCTGAAGGCCTCACAATGCCTAAAAATTGTAGGCACGATGGTCTCTACGACCTCCATGGAATTCAGGGGACGTCAATCAACTAATTTACATAACTCCAACAATGAGGAACAGCCTCTTCTGGTGGCTTCAATGCAAAAATCTTCTCACCTGCCACTCCATTGTTCCCATCACATGGGTCACGGTCACATCCGATACCAGTGGTTCGGGCTGGGGAGCCCTCTGCGGGGCAGAACTTGCACAAGGCAAATGGGATGCCCGTCTTCACAACCTGGGTTTGAATGTCCTGGAAATTCGGGCGGCCTGGTGCGCCCTTCAATCCTTCACTCATCTCCTGATATGGGAATCAGTGTTACTTAGGATGGACAATACCACAGCGGTCTCTTAGGTGAAGAGGCAAGGGGGCACTCGGAGCTTCACCCTTCTCTAAGAAGTCGAGCCCATTATGTCCTGGGCCCA
The DNA here is from genome assembly GCA_037952925.1 of Lithobates clamitans. Lineage (NCBI taxonomy): Eukaryota > Metazoa > Chordata > Amphibia > Anura > Ranidae > Lithobates > Lithobates clamitans. Next base: position 1,607,111 of record JBBGZY010000791.1, read on the forward strand.
GTAAAATCTAGCGAATATTTCAGCAGTCTTTATCCCCGGGACTCATAACATCCAAGCAGACTTCCTGTCCCGCAAGCAGTTGGACAACAACGAGTGATCCCTCCATGCACAGACGTTCGAGTGGATCCTGTCCCTGGGAGTCGATCCCGAAGTGGATCTATTTGCGTCCCCCTGCAACTTCAAAATAAGGAAGTGTTACACACAGGACCATTGCAGCCAGGCCTTCGGAATAGATGCCCTGTCAGACCGGTGGAACTTCAACAGGGCATATGCCTTCCCCCCTCTTCTGATCATCCTCAAGTTCTTGCAGAGACTCCAAGCAGAAGCAGTCGAGATGGTGGCGATAGTGCCTTACTGGCCGAACAGTCCATGTTTTCCCCTCCTGACCCAGCTGAGCTTCCGGGATCCGATGCCTCTTCCCCTCAGGCGGACCTTCTATCTCAGGGGACAGTTCTGCACCCTTGTCCGGCAGTATTGAGACTGATGGTCTGGTTCTTGAGAGGGAGAGGCTGGAACTTCTCGGGTGTGCTTCAGGAGTGATTTCCACTCTTATGAGCTCAAGGAAGTCGAGTACGAATAAAGTCTATGGGAGAATATGGGCCAAGTTTGTTGAATTCTCCTCTTCTGCTGGCAAGTCATATAGAAACCCTGGAATGCAGGATATCCTCACCTTCCTTCAGTCCGGCCTAGATCTGTCTCTTTCCATCAGCTCCCTGAGAGTTCAGGTCTCAGCTCTGTCGGCCTTCTCCGGAACGTCATGGGCCGTTCATCCTTTAATTTGGCAGTTCTTCCGGGGGGCAACAAGACTTAGGCCCCAAAGAAAACCAAGATTCCCCAAATGGGATCTTCCTCTTGTCCTTAATTCTCTGACTGCTCTCAGTACCACAGGACTCACTCTGCTTTCTATCAAGGAATTGTCTGCAAAAGTTGCTTTCATAGTTGCCATCACTTCGGCCAAAAGGGTTTCCAAGATTAGCTTGTCAAGAACCTTTTTTGACCTGCTTCCCAGACCGGGTGATCCTCATTCCTATGCTTGGCTCAAACCCGAAAGTCACCTCGGTGTTTCATGATAACCAAGAAATCGTCCTACCTACATTCAGGTCCCCAGAGTCTTCCGAGACACATCCTCTGGATGTAGGCCAAATATTGAAGGAATACCTAAAAGTTACCTCTTCTTTCAGACGTTCTGATTACCTGTTCGTGTTGCATTAACAGAGGGAAGCGAGCTTCATCCAGAACAATTGAGACCTGGATCGTGCAGTCCATTGAGCAGGCTTACAGGGCTAAGGGCTTGGCTCCTCCAGAGGCGGTGACAGCGCACTCTACCAGGGGCATGGCGGCTTCATGGGCAGCAGCCCGATACGTGGCTCCTGATGTCATCTGCAAAGCGGCCTCATAGGCCTCAATCAATACCTTTATGTCACACTATTGTATAGAACCTGCTTCTCTTTCCTCTGTGAACTTTGGTTTAAGAATCCTGTTGGTTGACGGGCAAAATAAAACCTTTTTTGTTCAGCATACCCTCCCGTGTGCCTTGACTAGTTATTTCCCACACGTAGTCTGCCATGGAGTCTGTCAGGAAAACTGAAAATTTATTATCAAATACCGTAATTTTCCTTTCCTGATGGACTCAATGGCAGACGGAGTTCCCACCCAAAAAAGAAAAAAGAGAAAATGGGTCTAATGCCCCGTACACACGGTCGGACATTGATCGAACATTCCGACAACAAAATCCATGGATTTTTTCCGACGGATGTTGGCTCAAACTTGTCTTGCATATACACGGTCGCGCAAAGTTGTCGGAAAATCCGATCGTTCTGAATGCAGTGACACAAAACACGTATGTCGGGACTATAAACGGGGCAGTAGCCAATAGCTTTCGTCTCTTAATTTATTCTGAGCATGCGTGGCACTTTGTGCATCAGATTTGTGTACACACGATCGGAATTTCCGACAACGGATTTTGTTGTCGGAAAATTTTATAGCAAGCTCTCAAACTTTGTGTGTCGGAAATTCCTATGGAAAATGTGTGATGGAGCCCACATACGTTCGGAATTTCCGACAACAAGGTCCTATCACACATTTTCCATCAGAAAATCCTATCGTGTCTACGGGGCATTAGAGTCGGCTAGTTACGGAACGCAGTCCTGAGAGGTGAGCTTACTCTTAGGGGTATGGGGTCCTATAGCATTGGAGAGGAGGCAGAGTCAACCCACACGTAGTCTGCCATGGAGTCCATCAGGAAGGGAAAATTACAGTAAGTATTTGATAATAAATTTTCCATTTTCTATACTGCAGCATGATAGATTCATTTGAAATCGAATGTAAAATGGACTATTTAACTGACCCCTAATGTAACTTGTGGACCTTTTATCTGAACTTTAATGTAAAGTGAACAATTTCCATCATCAAAGGGGGTATCATGCTGAATGTTGAGGTCTGAAAGATAAAGTAAATTTTTTTTACAGGTTATCAGTTTAGAGCTACAGAGGAGGTCTAGTGCTAGAATTATTGCTCTCACTATAACGTTTGCGGTGATACCTCACGTGAGTGGCGTGAACGTCGGTTACATATGCGGGCACGACCTACGTATGCATTGGCTTCTGCGTGCGAGCACGAGGAGACGGGGCGCTTTAAAAAAATTTGTTTCATTGTTATTATTTATTTTATTATTTTTTATTATTAAACTGTGTCTTTCATTTTTTTTCTTTTGATCACTTTTATTCCTATTACAAGATATGTAAACATCCCTTGTAATAGGAATACGGTATGACAGGTCTTCTTTATGGAGACATCTGGGGTCAATAAGACCCTAGATATCTCATCCACCCTGGAAAGCATGAGATAAAAAAAAAACAACATCGATCTCTGCTGTCCAGGGGGAAAAAAATGGCAGTGTTTACATCTGTCAGAGCCAGAAGCGATGTCATGATGCCACCCAGGATCATAGTGATGGCCAGGGACCATCCTGTCCATGGTCAGCTCTATGGTAATCCGGTGCCACTGCCAGATCGGGTCCCTGATTGCACAGGAGAGCCCCGGGAAGTGCCCGCTGCCTGTAAAATCAATCCAGGGGCTAGTCAGCCGCTAGGATGACTCTTACAAGAGAGGAAATCGCCAGCTGGAAAAACAAATATATCTGGATCATGCCTGTAGCTGCAAACATCATCGAGATATCACCACTTTAACCTAAGGACGACTACCTTGCAGCTGGAAATTGTTAAAAGATGCAAATTAAAGCAGACATAAAAGACAAAGAACTTGTTAAAAACAATGATCCTGGTTACCACTTTTTCAGATGTACAAAAAGAAAGGACTCTCACGTTCGCCCACAAGGCATCAATTACAATTGTTTCACACTGGCACAAGGTTCCCTCGCTACTGCAAAAAAATGTGGCCCCAGTGCTTGCCCCTCTGCTGGAGAAAGCACCATACTCCACATATTCTGGAGATGTCCATGCCTACTCATTTTTTGGTCTCAGGCTCGGGACTTCTGTTTCGAGTTGATGGATGTCCCCCTGGGGGGATGACTCAGCGGCCTTTCCCCTCCACCTGGCCACCCTCTCTGCGAAGAGATACAAACACTCTTTTCTGATCCATCTGCTGAACGTGGCAAAATCCTGCTTTCCTCTCTTATGGAAACACACAACCCCACCTCCCATTAGAGTAGGGCTTACCAAAATTGGTGAGATGAGCAATACCAAAGAGATTGTTGCCTCCGAAAACCTTAGGGAGGAACAACACTGTAAGACCTGACTACGCTGGCATGATTCATCTTTTTCTCGGAATACAGAACCCTAATGGAGTCCTTGTGAGCAATTGTTCCCCGATACCCCACTTGACATTGGTAACTCTGTTCCAGCCCAGGTGCCCCCCCTCATTTTCCCCTACTCCCTACTAGGGATGAGCTTCGTGTTCGAGTCGAACCCATGTTCGACTCGAACATCGGCTGTTCGCCCGTTCGCCGAATTGCAAACGATATGGGCCGTTCGCGCCAAATTCATGTGGCGCGTCACGGCCCATAATTCACTGCGGCATCGCAGTGCATTGCTGGCTGATGATTGGCCAAGCATGCACTATGACCCGCATGCTTGGCCAATCACAGCGCCGTCAGTAGAGAGAGCTGTAATTGGCCAAAGCCAGGGTGGCTTTGGCCAATTATGGCTCAGGTGATTTAGTACACGCCCCACACTATATAAGGCCGCCTGCACGGCGGCCCTGTAGTGTGTGTTCCAGTGTGGTAAGAGATAGAGAGAGAGAGAGACAGTGTCATTTGATTTGAGTTAGATAGATTAGGCAGAACAGTCAGTCAGTTAGCTGCACTTACAGTGTATTGTGTATATATATGCATCCCAGGTGTTGCATATATATATATACACTGTATTCAGTTTAGCTAGATCCGTTCCTGTTATCTTCTAGACTATTTACATTTAGTGCAGTGCGTCCTGCTCACAGTGTTCAGCTAGATCCGTTCCTGCTATTTACATTTAGTGCAGTGCGTCCTGCTCACAGTGTTCAGCTAGATCCGTTCCTGCTATTTACATTTAGTGCAGTGCGTCCTGCTCACAGTGTTCAGCTAGATACGTTCCTGCTATTTACATTTAGTGCAGTGCGTCCTGCTCACAGTGTTCAGCTAGATCCGTTCCTGCCATTTACATTTAGTGCAGTGCGTCCTGCTCACAGTGTTCAGCTAGATCCGTTCCTGTTATCTTCTAGACTATTTACATTTAGTGCAGTGCGTCCTGCTCACAGTGTTCAGCTAGATCCGTTCCTGCTATTTACATTTAGTGCAGTGTGTCCTGTTCACAGTGTTCAGCTAGATCCGTTCCTGTTATCTTCCTACTGACAGGCAGGCTTGTCTGGTTACAGTATATAAAGCTACCTGAAGAAAATTACAGGTGTTCTATCCCAGCTTAGTGCAGCTACAGGCCATTAGTATGCCTGGAAGGCCAAGAAGGAGAGGCAGACAGTCACAAGCCAATAAGAGAGGGCAAGCAGGCTCTGTGTCTAATGCTGGTCGTGGAGACGGTGCATCCTCATCAGCACGTGGCCATGGGACACGCTTGGCCTTTTTTTCGGCAGCTGGCCGTGTTGAGCCGCAACATGCGGAAGAGAGGATGAGGTGGATGACCAAGCCGTCCTCATCCTCCTCATCCTCTCTCACCCATGCCCAGGGTGCTTTGTCTGGCAAAGCAGTGGCCTCTTCCCTCAGCTCAATGTCATCAGTGACTCCTTCCCTAGCTCCACCATGTCCTCATGAGGATTCCCTCGAACTGTTTGACCACAGTGTTGGGTACATGCTCCAGGAGGATGCCCAGCGTTTGGAAGGCTCTGATGATGATACTGAGCTCGATGAAGGCAGTAACATGAGCACGGACAGAGGGGGTGCCCAAGAAGGACAGCAATCTGGCAGTCATGCTCCCCCTGCTGCAGCATACTGCCAGGTTTGCTCCAGTGATGAGGAGGGAGGGGATGATGAGGTCACTGACTCAACGTGGGTGCCTGATAGGAGAGAGGAGGAGGAGGAGGAGGAGGCGGCACATCACCAACGAGGCAGGATGCCCTCCAGGGGCCAGCCTAAGGGCAGCACATTGACTGCATCACACCCCAAAGCTCCACATGTGCAGGGCGCTGCAGTCTCTGCGCGTTATTCAAAAAGTTCTTTGGTGTGGGCCTTTTTTGAGACGAGTGCATCAGATCGCACCGCTGCTATTTGCAACATATGTCTCAAGCGTATCTCGCGTGGCCAAAACATCTCCCGCTTGGGTACCACATGCTTGACCAGACATATGTTGACCTGCCATGCAGTTCGTTGGCAAGCGTATCTAAAAGACCCACACCAAAGAACAAAGAGGATCTCTCCTTGCTCCTCATCAGCTGAGATTTCCAACCCCACTAGACCTTCCGTCCTCTCTGAGACCTGCAGTGAGAGGAATGAAGGTGTAGAATTAGGTTTGTCACAGCCAAGTACTTGTGGGCAATCTGCTTTTGGTACACCGACGTCAGATTGTACCAGGCAAATTTCCCTGCCCCAGCTGCTGCACCGCCGAAAGAAGTTTGCTCCCAACCATCCACATGCCCAGCGGTTGAATGCTAGCTTGGCAAAATTGCTAGCACTTCAACTGCTGCCTTTTCAGTTGGTAGACTCTGCCCCCTTCCGTGAGTTTGTGGAATGTGCGGTTCCTCAGTGGCAGGTACCCAAACGCCACTTTTTCTCACGGAAGGCGATTCCGGCTCTCTACCGGCATGTGGAAGGCAATGTCCATGCCTCGCTGGACAGGGCGGTCAGCGGTAAGGTGCATATTACCGCTGACTCATGGTCCAGCAGGCATGGACAGGGACGTTACCTAAGTTTCACGGCGCATTGGGTGACTCTGCTGGCAGCTGGGAAGGATGCAGGACAAGGTGCGGTAGTGTTGGAGGTTGTTCCGCCACCACGCCTCCAAAATGCTGATTGTGACACACCTCTCTCCTCCACCCCCTCCTCTTCTTCTTCCTCCATGGCCTCTTCCTCGGAACCAGCGGTGCTCCGTAGGCGTTCAAGGGGCTACGCAAGTACGCAGGCCAAAAGATGCCATGCGGTGCTTGAGCTGGTGTGCTTGGGGGACAGGAGCCACACTGGGGCAGAGGTTCTGTCAGCTCTGCAGGGGCAGGTTCAGAGGTGGTTGACGCCACGCCAACTTAAGGCAGGAATGGTGGTTTGCGACAATGGCACCAACCTCCTCTCTGCCCTCCGACAGGGACAAATGACCCATGTGCCCTGTTTGGCTCACGTCCTTAACTTGGTGGTGCAGCGGTTCTTGGGCAGGTACCCGGGCTTACAGGATGTCCTGAGGCAGGCCAGGAAAGTCTGTGTGCATTTCCGCCGGTCATATAATGCCAGTGCTCGGCTGACGGACCTCCAAAAGGAGTTTAACCTGCCCAAGAACCGCCTAATCTGTGACATGCCCACCAGGTGGAACTCAACGTTGGCCATGCTGCAGCGGCTGCACACGCAGCAGAGGGCCATCAATGAGTACCTGTGCGACTATGGCACCAGGACAGGGTCAGGGGAGCTTGGTTTTTTTTCCCCACGCCAGTGGGCCATGATCAGGGATGCATGCACTGCCCTGTCACCATTCGAGGAGGCCACGAGGATGGTGAGCACTGACAGTGCATGCATCAGTGACACTGTCCCCCTTGTCCACCTGTTGGAGCACACGCTGCGTGGAATAATGGACAGGGCACTTGAGGCAGAACAGAGGCAGGAAGAGGAGGAATTCCTTAGCTCTCAAGGCCCCCTTTATCCAGACAGTGTTCCTGCGTGCCCGCCGATCACACAGGAAGAGGACGAGGAGGAGGAGGAGGAGGAGGAAGATTGTGTCAGTATGGAGGTGGAGCCTGGCACTCAGCATCAGCAGCAGTCTTTAAGGGATCAGTCCCAAGGAACACATGGACTTGTACGTGGCTGGGAGGAGGTGGCTGCGGACGTTGTTGTCCTTAGTGACCCAGAGGACTCCGGACCGAATGCCTCAGCAAACCTACGCTGCATGGCCTCCCTGATCCTGCAAAGCCTGCGTAAGGATCCTCGTATTCGTGGTATCAAGGAGAAGGACCAATACTGGCTGGCAACCCTCCTTGATCCACGTTACAAGGGTAAGGTTGCGGACCTTATCTTGCCATCGCAGAGGGAGCAGAGGATGAAACATCTTCGGGAGGCCTTGCAGAAAGGTCTGTGCAACGCGTTCCCAGAGACTGGGAGGTTACAAACTCCTGTTTCTGGACAACGTGTTGCTGAGGCTTCGGTCAGTCAAAGAAGGAGCGGTGGAGAAGGTGGCCGTCTGACCGATGCGTTCAGACAATTTTTTGGTCCGCAGCCCCAAGGTATGATCGGTTCCAGCAACCATCGCCAGCGTCTGTTTTACATGGTGCAGGAATACCTAGGGGCAAGATCAGACTTGGACACCTTTCCCACCGAAAATCCTCTGGGTTACTGGGTCTTGAGGATGGATCACTGGCCAGAGCTTGCACAGTATGCAATTGAGCTACTGGCCTGTCCTGCATCCAGCGTTCTTTCGGAACGCACATTCAGTGCTGCTGGAGGCGTGGTAACCGATCACAGGGTGCGTCTGTCCACCGACTCGGTCGATCGGCTGACCTTCATAAAAATGAATCAGTCTTGGATCACCACCAGCTACCAAGCACCTGATGCAGATGTAACCGAATAATTTTTTTTGAAATCTCAGATCCCTTCAAAGACTGCCTATGCTGATGCTGAGTGACTATCCCTGAGTAATTATCCTCTTCCTCCTCAATCATCACGCTGATAGCTTGTAAGAACATTTTTGGTTCTGGGCGCCACCACCAGTGCCTAAGGCACAATTTTTCAGCCCCTGTTTAACAGGGGCGTGTAATTACAATTTTTGATGTAATACTTTGCAGCAGGGCTCGTTCCTGCATTCCAACTAGAGTGTCTGTGAGGGGTTGCAGTGTTGTGGCACCAGCACCAGTGCCTAAGGCCCAATTTTTCTGCCCCTGTCTAACAGGGGCGTGTAATTACAATTTTTGATGCAATACTTTGCAGCAGGGCTCGTTCCTGTGTTCCAACTAGAGTGTCTGTGAGGGGTTGCAGTGTTGTGGCACCAGCACCAGTGCCTAAGGCCTAATTTTTCAGCTCCTGTTCAACAGGGGCATGTAATTACAATTCTTGATCTAATACTTCACAGCAGGGCCCTGTGAGGGCTTACAGTGTTGTGGCCACAGCAACACCTAAGGCCCAAATTTCTGCTGAGTATATAGGGCAGGACCCTACTTTCAAACATCTAACTTACAAACGACTCCTACTTGCAAACGGAAGGAGACAACAGGAAGTGAGATGAAATCTACCCCTAGGAAGGGAAATTCTCTCCTGTAAGAGTTAATATGGGAAAACAATTTCTCCTTTCCACTGATGCTTTCCAATCCTTGTTCCACAAAAAAACCCAAATTTTCAAAAAACATTTTTCATTGGGACAAAAAAGTGAGGTGAAATCTTCTGAAGAGGAGGAAAGACAGCAAAACAAATGTCACAGGGGTGATAACCCTTCCCTATGTTTTCCAAAAAGCTTAAAAAAGATTTTTTGGCTGGAGCTAAACACGTTAAAAATGTACCCGTTCAAAATTACAAACAGATTCTACTTAACAACAAACCTACAGTCCCTGTCTTGTTTGCACCGCCTGTATACTGCTGTTCAGAGTATATAGGGCCTGGTGGCCCCACACCTTTCCTTATTTTAATTTGGGTGCGGGGTTCCCCTTAATATCCATACAAGACCCAAAGGGCCTGGTAATGGACTGGGGGGTACCCATGCCGTTTGTCTCACTGATTTTCATCCATATTGCCATGACCCGACATGACATTAAACCCGCAAGCAGTTTTAAATGAGATTTTTTCCTTTAAAAATGACATTTGGTGCAGGGACTGTTCTAAACATGGGAAACACGCGTCACTTTACAGGCATCCTATAGACACCCCCCAGGTACGATATTTAAAGGAATATTTCACTTTTTTTTTTTTTACTTTAAGCATCATTAAAATCACTGCTCCCGAAAAAACGGCCGTTTTTAAAAGTTTTTTTTGCATTGATACATGTCCCCTGGGGTAGGACCCGGGTCCCCAAACCCTTTTTAGGACAATACCATGCAAATTAGCCTTTAAAATGAGCACTTTTGATTTCGAACGTTCGAGTCCCATAGACGTCAATGGGGTTCTAACGTTCGTGTGAACTTTCGGTCCGTTCGCGGGTTCTGGTGCAAACCGAACCGGGGGGTGTTCGGCTCATCCCTACTCCCTACCTCTAATTCTTTTTTTTCTCCTCCAGTCCCCTGTCAGAGGTATTTCTGCTATCCTTGCTCCTTTTCTTCTCTTGCCTCTGGGTGCCTTTTGACTCACCCATTGGGCCTCTCCTTACTCTCTATTCCCTTTGTTAGTAGCAGTCAGACAGTTGAGTTCTGTTACATACAGGGCTGGGACAAGAGGTGGGCAGGAGGGGAGGCTGCTCTGGGCGTAATGGTTTATTGTAGGGATGTGGGCACCCTGACCCTAATTCTAAGGGATGGGCGTATTTTGTCATCTTTGCCCTGGGTGCTGGATGGCCTTGTCCTGGCACTGGTTACATATAAGCTGAGGTCATACACTGTGATATTAATGGCACCATTCATACTGCACCTCCCCAGACTCCCGGTCTGTAAGGAGCTCTGCCATCAAGCCGCATGCCTAAGCCTGAGATTGCCACTTGAATTTCATCCATTCTCTGCCATATGTGAAGTCACTTCAGTTTAGGATGTTTTGTCCATGATCCCTGGACTTGAAGTTGTATTGTGTTGACTGTACCCTTTTTGTTTATTTGCTTGTATACCACCGTTTTTTCTTGACAGTCTGTATTGTACTGAAAACTCTTTAACCACTTGCCGACTGCACTATAGCCAAATGACAGCTACAGCACAGATGGCCAGTTCAGGTGTCATATGACGGCCTCTTGTGAACGCACCTGCTGCGGCGCTCTGGGATCACAGATTGAGGTAAAGAGCCAGTCGACGGGTCTTTACCACGTGATCAGCTGTGACCAATCACAGCTGATCACGTTGTAAACAGAAGCTGGTTATCGGCTTTCCTTTCCTTGTGTAAGTATTTTAGAGGCTATGTTAGCCTAGAATATTGGACTGAACCCTTGTCCGATAATGTTTATCATTTTCCCTCTCCCTTCCAAATGATTTTTTTGTAGCCTGGTCCCTGTATGCCCTCTGTGGCCACGCAGAACCTCCTCCACCTCGATTTGTGGACTGTCTTGGTGTGTGCTCCTTGGGGTCTCTCTGGTAAGTCTGGTGGGAGTCGTAGGATGGAGGGAGTCTTGAACCATGACACATGATTTGTTTTTGTTACATTAAATTTATTTAATTGATTAGTAAACAACATTCTGTGCATTTTACTGTTATTAGAGACATTTTTAAACACTGGTAACCTATATAATTCCCTGAAGAAGCCATTGATGGTGAAACATGTAGGGATGTGATATTCATCAGTGATCACTTCATGTATATGGATACCTTGGCCAGTATAACAGTCTGTATAATTACTCTGCCTTTTTTATGAACCCCATTTATATTGTCTTTATGTAATAAAATGTATATATTTTTAGCAATTATGTAATTTCTTTTCGTATATGTGGCACCGTTATAATCCCAAAAAAACTTTTGCCATCAATTCTACTACTGTAAAGGCATGAGGTGCTGGATCTTGTAGGGTCACTCAATCCACCCCTCTTGCAGTAGAGGCAGGGTGTTGTGATGTTTTCAGGAAGCTAAGTACAGCACCCTGCCAATCCCTCCCACCAGCCATGATCTGCCTACATTGCATAGAGAAGGACAAAGACCCAGTGATGACATCATAAGGTAAGTCATGAAAGCAAAAAAGTTTTATTTGAAAATTTAATTAGCACGTTGATGAAGGGGGAGGGGGTAAAAATATAAGCAGATTAAACTTCAGCTTTAAATTTATCTAAACTTGATGCAAAATCTAAAAACAGCTTTTGTTTTAGGTAAACTTTAGGTTTCTGTTGTTTCTTCACTTTCTATTGTTACAATTAAGAATATTTAGCTTCAACTATTCGTCCCTAAAATTTGCACATCTATGATAAGCCAAAGAAAGCAGGAATGTTAAATTAGCGGAAGTAAAATCAGGGATTTGTATAGGAGAGAATTCAGCATGGGGGTGAGGAATCGCTGGTAATCAAAGCCCAGCAATGATAGGTCTCCAGCCTTCATTTTAGTATTATCTTGTTAGTCTTCATGTATTCAAAGACAATTCCACATATCAGGAATATAAGTAGGATGGAGAATACCAGACGGATTATATTTATTGTTCTAAAATCTGTAAAACAAAAAATAGTACAATTATTTTAAAAATTGCCTAAAAAAAAAAAATTATTAAAAAAAAAACAAAAAACATAATGCTAGACTGGCTGACTGCTGTTTCCTCATACCTATGAATGTTGGATAACACTAATGGGGCATACACACGGTCAGACTTTTCAACCGGACTGGTCTGACGGACGCCGACGGAACAAATCCAGCGGACAATCCGATCAGGTGTGGGCTTCACCTGACCTTCAGCGGACTTTTCCAGTCGCAAATCTGACGGACTTTAGATTTGGAACAGGCTTCAAATCTTTACGTCGTAACTCCGCCGGACCCAGAAATCCGCTCGTCTGTGTGCTAGTCCGACGGACAAAAACCGACGCTAGGGAAGCTATTGGCTACTGGCTGTCAACTTCCTTATTTTAGTCCGGTGTACGTCATCACGTACGAATCCGTCGGACTTTGGTGTGATCGTGTGTAGGCAAGTCCGTTCGTTAGAAAGTCCGTCGGAAGTCCGTCAACAGTCCATCGAAAGTCCGCTGGAAAATTTGTCGGACCAGTCCGGTCGAACAGTCTGCCTGTGTGTACCCAGACTATGAATATTAAAGTTTTTTTACAAATCCTTAAAAAGGAACTTCACCCCCCCCCCCACAGTTTTTTTCACCCTCTTACCTTACCATGTGGCACAAACAAACATACTCATCCGATCTGCAAATCTAGCGTTGTCTGGTGTAACTGCTGCTTCTTGTTATGTGCGGCAATCTTCTCATCTGACGTCATCCAGAGGCCGAATGTCTCTTCCTGTTTTGGTTATCCTGGAGAATTCGGAATGCAGGGGGGATTGACCTGAAACCTCTTGGGTTGTATATCATTGGTATTCCAGGAGTCTACAGGCAATGAGGAGTGGGAGTGGTGATTAGGGATGACCTTCGTGTTCGAATCGAACGCGTGTTCGACTCGAACATTGCCTGTTCCGTCGTTCGCCGAATTCCGAACAATATGGGCCGTTCGCGCCAAATTTGAGTGGCGCGCCACAGCCAATAATTCACTGCGGCATCGCAGTGCATTGCTGGCTGATAATTGGCCAAGCATGCACTATGACCTGCATGCTTGGCCAATCACAGCGCCGTAATTGGCCAAAGCCATGGTGGCTTTGGCCAATTATGGCTCAGGGGGTTTAGTACACACCCCACACACGGTGGCCCTGTGTAGTGTGTTCCTGCTTTGAGAGAGAGATAGATAGGCAGAGAGACAGTGTCATTTGATTTAAGTTAGATAGAGTAGGCAGGCGAGTCAGTTAGCTGCACTTACAGTATATTGTGTGTATATATATATATATATATATATACATACATCCTAGGTGTTGTGTGTATATATATATATATATATATATATATATATATATATATATATATATATATATATATATATATATATATATATATATATATATATACTGTATTCAGTTTAGCTAGATCCGTTCCTGTTATTCTCTTCCTACTACTGACAGGCAGGCAGGTGTTTTTACAGTATTTACAGCTACCTGAAGAAAATTGCTGGTGTTCTTCTGATCCTATTAGTCCTATTAGCCACAGTATTTACAGTTAGTGTAGTGCCTCCTCTGCACAGTGTGCACCTAAAGCTACCTGAAGAAAATTAGTGTTCTTCTGATCTTATTAGTACAGTACCACAGGCAGCCGCAGTATTTACAAGTTAGTGTAGTGCGTCCTCTGCACAGTGTGCACCTAAAGCTACCTGGAGACAATTGCTGTTGTTCTGCTCTTATTAATACCACAGGCAGGCATCTGCAGTATTTACAGTTAGTGCACTGTGTCCTCTGCACAGTGTGCACCTAAAGCTACCTGAAGAAAATTAGTGGTGTTCTTCTGATCCTATTAATACCACAGGCAGGCAGCTACAGTATTTACAGTTAGTGGTTGAGGGGCGGGACTTTGAGTGAAGCACACGGATGCATTAAAGAAATGAATTTAGAAAATGGTTTATTAATTGAGTCATCTTAGAGCATAAGTTGGGGGTATACAGTTCAGTACATAAATTGGATATCAATACCTCAAATTACATATCACATATAAATGCATTGTCCAACCAAGGTTTAAAACAGTATTTTACAAATACACGGGTCACGTCATAACATGATTAATTGCATTGCAGGGAATACTCATAAAAGTAGCTTGCGCATTAAAGCGCCATTAGAAATAATAGTAAAGATAAGATAAGTAGGAAAAATTATCTAAAAACATACATAATGACTCTGTTAGAAGATAAATGTCAGTATTTTACAGTTGCACGGGTCACTTCAGAGCGTGATTAATTGCAGTGTAAATGATACTGGAAAACAAAAATGGATGCATTAAAGCATCACTTGGGAAAAAAGGAGTACATATACTGGGTGAAGAGAAACGGCCGTGGTAGGTTCATGAATACACTGTTGTAACGGTAGTTGTTAGCTCTACGCGTTTCGGGACCTTAAAGTCGCTCATCAGGAGCAAAACCGTATTGGTTATCTAAAAAGATGAAAAAATAGGGACATGGGTGGTTATCTGAAAAAATGCGGGGGTCACTCACTTCTCCCATGCACCATACCTCCCATTCACCTTTTTCCTGTCACTACTTGGGGCCATTGCCGCTGCTGGCTGCGCTGCCGGGTCGGGCCCCCTCAGCTCCGGGTAGTGGCATCCTTGGCCGGATTGTCCTGTGCGGCGATGATCTCTCCCATGTGTGGTCACGCTCATGTAAGTTTGTGGGACAAATGTATGGATATGTGTGGGGTTTTTCACATTTTCTGCATTTGCCCATGCATTTTTTCAGATAACCACCCATGTCCCTATTTTTTCATCTTTTTAGATAACCAATACGGTTTTGCTCCTGATGAGCGACTTTAAGGTCCCGAAACGCGTAGAGCTAACAACTACCGTTACAACAGTGTATTCATGAACCTACCACGGCCGTTTCTCTTCACCCAGTATATGTACTCCTTTTTTCCCAAGTGATGCTTTAATGCATCCATTTTTGTTTTCCAGTATCATTTACACTGCAATTAATCACGCTCTGAAGTGACCCGTGCAACTGTAAAATACTGACATTTATCTTCTAACAGAGTCATTATGTATGTTTTTAGATAATTTTTCCTACTTATCTTATCTTTACTATTATTTCTAATGGCGCTTTAATGCGCAAGCTACTTTTATGAGTATTCCCTGCAATGCAATTAATCATGTTATGACGTGACCCGTGTATTTGTAAAATACTGTTTTAAACCTTGGTTGGACAATGCATTTATATGTGATATGTAATTTGAGGTATTGATATCCAATTTATGTACTGAACTGTATACCCCCAACTTATGCTCTAAGATGACTCAATTAATAAACCACTTTCTAAATTCATTTCTTAAATGCATCCGTGTGCTTCACTCAAAGTCCCGCCCCTCAACCCCTCTATATATACACTAATATGGGATGGAGGATGGGATCTGTACGGCCCCACTTCCTCATACAAAGTCCCACCTTCTGTTATTTTCCTTTTATTTACAGTTAGTGTAGTGCGTCCTCTGCACAGTGTGCACCTAAAGCTGTGTTCAGACATTTTTTTAGTCCGCAGCCCCAAGGTATGATCGGTTCCAGCAACCATCGCCAGCATCTGTTTTACATGGTGCAGGAATACCTAGGGGCAAGATCTGACTTGGACACCTTTCCCACCGAAAATCCTCTGGGTTACTGGGTCTTGAGGATGGATCACTGGCCAGAGCTTGCACAGTATGCAATTGAGCTACTGGCCTGTCCTGCATCCAGCGTTCTTTCGGAATACACATTCAGTGCTACTGGAGGTTTTATAACCGATCACAGGGTGCGCCTGTCCACCGACTCGGTCGATCGATTGACCTTCATGAAAATGAATCAGTCTTGGATCACCACCAGCTACCAAGCACCTGATTTAACCGAATAATTTTTTTTGAAATGTCAGATCCCTTCAAGACTGCCTATGCTGATGCTGAGTGACTATCCTGTTATGCTGAGTGACTATCCTCTTCCTCAATGATCATGCTAATAGCTTGTAAGAATATTTTTGGTTCTGGGCGCCGCCACCAGTGGCTAAGGCCCAATTTTTCAGCCCCTGTTTAACAGGGGCATGTAATTACAATTTTTGATGCAATACTTTGCAGCAGGGCTCGTTCCTGCGCTCCAACTAGAGTATCTGTGAGGGGTTGCAGTGTTGTGGCACCAGCACCACCACCAAAGGCCCAATTTTTCTGACCCTGTTCAACAGGGGCATGTAATTACAATTCTTCATCTAATATTTCACAGCAGAGCCTGTTCCTGTGCCCACCAAGAGTAACTGAGGGCTTACAGTGTTGTGGCAACACCAACACCTAAGGCCGCAATTTCTGCAGAGTATATAGGGCAGGCCCCTACTTTCAAACATTTAACTTACAAACGACTCCTACTTGCAAACGGAAGGAGACAAGTGAGATAAAATCTACCCCTAGGAAGGAAAATTCTCTCCAGAGTTAATATGGGAAAAACGTGTCTCCTCTCCACTGATGCTTTATCACCAATCCTTGTTTCACTAAAAACCCCAAATTGTCAAAAAACATTTGTCATTGGGACAGAAAGTGAGGTGAAATCTTCTGAAGAGAAGCACAGGCAGCAAAACAAATGTCACAGGGGTGATAACCCTTCCCTATTTTTTCCAAAAAGCTTAAAAATAGATTTTTTGGCTGGAGCTACACTTTAAAAATTTACCAGTTCAAAATTACAAACAGATTCTACTTAACAACAAACCTACAGTCCCTGTCTTGTTTGCACCGCTTGTATACTGCTGTTCAGAGTATATAGGGCCTGGGGGCCCCACGCCTTTCCTTTTTTTAATTTGGGTGCGGGTTTCCCCTTAATTTCCATACAAGACCCAAACGGCCTGGTAATGGACGGGGGGGGGGGGCTAGGTACCCATGCCGTTTGTCTCTCCGATTTTCATCCATATTGCCGGGACCGGACATTACATTAAAGCCACAAGCAGTTTTAAATGACTTTTATTACTTTAAAAACGACATTTGGTGCAGGGACTGTTCTAAGCACGGGAAACACGCGCCACTTTACAGGCATACTATAGACACCCCCCAGGTACGATATTTAAAGGAATATTTCACTTTTTTTTCACTTTAAAGTGGATGTAAACCCGATTTTTTTTTTATATATATATCATACTGTAGAGTATAAGATTTCCTATCATTTGAGCCCAGTCTTGCCACACAGAGTTAATCCATCTCTGAGCAATCCTCTTTTATTGTTCAGTGAGAAAAATTTTGACAAACTGAGAAAAACTTTGTCAAATCCTCCCCCTTGCTGTGAGTGACAGGTGATTTATATCTCGTGCACTAGCCTAAGACATGCATTATTTTTTAATTCCCTCCCCCACTCCTTTCTTCAGCAGCTCTGCAAGGATTGGCTGTTCCACACCTCAGCATGATTTGGCATGCTGAAGTCATGTGGTTACTTTCCTGTCTTTTCACTGGATGTTAGAGATCATAGCAGAAGTTCAGCAGAAGTTCAGTGTAAGAAATCCACAGGAGAAATGCATATTGACAAGGGGAGTGTAGAGTCGAACGGGGAGTCGACTGACATCACGACTCCACCCACCGAGCTCCAGACAACAGACTCACCCACAGAATATGCAGTTTTTCGGGTCTAATAACAGACAGAGGGGAGACATTTGACAGGTAAAGATACATGCAGGAGGCATCTATATCCTTATAGATAATCCCTATGGCAGTAGTTTAGAATGGATGACATTGGGTTTACATCCACTTTAAGCATCATTAAAATCACTGCTCCCGAAAAAACGTCCGTTTTTAAAACTTTTTTTTGCTTTGATACATGTCCCCTGGGGCAGGACCCGGGTCCCCAAAACCTTTTTAGGACAATACCATGCAAATTAGCCTTTAAAATTAGCACTTTTGATTTTTCATGTTCGTGTCCCATAGACTTTGTGTATGTGTGTTCTTCCGAATTTGATTTCGAGCGTTCGAGCCCCATAGACTTCAATAGAGTTCTAACATTCATGCAAATTTTTGGTCCGTTCACAGGTTCTGGTGCGAACCGAACCGGGGGGCGTTCGGCTCATTCCTAGTGGTGATATTCTCGCCTGGGGAGATATTATGTGTCCCACAGGAAAGCTACTTTAACCCCTGAATAAAAATGTAATATCCAGTTGTGTAATGGTGGGAAAAGGTGGGGAGAAGGAAATGATGACAAGTGAAGGAACACTTTCCACTTTAACAAGCAATAAACAAGCTTTAGCTCTAGCCATTCCTGACCTACAGTATGTAGCTTCATGTACTGTGAAGTTATTCATCCTCAAAAATCACAACATAGACTTAAAGTGATATTAAAGGCAAGTTTAAAAAAAATAACTGCTCTGTGCAGTGGTTTTGCACAGAGCAGCCCTGATGCTCCTTTTCTCAGACCCCCCGTCGGCGCTTCTGGCCCCTCCCTCCTGCCAAGTGACCCCAGAGCAAGTAGCTGTCAGGAACCATCAACCAGGCGGAGACAGAAGATGTACTTAAAATCATACTTTTAATGAAAGAGCAAAAAATAACAGTTCAGGAACGTAGTCAAAAACTAAAGCCAGAGTTTGGATGGCAGAGTGGGTTATCAGATAAGCTGGGGTCAGGAAGCCAGAAGTCAGGAACAAAAACAGGAACAGGAGAGAAGTCAGCCAGGCCAAGTCATACACAGGAACACAACAGGAACACACTGGAGATCATAGACCACGCAAGGGCAAGGAGGAAATGAGCAAAGCTGTTTAAATAGCCAAAAAGGGCTGGCTGTAGGCTGGACTAATGAGGCAGGTAATAGTAACCAGGTGAGTCACTGTGGAAATGAGTTGCTGGTAATTAACTGACAGCTCAGCAGCTTCTGTGCACTGAAAGAAAAGAGCTGCTTGTAAATAGCAGGAGCCCAGCCCTGACAGTAGCTTGCTCTGGGGCACCCAAGCAGGCCCACTCCCGAGTTGCTCCTGTGCAAGTTCATTCACACACAAAGCTGCGACTCCATCCCACCCCCTTTCTACCCCTATTGGCTCACTGTTTGTGATTGACAGCAGCGGGAGCCATTGGCTGTCTCAGCCAATGAGGAAGGAGATTCCCCAGACAGCCGAGGCTCTTGTTCACCTTGCTGGATCGTGCTGGGGCTCAGGTAAGTATTGGGGGGGGACTGATGCACACAGAAAGTTTTTTTTTATGCATGAAGGTAAAAAGCCTTGAGCTTTTAAAACCGTACACGCGATCGGAAATTCCGACAAGAAAGGTTCGATGTGAACTCTTGGTCGGAAATTCTGACCGTGTGTATGCTCCATCGGACTTTTGCTGTCGGAATTTCCACCAAAAAAAGATTGAGAGCAGGTTCTCTATTTTTCCAACAGAAAAAGTTTCATATTGGAAATTCCGATCGTCTGTAGCAATTCCGACACGCAAAATTCCTACACATGCTTGGAAACAATTCGACGCATGCTCTGAAGCATTGAACTTCATTTTCTGGGCTCGTTGTAGTGTTGTACATCACCGCGTTCTTGACGGTTGAAAGTTCAGAGAACTTTTGTGTGACCGTGTGTATGCAAGGCAAGCTTGAGCGTAATTCCGTCGGAAAAACCATCCAAGGTGATCGTGTGTAAGCGGCGTAAGTCTGGCTTCAGTCCGTTTCCAATAGTATAGAAATTCCTATTGTGTGTGTACATTAGAGGACAGACAGGCTGGAAAGTTTCTAATCTCTTTAGAAAGTAAGGGGAGAGGAGCGGAGGTTAATGTACCACTGTGAACTTTGAAGATGAAATTCTTCACAATACCTATAGCTACATGGGTAAATTGGAACTTGTTTTTAAGTGTATTTACTGCTTGTTCAGAATACTTTGATACATTAACTGGGTACAGGTTCATAATAAAGTAGAACCTATTGGAAAACCACCTTCAATCCCCTCCCCCTACACCCCCCATTGATTTTAATGCATTTTGAAAAAAATGGTAACAATTTAACAAAATTTCCCAATGTTCACTATTCGCTAAAATGTTGGGGAAATCAAAATGCTTAATTTTACTCAACCTCACTTATTGTCATCACTTACAGTCATGTAGCAGGGCTGTTATCACTGCTGCTACTGCTTAGCTATGTGTGTGTTCAGTGGTGAAGCACCTCTTTACTTTGGTGTTTAGTGATGAAGAGCCTCTTTACATTGGTGTTCAGTGGTAAAGCCTCTCTTTATTTTAGTGTTCACTGGTGACTGGTGAAGCACCTCTTTACTTTGGTGTTTAGTGGTGAAGGGCCTTTTTACATTGGTGTTCAGTGGTGAAGCGCCTCTTTACATTGGTGTTAAAGCGGAGTTCCGCTTAAAAAAAAAAATAACAGTCAACAGCTACAAATACTGCAGCTGCTGACTTTTAATAATCGGACACTTACCTGTTCCAGGGTCCAGTGATGCGGGGGAACGAAGTCCTACTCATCTCCCCCTCCTCTCTGCGGCACCGGCATTTTCACTGTGGGCGCCCGGCTGTAGCTTCACAGCCGGGCACGCACTGCGCATCCGCGAGCCGCGCGGCGTGCTGTGAGTGGCCGGGCAATCATCTGGGACCTGTGACGTGTTCCAGATGATTGCCGAGAGGGAGGGGGGAGAGGTGAACTTGCTTCTGGCACCGCGGTGCGCTGGGAGGAAGTGGGAGCTGGGACCCTCTAAAAAGAGGGTATCCGCTCCCCCCCAAAAAAAATTACATGCCAAATGTGGCATGTCAGGGGGTCACCTTCCCTTAAAGCGGAAGTTCCATTTTTGGGTGGAACTCCGCTTTAAGGGGTGAAGAGCCTTCTTACATTGGTGTTCATGTTCAGTGGTGATACACCTCTTGACTTTGATGTTCATTGGTGAAGGACCCCTTACATTAATGTTCAGTGGTGAACAATCTCTTTACAATAACGTTCAGTGGTGAAGGGCCTCTTTACATTGGTGTTCAATAGTCCATTGGTACCATTTTGGCTACTCACCTCTTCACTGCAGTCCTGCTTGTATTAAGTGATGTATTTCAACAGTACGGAGAAGATGCACAAAGAAAATAGGAAATGAAAGAATCCGCCCCCCACTTTGGGCCCTATAACCTCCGAAATTGTGATATCAGGTACCCCAGTAAACCCAATTGCAAAAATCACATTTAAGCTTTAAAATGTTAATGTTATTTTATATCATTTAAATCTACAACTTTCATTCTAGTAGGTCAATGTAGTGGCTAAATGATTAGTACTTATGTCTTGCAGTACTGAATTTCTTGGTGCAATTTCCAACCAAGGCATTGTCTGCATGGAGTTTGCGTGTTCCTCTTGTGCTTGTATGGATTTCCTCTGGGTTCTCATTTTTCCTTCCACACTCTAAAGAGGTACTGGTAGTTTAGTTGGCTGTATATATTGGCCCTAGTGTGTGTGTGTGCAAATGGTGCACATGTGAGATGGGGACCTTAGATTGTAAGCTTCTCAAGGTTAGGGACTGATGTCAATTGAATAGTATGTAAAGTGCTGCAAAAGTTGTTGGCATATACAGTATCCCATAAAAGTGAATACACCCCTCACATTTTTGTAAATATTTAAATCTTTTCATGTGACAACACTGAAGAAATGACACTTGTCTACAATGTAAAGTAGTGAGTGTACAGCTTGTATAACAGTGTAAATTTGCTGTCCCCTCAAAATAACTCAACATACAGCCATTAATGTCTAAACCGCTGGCAACAAAAGTGAATACACCCCTAAGTGAAAATGTCCAATTTGGGCCCAATTAACCATTTTCACTCCCTGGTGTCAAGTGACTCGTTGTTGTTACAAGGTCTCAGGGGTGAATGGGGAACAGGTGTGTTAAATTTGGTGTTATCGCTCTCACTCTCTCATACTGGTCACTGGAAATTCAACATGGCACCTCATGGCAAAAGAACTCTATGAGGATCTGAGAAAAAAACATTGTTGCTCTACATCAGGGGTCTTCAAACTACGGCCCTCCAGTTGTTCAAGAATTACAATTCCCATCATGCCTAGCCATGTCTGTGAATGTTAACATGGGATGTGTAGTTCCGCAACAGCTGGAGGGCCATAGTTTGAGGATCCCTGCTCTACATAAAGATGGCCTAGGCCAGTGATGGCGATCCTTGCCACCCCAGATTTTTTGAAATTACATTTCCCATGATGCTTCACTACACTGCAGAGTGCATGAGCATCATGGTAAATGTAGTTCCAAAACATCTGGGGTGCCAAGGTTCGCCATCACTGGCCTAGGCTATAGGATGATTGCCAAGACCCTGAAACTGAGCTGCAGCATGGTGACCAAGACCATACAGCAGTTTAACAGGACAGGTTCCACTCAGAACAGGCCTCACCATGGTCGACCAAAGAAGTTGAGTGCACATGCTCAGCGTCATATCCAGAGGTTGTCTTTGGTAAATAGACGTATTATTGCTGCCAGCTGTCCTGCAGAGGTTGAAGGGGTGGGGGGTCAGCCTGTCAGTGTTCAGACCATACGCCGCACACTGCATCAAATTGGTCTGCATGGCTGTCGTCCCAGAAGGAAGCCTCTTTTAAAGATGAGGCACAAGAAAGCCCGCAAACAGTTTGCTATAAACAATCAGACTAAGGACATGGATTACTGGAACCATGTCCTGTGGTCTGATGAGACCAAGTCAAACTTATTTGGTTCAGATGGTGTCAAGCATGTGTGGCGGAAACCAGGTAAGGAGTACAAAGACAAGTGTGTCTTGCCTACAGTCAAGCATGGTGGTGGGGGGGGGGCGTGGCCTAGCGCGGCATGTGAACAGACCTGTTCATCGGAGCTCCCGCTGTTGATCCTGAGACTGATCCTTTCCTCGCTTGTCCAGACGCCCAAAAGTCACGGTACCAGTACCTACAGCCTCCCTGTCACCCCAGGCCACAATAACAGCACCAGACTGGGGCATGATGACCCGAGGGAACCGCGGAGAACAAGCGGCCTCGGCCGCTGCAGATTTCCAAGATGGCGCCTGGTCGTCCCAGCCTCAGAGAACACCACGAGGCCAGGAGAAGAGAACGGAACAGGGGGGTAAGTCACAGAAACCCCCTAAGACTAAAGACCAGACCAGGGACATGCTTTATTATGCCCAGAAGTTAGCAGGCTCAGCAGATTCCGCACAGAGCAGCACACAACTTCCTGCAGCTTCCAGGGAACAGGCAGGCAGGGGGGATACAGACAGGCCAGAAGACACTGACACCATGGAGTCTGTACCAGATCCTATGCCAGGCCTGTTTGATATGCAGGTGGAGGACACCCCCCAGCCCACGCTGAGTGAAATACTCCATGCAGTCCACAGATGCACTGCCTCAGTGGATGACCTTAAGGAGAAGTTTGGGGGGCTGAAGGAGACTGTCTCCCTCCTCCGTCAGGACATTCAAAAAATCCGAGAGAGAACCACAGCAGTGGAGGGGAGGGTCAGTGATATAGAAGACCAGATGCCCCACTTGAACAGAGATGTGAGGGGAGCCGCACAGCATGCACGCCAGGCCTTTGAAAAGACTGACGACATTGAGAACCGCCTGCGGCGCAACAACGTTCGCATAGTGGGGTTACCAGAGAAGGTTGAGGGCAGAGACCCCACTGTGTTCATTGAGGAATGGTTACAGAATATATTTGGCAAAGAGGCATTCTCGCCCCTGTATGCGGTTGAACGGGCGCATCGAGTACCACCAAGACCTCTCCCACCTGGCAATCCCCCCAGAGCGATGCTGGCCAGGCTCCTCAACTATAGGGACCGTGAAGTGGTTCTAAGGTTAGCCCGAGAAAAGGGGACTGTGCAGTTCAACGGTACCAAAATATCCTTCTATCCTGACTTCTCAGCTGAAGTGCAGCGCAGGAGATCTAAGTTTGCTGACGTTAAAAAAAGGCTACAACGACTGCAACTCAAGTATGCGATGCTGTTCCCCGCTAAGCTGAGAGTCACGGCCGGAGACCAGAATCACTTTTTTGAAACCGCACAGGACACTGCAGGATGGCTGGACCAGAATGAACAAGATCTACACCGCCGCAGACGTGAAAATGAGGAAGGTTGATTCCAACTAAATCACTTACTCCAAGCATAAAAGGTACCTACATTTCAATTTTATATTGCCCCTTACACAGAGGACGTTTCCTTACCATCAAGTGACAGCGATTAAATACCAAATCTCTCAGAGCTCGGTACAGTTGTTGTCTAACCAACCGGGTGGGCTGTAAATGTGTTTCGCTCCCACACAATACAAGTTGCCATTGTTGCTATGGCTTGAGTTTTTGTGCCCCGTTGGCACGGTTTGGGCACACAGAGCCTTACAGTTTTTGATGCTTTTACACTTGGTTCTGCCAGCGGGTCTTGTTTTGCAAGATCTACTTTATCCATGGATCTACTACGTGATCTGTTACACCATGCAACTGAGTTTGTTTATCTCCTGCAAAGATCTGTTGCTTCTCCACTGCATGTTGTGCCTCATCGATCTGCCCCACACCCCGCACAGTCGGATGGTCACTCTGCTTGCACATGGACTGCGGCTTGGAAGACACCTGATGCAACATCCAATGATACAGGACAGGGACATGCCCACGAGAAATGGTTCAAACCCTCGCAATGTCTGATACACCTATAGTGTCCTGGAACGTGCGAGGCGTAAATGACCCATTAAAAAGAGCCATGATTTCTGCTGGGCTACGGAAGTTTCACCCGGCCATAATTGGCCTGCAAGAAACCCACTTGAAAAGCGACACAGTCAATTTTTTACAATATGCCTGGGTAGGCAAAGCTTATCACTCCACTTACTCTGCCTTTTCGCGTGGAGTAAGTGTTTTGATACATAGAGCCCTAGTTTACCAGGAACTAGACTCATTGATAGATATATCTGGAAGGTTTGTGTTTTTGCATTGTAAATTGTACACAATTACATTGATATTAGCCTTTGTTTATGTGCCCCCTCCGTTCTCCAGAGAGGTTCTGCAGCTATTAATCTCATACCTAGTTAACAAACCGGATATACCGGTACTGACAATGGGTGACTTTAACTGTTACCTGGATCCAAAATTAGACAGACATCCTCCTGTACAGCCTCCTGGGAGCGGACGAGGCACAGCTCTGAGCCGCCTACTTACAGAGGTGGGATGGATGGATATGGGGCTTAACAGAAATCCAAATAACAAGCAATTCTCTTGTTTCTCTAAGACCCATGGGTCGCTATCTCGTATTGACTTATGCATAGGCACCCCAAACCTGGTTGGTAATATATCTAAAATAGAATATTTCCCGCGAGGTGTCTCAGACCACTCCCCGCTAGCAATATGGTTAATTACTCGGCCCCCTAGTAACCTACCCAGAGCCCCTTGGAAGTTAAATGCTTTCTGGTTAAAACTTTTCACTTCACAAGAAAGAATAGCCGCGCGGATTCAGGCTTTCTTTAAAATCCATCGACATCTAACTAATGCTCATTTGAAATGGGAGACCTTTAAAGCACACTTGAGAGGGACTTTTATCCAGGAAATACAGCAGGTCAAACACAACTCCTCGGTCCTGTTAGAACAGGTGGGGGACTTGGTGCGACAACTGGAACTAACTCATGTCACTAGCCCCACCGACTCTGCCAGGGAGGCATGGATGTCGGCCCAGGATTCCCTGTACCGGCTGAGATCCTCCACAGCGGAGAGAAAGAGATTTTTCTCGAAACTGGCATTCTATGAAGAGGGGGAGAAAACAGGTCGCTTACTTGCTAAAATCGCACGATCCCAACAGCAGTCGCCAGCCATTGGGGCTATTAAGGCAGCCAATGGGAAAATAGTTAATTCTTTGGAGGTCGTTATTTCCGAGCTGGCATCTTTCTATGGTGACTTATATGGATCGAGGGATGCTTACTCGGATGCAGACCTAACCGTATATATGACAAAAATCGATTTACCTTCGCTGTCGGTGGCAGCCCGAAATCAGTTAGATGCTCCTATAACTTTGGAGGAGCTACAGACAGCGGCCTGTTCTTTTCCCACATGCAAGGCACCGGGAGAGGATGGCCTCCCCATGGAGGTGTTTAGTCAATATGGTGAACAGATACTACCTGAACTGTTAAAGGTTTTTAACGCTTGCCTGGATGCGGGTATACTTCCTGAATCCATGTCAAGAGCCAACGTAATCCTACTACTCAAACAGGGGAAGGATCCGGTTGACCCCGGCTCCTACAGACCTATATCTTTACTCCAGAGTGACGTAAAGATTCTAGCTAAGGTCCTGGCGCTCCGGGTCAATGGGGTCATCTCCTCCATTATACACCAGGATCAGGCAGGCTTTATGCCGCGAAAGTCAACAGCTACAAATCTTAGGAGGCTGTTCCTAAATATGCAGATGCAAGCGGATAACGGGGGTCAAAGGGCACTGTTGTCTCTAGACGCCAACAAGGCCTTTGACAGCGTTAGCTGGAGATATTTATGGGCAGTACTGGAAAAGTTTGGTTTTGGTGCACGGTTTATAGCGTGGGTCAAATTGCTGTATGCGTCCCCTCAAGCTAATATTAGAGTGACGGACAGGGTTTCGCATGCTTTTGCTTTGGGCAGGGGGACAAGGCAGGGTTGCCCCCTGTCCCCTCTGCTCTTTGCGATTGCGATAGAGCCCCTAGCAGCCCTGATAAGAGATAGTGCCCAGATACAGGGGTTCCAATACGGAAATCTACATGAAAAAATAATGCTGTATGCTGACAACATGTTACTCTTTTTAGGAGACACGAGTCACTTGTTAGTGGAAGTGATGTCAATAATAAAAACGTTCGGTCACTACTCCGGGCTAACCATCAACTGGTCCAAATCGGCCCTGATGTTGTTGGAAGGAGATCACGGGGTTGTACTCCCAGATAGCTGCCCCATCCCTCTGGTCACTGGTTTCAAATACCTGGGCATACAAGTGGCGCCCAGGATTGGAGACTACTGCTCCCTAAACATCTATCCCCTGCTATCTCGTTTTGGAAAAAAAATAAATACCGTATATACTCGAGTATAAGTCGAATTTTTCAGCACATTTTTTTGTGCTGAAAGTGCCCCCCTCGACTTATACTTGAGTCAAGCACTTTTCTGTAGCAAAAAATTTCATTTTCCGAACCGACTTTGGGGCCCCGTATCTCAGGGCCCCTTAGTGCTAGGAACCCCAAATTTGGTGTGCAAACCCAGTGGAACTGGTAACACAACATATCCAAAGCTGAAGTTCCTAGCACTAAGTGGCTCCGAGATACGGGGCCCCAAATTCGGTTCGGAAAATGTCATTCTCTGCTGAAGAAAAGTGCATGACATTTTCTGAACCGACTTTGGGGCCCCATATCTCAGGGCCACTTGGTGCTAGGAATCCCAAATTTGGTGTGCAAACCCAGTGGAACTGGTGCCATGACATATCCAAAGCTGGGGTTCCTAGCACTAAGTGGCCCTGAGATACGGGGCCCCAAAACGGGTTCGGAAAATGTCATTCTCTGCTGCAGAAAAGTGCTTGACATTTTCTGAACTGATATTTGGGGCCCTGTATCTCGGGGCCACTTGGTGCTAGAAACCCCAGCTTTGGAAATTTTATGGTGCTAGTGCCACTGGGTTTGCACACCAAATTTGGGGTTCCTAGCACTAAGTGGCCCCGAGATACGGAGCCCCAAATTCGGTCAACTGTGTCCATCTGCAGCAATGTCATTTCAGGACCCTTTGGGTTCAGAGACCCCAAATTTTGGCTGCAGCTAGGGGGCATCTAGGAACCCTTAACTACCGAGTTTGAAGTTCAGGGGACCTATGGCTGCAAATGGACACAGTGAGGCATGCAAATGGGCACAGTGATGCTGCAAATGGACATTGTTGACCCTCTTTTCCACTTACAGTAGCTGTGCATTTCTCACCCTCGTCCTTTAATCGGGTCAATAAGTTTTTCCCATTTTTTTTGTAGTAAATTAGGGCCTCGACTTATACTCGGAACGACTTATACTCGAGTATATACGGTACCTGGAATAACCTGAAGATGTCCTTGGCGGGCAAAGCTAACCTAATTAAAATGATCCTAATGCCACAGTTGCTATACTTCTTACATAACACTCCGGTAGTGGTCCCACTAAAAATCTTCAGAATAGTAAATACACTCTTCCGTCGGTTACTATGAAATAACAAAAACCCCAGAATTAAGCTGGAGCAGCTGCAGCAATCAAAGGACAACGGGGGGTTGGCAGTTCCCAACCCCTGGTTGTACTACATAGCGTCCCAATTGCAACAGCTGGTCGGATCTATGGCGCCAGAACCAAAAGACTCGTCGGCACGGTTGATGTTGATGGCAACGGGGGCAGAGACCATTCCCATGGGCCTTGAGGCACAGCTATTTGCAAAATCCAACAAACAGACCCCAACATTGTCCTTGTTACAAAAAATTTGGAACAAGGTCAGACAGCTTCAGGGGGTGCAAGGCTTCACTGATTTTAGCCCAATATGGGGAAACCGCTCTTATACTGAGCTAGATAAATTAACACAAGGGCCAAGATGGCATAAACATGGGGTTAAACTGCTATCACATATATTTGCAAACGGTAAACTACTCTCTTTTACAGAATTGCAGGATAAATTTAACCTGCCAGATAGCATGTTCTATTCCTACCTTCAGCTGCGACATGCGATTCTTGCGCAGGGGGATGCGGGTGGATGGACATTGTCGCCCACGCCGGTATTTCATGTACTGCAGTCCAGTAGTGAGACCAAGGGAATTATATCTCAATGTTATCAGATGTTATTAGTAAGGCACCTGCGAGCATACTCGTGCAATGCAATGTTGGCTTGGGAAAGAGACCTAGGTCAGATTACGGAGGAGCAATGGGAGGGGGCCCTGCAGTCTGTATCCACATGCTCCCTTAACGTTGCACAAAAGGTTTCCCAATTGTTTATAGCGTTAAGAGTGCACTATACACCAAAAAAGCTATTTAAAATGGACAGGACGGTAGACCCTCTATGTTCCCGTTGTCGTCAGCATGATGGGGACCTTATTCACCTCCTGTGGAGATGCCCGAAGCTCCACCGATACTGGAGGGAGGTGATGGGTACGCTCAATGAGGTATTTCAAACGAAGGTCCCCATGGACCCCATGTGCTGTATACTGGGGGTCCTGGAGGATGAGATCCCTGAAGAGCTGGTCAGGGTCGCATTCTCCAGAGCTTTATTCCAGGCCAGGAAACTTATACTCATGGGTTGGAAGTCTGTGGGGCCACCTACTAGTCGCACATGGGTGGAACACATGGGACAAACCCTCATAAGGAAAAAGTATATATATCAACACAGAGGGTGCCCAACCAGGTTTGATCAAATCTGGTCCAAATGGCTGGATACACCTGGGCTAAGCCCGAGAGAGCTAGTGATGTCCAGACTCTTACAATCTCTGTAAAAATAATGAGGGGATGCAAGATAGTATATATATTATAAGCTGTGCGGGCGGGGGGGTGGAGGTGAGAAAAAGTGACTTGTGGTTGGCAGGAGAAGCGCAGCGGGATGGTGAGCAAAGTTGACATAAACAATGTAAGTTTGTATGTGAACAGAATCTGTTATAACAAATCTTATGTAATTGTAAACCGAGTGACGTTGATTGATGGATTATATGTGAATGTTCAATAAAACCTTTTTTGATTAAAAAAAAAAGCATGGTGTAGGGAGTGTCATGGTCTGGGGCTGCATGAGTGCTGCCGGCACTGGGGAGTTACAGTGCATTGAGGGAAACATGAATGCCAACATGTACTGTGACATACTGAAGCAGAGCATGATCCCCTCTCTTCGGAGACTGGGCCGCAGGGCAGTATTCCAAAATGATAACGACCCCAAACACACCTCCAAGAAGACCACTGCCTTGCTAAAGAAGCTGGGGGTAAAGGTGATGGACTGGCCAAGCATGTCTCCAGACCTAAACCCTATTGAGCATCTGTGTGGGGCATCCTCAAATGGAAGGTGGAGGAGTGCAAGGTCTCTAACATCCACCAGCAGAGGCGGCTCTCTAATTAGGCAAATTAAGTGGTCGCCTAAGGCCTCCCACTCCCAGGAGCCTCGCAGCCACCTAATTTGCCTACCGCGTGTGGAAGTGAATGTCCCCTGGTCAGCGCTCTCAGAGCCTTTAATGCGGGGCAAAAGCCTGCGGTACGCACAACTAGGTTTTCCCCGGCCACTTGAGCACTGCTTGAGAGCCCAGGATCATGAGTGGCTGCATGTAGTCCCCTCCTCTGGCTCCTCCCCTTCTGCCGCACTCTGAGGATCTCCTTCTCCTACCATGTGCACTTGCAGACAGAGCTCGGATAATGCCCGCAGCGGCTGAGCAGCTCCCTGATCAAATCCGTAATGGAGCTGGCACCTGCCGATCATCCGGGTCTCAAGGTACTACACAACACTCCTGCCGGACACTAACAGCATCCCATGACTGGCGCCCCGAAAATCACCGCTGCCAGCCACCTGTGACCTCACTCAGACACAGAGCAGTGCACTGATGATAGGTTTGCCGTCCAGCATATGATGCCACCTACTGACCCCTGTCATCATCATTATCCTGTTCCTGGCATCCTATCATCATACTTCTTATTATCCCACCTGCACCCCTCTGCCAGTTTGCTACATCCCACCCCCTATCATCTTCATCCCCCCCAACTCCCCTCTGCCAGGTTCCTTCCACCCCTCCCCCTGTCATCTTCATCCCCTCTGCCAGCTTCCTACCCCCCCATGTCATCTTCATTCCTTCTGCCAGCTTCCTACATCCCCACCCCCTGTCATCTTCACCCCCATGTACCCCTCTGCCATCTTCCTACCACCCCACCCCCTGTCATCTTCATCCCCCCTGCACACCTCTGCCAGCTTCCTTCTACCCCACCTCCTGTCATCTTCATCCCCTCTTCACCCCTCTGCCAGCTTCCTACCACCCCACCCCTGTCATCTTTATCCCCTCTGCACCCCTTTGCCAGCTTCCTAACATCCCACCCCCTGTCATCTTCATCCCCCCTGCGCCCCTCTGCCAGCTTCCTACCACCCCACCCCCTGTCATCTTCACCCCCTGCACTCCTCTGCCAGCTTCTTACCACCCCACCCCTCTCATCTTCATTCCCCTTGCACACCTCTGCCAGGTTCCTACCACCCCCTGTCATCTTCATCCCCTCTGCACCCCTCTGCCAGCTTCCTACCACTCCACCCCCTGTCATCTTCACCCCCCTGTACCCCTCTGCCAGCTCCCTACCACTCCACCCGTCATCTTCATCCCCTCTGCATCCCTCTGCCAGCTTCCTACCACCCCACCCCCTGTCATCTTCATCCCCTCTGCCAGCTTCCTACATCCCCACTCCCTGTCATCTTCACCCCCCTGCACTCCTCTGCCAACTTCCTACCACCCCAGCCCCTGTCATCTTCATCCCCCTGCACCCCTCTGCCAGGTTCCTACCACCCCACCCCTGTCATCTTCATCCCCTCTGCCAGCTTCCTACATCCCCACCCCCTGTTATCTTCATCCCCCCTGCACTCCTCTGTCAGCTTCCTACCACCCCACCCCCTGTCATCTTCATCCCCCTTGCACCCCTCTGCCAGGTTCCTACCACCCCCTGTCATCTTCATCCCCTCTGCACCCCTCTGCCAGCTTCCTACCACTCCACCGCCTGTCATCTTCACACCCCTGTACCCCTCTGCCAGCTTCCTAACACTCCACCCCCTGTCATCTTCACCCCCCTATACCCCTCTGCCAGCCTACTACCACTCCACCCCCTCTCATCTTCATCCCTCCGTACCCCATCTCTGACATCCTATCACCCCACCCCCTGTCATTTTCAACCTCCCCCAGTACCCCTCTGCTAGCTTCCTTCCACCTCACCCCCTGTCATCTTCATCCCCCTGTACCCCTCTTCCAGCTTCCTACCACCACACTCCCTGTCATCTTCATCCCCTCTGCCAGCTTCCTACATCCCCACCCCCTGTTATCTTCACCCCCCTGCACTCCTCTGTCAGCTTCCTACCACCCCACCCCGTCATCTTCATCCCCCTTGCACCCCTCTGCCAGGTTCCTACCACCCCCTGTCATCTTCATCCCCTCTGCACCCCTCTGCCAGCTTCCTACCACTCCACCCCCTGTCATCTTCACCCCCATGTACCCCTCTGCCATCTTCCTACCACCCCACCCCCTGTCATCTTCATCCCCTCTGCACCCCTCTGCCAGCTTCCTACCACTCCACCCCCTGTCATTTTCAACCTCCCCCAGTACCCCTCTGCTAGCTTCCTTCCACCTCACCCCCTGTCATCTTCATCCCCCTGTACCCCTCTTCCAGCTTCCTACCACCACACTCCCTGTCATCTTCATCCCCTCTGCCAGCTTCCTACATCCCCACCCCCTGTTATCTTCACCCCCCTGCACTCCTCTGTCAGCTTCCTACCACCCCACCCCCTGTCATCTTCATCCCCCTTGCACCCCTCTGCCAGGTTCCTACCACCCCCTGTCATCTTCATCCCCTCTGCACCCCTCTGCCAGCTTCCTACCACTCCACCCCCTGTCATCTTCACCCCCATGTACCCCTCTGCCATCTTCCTACCACCCCACCCCCTGTCATCTTCATCCCCTCTGCACCCCTCTGCCAGCTTCCTACCACTCCACCCCCTGTCATCTTCACCCCCATGTACCCCTCTGCCATCTTCCTACCACCCCACCCCCTGTCATCTTCATCCCCCTGCACCCCTCTGCCAGCTTCCTTCTACCCCACCTCCTGTCATCTTCATCCCCTCTTCACCCCTCTGCCAGCTTCCTACCACCCCACCCCCTGTCATCTTTATCCCCTCTGCACCCCTTTGCCAGCTTCCTAACATCCCACCCCCTGTCATCTTCATCCCCCCTGCGCCCCTCTTCCAGCTTCCTACCACCACACTCCCTGTCATCTTCATCCCCTCTGCCAGCTTCCTACCACCCCACCCCCTGTCATCTTCACCCCCTGCACTCCTCTGCCAGCTTCCTACCACCCCACCCCCTCTCATCTTCATTCCCCTTGCACACCTCTGCCAGGTTCCTACCACCCCCTGTCATCTTCATCTCCTCTGCACCCCTCTGCCAGCTTTCTACCACTCCACCCCCTGTCATCTTCACCCCCCTGTACCCCTCTGCCAGCTCCCTACCACTCCACCCGTCATCTTCATCCCCTCTGCACCCCTCTGCCAGCTTCCTACCACCCCACCCCCTGTCATCTTCATCCCCTCTGCCAGCTTCCTACATCCCCACTCCCTGTCATCTTCACCCCCCTGCACTCCTCTGCCAACTTCCTACCACCCCAGCCCCTGTCATCTTCATCCCCCTGCACATCTCTGCCAGGTTCCTACCACCCCACCCCTGTCATCTTCATCCCCTCTGCCAGCTTCCTACATCCCCACCCCCTGTTATCTTCATCCCCTGTGCACTCCTCTGTCAGCTTCCTACCACCCCACCCCCTGTCATCTTCATCCCCCTTGCACCCCTCTGCCAGGTTCCTACCACCCCCTGTCATCTTCATCCCCTCTGCACCCCTCTGCCAGATTCCTACCACTCCACCCCCTGTCATCTTCACACCCCTGTACCCCTCTGCCAGCTTCCTAACACTCCACCCCCTGTCATCTTCACCCCCCTATACCCCTCTGCCAGCTTCCTACCACTCCACCCCCTCTCATCTTCATCCCTCCGTACCCCATCTCTGACATCCTATCACCCCACCCCCTGTCATTTTCAACCTCCCCCAGTACCCCTCTGCTAGCTTCCTTCCACCTCACCCCCTGTCATCTTCATCCCCCTGTACCCCTCTTCCAGCTTCCTACCACCACAGCCCCTGTCATCTTCATCCCCTCTGCCAGCTTCCTACATCCCCACTCCCTGTCATCTTTACCCCCCTGCACTCCTCTGCCAACTTCCTACCACCCCAGCCCCTGTCATCTTCATCCCCCTTCACCCCTCTGCCAGGTTCCTACCACACCACCCCTGTCATTTTCATTCCCTCTGCCAGCTTCCCTCCCCACCCCCTGTTATCTTCACCCTCCTGCACTCCTCTGTCAGCTTCCTACCACCCCACCCCCTGTCATCTTCATCCCCCTTGCACCCCTCTGCCAGGTTCCTACCACCCCCTGTCATCTTCATCCCCTCTGCACCCTCTGCCAGCTTCCTACCACTCCACCCCCTGTCATCTTCACCCCCCTGTACCCCTCTGCCAGCTTCCTACCACTCCACCCCCTGTCATCTTCACTCCCCTATACCCCTCTGCCAGCTTTCTACCACTCCACCCCCTCTCATCTTCATCCCCCCATACCCCATCTCTGACATCCTATCACCCTCTGTCATTTTCAACCTCCCCCAGTACCCCTCTGCTAGCTTCCTTCCACCTCACCCCCTGTCATCTTCATCCCCCTGTACCCCTCTTCCAGCTTCCTACCACCACACCTACTATAATCATCATCATCCCCATACCCTACTTCTGACATCCTACCACCCTTTTGCCCACTGTCATCAACATCCCCATCACCCCCCTGTACCCCACCTCTAGCATCCAACCATCTTATCCCCATCATCATCCTTATCTTCATCCCCCCTGTTCCCCACTGTCATCATCCTCCCCCTCTGCTGAGATCCTACCACCCCACCCCCTGTCATCATCACCCTGTATCCCACCTCTGGCATCTTACAATCCTGCCTCCTGTCATTATCATCCACATCCTTCCTGTACCCCACCTCTGGCATCCTATCACCCTACCCCCTATCATTATAGGGGAGATATCTCAGCCTCTCATCCCAATGCTGCCACCATCACCCTAAACTGTATCCTGTCATCCAACCAACAGTACCCCAACAATTGCATCACACACCACAATACTGCTCTGCCACCCAGTGAGCGGTAATTATGTGCTGTAGCCCCTATCAAACAACCAGTGAGCATTAATAATGTGCAATAACCTCTAGCAACCAATCCGAGAGTGATAATGATAAGCAGTAACCAATAGCAACCAAATCAGTGAGCAGTAATGATGTTCAGTAACCTAAAGCAACCAATGGGTAAGCGGTAATTATGTGCAGTAACCTCTAGCAACCAATCAGTGAGCGGTAATGATGTGCAGTAACCTCTAGTAACCAATCAGTGA
The DNA here is from genome assembly GCA_037952925.1 of Lithobates clamitans. NCBI lineage: Eukaryota > Metazoa > Chordata > Amphibia > Anura > Ranidae > Lithobates > Lithobates clamitans. The sequence continues at coordinate 1,642,145 of JBBGZY010000791.1, forward strand.
GCCTGAAGCAATAAGAGAGTGTGAACCAGATCTTTATGTTTACATTATTAACATGTTGTTTTTTTAGATAATTCTGTGTGTGTTTTTTGGGATGTTGGGATGGAGAGCAAAATTGCTGGCGTGCGGGCAGGAAAATGTTTGCCCAGGGTCCAATCAATAATAAAGATGGCCCTGGTGTCCCCAGGCTGGTGGGGTGAGCGGGCTGGCACACACTTGGGTAAAGCCATGGAGGTTACAACCAGCTGTAACACCCCCCCTCACATGGAGAACATCTCATCAGCTGCAGGCAATAGCAGGCTCTACCGCCATCCTAGCCTTCACCCAAAGCCGGAACCACATTGCATGGCAGGAGTTGTAGTTCTCCACACCACATACTAGACTTGGCCCTCTAGTGCCTGCGCTCTGCAGAGACTATACCTCCCAGGATGCACTGCAGGGCACCAAAAGCGAATGTCAGCTTCTCCTGCTTTTAGTAGGGGACAGAGGGGTGTATAGAGGGATTATCTGTGTGCACTCTGTCTGTGGAGGGATTGTCTGTGACCCTAGTGTTGGGTGGCTGCTGCAGCAATGTGGCATTACCATGTTGTACCATGTCTGCAGCCTCTGGCCATCTCTTGTTTCATGTCTGCAGCCTCTGACCATCTCCTGTACCATGTCCCCAGTCTCTGACCATCTCTTGTATCATGTCTGCAGTCTCTGACCATCTCTTGTATCATGTCTGCAGTCTCTGACCATCTCTTGTATCATGTCTGCAGTCTCTGATCATCTCTTGTATCATGTCTGCAGTCTCTGACCATCTCTTGTATCATGTCTGCAGTCTCTGACCATCTCTTGTATCATGTCTGCAGTCTCTGACCATCCCTTGTATCATGTCTGCGGTCTCTGACCATCTCTTATATCATGTCTGCGGTCTCTGACCATCTCTGGTATCATGTCTGCAGCCTCTGACCATCTCTTGTATCATGTCTGCAGTCTCTGACCATCTATTGTATCATGTCTGCAGTCTCTGACCATCTCTTGTATCATGTCTGCGGTCTCTGACCATCTCTTGTATCATATCTGCAGCCTCTGACCATCTCTTGTGTCATGTCTGCAGCCTCTGACCATCTCTTGTATCATGTCTGCGGTCTTTTCTGCAGTAATTTCTGTCGCTCGAATATTTTTTTCAGTTATGGGAGTGAGTGGGGCCTCATGTCTAAGGTTTGCCTAAGGCCTCACAAAGCCTAGAGCCGCCTCTGTCCACCAGCTCCGTGATGTTGTCATGGAGGAGTGGAAGAGGACTCCAGTGGCAATCTGTGAAGCTCTGGTGAACTCCATGCCTAAGGGGGTTAAGGCAGTGCTGGAAAATAATGATGGTGGCCACACAAAATATTGACACTTTAGGCCAATTTAGACATTTTCACTTAGGGGTGTACTCACTTTTGTGAGATACTGTACATACTGTATGAATCCTAAACAAAATCCTAACAAAAATGAATCCTATAATGAAACATTTTGAAAATCTGGAGAAAATTAATAGATGAAACATTATGTTCACTTACTGTTCACTGTGACCTCATACACCTGCAAACATTCGTATCTCAATCTTCTATAATGCACCGCATACAATCCCGAGTCCTCTCTGGTCAGTTTAGTTATAACGAGGTCACCATCAGGTGTAACCTGAAGCCGCTTGTTGAGTTCTTCATTAAAATAAAAACCTAAATTGACCAAATATAATTTCCTGAAGATGAATAGATCATGTATGTGTTTTTTTTAAACTATGAATACAATGTTTAGAAGTATAGAAATGTCAATGTAGAAATGTGGGTCATTAGTTGTGATGGCTGCATTAGTCTTCTTTTTAGGCCAAGAACATTTTATTTAAGTACAGAAAAATCACTGTTGATCCTGCCAGAATTACAGAGTTTTTGGAACTTCCTATACTGAACTGAAATCTCCAATATTATCTGTTTACCCAGGTGTCTTCTGTGAACTACACAACCCCTCCCCTCTGTATGTAATGGAGATGAGGAGAGGAGGCCTTTGCGGTCTTAAACTGGCCATAGATGGATCGGAATTCAATTGACTCAGCAGGGACCCTCTGAGTTTGAAGCCACCCCGCTTGATGTTGAAGGGGAGTGTTGGAAAACATTTTGTTGATCAGCAGATGCTCCATCTACCTTGCTTATGTGGATGGAGGAACCTGTTGTTTTCTTGTTTATTTGTTTTAGCTCAGCCCGCTTGCTGAACAAAACCAACTAACCTTCTATGGCCAGCTTTAATCACAAGAACAGCCCCTCCAGGGTGACAACACTGGTCCTCCATAGCTACAGTGCAGTGAGTGTTGTCACCCTGGCACAGGATGTGCGTTTCTGGAAGGATCACCAGGTAAAATGAAAGGTATAAAAAGCTAGAAAAGAAGAAAACGAATGCAGCCGCCAGAGTTAGGGACTGACAAGCTGCAATACATTAAATGTATTCTGACAACGGAGAGTCCCACTGTCAGAATATGCAAGCAAAGAGGTGGGGACACCAGTGACATCAGTGTCCAGTGGTGTCTGGGTCTGGTATAGATTTCCTGGGGTACAGTACTACATGCATTTTTTTTCCGCGAGGTACCCAATTACAATCCATACCAGAATCTGATATGCATTTTGGGGGGACTCTATGCATTTTTTTCTTCCTTGCTGTACGATGTGCTACAGCAAAAATGGCATTTACAGTAAAAAAAAAAAAAAAAAATGGTAGTTTAACCACCTCAATACCGGGCACTTTCACCCCCTTCCTGCCGAGGCCAAATTCTAGCTTTCAGCGCTGTCGCACTTTGAATGACAATTGTCATACAAAACTGTACCAAATTACATTTTTATCATAGCGCTTTCTTTTGGTGGTATTTGATCACCACTGTGTTTTTTTGTTTTGATTAGAATCTTTTATTCTGTTTTTATGGTCTTATAGCAGCACCATCTTTAACTACTTCAATACAGGGCACTTACACTCCCTTCCTGCCCAGGCCAATTTTCAGCTTTCAGCGATGTCGCTGTTTAAATGACAATTGCGCGGTCATACTACACTGTACCCAAACAGAATTTTTATCATTTTGTTCCCACAAATAGAGATTTCTTTTGGTGGTATTTGATCTCCTCTGCATTTTTTATTTTTTGCTAAACAAATAAAAAAATACATAAAATTTTGAAGAAAAAAAAGTTTTTCTTTTGTTTCTGTTATAAAATTTTGTAAATAAGTAAGTTTTCTCCTTCACTGATGGACATCGATAAGGCAGCACTGACTGGCACTGATAAGGCGGCACCGATGAGGTGGCACCAATGAGGTGGCACTGATGGGCACTGATAAGTGGCACTGATATGCAGCACTGATGGGCATTGATAGGCGGCACTGATGGCCACTCATGGGTGGCACTGGTGGGCACTGATAGGCGGCACTGCTGGGCACTGATACGTGGCACTGATGGGCACTGATATGCGGCAATGATAGATGGCATTGATAGGCATGACTGATGGCACTGGCAGGCATTGGGGATGGGCACTGATTGGCAGCTGCCTGGGCACTAATTGGCATTTCCCTGGTGGTCTAGGGTGGCATACCTGGTGGTCCAGTGTGGTTCAAATCCCTGGTGGTCCTGGGTTGGTATCCGAGGGGGGCCTGCGCTGATAAACAATCAGCACAGACCCCCCTGTCAGCAGAGCAGCTGATTGGCTCTCCTCTACTCGCGTCTGTCAGACGCGAGTGAGGAAAAGCTGATCAATGTCTCTTCCTGTTTACATTGTGATCAGCCGTGATTGGACACGGCTGATCACATGGTAAAGAGCCTTTGTCGGAGGCTCTTTACCAAGATCGGTGTAGCGTTGTGTCAGACTGACACACTGCACCACCGATTGCCGCGATGTGCGCCCCCGCGGGCACGAGAGGGGTAGTTCTGGAGGACCATCATATGACAACCACCTAGAACGAGAGCCGCGTCGCCCAGACGTCATTTGACAGCTGGCGGGCGGATAGTGGTTAATGTAATGCATAGTTAGGGTGTGCCACCCAAGTATTTGTTTGTCTGTTATATGGATCCTGACCCCTTGGGCTGGAGCACCCCATTATCTCCTCACTATTACCTCTAATCAGAGTCCACCTGTGTTATCGGAGGAGTTCTTGTAGTTCTCCCATAAAGAGGAGTTTGTCTCCCATGGTTGAGAAGTGGGACCCACTCATAATGGGGTATTTTGATGCAGTAAGTGGGCTTAAGCACTGTATGGCCATATGGCGTGACCAAATCCTCATATTTTTGCTTAATATGTTCGGGTGCTTTTAATAGCCTTGCAGGATTCAATGCCATTTTTGCATGTGTGCGCTGTAATCTTTTGTTCTGTTTGTATGGTCTGTGGAAGATTTGCTTGTGGGGATCACCTTTTCTCGAAATGAAGGTCAGCCTCCAGGCAGTTTCTTTAAAATCTGGCAGGTTGCCAGCTTTATTTACAAGTGGTTTGCAAAGTCATAAAAATAAACAAAAAAACAGTAAAGCAAATCCTTACCATCCGGCACTAAACTAAACAGTAGACTACTTTCTATACGGTGCAGGGCTGGTCCCCATCATCCACAAAAACATGAGTTAAAGCAAACCTTTGTTTTCAATCCAAACAGAGGTCCTCTCTCTCAGATTCCCTTCTAATGCTGGCCATACACTATACAAAAAATCGTCCGAAATTCGGTCGTTTAGACCGTTCGTTCATTTTTTAGCCAGTTAATGGGCACAAAATCGATAATCGTTTGGACGTTTTTGAGCCGAAAAAATGAAGGACAAGTTTGGAAATTTTCTGCCGAACGAACGATAAATTGAAAGGTTAATGTGTTTCCCGTCCGAACTGTCTGCAGTAGGTATATGTAAATAAATGAACAAAAAATGTATTTATTTATGTCCACTGAAAGATTTATCGATCATTACATGATGGCACCATCGTTTGCGCTCACGGCCGAATGTTCGTTTTTCGAAAATGTGTTTGGCCGATTTTTCATATAGTGTATGGCCAGCATTAGTCTCAGGCCAGAGCCCTGCTGTGCTCTCTTCCTACTCATTTAAAGTCCACCTGAGCATGGACTCAAGTGGACCACAACACCTGGAGGGGAACCAAGCCTGCCACAGAGGCTGGGAAAAATCTGGGCCGGATTCCAGTTCAGTCTCTTACAACAGAACAAATGCAAGGTGAAATATACCGATTACCGATGACCTCACCTCGCATACCTTCACAGGTCTTATAGAAGCACCATTTTTAATGTAATGCATTGTTAGGGTGTGCCCCCCAGGTCTTGGTTTGTCTTTTAGTTTGATTAGGGACACTGACTGGTGACAGTATGTAAAAAAATATATACCATATTTATCGGCGTATAACACACACTTTTTTCCCCTTAAAATCAGGGGAAAATCATGGGTGCGTGTTATACGCCGATCCCCGCCGATCCCCTGCTTATTGTGAGCGGAGCGCCGATATACATACATAGCCGAGTGTACTCGGCTAGGCTCGGCTAGTTCCGCTCACAGTCACGCCCAGTCCCGCCCTATGATGGACATAACACAGGGACTGGGCGTGACTGTGAGCACAGCTAGCCGAACCTAGCCAAGTACACTCAGCTATGTATGTATATGGGCGGCGCTCGGCCCCGCTCACAGTCACGCCCAGTCCCGCCATTGGACCTGTGTTATGTCCATCATAGGGCTGGACTGGGCGGGACTACGAGAGGAGCCAAGGACCAGCTCTGTGTATCTTGGCGGCGCCATTTTCAAACTGTAGTGACACTGACAAGTCACTGCAGTTTAACTGCAGCCTGGGCAAGGCTGCAAATGTCACTGACAAGGCTGCAGATGGACACTGGCAAGGCTGCAAGGCTGCAAGGCTGCAAATGACACTGACAAGGCTGCAAATGACACTGGACGAGCATGCAGATGGAAACTCTGCAAGGCTGCAGATGGACACTGTGCAAGGCTGCGGATGGACACTGATAAGGCTGCATTGATGGGCATTTAAATGTAAGTTTTTTTCCTTAAAAAGTTTTTTTCCTTAAAATTCCCTCCTAAACTTGATGTGCGTGTTATACGCCGATAAATACGGTAATTTTTTATTTTTTAAAATATTTTGTATTACATTTTTTTTAATGATTTTTTTTAGATACTGTGACTAGAGCAATACGAATTCCCCTAGTAACACTGTAGTAGTATACAGCAGTGGTATTATATAGTAGAGCTGACCAGGATTTTTTTTTTGCAGACTATAATTGCTTAAGGGACGTGACGCACCGGAAGTGACGCATGCGCTCCATCGACCGAGGAATCAGGAAGCGCACAGCTGTAACTACACACAATGAGCGCTCCCGTCATCCCTGTCGGATTGAAGGACGCAACAGGCACAGTGCACTTAATTTTCTTTGCTCTTATCTAATGATTATCTGGTACGCATGTTTTTAAAGGGAAATGTTTAGTTGTTTTAATAAAAGTGTTTAGCGGTATCACACTATGTGGACATTTATTTCTCCCACATATTGCATTGGAACTACCGAGAATTAGACTGACATTCGGTGGTCATTTGGAAATTTGTGCAGACCAACTAATACTAATCAAGGCTCATATTGGTTACATTTCTGGTGAGTGAGTTTTTCATTGGGGATCCCAGCACGTGGTGTATCGCTTGGTGAATGGATTAACTACCCTCACAGAACACGAGATTATTGACTAGGGGGATTTTTATCATCTGTTTCCCGTCTTTGCACTTTATGAACTTGATTGGAAAAAAGGACCCTATTTATTGGGATAACACATCGCTGCTGCAATACTGAAGGAATGCTATTGACTTACCTGACTCACTATTGCCTATATATATATATTACCTATTATTTAAGCGGCTGCTATTTATTCATTCATGTGTTCATTTATATATATGCTATATAATACTGTTGGGTATATCGTTCTAAGCGCGGGGCATTGTTGTGGATAGGGCGGGTACATACAATATTCATCTTGACTATGATTGCTTATAACACTGAATATCACCATTTTTACTGAATGAAATCATGTCATTCAGTGTTTACTATTGTGTGATTAGCTGTGATTGGCCACAGCTAATTACATGGTACAGATGGGCTGTGATTGGCTCTGTCTGTACCATGTGATCACTGTGACCAATCACAGAGATCAACACAATAGTATATAATGAATGGCATGAAAGAAAGCCATCCATTGTGTACAATTGTCATGTGATCTGCTCTGAATGGTCACAGCAGTCACATGGTACCGGCAGTGGGCCAGTACAGTAATCTGTCATCCGCTGCAGATCGCACCACAGTTCTGGGGCAGACCTCATATGATGTCCACCCCGAACTAGAGAGGGAACTGGTTAATTTATCAACAAATGACATTCATTGCCAGCTTCATGAAAAAATAAAAACAGCACACAAACCCTTCCAACTGTCACTCTAAATACATAGCAGACCCTTGGAGAGATCTGTGTATTGTTTTTTTTTACATCATTGGTCATCAATTTCAAAACTTTTTTCCTTTGTAGATATCAGTGCTGCTGAAGCACTTTCTGTATATCACATTGCTATACCCTTTTCTTTATTGGTCCGCGGAATTCAAAAGAGTTTAGTGGTCCATGAGGTCTCAAAGGTTGGTGACCAACAACCTATAGTCTATATAAATTTTTCAGCATATGGGATCAGGTTAGCTCTGAGGAAAAGAGCATGTCCCCTAAAACGTGTCAGCTGCACCGTATCCATTGAATATGCATCTGGTGGTGTCTTGCATAATATAACACCTGTGTTATTTTTTCTTTTGAGAGTATAATGGTTTGACTTTTTTTTCTTTTGCTTTTTGCATTCCTATTCTGGTACAATGTTTTTTGACATAAAAAGAAAACCAGATAACAAATTCCCATGCAGGGGATATGAGCGTGAAGCATAAGACAGAAGTTCATGCAAAAGTACAAAATAAAACGTGTTATATTAGATATAAATTGTAGACTGACACGACCCTCAAGCCGGGTTACTTTTGTTTAATTAAAGAATTTTACAGTAATGCACTAAACTGGTGCACCTTCTTATGTTTGTTTTTAGCACTGGTTTTCCCCAAATTGAAGAGTGGGGATGAGCCGAACAACCTCCCGTTCAGTTCGCAGCAGAACATGTGAACAGGCAAAAAAATTCGGAAGAACACACAAACACCGTTAAAGTCTATGGGACACGAACATGAATAATCAAAATTGTTAATTCAAAAGGCTTATATGCAAGTTATTTTAAGCCTTTAAAATGAACACTATTGATTTTTCATGTTAGGGTCCTATAGACTTTAACGGTGTTCCGGCGGCTTTCGCATTTGCCCCGAACACTGCATATTGTTCGGTATTCGCAGAACATCCGAACAACGAAAGTTCGGCCCGAACTTATGCTCAGGCCGAACCATTCGCCCATCCCTATTGATGAGGGTAGCAAGGCTTTAGGGCACACATTGGTGGTTCAAATTGATGAACACACGGGAGCCTGTGTTTAGTAACATGGGTGTCACCTCACGGCTTGTGGCACTTTTCTACCTTTTCTTTGCTATGTTTTTGCACATGGCCATATTTGATCAACGATGTCCCCAGCATCCCTGCCTCATGTGATTGCGGGGTGGGAAATTCCCCGGCCACAGCTGATTGGACCAGTGGACTTCATGACAATTGTAGCACCCTGTAGTTTAAACAGGGATGCTCATCACAAAATTTACTTGCCAGGGGTAGTTGTCCTGGTCGATTGTTAGAGATCTATTGATTCCTCCCTAAGTTTGGCCTTGTTGCACTTTTCTCTTCTACCACTAGGTGGCCAGGCACTTGGTGGTACTAGATATGAAAAGAGAAACTCAAGGTCAGGATATGGGTATATGAAGTATCTCAGCCAATGGGCAGGGGTTTTCTTGAAACCCTTGGCCTGCTGGGAGAGCCTATATATTTGGGTGGAGTCAAGTGATCTGTATTCTGTGCCACCTGGACGTGTGTCGGGTTGCCCTGGGCTGCTAGGCCGGAGACCTGGCCTATCCCGGGGACATCTGGCTGTTAGGCTGTCTGAGGGCCTATCCAGAAGCAAGAGAACAGTGCAGGGTTGGGATTGTGGCTTGTAGTTCAACCAAAAGTCACGGTTCTGTCGGCCGGAGAATCTGTCAGTGGTCGGAGGTAGGGGGGAAGCTGTTGCCACTAAGGGACCATCCACCTTATTACCAGGGACCACAGTGAGTAACTGAACGGGCACGGTGGAGAATAGGGAAACTTCAGGCGGTGATCAAGTCATCAAGCAGGGACTCAACCAGTGGAGGTGACGCTTGCAGAGCAGCCTTTTGTGCCAAGCCAGGGACTGAACAGACCAGTGGGGTGAAGCTTGAGAGGTATCAGGAGTGCCAGGCTAGGGACCAAGCAGGGAAGCGGGGGTGACGCTTGAGGAAGATACCACCGTGAAGATTGGAGGCGCTCAAGGGATTCAGTGGCAGTGAATCAGTGGGTCTAGTGAGAGACCAGGAGCTCAGTGGGCTGAAGAACTACAAGGAGAAGTTGTAGTGAAGGTGAAAGAACTGTTACGCTTTGTGTTAGGAACTGTTAAAGACTGTTGCCAGAGGAGACAGCATTCCTGCACGGGCAGATGTGTCTTTGCTAGAGGCCTTTCCCTGCACAGCTGTCCTCCTATTGAAGTCTCGGAGTCTGCTAACTGAACTTGAAACTACTTAAGGAAGTCTTGGCCCTAACCCTCTTTCCTCCAAACATTTTCTAAGAATAATAAATATCTCTTTTGCATTCAAGATGTGTCTGTCGCCCAATTACTTTGTCCACCTTGCACCCACTATGCCTCACAGCCCACCACATACAAAAGGATGTCAGATATCTCTGGCCCTGGAGGCTCTCATTAGACTGAAGGAGGCCGGAGACATTGCTACACAATATTTTATTAACAGAAATTAGCACATACCATGGTCTGCATGAACCAAATGAGCATTCATTGTTAACCATAAAACTTCATCTGTGATGTCCATCTGATCCACAGGCAGAGTAACCTCTCTACCTTCTAGACCTGATACAGCAATTTTTTCTCCACAAGACACTTTAGTGGCCATACCTGAGGAACAGAAAAAGTGTTATTCAGTTTTAACAACTTTTAAACATTGTGTTGTGACTGCAATTGTACAGTAATACCCATCGATAAATGACTAAAGAATACTACTGGAAATCTAATTTTGCCACCCCCTCCATTGCTCCGCCCCTGACTCCACCCCCTTTGTCCTACCCGTGTATATGGTGGAGGTGGCAGTTTTTGCGGCGTCTCTCCGCCCACACCTGTGACTCTGGACTTGGCCTGAAGACAAATAGTGGCGGCACCAGCTCGCAGGTATATGGACAGGCTAGGGTAGTATATGGACAGGCTAGGGTAGTATGTAGACAGGCTAGGGTAGTATGTGGACAGGCTAGGGTAATATGTAGACAGGCTAGGGTAATATGTAGACAGGTTAGGGTAGTATATGGACAGGCAAGGGCAGTATGTAGACAGGCAAGGGCAGTATGTAGACAGGCAAGGGCAGTATGTAGACAGGCTAGGGTAGTATGTAGACAGGTTAGGGTAGTATGTGGACAGGCTAGGGTAGTATGTGGACAGGCTAGGGTAGTATGTGGACAGGCTAGGGTAGTATGTAGACAGGCTAGGGTAGTATGTAGACAGGCTAGGGTAGTATGTGGACAGGCTAGGGTAGTATGTAGACAGGTTAGGGTAGTATATGGACAGGCTAGAGTAGAGAGATAGGGGAGATTAGGGAGATTAGAAAGTAGGAGAGAGATGGAGGGGGGAGAGGTGGGAGGAGAAAGTGGGATGAAAGAGAGAGAAAGGGGTGAGAAAGAGGGGGGAGAGAGAGATGGGGGGCTGAGAAAGAGAGAAGGGGGATGAGAGAGAGAGAAAGAAGAGAGGGCTGGGTTAGCGAGAAAAGGAGAGGGGTAAGTGAGTGAGTGAGTGAGTGAGTGACCAGCTCGCAGATATATAGACAGGCTAGGGTAGTATATGGACAGGCTAGGGTAGTATGTAGACAGGCTAGGGTAGTATGTGGACAGGCTAGGGTAGTATGTGGACAGGCTAGGGTAGTATGTGGACAGGCTAGGGTAGTATGTGGACAGGCTAGGGTAGTATGTGGACAGGCTAGGGTAGTATGTGGACAGGCTAGGGTAGTATGTAGACAGGCTAAGGTAGTATGTGGACAGGCTAGGGTAGTATGTAGACAGGCTAGGGTAGTATATGGACAGGCTAGGGTAGTATATGGACAGGCTAGGGTAGTATGTAGACAGGCTAGGGTAGTATGTGGACAGGCTAGGGTAGTATGTGGACAGGCTAGGGTAGTATGTGGACAGGCTAGGGTAGTAGTATGTGGACAGGTTAGGGTAGTATATGGACAGGCTAGAGTAGAGAGATGGGGGAGATCAGGGAGATTGGAAAGTAGGAGAGAGCTGGAGGGGGGAGAGGTGGGAGGAGAAAGTGGGATGAAAGAGAGAGAAAGGGGTGAGAAAGAGGGGGGAGAGAGAGATGGGGGGCTGAGAAAGAGAGAAGGGGGATGAGAGGGAGAGAAAGAAGAGAGGGCTGGGTTAGCGAGAAAAGGAGAGGGGTGAGAGAGTGAGTGAGTGAGTGAGTGAGTGAGTGACCAGCTCGCAGGTATATGGACAGGCTAGGGTAGTATATGGACAGGCTAGGGTAGTATATGGACAGGCTAGGGTAGTATGTAGACAGGCTAGGGTAGTATGTGGACAGGCTAGGGTAGTATGTGGACAGGCTAGGGTAGTATGTGGACAGGCTAGGGTAGTATGTGGACAGGCTAGGGTAGTATGTGGACAGGCTAGGGTAGTATGTGGACAGGCTAGGGTAGTATGTGGACAGGCTAGGGTAGTATATGGACAGGCTAGGGTAGTATGTAGACAGGCTAGGGTAGTATATGGACAGGCTAGGGTAGTATATGGACAGGCTAGGGTAGTATGTAGACAGGTTAGGGTAGTATGTGGACAGGCTAGGGTAGTATGTGGACAGGCTAGGGTAGTATGTGGACAGGCTAGGGTAGTATGTGGACAGGCTAGAGTAGAGAGATGGGGGAGATCAGGGAGAATAGAAAGTAGGAGAGAGATGGAGGGGGGGAGAGGTGGGAGGAGAAAGTGGGATGAAAGAGAGAGAAAGGGGTGAGAAAGAGGGGGGAGAGAGAGATGGGGGGCTGAGAAAGAGAGAAGGGGGATGAGAGGGAGAGAAAGAAGAGAGGGCTGGGTTAGCGAGAAAAGGAGAGGGGTGAGAGAGTGAGTGAGTGAGTGAGTGAGTGAGTGAGTGAGTGAGTGACCAGCTCGCAGGTATATGGACAGGCTAGGGTAGTATATGGACAGGCTAGGGTAGTATATGGACAGGCTAGGGTAGTATGTAGACAGGCTAGGGTAGTATATAGACAGGCTAGGGTAGTATGTGGACAGGCTAGGGTAGTATGTGGACAGGCTAGGGTAGTATGTGGACAGGCTAGGGTAGTATATGGACAGGCTAGGGTAGTATGTAGACAGGCTAGGGTAGTATATGGACAGGCTAGGGTAGTATATGGACAGGCTAGGGTAGTATGTAGACAGGTTAGGGTAGTATGTGGACAGGCTAGGGTAGTATGTGGACAGGCTAGGGTAGTATGTGGACAGGCTAGAGTAGAGAGATGGGGGAGATCAGGGAGAATAGAAAGTAGGAGAGAGATGGAGGGGGGGAGAGGTGGGAGGAGAAAGTGGGATGAAAGAGAGAGAAAGGGGTGAGAAAGAGGGGGGAGAGAGAGATGGGGGGGCTAAGAAAGAGAGAAGGGGGATGAGAGAGAGAGAGGGGTGGGTTAGCGAGAAAAGGAGAGGGGTGAGAGAGTGAGTGAGTGAGTGAGTGAGTGAGTGAGTGAGTGAGTGACACTCAGGTCACACAGGAAATTTCCATGATAAGATGTACAGTGCCCCCACCTACAAGTCATGCATAGGGCCCCTCGTTATAAGACATACAGTGCCTCCCATCCTCACGACACCCGGGGGTTTTCATTATAAGACGTATAGCGCCCCCATCCTTAGGACACATAGGACACACAGGGGGTTTAAGACATACAGAGTCCCCCATACATACAAAGGGTCACACAGAGGACACCCCATTATAAGATAAATAGTGCCCCCATCCTCAGGGCACACAGGGGTCTCTCAATATGAGTGCAGTCCCCCTATTCCACATGACAGGGGCACCCCCATTGTGAGTACACTGTTCCTGCTCGGGACACACAGGGGCCCCCATTATATGAAGTACCGTGCCCCCCCACACACACACATACTTACAGGGTCTGCTACCCCCCATTTTCCATCATACATGTTGCATTGCTTCACCCCCTCTGCACTCATGTTCACCATTGATGGTAAACAAGGTTCAGTGTAAACAACTGTGACAAGAGGGACCACTGGCTCTTACCCCTCTTGCTCCAGCAGACATTTTATTCTCCAGGCTGCACATTGTACTTTCCGCACAGCCTGGGCTTCAGGGGGAGACAGGTGCAGAGCTGAGTGACAGGGCAGCAGGCCAATTGGCTTCCAACTGCATTTGGGAAAAACAGCAGCCAGACCTCCTGCTGGGAACTATGCAGACAGCAGTGTAGGAGAGGCTTTAAAGTGATTGTAAGGGTTCTTTTAAAAAAAAAAAAAAATAACAAACATGTCATACTTACCTCCACTGTACAGCTCATTTTGCACAGAGTGGCCCCGAACACCATCTTCTGGGGTCCCCCAGCGGCTCTCGCAGCTCCTCCCCACATCAGATAACCCCCTAGGAGAAGCACTCTCCTGAGGGGGTTACCTTGCGGGCACGCTCCCGAGTCCAGCATTCGGCGTCCATAGAGGCCGAATGCATACTTCCCAACTTTTTGAGATGGGAATGAGGGACACCTATCAGCAAAAGTATGCAGGCATAGGACATACCCATTGCCATGCCCCCTTAAAAGAGAATTGTACAAAAAACAAGATTGGTTAAACCCACAAGTCTTTTTTTTACCACTAATATTGCTTTATATTGGCTTCTGGAATTTACAAATGCAGCAATTTAGAAATCAGATGAAAGGTTTAGCGCTGGAAAACACTTTTTGAGAGATAAAAAGTGCATTTTATATACAACTATATAGATCAGGCCAAAATGAGGGACAAATGAGGAGGAATGAGGGACAGAGGGACATTGCTCCAAATCAGGGATAGTCCCTCGAAATCAGGGACAGTTGGGAGCTATGTGAATGCAGGACTCGGCCCTGCCCCCCCGGCTCCCGCATCATTGGATTTGATTGACAGCTGTGGAAGCCAATTGCTGTGCTGCTATCAATCTATCCAATCAAGAGCCGAGAACCCCGGGCAGAGAGACAGCGCATCCCCGTGGGTCAAGTTCCTGGGCTTGGGTAAGTAAAACGGGGGACTCGGGGGCTGGTCACTGCCAGGTGTTTTTTCACCTTAATGCATAGGATGCATTAAGGTGAAAAACACGTATGTTTACAACCCCTTTAACATCGCTGTTCTCACTGACATGAGGAATAAAACAAGTCACACATGCAGCCTATTTGCCGGCGGTGCTGTGAACTGACGCTGGCCCCTGCCCTGAGTTTTCTCACTGGTTCAGGAAGTGTCCTTCTCCTCCTCCCTAGGCTGTCTCTGGCTCTCTCTCTCTGCACAGGACCGGCATGCTTACTCCATCCATCCCCCTGTCCTCTGAGGAGCCTCTCATGTGGCCCCCTACTAAATGGTCAATCCGCCCCTGGTTCCCGCACACACACACCCCCCCTTACCTGAGGACAGGACGGAGACAGCAGAGCAGACAGAGCAGAGAGCCCAGTGCCCGGCCACAGTACAGGGAACACCCCCTCCAGGAGAGCCGTGCATGCCAAGCCCCGCTCCTCCTCTGCTCATCGGAATCCCTTCCCTGGCTCCGCATCCCGATCCCCACAGGAAAACTAAAGCGTCCATGCTGCGCCCTCTCTGCTATGGGGCGCAGGGTGGAAGTTTTATTTTGCTAGCTGGAGGGATAGACAGGTCTTTTAAAAATCCGAATCCCTAGCGAGTGTCTGGAGATACGGATTTTGCTGCCCCTCCCCCCCCCCCCCCCTGGCGCTCTAGGCAGCTACCTAACCTGCCTATTGGTAGCACCGGCCCTGGTCCTTTGTAAATAAAATCACATTATATCAATTCCAATTGTACTTTATGATCAAGTGGAGGAATGTTCTCAAGTACAAATAGTATGCTCCAAGCATCTCCAAGTGGACAGGACCTCACCTTTCAAGATGGACCTTCAGATTCAGAGCTGATCAATATTTGGTGGAAGTTGGATCTGACACATACACAGCAGGTAAAATAAGTATTGAACATGTCACCATTTTTCTAGGTAAATATATTTCTAAAGTTGCTATTGACATGAAATGTTCACCGCATGTTAGTAACAACCCATGCCATCCATACATACAAAGACCTCAAAACAAATAAGTGTTTCTCAGGGTATGCAGGCTTTTATCTCATTGATACCCAAACCCGAAAAGGACCATAATTTATGTGGTAATTATCGACCTTATTATTCATATTATTTATATTATAATATATAATAATAATTATATTATTATTATCTCATTGACAAATATTGACCTTAGAATATATTCTAAAATCATTGCAAATAGAATTACTCCGATAATACCGACGTATATACACTTAGATCAAGTGGGATTTATAAAAGGACGTGAGGCAAGAGATAACACCATAAAGACTTTGACACTGGTGGAATATGCCCGGAGACACACCATCCCATCCTGCCTCCTGGCAATAGATGCAGAGAAGGCGTTCGATAGGGTGGGATGGTGTTTTCGCCGGGAGACTTTAAGACAGTGGGGGTTGAGTCCGGTGCTTCTAGAAAAAATAATGGTGTTATATCATAATCCAACTGCTAAAATACGAACGAATGGGGATGTATCTGATACAATCACCATAGCGAACGGTACCCGACAGGAATGTCCGTTGTCCCCTTTGCTATGCGTATTAGCTATGGAGCATTTAGCAATAGCTATTCGAGATTAATAGGGATATACTAGGTATAAAAATAGGTGACATCGAATACAAAATGTCAGTTTATGCAGACGATCTGCTACTTTATATCACAAACCCATTGGTGACCCTACCAAATCTAATTAAGGAATTCAAGCGCTTTGGGGAGGTGAGTAACTTCAAAGTGAACTTCGATAAGTCAAAAGCGCTCAGTATCACTTTACCAAGCGATACTGTCAAATTACTTAAAAAAAACTTTTCGTTTAAATGGCAAGCAAATGCGCTTAAATACCTCGGAACACACATCCCTAGGGATGTGTGTAAGATCCAGGAATAAAACTACCTCCCGTTAGTGAAAAAAATGATAAAACTACTTCAACAATATAACGAAGGAATATTTTCTTGGATGGGTAGGATAAGTATTATAAAAATTGATATTTTGCCTAACTTACTTTATATATTTAAGACTATCCCAATATTCCCTTCAACAAAAATCCTGATCCAACTACGGAGAGCCATCGGGAGCTTCATTTGGACGGGTAAAACCACCAGAATTAGTAGAGAAGTATTAATTAAATTAAAACAGGACGGAGGGTTGGCCCTCCCAGACTCATCAACTTATCTTAAATCTGTATTTATTACCAGGATTATGGATTGGTTTCATAATGCTGATAGTAAGCAATGGGTGAGGTTGGAGGAAGAAGTTGCAGCCATTAAACCAAAATCATTACCATGGATAGTAAAGGATAGGCAAACTCCTGAAGGGGAGTTACCCTTCTTGGTCGCCTCAACACTGAAAGTGTGGGATGGATTACTGAAACTGGGAATAGGGTCTACCTATAGAGGCCCAATGACCCCCTTATTTGATAATCCTGAATTCTCTCCAGCAATGGTTGTTAGGAATTATCTTAAATGGCAAAGAAATGAGGACGCCAGGATAGTAGAGACAATGGAAGGGAATAGACTTCTTCCGATAGAGGTTTTGGGTATGGAATATGGAATATAGAACAATTTGGATGCAGTATCGACAGCTTCAGAGGTACATCTTCTCTTTGGCGATTGGATAGACCACTTACAGATTTGGAAAAATTGCTTTTACAAGAACAAAAGCCATCGCATACACTCTCCATGATTTATAGATACTTAATTTCAAATAATACGATACATGAGGCAGAACTGGGGATAACTATCCCTAAAGCAAAATGGGTAAAGGCAATCAAGCTAACACATATGCTATCGATCTCCTATAGACATCAGGAGAGAAATTTTATAATTCTAGCAAAATGGTATAGATGCCCTGTGGACATGCATAAGATAAAATCAGATAACGAAGACATCTGTTGGAGATGTCGGGGGGCAAAGGGAACAATGTCGCATATATGGTATTTCTGCCTTGGGGTCCAAATTTTTTGGAATAAAATTTTTGAAGTATATAGGGCAGTCACAGGAATCAATTTACAGCCTGATATATTTATAACAGTACTGTCAATGGTCCCAGGTTCGGTGAAGAGTATAAAGAAGGGTATTCTTAAACATTTTTTAACAGCAGCGCGCACAATTATAGCCAGGAAATGGAAAAGTAGTATAGAACCTTCTATAGTGGAATGGGAGTGTGAACTGGGTGAAATGCGTTCATTAAAAGAGAGAATGGTATTGGAAACCGGGATAAATAAGCAGATTATAACCTCTTGGCAGGTATGGGGAGAGTATAAAGCCTCATTGACATCATGAGCAAACTGGGAGGGAAAAGGGAAATGAGGGTTTTTGGTTCTTTTTGTTTGTTTTGTTGTGTGAGTGTATGTGAGGTATGAATGATTAGATGATATGACCCTTATTAATGGGTGGTTAAGTGTTCCTATTTAAATTAGAAAAAGATTGAAGTGAGACCCATAAGTTTGAACAAATTAATGATAATACCATATCATTGATAAGGGTTGGATTTTATATGTAGAATGCAATTATAAAATTTTCTAAAAATGTTTTGATAAATAAAGATTATAAAAAAAACAAAAAACTAATACGTTGATAAATCAAGTTCTGTGTAATTAAATAGAATAACACGGGGAAAAAGTGTTGAACACATGAAGAAAGTGAGGTTCAAAAAAGCAGAGAAGCTGAAATCTATCAGTAATTAGAAAGCAATCCCACCCCTTGTCAGTGCAAATTAATATCAGCTGGTTCAGTCTCCACTGATGGCCTATAAAAAGGTGTCTCATTACCAAGATGTCACACAAGAAACATATCTTGATGGGTAAAAGCAAAGAGCTCTCTCAAGATTATTGTTGCAAAACATACTGATGGCACTGGTTACAGAAGGATTTCTAAACTTCTAAATGTTCCAGTGAGCACTGCTGGGGCCATAATCCGGAAGTTTTTTTTGGGGGGGGAGTGGACAGTGTCAGTGTTTTTTTTATTTTTTATTTTTATTACAATTTATTATTATTATTATTACAATTTAATTTTTAAATATTGATTTATTACAATGTTTTTTTTATTAGCCCTGGTGGGGCTTTGGTGAGATATCAGGAGTCTAAACAGACCCCTGACATGTCCCCTTTAAGATCAGGGAAAGGGACGGAGGACACAGATTCCCCAGTCCTTTTATCTGCAGCCTCAGCTGCACTGAAGATGAATGAACAGGTCCAGAGGCTTCCTGTTCATTCATAAACTGAAGTAGAGTAAATTCAGTTATGAATGGACAGTCAGTGATCACTGACTCTGTGCATTCAGAAAAGGAGGAAGCCGGTAAATCACACACACATATATATATAATATATATATATATATATACCGTATTTATCGGCGTATAACACGCACTTTTTTCCCCTTAAAATCAGGGGAAAGTCACAGGTGCGTGTTATACGCCGATCCCCATGCGATCCGACCTGTCATATTTTCAAAATCGCTGATCGCGATTTGAAAATGGCGCCGCCGGCGCCGAAATACTCAGAGCCGGTCCTCGGCTCTTTCCGGCGGCTGTCGTTCATTTTCGGCTCCACTCGTAGTCCCGAGCGGAGCTATCCGAACCTACTCGGCTAGGTTCGGATAGCTCCGCTCGGGACTACGAGTGGAGCCGAAAATGAACGACAGCCGCCGGAAAGAGCCGAGGACCGGCACTGTGTATTTCGGCGCCGGCGGCGCCATTTTCAAATCGCGATCGGCGATTTTGAAGCCCAGAATGGCTGGGATCACTGGGGGAAGGCTGCACTGGGGAAGGCTGCACTGGGGAAAGCTGCACTGGGGAAGACTGGACTGGGGAAGGCTGCACTGGGTAAAGCTGCACTGGGGAAGGCTGCACTGGGTAAAGCTGCACTGGGGAAGTCTGCACTGACAAGGCTGCACTGGGGAAGTCTGCACTGACATGGCTGCACTGACATGGCTGCACTGACAAGGCTGCACTGACAAGGCTGCACTGACATGGCTGCACTGACAAGGCTGCACTGACAAGGCTGCAATGATGGGCGTTTAAATGTAAGTTTTTTTTCCCTTCAACTTCCCTCCTAAAAGTTTTTTTTTTCCTTAAAATTCCCTCCTAAATTGGGGTGCGTGTTATACGCCGGTGCGTGTTATACGCCGATAAATACGGTATATATATATATATATATATATATATATATATATATATATATATATATATATATATATATATATATATATATATATATATACCGGCTCCTTGCTCCACTCTCCATCCTGACAGATCCAGGGGGGGGGGGGACTGAAGGAGCACAGAGAGGAACCAGAGGAGGACCTGGGGAGCCGGAGGAGGACATAGGGAGCCAGAGGAGGACCTAGGGGGGCTGGAAGAGGACCCGGGGAGCCAGGGGAGGAGTCGGGGAGCTGGATGAGGACACGGGGTGCTGGAGGAGGACACAGGGAGCCAGAGGAGAAGCTGGAGAAGGACACTGAGAGCCGGAGGAGGGCATGGGGGCTCAAAGATTAAGGGACATGATGGGCAGTCAGGGATGATCGGTGCAGTGTTGGGGGGAGTTACAAGCACCGATCTCCCTGTATGGCTTTTAATTAAGCAGCTGACAGCCGCGGGAAGGAGAGGAGGAGAAGCTACTGTCAGCTGTTTCATTGAAAGCCACACAGTGAGATCTGTGCTTGTAACTCCCCCAACAAGCCGCACCGATCATCTGTGAGGCTGCCTGTGTCCCCCCTGCTGAGCTCGGGGTGCCGGACCTAGTACAACAGGGCTGTTCTGGCTTATCAGCGGCCCTGCCTGGGGACAGACTGGGTCAGGGGACAGTGTCCTCAGTCCGGGGCTCTGTCCGGGCCTTGTTAGCAAGACTACCCGATCTGTGGAGGGCTGCACCTTTGAGTGGCATGATGGATAGAAGATTGAAGAATACCCCTGATTTTAGTGCTGGAGCGTTTTTTCGGGAAAACTGGCTCAGATACAACAGAGCCATTGGCTCCCACTTCTGGCAATCACAGCCAGTGTCAAAGGGAGCAGGGGTGGGGCCAAGCCCTGTTCTTTGTGTCTTATGGATACACAGAGTGGGTCTCAGAAGCTAGCATGCATACGGCTTGCTATGGGGGCTCTCATAGTTATAGTTACATAGTAGGTGAGGTAAAAAAAAGACACACGTTCATCGAGTCCAACCTATGTGTGTGGCTATATGTTAATATGACATTGTATATCCCTGTATGTTGCGGTCCTTCAGGTGCTTATCTAATAGTTTCTTGAAACTATCGATGCCCCCCGCTGAAACCACCGCCTGTGGAAGGGAATTCCACATCCTTGCTGCTCTTACAGTAAAGAACCCTTTATGTAGTTTAAGGTTAAACTTCTTTTCTTCTATTTTTAATGAGTGGCCACAAGTCTTGTTAAACTCCCTTCTGCGAAAAAGTTTTATCCCTATTGTGGGGTCACCAGTATGGTATTTGTATATTGAAATCATATCTCCTCTCAAGCGTCTCTTCTCCAGAAAGAATAAGTTCAGTGCTCACAATCTTTCCTCATATCTAATATCCTCCATACCCTTTATTAGCTTTGTTGCCCTTTTTTGTACTCGCTCCATTTCCAGTACATCCTTCTTGAGGACTGGAGCCCAGAACTGGACAGCATACTCCAGGTGTGGCCGGACCAGAGTCTTGTAGAGTGGGAGAATTATCGTTTTATCTCTGGAATGAATCCCCTTTTAATGCATGCCAATATTCTGTTTGCTTTGTTAGCAGCAGCTTGGCATTACATGCCATTGCTGAGCCTATCATCTACTAGGACCCCCAGGTCCTTTTCCATCCTAGATTCCCTCAGAGTTTCTCCCCCTAGTGTATAGATTGCATTCATATTTTTGCCATCCAAATGCATTATTTTACATTTTTCTACATTTTTCTACAATGAACCTCATTTGCCATGTAGTTGTCCACCCCATTAATTTGTTCAGATCTTTTTGCAAGGTTTCCACATCCTGCGGAGAAGTTATTGCCCTGCTTAGCTTAGTATCATCCGCAAACGCAGAGATTGAACTGTTTATCCCATCCTCCAGGTCATTTACGAACAAATTAAATAGGATTGGTCCCAGCACAGGACCCTGGGGGACCCCACTACCCACCCCTGACCATTCCAAGTACTCCTCATTTATCACCACCCTCTGAACTGGCCCTTGTAGCCAGTTTTCAATCCATGTGCTCACCCTATGGTCCCTGCCAATTGGTTTGGCAAGAATGATTCTTCATGAATCCATGCTGATTACTGCTAATGATACCGTTCTCATTACTAAATTCTTGTATATAGTCCCTTATCATCCCCTCCAAGAGTTTACATACTATTGATGTTAGGCTAACTGGTCTGGAATTCCCAGGGATGTATTTTGGGCTCTTTTTAAATATTGGTGCTACATTGGCTTTTCTCGGCGTGGGGGAGGAGCCAGGAGCACTGGCAGGCCACCCAAGAAGAGGAGAATAGGGGCTGCTCTGTGCAAAACCATTACACAGAGCAGGTAAGTATAACATGTTTGTTGTCAAATCGCATGTCAAATCGCATGCCAAATCGCATCAATGTGAACCTAGGCTTAATGTCACCTTCATTTATTCCTAGCTAGATCCTCCTCAGTTCTTCCATGTTCCCTCAGCCGTCAGCCACTGTTAGTTATTCACAGAGACAGGGCTCAGGAAAGGCATTGTCTTCTTACGCTTCAAAAGACTGGAAAAACATCCTCTGCAATTCGCTGAAGTAAAATTGATTTGGATTCAACTTCTGTTTTATATTGAAGAGTAAAACTGCCTGTGGATGGTGCCAAGTCAGCAAGTGACCATACTGTCCTGACAGACTGGGTATAAGGAGGTATTTCAATGCATAAAGCGGTATGTGAAACAGAACAGCTGTAATGGTTTTTTACTAATAGGAATGTACATGTAAAATCATAATGAATTCTCTTTATGTGTATTTCTGATGTAATGACATGATAATATATATTTTAAATAAAATCAGTAACTTACCATAAATGAGGACATGATAATCCTGCACACAATGCATTGATTGCTGTCTTTCTATAAATGCTCCATAATGTCCATCTTGGAATTCAGTAAGATTGGTTATTATAATTAGGGATCCGTCAGCTGCAGCCTTTAGCCATCCATTATACCGATCTTCTTTAATTAGAACAGGTTTGCCTGGCACTGTTACTGCAATAACCCCTCCATTATACCAATCATCCCATTGCACCCAGGTGATGGCAGTGTTGGCACCGTAACCAGCAGGCAGAGTGACTTCTTCTCCCGGTACACTAAATACACGTCTAATTTCTCCACATGATTCGGATTTTCCTGATAAGGAACAAAAACTACATTTAGCTACAACATGATAAGAAAGATTCTTTACATCCTAATTTTCTAGAGAACATTCTCAGGGATCTACATTAGGCTCCTATCACACTTGTAGATTTATAGAGAATACTGCACTAACAATCAAAAATAAAAAATTTAGCTGCAACTATAAAGTGTTATACGACACAATCAAAGTAATAATAGGAGTGTAATGAGAACTGAAAAATTGAGTGCCTCAAATAATAATGACATAAAATATCTCAATAATGAATAAGAAATTACAAATGTTTAAATCAAAAACGTGCGAACATAAATGAATTAATTATCCATACAATAAAAACACAAAAAAGTGAAGTTGTGATGGTTTTAAATAAAAACGTCTATAAAGTGAAAACAGATCCCAGAGTGATGGGTGATGTGAATTCTCATTAAAGTGCCAAGTGCATTGATGGGACCTCCACCTTAGGAAAACACTGCCGCTTACCGGAGAGCAAGGGGTCCCTTATTGCAGGGGACTACGCTAAGCAGATGGCTGTAACCCCAGCTCGGGATCTCGCAGGCAGGCACTAGATACTGCAGCATCCGCGGGGATACTCACCATCAATCACAGCAGTGTAATGTAGTTACCAGGCAGTCTCACTAAGGTAAATCTTAGATAATCAAGTCTCTTAGACTGTTGCAGCTCTCTTCTCTGTAGATAACAAAACTGACAGCAACCGTGGCATTATCTACCACCCTCTCTGAAAAGTGATCTACAGTGGATCGCTCTTTGGAGGACAGTAAAATAGGATTTTTTACTTACCGTAAAATCCGTTTCTCTGAGTTCATTGACAGACACAGCCTTCTTTATTCAGAACGGTAGGGTTATATCATCTCTGCAGGAGTAGGACTAGGCAGAGCAAAAAAACAACCTCTGGCTATGCCCATGGGCTGTCCTCCGTCAGTATATAACCCCCTCCCTGCTCCAGGTATTTAGTTTAGTAGCAAGCAGTAATAGAAGTATCAAAAAACTCCATAAAGGGGTGGGTGCTGTGTCTGTCAATGAACTCAGAGCAACAGATTTTACAATAAGTAAAAAATCCTATTTTCTCATTAGTTTATTGACAGACACAGCCTTCTTTATTCAGAACGGTAGGGACGTCCCAAAGCAGTGCTGAACATGAGGGGTGGGACAGCGAAAAAAGTCAAGGCTAACACAAAAGCCAACCAGGTAACAGGAGCTTCACACAGGATAAGCTGGAACCCAACCTGAAAGATATTGAAAATAAATAAAAACTGCGCTAATGGAAAAAAATATATATATAAAAGCTGCGGTTTATAAGTGTGGCACACCAAAACAGAATATAGAAAATAAAAAACCGTGCTATAGATCTAAAGATCCTATATAAAAAGTCCAGCAATCACAAATCCCAAGTGGATGACATGAAAATCTTAAAAAACAAGTCCTGTAGGTGAGTAATCAAGTGAACACATATGAAGGTTGTGCGCTTACCAGAAGTAAGCCAAAATAGAGCGAGTGGCTTAAAACCCAGCCGGGGCCTCTGGAAATCGACCACAAATGGAATAGAGTCAAACTCCAACCGTGGGGGCAGATCCGTCAAGGATTATCCAAAAATATATGAGAAAAAAACATAGCATAATACTTATAGCACAACAAATGAAAAAAGAGGAAAGAGGAAAGCAGCACACCACCAAACAAAAATCATATATAATCATAAACCACATCCAGTGCCTCAACACAACTTGGATAGGTAAGTGAGTGCCATGCAATGAGTGAAAAATTACTGAATAAGTATAGGTAGAGCCTTACAAATAATCTGCTTACCAGACACTTCAAGGCTAGTAAACATATAACCATCACCAAGTGAACGATATGGAAAAGAATCCCTCTGGGTGCAACAAGTGACTTATAGAATCTGCTTACCAGATATCTAATAAGAATAGGCAGGTTCAATGGGCTAAAATCCACACACCATAGGGAATGATACAAGGTAAGAAGTTCCGCATACCAGGTGAAAGTTCTGCTTACCAGATGTTAGATATAGGCAGGCAGATTGACTCATACACAGAGCAAAGTCCCGGCAGGAAGAGTGTGGGTACGTCCTGGTAATCCTGACTTACGCTCGGCAGTGCGGAATCAGATAAAATGGCCAATAGTGTGATATTGTATAAAACCAAGGCTTTAATAAAAAGAAATGCACTTACAATAGAAGAAAAGGATAACAAACGTTGCCGGCCGGCACAAATAGCAAAGCTCTTGTCCTCAACAGGGCGACGTGGTGACGTCAGCACGTCCCTCCCAGACGCGTTTCGTCATACGTTGACGTTCTCAATGGGGAACGGGCAGCGTGCTAAGCCACCACTCTTTATGCTCACACCAAGCCTCGCTCTGAGTCCCGTTATAGGAATCTCAGAGCACCATATTGGATGAGGGCATCAACTATATGTGTTCAAAGGGAGAGTAAGGGAAAGAGCCAAATAATGTAAGCTGAAACGCCCGACTCAAAACCATACAATCCCAGAAGACATACCTGGAGGGGGCCGCTTGGTCCGCCCCACATATTGCAAGCCACATGGGCATTGCAACATGTAGACTACCCCCAAAGTAGAACAGGTAATAAATGGAGTGATGGGGTGAGTGTGGCCTGTCCTGGTGGAAACAAACGACTGAGTCCTCCTATTCCTACAAGAATTGAAGGAACACACTCAACATTTATTGCATTTATAAAACCCAGTAAGTTGATCAAAAAAGGTGCTCCTGTTCAATGGTCGATCCAATGTATTAGGGGCCAGTCTATTTCTAAGTGAAGGGGCCCCCCTAAAAACAATATGTGGTTTTGGCGGTAAAACTTCCTTCAAAAGTCTGTCATTGGTAACTATATGCCAATGCCTAGAAACCAGTTGTTTTACTTCCTTATGTTGGAGAGAGAAAGTGGTAATGAAGGGTACCCCTAGATTGTGACCAGACCAACTTGACTTGGGTCTGTCTTTCAAGAGGACCTCCCTATCCATTTCTTGCACATCCTTTAGGACAGGCAACAGACTATTACTAGTATATCCTTTTTCAAGGAACCTTTCTGTAAGAATATTGCTTTGTGAAATAAACTTGTCAGGGTCAGAGCAATTCCTACGTACCCTCATATATTGGCTTTTGGGTATTTTAGCCAGGGTTTATAATGGCAACTTTCCAATGGTATGTAGGAATTGCGGTCACTCTCTTTAAAAAAAGTGGATGTAGATAAAACACCGCCCTCTATGGACAAAGTGAGATCCAAAAAGTGTATTTGGGTTTGGCTCATCTCAAAATTGAGATGGATCCCACGATTATTTGTGTTAAGAGAGGATAGGAAAAGCTGAAGTTCCTGGCCATCACCGTCCCATAGGAGGAGGATGTCATCTATATACCTGTCCCACAGGACAAGATGGGGACTCCGGTGGGCGTAGATGACATCCTCCTCCCACTTGGCCATAAACAGGTTAGCCAAGCTGGGGGCATATTTAGCCCCCATAGCTACACCACGGCTCTGGCGGTAAAACTGGTTGGAAAACCAAAAATAATTATGAGAAGCAGCAAAAACAAGTAGCTCCATAACAAAAGAAATTTGACTGGTAGGGAGACCTGAATCTCTAATTAAAGCTCCCCTAACTGCATCTAAGCCCATATCATGGGGAATTATGGTGTATAGGGAAGAGATGTCGGCACTAACCATCCACATGCCAGACTTGATCTCAGTATTGGAAAGGAGATTCAACACATGACGGGTGTCTTTAATGTAAGATGGCATTTTTTGAACTAAGGGTTGAAGGAAAAAATCAATATATCTGCCCACCCGGGATGTAATAGAGTCAATGCCACTCACAATGGGGCGTCCCGGGGGGCAGATAGGGTTCTTGTGAACTTTGGGTAAATAATATAAGATTGGAGTTCTGGGGGCCTTACGAATTAAAAATAGGCTCTCTTTCTCCTTCAAAATCCCTAATGCGGAACCCTTAGAGACAATCCTACGTAATTCTCTTAGATACCCATTCTTGGGATCAGAGGGGAGGGGAGTGTAGGTATCCGTGTCGCCAAGAATCCTAGACATTTCTGCATATAGTCTCCACGATCGAGTACCACTATCCCTCCCCCCGCTGGGCGAATGATCAAATCCTTGTTTTTGCACAAAGAATCTAAACCCTCTTGTATGGCCTTTGAGTTCTTGGCTTTTTTGATTTCCAATTCTTCAAGATCCCTCAAAATAACATCCCTAAATACCTTAAGTGTGGGAGCAAGGACTCCAGGGGGATTAAAGAGGGATGCATTCGCTAATCCTGAATGTACAAATTGGTCAGTGGATTGGGAATTCCTGGTGATAGGATTGCCAATCATATCTTTTGATGCTAAGTTTGCGGACAAACTTATGGACATCCATATAAGTTTGGAATTTATTTAGACCCCTGGGAGGGGCAAACTTGAAACCTTTGTCTAGAACAATTTTTTCAGATGGTGTAAGTTGTTTGGTACTCAAGTTAAAAATGCCCTGCCCTATTAGGTCCTGGGTTTTTTTTGCTCGCTGGCGCCTCCCCCCTCTAGTTCCTCGCTTCTTTCTACTGGTCTTTTTAGACCTTGACCTGGCTTGGAAAAACCTCAAGTCCCTGGTCCTCTAGAGGGAGGGACGGTATGACTAGGCGTAGCAAGATCCTGAGAGGGATATAACATAGAAGGATCATGGACATTCTGTTGGCGTCCATAAGTGTCAAATGGGTTGAAACCATCATCACAAGGATTCATATCCCTCATAGGAAAAAACCTATTATGTGTAGGGAAATTAGGTTCCCAACTGTCATTATAGGAGTCATGGTAAGTGGGCTTCTGAAAAGGATCATAATTCTGACCAGGTCTCCACCAATCTGGGTAATTAGTATTATAACCCCGCCCCCTATTAGAATCAGGGTGGCCATGCCCTCTTCCATTCACTAAGTGACCTCCTCTCCAAGGAGGTGGCGGTATATATCTTGATCCACCACCCCTTTGTGGATAATTGGATCTAGGGGGCCCTGAATTGTAAGAATGTTGGGGAGGAATGTTATTAGACTGATTAGGCCCCATTGGTCTATGAGGGGATTGGTATCTCTGAGGGCCCAAATTCTTTTGAATTTTGTTGGAGGGACCTTTTTTAGTGTTTTTAGAAGGCTGAGTTTGTCTAGGGGGGCCACCTGAATTGTCCCCATAAACTGGTATTGATACCTCCATTTCAGTGTTGTTCTGACCAGCTGAATCTTCAAGCAATCTTTTCTGCCAGTCAAACACTACATTGTTACAGTAATCATTTAAGTCACGGTTGTATTTTTTCTTTTTTTTGAGTTTTTGGTCCCTTTTATAAAAAAACAATTTTTTTGTGTTGTTATTTTTTTGTGTTGTCACTTTTTTAAAGATTACGTGATATGCACATTTTTATTTAATAATTTTTTGTGAGGTCACCCTCCCTACCGAATGTGTGATTCGGTTATACATAATTTTTAATTGACTTTTTTGTGGCTCACTTCCTTAGTTCAGTGGCCATCTTTGGGGACACTTAGGTGGGCTATGAGGTATATCCACTTACTGTGCTTTTATTTGTATCTGCCTCCTATCTTTTATTATGATTAGCCCTTATTGATATGGGAGCAGAGTTTTGCCTTTGGTTTTTTAGGAGGTTTAATGACTGTTCTATAGTAATATTAATAATCTCTCTTTACATTGTTAAATACATAACTGCAATTCTGTATATGTTCCCATTTTTATGATTTTGGTTATGTCTTCTGGGATTGTATGGTTTTGAGTCGGGCGTTTCAGCTTACATTATTTGGCTCTTTCCCTTACTCTCCCTTTGAACACATAGTTGATGCCCTCATCCAATATGGTGCTCTGAGATTCCTATAACGGGACTCAGAGCGAGGCTTGGTGTGAGCATAAAGAGTGGTGGCTTAGCACGCTGCCCGTTCCCCATTGAGAACGTCAACGTATGACGAAACGCGTCTGGGAGGGACGTGCTGACGTCACCACGTCGCCCTGTTGAGGACAAGAGCTTTGCTATTTGTGCCGGCCGGCAACGTTTGTTATCCTTTTCTTCTATTGTAAGTGCATTTCTTTTTATTAAAGCCTTGGTTTTATACAATATCACACTATTGGCCATTTTATCTGATTCCGCACTGCCGAGCGTAAGTCAGGATTACCAGGACGTACCCACACTCTTCCTGCCGGGACTTTGCTCTGTGTATGAGTCAATCTGCCTGCCTATATCTAACATCTGGTAAGCAGAACTTTCACCTGGTATGCGGAACTTCTTACCTTGTATCATTCCCTATGGTGTGTGGATTTTAGCCCATTGAACCTGCCTATTCTTATTAGATATCTGGTAAGCAGATTCTATAAGTCACTTGTTGCACCCAGAGGGATTCTTTTCCATATCGTTCACTTGGTGATGGTTATATGTTTACTAGCCTTGAAGTGTCTGGTAAGCAGATTATTTGTAAGGCTCTACCTATAATTATTCAGTAATTTTTCACTCATTGCATGATTGCATGGCACTCACTTACCTATCCAAGTTGTGTTGAGGCACTGGATGTGGTTTATGATTATATATGATTTTTGTTTGGTGGTGTGCTGCTTTCCTCTTTCCTCTTTTTTCATTTGTTGTGCTATCAGTATTATGCTATGTTTTTTTCTCATATATTTTTGGATAATCCTTGACGGATCTGCCCCCACGGTTGGAGTTTGACTCTATTCCATTTGTGGTCGATTTCCAGAGGCCCCGGCTGGGTTTTAAGCCACTCGCTCTATTTTGGCTTACTTCTGGTAAGCGCACAACCTTCATATGTGTTCACTTGATTACTCACCTACAGGACTTGTTTAAGATTTTCATGTCATCCACTTGGGATTTGTGATTGCTGGACTTTTTATATAGGATCTTTAGATCTATAGCGTGGTTTTTTATTTTCTACAACCTGAAAGATACCCCTTCAAGAGGGAATAGACCTTAACAGCAGCCTGCAAAAAGCTTGCAGCCAAAAAAGGCACCCGCAGATGCCAACCCAACCACTTCGTAGAACTTGTGAAAAATGCGCCACGAACGCCCGAAGACAGAAAGCCCAAGACGCACTAGGCATCCGAGAAGAATGCACCGTAACAGGGAAAGCAGGAACCCGATTCCTGACAGAATAGCCCAGAGTCATCATATGTCTGATATATCCAGAGGAAGGTCGCAGAAGAAGCAGACAGCCCCTTTCTTGGCCTGTCCATGAGTACAGAGAGCCTGACCTCCAAAAGACTCAGTGGCTGGCAAATATAATCAAATCCCCCAAACCACATCCTGGGCAGATAAGGCAAATTCCTTGGGATGTGTTGCCAGTGACACAAGAAAGGAAACACAATGTCCTTGTTCAAATGAAAACCCAGGGATGAAACTATAGAAAAGGGCGAAGCACCGCCTAAACCTGGGTAAGGTGAACCAGAAGATAACGCCACCCTTTTCAACACCCTGTGAGCAGAGGTGAAAGGCACCAAGAGTCCACCTTCAGAGACAGAGTAAGCAGTGGAATCTCCTGATATTTTGAGAGAGTGGCTCCTGGAGAACTGAAAACACCAAGTTCAGATCCCACAGCAGTAGAAAAAAAACGCATTGGTGAAAACAGACGTCTTACCCCTTGAATAAAGGTACGCACCAGGGAGCGCGAAACCAGGTGATGCTAAAGGCGACCACCCAGGCTGACACCTGGCCCTCGATGGTACTCAAGGCGCATTCCTGCTAAACCCCCCCGTAAATGGGGGTCGGAATTGGAGTCACCTAGAAAAAACAAGGATTACGCGGTGATTTACGCCAGGATATATGCGCTCTCCACAACCGGAGTTCAAAACCTCCTAAAAGATGGACTCCCTAGCCATCAACAGTGTCGAAACTGCCGCACCTGGCTCAACACAGCCAGGCTATTAAAACCAGTGACGCTAAGGCAGGATGGAAGAATGGCTCTGATACCATAGATCCTTCCTGAGAGGCAGTCGTCAAGGAACGCCGGAGACCAGGTGCACTCGGTCAACGTACCCAGACCGACTGGACCCATCTGGGGATGATAGAATGACTGGAACCCCCGCAGCCATGATCCTGTGTAAAAGCCACAACAGAAGCTGGACAGGAGAAAAGGCATAGGGAAACGTCACTGGCCCCATGGGCCACCAGAGCTGCCAGAGCAACCCGTGACCTTACCAGAAACCTTGGTACCATCCAGTTGAACCAGGACACCAAGAGAACTACCTCATGAGTGTCCCAGCGGGAAAAAACCCGAAGAAACGCGGCCCGGTGAAGGGCCCATTCGTGGTCCAACCCTTGCCAACTGAGGTATCCGCCTGTCAGAATTCCACTCCTGGAATGCATACATCGGAAAAGGGCCGGACGAAACATTCTGTTCACCGGGGAATACTGGCAACAGCTAGGGCTACCACAGCTTTTTTGACCCGCCCTGGCGAAGGGCATAAGCCATTGTGGTTGCCTTGTCCGACTAGAACCGTACCGGGAGCCCCCAAAGTCGACCTGTCCATGATCCAAAACAGAAGTGGAGAGTGCTGCGCTAGTCCAGTGTGATATGTTTGTGTAACAGTGTTTATTTAAGAAAATTAAATTAACAAATAAAATAAAAATGGGGTGTACGGGTGCTACGTCTGTGTGCACAGTATCCTGTATTTATACACTGAATATGAGTGAAAAAACCCAATCCTATTTGCTGTTGAACCTATGGAAGGGATGCAAAAGTGCTCTGTGTGTAGGGAACCAATGCGAATAGTTCTCATACACATCTAGTAACTTGTGCAAATAAACCCTTAAACTGCTGTCGTGCCTGTGCAAAAAGGATTTTGGATAAAAGTGAAAAAAGGTATGCGGGTACTGTGTTTGTATGCACAGTATCCTGTGAAGAAAGTATATAAATATATAACACAATTCCTTATGAAATGAAGTGTACGGGTGCTACGTCTGTGTGCACAGTATCCTGTATATATACACTGAATCTGAGTGAAAAGAACAAAAGACAAAAAACAAATCCTATATCATGTTAAACCTATGAAAAGGATGCGACAGTGCACTGTGTGTAGGGAACCAACGCAAATAGTTCTCATACACACCTAATAACTTGTGCAAATAAACCCTTAAAGTGCTATCGTGCCTGTGCAAGAATTAAAAAGATTTTGGATGAAAGTGAAAAAAAAAAAAAGGTATGCGGGTACTGTGTTTGTATGCACAGTATCCTGTGAAAAAAGTGTATAAATATATAACACAATTCTTTGTCAAATTTTATCTCTATAAGGGTTGTGACAGCACAGTAGGTGCAAACCAATGAAAAAGACCTTAAGGTGCTGTTATATCTCTGCAGCCCATAGAGATAGAATAATCATATACATATAGTAACAGTAATCAGGATGATAAATAATATCCACATAGCATGTGCAAACTTCACTCTGTGGACAATATAAAGGTGCAAACTTATGCAGAAACCATGATTCGTAAAAAACGTTGTGCAGCCTGTATAAGATAGTGTGCAAAACCTTATGAATGTGACAAACAGGTGGGGGGTGTTTCTCTATAACACCCAGATAATTGGTAATAATCTAAATATATATTGTAACATGTAGTCCAGAACCAAGTCTTTTAGGATATAATAACAATGCCGGTGCAAGCTTCAAATGTTTTGTGATCCCTTTAGCAATCCAATTGTGCAGCTAAAAAAATCGGGTGGGGTGCCGAAAGAGAGAGGGTGTATAAATCCTTTTCGTGCTCAAACACACACAGGTGAAGGATGGCCCCTTACCTTGCGGCAAAAGGACAACCGCATAGAAGGTATATGGAGGAGATGGTCTCTCTTTGGGGTCCCTGGACCGGAGCCGGTGGTCCCTGTGTCTCAATCCCTCAGTACCAGCATCAACAGTAGCAGAATTTGGTTTCCTTCAAATGCCCACAATTAGAATAGGATTGTCTTGCGGTAGATTTTAGCTCAGTGCTCTAAATCAGTGGAACCACTGATTTAGAGCACTGAGCTAAAATCTACCGCAAGACAATCCTATTCTAATTGTGGGCATTTGAAGGAAACCAAATTCTGCTACTGTTGATGCTGGTACTGAGGGATTGAGACACAGGGACCACCGGCTCCGGTCCAGGGACCCCAAAGAGAGACCATCTCCTCCATATACCTTCTATGCGGTTGTCCTTTTGCCGCAAGGTAAGGGGCCATCCTTCACCTGTGTGTGTTTGAGCACGAAAAGGATTTATACACCCTCTCTCTTTCGGCACCCCACCCGATTTTTTTAGCTGCACAATTGGATTGCTAAAGGGATCACAAAACATTTGAAGCTTGCACCGGCATTGTTATTATATCCTAAAAGACTTGGTTCTGGACTACATGTTACAATATATATTTAGATTATTACCAATTATCTGGGTGTTATAGAGAAACACCCCCCACCTGTTTGTCACATTCATAAGGTTTTGCACACTATCTTATACAGGCTGCACAACGTTTTTTACGAATCATGGTTTCTGCATAAGTTTGCACCTTTATATTGTCCACAGAGTGAAGTTTGCACATGCTATGTGGATATTATGTATCATCCTGATTACTGTTACTATATGTATATGATTATTCTATCTCTATGGGCTGCAGAGATATAACAGCACCTTAAGGTCTTTTTCATTGGTTTGCACCTACTGTGCTGTCACAACCCTTATAGAGATAAAATTTGACATAAAGAATTGTGTTATATATTTATACACTTTTTTCACAGGATACTGTGCATACAAACACAGTACCCGCATACCTTTTTTTTTTTTTTTTTCACTTTCATCCAAAATCTTTTTAATTCTTGCACAGGCACGATAGCACTTTAAGGGTTTATTTGCACAAGTTATTAGGTGTGTATGAGAACTATTTGCATTGGTTCCCTACACACAGTGCACTGTCGCATCCTTTTCATAGGTTCAACGTGATATAGGATTTGTTTTTTGTCTTTTGTTCTTTTCACTCAGATTCAGTGTATATATACAGGATACTGTGCACACAAACGTGGCACCCGTACACTTCATTTCATAAGGAATTGTGTTATATATTTATATACTTTCTTCACAGGATACTGTGCATACAAACACAGTACCCGCATACCTTTTTTCACTTTTATCCAAAATCCTTTTTGCACAGGCACGACAGCAGTTTAAGGGTTTATTTGCACAAGTTACTAGATGTGTATGAGAACTATTCGCATTGGTTCCCTACACACAGAGCACTTTTGCATCCCTTCCATAGGTTCAACAGCAAATAGGATTGGGTTTTTTCACTCATATTCAGTGTATAAATACAGGATACTGTGCACACAGACGTAGCACCCGTACACCCCATTTTTATTTTATTTGTTAATTTAATTTTCTTAAATAAACACTGTTACACAAACATATCACACTGGACTAGCGCAGCACTCTCCACTTCTGTTTTGCACTATTCATGGGCTTTGTTTGATCCCACTCTGTGCTTGCAGCTGTCCGTACACACCGGTGTTTCCAAGGTAGCGCAGGAATAATCCATATAAACTGTCCATGATCCAGACATAGCCTGATCGCTCGAAGATCAAGGATATTACCTGGTAGTCCGGATTCCACCAGCGTACAATGACCCTGAGGAGAGCTTAGTCCCAGGACATCCTACCTGGACCAACTGGCATTGGTGGTCACCCTGTTTAATGCAAGGGGAGAAAGGATTTATTCCGCCAAAGAACTGGAGAGCGAGCCACCAGACCAGGGAACCCTGGTTTCCTAACTCAGCCGAATCCCATTGTCCCAAGACCTCGGGCATTTGTCTCATGCCAGGATCTCCCCGAAGGGAGCTTGTATGGAACTGAGCAAATGGAATCATTTCAAAAAAGGTAGAAACTCTCAGACTCAACACCGACACGCAGGTCTGCAGAGGGCCTACCTGCTGGACAGGAAAATAAAAAACGCAGCATGCAACTTCTGGAGTTTGTCCAAGAGAAGAAAGCACGCTGACCAGAGCTAAGGCTCGGGCTTAGATAATCCGATGTTCTGAAAGGGCCCAAGCAGACTTCAGATAGCATAGATGCCTACTGAAATCAGTCAAGGTCTGTATAGAAACTACATTGCCCCTTGTTGTAGTCGAGGAGTGGCAGAAGAAGATTGTCCAGGCAGCCAGGACCTCAAACTACCACAGATGCAACCATGCCCGATCCGGGGCCAACACCTCGCGAATACCCAAGGAGTGGTGGCCAGACTATGCGCTGATCATGCGCAGCACCCACAGTAAAACGGAGGAAGTGCTGGAGTAGGGAACATAACGGAATGCGTAAACAAGCATTCGTGATGTCGATAGAAACCAGAAGGTCCCCATGATGAAGGGGTGCTACGGACTCCATCCTGACCTTTTGTACCCACACAAGGCAGGTCAGGGCCTTAAACTGTTCCTGACACGGGAACTGTGACAACCACACTCTGCAGCAACGGAGCTTCACATCCCCCCCGCGGAGAACAGCAAGCGGTCCGGCATTAGATGCCCATTGGAAGTATTGACATCCAGGGTAGCCCCCAAAATACCTGTCTAAGCACCACTGAGGAGACCTTAGAAGCTCAGCAACCAGGGGAACTACGGCCAAGAGGCGTAGCTGGAATACTGCAGTGCCTAGTCCATAGGTCTGGCAATGCAACAAAGGCAGGGGAATTCCCAAATGGGTACCTCACAGCAAGCATTTTTTTTTCTTTTTTTCTTTTTTTTTTAGAAACACAAATGTGCTCTAGACCCTCCCACTCTTCAAGGACAATATTGTCAAGATAAAAGGGAAAAGGGAGCTTATGAGGTATCGGCTAGACGGCTTATGAGGTATCGGCTATCCGCTGCAGCCACTGATGCATCCCCCATCTTGAAAGGTTCCTGCACATATGTAATAAGTGCAATAACCAGCGCCTTTTCGTGCCCTACTGCAGTCATCCTCACTCCCTGAAAGATAGGGAGCGTAGCCACCGCCCCGCAAGGTGGGCCACGTCCTTAGAGCCAGATAGGAGACAGAGGGGGGAGGGAAGGGCAGGGGTGCCATATACTAGGCTATATGTCTAAGCGCTACCCCAAAAAACACAGGGGGAGGGGGCCAACGATTAGAACCCCCCGCCCAAGGTCCACATATGGAATGTCGACCGAGGCCCCCCACAGGGGGCACAGACCAAGGCCCCTTTACAGGGGGCACAAAACAGAGCCCCTAACAGTGGGCACAGACCGGGGGCCCCTCACAGGGGCAAATACCGGGGCCCCTCACAGGGGGCAAATACTGGGGCCCCTCACAGAGGGCACAGACCGGTGGCCCCTTGAAGGGGCCAAAAACCAGGGCTCCTCACAGGGGGCGCAAACCAGGGGGCCCTCCACAGGGGGCGAAAACCGGGACCCCTCACAGGGGGCAAATACCGGGGGCACGCAACAGGGGCAAATACCGGGGCCCTTCACAGGAGGCAAATACTAGGGCCCCTCACAGGGGGCAAATATCGGGGCCTCCCACAGGGGGCACAGACCGGGGCCCCTCACTGAGGGCACATTCCAGGGCCCCTGACAGGGGGCACAGAACAGGGCCCCTCACAGGTGGCACAGACTGGGGCCCCTCACCGAGGGCACATTCCAGGGCCCCTCACAGGGGGCACATACCGGGGCCCCTTACAGGGGCGCCGATCCAGGAGGCCACAGAAGCCGCGGCCCAATAGGTACAAAAATGCGGCCCAGCAGGCTGCAAAAGCCGCGGACTAAATTTTGGCTGCCCGTCACCCAACTAGACAGCCGACCGCGAGTGCGGCCTAAATTTTTGGCCGCCGGCCCCAAGTGCTGTAGGATGCAAAGCCGCGGCCTAATTTTTCGACCGCAAGAGCTGCCCCCCCCAGCTGGTTGGCCGCAAAGCCGTGGCCTAAATTACGGCAACCACTCACCTCCCAGGCCCAATCCTAGAAACCCCCCCAGTAACAATCCAAAGGTGTAAAAGGGGAACCATGTCCCAAAGCCCCTAGGCCGGGAGCCTGGGCCTCACCTGGAATAGGGGGGAGGAGGAAGGGGGGATGGAAGAGGGGGGTGGAGGAGAACCCCGGAGGGACCGACCCTAGGGAGTACCTGCGCCCCACACCTCTTAAAGGAAGGAGAGGAGGGGACCCGTTACCTCTCCAGCGAAAAGCGCGGGTAACGCTCCCAGACTCTTCATTGGCGACCTCCTCGCCAATGAAGTGGGGGGGGCCGTCGGCCATGAGGAACGCTGTGACACAGGCTGAGACCCGGTCGTATGCGACCTCACAATATGTTTAACTCGCAAGGCCAGTCCCTGTCCAGTGGGGCTATGTCACGGCTGACCTAGCGCGTAGCTGTGGTCTGTGCGCGCTCGCTCGCCAGACTGGGGTGCCCACATGATCAAGCGTCCAGCCCATCGCCCAGCCCGGCATCTGTATAAACAGAACACGATACTTTATATTTTTTATTTTTTTTTAAATAAAAACAAAGACTCACCTTTAATAAAGAGTTGATAACGCTGCACGCATTGCCTTGATGTCTGCCTTTCTATAAGTGCTTCATAGATTCCTTCATCGTGTTTAGAGATATGGTGTATATATAAGGATCCATCATCTCCAGCTTCCAGCCGTCCTCTATACTGATCATCTTTAATTATAATGATATAATGGGGCTTTGTTACTGCAAAAACCTCTTCATTATCCCCAGCTGTCCAGTTGACGGCAGTGGTGTCAGTGTAATGGACCGGCAGAGTGACATCTCTTCCCTCTATACCAAATACATGTCTTCTCTCTCCACATGGTTCGATCTTAAACACTGATGATAAGGAATACAAAATAGATATAGATACAACATAGAGAAATTCCTTGCAGATGTATGTTCTAGAGCAATGGTTCTCAATCCTGTCCTCAAATACCCCCCAACAGGCCATGTTTTGGGAATTTCTCTTAGATGAAATAGCTGTCCAAAATACCAAGCCATTGACTCTACATTAAACCACTTAAGCCCCGGACATTTGGCTGGCCAAAGACCAGAGCACTTTTTGCAATACGGCACTGCGTCGCTTTAACTGACAATTGCGCGGTCGTGCGACGTGGCTCCCAAACAAAATTGACGTCCTTTTTTCCCCACAAATAGAGCTTTCTTTTGATGGTATTTGATCACCTCTGCGATTTTTATTTTGTGTGCTATAAACAAAAAAAGAGCAACAATTTTGAAAAAAAAGCAATATTTTTTTACTTTTTGCTATAATAAATACCCCCAAAAAATATATAAGAAAACATTTTTTTTCCTCAGTTTAGGACAATAGGTATTCTTCTACATATTTTTGGTAAAAAAAATCGCAACAAGCATTTATTGATTGGTTTGCGCAAAAGTTATAGTGTCTACAAAATAGGGGATAGTTATGGCATTTTTATTAATTTTTTTTTTTACTAGTAATGGCGGCGATCATCGATTTTTATTGTGACTGCGACATTATGGCGGACAGAATGGACACTTTTGGCTCCATTTTTGGGACCATTCACATTTATACAGCGATCAGTGCGATTAAAAATGCATTGATTACTGTGTAAATGTGACTGGCAGTGAAGGGGTTAACCAAGAGGGGGCTTAAGTGTGTCCTAGGGATGTGTTCTAACTGTGGGGGGAGGGGCTATGTGTGACACGACACTGATCACCGCTCCCGATTACAGAGAACTGTGATTAGTGTCAGTGTCACTAGGCAGAACGGGGGAAATGTTTGTTTACATCAGCATTTCCTCCTTCTTCCTCTCCGTGAGACGATCGCGGGTATCCCCGCGATCATACTCACAGAGCTCTCGGCAGAGTCACACGCGCCCCGCCGGCGGTGCGCACGCGACCGCACGGTGGCAAATTAAAAGGGACGTACCTGTACGCCCATTTGCCTGTCCGTGCCATTCTGACGACGTAAATGTACATGCGGCAGGCGGAAAGTGGTTAAAGCATCTGTGCAAGGAAAACATGCAAACATGGCCTGCGGGGGGTACTTGAGGACAGGATTGAGAAGCACATATTTGCTTTTTTGGCTGTAGGCGGAGTCAGCCTATAATTAGGGGGCATGCGTTAGTAGGCGTGGCATAGGGAATAGGAAAAATGCAGTGCCCTCCGCGCAAAAACGGGCATGGTTTACGTGAAACAGTGGGCGTAACTTACATGGGCGTGGCTAAAATGGGGTGTGGTTAGAGTCTGAGATGAATGAGGGATGCAGAGGGAAAGGGGGAAAGGGGGGTAGAGGGAGAGGGATGGAGGGACAGCAGACCCAGATCCTACACCACAATAGCAATGTGTATTCCAAAGTTTAACCATCAGCAGATAAAGATACTCCAAACACCTGGTATTGGCGCTTCAATCATCGCGGCACCATGGTTGTTATGGTGTCAGGATGATTGAAGCGCATTATTTCTATTATTACATTGTAATATAAAATGAAATCATTCAACTCACCATAATGCAGATTCAGTGGGACCACTGAGCGTGTCACCTGCTACGTCGCCTGCCACCAGATGCCATCAGGTTCCCACAGCAAAGTCTGTCCTTACATCAGGTGCCCCCAGCAGAGTCTGTCCTTACATTAGGTGCCCCCAGCAGAGTTCATCCTTACATCAGGTGCCCCCAGCAGAGTCCGTCCTTGCATCAGGTGCCCCAGCAAGAGTGCCTCCTTCCATCAGGCATTTCCAGCGGAGTGCCTCCTTACATCATGTGTCCCCAGTGCAGTGCCTCTTACATCAGGTGTCCCCAGTACAGTACCTCTTACATCAGGTGTCCCCAGCGGAGTACCTCAAATCAGTGCCCCAGCGCAGTGTTGGCTGCAGATAGAGTGTTGGCTACAGTCTAGCTACATCTCCTCAAGAGTGGTGACAAGGGGAGAGAGGTGTGTGGGTGGAGGCATGGTGACTTGGGGTGTTACAGGCTGACTTGGGGAAGGGTGGAGACAGGGTGGTGACTTGGGGGTGCAGGCAGGATGGTGACCTGAGGGGTGCAGGCATGGTGGTGACTAGGCCGGAGGGGGTGCAGGCATGGTGGTGACTAGGCCGGAGGGGGTGCAGGCATGGTGGTGACTTAGGGGAGGGGTTGCAGGCATGGGGGGAGGGGGATGCAGGCATTGTGTTGTCATGGGGGGGAGGCGGGTGCAGGCATGGTGTTGACATGGGGGAGGGGGTGCAGGTATGGTGGTGACATGAGGGGGAACAGGTATGGTGATGACATGGGGGAGGGAGGCAGGTATAGTGGTGACATCGGGGGGGGGCAAGTATAGTGGTGACATGGGGGGAGGTGGCTGCAGGTATGGTGGTGATATTGGAGGAGGGGGTGCAGGTATAGTGGCGACATGGAGGGAACAGGTATGGTGATGACATAGGGGAAGGGGGGCAGGTATGGTGGTGATATGGGGGGAGGGGGTGCAGGTATAGTGGCGACATGGGGGGAACAGGTATGGTGATGACATGGGGGAAGGGGGGCAGGTATGGTGGTGATATGGGGGAGGGGGTGCAGGTATGGTGATAACATATGGGGAGGGGGGTGCAGGTATGGTGGTGACAAGGGGGGAGGGGGTGCAGGTATGGTGGTGACATGGGGGAGGGGGGGTGCAGGTATGTTGGTGACACGGGGGAGGGGGAAGCAGGTATGGTGGTGACATGGGGGGGTGCAGGTATGTTGGTGACACGGGGGGAGAGGGGGGTGCAGGTATGGTGGTGACATGGGGGGAGGGGGAAGCAGGTATGGTGGTGACATGGGGGGTGCAGGTATGTTGGTGACACGGGGGGAGAGGGGGGTGCAGGTATGGTGGTGACATGGGGGGAGGGGGGAATCAGGTATGGTGGTAACATATGGGGAGGGGGGTGCAGGTATGGTGGTGACAAGGGGGGAGGGGGTGCAGGTATGGTGGTGACATGGGGTGCAAGAGGGGAGCCAGGACCATCAATGTCCCCAGCCAACGGACACACAAGCACAGACACACAAGCACTTTCCCTATGTAGTCTTATTTGATAATGAATCACCAGCTTGGATTCTGCAGTTTTCACTTGAGGGACACAAATTTTTAGACAGCATTATTATTTTTTTTTTTATTTTTTGCCCCCCTCCCCCTGTGTCACCACCATACCTGCAATCCCTCTCCCCCCATGTCATCAACATACCTGCACCCCCCCTCCCCCCATGTCACCACCATACCTGCTTCCCCCTCCCCCCATGTCACCACCATACCTGCTTCCCCCTCCCCCCGTGTCACCACCATACCTGCTTCCCCCCCGTGTCACCCCCATACCTGCTTCCCTCCTCCCCCCGTGTCACCACCATACCTGCAGCCCCCTCCCCCCCATATCACAACCATACCTGCCCCCCCTCCCCCATGTCATTACCATACCTGTTCCCCCCATGTTGCCACTATGTTGCCACTATACCTGCACCCCCTCCCCCCATATCACCACCATACCTGCCCCCCTTCCCCTATGTCATCACCATACCTGTTGCCTCCATGTTGCCCCGGTCCTTCCATGCTGGGCCTCAGCCTATGAGAAGAGTATTGCAGGGAAAGCTCCAAGCCTCCCATGTAAGGAGAACAATATCAGTGCCCCTGCCCATACACTGAGTACACCCCCTCCCCTTATTACTCCTCTCCCCCATTACACTGACAGGCCAAAACTATGTCACGGGTCAGTCAGAGAACTCCTGAACAGCCAGGTGAAGCCTCCCTTCTTCCCTCCCGTCACTCCCACCATTCCCCGAAACCCGCCGCACCCACGGTGTCCCCGCTCTTCGGACACACGGGGGCGGATGGTGACAGCGGTGGTGGGTGGAGCCTGATCATGCCTTCCTTGTGTTCAGTGGAGAGTGGGGAGGGGTTGCCAATCCCTGCAGCCAATAGGCTTCAGTGTACAATAGAATTTTCTATTTGTACATTGAAGAGAGAAGCCGATTGAGTGCCCCTCTCCCCTGCAGTGAACACAAGGGGAAACAACACTGTGACTGACTCGTGGAGGCGACGGCGGCCATCCTTGTGGAGCCATTGCTGTTTTTTGACATAAACATTCACAATTTTCTCGGGACGAACCCAAAGATTCGGGTAAACAATCGGGGCAAGATTAAATCAGGACGAGGGTCCCAAAATCGGGATTGTCCTGGGAAAATCGGGACTGTTGGCAACTATGGAAGCACTGTTCTAGAGAACATTCTCTGATATCTACATCAGGCTAAAATAATGAAGAGCAACAGACACACAATTCCCTTTCCCTATGTAGTCTTCTTTGATAATGAATTACCAGCTTGGATTCTGCAGTTTTCACTTGAGGGACACAAATTTTTAGACAGCATTATTATTTTTTTTATTTTTTGCTGGCTGGTTTGTGTTGAGTAACATTCTATTTTGTTTTCTGTGTCCAAAGCCCTTTAAGCTCCACCTTGCTCTAAAAGCTAGTTAAAAATTGGGGAGGCCGAGGCTGACAGTTTTGTTTAGCCACCTGAGGGAGAGATTCAAAAGATCAAATCTTTAGTATGTGAATCTCAATCAGTAATTTCATTAGAAACATTTAATAACAAAGCTACGAGCTAAAAAGTCCTTACGTCACTTCCTTCCACAGCGTCACTTCAGATGCTTTTCGATAGGACCAGTGGCGTAGCGTAGGTTGTCAGCACCCGGGGCAAGGCAAATAATTTGCGCCCCTTAACCCGCTGACTTTTAGCACTCCTTGCGTCCCTTCAAATACAATAGTACTGATCTACCTGATTCCTATACTGACCACTACACTAACCTACTTGATTTCAACACTGACCAACCTGATTCCTTTACTGACTATTAAACACTACACTGACCACTATACTATACTGTCCACTACACTGACCACTACACTGTCCACTATACTGTCCACTACACTACACTGACCACTATACTATACTGTCCACTACACTGACCAATATACTGTCCACACCACTACACTGACCACTACACTATACTGTCCACTACACTGACCACTATATTGTCCACTACACTGACCACTATACTGTCCACTACACTGACCACTATACTGTCCACTACACTACACTGACCACTATACCATACTGTCCACTTTACTGACCACTACACTACACTGTCCACTATACTGACCACTAAACTGAGAACTACACTGTCCACTATACTGACCACTACACTATCCACTACACTATACTGTCCACCACACTACACTATACTGACCACTATAATACACTGAGAATTACACTACAGTGACCATTTAACTGTCCACTACACTACACTGACCACTACACTATACTCTCCACTATACTGACCACTATACTGACCACTACACTACACTGACCACTACACTATACTGACCACTACACTGTCCACTATACTGTCCACTACACTACACTGACCACTACAATATACTGTCCAC
Source organism: Lithobates clamitans (assembly GCA_037952925.1). NCBI lineage: Eukaryota > Metazoa > Chordata > Amphibia > Anura > Ranidae > Lithobates > Lithobates clamitans. The sequence continues at coordinate 1,685,424 of JBBGZY010000791.1, forward strand.
TATACTGACCACTACACTACACTGTCCACTATACTGACCACTACACTACACTGTCCACTATACTGACCACTACACTACACTGACCACTATACTACACTGTCCACTACACTGACTACTATACTATACTGTCCACTATAATACACTGACCAATAAACTGTCCACTACACTACACTGACCACTATACTACACTGTCCACTACATTGACCACTATACTATACTGTCCACTATACTGTCCACTACACTGACCACTATACTGACTACTATACTATACTGACCACTATACTGTCCACTACACTACACTGTCCACTATACTGACCACTACACTACACTGTCCACTATACTGATCACTACACTGTCCACTATACTGATCACTACACTGACCACTATACTACACTGTCCACTACACTGACCACTATACTATACTGTCCACTATAATACACTGACCAATATACTGTCCACCACACTACACAGACCACTATACTACACTGTCCACTACACTGACCACTATACTATACTGTCCACTATACTGTCCACTACACTACACTGACCACTATACTACACTGTCCACTACACTGACTACTATACTATACTGTCCACTATACTACACTGACCAATATACTACACTGAGAACTACACTACACTGAGAACTACACTACACTGACCACTACACTACACTGACCACTATAGTACACTGTCCACTACACTGACCACTATACTACACTGTCCACTATACTGACCACTACACTGACCACTATACTGTCCATTACACTACACTAACCACTATACTACACTGTCCACTACACTGACTACTATACTGTCCACTACAGTAGACTGACCACTATACTACACTGTCCACTATACTACACTGTCCACTATACTACACTGTCCACTATACTATACTGTCCACTACACTACACTGATCACTATACTGTCCACTACACTACACTGACCACTGCACTGTCCACTATACTATACTGACCACTACACTATACTGACCACTATACTACACTGACCACTATACTACACTGACCACTATACTACACTGTACACTATACTGTCCTGTCTACAGTCTTCCTATACTGACACTACATATACGGCGCCTCTCTCTCTCCCCCCCCCCCCCGTGTTTATCCATTCCTCACCTTCTTGTCCTGCATCGGTCCGGAGGATAGGAGGAGGAGGAGAAGACAGCGGACCCGGCGGCTCACACTTTCCAGTGCTCGTCTCCCCCGCGCTCCAGCCTCCATGTTCATTGTTTCCCAGTATACTGTGATTGGGCGTATGGGGGTCATGTGCAGAGGCAGGACTTCAGGAGCAACCGTGATCATGGATAGGACCATCTATTGAATTACATCACTATTACATCACCCACTGGGTGGTCTGACCTTTGAAGATCTAGACCTGTGGGTGGCAACCCGTCGATCATGATCCACCTGTCAACAGTGGGCAGGTAACAGGTAGATCATGAACAGGGGCCCATGTTGTCAACCCTGTGCTTTCTCCTACAGCTGCAGAGCACACAGGTGCACGTTCCACCAATATTATGCTGGGGAGACAGAGACATGCGTGCAGCTGCAGGGCGGGGAAAGCCTCCGAAATAGCTCGGGTGGGTTCGGGCTCTTGAGCAAACACGTTCAAGCTGCTCTTCCACTGATACTTTGTGTATTCCTGTAGCACCCTCTACATTAGGTAGGTGCTAGAGTTCGATTTTTGGTCAGTGCAGGTAAATTTAGGCAGGCCTAGCTGTTTTGATCTGTGGGGCTGGGAGTGGCTGAGTGGCTGAGTGAAAGCTGGTGAGTCACAGATGGCATCACCTTTTGGTTACCTCACTCTGGCCTCTAGAAGATTCTGGAAGCAGAGAGGAGGGAGAGAGGTGGAACTATCTGGGGTGTTCTAAGGAGCCCTGACCAATCCCCAACTTGGATTTTCAGGGGCAGGCTTCCTTAAATACCTTGGGTCAGCCCAGCTGGGGAGGAGTAGTCGGGTGGAAGAACTGGAGAGTGCTAGACTGTCAGGCCTATAAGGAAGCTTTCCATTCTGGGGGGTGACCTTGGGCCTGGAGCTCGGGAGTGGAAGGGACTCTCTTACAAACCACAGTGGTGTCCTGACCAGGAGCAAGAGAGGACAGTGAAGAGTACTAACGGATAATTCCATACTTGCCAACAGTCCCAATTTTCCCGGGAAAATCCCGATTTTTGGACCCTCGTCCCGATAGGAGCTCATCCCAATTAAAATCGGGGCTGTTTTTGGCAAAAACGACAGTGGGCTACAAAAATATGGCTGCTGTTGCCGCCGCAAGGACTGTTTTCCCGTTTTTCAGTAGATAGCGGAGGGGCAGCCAATCGGCTTCTCTCTTCAGTGTACAAGTAGACAATACTCTTGTACACTGTAGCCGATTAGTTGCACGGATCGGAGGCCCCTCCCCTCTCCACTGAACACACAGGAAAAGCTGGGAACTCATGTAGCTGCTGCCAACCCTCTGCTTCGTGTCCGACGAGGAGAGGGGATGCCAGATGTATGGAGGGGCTCCGCTAATGGGGACACTGATGTAAGGAGGGGCTCTGCTGCTGGGGACAATGATGTAAGGAGGGGCTCTGCTGATGGGGACACTGATGTAAGGCGGGGCTCTGCTGCTGGGGACACTGATGTAAGGCGGGGCTCTGCTGCTGGGGACACTGATGTAAGGAGGGGCTCCGCTGCTGGGGACACTGATGTAAGGACGGGCTCCGCTGCTGGGGACACTAATGTAAGGAGGGGCTCCACTGATGGAACACTGATGTAAGGAGGGGCTCCACTGATGGGGATACTGATGTAAAGAAGGGGGCTCCGCTTATGGGGACACTGATTTAAGGAGGGGCTCTGCTGGGGGCACCTAATGGCATCTGGTGGCAGGTGACACACTCCTACTGATTCTGCATTATGGTGATTTGAATGATTTCATTTTATATTACAATGTAATAATAGAAATAATGCGCTTCAATCATCCTAACACAAAAACAACCATGGTGTCGGGATGATCGAATCGCTAACACCAGGTGCTTGGATTATCTTTATCTGCTGATTGTTAAACTTTCTGGAATACACATATTTCTATTGTGGTGTAGGATCTGAGCCTGCTGTCCCTCCATCCCTCCGTCTTTCCTTCCTTCTCTCTCCTTCGCTCCCTATCTCTTTCTTTCTCTCCCTCCCTCTTTCTCCCTTTCGTTCTCACTTCATCCCTCGTTCATCCCAGACTCTAACCACACTCCTTTGTGCCACGCCTCCTCTAAGCCACACCCAGTATTCCGCTTAAACCACACCCATTTTTTGAAGCAGCATTTTTCTTTCCCCATCATGCCACGCCTACAAACGAATACCCCGCCCCATAAATATAATAAGACTCCGCCTACAGGCAAATTGCATCCTTATAAAAAATTTTACAATGTTGCCAGTTATGCAAGTCTCCAGGAGAGATATGCCAGGTGTCGGTGAATGACGCACAACCAGGAATGCTGGGGCCAGTGAGGACAGTGGTGTCATGGGCGTTGAGAGCATGCAGCTGCAGCCATGAGGGCTGGCAGTGTCTGGAGAGGACTTACTGGGAGCAGTAGTTCACCAAAGAGGGCAGCTGGCACTAAAACTTTCCATTGCTACACCATAGTGACCCAAGGTCCCTGCTTGTAATAAGGCATTTCTACTACAGGGCTGGCTGAAAGCAGAGATTGGCCCAACCATGTACTAGCTGTGCCTGAAGAGTTGTGCTGGAGAGAAAAGAGGAGGAATAGTCTGCAGGAAGAGTTGTGCAGGAAAAGTGTACAGTAGTTGTTCCAAGCTAAGCAAGAATCTTTTCTGGGCATTCCATGAATTCCTTAACCCCATCCAAGTTCTAATCTCTCAATAAAATACAAAAACAAAGCTAATGGACTTTTTCATTGTCTTGGAGTGACTGGAAGTGAATGCCGGGCTGGGCAGCGTGACAGGTGGGCCACATCACTCAGCAGCCCCTTAGGGGGTACCACTACATATGGGGACTCGATCCTGGACCACCTGTTCATGGTAACCTGCCAGTCGTTGCCTCTAGCAACCGAGGTTGATTGAGTCGGGGAACTCTGCTTTGTTCCATCACCATTGAGGGGAAGGACTTGTGTGCTCTGCCTGCTGTTTCAGTGCTATAACAAGTGCCCTTGTCCATAGCAACCAGCGAAGGCCAGTCCTATTTAATTGCCCCTGCTTACCCAGTTGCCCCAACTGGTGCTGAGACGGTCACTTGCACCAATCCTGCAATTCAGGAACTGTTCAATATTGTTGCTGTCACCCGTGGTAACCACGCCTGGTCATTGCGCCTATGGATTTCAAATACGTCCAGCGTTCTGCTATTACTGGACGTCTCACTGTGGATTACAAATATGTCCAGCGTTCTGTTAATGCTGGACATCTTGAACTGTTGCTCCAAACTCCTGACATTGGTGATTAACTTTACTGTTGCCACCGGCAACTACCGGGAAAGTCAAGAGTCATCTGTCTATAGTTGCTCGGGCACAGTTTGTGTCGGACAACATGCCTGGATAAGTCCTGCTAGCATCAGCTTACCTGCAAACTTCAGTGGCAGAGGGCAGAAGAGAGCCTAGAATCACCCCCTAAAGGCAGCATGGAGTTGCAGCCAGGTGACTCCTCAGTGAAGGAAGAGGACATCAAAAGAGACTACCATGACCTGTGGCCTGGCCAGGGACCTGGTGACTGAGTACTGCTGTGCAGGAGCCAGATGCAACCCCTGAAGAGCCAGCCAGCTCTAAGCCCCTTGCCAACCCAGCCTGGAAGGAGCCATCAGTGGAGGGAGGTGCGCCTGCAGGTGAGCTGGACAGGGAAAGAGAGGGCCAGGTCGTTGATTGGGGTCCTCCCAGACTGCAGGCCAAGTTTGGGTCTATTGAGAAGTTGGCGGAGTGGTCGTCACCTAGCGAAGAGTCTGGAGAGGAGTGGGAAACTAGAGAATCCTAAGTCCTTAACAGGTGGACCAGAGCCAGTAGGAAGATCTAAGCAAGCCGAAGGAACCCGGATAATTAGCAGACAGCTCTTTTTGAACAGGCCTTCCACTACCCAGACCAGAGTGCCCACATACCGTCAGTGGGTCATGAGGGCCCAGGATGCCAGCGTCCTTTCCGGAAGAGGAAATCCCAGGGAACTACCTAGGTTCTCCCGGTTCCAGAGAGAGATGCAGAGAAGGGTAGCGCTGGAGTGGGGCCTGGACTTCCAGTATGTCCCCACCCAGATCATGGACATTGTGGAGAACTCCTGAGGAGAGTAGGAGGATGACCCACTCTGGGACCATGCTGTAATGGCATATTCCCATGCCATTACGGATGCCAGAAAGTGAGGTCTGTGTCTGATCTAAGGACATTCAGCGAGAGTGGTGGCTTGGGAGATCCATTTATAGAGACAGGGTGCTTGTTGTCAGGGCGGATCGGCCCATGCAGAGCTACTCAGTTTCCAGGGAGGAAGAAGGAGGAAGCCTGGAAGAGGTTACGTTACCCTCGCTTCTATGCTGTCATGGTTATGCAATAGAGTTTGTCTGTCAGCTTATCTGTCTCCATGTGTTCATCTCTAGAGACCAGCTGACCCTCATCTGACTGCTTTTGTAAACTCTCCTCTAGCATGGCTCCACCCCAACTCCTATCAGGGAACCCTATATTAACCTGTGCACTGCAAGCCAGCAGTGCTGATCAACCATTGTATGTTAGCTTTCGTGTGTACTTGCTGTGTTTCCTACGTCTGATTCCAGTTACCGACTTTGGCCTGTTCTTAACTATTCCTGTCTGCTCGTGACCCTGACCTTTGGCGGTCCCCGACCATCCCTGTTTGCCTGTGAGCTGAACCTTGGCGTGAACTCTATTGTCCTTGTCTGCTTGTGACCCTGACCTTGGCTTGTCCCTTACTTTCCTTGTTGTTCCAGCCTGCTGCCTCCTTCCTCTTCTCCTGTAGTCTACCGTGAGCGTGAGCTGTGAGACCCTGGGGGCCGCGACCTGGAGCCAGACTGCAGCGCAGTCCATCCTCACCACTAGAGGCTCTGATGTACACCTGCTGGCTCTTTGACTCCGCACCCTGGGGAATCTATGCTCTAGCTCCCAGTGGGATCTGTGTCAGTGATCCAGTAGACCTGCTTCCTGAACCTCCCAGGGTTCAATGCGCAGCAGTCGGTCCTAGGGTCCACTACCTAGGGGTGCACTTCTGACTCCTACAGAGTGCATCTGTCACCTAGCCTCAAGGTGACCTGACAGTTTGATCAATGTTTGATCAGCTGATGTGCCGCTACCCGCAGATGATCCGTTGTAAGGCTTAGTTCGCAGACTTGGAACCCAGGAATCGCATCAAACCCAGGTGATGCGATTCCTTCAGGATTTGGCATCCCGTTTTGAACAGGTTCAGGCCTCATTAGGACGCCCGGTTCAACAACCTCAACCAATATCTGCTGCTGCACCTATCGCACCAGTCGCAGCCACACATTCATTACATCTGCCAGCTCTGGCCCTTTTCTCTGGGGACTCCAAGACCTGCAGGGGGTTCCTTAGCCAGTGCACAATTCATTTTGAGCTTCTGCCCCAAAACTTCCTGTCCGATCGGGCAAAGGTAGCCTATATTATATCCCTCCTGTCCGGCGAGGCGTTAGCCTGGGCTGCCCCTCTGTGGGAACTAAATGATCCAGTGGTTTTTAGCCTGTCTGATTTCTTGAAACTTTTTCGGAATATCTTCGAGGAACCAGGTTGTGTCTCTTCAGCGGCCAGCGCCCTTTTATGTCTCTGTCAAGAGTCCGCTTCTGTGGGACAGTACGCTCTTCATTTTCGTACTTCGACTGTTGAGCTGAGTTGGAGTAATGAGGCCCTAGTTGCAACCTTTTTACATGGCCTCTCTGATAGAGTGAAGGATGAATTAGCAGGAAGATCTCTCCCTGCTGATCTGGATGGTGTCATCACCTTGTGTAACCAGATCGATATTCACTTTCAGGAGAGGACCCTGGAAAAAAGACGCCAGCACTCCCCGCTCTTTAAGCAGCCTGAGCTCCATGTCCCTTCTCTTCATTCCGAGGAGCACCTCCTACCGGTTGAGGAACCTACGCAGCTGGGCCGGACCAAGTTATCTCCCGAAGAACGCACTAGGCGCAGAACTCTGGGCCTGTGCCTCTACTGTGGCGTCAAAGGTCATTTTCGTGATACTTGTTCTCTTCATCCGGAAAAACGCTCAGGGCTAATACATCTGGAAGGTGGAGTATTGGACCCTGAAATATCACCTTCTCGTCTTCTCCTTTCTGTGTTCCTTCATGTTGGCGCTTCCCCTCGTTCGGTCTCGGCATATCTGGATTCCAGAGCCGCTGACAATTTCATGGACTGGGGAACTGCATCTTCCATGAGACTTACCCTTTTGACCCTTACAACGCCATTGGTGGTCTTGGCGATTGATGGACTGTTGTCCCAGGGGGCTCTATCCGCTTCCAGACCCTCCCTGTTAAGATGTCGGTAGAGACACTCCACCAGGAGTGGATATCCTTCCTTGTCTTACCTAAGGCTTTATCTTCTATCATATTAGGTCTTCTTTGGTTACGGCTCCATTCTCCACATGTTGACTGGACTGCTGGACAAATCTTGACTTGGGGTTCCTCCTGCTGCCTACTCAAGGTTACCCCAAAAGAGAAACTTCCTGTTGCCACCATCCAAGTATCTTCTGCTCTTCCCGCTGCATATAGCGATTTTTTGAATGTCTCCTGCAATAGTCGGGCTGAGGCACTCTCTGGGTCGTGTGGCACTCTGGATGAGGAGCCCACCTGTGAACCTGAGCCAATCAGTCACTCCAGTTTGCATGGCCATTTCCCTTTGCCTGTCCCTGGACCCCCTTAGACACACACCCAGGCTGACTCGTCCACCAGTTCCACAGTCGCTATGACCTGCGATGCAATTCTGATGGTCGCTGCACCTGGTGATGCTGTTCAGTCGGCCTCTGCACCAGTCCAGCCTATGCCCAGTGAGCTTCCTGCTTCTTGTTCAGGACCTTCTGTAACCTGGCCTCACCCTACTGCTACTACGTCCGTTCAAACCTGTTTAAGAGGCTCAATCCATCCTTTGGATAGACTGCCTCATTCGGCCAGGTGGGGTTTTCAATCTTTTGTTCCGGGCTCTCTGCATTCTGTTTGTGTTTAAGCTATCCAGCTTAACTCTTGTAACATGTCACCTTCTAACCAACCTGACCTCAGGGATCCACTGACCTCTACCCAGTCTGATGGTCCTGTGTTGGATGTCTAGCTCATCTTTAAGGGTCTGGGGGACCCTGCTCAGACTTCTGATGGTCTTCTCGTGCCCTTACCCATTTCTAAAAAGCCTTTAGTCCTCAATAAGTCCTTTTGTCTTCTCCCTACCTCGGTTCCGGTCTCTGAGGATAATCTAAAGTACGAGGTTAGTCAAGTTTTGGATTCCCCGCTCCGTAAAGGCATTCTTCAGTACCTCATACATTGGAAAGGGTTTGGTCCTGAGGAGAGGTCTTGGATCACTGCATCTGAGGTCTTTGCTCCTCGTCTATTGAGGAGGTTCCATTTGGAGTTTCCCTTTAAGCCTGGGCACAGGCGGGGGGGGGGCCTCATAAGAGGGGGGGGTACTGTCATGGTTATGCAATAGAGTTTGTCTGTCAGCTTACCTGTCTTCATGTGTTCATCTCTAGAGACCAGCTGACCCTCACCTGACTGCTTTTGTAAACTCTCCTCTAGCATGGCTTCACCCCAACTCCTATCAGGGAACCCTATATTAACCTGTGCACTGCAAGCCAGCAGTGCTGATCAACCATTGTGTGTTAGCTTTCGTGTGTACTTGCTGTGTTTCCTACATCTGATTCCAGTTACCGACTTTGGCCTGTTCTTAACTATTCCTGTCTGCTCGTGACCCTGACCTTTGGTGTGTCCCTGACCATCCCTGTTTGCCTGTGACCCTGAACCCTGGAGTGAACTCTATTGTGCTTGTCTGCTTGTGGCCCCGACCATGGCTTTTCCCTTACTTTCCTTGCTGTTCCAGCCTGCTGCCACCTTCCTCTTCTCCTGTAGTCTACCGTGAGCGTGAGCTGTGAGACCCTGGGGGTCGCGACCTGGAGCCAGACTGCAGCGCAGTCCATCCTCACTACTAGAGGCTCTGGTGAACACCTGCTGGCTCTTAGACTCCGCGCCCTGGGGAATCTATACTCTAGCTCCCAGTGGGATGTGTGTCAGTGATCCAGTAGACCTGCTTCCTGAACCTCCCAGGCTTCAATCTGCAGCAGTCAGTCCTAGGGTCCACTACCTAGCGGTGCACTTCTGACTCCTACAGAGTGCATCTGTCACCTAGCCTCAAGGTGACCTGACATATGCTTAACCACTTCCCGCCCGGCCTATAGCAAAATTACAACCGGGCAGTGGTTCAGTTATCCTGACTGGGCGTCATATGATGTCCAGCAGGATAACTGCAGGCGCGTGCCCATGGGGACGCACAGCGCTGCGATCGGTGGAGCGGCGTGTCAGTCTGACACACCGCTCCACCAATCGTGGTAAAGACGGAGGCTTTTTACCACGTGATCAGCAGTGTTCAAGCAACAGAATAGCATCCTGTGAAACACTGAGTAGCCCTAAATAATCAACCCCTGCTCCACTGATTACAGAGGAGCTAAACTAAATTTGCCTAGCAGCCTACTCTACACTTGTGGTTTGCTACATATATAATCATTATAATCATGTATTTTATTTATCTCTGAAATCTTACTAGAGTTACAATATGTTGGAAAGCTGCTGCAGTTATGACTCTTACCAAAAAGATTATACTAGGCACATGGCTGAGCCTTTTTTTTTTTGTAGAAAATAAGAGAAACACAAAGACAGGGGATTGTATCATAGCCATGTAACATTGCATTAAAGCGGAGTTCCACACAAAAATTGAACTTCCGCTTTTCGGAACCCTCCCCCCCTCCGGTGTCACATTTGGCACCTTTCAGGGGGGAGGGGGGTGCAGATACCTGTCAAAGACAGGTATTTGCACCCACTTCCGGCATAGACTCCCATGGGAGTCTATGCCTCTTCCCGTCCCGACCGCACTGTCTGTTGGGAACACACAGCTCCCAGGAGAGAGCGGGGACCACTAGGGACGCGCAGCGCGACTCGCGCATGTGCAGTAGGGAACCGGGAAGTGAAGCCGCAACGCTTCACTTCCTGATTCCCTCACCTAGGATGGCGGCGGCAGCTGCCGAGAACCGAGCGGGTTCTCGGCGTCCCCTGCCGACATCGCTGGACCCTGGGACAGGTAAGTGGCCATGTATTAAAAGTCAGCAGCTGCAGTATTTGTAGCTGCTGGCTTTTAATATTTTTTTTTTTTGGCGGTGTGGGTGAACCCCCGCTTTAAATTAGCACTAAACACTACCATCTTGTGGCAGAAATATTACTCACAGCATAATGTATAAGAATGATTATTAGAATGATTGTTGCACCATTCTGTATAAACAGCGTGCTAACACAATCATTTTTTTATAAAAGCAATGACTTACTGTAAACGCTGAGATGATAATGCTGCACACATTGCCTTGATGGTTGTGTTTCTATAAATGCTTCATAAACTCCTTCATCGTGGTTAGTTACATTGAACATAATTAAGGATCCATCAGCTGCAACGCTCAGCCGTCCTTCATACCGATCATCTTTAATTGTAACATAATTGGGCTTTGTTACGGCAAAAACCTCTTCATTATGCCCAGCTACCCAGCTGACAGTAGTGGTGTTAGTGTAATCGACAGGTAGAGTGACATCTCCTCCTTGTGTGCCAATCACACGTCTTCTCTCTCCACACAGCTCAACATTTAACACTCCTGATGGGATGAAAATCAGATTTAGATACAACAAAGAGATTCCCAGCAGACTTATTGTTCGAGGGCAAAAACAGTTATCCCTTAGCACCACATCCCTAATGAATGAGTTACAAAGAGAAAGGGGGGTTGGGGTATAGATACCCCTGGGATTTTTAAGGTGCTTTTCAATAATAAATCAATATAGAAAGATAAGTCAAAGGAAAAAGAAAAAAGAAGCACTGTATGCAAGATGCCAAACTAGCTGTGAGTAATCTTAAGTTCAAAATCTTTAATAGTTTAGGAAGAATACAAAACATCATCTAAAAACAAGCACGATTTTATACAATCACGATCAATCAGTGAATTATTTTAAACAATATGTATAATATATATAACCACTTTGCGAAACCAATCTCAACATGTTTCGCTCAACACATGAGCTTCATCAGGAGTTTTTTGGTGCAGGTGTGGCATACAAGCTCAAAAAGGTTTGAAGATAAGTAGTGGACAATATAGATTGTAAGAGTATATAAAGGTTCAGTGGCTCAGATACCAATCAATTAAAACATGCGTCTCACCCGTCTGGGACCTCCCAAAGCCATTTTTGGTCCACAGAGGGGCCCAAGTGTAGAGTAACTTACAGGTTGAATCAAATGGTAAATGTTCAGGGCTAAAATAGCCTTATAAACAAAAGAATAAAGGAGAACAACGCTCCAGTTTCACCACAAGGTGGCACTTCAAGTTGACAACCCTTGAGAGTCAGACCCAGAGATCCATGTGTGTACTGCCCAGATAAACTGAGATATGGGGTGAATGTATATGGAAGGGGAGGGCGGCATATATCTCCCCCTACATCCTCAGAGCCACTGCAGTGGCTCTGAGGATGTAGGGGGAGATATATGCCGCCCTCCCCTTCCATATACATTCACCCCATATCTCAGTTTATCTGGGCAGTACACACATGGATCTCTGGGTCTGACTCTCAAGGGTTGTCAACTTGAAGTGCCACCTTGTGGTGAAACTGGAGCGTTGTTCTCCTTTATTCTTTTGTTTATAAGGCTATTTTAGCCCTGAACATTTACCATTTGATTCAACCTGTAAGTTACTCTACACTTGGGCCCCTCTGTGGACCAAAAATGGCTTTGGGAGGTCCCAGACGGGTGAGACGCATGTTTTAATTGATTGGTATCTGAGCCACTGAACCTTTATATACTCTTACAATCTATATTGTCCACTACTTATCTTCAAACCTTTTTGAGCTTGTATGCCACACCTGCACCAAAAAACTCCTGATGAAGCTCATGTGTTGAGCGAAACATGTTGAGATTGGTTTCGCAAAGTGGTTATATATATTATACATATTGTTTAAAATAATTCACTGATTGATCGTGATTGTATAAAATCGTGCTTGTTTTTAGATGATGTTTTGTATTCTTCCTAAACTATTAAAGATTTTGAACTTAAGATTACTCACAGCTAGTTTGGCATCTTGCATACAGTGCTTCTTTTTTCTTTTTCCTTTGACTTATCTTTCTATATTGATTTATTATTGAAAAGCACCTTAAAAATCCCAGGGGTATCTATACCCCAACCCCCCTTTCTCTTTGTATCCCAGCAGACTTATTTTTTTAGAGAACAGTCTCTGACATCTATATCAGGCTAAGATAAGGGGAGGGCAACAGACACACAAGCCCTTTCTATATGTACTGTTCTCACCATTGACATATCATTATACTTGAATTCTGCAATTCCCGCCTGAGGAAAGGATTAATTAATTGACAACTTCGTTAGTACTCCATATTATTTCTTAAGCGGTTCTTTCTTTGCAAACTATTTTTTAAAAGGCAACGTCAACTTTTTTGTAAGATTTGGACAGAGTGGGTAAAGTTTGTACACTCTTTTAGGTTTTTTTTTTTACTGCTAGATAAGTGGGGTTTTGGGGTTTACTGTAGTCAATTGTCCCAAAAATGTTTTTTTTTTTGGATACAGCAAGCTTAAAAGTGGTTGTAACCCTAAAAATTATCCTGTTCCTTTAAAGCAGGATATACAGAACAGTGCTTGTGCAGTGTCATTTATCCCCTTCTATGCTGTAAAATACCTAAACTGATTCTGTCTGCTCCTGTGTCTCCCTTAGTGTGCTGACCATAGTAATCATGGCTGCTGATCCATGATACCGTGGTCAGTTTATGTGTCTCCACCATCCCAACCTTCCCTCTTTTAAAAAAAATACCAACTTATTTTTTTTTTTAAAAAGCCCTCTTCATCAAGGTTACAAGTACAAAAGATAAAATAACATAAAGCAACAGCTAAGCATATACAAATGACAGTCTCTCCAATATAATCCCAGGGTCCTCCCCTTTTTGCTTCCAGGCCTACGGACAGGTAGGCACAATGTACCATATTTGGTGAACATGTGCCAAGGTCAGACGGTTCTAGATAAGATTCCAATTTTTTTGATTTATTCTGTAACAATGGTGAATGTTGTTAAGAACCCTAAAGTTAACGAACCTGTGGATGGTATTCCTAGACATTCTCATACCTTGATGCCTTCTTGTGGCGAAAATTGCCATAGCATTTGCCTGGAAATGCCCAATAGTGAACCTGGCAGTAAAGGCCCGTACACACAAAATGTCCATACGATGAGTGATCAGCGGCTATCTTATCGTGTGTATGGTGCTTTCGACAACCAATTCCGACTGTTCGGATGACAAAACCTGAAGGTACAGGCTAGAAAAGAGCAAGACTATGCCTTGTAGCAGAGCATCCCAGAGAGAGCCGGGAAAAGTTCTGTTCAGGGTTTATACGTCTTCCAGGCTCCTCTCGTACACATTCAGGGATCTCTGATCCATGGTCCAGTTTGGATCTTGGTCCTCTCCCCCAGGTCAATTTAAATTCACCTGAGACAGACAGCCAGTGCTATTGGCCTGGGAATCTCAGGCAACTTCTACCCAGGAGAACAAAATGTTGGTAAAAGCTATTAAGCTGTGTATGTGGAAGCTGACAAGCTGTAGTCTTGCTCGGCCTGGTAGTTAGGACCAGAGAGTCCCGGAGCAGAAGGAGAGAAAAGGATTGGCGTAGGGACGACATGACAGGTGTGGACAGCACAGTCATGCTTTTGGGAGAAAAATTAGTCCACTTTAAGAAAGGGGGAGTGGCCAGAGCAGGGGAGGCGCTCAGGTTAGTAAGCTAGGAGGAAGGAGGGGGAGTGACGTCATTGGTGAGCGGCGGAGGAGAAGATTCCACATGCTCTCACCGCTCTCTGTCCCCTGTCTATGAACACTGCAATGGCAGCGATGGATGCTTCAGGACACAGCTATGAGCGGCGGCACAAGGCACAGACTGGCTGCAGGCACGAGGTGAGAGCGGCGCCGAATGGGGGGGATTAGTGGATTCACGTGCTCAGAGGTCACTTCCGCAGGAGCGCTTCAGCCCTGACACCTCTCCTGGTGGTCAGGGGCAATATGCAGCAGCACATGAGAGGGAGAGAACGCCCCCCCCCCCAGTGACCAGCACCCCCAGGGATCCAGGAATGGGGTCTTGAGATGGACACAGCGCAGAGGCAGGAGTGCAGGGATGGGGGAGCCCAGTACAGCACACGACTCTGGCCCCCCCTGCTCGTCGCAGATGTCAGGAGCGCACGGCCAGGGCTGCAGGAGAAGGTCGGAGTAGCCAGTCGGCCCAGCGAAAGGGAGCCGTGTCTCGGGATGCTGGCCAGGCGGTCAGGGCGGCCAGAGGTCCCGCGTTGTACAGAGGGAGGACCATGAGGAGCGCAGTGACGGTGGTGAGCGCAGATGGAGAGCGAGCAATGGATGCCCAGACCATGAGAAGGACCAGGATTCCATCACTGCAGGCAGCGAGTGGATCTGGCGTGACAGGACGGAGAGAAGGACGGGAACAGCAACGCAGACCCCCGGCAACCAGAGCAGGACCCTCCAGAGTGCAGCCAGTGGTCGTTCGGCCGGAGGAGAACAGCCACAGATCGGTGGGAAAACTGTCCAGGTTAGAGAGGGACAAGGATCAGGGACATCCGGCAGAGGTGGATTCCGGAGTGGCGGCTGTTGGGCCCAGTCCTGGGCAGCCCGGTGAGTGCAATTCTTACTTTATTAAAACAGATGTTGGATCAGGGTAGAAATCGTGGTTCCCCGGGTGAGGGTAATTCATCAGGGGCAGGCGGTGATAGGCCCCATGCAGAACAGCCCAGGGACGCGGAAAAAAAATTGTGGGTAGGACAGGCCTGCAGGTTTTATTGTCGGGTTTGAGGGACCTGGTTCAGCGCTTTGAAGACGAACACAAGGGACTGTTTGTCGCTGGCACTGGGCCCCAACACATAGGTAAGGAGCGTGCTATGATAGCTACACCACTGGATGCAGTCGCTACCAGGGTTGCAAGCAATTTGCCGGCAACGTCAGTGGAACAGTGATCGCGGTGGTCTATCCTCCCCACATACCGGGCAGAATTTTGGCACCTGATAGCCAGGGAGAAGCAAAGGAGAAGAAAGCAGATTCGGTCTGGTTGGCGGACTCCGCAAGAAGTGGGGTTTATGTCTGTTTTTGAGGGCCCCCTGGGGCCCAGCTAGAAAATGGAGGGAGATCTTCACATTATTGTCGCTAGAGAAATTCAAGCTGGACAGATTGATGCCAGAAGAAAGGCTCATGGGATGGATGGAGGTGGGGCATGGCTGCGGTACGACGAACAGTGTTGACAACGAAGGGCCGTCTGACTGTCACTGCGCTGGGACCACAAGGATATTGGCCTGTGGATGAAGCCTATGACAGCGGCACGGGCTCTTAATCAGTTTGTTAGGCAGAGGTTGTAGGTATCGCAGCCTCTGGGTAACTGACCGAAAAAAGATGGGGTTTTTCGGGTGGCAGTTCAACGAGGGCACGTGTAAGTTTGGGGCGAGCAGTCGCTCAAAACACACGTGTTCTGGCTGCTGGGATCCCGGGCACGGTCAAAGTGCTTCAGTGTGGCGGAGAGCCTGCGAGTACGAGTGATGATGCTGGGTGGGTGAAAAGGATGCTTCCTTTCCTCAGTAGGTACCCCGACCAAAAAGCGTCTCAGTTGTGGGAATCGGGTTTTTCGAGCTCTTTCAAAATACCATGCTCATTGACGACCGCCCACATAGCAAAAAAATTACGTTCGGCCCTGATGCATCCGACCGTGGTTTTGAAAAGCTTTCGAAAGAGGTGAGTCTGGGGAGGATGTCTGCCCCCCTTTTAATACGGGTCCGCTTCTGTACCTGGTGGTCTCTCTATTGGGAGTAGTTCCCAAAAAAGAGCTAAACAAGTTCAGATTGATTAACCACCTTTCCTTTCAGAAAGGTGGGTCAGTTAATGATTCGGTTGCTCCGAAGGCGTGTGCGGTAACATACTTCTTTTGATGCAGCGAGATCATGGGTTCGTCATTATGAGCAGGGGTCACTGATGTCAAAAGCAGATATGGAATCAGCTTTCCGGCTTTTGCCATATCATCCAGACAGTTTCCGTCTGCTGGGCAGTACATGGACTGTGGCATACTATGTGGAGCGTTGTCTCCCGATGGGAAGCTCCATCTCATGCGCTTTCTTCGACATGTTCAGTTCCTTTTGGAATGGGAGTACGAGACATCTCCGGGATCAACTTGGTCATTCACTATCTGGATAGACTTCCTATGTGTTGGCCCATCAGGTTCCAACATTTGCGCCGTTTTGGTGGGGACATTGCAACATATAGTGGAATTTTGTGGTCCCGCTAGCACTGGAAAACAGAGGGCCACACGTATACCATTGTTTTCTGGGGAATTGAAGTGGATTTGATGGGAATGGAATGGGAATGCGTGGGACCATTGGAAGGCACAAGTTACAGTTGCGTCAGTTACAAGCGTTGGGGAAGCTACATTTTTCTTGCAGAATAATTCCCATGGGTAAGATTGTTTTGCCGCCAGCTATCGGCAGCAACCAATGGAGTGAAGCTCCTGACGGACTTCGTGAGTCTCAACAGTGAGCACGTAGAGGACTTGCCGATGTGGCAGGACTTTCTGGAGTCGTTCACTGAGCACGCTCCATGTAGGTCTTGGCCCATCATTAATTGCGGGTTAGAATGGTTCACGGACGCCGCAGGCTCCACGGGCTATGGGGCTTTCGTTTGGGAAAAATGTAGCGCTGCCTTTTGGCCCCCAGTGTGGGAGGGAGGCTGACTTCTGGAAGAACTTAGTCCTCCTGGAACTGTTTTCGATTGTAGTAGTAATGGAAAGGTGTGGGGAATCCTCCCAGGACTTAAAGGTGCGTCTCAATTGTGACGACCTAGGGGTGGTCCAGGTGGTTAACCGCTTGTCGACAACGTCCATGCCGGTGGTCCGGCTGTTGAGACATTTGGTATTGCGATGTTTGCAATTAAATGCGTTCATTTATGCTGTACAATTACCAGGGGTTGATACCCTGGCTGATGCTTTGTCTCAGTTCAGTGGGACAGGTGCCGGTAATTGGCACCAGACGCAGAGAAACACGGGGTCACCTGTCCCGACTGTACGTGGAACAGTGGCTTGGGGATCGCAGCATGGGGGGGATTCAACACTCCGTAAGTACGACTATTTGGGCGGGCTACTCCAAGGTATGTAAGTAAATAATTTTGCGCTGCTCACAAAATTAGCAGCAGACACACCAAATTAGATAAATGGTAAACATAGACAAAAACAACAAAGTATAGCTCTAAAATGTGATGTGCCAAAGACAATATGGACAGTGAGTCCTGATGACACTAAGAATGCAACAAATAGAATGGAGTAAATTGATTAAACAAACATATATATATGTGAATAAATCAACTGAAGTCCATTGTGAATAGTAGTAGCAAAAAAAAAATTATATATATATATATATATATATATATATATATATATATATATATATATATATATATATATATATATAGTTAGTCCCAGTCTATATGGTTCAAGATGTGAAATTCATCAATAACAACCTCTGATGTGAGGAATTATTCCAAAAGCTGGGATATGTGTTTGTGAAGAAAACCACCACCATGTGAAGAGGAGGCTTACCAGTAGGGATGAGCTTCGAGTTTGAGTCGAACTCATGTTCGACTCGAACATTGGCTGTTCGCAAGTTCGCCGAACAGCGAACAATTTAGGGTGTTCGCGGCAAATTCGAATGCCGCAGAACACCCTTTAAAAGTCTATGGGAGAAATCAAAAGTGCTAATTTTAAAGGCTTATATGCAAGTTATTGTTATAAAAAGTGTTTAGGGACCCGGGTCCTGCCCCAGGGGACATGGATCAATGCAAAAAAAAGTTTTAAAAACGGCCCTTTTTTCAGGAGCAGTGATTTTAATAATGCTTAAAGTCAAACAATAAAAGTGTAATATCCCTTTAAATTTCGTACCTGGGGGGTGTCTATAGTATGCCTGTAAAGGGGCGCATGTTTCCTGTGTTTAGAACAGTCTGACAACAAAATGACATTTCGAAGGAAAAATTCCATTTAAAACTACCCGCGGCTATTGCATTGCCGACAATACACATCGAAGTTCATTGATAAAAACGGCATGGGAATTCAACACAGGGAAACCCCAAACCAAAATTTAAAAAAAAAAGACGTGGGAGTCCCCCTAAATTCCATACCAGGCTCTTCAGGTCTGGTATGGATTTTAAGGGGAACCCCGCGCCAAAAAAAAAAAAAAAAAAAACGGCGTGGGGTCCCCCCAAAAATCCATACCAGACCCTTATCCGAGCACGCAACCTGGCAGGCCGCAGGAAAAGAGGGGGGGACGAGAGTGCCCCCCCTCCTGAACCGTACCAGGCCAAAATACCCTCAACATTGGGAGGGTGCTTTGGGGTAGCCCCCCAAAACACCTTGTCCCCATGTTGATGAGGACAAGGGCCTCATCGGAATCTGGAAGCCCCCTTTAACAAGGGAACCCCCAGATCCCGCCCCCCCCTGTGTGAAATGGTAAGGGGGTACTTACCTGCGGTACTTGGCGATGGGGAGAAGCCTGCAGGACTTGAAGTTCTCGACAGGCATCTCCCCCCAGGCTCTGGGTATCATTATCCCAGAGACCTGTTCTGCCATCATACAGGTCCTGCAGAAGGAGTATATTAAGGTAAGATTTTTATCCTTTAATATCACATTTTATTGTATTTAATGTTTGCTAATATATTGTATTTCTTTCCTCATTCCCTAATTACCATGATTGTAATATGCTGTGACTGTCCCCTTTGTCCTCATGCATGCTGGATTTTTATGTAATTATTTTTGTTGTCCTTCATACCTATTTGCCTTCACTTACCTCCCCAGCATGGTCTCCTGGCCCTATATTCACCTCATGTAGTAACTTAACAATGTATTTTGTCAGCTCCTTAGTAGTGCTTTAACCCAAACACCCCCTAAAATGTTTTTAAATGTGATTTGTGCTTTAAATTCAGGCAGAGTGCCAGAGGCTTTTTTGGGGGGGTCCCCAAATCATTTGGAACCCTCCCTCCCCCTAACTGCTAAGTCAGCTGATAACAATTCTCTATCTATCCTCAATCATCTATCTGGTGACTTTGCCAAACCCATACACACTATACCCATCTCTTTTGTGGTCAGATTTATAGATGAATTCCCCAAAGCATGTAGTGCAAGGGCCTGCCTGAATACTTTCAAATGGCACTGTTTAAAGTTTTTGTATCCTATTATTATCTTGCTAGGTAATAGCAGAATGTCCAAATGTGCTCAAATGTGTACAATGTGTATTTATATCTTTGTATTCAGACACTTCTTACCTGTCCAGTGGGCTGCCAATAGTGTAACTAAGGAGGGGCTGGCCAAAGTAATACCCATTATTTAGGCATTCATCTCTCAATGAAGTGGAGAGGGTTACCTGTCCAAGAGCTCCCCCCCTATAATGTTAGAAATGGCCCATGAGAGGGGGGGGAGGGTAATCTGATAGGTGTACCTTATACTTTGGTCTTTAAAAACTCCCTCAAATAAATGTTATCTTGATGTTGGCCAAGAATGTTTGTGTCTAATCTGCTTTCCTTGTTTATGTGCAAAATTACTAATTTTTTTTTATTTTGACGCCACAGTTTCCTTCCACGCCACAGAAATGGCAGACTGTGGCCTCCCACTTTGCCCAGCAGTGGGACTTTCCTAACTGCAGTGGGGCAATTGATGGGAAACACGTCCACATCGTCCCACCACCCAACTCGGGGTCGTACTATTATAATTATAAGGGGTTCAATAGTATAGTGATGTTGGCGGTGGTGTCGGCTACTTATGAGTATGTGGACGTGGGGAAGAATGGCCGGATGTCCGATGGTGGAGTCATCGCCCAGACGGATTTCTACAGGCGTCTCCAAAATGGCAGCTTAGACTTGCCACCTCCAGAAGACAATGTGGAAGGACTCCCATTCGTCTTCGTTGCGGATGAAGCATTTGCGCTGGGGACCATCTTATGCGGCCATTCTCGATGAGGACCCTCACCCCGGACCAGAGGGTTTTTAATTACCGGCTGGCCAGAGCCAGAAGAGTGGTGGAGAACACGTTTGGAATCATGGCCAGCTGGTTCCGCCTATGTCTTACACCCATACATATGGCGGAGTATAAACTGAATCATATAATCCTGGCGTGCTGTGTTCTACACAACTTTTTACGGCAACATTCTGCCAACTATGAGTGCCTGTGATGTCCGGCTAAGATACCTCGAATTCTTTGCGGGTAGGGGGGCTATCAATATGCCAGACAATGTGTAAAACCTTTTTCAAATAATAAAAAAAAAACTACTCAAATCTTTGGTGACATTTACTGCTTGTGTTTGTTTTAGCTGACCCTGACAGAAATGTGGTGAGTCCTGAAAATGGCGTGATTGTGTAACCTTACAAAGCACTGTTGGGTGTTATTTACTAAAGGCAAAGACACTTTGCACTACAAGTGCAGTTGAAACTTGCACTTGTAGTGCAAAGTGGATTTGCCCTCAGGAAATAACACCCATTGTCACAGAAAACACCAATTAGAGCACCACAAAAGTGTTGGAGCGTTGAGACAATAATCCACACAATCTTGATTATCAATCTTTTTAATACCAGCACAATCACATGTGCATTGAGAAAAGGTTTTTTAAACAAACAAATATGTTTGTTGTATAACAATTTTTGGGGTCACATTATGCCCCGTACACACGGTCGGATTTTCCTCCGACGGAAAATGTGTGATAGAACCTTGTTGTCGGAAATTCCGACCTTGTGTAGGCTCCATCACACAATTTCCATCGGATTTTCCGACACACAAAGTTTGAGAGCAGGCTATAAAATTTTCCGACAACAAAATCCGTTGTCGGAAATTCCGATCGTGTGTACACAAATCCGACGGACAAAGTCCCACGCATGCTCAGAATAAATAAAGAGATGAAAGCTATTGGCCACTGCCCCGTTTATAGTCCCGACGTACGTGTTTTACGTCACCGCGTTCAGAACGATCGGATTTTCCGACAACTTTGTGTGACCATGTGTATGCAAGACAAGTTTGAGCCAACATCCGTCGGAAAAAATCCTAGGATTTTGTTGTCGGAATTTCCGAACAAAGTCCGACCGTGTGTACGGGGCATTAGAAAAAGTAGAAATGTCCATTTATGATAAAACAGGCATGTTTAAAAACAACAAGAAAGACACAAATCTTGAACTTACAAAGTTCACATTTGGTAGAACTTGAAGGCAATATCAGACATGAGTATTTACAAACTGTGTTTGGTATTGCGTTCAGATGGGGTGAAGTCACCCCAGGAAAAGCCAAATTTGGAAGATGCACACAAATTTCCAAATGTCAACATGTGCTACCTGCCCTCACGGGGGATCAAGGGACGTGTTTTGGGGGTGCAACCCCTTCCTCGCAGCTACTTTATTATTGAGGAAGGGGTTACACGCCCAAAACGCGTCCATTGATCTCCCTTGATGGCAGATAGCACATGTTGACACACTGTGTGCCTCTTCCAAATTTGGCTTTTCTAAAATTTATCCAAAAAATGACAATTATTTTTAGCACACCAAAAACCAAAGGGATTTGGAGGGGTTTTAAACTCTCCCTAAAACATCAATGAGGGTGCTTCATTTTTTGCTGAACATCATTGATGTTTTTCTGGATGTTTTCCAAGTCCCTATTACACCCCATGATCTCCCCGATCAGGATCTGTGCACTTTCCGAGGTGAAAGGATCTAAATCCACAACATCCCGATCACCTACAAAGATATAAACAAAAAAACAACATGTATTATAAATATGCCGGCATCCATCTCTTACCTGAGCCTGTGGTCGCAGACACTCACCTGTTGTGGTGACTATTTCCACCACGTCCTCCTCCTGCTCTGCTTGTCTTGGGTGGATTTCCCCTTCTTCCAGAGGTGGGGGGTCTGTGGTCTCCTTGGATGACGGGTGTCCTCCGAGTCTTTTATCCCCTATGTAAAAAAGATAGATATACTTAGCACACAGATATTTGATGGCAGAACTATAAATATGAAACATTGCTTGGAAGTGGGGTACAATTGTCTGTTTTGGCAGAGTTCCAAGATGTAGCATTTTTCTTGTCCTTTCTCAAGCTTGAATACTTTACCTGTCTTGTACAAGCTTCACAGATGGAGACACCCCTATAGTATACACTGGAGCACCTGTGTGGGACCCCCTAATAAAAAGGGTGTTCTTGTGTCCCACAGTAGTGCTCCAGCATCCAGATGTGAAAACTGCTGCTGAGTGTCCTCTCCATACACAGAATCTAGTTTGCATTTCATTCTAGTAACAAACCCATCTACACAACCAAATTATTTTTAAACAAGTAGGCCCTAAAAAATGTGGGCAAATGCATATGGCCAAAACAATGGTGTATTCTAGGCCGCACGAAAAATGTTTGATACGAACGAATAATGTGCCCATGAACATGAAAGTTGAACAGTTAAGAAAAGCACATGAAGCAGTACGAACGTAATAAACATAAAAAGAATCGGAACACAGCACAACTACTTACTTTTTTGCAGCACTCTCCGGATCTTTCTGTACTGCTCATGCTCTACATTTCAGTTCCGACCACCACTTCCTGAGCTGATCCTTGGATCGCCGTACCCCAAAATTCCGGTGCAGGCTCTTGACCACTTTCACCATGATCTTGGCCTTTCTGACATTGGGGTTGGGGTAAGGTCCATACTTCCCGTCATAGTCAGCCCTTTTCAATATGTCGACCATCTCCAACATCTCCCCAAAGGACATATTTGATGCCTTATATCGTCTCCTTCTGTATCGGAACGTTTCAGGCTCCGGCCTTTCCTCCTGCTGTAATTAGCATGCACCTGCTATGTCTCCGCCATGTGCTCTTCCCCACTGCGACGAACGAGAAGGGGCGGGTAATAGACTAGAAAGAACGTCAGGGGCGGGCGGAGTTTCACGCATGCGCAGTGTCTATAAAGCGTAACACGCGTGCATAGTACGTACGATCTGTGAGTGGAGGAAGGGGTAACGGAGGCGCCGATCATGATAGCGAAGGTAAGATTTACCATTGGGCCTATACTGATTCTAGATTGAGGCCTGTATTTGCACAAGTTTAGTAGACTTTAGGCTGACATTAGGGTTTGTCTTGTGTTGTGTCCTGCAGTAAAAATGGATATCTTGAAAGATCAGGACTTTATGCCAATCTTCATTAATATGTTCAGGGAGCTGCCCTGTCTGTGGCAGATAAACCACCCTGAATATAAGAACCAAACAAAGAGGAAGGCAGCGCTGTATAGTTTGTTGGAATTTGTGAAGCAGGTGATCCCCACGGCAGACATCACCTATTTGAAGATCCTAATTGGTGGCCTGAGTAGCACTTTTCTAAGGGAGCGCAAAAAGGTCCAGGATTCCCAGAGATCAGGAGCTGCAGATGACGTTTATGTCCCCAGGCTGTGGTACTATGACAGGCTGCATTTTCTGGCAGGTCAGACTTAACCCAGGCCAGCACTCTCCACTCTTCTTTCCACACTTCCTTCCCCCCAGCTGAGGCTTCTGACGCCCAACCTGGGCCTTCCAGGCAGCAACATGTGGAGGAGCCCAGCTTGAGCCAAGTATAGCATTCCTCTAAATATTTCTGGTTGTCCAATCAATGATGTTAACTAGATGTTAGTTTGGAGTACTAATTTATGATTGATGAAGCAACAACTAAAACCATGTCCCTTTTTCATACACAGGGAAGTCTCAGCCAGGAGGTGGCCGGGCCAAGAAGGCTGCCTGATATCCAGGTCCCTCCCCTATACCTTCAAAGACAAAGTGCCAGGAAGAGGAGTAACCTGGAGGAGGCTACCATAGGTCTCTTTTGGAAGGCTACAGAGGCCCTGAGAACCCCCCACAGTGTGGAGGAGGACTTTGCTGGCATAACTGCCTGCAAAATGATGCAGATGGAGGAGGGCCAACGACTCCTGTGTGAGTTCCTAATTTTGGAAGCTCTCAATTAGGGGTTGAAGGGCCAAATAACATGTGCTACCCACATTTGTGACCTCACACATGGTCCTCCTCCTCCTCCTCCAGGTCCTACTCCTCCTCCTGCCACATCTCCAACACCAGAGCCACAGCCGGGAAGGAAGTGTGGAAGGAAGACCAGAAAGTGATGGCCCTGGGTTTAGTCTGGTCTGGCAAAATATGCAGCCTCTTGTAGGACCTCTTGTAGGACCACAGCCTGGGAACATACATGTTATCTGCTGCTTTCCAGATCTCTGGGATTTCTGGACCAGACCACACTCCCTTAGATATGGACTCCTCAGGCCACAAATTTTGCTGTAAAAGAATTGATGTCTGCCCTGGGGGACAAAGGCTTCCCCAATTTCTGCTGTTTCTCCAGCGTTGCCTCCCTCTTTGTTTGGTTCTGAGCCCTTAATAAAGGAATTTTTGTTTCAATTATACTTGCCTATGTGTGTTTTCCTTCAAAAAGGACAGTTTGTTTGTGAGGAGGCAGGTACATTTAAAAAATACAATGTGAAATTAACAAGAGACACCAACACCAAACCATCTCCTTGAGATTAAATAATACAAGATATCAATGGTGTGGTGGTAACTTGACACATAAAAACACACACAAAAATATTATGGAGTAAAACACAAAAAAACACAAATAAAAAAACAGCCTTGAAAAAAATACAAACCAAAAAAAAAAAAAAAACAGCCTTGAAAAAAAAAAAAAAAAATTAAAAATAATTAAAATAAGAAATTTGGTCAGATGTGACAAATCAAAATATATTGAGGGAATCCCGATAAATAATAAAGAAATACGTTTATGAGAAGTCTGTGTGAATATGAGCAGCAAAACTACTTCATTCTTCTCACATTATAAAGATGAAGAGAGTGCGCTGTATTAAACTATTTAAAACATCGCAGCGTGACGAAACTGCTGTATCCATTCCGAATGCTAATTTTACCAGAGCGGTTCCGTCTTGGAATTTCTTCTGAGCATGCGTGGCACTTTCTGCGTCGGAATTGTTATAACTCCTCTCACTGTTGTCTCGCCAGTCACTCCTGTGGATTTTCTGCAACATGGATGAATGTTTACAACAGCTTCGACTGATCTCATCCCAGTTCCTGTGCAGTCATTTTACATACAGCCATTCCTTGCCAGTGCCCATCTTTGTAGTCTGAGCCTATTCCAAGGCCCTTTTTCCCTGTTTTACTCAAGTATCCTAAGCTCGCAGGTTGGAGTTTCACTCCTGGCCCGCTTCATTGTTGTTCTTTTGTGCTCACTATGTCTTTTAAATTGGTATCTTTGAATGTAAAAGGTCTCAACCACCCAACCAAACATTTCTCTATGTGGAAGGAAGCAACTCATCTGCAGGCAGGCAGCGGCTGAATGGACACAGCCATTACTCTTAATTTGACATCCGTTTAGGTGCATGTCCCTGAACTCACACTGTTTACATTTGTGTCTGTTCACTCGCACCCACATGTCAGATTGGGTAGCAGTGTCCGTGCAGCTGCTGCATCCCAATTAACATGAATGGGTCTGTTTAAGGTATTAGCTGGAGTCTTGAGAACAGATGCGCCACATCCCATTAGTAGATTATAATTTTACGAAAATGTAAGACGTTGATTTTTCAAGAACCATATTCACAGACCAAAATTATCTCATATAAAAACATATAAATTTTATTTTTATGAAAAATTAATGTAGCGCTTACCCCCGAAGGAGCGGCTGATTAATAATTATATCCGTAATTCACGTTTACCTCCTAGCCCATCGCAGCCCATAAAATTAGAAACAGTCCAAATTGCATTTTTTTCTCTTGCTTTTACTTACGTAACATAAACTGGGATAGAAGAAGGGTTTTCTGAGATGCTCTTATGTTGCTTCATCATCTTTTCTCTGGCTCTCATGCAAAGACTTAGAACATTGCGAATAATAAGAAATCACCCTATGTGATTTCTTCATCAGGGAAGATGGAAGTAGATTTGATAGAGAATATTTGATAAAGAATCACTCTGAATAACTCCTTAATCTTCAGAACTTTTGAAGAACAGTCTGTATCTCTATATGTGCTTGTAGCTTTACCGCCACCTTTTTACCACTACTTCCCATCTGCATGGTACTTCCAAGTTGAGCTAAAGAAGAAGTTACTCTGAATAATTCCTCCCGCTTGACTGATTGGAATCCCGGGGCATTGTTGAACCCAAAGTCACAGGCCATAACCACCTGTCTCACTGACTTGCATACCAACATGCCTCAGCCTCTGCTATTACCCTTCCCTTGGGCTTTCACTCACTTGATCAATAGTCCATGTGCCACTCATAAACGACTGATCGCCCAGTTGCCTTCCGCTTAGTTGCTACTTCTTCTGCAATGATTTCTCCATCCCTTTCCTCCTTCTCTGGCACGCTCCCTGCCCGCAGGGGCGTCCAGTGACACCATCGACTACATGTTGTACGGTGTCACCAACTCTTCTGCGAGTGCCGGTCCCCCCACCCTCTGCGAAGGGGGCACCGTTGGCTCCATGGAGGGAGAACCTTTCCCCTCCGAGAACCAGGCTGGGCTTCTCCTCCAAACTCGAACTCTCTACTCCGGTCATGTGACTTGGCTTTTTAATTATTGATGGGCCAGAACTCACATACAAACTACATGTCACTCAGATCCCAAATAAACAAACAGGCCTGTTATAATGGTACAAGCCTGCCTAAATTTACCTGAAATTGTAAGCTAACAAAAAGGTCACCTACATAAAAGTAGGTGCCCGCTACATTAACAGTACACTTTTTTAGTTTTTTAGAAAATAAAATGTATATTTTTTTTATATACGATAATTTTGGTCTGTGTATATGGCTCTTTTGCACCTGAAAAATCCCCTCTCACATTGTCCTAAAATTATGAATGGGGCAGCCTGCACTGGAATGCATGGAACACCTGTACATCCCCATGCTTGTAACACGGCCTTCACAGTTTAGTATGTTCCATGTGAATGAGGGCCCTAGTAGGAATTTAACAGGTGTTGGTGTTGTGTATGTTGTGTTAATGTGTGCTGATAAAAATTTTAGTGATTTCATAAACATTTGCACAACTATTGTCAACTATTACCAGAATTGTATGGGGGTCAGTGTGTCCCCCAGTAAAATCTCCCTAGGTCAGTCTGACTTCAGGGGGTTGTACCGAGGGAGAATTATACTGGGAGTGATTATACTGGGGGACAGACTGACCTGAGGGGGGAGCTATATTGGGCGACAGATTGACCTGGGGGGGGGAGGAGTATACTGGGGGACAGACCGACCTGGGGAGATTATACTGAGGGACAGATTGACCTGAGGGGGGAATGATTTTACCAGGGCACAGACTGACTTTGTTTTATTTAACCACTTGCCTACTGGGCACTTTCAGCCCCTTTCTGCCCAGGCCAATTTTCAGCTTTCAGTGCGCACTTTGAATAACAATTGCGCGGTCATGCAACTCTGTACCCATATGATATTTTTATAATTTTTGGAGGAATATAGAGCTATCTTTTGGTGGAATTTAATCACCACGGTTTTTTTATTTTTTGCTAAATAAACTAAAAAAAGACTAAAAATTTTGAAAAAAATGTTATTTAGTTTTTGTTATAAAATTATGCACATATGGATTGTATGCCTTCACTAATGATGGGCACTGATGAGGCTGCACTGATATGTGGCACTGATAGGCGGCACTGATGAGGAGGCATTGATGGGCACTGATAGGCAGCACTGATGGCCAGTGATAGGCAGCACTGATGGGCACTGATTGGCACCCTGGGGGCGTGCAGGGGCGGGGTTCTGGCAAGACATCTAGACGCCCTCCCAGAACCAGCCAACTGAGCTGTAGCCGTCATTCAACTATAACGCATTTGGCAAGTGGTTAACCATGCCCCCTAAGCACCTTCCGCTGTCAACACAATTTGGCCACACCCACTGTTCATTGTGCCCCATTACTCTTCTACTTCATGTGCTCAAAGGTGCTCTAGGTCTTTCACAATTCTAGCAGCGCACCTGGTTTATTGAAAACCATGCCCACCCTTTACTATTGTGCACTAAACACACTGCATTTTTTTTTTTATAAAGCAATAGGACCCAACTTGCGAATTTTGCACACAGGCCCACTGACTTCATAAAATACCCCTGATTACACTGTAGGACATGGATTGTAGAAGGCTTGTCTGTGGTCCATGTACATTATCTGTGGATGATCTTCTATCCCTGCCCTTGTGTTTTCTCCTCTCCTTCCCTCCTTGACCACACACATTACAATCACATGTTTCTGTACGCTCTCCTTTTATTCATACTATACCCATTGAGCTGTGCTGACCTGTGTAGAACATTGAAGGCTTAAAGAAGAATTCCAGGTGTAGCACCCTGGAGTTTAGGCAGGGTTGCTCCTCATAAATGTACTTGCCAGGGGTAGTTATCCTGGTTGATTGACCTTTTTGCACTTTTCTTTTCTACCACTAGGTGGCCGTGTACTTGGTGGTACTAGATATGAGAAGGGTAACCCAAGGTCAGGTTATGGATATATGCGGTGTCTCGGCCAATGGGCAGGGGTTTTCTTGAATCCCTTGGCCTGCTGGGAGCACCTATATATTTGTATGGAGTCAGGTAAACTATGTTCTGTGCCACCTGGACAGCTGTCTAGGTGGACGTGTGTCATGTGCCCCAGGCTGCTAGGCCAGAGATTGGGCCTATCCCGGGGGCATTTGGCTGCTAGGCTGTGCAAGAGAGCAAGAGAGCAGCACAAGGTTGGCATTGCGGCTTGCAGTCCAGCCAAAAGTGACGGTTCTGCCAGCCGAGGAACCTGTCAGTGGTCGGAGGTAGAAGGGAAGCTGTCACCACTAAGGGACCAATCACCTTATTACCAGGGACCACAGTGAGTAACTGAAGCAAGTACCGGAGCAGTATTCTCCCCGAACAGGCACGTGGAGAATCGCAAAACTTTAGGCGGTGATCAAGTCAGGGACCCAGCCAGCAGAGGTGACGCCAGGGACCGAGCAGGCCAGTGGGGTGAAGCTTGAGAAGTATCAGGAGTGCCAAGCTAGGGTCCCAGCAGAGAGGCGGGAGTGACATTAAAGGAAGATACCACCGTGAAGATTGGAGGAGCTCAAGGGATTCAGTGGCAGTGAATCAGTGGGTCTAGTGTTAGACCGGGAGCTCAGTGGGCTGAAGAACTACAATGATAGGTTGTAGTGAAGGTGAAAGAACTGTTATGCTTTGTGTTAGGAACTGTTAAAGACTGTTGCCATAGGAGACAGCATTCTTGCATATGCAGATGTGGCTTCTTGCTGAAGGCCTTTCCCTGCATTGCTGTTCTCCTTTTGAAGTCTCAGAGTCTACTAATTGAACTTGCAACTACCCAGAGTGTCCTGGCCCTAACCCTCTTTCCCCCATCAAAGATTGTAAGAGAAATAAATATCTCTTTTGCATTCAAGAAGTGTCTGGCATCCAATGACTTTATCCATCTTGCACCCACTATGCCTCACTACCCACCATATACAGGAGGATGTCAACTATCTCTGACCCTGGAGGTTCTCATTAGACTGATGGAGGCCGGAGACCTTGCTACACAGGTATGGATATTTTATTAATAGTTACATTGGTCCATTTGAGACCAATGTGACTGTATATACCATACCCAGCCAATGCCCCTGGAAGCTGGATATCAGTAAAGTAGATGTCGATACTCCAGTGATTTCCAATTGCTTCTGGGTCCCATACCAATCAGCCACCAATTTGTAGGTGGGACTTTGTGTGGGTGTGGCTAGTGTGGGTGGGGACACAGGGGGCCCCATTATCTCCTATTGCCCGGGGGACCCATGAATTGTCGGTCCATCCCTGGATGTAGGCGGATGTAAACGGGCACATGGCTGTTTACACCAAAGCCAAACTGGGCTGTTAAAACGTAAAAAAAAAGACAATAAATAAATTCTAAAGTGTAAACAGTGTCTTTAGGAAAAAAACAAACAGCGCTGGTAAGGTAAAAATATGTATGATGGCTGCACTTAGGACAAGGATTAAGGTGTGCAGCCCCCCTGAAAGGAGATTCCCTAAGGATCCTCCAAAAAAGTTACAAATATATCTACAATGGGGTATGGCACTCTCCAAATAGGATTATATGGGATGAGCAGCTACAAGCGAGGGGGGGGGCGGGGTTTCCCCCTGTGCGCTGATTAAGTGATAGTACAAGCCATATAAGTATCTGAGTGAGGTTTACAAAAAAACACATAAACCCTAGTGGAGGTTTACAGAAACCACCAATAGATTGTGCCAAAATTATAGAAGTCTCTATGTGGTAGGGAAAATAATAATAAATAGTGAACTCATGAGTATAAAAAGTGTGAGCTAGAGACCTATAATTAATAGTGATACACCTTCAAAGAGAAACCAACATATGGTATAGCACTGAACAGAGACATAAAAATGCACCTCTGCCTAATGGTTCAGGTATATACACATAACATCAAACAGATTATAGATTGTGATCATAGTCCATAAAGTGATGAATTTCTGCAAAAAACGTGTTCAGATTTTCTTCAAACAAAACCGTGACTGGGGTGCTTTCAAACGTTCTTAGTGACTTTTGTGCTCCCCACAAGGGTCCCCACTCACCGGATCCAACAACCCCAAAGGGGCATACAGCGTATGATTATATCATCCACGATCTCCTCACCACCGTGATCATGTAAGGCGCCCAGGGTAGTCTCCGATCTCCGTGTTGGTGATTAAGTTGTATTCATGGTAACTCCCTCGTAAAAAAGGAATATAAGGCTCCCATAGTGTAGTAGGTAAGAATTTATTGACAAATCTCCATATTATAAACGTCAAAAAATAAATAAAAAAGTTGAAAATGCACCAAATAATAATTAAAATTAAAAATTGAAAAGTCCAGCAACAGTGTGCCAGATACACCACAAAAACAATTACAGATACCATAAGTGGAACGTACCACAGTATTGAGCCAGGTGTATCCTAGCAGTGTCACGCTGGATGGAGGTAGTGCTGGTTGTTTGCACTCCACCTGCGTTCCAAAAGTCCTTACCCGGAAGTGACATAGCGTGCGTGGCGCCGTCGTACGCGTTTCGTCATAGACGTCCTCAGCGACGGTGCCAGCACGCCACGCGCTACGTCCATTTGTAGGGAGCCGCCACCTTCGTCACATCCCTCTATGTGGGGGGGACCAATCAGACCATGGTAAGGTAGAATGGCCCTTCCCACCCTTCCCACAGTGCATGCAATGGTGAATCAATAGCGATCCTCCCTTGAGACACCATGAAACTGTATTAAATTCCCAGCATAAAGCCAAAGCATTAAAATTATGCTATATTCCCAGCACAAAGCTAATGTATTACTATATGATACAATACATACACGATATGTTTATATTAGATACAGTGTCCATAGAGGCTTAACTAGTAAATCACACCATAAGAACTTCACCCATATTCCCTTGTTAAACTGACAATGTACTGCATCTGGTATATTCATTTCCCCTTACGTTTTCATTCTATGGGAACTGGGACTCATGATTAAATGTACCTCATACCTATTATAATGCCAAGAATAATTAGGCATTAACCCATATGCAGAAAAAATACACACCTGCGTGCTACACATTTTGGGGGGGTTGCATTAAATGATCACCTGATCTAAATTATGGCATATAGTGCTAGGGGGAAGAGTTATGGTAATATAACGTATGTAGTGGGTCCAGATGACTGAAACACAGTATTTTGAGATTATATATTTGGATCTATAACAGAATGACGGGTCCATATATTACCTACAGATGCATGCATCCATAGCTGGAAAGGTCCATACATCAGGAGAAATCACCTAAAAATATGCCCACATGTTGACACTAATGAGGGGATAATATCACCCATACGGTCAGGGAGACTATGGTTGTGAATTCATGAAACATGAAAAACACAACATGAAAACATGTGTGAGTCCCTGAGTGGAGAGGAATGAATAGAGATCCCATACTCATATCCCTTATACTGTACATTTCCATTCATGGGGGGAACTCATTATAGGAGTAGGATTATTTATACCATTGCATATCTGATGGGGCTATGTTTTTACAAAACGAGCCTTATTATATCTTCCTAGCCACATAAAGGGCACATGAATGAGCCCCCACACCCAAAGAGGCCCACCCACGTGCACTTGTGGCTTAACTACAGGGACAACGATAGCTCCCAATAGGACCCCTAAATACTGCAGTTTAAATCAATATCCAGGTTGAGGCCCCTGGGGGCAAGGGACCTCAATCTGTATATCCAGGCAGTTTCGTTCTGTGAGATAAGTATGGTTTTATTACCACCTCACCAATGATCCTTGATGCAGTTGATCCCATGCAACTACTTTTAGTACGATCAGAACTACTATGTCCAAACTAAAGGAGTTGCTATGGGCGCACGCTACGCACCAAGCGTGGCTAACTTACTTATGAATATGTGGGAGGAAGAGTACATCTACGCTAAAAACATCCCACAAGTGAAATTGTACCGCAGGTACATAGACGATCTAATCATATTTTGGGAAGGAACATCTGAGACCTTTGAAAGCTTTCTGCATGACCTAAACACCAACAGATACGGGCTTACTTTCACAGGAAAATGGGATTCCCACAAGATTGAATATCTCGACCTTGAAATTTTCAAGAGGGGTGATGGCCTACATACAAAAACCTTTTTAAGGCAACGGATAGAAACGGCTACATCCCGATTAACAGTTGCCATCACCCTCAGTGGAAGGGGAATATCCCCAAAGGCCAGTTTACCAGACTGCGGAGAAACTGTGCAACCATCGAAGATTATCTAGAACAAGCTGACATCCTGATAGAGCGGTTCCATGAAAAAGGATATAATCTAGACATGCTGCATAAGATGAAGAGGGATATAGCATATCTAGATTGGAAAAACCTGTTAACAAAACCTAAAAGAAAGAAAAAGAATACAGAATTGGTGTTTATCACAGGGTTCAATTCCCAATATAAAGAATTTGAACAGATCTTGAAAAAGTATTGGCCTATCCTAAAAGAGGATAGAGCGTTAGCAAATATACTACCCAATAAACCTAGGATTGTATATCGAAAAGCCCCCACCCTAAGACATCTTTTGGTGCATAATGTCATAAATCCTCCCAAAGTAACCCGAATCTTTCCAGACATGAAAGGCTTCTACAAATGCCAAAAATGCCTACCATGTAGGGTTAGTAAAAAACAGCCCCAAAAAAGGGAAACTTTCCAATCAAGAACAGATCACAAACAATATTGTATCAGGGAACTTATAACTTGCCAGAGTACACACGTGACCTATGTCATCGAGTGCCCATGTCAATTGCAATACGTGGGCAGAACTACCCGACCCTTTTATGTGAGAATACGTGAACATATTAAAAACATAAGAAAAGGGTTTCCAAAACACCATCTTTCTCACCATTTTGGTGCAGTACATAACCGTGACCCCTCTGGGCTGATTTTTTATGGGATCGACTGCATCAAGGATCATTGGTGAGGTGGTAATAAAACCATACTTATCTCACAGAACGAAACCGCCTGGATATACAGATTGGGGTCCCTTGCCCCCAGGGGCCTCAACCTGGATATTGATTTAAACTGTTTCTAGCTAACCCCTGAGGGGAACATGTATGACCAAGCAGTATTTAGGGGTCCTATTGGGAGCTATAGTTGTCCCTGTAGTTAAGCCACAAGTGCACGTGGGTGGGCCTCTTTGGGTGTGGGGGCTCATTCATGTGCCCTTTATGTGGCTAGGAACATATAATAAGGCTCGTTTTGTAAAAACATAGACCCATCAGATATGCAATGGTATAAATAATCCTACTCCTATAATGAGTTCTCCCCATGAATAGAAATGTACAGTATAAGGGATATGAGTATGGGATCTCTATCCATTCCTCTCCACTCAGGGACTCACACATGTTTTCATGTTGTGTTTTTCATGTTTCATGGATTCACAACCATAGTCTCCCTGAACGTATGGGTGATATTATCCCCTCATTAGTGTCAACATGTGGGCATATTTTTAGGTGATTTCTCCCGATGTATGGACCTTTCCAGCTATGGATGCATGCATCTGTAGGTAATATATGGACCTCTCATTCCGTTATAGATCCAAATATATAATCTCAAAATACTGTGTTTCAGTCATCTGGACCCACTACATACGTTATATTACCATAACTCTTCCCCCTAGCACTATATACCATAATTTAGATCAGGTGATCATTTAATGCAACCCCCCCCCAAAATGTGTAGCAAGCAGGTGTGTATTTTTTCTGCATATGGGTTAATGCCTAATTATTCTTGGCATTATAATAGGTATGAGGTACATTTAATCATGAGTCTCAGTTCCTATAGAATGAAGACGTAAGGGGTAATGAATATACCAGATGCAGTACATTGTCAGTTTAACAAGGGAATATGGGTGAAGTTCTTATGGTGTGATTTACTAGTTATGCCTCTATGGACACTGTATCTAATATAAACATATTGTGTATGTATTGTATCATATAGTAATGCATTAGCTTTGTGCTGGGAATATAGCATAATTTTAATGCTTTGGCTTTATGCTGGGAATTTAATACAGTTTCATGGTGTCTCAAGGGAGGATCGCTATTGATTCACCAATGCGGACACTGTGGGAAGGGTGGGAAGGGCCATTCTACCTTACCATGGTCTGATTGGTCCCCCCCACATAGAGGGATGTGACGAAGATGGCGGCTCCCTACAAATGGACGTAGCACGTGGCATGCTGGCACCGTCGCTGAGGACGTCTATGACGAAACGCGTATGATGGCGCCACGCACGCTACGTCACTTCCGGGTACGGACTTTTGGAACGCAGGTGGAGTGCAAACAACCAGCACTACCTCCATCCAGCGTCACGCTGCTAGGATACACCTGGCTAAATACTGTGGTACGTTCCACTTATGGTATCTGTACCTTGTTTTTGTGGTGTATCTGGCACACTGTTGCTGGACTTTTCAATTTTTAATTTTTAATTTTAATTATTATTTGGTTCATTTTCAACTTTTTTATTTTTTATTATTTATTTTTTGGCGTTTATAATATGGAGATTTGTCAATAAATTCTTACCTACTACACTATGGGATCCTTATATTCCTTTTTTACGAGGGAGTTACCATGAATACAACTTAATCACCAACACGGAGATCGGAGACTACCCTGGGCGCCTTACATGATCATGGTGGTGAGGAGATCGTGGATGATATAATCATACGCTGTATGCCCCTTTGGGGTTGTTGGATCCGGTGAGTGGGGACCCTTGTGGGGAGCACAAAAGTCACTAAGAACGTTTGAAAGCACCCCAGTCACGGTTTTGTTTGAAGAAAATCTGAACACGTTTTTTGCAGAAATTCATCACTTTATGGACTATGATCACAATCTATAATCTGTTTGATGTTATGTGTATATACCTGAACCATTAGGCAGAGGTGCATTTTTATGTCTCTGTTCAGTGCTATACCATATGTTGGTTTCTCTTTGAAGGTGTATCACTATTAATTATAGGTCTCTAGCTCACACTTTTTATACTCATGAGTTCACTATTTATTATTATTTTCCCTACCACATAGAGACTTCTATAATTTTGGCACAATCTATTGGTGGTTTCTGTAAACCTCCACTAGGGTTTATGTGTTTTTTTGTAAACCTCACTCAGATACTTATATAGCTTGTACTATCAC
Source organism: Lithobates clamitans (assembly GCA_037952925.1). Classification (NCBI taxonomy): domain Eukaryota; kingdom Metazoa; phylum Chordata; class Amphibia; order Anura; family Ranidae; genus Lithobates; species Lithobates clamitans. The sequence continues at coordinate 1,721,417 of JBBGZY010000791.1, forward strand.
TTAACCCCCCCACCCCCCCCTCGCTTGTAGCTGCTCATCCTATATAATCCTATAGGGAGCGCCATACCCCATTGTAGATATGTTTGTAGCACTAGTAAGGTGCCTAATTATATATAAAAGGTAAATAGTGAAACAGTCCTCTGTAAAAGGGGATTAACATCTAAAAAAAAAATTATATATACAATAGGTGTAAGATATGTATCCAGTGAAAAAAGTTCAACAAAGGAATGGTAAATGTAGCAACAAAGATGAAGTGAACGTCCTTGCTCAGATATAATCGTGCTGTATATTCCACAGTGAAAGATACAACAAAGGTTGGTACTCATAGCCGATTCATAAACAGGTGAAATTTCTACTCACCAAATGGAGTTGACCCTCATTACCATATAGCAAGAGAGGTCAAAAGCATTTTGTGGTCTCAAAGGCCCGCGGAAACAGGAACCAGCCCCCGATGGTAACTGATGATCCATGGTCCCAAGGAACAGCCCAGAGAAGAATCCTCCACGCCCCTACACTCTGCGAGGTCCAACCTCTGATGACGTCATTTAGTATGGCGAAACATGTCAAGCTAGGATACACGGTGTGTTGGAGCAAGCTTTAAATGCTTTGCAGCAAGTTTTAGATGATATACAGTAAGCCTATCACTGTTTGGCGAATTTGTGAGGATTTTTAATGTCCCATCAGTGATTATAGCAAGCTGTTGTTACTGTTATTTTTGCTGAGAACTGTTTTTAAACACTTTTAAGGTTTTTCAATAAACCATGCTGGTTTACACTATGTGGAGCCCGTATTTTTTACTTTTAAATGCCATTTGTCCATCTGGAGCATAGAGAGTGGAAGGGAGTTATCGGCTGGAGTCCATGAGTGGATCATTGGTTGGACCTCGCAGAGTGTCGGGGAGTGGAGGATTCCTCTCTGGGCTGTCCCTTGGGACCACGGATCATCAGTTACCATCAGGGGCCGGTTCCTGTTTCTGAGACCACAAAGTGCTTTTGACCTCTCTTGCTATATGGTAATGAGGGTCAACTCAATTTGGTGAGTAGAAATTTCACCTGTTTATGAATCGGCTGGGAGTACCAACCTTTGTCGTTTCTTTCACAGAATATACAGCACGATTATATCTGAGCAAGGACGTTCACTTCACTTTTTTTGCTACATTTACCATTCCTCTGTTGGAATTTTTTCACTGGATACATATCTTACACCTATTGTATAGATAATTTTGTTTGGATTGTTAAATATTTATCTCCTTTTTGTAGAGGATTGTTTCACCATTTACCTTTATATATTATAAGGTACCTTGCTAGCGCTGTTTTTAATTTTTCCTAAAGACACTGTTTACACCTTTATCACTAGATTGAAACTTGAGTTTTTGTTAGTTCACTGTTAATCTTAGGGGCAATTGTTTTTTATTTTGTTCAAATAATATCTAAAAAATGTTCAAAAAATGTAAAAAAATTATTAAGGGCTTGCTTTGGTCTCTGAAGAGCAATCATCATTCAGATTGCTCTTCATAGATCATTTAACAGGCAGTAAGGAGGCATCGTATTGCCTCTGCCCGCCAGTTTTAACATCTTCAACTCTGCACTAGCATGTCATAACCTTGTGCATTGCATGCAGTTGCAGAGCAGCACCATTCACTTGAATGGGATGAGTTCAGTAGGAGGTACAATTCATGTTGCATGCCACTGGGATCAGTGCAAAGTGCCCTGGGCCCGGAGGGAAGGGGCTCAGAGGGAAGAGCCCCTGGGACCGATGGAAAGGGAAGGGGGGAGGTCAGGGGGGCCCTTCATGGTTTCTTGCACCAGGGCCCTGAAGGTTCTAGTTATGCCTCTGGAACCGAATGTTCATACATATCAGAAGATATGCAGATGACACAGGAAAAGGATCATCCAAAGGAGTGACGACGAGACTACAGAATCATCAGACCTTAGAGGACAATTTGGTATATAACATTTCTTCAATTTATTTAACAGGGCCAGAGCTGCAGGTATTAAAGAAAGGTTTAGGCTTTTGTCTGAAAGAAAAAATGAATGACTTTGTACTTAAAACGATTATTTTATAGGCAAATAAGGTTAAAACCCTATTATTCATAAAGGCTGGGTTCACAATCTACTGGTGTATTACCTTTATCCATTAGGGATTTAAATTTAAGAACTAGGAGTCATGCGGTACCTCTCACCTCATGATCTGCTGTTGAAGTGTTCATTAAAAAAGTAGACGTGGATGTTAAGTGAAAGGGAAGCGCTATCTTCCTTGTCAGCCCGGAGAGATATTGTTATCAAACCGGCTGACAAGGGGAGAGCTATTGTGATAATGGACACTACAAGGTATGAAACTGAGGTGTGGCGACAATTGTCTGATACAACCACATATAAACGGTTAGATTCTAACCCAATATTTCAGGTGCAGTCTAGGATAAAAATGTTGGTATCACATGCTCTAAAGGAAGGAATCATTGATTATGACACTCAGAAATGTTTGATTTGTGACTATCCTGGTACACCTGTAATGCATATGTTGCCAAAAATACACAAGGACCCCATAAATCCACCGGGATGCCCCATAGTGACGGGAATGGAGTCAGTCACAACATCATTAGCACAGAATTTGGACAGGTGCCTTACTCCACTTGTGATAAATACTAGGTCATATATACAAGATACCGATGTGTTTTTTTTTTTTAATAAAATGAGAGAAATGAATTCCTTGTCACATGGGCTTTATCTAGCCTTTATACTGTTATTCCACATGAATTAGGTTTAGAACTCTGCCAGCGGCTCTTATCACAATCACATTGATATGAAAATAAGCAGATTTTTTTCTTATTAGGATTGTCCTTGAGGAGAATTATTTACTTTTTAAGGAGGTACATTATTTGCAATTTAAAGGAGCAGCAATGGGTTCCAATGTTGCACCCCCATATGCAAACTCGTTCATGAATATGATTGAGACTTAATTTAATGATAATAAACTTTTTGTTGAACATTGCCAGTGATGTTATAGATTCATAGATGACGTGTTTGCGTAAAATCAGGGTGGATATAAATCAATGATTTAAAAAAAAAACAAATAAAAAAAATTGAATTTAAATCAGATATTTTTTATTTAAATAGATTTTTTTGATTTTTATCAAATTTGTTTTAATAAAATGTTTTTGGAGTAAAAATCTAAAGATGGTTTTCTATTGAAGATACAATAATAATTTAGTTTATTTAGCATGACATGGAGCTTAGTTATGTAGCATGAGGCTGTATATGCTGCAATATTTACATTTTTGGTAAACTCATTCAATGAATCTGCCAGCTGAGATAACACGCACTGCATTGATGCATTCACACAATTTCACAGTAACCATGAGATAAACCAAAGTTCAGGAATATTCTTTTATCCCATTGTTTTGCAAAAATGTACACTACAAACTGTATGATTGAATCGGTTCGGATATCACTGTTTTACTAACCTGACAGCTTATTATTCCAAATAGGAAACCTTCATTTTGTTTGCAAATTTTAAAGGTTCTAACTACTAACTAACTACCAGCAAGAATAAGACCTTATATTTAAAGAGCACCTGTCGTTTCATATCCATCATGGCAGCGCCTGTTAGCGGGCATCCACTCACCTGCTGCCACCACATCCCTCACCTTGTGTCACTGCCGCATCACCAGCCGTCCCATTAAAGTGAATGGGAGTGAATGGGACTGTCGGTCAGTCAACAGCGGGTCAAAGGAGAATCTGCTGCGGAACAGAAATGACAGTTGAACGACTTGATTTAAATCAAATCCACCCTGCGTAGAATAGATTCATAGATGATGTGTTTGCGTAGAATAGATTCATAAATGATGTGTTTGCGTAGAATAAATTCATAAATGACATGTTTGCGTAGAATAGATTCATAGATGACGTGTTTGCGTAGAATAGATTCATAGATGACATGTTTGCGTAGAATAGATTCATAGATGATGTGTTTGCGTAGAATAGATTCATAGATGACGTGTTTGCATAGAATAGATTCATAGATGACCTGTTTGCGTAGAATAGATTCATAGATGACGTGTTTGCGATTAATAGATTACATGTTTGTGTAGAATAGATTCATAGATGACGTGTTTGTGTAGAATAGATTTATAGATGGTGTGTTTGTGGTGTGGGGTGGCGACATTGGAACTCTATTATTATTTAATCAATATTTAAATTACCTTATACCGGGTTTAAAATGTAACATTATGTATAGCAATGGAGAGATCCCATTTTTAGATACTTGAAAATAACTAACATTGTGTGAAGTGAATTGTGAATGATCCACTGTGTCCTGAGGAAAGCTTAGATGAAATGGAAACTATACTTGTTAGAGGTTATCCATTGACAGTAATCAAAAAGGAACATATACATTTATCAGAAAATAGGGTTTCTATTAGAAACACTATAAGAATTCCATTTGTATCCCAATTTCACCCTTTTTCTTTTCAAAATTATAACACTATTAACAAACATTGGGCTATGTTGAAGAAAGGTTATTCAAATGTAACTGAATTCCAAACTCTCCCCTTATCCTCCTATAGAAGGTAAAACTTTAAGGGACAGATTGGTCATATCTGACCAATATAGTCTTTCTAATCCAATCACCACATTTTTAGGACCACAAAATATGGGATCATTTCCATGCTCGTCCTGTATACAATGCAACTCTATGATGAAGGGGAAGTGTATATCACACCCACATAAAGGATATGATATACAGATTAAAGGCTATCATACGTGCCAATCATCATTTGTGATCTATGTCGGTGAGACTACCCAGAAGGTCAAAGACCGTATGGCAAGGCATAAATATTCAATTAAAGCCAAGTAGGTACAGTTGTCATTAGCAAGACACTTCGTGGAAAAAGGTCATTCGGTTTCTCAACTAAAATATATGGTGGTAGAAGGGATAAATAAAAATTAGAAGAGGTGGAAATTGAGAGCTTTTAAGGAAATGGGAGGTGCATTGGATTCTTTTTCTGGATACATTGCACCCCAGAGGGTTAAATACAGATTTGGATTTATATCTGTTTATATTATCAATTACTGATGGGGATGTGTAATATTTTTTATAATCTTACTAGGTAGTTATGGGGTCGATATATGTAGGTATTTTTTAAACGCTCACACGGGATTCTATATGGTTATTAAGTTGTGATATCTTCATATTTATTTCTGACAGGCTGATAATTGGAAGCTTCTGATGAAATGTCGGGAAGGCAACTGTTCTGTTAACCATTTTTTCACTATTGAAAACGAATGAAAGAAGGACTGGAATTACTCTAATTGATGGTTAATTATATAATTGATTCCAGATGTGCCTTTGAAACATTTACTGTAAATTGATGTGTATGTATTCAAATATTTAGATGTATTCTGATCTGGTGAAGGGCTTGAACTTGTAAGCGCGAAACCGTAATCATGGAATACTTCCAATATGTATGAACATTTGGTTCAATACATTTTATGTGCAGCAATCCTTTTGACTTCTTTTATATATGGTCGGTGGGATGACCAGATTGCTTTGCACTGTTTGATAACTGTGTGCTGCTCTCCCGTTCTATTTTGTGTATATATATAATAAAACCTTGGTTTGAGAGTAACTTGGTTTGAGGGCGTTTTGCAAGACAAACAACATTTTTAAATACATTTTGACTTCATATACAAGCGATGTTTTGATATACAAGTACCGTCATGTCACAACTGATTATAAAACAGAACAGAGGCTTCTCTAAGTGTAGTAATATGGTTACATTTAATGAAGGTACAACATTTAGCAACTCACATGGTTGATGATTAAAACAGGCATATCTAAGTATGCAGGCACCCGGGGTAAATCTGTCCACATAGACCATCCTTCTCACCACCATCGATGTCATCCCTTCCATGCTGCGCTCCACGAGCTGTTCAATCGCTCTACTGTAGGGTAGTCTTCCTGGTAAAGATTGCAGACTGACAGCGGTGAGAGCCGGCGGTGCGGAGGACGGTCTATGTGGACAGCTTTACCCCGGATGCCTGCATACTTAGATGTGCCTCATTTAATTATCAACCATGTAAGTTGCTAAATGTTGTGCCCTCATTAAATGTAACCATATTGCTACACTTAGAGATGCCTCTCTTCTCTTTTATACTGTGTAGCTCCTGCTGAATTTTGCTTCTAATCCCCTTGTGGAGGCTTCCATTTGTGGATGGACATTTTATGGTTACGCAACCTATCACTTTGCTATAATCTTTCTATATGGACTAAAAAATTAAGGACTAATAAATGGTTGTGGAATGAATCATCCGAGTTTCTATTATTTCTTATTGGGAAATTTGCTTTGATATACAAGTGATTTGGATTACAAGCATGTTTCCGGAACGAATTATGCTTGCAATCCAAGGTTTTACTGTGTGTATATATACAGTATTTCACAAAAGTGAGTACACCCCTCACATTTTTGTAAATATTTTATGATATCTTTTCATGTGACAACACTGAAGAAATGACACTTTGCTACAATGTAAAGTAGTGAGTGTACAGCTTGTATAACAGTGTAAATTTGCTGTCCCCTCAAAATAACTCAACACACAGCCATTGATGTCTAAACCACTGGCAACACCACTGGAAAATATCCAAATTGGGCCCAATTAGCCATTTCCCCTCCCTGGTGTCATGTGACTCGTTAGTGTTACAGGGACTCAGGTGTGAATTGGGAGCAGGTGTGTTAAATTTGGTGTTATCACTCTCACTCTCTCATACTGGTCACTGGAAGTTCAACATGGCACCTCATGGCAAAGAACTCTCTGAGGATCTGAAAAAAATAATTGTTGCTCTACATAAAGATGGCCTAGGCCACAGGTGTCAAACACAAGGCCCGCGGGCCGAATCCAGGCCTCCAGGCCATTTCATGTGGCCCACACAGCTCTCCTGCAGCTGCAGAAGAGCTCCAGCCCTCCTCTGGTCCTCCTTTAGACCCCTACTTTCTGCTTTCAAGCAATGCATCCAGCTTCCCAGCAGCAGCATAAGGAAAGGGGGTGCACTGTGATGTTAGGGAGAGTAGGGAACTCAACTTCTGATGGTGGGGTGGCTCTTGACATCTAATGTAAGGGGAAAGGATGCGCTGGACATCTAATCTTAGAGATACAACTGGCCCTTTTGAAGACAATCATAATGCTGATGAGGCCCACGATGAAATTGAGTTTGACACCCCTGGTCTAGGCTATAGGAAGATTGCCAAGACCCTGAAACTGAGCTGCAGCACAGTGGCCAAGACCATACAGTGATTTAACAGGACAGGTTCCACTCAGAACAAGCCTCGCTAGGGTCGACTAAAGAAGTTAAGTGCACGTGCTCAGCGTCATATCCAGAGGTTGTCTTTTGGAAATAGACCTATGAGTGCTGCCAGCATTGCTGCAGAGGTTGGAAGCGTGGTGGGTCAGCTTGTCAGTGCTCAGACCATACGCCACAAACTGCATCAAATTAGTCTGCATGGCTGTCGTCCCAGAAGGAAGTCTCTTCTAAAAATGATGCACAAGAAAGCCTGGAAACAGTTTGCTGAAGACAAGCAGACTAAGGACATGGATTACTTGAACCGTGTCCTGTGGTCTGATGAGACCAAGATAAACTTATTTGGTTCAGATGGTGTCAAGCGTATGTGGCGGCAACCAGGTCAGGAGTACAAAGACAAGTGTGTCTTGCCTACAGTCAACCATGGTGGTGGTAGTGTCAGGGTCTGGGGCTGCATTAGTGCTGACGGCACTGGGGACCTACAGTTCACTAAGGAAACCATGAATGCCAACATGTACTGTTACATACTGAAGTAGAGCATGAGCCCCTCCCTTCGGAGACTGGGCCACAGGGCAGTATTCCAACATGATAACAGCCCCAAACACACCTGCAAGACGACCACTGCCTTGCTAAAGAAGCTGAGGGTAAAGGTGATGGACTGGCCAAGCATGTCTCCAGATCTAAACCCTATTGAGCATCTGTGGGGCATCCTCAAAAGGCAGGTGGAGGAGCACAAGGTCTCTAACTTCCACCAGCTCCATGATGTCGTCATGGAAAAGTGGAAGAGGACTCCAGTGGCAACCTGTGAAACTCTGGTGAACTCCATGCCCAAGAGGGTTAAGGCAGTGCTGGAAAAAAGTGGTGGCTACACAAAATATTGACACTTTTGGCCCAATTTGGACATTTTCACTTAGGGGTGTACTCACTTTTTTTTCCAGCAGTTTAGACGTTAATGGCAGTGTGTTGAGTTATTTTGAGGGGACAGCAAATTTACACTGTTATACAAGCTGTACACTCACTACTTTACATTGTAGCAAAGTGTCATTTCTTCAGTGTTTGGAGATACTGTAATATATATATATATATATATATATATATATATATATATATATATATATATATATATATATATATATATATATATATATATATATATATATACACATATATATATATATATACACACATATATATATATATATATACACACTCTATATTGCCAAAAGTATTTGGACCCCTGCCTTTAAACGCACATGAACTTTAATGGCATCCCAGTCTTGGTCTGTAGGGTTTAATATTGAGTTGGCCCACCCTTTGCAACCATGACAGCTTCAACTCTTCTGGGAAGGCTGTTCACAAGGTTTAGGAGTGTTGTCTATGGGGATGTTTGACCATTCTTCCACAAGCGCTTTTGTGAGGTCAGGCACTGATGTTGGATGAAAAGGCTAAGCTCGCAGTCTCCACTCTAATTCATCCCAAAGGTGTTCTATCGGGTTGAGGTCAGGACTCTGTGCAGGCCAGTCAAGTTCCTCCACACTATATTGCTAAAAGTATTTGGCCACCCCTCCAAATCATTTGGTGGAGGGGGGATTATGGTGTAGGGATGTTTCTCAGGGGTTGGGCTTGGCCCCTTAGTTTCAGTGAAGGGAACTCTTAAGGCGTCACCATACCAAGACATTTTGGACAATTTCATGCTCCCAACTTTGTGAGAACAGTTTGGGGATGGTCCCTTCCTGTTCCAACATGACTGCGCACCAGTGCACAAAGCAAGGTCCATAAAGACATGGATGAGTTTGGGGTGGAGGAACTTGACTGGCCTGCACAGAGTCCCAACCTTAACCTTATAAAAAACCTTTTGGATGAATTAGAGCGGAGCCAGGTCTTCTCGTCCAACATCAGTGCCTGACCTCACAAATGCGCTTCTAGAAGAATGGTCAAATATTCCCATAGACACACTCCTAAACCTTTTGGACAGCCTTCCCAAAAGAGTTGAAGCTGGTATAGCTGCAAAGGGTGGGCCAACTCAATATTGAACCCTACAGACTAAGACTGGGATGCCATTAAAGTTCATGTGCGTGTAAAGGCAGGTGTCCCAATACTTTTGGCAATATAGTGCATGTATATGTACACAAGCATAGTTATCCCTTTTTAAGTTTCATGAAAATGACTTGAAGCTCTCTGAAAGCCTTGCAAATGCCCTGAAAGCTAACAGTCTATACAACTCCTTTAAAAGCTGAAGCCGGTCTTCATAAGACCTTCTAAGCCAGTGGTTCTCAACTCCGGTCCTCAGGACCCACTAACAGGCCAGAATTTAAGTATTACCTTGGGGAGATGCAGACTAGAATACTGCCATCACCGAGCAGCAAATGATATCACCTGTGATGTATTTCAGTTATCTTTCAAACTTGGACTGTTATTGGGTCCCGAGGACAGGAGTTGAGAACCACTGTTCTAAGCAAAGATCTTGACCAAGAGAGGCTCTACAACACCCAAGGTAAGAGATGTCTAATTTTTGTCTTTTCTTTTTGTTATGTCCTTTATATTACTTATATTATTGCTAATTTACCCTATGCCAGTATATTAATTGAAATCATCATAAAACATTTCTACTAGACTAAGACATTTATTACCCCACCTCAAAACACATTATTAAAGAAAAATGCATGTGAGACACCAACCTCTCATAAAATTATTTAAAAATTAAAGAGGACCAAACTTTTACAGTAAGTTCACCTATATTTCATCACCTTCTACACTAAAAATGCTACTGGAATACTTACCTTTCTCAAGCTTCAGGTTCCTTTTGAGTTGTAGTGCCAAGATTGAGCTTTGCAATAAATACCAAATAAGTACCAAATATATATTAATTCTAGAAAAGATGGACTTTATCCATCATTCACTGGAAAAATCTACCCCTCCTCTTATATGTGGAGTAAATAAATTATATTCATAATATGTGAAATAAAGTGAAAATTCTCTATATAATAATCTAAAAGTGCAAGTGCCTATTCACGGAATAAATGTCCGTAATAACGCAACATTCAATGTGTTGAAAACAATACTCAAATCCGTGAACAATAGTGTGTGTGAAAAAATGCAAAAATCTATTAATTTCCATATGATAAACAAAAAAAAATGATAATGAAAAATAAGTGTTTAAAACTCAAAGACTGAATTTATATACACCTAATCTTTAAACTGTGCAAGACCATATATGTGTCATAATTATGTGTTGATTTTTTTTTTTTTTATATATGGTTAATTATTGAAATATTTTCTTAAAACAAAACATTTCCTAATATGCCCCAAAGTGCATCCATGCAAAAAAGTCCAAAAAGTTCCTGAAATCCAAATCCCAATTCTCAATCAAAAAGTCTGAAACGACGTGATCCAACACTTCTTAAATTCAGATGGCTAATGTGCTCCTTTCATCTGAAAAGTTCTAAAGTGACTCACCAACAGTTGTGGCTGAAAAAATTATAAACCAGCAATTGCACAGGTTTAAATATTTGGATTATTCCTAAACTTCTCAGCCTGTTAGTGTCTCCTCCAACCCAAGTCTGCAATAGCAATGTTGTATCTCTCTCCAATCTGCTGGTTTCATTCTCTCCACCTGTCAGTATTTCTCCCACAATGAACCACCGACTATTAAAGGGAAGAAGAAAGGAAAACGTCCTCAGGGAGCTGCTCCGTGAGGATGTTAATGCAACAAAACTAGTAGAGCGGGGCTAGGACACTGACATTATTAAGCCATTTTTCAGAGATCAGGCGCTCGGGTTTTGGAACATAGCCCGGAGCAGAGGATCACATTATTATTAACATGCAATTGTTCCCTAGTGCTGGGTAGACAATTAAGAAATGTGAGTGTATTTTCAACAGTTTTTTATAAATGTTACAAGTTTTAAAACAAGATTACGCTATGGAAGTTTTCCTTTTTTCCTCCCCTTAATTGTCGGTGGTTCATTGTGGGAGAAATACTAGCAGTTGGAGAGACTGAAACCAGCAGAGTGGAGAGAGATACAACATCTCTATTGCAGACTTGGAAACGGGTCATCCACATGGGTTGGAGGAGATACTAATAGGCTGAGAAATCCACGGAGTAGGAATAATCCAAATATTTAATTCTGTGCAATTGCTGGTTTATTATTTTTCCAGCCACAACTGTTGGTGAGTCATTTTAGAACTTTTTGGATATAAGGAGAACATTAGCCATCTGAAATTAAGTGTTGGATTACGTTGTTTAAGCCTTTTTGATTGAGAATTGGGATTTGGATTTCAGGATTTTTTTGGTCGGATGCACTTTGGGGGATATTAAGAAAATTTGTTTTAAAAAAATATTTCAACAATTAACCATACATAAAAAGAAAACACATAATTATGACACATAAATGGTCTTGCACAGTTTAAAGATTAGGTGTATATAAATTCAGTCTTTGAGTTTTATACACTTATTTTTCACTGTCTTTTTTTGTTTTTTTGTTTATCATATGGTAATTAATAGTTGTTTGCATTTTTTCACACACACTATTGTCCACGGATTTGAGAGTATTGTTTTCAACACATTGAATGTTGTGTTATTAAGGACATTTATTCAGTGAATAAGCACTTGCACTTTATTTAGATTATTATATAGAGAATTTCACATATTATGATTATTATTTAAGTTACTCCACATATAAGAGGAGGGGTAGATTGTTCCAATGAAGGGCTGAGATTTTTGAATCATATAAAGTCCATCTTTTCTAGAATTAATATATATTTGGTACAAATTGTGAATACAACTGTGGATATTCCAGAGCTTTGTGCTGCAAACTTATTTATTGCATTATCTACTAGTATTCTACTAGGATTGAGCAGCAGCATTCTCAATTGGGATCCACAATTGTCCACGTAGTTCTGTGGTGCTGATTCCTCTTTTCTGTTGTGCAAGATTGAGCTTTGGCAAGTTGTAGGATCAATGCGCAGGCAGAGTTACTGATTGGTTGCCTCCGCCCGAACAGCCTGTCATTCCAGCACAGGAATCATGGCAAATACCATGGCTGCAACTAGAGGATGGTAGGACAGAAGTTGGTGATGGTATTCCAGTGGGGACATTTATCATTTTAAGCCCACAAAATGGGCTCCTTGAAACCTTTGCTTCCTGAAAAGTTTTGCTCATTCTTGCCCTTCCTGTAAAAAAAAATTCTAATGCCTTAAGAACATCATAATTTAGTAATTAGAATGATCCAAGGAGGACATAACTGATGACTCACCTGTTGGAAAGTACCAAAAAACCAACACAAATAAAAGTAGGAGCTTCATCTTGCTATGGCTTCTAAAGGTTAGCGAGGTCTACTATGGCAGGGTGTGAGTCCAGTGAACCAGAGAACTTGTTTTGTGTTCAAAACCTTTCAACAAACTGCTGAGATGTTAATGCACCAAACCTTATTTGCAGGTTGGGTAAATGGTGTGTCTGGGTCATTTTCCATTTCAGTCCCCAATTCTGAGAGCTCAGACCAATGAACAGACCACACAGATACGTGACATGTGTATAGAGAGGAATGGTAATAGTTAGCTTTGAGGTTAAGGCTAACCAGATAAAATTTTAAAAAAGGTTTCTTTTCTTGAAAAATATGCTTCAAGTCAGACATGTATTCCCTTTCATCTTGGTTTCTACATAATAAGTTCCTGCAAAGGTCTATGGGTATGAGCAGAATGTAGTGACTAATAGCAAACAAGTGGGTTTCATATTTTTTAAGTGGTACTTTAACCAAACCGCTAAATACACTTATACACTTTAGAAATGCATGTAAAGTATGTGAACTGTTTTATTAGCCGGAATATTTGTAATTTTGTACAAACACAAACTCTTAAATCCAATTTGTTAATGCAAAGACAAAAATGGAAATACTTTTTTTTATATGTAGCCAGGTGCTGTTGGATTGGCCCCTTTAAAAACTTCTAAGACTGGTAATTTAGAATTACAGGCTCATACCTGACTGTCTGCTATCTCTATGGGTATTATACGCCCTCCCTCCACTGAGCAGCATGGTATTGTAGAGGAAGAAGTGCTGCTGAAGAGGATTATGGGAGATATAGTTCTGCTGTAGAGTGAAGGTATTGCTCTATTGCTGGAAAAGATACAGTTCCCAGGAGGCCACGACACCGGAGGGAGGAGTGGAGGGATTCATAGTGCACTGCCCGGGAAAGTTTGAGGCAGTTGACAGCAGAACGTGGAAGAGTACACACTTTTGGGGTAGCACTCCCAACTGATCATGGTCTCTGCTAGAAGCATGGCCTGTGTAGCACCACTGCCAGCAGTAAGGGGACATTGCTGCAACTGCCGCTCTTCGGTGCCAGCATGCTCCAAAGAAAGCAAGCGGGTTGGTTGATTATCTTCAGCATCGCCAGCATTCCAGAGCTCAAATCATTGATCCATGATGGGCTGCTCCTTTGGCATTCAACGTTGAAGTACAGGACTAGTGAGAGGGTTCTTAACCCTATGTAAACACTGTATGGCAGGAACTGAGTCTCCTTACTGCCCACCATTGCCATACTCTCACCCTCCTTGTGTTAATGTTCACCACATATAGCCCATCATAGACTGACATCCTAACATCCACTCTGGATTACTCTACCATTCTGAACCGACTCTGTATTGGATTCCCTACCATTCCTTTTTCTTAATTACCCACTTATTGAAACCACCACTGCAAAGCACCCCTGCACCTTGTTATGCTTTGAACTGAGTTAGGCTTGGGTTCACACTGATGCAAATTTACAGAGGGAACACACAGATTCGCAGGTCATGTAAAAAGCTTAGTATTCCATGGCTTTGGTTCACATCTATGCGTTGTGAATTTGGTGTGAGAAAAAAAAAAAAAGGACCTGTGTGTTGACTGCGAGTGGGATGCAAATACCTATGGTGCAGTTCAAATTTTATCTTCATAAGCTTCAATTGAACTTGCAGTAAACTCGCAGCACACAGTTCACATCCCTGCGAATTGTTCACTGTCTGCCTCTGAAATTCACAGTAAAATTGTGGTAAATTCACGGTAAAATCACACCTGTCCAACTCAAAACGCAAGGCAAATTCGCACCTCACACGGGACAAAAAAAAACGGATGAAATTCGCAGTACATCTCATTGCAGTAGTGTGAACCTAGGCTTAGGGATCACTGTGACCTGGGCTTTAAGGTGTCTCTGAACCTATCTTATTGAACAATTCCACCATATGGGGACCCATGATTGGGAGGAACAGTTTGTAGTACTGTAGCGAGAAACCGTCAGGGCCCAGGGCTTTGCCTGTCTTTGAGAGACTAATGCCCCGTACACACGATCGGACTTTCTGCCAACAAAACCGTGGATTTTTGTTCAAAGGATGTTGGCTCAAACTTGTCTTGCATACACACGGTCACACAAATGTTGACCTTCAGTTCCGAGCGTGAGAACCCAGTGACGTACAACACGTACGATGAGCCGATAAAAAGGAAGTTGAATAGCCAGTGCGCCACCCTTTGGGCTCCTTCTGCTAATCTTGTGTTTATCTCGTGTTAGTAGAAGTTTGGTGAGAGACAATTCGCGCTTTTCAGTCTCGTGCTTTTTAGTTTGTTTCTGCTTTTCAGTTTGTGCTTGTGGGTTTGTATCTGTTCTTCAGTGTGTGTTGTCAGTTCATTCCTGTCTTTTAGTGCATTCTATTTATAGTTTGCTTCAGTTTTTCAGTGCGTTCTTGTCCGCTTATTTCTGATTTTCAGCTCATTCTTCTCAGGTCCTTTCTGATTTTCAGTGCGTTCTGTCAGTTCGTTCTGACCAGCCGACCGTTTTCAAGCCATGTTTCAGGTACGTACTCGTCGTAGAGTTTGTGCTGTTCTTGGGCTTGGTGTTGGAGTTCAAGCTTTGACCCAAGTCCAGTCCATGAACAGGGGGAGGAGGATTTCATGGACCAAGAATTGATTACTTAATCGTGATAAATTCTCTCAGATAAAAATATAAAGTGATCTCGCGCAGTCATATATAATCACTCAAACACTAAAAAGTAATCCCCAATGAGATTACTAAGGTGCAAATTAATAAAATAATGTAATAAAACTCCACAGGGAACAGTTAAGTCTAATATAAAGTGTGAAATATACAGATGTCCCAAAAGTGGTAAAAGTAATGTAAAAATATATGCAAAGTGCAAAAAATCTTCTTAAAATGAATAGGAAATCACAAAGGTAAATAGATAAATAACGTCCCACAGGAAGAATAAAGATTCAAAAAATGGATAAAAAATGTGGATAAAAAATTTAAAGCAGCAAGCTAATGACAGTATAAGTCCATTAAGAATTCCACAGATTATCTCCTGTAGAAATAGTTTCACAGAACTCTCAGCTCATATACATGAAGGCACTGGCGGCCCGACCATAGGGGGCGCTCGGGCGCCCCCCCCCCCCCCCAAGCTGTTAAAAAAAAAAAAGTCTCTTCAAGAGTGACCAGGCGCCGGTCAGTGGGAAGCTTCCCAGCCTACAATCAGCTGATTGCAGGCTGGGAAGCTGATTTGCCCATTTGCAGGGCGTGTGCAGGACGCACACGATGCGTTCTAAACACTCCCCACTCTACAGTGATTAGTCTCCGTCCTCTAGTGCATTATTTCTATTGGCAGGGACCGGAGGATGGTGGGCGGTGCTTTTCGATTCACCACTTCCAGTTTCCCAGCTCACTGCGCTAGTGTGCTGTGGACAGTAAGGGGGCCCGTTGCCGGTATCTCGCAGAGGTATCTTCACCTCCTTGGGGATCGCTGACCCTTCACAACATGGGACTGAATTCCCCTGGAGCAGCCAGCAGCAGCGGATGTCACTCACGATCACAGTGAGTGTGTGGAACAGCCACCAGCAGTGGATGTCACAGATCACAGTAAGTGTGTGTGAGTGTGGAACAGCCAGCCTCTGGCCTCTACATAGAGGATAGGGATGAGCCGAACACCCCCCGGTTCGGTTCGCACCAGAACCTGCGAACGGACCGAAAATTTGCACGAACGTTAGAACCCCATTGACGTCTATGGGACTCGAATGTTCGAAATCAAAAGTGCTCATTTTAAAGGCTAATTTTAATGGTATTGTCCTAAAAAGGGTTTGGGGACCTGGGTCCTGCCCCAGGGGACATGAATCAATGCAAAACTTTTAAAAACGGCCGTTTTTTCGGGAGCAGTGATTTTAATGATGCTTAAAGTAAAAAAAAAGTGAAATATTCCTTTAAATATCATACCTGGGGGTGTCTATAGTATGCCTGTAAAGTGGCGCGTGTTTCCTGTGCTTAGAACAGTCCCTGCACAAAATGAAATTTTTAAAGGAAAAAAAGTTATTTAAAACTGCTTGTGGGTTTAATGTAATGTCGGGTCCTGGCAATATGGATGAAAATCAGTGAGACAAATGGCATGGGTACCCCCCAGTCCATTAACAGGCGTGGGGCCACCAGGCCCTATATACTCTGAACAGCAGTATACAGGCGGTGCAAACAAGACAGGGACTGTAGGTTTGTTGTTAAGTAGAATCTGTTTGTAATTTTGAACGGGTACATTTTTAACGTGTTTAGCTCCAGCCAAAAAATCTTTTTTAAGCTTTTTGGAAAACATAGGGAAGGGTTATCACCCCTGTGACATTTGTTTTGCTGTCTGTGCTCCTCTTCAGAAGATTTCACCTCACTTTTTGTCCCAATGACAAATGTTTTTTATAAATTTGGGGTTTTTTTGTGAAACAAGGATTGGTGATAAAGCATCAGTGGAAAGGAGAAATGTTTTTCCCATATTAACTCTTACAGGAGAGAATTTCCCTTCCTAGGGGTAGATTTCATCTCACTTCCTGTTGTCTCCTTCTGTTTGCAAGTAGGAGTCGTTTGTAAGTTGGATGTTTGAAAGTAGGGGCCTGCCCTATATACTATATGAAAATTTGGGCCTTAGGTGTTGTTGTGGCCACAACACTGTAAGCCCTCACAGGGCCCTGCTGTGAAATATTAGATCAAGAATTGTAATTACATGCCCCTGTTGAACAAGGGCAAAAAAATTGGGCCTTTGGTGGTGGTGGTGGTGGTGCTGGTGCCACAACACTGTAAGTCCTCACTCGCTCTTGGTGGGCACAGAAACGGGCCCTGCTGTGAAATATTAGATCAAGAATTGTAATTGCATGCCCCTGTTGAACAGGGGCTGAAAAATTGGGCCTTAGGCACTGGTGCTGGTGCCACAACACTGCAACCCCTCACAGATACTCTAGTTGGAACGCAGGAACGAGCCCTGCTGCAAAGTATTGCATCAAAAATTTTAATTACACGCCCCTGGGGCTGAAAAATTGTGCCTTAGGCACTGGTGACGGCGCCCAGAACCAAAAATGTTCTTACAAGCTATCAGCGTGATCATTGAGAAGGAAGAGAATAATTACTCAGGATAGTCACTCAGCATCAGCATAGGCAGTCTTTGAAGGCATCTGAGATTTTTAAAAAAATTATTCGGTTACATCAGCATTAGGTGCTTGGTAGCTGGTGGTGATCCAAGACTGTTCATTTTTATGAAGGTCAGTCGATCGATGAGTCGGTGGACAGACGCACCCTGTGATCGGTTACAAAGCCTCCAGCAGCACTGAATGTGCATTCCGAAAGAACGCTGGATGCAGGACAGGCCAGTAGCTTAATTGCATACTGTGCAAGCTCTGACCAGAGATCCATCCTCAAGACCCAGTAACCCAGAGGATTTTTGGTGGGAAAGGTGTCCAAGTCAGATCTTGCCCCTAGGTATTCCTGCACCATGTAAAACAGACGCTGGCGATGGTTGCTGGAACTGATCATACCTTGGAGCTGCGGACTAAAAAATTGTCTGAACGCATCGGTCAGACGGCTACCTTCTCCACCGCTCCTTCTTTGACTGACCGAAGCCTCAGCAACACGTTGTCCAGAAACAGGAGTTTGTAACCTCCCAGTCTCTGGGAACGCGTTACACAGACCTTTCTGCAAGGCCTCCCGAAGATGTTTCATCCTCTGTTCCCTCTGCGACTGCAAGATAAGGTCCACAACCTTACCCTTATAATGTGGATCAAGGAGGGTTGCCAGCCAGTATTGGTCCTTCTCCTTGATACCACGAATACGAGGATCCTTACGCAGGCTTTGCAGGATCAGGGAGGCCATGCAGCGTAGGTTTACTGAGGCATTCAGTCCGGAGTCCTCTGGGTCACTAAGGACGACATGGTCCGCAGCCACCTCCTCCCAGCCACGTACAAGTCCATGTGTTTCTTGGAACTGATCCCTTAACCCCTTCCCGCTGACCGTACACAGATGTGCGTACTCGGCTTTCGGGGGATATACCGGGATGATGCCCGCAGCTGCAGGCATCATCCCGGTACCGGCTGTTATACCGGAGGAGCGGGAGGGGACGTCCCCCCTCCCTTCGCCTCCCGCCGCTTTTACTGGGCCTCCCGTGTGATCGGGAGGCCCGGTGTCCAATCGGCTGCCTCCGGCGGCTGTGGGCGGGCTGGAACGAAGCTGTGGGCAGCTTTGTTCCAGCCTTTTCAAGGTAAACGCGGAAGCGGCGTCATGACGTCACTTCCCGTTTACTCGGCCGCCTATGGCGCCGAATTTAAAAAAATACACAGTATTCAGCCATTTTCGGTGATCTGAATACTTTGAAGTGCAGAGGAGGGATAAAGAGTACCTGTCACCACCTATTACTGTCACAAGGGATGTTTACATTCCTTGTGACAGCAATAAAAGTAAAAAAAAAACATTTTTTTTAAAACACAATTTATAAGTATAAGAATAAATAAAATAAATTAAAAAAAATTTTTTCTAAAGCGCCCCCGTCCCCGCGAGTTTGCGCAGCGAAGAAAACGCATACGGAAGTGGCGCCCTCATATGTAAACGGTGTTCAAATCACACATGTGAGGTATCGTCAGAGCGAGAGCAATAATTCTAGCCCTAGACCTCCTCTGTAACTCTAACCTGGTAACCGTAAAAAAAATTGAAAGCCTCGCCTATGGAAATTCATAGCTACCATAGTTTGTCGCCATTCCACGAGTGCATGCAATTATAAAGCGAGACATGTTTGGTATCTATTTACTCGGTGTAACATCATCTTTCACATTATACAAAAAAATTGGGGTAACTTTACTGTTTGGATTTTTTAAAATTCATGGAAGTGTCACTTTTCCAAAAATTTGCGTTTAAATACCGTGTGATATAAAATATTGCAACAATCTCCATTTTATTCTCTAGATACTCTGCTAAAAAAATATATATAATGTTTGGGGGTAGTAATTTTCTAGCAAAAAATATGGATTTTAACTTGTAAACACCAAATTTCAAAAATAGGCTTAGTCATGAAAGGGTTAAAGACTGCTGCTGATGCTGAGTGCCAGGCTCCACCTCCATACTGACACAATCCTCCTCCTCCTCCTCCTCCTCATCCTCTTTTTGTGTGATTGGTGGGCACGCAGGAACACTGTCTGGATAAAGGGGGCCTTGAGAGCTAAGGAAGTCCTCCTCTTCCTGCCTTTGTTCTGCCTCAAGTGCCCTGTCCATTATTCCACGCAGCGTGTGCTCCAACAGGTGGACAAGGGGGACAGTGTCACTGATGCATGCACTGTCACTGCTCACCATCCTCGTGGCCTCCTCAAATGGTGACAGGACAGTGCATGCATCCCTGATCATGGCCCATTGGCGTGGGGAAAAAAAACAAGCTCCCCTGACCCTGTCCTGGTGCCATAGTCGCACAGGTACTCATTGATGGCCCTCTGCTGCATGTGCAGCTGCTGCAGCATGGCCAACGTTGAGTTCCACCTGGTGGGCATGTCACAGATTAGGTGGTTCTTTGGCAGGTTAAACTCTTTTTGGAGGTCCGCCAGCCGAGCACTGGCATTATATGACTGGCGGAAATGCACACAGACTTTCCTGGCCTGCCTCAGGACATCCTGTAAGCCCCGGTACCTGCCCAAGAACCGCTGCACCATCAAGTTAAGAACGTGAGCCAAACAGGGCACATGGGTCATTTGTCCCTGTCGGAGGGCAGAGAGGAGGTTGGTGCCATTGTCGCAAACCACCATTCCTGCCTTAAGTTGCCATGGCGTCAACCACCTCTGAACCTGCCCCTGCAGAGCTGACAGAACCTCTGCCCCAGTGTGGCTCCTGTCCCCCAAGCACACCAGCTCAAGCACCGCATGGCATCTTTTGTCCTGCGTACATGCGTAGCCCCTTGAACACCTACGGAGCACCGCTGGTTCAGAGGACAAAGCACAGGAAGAGGCCATGGAGGAAGAAGAAGAGGAGGGGGTGGAGGAGAGAGGTGTGTCACAATCATTAGTAGTGGCATTTTGGAGGCGTGGTGGCAGAACAACCTCCAACACTACTGCACCTTGTCCTGCATCCTTCCCAGCTGCCAGCAGAGTGACCCAATGCGCCATGAAACTTAGGTAACGTCCCTGTCCATGCCTGCTGGACCATGAGTCAGCAGTAATATGCACCTTACCACTGACCGCCCTGTTCAGTGAGGCATGGACATTGCCTTCCACATGCCGGTAAAGAGCCGGAATCGCCTTCTGTGAGAAAAAGTGGTGTTTGGGTACCTGCCACTGAGGAACCGCACATTCCACAAACTCACGGAAGGGAGCAGAGTATACCAACTGAAAAGGCAGCAGTTGAAGTGCTAGCAATTTTGCCAAGCTAGCATTCAACCGCTGGGCATGTGGATGGCTGGGAGCGAACTTCTTTCGCCGGTGCAGCAGCTGGGGCAGGGAAATTTGCCTGGTACAATCTGACGTCGGTGTACCGAAAAGCAGATTGCCCACAAGTACTTGGCTGTGACACACCTAATTCTACACCTTCATTCCTCTCAGTGCAGGTTTCAGAGAGGACTGAAGGTATAGTGGGGTTGGAGATCCCAGCTGATGAGGAGCAAGGAGAGGTCCTCTTTGTTCTTTGGTGTGGGTCTTTTAGGTATGCTTGCCAACGAACTGCATGGCAGGTCGACATATGTCTGGTCAAGCATGCGGTGCCCAAGCACGTGATGTTTTGGCCACACGAGATACGCTTGAGACATATGTTGCAAATAGCAGTGGTGAGATCTGATGCAATCGTCTCAAAGAAGGCCCACAACAAAGAACTTTTGGAATAATGCACAGAGACAGCAGCGCCCTGCACATGAGGAGCTCTGTGGTGTGATGCAACTCAGTGTGCTGCCCTTAAGCTGGCCCCTGGAGGGCATCCTGCCTTGTTGGAGATGTGCCTCCTCATCCTCCTCCTCTCTCCTATCAGGCACCCACATGGAGTCAGTGACCTCATCATCCCCTCCCTCCTTATCACTAGAGCAAAGCTGGCAGTATGCTGCAGCTGGGGGAACATGACTGCCAGGTTGCTGTCCTTCTTGGGCACCCCCTCTCTGTGGGCTCACATTACTAACTTCCTTTAGCTGGGTACCATCATTTGAGCATTCAAAATGCTGGGCATCCTCCTGGAGCATGTACCCAACAAACAGTTCGGGGGACTCCTCAGGAGGACATGGTGGGGCTAGGGATAGAGTGACTGATGCCATTGAGCCGAGGGAAGAGGCTGCATTGGCAGCTGCTTTGCCAGACAAAGTACCCTGAGCCTGGGTGAGAGAGGATGAGGAGGATGAGGATGGCTTGGTCATCCACTCTACCAAGTCTTCGGCATGTTGCGGCTCAACACGGCCAGCTGCCGAAAAAAAGGACAAGCGTGTCCCACAGCCACGTGCTGATGAGGATGCACCGTCTCCACGACCAGCTCTGTTGCCTCTAGACACAGAGATGCTTTCCCTCTTTTATTGGCTTGTGACTGTCTGCCTCTCCTTGTTGGCCTTCCAGACATACTAATGGCCTTCAGTGAGATGTAGCTGCACAAAGCTGGGATGTATATATATATATACACTTACTGCAGCTAGCAGAATCAACTGCCTGCCTGTGGTACTAATAGGATCAGAAGAACACCACCAATTTTCTTCAGGTAGCTTTAGGTGCACACTGTGCAGAGGACACAGTACACTAACTATAAATACTGTAGCTGCCTGCCTGTGGTATTAGTAGGAGTAGAACAACAGCAATTGTCTTCAGGTAGCTTTAGGTGCACACTGTGCAGAGGATGCAGTACACTAACTTGTAAATACTGCAGCTGCCTGTGGTACAAATAGGATCAGAAGAACACCACCAATTTTCTTCAGGTAGCTTTAGGTGCACACTGTACAGAGGGC
The DNA here is from genome assembly GCA_037952925.1 of Lithobates clamitans. NCBI lineage: Eukaryota > Metazoa > Chordata > Amphibia > Anura > Ranidae > Lithobates > Lithobates clamitans. Next base: position 1,743,909 of record JBBGZY010000791.1, read on the forward strand.
GCACTATACTAACTTGTAAATACTGCAGCTGCCTGCGGTACTAATAGAATCAGAAGAACACCACCAATTTTCTTCAGGTAGCTTTAGGTGCACACTGTGCAGAGGATGCACTACACTATTTTGTAAATACTGCAGCTGCCTGTGGTACTAATAGGATCAGAAGAACACCACCAATTTACTTCAGGTAGCTTTAGGTGCACACTGTGCAGAGGACGCACTACACTAACTGTAAATACTGTAGCTAATAAGACTAATAGGATCAGAAGAACACCAGTAATTTTCTTCAGGTAGCTGTAAATACTGTAAAAACACCTGCCTGCCTGTCAGTAGGAAGAGAATAACAGGAACGGATCTAGCTAAACTGAATACAGTGTGTGTGTGTATATTATATATATATATATATATATATATATATATATATATATATATATATATATATATATATATATATATATATATATATATATACACACACACATATACACACACACACACACACACACACACACACCACCTAGGATGCATATACACAATACACTGTAAGTTCAGCTAACTGACTCGCCTGCCTACTCTATCTAACTTAAATCAAATGACGCTGTCTCTCTCTCTATCTCTCTCTCAACGCCGGAACACACTACACAGGGCCGACATGCAGGTGGCCTTATATAGTGTGGGACGTGTACTAAACCCCCTGAGCCATAATTGGCCAAAGCCACCCTGGCTTTGGCCAATTACGGCTCTCTGTACAGACGGCGCTGTGATTGGCCAAGCATGTGGGTCATAGTGCATGCTTGGCCAATCAGCCAGCAATGCACTGCGATGCCACAGTGAATTATGAGCCGTGACGCACCACTCGAATTTGGCGTGAACGGCCCATATTGCTTGCAATTCGACGAACGGGCGAACATGCGATGTTTGAGTCGAACAAACTCGAAGCTCATCCCTAGTGGAGATATATATATTTATATATATTTAAATACACTGCAGCTAACTGAATAACCTACCTGCCTGAAGTATATTAGAAAAAGTACACCAGGAATGGCCTGCAGTCAGATATAGCTATGAAACTGTATATATGTATATATATATTTATATATATATATATATATATATATATATATATATATATATATATATATATATATATATATATATATATATATATATATATATATATATATATATATATATATATATATATATTATATATTTATTACACAGCTAACTGAATAACCTGCCTGCCTGCCCAATCTAAATGAGCCATTCCTTTGGCCAATTATGGCTCTCTTAGCTGAGGGCGCTGGGATTGACCAAAGCATGCAGGTCATGGTGCATGCTTTGGCCAATCATCATACAGCAATGCACTACGCTCCCACAGTGCATTATGGGGTGTTACTCTGTGCTCGAATTTGGCGCAAACGCCCCATAATGTTCGGTTTTCGACGAACGTGCGAACAGCCAATGTTCGAATCGAACTCAAAGCTCATCCCTATTGGTGAAGTAACGCATATTACTTTACAGCAGAAGCGTGGAGCTCAAATATTGAGGCACCAAGTCCTCTAAAAGGATGGAGAATCCTGGCCAACACTCCAAGGGGTGAATGTATGTTTAAAGAGTCAGTGTCAGTGATGAACATCAACAGCCGCACACAGCATAGGTGTAGCCGGGGGCCTCCCTGCTGTTAATGGGAGTTATGAGAAGTTTAGTCCAAGCAGACAGGGAACCAAAAGGAGGCCCAAACCGTCACACCCAGTTAATGTAGTGTCATGAGGAGTTGTGCTAGACACTATAACCAGAAGTGTTAGTCCACAGTAGGGATGAGCCGAACACCTCCCTGTTCGGTTCGCACCAGAACATGCGAACAGGCAAAAAATTAGTTCGAACACGCGAACACTGTTAAAGTCTATGGGACTCGAACATGTATAATCAAAAGTGCTAATTTTAAAAGCTTATATGCAAGTTATTGTAAAAAGTGTTTGGGGACCTGGGTCCTGCCCCAGGGGACATGTATCAATGTAAAAAAAGTTTTAAAAAGGGACGTTTTTTCGGGAGCAGTGACTTTAATAATGCTTAAAGTGAAACAATAAAAGTGTAATATTCCTTTAAATTTCGTACCTGGGGGGTGTCTATAGTATGCCTGTAAAGGGGCGCATGTTTCCCGTGTTTAGAACAGTCTGACAGCAAAATGACATTTCAAAGGAAAAAAAAAGTCATTTAAAACTATTCGTGGATATTAATGAATTGTCGGTTTGACATACACATAAAAGTTCATTGATAAAAACTGCATGGGATTTCCCCACAGGGGAACCTCAAATCAAACTAAAAAAAAAATAAAAAATGGCGTGGGGGTCCCCCTAAATTCCATACCAGGCCCTTCAGGTCTGGTATGGATATTAAGAGGAACCCCGCGACAATTTTTTTTTTTAAATGGCGTGGGGGCCCCCCTCAAAATCCATACCAGACCCTTCAGGGGTTACGTAACGGGTGATCCCGCCCCCTCTGACGTCACAGGGAAAGCCAAAGGGAAGTCCCCGTCAAGTCCCCGTGCTTCAGAGGGGGCGGGATCACCAGGTGGCCCCGCCCTCCTTTATATAAGAAGTGTCAGAAGAAGAGAAGCGTCACACAGCAGGAGCCTCCCATGGATGCGGAGCAGCCCAAGAACGAAGCGGGGAAGAAGACGCCGAGGAGGAAGATGCCGGATGAGAACACTGTAGCAAGAAGCAGAGGATCGGAGGAAGAACCAGAGGAAGAAGAAGAAGATGGAGGAAGAAACCGAAGGAAGAAGGAAGGAAGAAGACCCGAAGAAGATGGAAAGAAGAAGACTTTAAATAAAGGAATTGTCAAAAACTGTCTCTTGTCATTTTTAAAATTTTTGACACTTTTTTTGTGAAATGGTAGGGGTACTTTAGTACCCCATTACCATTGCACATAGGGGGGGTGGGATCTGGGGGTCCCCTTGTTAAAGGGGGCTTCCAGATTCCGATAAGCCCCCCGCCCGCAGACCCCCATAACCACCGGTTGTGGGGATGAGGCCCTTGTCCTCATAAACATGGGGACAAGGTGCTTTGGGGGCTACCTCAAAGCACCCTCCCAATGTTGAGGGCATGTGGCCTGGTACGGTTCAGGAGGGGGAGGCGCTCTCGTCCCCTCCTCTTTTCCTGCGGCCTGCCAGGTTGAGTGCTCAGATAAGGGTCTGGTATGGATTTTTGGGGGGACCCCATACCATTTTTTTTATTTTGGCACAGGGTTCCCCTTAAAATCCATACCAGATCTGAAGGGTCTGGTATGGATTTTGAGGGGGACCCCCACGCCATTTAAAAAAAAAAATTTTGGCGCGGGGTTTCCCTTAATATTCATACCAGACTTGAAGAGCCTAGTAAGGAATTTAGGGGGACCCCCACGCCATTTTTAAATAATGAACTTTTATGTCTATTGTCGGACCGACAATTCATTAATAGCCGCAAGTAGTTTTAAATTACTTTTTTTCCTTTGAAATGTCATTTTGCTGTCAGACTGTTCTAAACACGGGAAACATGCGCCCCTTTACAGGCATACTATAGACACCCCCAGGTATGAAATTTAAAGGAATATTACACTTTTATTTTTTCACTTTAAGCATTGTTAAAATCACTGCTCCCGAAAAAACGGCCGTTTTTAAAACTTCTTTTTGCATTGATACATGGGGCAGGACCCAGGTCCCCAAACACTTTTTATGACAATACCATGCGTATAAGCCTTTAAAATTAGCACTTTTGATTTCTCCCATGGACTTTTAATTGCAATATGTTTTTATTGGAATTTTACAAGAGAATAACAAAAGAATAATAAGAACAGTCATGTACATTACCATCAATAGTGCGTTCATGTTGAATACATAGAAGGTAGAGATAATTACATTCTCATACTTATAATTCACATCAACATCGGTAGCCTCGTGCTAAGACTGCTATTCAGAGGGTACCTCTCCTCTCCCCCAACACCCCACATGGGAACTAACTGTGCCCGAAAGAGAGAGAAGCCCCCTCCAACCGCACACTACAGAATTTATTTATTTATTTTGGCCACGAATAATGGTTATATATCAATGGCAATAGATTAATACATCACATAAATGAAAAATTATAAAGATATATTAACTAAAGTAAACCAACAATAACTTAGTATGTCCTTTAAGCAGCCTATGTAGAAAGATTTATCATAGCCATTACCCTGTAGTGTTTCCATTTAATTTTTTCCAAAGAATCTGAGACCCATGTTTTGTGGGTACCATGTTGACCAAGGATCCCACAATTTAGAAATTTTACCCTGGTTTCTGAGACACCAAGCGAATTGTATTTCGTACATCCTATGCGTGTTTATTAATTGAAGGGTTTCAGCTATAGGAGGTGGACTGGTGTCTTTCCAATGGCGTACTATGGTGAGTCTAGCTGCGATGAGCAGATGGGATACTAGTATTCTCAGAGATGCTGGGATAGAATCAATTTCCAATGAAAGAAGTGCCATACCTGGGGAATATGCAGCTTTTATGCCTGTGATTTGTTTTATGATTTGAAATATAAGCGCCCAAAACCTCTGAATACGTGGGCATGACCACAACACGTGTAGCAGCGATCCTGTTTTCCCACACTTCCTCCAACACTCTGGAGAAGCTCCTGGTACAAATTTGGAAACACGGTAAGGGGTGAGATACCACCGCAATAGAATTTTGTGATGCAGTTCCCATAAGTTGGCACTTCTAGTGGATGCGTATGTGACCTTAAGTGCTTTTTTCCATTGGTCTTCGGTATAGTTCTTCTTAAAGTCCCTTTCCCATGCTTCTATGTTAGTGGTTTTACTGAAAGTGTTTATTCTGTAGAAATGTATAAAATAATGCTGTACCTTTGAGTTTTGTACTTTTATGTGTAAGAAAGGTGACAATTTGCCAGGGAAGGTGAGTGATAAGTTCATTACTCTTTTTATCTAGTAAGTGGGATAATTGAATATATTTATAATAGTCAGAGGATGGGATATCATATTCAATCTGTAACGTTCTGAATGTTTTTATTGTGGGTCCTACAAAAAGGTCTTCCAGTAACAGATCCTCTCTAGAGCTCCAGTTAGTTAATAAGTCTGGTATTATGAATTCCAGAGCCGTGATTGGGAATTTTAGAGGAGTTTGAGCTCCTTCAGGTGTTATATGTTTGAGGAGATATTGCCAGGCTTCGATAGAAGCTTGGATAGTTGGAGAACTTACAAGTGAAGTAGATGGGTGATGTGTATTAGTTATCAGGTAATTGTACAGATTCCCTCCTTTAATTTGAGATTTTTCTAATTTTGGCCACAAGGAAATGTTGTGGTAAGGGAACCAACCTTTCACCTGTGCCAAAACCGTGGCCACTTGATAATCCTTAATTATTGTGTGACCTATCCCCCCCGCATGTTTGGATTTAGTAATCTTATTGAAGGCACATCTTGCTTTTTTCCCAGACCACAGATATCTATCTATTTCAGATTGTGCTTGCTGGAAGAAAGATTTAGTTACTGGTACGGGTAGGGTTCTGAATAAATATAAGAACTGTGGCAGAACCTGCATTTTAAAAGCGGCCAGACGCCCAGTCCAAGAAAGTTCAAACCGTTTCAGTTTGGCTAGTTTGGGTCTCAGAGACTTTAAAAATGGAATATAATTTCCTTTAACTAGATCGGAGACTGTGGGTGTAAGTGTAATACCTAGATATGATATGCCATTTTCTTTCCACATGTACGGAAATTTGTGTCTGATGTTTTGTTTCATCTTGTCAGATAAGCCTAACCCCAAAAGATATGACTTGGTTTCATTAACTTTATAATACGATATTGCATTAAATAATTGTAGGGTTTGGTGGACCGAAGCCAGGGAGGACATTACGTCAGTAAGTATCAGGATGACATCATCTGCGAACAGGCTGATAGTATGCATTCTATTTCCTATTGTGATCCCTTTAATTTGGGGGTGTTGGCGGATATAAGTTGCCAATGGTTCCATCAACAAGTTAAAAATTAAGGGGGATAAAGGGCAACCCTGGCGGGTGCCATTAGTTATACTAAACGGGGTAGATAATGTTCCCGATACGTATACTTGTGCTGATGGCGTTGTGTACAGAGCCATAATAGCCCGGTACATCTGGCCACGGAAATCAAATTTGTTTAAAACTTGCTCTAAGTACGTCCAATGAATCCTATCGAACGCCATCTCTGCATCCAAAGCGAGGAGCAGAGAAGGCATTCCACTCTTGGTAGCTAGATGGATGAGGTTGATCAGGCGTCTGGTCGCATCTGCTGTTTGACGTCCTGTGGTAAAGCCAGATTGATCTGGGTGAATCAATGAAGGAAGGAGATTTACCAATCTACTAGCTATTAATTTAGCGTAGATTTTCAGATCGTTATTGAGTAACGATATCGGGCGGAAATTATGAGGGGTATCAGGGTCTTTCCCCGGCTTCGGTAATGCCACAATCATTGCCTTCAACATTTCAGGTGGAAAAGAGGAGGAGGAAGCAGCTTGGTTAAATATTTCTGTAAGTCTGGGAGTTAGAATGTCTCTGAACGTCTGAAAGTATTCACTCGTGAAACCATCTGGTCCAGGAGATTTATTACTGGGGAGTGAGTCTATCGCTATTGATATCTCTTGTGTCGTGAATGGAGAGTTCAGTGCTGTGTTTTGAGTATCAGTAAGTTGGGGAAGTTGGATTTTGTTAAGAAATTCAGGAATTGTATGGGATTTTGGTTTAATCGTGTTTGGATCTGTTTTCAAGTTATAAAGAGAACCATAATAAGTGCTGAACGCATCCGCTATAGCTTGAGGATGGTGTCATGAACAGGTGTGACGAGAACCGTGTGATCTGCGACAGAGGACACCCAAGCGTATATACGTGAAAATATAATAATTTATTAAAGAAAGTGAGTAATATAGTACAACCGACTCTAATATGACACAGTGCAATAACCAACTACAGACAGAGACCCACAAATAACAACAGACAGATAAGTGCAATAAATGGGAAATACCAGGATCATAAACAATAGCCAGGCCAGGGTCATACACAGCAGATCAGCAGATGGACAGGGGATGTTCCAGAGACATAAACGTAAGCCAGGCCAAGGTCATACACAGGGAGGTCAGCAGATGGGGTTGAACACAGGACAGCGAGAGGATGGATGGATCAGACTGCAGGCAGGGATCTAAGGTAACAGGTGGGGCAGGATAGGGATCTGGACAGGGAGACAGGCTCAGGCTCAGGTTCAGGGCACAGGATCAGATCGCTAGCAGGTCAGGAGGCAATGAAGAAATCAAGGCAAACATGTGAATGCTTGCCGGGTATTTATAGACCTGTGATTGGCCTCAAGTGACACCTGATTGTAGGAGGTACTGTCTGCTCCACACTGCCAGGATCCATCCGCTGGTGGACGCCAGTACTGCGGCCCAAAGATGATATAATATTAACAGGGAAAAGCTCCCCTGACAGTTCCAAACTGCCAGGAGACACCAGCTGGTGGACCTCAGTACTGCATGCCAAATAACAGGTATTACCAGCGGATGGAACATTTCCTGACAGTACCCCCCCTCAAAGGAGCGGCCTCCGGACGCTCCAATTGGTTGTAATTGTCCATAGTCTATGGCATCAAGCAGAACAACAGATGGGGGCATGTCAGGCTGGGCAACAGGCACTTCAGACTGGGCAGCAGACACAGGCGCTGGCACATCAGGTGGTAGCACAACAGTCAGGACAACAGGTGGTGGCACAGCAGGCAGAACAACAGACGGTGGCACAACAGGCTGGGCAGCAGACGGTGGCACTTCAAGCTGGGCAGCAGACGGTGGCACTTCAAGCTGGGCAGCAGACGGTGGCACTTCAAGCTGGGCAGCAGACGGTGGCACTTCAAGCTGGGCAGCAGACGGTGGCACTTCAAGCTGGGCAGCAGACGGTGGCACTTCAAGCTGGGCAGCAGACGGTGGCACTTCAAGCTGGGCAGCAGGCATGGGCACTTCAAGCTGGGCAGCAGGCATGGGCACTTCAAGCTGGGCAGCAGGCATGGGCACTTCAAGCTGGGCAGCAGGCATGGGCACTTCAAGCTGGGCAGCAGGCATGGGCACTTCAAGCTGGGCAGCAGGCATGGGCACTTCAAGCTGGGCAGCGGGATCATCAGGCTGGGCAGCGGGTTCATCAAGCTGGGCAGCGGGCTCATCAAGCTGGAGAGCAGGCACTGGTACTTCGGCTGGAACACTGGCACCTCAGGCTGGAACACTGGCACGAGACGTCAGGCTGGAGGGCAGGCGCCGAGACGTCAGGCTGGAGGGCAGGCGCCGAGACGTCAGGCTGGAGGGCAGGCGCCGAGACGTCAGGCTGGAGGGCAGGCGCCGAGACGTCAGGCTGGAGGGCAGGCGCCGAGACGTCAGGCTGGAGGGCAGGCGCCGAGACGTCAGGCTAGAGGGCAGGCGCCGAGACGTCAGGCTGGAAGGCAGGCGCCGAGACGCCAGGCTGGAAGGCAGGCGCCGAGACATCAGGCTGGAAGGCAGGCACCGAGACGTCAGGCTGGAAGGCAGGCACCGAAACGTCAGGCTGGAAGGCAGGCACCGAGACGTCAGGCTGGAAGGCAGGCACCGAGACGTCAGGCTGGAAGGCAGGCACAGAGACGTCAGGCTGGAAGGCAGGCACAGAGACGTCAGGCTGGAAGGCAGGCACAGAGACGTCAGGCTGGAAGGCAGGCACAGAGACGTCAGGCTGGAAGGCAGGCACAGAGACGTCAGGCTGGAAGGCAGGCACAGAGACGTCAGACTGGAAGGCAGGCACAGAGACGTCAGACTGGAAGGCAGGCACAGAGACATCAGGCTGGAAGGCAGGAACCGGGATGTCAGACTGGGTTGGATTAGCTGGTGCGGAGGCAGGTTGGGTTACTGGCAGGATCGTCTTGGTTGGAAAAAACTTTCGTTTTTTTCTTTGGCTTAGCCACTGAAGCTCTGTAGGTGAGGGGTGCAGTAGACTGGAAAGGAGGATTGGAATATGGCAGAGAAGAGGTAACAGTAGCTGGAGGAAGTTCCTGTGGGTTTGTGGACAGCTGAGAAGAGGCAGGTGGGTTGAATGCAGGATAGGTGCAGCGGGTAGGGACAGGGTATTGATATTTGGTAGGAAGCAGGGTATATTGGGCTGAAACGGAGGTTGCCATGGGTGAAGGGAAAAAATACTCCTGGGCAGGCAGGTGTCTAATAGCAGGTCTGGGTTGTGAAGAGCTGACCGAAGCTGGAAATAATAAGTCTGACCATGCCTGTAGTACAGGTTGAACAAACGTGGGTTCACATACTGCCTGTCTAACCAGGGACTGCACCGAATCTATACAATCCACTAGCACCTGTTTAGGACAAGCTGAATAATGCTCCAGAAAGTATACAGCATCATCCTCCAACAGCCACACCAGAGACTCCACCTGATCACTGCTGAAGGGGGGAGAAAAATCATCACTTCCTTTAGGACTGCTAGACAAGGCTAGATCAGCACACACCTGTATCAGGGGCTGAACGTTCTCAAACAGTAATCTACCCTGATAAACCAGAGAATGGGCCAGACAGATACACTCCAGGAGCTGATCGCTGGCCCACTCTTTCAATACCAGATGACAGTAATTGTTATCCTCCAACACCAGTGAGGCAAGGAGAACAACTGTTTCTGATTGCATTTTAATAGCACTACAATGGTTCCTCTGCGCAGTCACTTCTGGTCAGAGATGGCCTTGATTTACTGTCATGAACAGGTGTGACCAGAACCGTGTGATCTGCGACAGAGGACACCCAAACATATATACATGAAAATATAATAATTTATTAAAGAAAGTGAGTAATATAGTACAACCGACTCTAATATGACACAGTGCAATAACCAACCACAGACAGAGACCCACAAATAACAACAGACAGATAAGTGCAATAAATGGGAAATACCAGGATCATAAACAATAGCCAGGCCAAGGTCATACACAGGGAGATCAGCAGATGGGGTTGAACACAGGACAGGGAGAGGATGGATGGATCAGACTGCAGGCAGGGATGCAAGGTAACAGGTGGGGCAGGATAGGGATCTGGACAGGGAGACAGGCTCAGGTTCAGGTTCAGGTTCAGGGCACAGGATCAGATCGCTAGCAGGTCAGGAGGCAATGAAGAAATCAAGGCAAACATGTGAATGCTTGCCGGGTATTTATAGACCTGTGATTGGCCTCAAGTGACACCTGATTGTAGGAGGTACTGTCTGCTCCACACTGCCAGGATCCATCCGCTGATGGATGCCAGTCCTGCGGCCCAAAGATGATATAATATTAACAGGGAAAAGCTCTCCTGATAGTTCCAAACTGCCAGGAGACACCTGCTGGTGGACCTCAGTACTGCATGCCAAATAACAGGTATTACCAGCGGATGGAACATTTCCTGACAGATGGTATAATTTAGTTTGGGTTTCAGGATGTATAATGTAGGGAAGTTTCGTTTTGTGTCTATGTCCTCCTAATCTATCTGCTAATAATTTCCCTGCTTTATTACCATTTGCGTAATACGTCATTTTCAACCTCCTAGAGGATTTTTCAAAATCCTACAGTAGTATTATTCGAAGTTCAAGTCTTAGTTTGGTCAATTTGTCTGATAAGTCAGGGGAGAAATTTGCTTTGTTCTGGGATTCTAGTGTTTGGATTTGTCCAGAGACATCTGATATACGCTGCTCCCTCATCCTCTTAGCCCTAACTCCAAGTTTAATGAGAAGACCTCTCATAAACGCTTTGTGTGCGTTCCATGTCGTAAAGGGATTAGTGACTGAGTTTACATTAAGTTCAAAAAATTTGACTAGATCTTTCTGCAATATTGTTTTGGAAGGATCATCTCGGAATAACCGCGGGTTGGATCTCCAGATATAAGTGGAGTTGATTGTGGAAGTGTCATCCACCAGCAGCGATACCGAAGCATGATCCGACCAAGTGATATTATTAATTGTAGAGAATTTGATTTTGGTTAATAACCCTTTGTCTATCAAAAAAAGATCAAGTCGAGTATAGATTTTATGACTAGCTGAAAAAAAAGAGAAGTCTTTCTCTGTAGCATGAAGACATCTCCATGCATCGTATATGTCGTAGTTCCTCAGTAGCGGTTGTAAGGTTTGAGTTTTCTTGTTAGTTAGTGAGCTAGAGTCCATTGTGGGGTCCGGTGGCAGATTAAAATCCCCGCACAAGAGTAGACAGCCTCTTTGCAAACGAGAGACCTGTCTCATAAGTCTGTGAAGAAAGCGGGTGTGACGTGTGTTTGGCGCATATACATTCACATTCATTTAGGATGTGATATCTACCCTGCACATCCTTTATTTCCGAATGAAGGCAAAATGCTACTGTGTCTTTAATTGCCGTAAGTACTCCTTTCTTTTTTGTGTCTGCACTTGCAGAGAAAACATATGGGAATTTGGGGTGAGAGCAGTTAGGTTGGGCTTGTTTTTTGAAGTGTGTCTCTTGTACGCAAATGACGTCAGCCTTATGTTGGATGGCTTCTTTCCACATGGATCTGCATTTCGCAGGATGGTTAAGGCCTCTGGCATTAATTGTTAGAAAAGTAATGGTCATAGTGCAAAGTCGGGTTTAAGCGTGTTGGATAACATGTGTTGGTAACAATCAGTTAAGTGACCTCTATAATGAAATGTTGAAATAAAAAATATAAATGTACCATCATCCAGAAATCAATAATCAAAAGGGTTGGAAGCCAGATCCCCAGTCAGGCGACCAAAAACAGGAGCATATTTGACTATTCCGGTACAATAATAGTGGGTAATAATATGAAGCATATAACGATAAAAATCAAGTTGTGATTGTTTTTATTGATGCAGAAGACAAAACAAAGGTAATAAAATAAGACATAATAAAAGTACAAGTATATCACCAGTGGGATCATTGGTATACAGTACAACACAAAATCTCAGATATCATGTTCCTCGACTAGTTTCGCGGACATAAACCGCTTCATCAGGAGGGAATCTAGAGATGATTATATTCTGACTAAACAGTCTGAACCTGACAGATAGAGAAAATACAATGGAGTTTACCAAAATACATAGTGAGTAAAATTATATTCCAGCATCAACATTCACATCAGGGTAATACAAATTTGAGGGGGGAACAGAGGTGAATCTGCTTACCCAGGTCCCAACAGGCCCCAGGCGCGCAGTCCCACTGCCCGAGGAAGATCTCCCACGGCGACCTGGGGGAACTAACAAGATGACGGGGGTAATTGGCATAGGATAAATATTGTAGGGTAATAAGTGACCTGGATAACCACACACCGGAGGTGAAGCATAAGATGTGGGGGTAATAATGGAAAGTTAAGGGTGACAAGGTGGGTGACTAATGAAGGATGTGGAAGGTAGCATAAAGTGAAGCTACAGTGTGCAAGGAGTAAAAAGGATTGAGTATGGTGACCAATTGGGTAAAAAATATATTGCTGAAACACAAAAGGCAATATAGTGTGAGGTGGTGTGAAGGTGAAGAGATGACAGGTGAAAGGAAGGGGACAAAGGAAGGGGGAAGAGGGGATAGGATGGGGCTGGGGACACAAGGGGGAGGGAAGAGGGAGAAGGGAGGTAGGGGGGGGGGGGGGTTTGGGAAGGCGGGGAATAGTCCGGAATAGTCCAATATGCTCCTGTTTTTGGTCGCCTGACTGGGGATCTGGCTTCCAACCCTTTTGATGTGTTGGTAACACTTACATTTGGTACTGGGTTCAGCAACGTTAATCCATATACGATGAGGAGATGATTCTTTGTGACCGTGGGGTTCCTGAGGTGCTGCTTGATCAAGTAGTTGAATGTCTGGTAATTGTTGTGGCTGCGGACATATACAGTGGTTAACACAGAAAAGAACAGTGTAGAAAAAAAAACCATAAGGGGGTTTTAAACCAAACCCTGTATAGGTCGATGAAACCTGAGTGTGACATATAGTCACTTAAATTGCATTTGGGGGGTAAACAACGAAACAGTTCAGCTTAGCGTTTTCCTCTGCTTGGGAAACAGTAGAGTGTAATCTGCACTGACCTCAGTCAGTTTGTGTATGCTTGCGGGCGTTTTTGGAGGTGACCAAGTTCCAGTCATCTGTGAGGTGCTCAGGGCTGCGTGAAACGTGAGCCTTTGGTGAATCCCCTGGTATAATATGCCATCTTTGTAGTAGCTGCATCCCCTTGGTGAGTGTATCAACAATGTGCTTCTTTCCATCTTTAGTTATAATCAATTTAGTAGGGAACCCCCATTTGTATTTGATCTTGTGATTTCTTAGCGCTTTGGAAATTGTATTTAGGTTCCTACGCTTCTGCAGAGTGAATTGTGATAGATCAGCGAAAAATTGTAGATCTTTATATTGTGGTGGGAAAAGATCTTTACTGCGGGAAGCCACCATCAGGCGTTCTTTTGTTTGGTAAAAGTGTAGCCGGAGTATAACATCTCTTGGTATGTTATCCGGTAGGTGAGATGGCTTAGGTAAGCGGTGGCTTCTGTCCACGATAATGTCCAGTTCTGTTAGATCCGGTAATTTAGCCAGAAAGAGTTGGGCTGTGTAGGTGCGCAGGTCGGATTGCAGGACCGACTCGGGGATCCCCCTTATTTTAAAGTTATTTCTCCTAGAGCGGTCCTCAATGTCTGCTAAATTTGCTTTAAGGGCATCCAATTCATCAGCATTATTATCGTTTGCGTCCACAAGATCATTGATGGTGGTTGCGAACTCCCCCATTTTGTATTCAATATGATCTACCCTGGATACAGTTTCCTTCAGTTCCACACCAAATTTATGAACACAGGATAGCATGTCAGCATGTAGTGAACTCGGAAGAGAGACTAACATGTCCTTTAGTGTGGTGTCCAGGACAGGCTAGAATCCGAGGCATCCAGCCTCAATCTTGCTTTCTCCGGGCTGCCCGAGGTAGGGGTATGTATAGTAGAGAGTGTGTGCTTCTTTGTGGGGCATTCCTTTTGTGTGGATTACCCTTGCCTGCCTCGTATAGGGGGTACTAGACATACCTCGCGCCGCTGTCCCGTCGCCGCCATCTTGCTTAGGCCAGAACGGATAGTATTCAGTCAGTTTTTGCGCCCTGTGGTTCTCCTTATTACGCTGCGGCATGATCGATCGGTTCCCCGAGCTGTGCTGCAGATCCGCAGATGGTTATGTGCGGGTTTAGGTCGGTGGATCAGGCGATGTGTGCCGGTATGTTCCTGAGCGCTGTGGAGCTCCTCTATTGAGCGTCCATCTTCCTCCGCGGCAAGCTCCGCCCCCTCCAATGGACTTTTAAAGGGTGTTACGCGGCTTTCAAATTTGCCACAAACACCCCAAATTGTTCGCTGTTCGGCGAACTGGCGAACAGCCGATGTTCGAGTCGAACATGAGTTCGACTCGAACTCGAAGCTCATCCCTAGTCCACAGCAGGCATAGCAAATATGCTGGAAGGACAATAACAAGGCAGGATGCCACAAAGGACAGGTGTGACAGTAAGTAGTAACAGTTTCCTGCCCAGGGTGTTCTGTAAAGGAGCGGTGGAGCAGCCATATGATGATTAAAGCTGGTTCAGGTCTCCAACAGCATATCTGTGGGGGTACAACATATAAGATTGTATATATACCTCCGTAAAACCACAAGGTAGTGGCGGGACAAGTGAATGAAGGGAGCCCAGAATGTATCATCAGAGGGAGATTAACTCCGGGGAGCAGCTATCATGGATCAGGACTCCCGTGGACCTTCCTGTAAGGGTACCCAAGACCGCCTCCGTATCCTCTACGGCCAAGGCTGGGAGGTCCGCCAAGGGGTCCCCGATCCCGCGCGGCTCGCAGCCAAGAAAGAAACATCAGCCAGTTCTGGACTGGGACGGGATCCGATTCCATGAAGGTGAAGAGAGCAGGCAAATCTCCTGGTGTGCGCTGGGTAAAGAAGCGCTGGTCTTTGCGGAAGGTGGCCGAGAGGGGGAACCCCCATATATAGGTGATGTTCAACCGACGGGCAATATCCAGGACCGGACGAAGCATGGCCCGGTGTTGTAGGGTGGCCCTGGGTCAGGGAGGATCTTGACAGGGGCACCATCAAAATCTTGTTCCCCAAACTCCCATGCCTTGCGTAGGTACTGGTGTAGCAGGCAGATCACGTTCCATGGTCTGGCAGGGTTGGTAGGGCTGGAATCCAGGGCCCTTTGAATTCTGTCGAACTCCACTCATTCAGGGAGGGCATCCCCTGAGACCTTGTGAAAGATCACAGCCGCTGACTCCACAAGGTCCTCTGTTCCTGTTGCTTCAGGTAGGCCCCGGAGCCGTAAGCTGTTTGGCCTGCTCCCGTCCTCCATATTTTCCACATGGAGTTGTAAGGCCACCGTGGCATCCACGTGGGCATCCTGGATAGATTCCAGTGCTGACACTCGCTGGTTTAGGGTCACTATGGAGGACTCCCCTGCTGTCAATCTGGTGGAGAGGGACTGGACCTCCTTTCTGACCCCTTGCAGTTCTTTGCGGTGCTTTTCCTCAAGGCGGCCAATGAGCGATTCTATGTCTGATTTCGTCGGGAGGGCCTGAAGGAGGGCCCGTAGCTCAGTGTCCATACGGGGGGGCATGGATGTGTTGATGGACTGTGTAAATCCAAACGGAGATCAGGCCTATTGTCTTGGTAGACGTCTGAAGCTGATGAGGCAGCAGGAGAGTCTGGGTGAGTGTGTGGGCCCGGGACCTCGTGTGGAGAGCCGCGTGGCTCTGCCATCTTGGAGTCCGGGGATGCCGCCTGGGAACTTGGGAAGACACGGTCTATGACTCCACCAGCTTTGGTGTTTTTATCTGTCTTATTGCCACCCTTGGCCTTTCATTCCTTGGCTGAGAGCATGCCTTAAAAATTGAGCGATATTAGCCGGGGTAAGTGGGTAAAGGTTGGGAGCTCAAGCTACACACAGACTCCTGCAGCCATGTCTAGACCATGTCCCGAGCTTCCCATTTTCACCAGTAACTCCCCTATTCATTCCCTCTCCCCTTATCGAGCTTTCCCTGTTCATCAAGCAACCCCCATGTTCTGACCCCTGTCATCCTTTTTAAAAGCCCTTCATTTTGGGCGGAGGGCTTGTGGAACCCAGCTTACCTTATAGAGGTCAGGAAACTCCTTGTCCAGCTTCCCCAAACCCTCCTATGTGTAAGTCACCCAGTGTCTGATAGGGGTAGGAATGAGCCAAACACCCCTTGGTTCGGTTCGCAGCAGAACCCGCAAACAGGCAAAAAATTTGTGCGAACACCGTTAAAGCCTATGGGACACGAACGTGAAAAATCAAAAGTGCTAATTTTAAAGGTTTATATGCAAGTTATGGCCATAAAAAGTGTTTGGGGGACTGAAAAATTGTTAAAGGCATCGGCCAGACAGCCGGCCAGACAGCCACCTTCTCCACCACTCTTCCTCTGACTGAACGAAGCCTCAGCAACACATTGTCCAACACCAGAAAATGGGGGTCTGGAAATGCATTGCACAAACCTTTCTTCAAGGCCTCCTGAAGAGGTTTCATCCTCTGCTCCCTCTGCGAAGGCAGGATGAGTTCTGCAACCTTACCCTTGTAATGTGGATCAAGAAGGGTTGCCAGCCAGTAATCATCCCTCTCCCTAAAACTATGAATCCTAGGGTCCTTTCTCAGGCTTTGCAGAATCAGGGAGTTTGCAGAGGCATTCGATTCTGAGTCCTCTGGGTCACTAAGAATCACATGATCCGTAACTACCTCCTCCCAGCCAGGTACAACTCCTTGGGTTTCTGGGGACTCAAAACCATCCCCTAAAGCCTGCTGCTGAGTGTTATCCTCTACATCCATGCTGACACAATCCTCCTCCTCTTCTTCTTCCTGTGTGTTTGGCGGGCCCGCAGGAATGCTATCTGGATAAAGGGGGCCTTGAGAGGAAAGGAATTCCTCCTCTTCCTCCCGCTGTTCTGCCTCAAGTGCCCTGTCCATGATTCCGCGAAGCGTGTGCCCCAGCAAGAAAACTAGAGGGACAGTGTCACTGATTCATGCATTGTCGCTGCTCACCATCCTTGTGGCCTTGTCATAAACCAAATAACTAAAACAGTGACAACAAACCAAGCAGTATATATAACAAAAGGGGATACCAGAATCGTAGTCAAGCCAGACCAGGGTCATAAACAGGAGGTCAGCAGAAGATGGGACAAGGAGAAAGGGATCAGGTTGCAGGACAAGGTTCCAGGGATGCAGGAATAGACAGAATCAGGTACAACATGTTCAGGATACAGGAATCAAGGTTCAGGATCAGGATAACAGGTAACAGGTAACACGATGCAGGTCAAGATATACAAAGAGAAGGGGGTTGTGACCTGTCCATACCATTATTAAGAACGCTGACATGTCTCCATCCCAATTATTACAAAAGCAAAGGAAGAGAACAAAAAGCGGGACTTTACATGAGACATGTTAGCGCATAAACAACAATTAATTGGTCAGGCTCATATAGGGTTGGCCTGTATCCAATGCAAATATATAATCCAGACCGCCATCCGGGCCGGGACACCCCACGTAACCGTTGCCCAGCGTAAGAGGGGGAAGATAGGGGTTTGGGGGGAGGGAGGGGTTTTTTTTGGCACCATGTTCTCACTCTCTCTCTCCCTTTTTTCTGTTTCTCCTTTTTTTTCCCTCTCTTTCTCTCTCTGATAGTATTTTGTCAGGTTCCTCCTCGTCATTGTCTCGTTAATTCAACTATGGTTATGTGTACATGTGTGTGCGTATATATATATATATATATATATATATATATATATATACATACATATATACATACACACATACATGTGGCCATCTGGATAAGGTTGGAGCCCTGCTCAATATTTTCTAAAAAAATGAAACAATTAGTAATAAAATAACGGTGCTGTCATGGAATGTGAGGGGGATGGGAGATAGGAGGAAGAGGCAAGCAGTCTTTGAGGCAGTCGAGTTCTACAAATAGAATAATTTTTTTTGCAGGAGACCCTCCTTGAGTAAGGTGACAATGCTTTTTGAAAATGTAAGATTTCCGTATCAATTTCACGCCGTATACACTACTTATTCACGAGGTGTTATGCCCCCGTACACACAGTCGGACATTGATCGGACATTCCGACAACAAAATCCTAGGATTTTTTTCCGACGGATGTTGGCTCAAACTTGTCTTGCATACACACGGTCACACAAAGTTGTCGGAAAATCCGATCATTCTGAACGTGGTGACGTAAAACACGTACGTCGGGACTATAAACGGGGCAGTAGCCAATAGCTTTCATCTGTTTATTTATTCTGAGAATGCGAGGCACTTTGTGCGTTGGATTTGTGTACACACGTTTGGAAATTCCGACAACGGATTTTGTTGTCGGAAAATTTTATAGCCTGCTCTCAAACTTTGTGTGTCGGAAAATCCGATGCAAAATGTGTGATGGAGCCTACACACGGTCGGAATTTCCGACAACAAGGTCTTATCACACATTTTCCGTCTGAAAATCCGACCGTGTGTACGGGGCATAAGTGTTCTCATTTCTCACTCGATTCGGTTCTCATGTAAAGAGAGCTTTATAGACCCAGAAGGCTGATACATTATGTTACGGTGCTCACTATATGAAAGAAAATTCTTGTTGGTGAATGTCTATATTCCCCCTCCTTATAACGATGAAGTGTTGAAAAGTGTCTTTGGGAAAATGGTACAGTGGCCGTATTTTCCAACCCTAGTAATGGGAGATTTTAATAACATAATGAACAAGGAGGAAGATAGACATAGCACGACAAAGGGAAAACAAAAGACGAAGAGAACTAGGTTTGCTGGACAACTTCAAGAGATGGGGCTAAAACACATGTGGAGAATTAGATATCCATTAAGAAGAGAATACTCATGTTGTTCGAGTACATATGGTTCACTGTGAAGAATAGATTTGGCCCTGGGGAATGATAATTTTTTGCCTTGGGTAGAGTCAATCCAATATGGCCCTAGGGGGCTTTCAGATCACTCCCCACTTATATTGAATTTACAGTGCGAGGGACAGACACCATCCTCCCTCTGGAAAATCAACCCACAATGGCTATTATTACTGAAGGAGGAAGATAAGATAGAGTTACAGTTGATTGAATTTTTCAATAAAAATAAAAAATCAGCTTCTTTATTAGTAGTTTGGGACACAATGAAGGCATATATGCGTGGAATATTGATTAAAGAAATTCATAAAATTATGAGTTCATATAGGAGCCGAGAGGAGGAAGTAATAAAAATGGTGTCTCAAACAAAGCAGGATTATATTATCGATCCTATAGAAGAAAAGAGTTTAGCATGGCAGGAGGCTCAGGAAACTTATAAAACTTTGGCTTTAACTAAAGCATAAAATAGTAGATTTTTTCAAAAACAAAAACATTATAAAATGGGGGAACAGGTGGGCCGTATGCTGGCGGTTATAGCTCAGGCACAAGAGGGCCCGATAACTATCTCTGTAGTTAAAGACTCTGAAGGAAAGGTGAGGTATGATACAGGCAGCATTCAGAAGACATTCATTGACTTCTACACCTCACTCTATGAGTCGATGGTGTCGAAGTCAAAGAACCAAGCTAAAAAATTCTTGGATAAATTGTTTCTCCCAAAACTTAAAATGGAGGATAGAGAAGCTCTCGATAGTCCCATATCCCTGGAAGAATTAAGGCAAGCAGTTATACAAACTCATAATAATAAAGCGCCAGGGATTGGACGGACTACCGACAGATATATAAAAAATTTGATAGGATTTTGCTGCCAGAATTATTAGAGGTACTAAATGATGCGTATAAAAAACAAAAACTTCCAGAATCAATGCAGGAAACTATAGTAATAGTGATTCCAAAACAGGGTAGGGATCCAATGATGCCTGAATCCTATCGCCCTATATCTCTTCTCACCTCAGATGTCAAGATTTTGGCAAGGGTCCTTGCAAACAGGCTATATGTTATATTAATAGTTTGATACATGAGGATCAAACGGGTTTTATCCCAAAGAGAGCAGCCGCAACAAACATCTGCAGGCTTTTTTTGAATTTGCAATTGCCTACGGAAAATATGGGATCTAGAGCAATACTATGCTTAGATGCCCAAAAAGCCTTCGATATGGTGGAGTGGGAATATTTATGGGCCGTACTGGAATCTTTCAGAATAGGACCGGGATTTTTAAAATGGGTTAAAATATTATATAATGACCCTAAAGCAAGGGTAAGAATTAATAATACACTATCCAGTCCAGTTACTTTATCTAGAGGGACAAGGCAGGGTTGCCCCCTGTCGCCACTACTGTTTGCTATAGCAGTGGAGCCTCTTGCCCTTGCTATTAGACAATCAACAAAAATAGTTGGGTTCTGACGGGCAGGTAGAGAGGATAAAGTGGCCCTGTATGCAGACGACCCCCTTTTTTTCCAGGGGGATACCTTAAATTCATTAACGGAACTTATGAGCCTTATCTCCTAATTTGGGTTTTTTTCTGGCTTCCAGATCAACTGGGATAAATCCAAATTATTACCACTGGATGAGTTAAAAACCCCCTTATTAAATCAAGCCTCTAAAATTCAAATTAAGGATACAGTGAAATATTTGGGGATAGAGATCTCTCAGGATGTAAAAGATGCAAAATTTAAGGATAAAAGCCAAAGTTGGTGTAAGTTACCACTGACTGTGATAGGAAGAGCAAATCTTAAAATGATTTGGGCTCCGCAATTACTTTACGTGTTTAATAACTCACCAATATGGATCACAGCATTTTGGTTTAGAAAAATAGAGTCTCTTTTCAAAGACTTGATCTGGAGGAAAAAACAACCACGTATAAAGTTAACAACATTACTGCTAACCAAAGAAGAGGGAGGTTTGGCGATCCCCCATCCCAAAAATTATTTTTTAGCCTCACAATTACAATACTTTAGCGGATGGACGATAGTAGCGGACTCTGACCCTATACAGAGTCTGCTGCTTTCAGTTTAGGAAAGTATATCCATTGGTTTCTTTATTAGAGTCGAGAAATCAACTGCGTGATAAAGGATTTCTTACGGGTAATTTGTTTGACAAGGTATGGCAGGAAATGAGGAAAATTACTGAGATAAATAGATATACGTCATATACTCCAATCTGGAATAATAGCAGCTATGAGGAATTGATGAAACTGGAAGGGTTTGAGACTTGGAGGCAGAAGGGACTAAGGTACATAGCACAGCTATTTCAGGAAGATGTGATGAAAACCTTTAGTGAAATGAGTAAAGAATATAAAATTTCTACAGCTCAGGCATGCATTAAAAATACAGGCTCGATCGCATGAACTGAACTTTAATAAGTCAGGGGTAAAAGCCTTGTTGGATAAGATAGGAAAAAAAAGGGATTGATATCACAATTATATGATATATTGTTTCATAAATTTAAATGCACTGTGGATATACCGGCAAGATTAGCCTGGACGGGTGACATAGGGCCAATTTCAGATGAACAGTGGGCACGGGCACTATCGGCAATACCTCAGGCCTCTTTATCTCCAACACAAAATTTAACACAATTATTCATCTTACACAGGGCACATACACCAGAGAAATTATTCAAATGGAAACGCAGAGATACAGACCAATGTCTTAAATGTAAAGGGAGAGCAGCCAATCTAATACACTTGCTATGGAGATGCCCTAAACTCTAGCGCTATTGGTCGGGGGTGGTATCTATGATCAATAAGGTATTTGAGAGTGGGATGCCTATGGAGCCTGGGGGATGCCTTCTAGGTATACTGGATGAATCAAGAATTCCAGCGGAATATATTGTTTCAATAAATAGAAGTCTATTCCAGGCTCATAAACTCATAGCACTAAAATGGTTATCACCATATCCACCTACTGTAATAGAATGGAAAATACAAGTAAGGGAAACTTGAATTAAGGAAAAGTATACTTTCTTACATAGAGGCTGTGTAGAAAAATTCAAAAAAAATATGGAAAAGGTGGTTTGATACCTTGGAGGTATGAAAAGGGAGGAGAAGATCAATGTATGAGTAATAGGGGGAGGGGGGGCATGGATGCTTTTTTTTATATATATATATATTTACTTTTTTTCCCTTTTCCCTCTTAATACGGGCTGGGGTTGTAGGTTTGTCCTTTTTTTTTGCTGTGTTTTTTTATTTTCTTCCTGTTGTGTGTGTGTGTGTATATATAAAAAAAGCATAAATAAAAGAAAAAAAACGCGCTGAAAAATAATATAAACACTTAAAGCTGCACGAATAAAACACCAATACCTGTGTACAATAAAAATAAAAGAGAAAACAAATGTGCGCTCATAATGAACATAATCTGTGTAAAAAATACATAATCTAAATCCCTGTAAGAAAATCAGAAATGTGCATCAAAAAAAATTGATAATTAATGGTAAAAAGCTGTGAAAAAAATATGCTTAAAAAATGTCATAACATTTCAAGAAAAGTTTTCACAACCCAAATGGATAAGGAACAGTCCTTAGATGAAATATTCCAAGGAGCGAAAGTTCTTATGATGAACAGTAGGAGAGGGAGTCCCATACATAAACAGTTACTTGACAGAAGCAGGAGGAAGCATCCACCTTCCGACCAGTCAGACACTGCACATATATATGGAGAGGGAGGGAAATGAGGATAAGAGCTCTCATATAGTCCCACAGTATTAAAAGGTGGACCCTTACCCTTAATGATGGACCTCCTCTCTGGCGAGGTCTCACACGCAGGCAGACTTTGCCCTCTGCAGGGACTGTGGATGGATGATGTCCGGATCCAGATCATACAGTGTGCGTCTCCAGCTTGGCTTCTACCAACTCGTCCACCTGGGGGGGGAGGGAGTGACAAGCACACTTGCCCCAAAGGGAGGTGGATAAAAAACAAAAGAGGGGCTCCGATGGTGTAATAAAGTTTTGGAATTTATTGCTAGTTAAAACAATGGAGTCACAACAAGTGAGCTCCGTGAATACACTATAAAAAAGCCGGCATAAAAAATAGCAAACACCCGTGCAAATCATGGGGCGGACTGAGTGATGGCTTAGGATGCGTAGCCACGCCCTACTAGTTTTGTTACATCTAACATCTTCAAAGGGGCACAGGCGACACATCAAGTCATTACCTATATAGTGCAGAGAATGAACCAAGCCTCATTCTGACTTGATATCACCACTCAGCAGTAATCAGACAGCTGAATGGGGAAATAACCAAGCCTCTCACTGGTGTTCTTCCCTGCAATCAATGCTGCCATGGTAACCTTTAATAAACAGAGACCAGAAAAGAGATTAACCCCTTAAGGAAGAAATCCCTGGTTCAATATAATAAGCTATTGCTAACTATACCGCACAGTGCTCACAGTATTAAAAACTCTCAAGTACACTTATCTGAATTGTTATAAACAAAAATAATTTAATTCAATTTATTAAAATTAATATAAATTAGAATTATATAATACACTGAACGGAACCCAAAATGAAAGAAAAAAAGGGATTTCTCAGTATGCATGTTCCCCTGCAAAAATCAGTACAGTAGCAAGCGCATTCATAGATGGAAAGAACATCAGTGAACCTGTATTAATGATTTTACATTGGGGAGTATATCAACACACTAAATATATATATATATATATATTTTTTTTTTAAGTGGATCTCATATATAGTTCCACAAATATGAATAAAATAAACATCATAAAGAATAAAAATATAAAAATATAAAACCATCGGAAATGTATGATCACAGACGATCGTATAGGACTCTCAAACTGAGTCTATTGCCCTCCACTCTATAGTTGTCTAAAAGAGGGGAAAAAAAGGGGGTGGGGTTATTTCTAGGAATTATCTATAAAAGCATTGAGTTCAATGTCAACGTTTAGTCCTCTGGGTCTTAAAGAGCGGATTTTATAGATCCATTCCATTTCGAGCTTCGAAATGGCTCTTCTCTTAGAACCTCCCCTCCAGGGGAGCCTAAGTTTGTCAATGCCTATGAACGAAGTCCCCCTGGGGTTTTGTTTATGAACCTCAAGGTAGTGTTTGGAGACCGGATGACCTAAGAAACCTCTTTTAATGTTCCCAATGTGTTCCCCAAGTCTCACTTTCAATGAACGTACAGTGCGGCCCACATAATGGAGCCCGCATGGGCAAGTCAGAAGATACACGACGTGGGTTGTTGAACAGGTAATGAAAGATTTAATCGGGAATTCCCTCGATGTATTATTACAGTGAAAACCGCCCACCTTCCTTTCAGTAACAGCATTGATAGAACAGACCTCACAATTTTTACATTTGTAAAAGCCTATTAGGTGTTGAAAAAACATTGGCTTATGAAGAGGGGGATCGCACACCGTCGACACAACCCGAGATTTAATCGAGGGGGCACCCCTGAAAATTACTTGAGGTTTGTCAGGTATGATTGGTCCCAACACAGGGTCATTTTTAATGATATGCCAATGTTTGTACAGCATTTTTTTAACAGAAAAGTGCTGCCATGAATATCCAGTAATAAAGGGACAAACTAACTTATTATCTCTATTGGGATTAGGTTTATCTGCCAAAAGTACATCTCTATCCATTGACTTGACCTTGTTCAGTTTTTCTTCTAAAAATTGGGCCTCATACCCATAAAATGAATAAAAAGATGATTTGATTAAAAAAAAGACTGGAAAGTGGGCACATCAGACTGGAAAGCGGGCACATCAGACTGGAAAGCGGGCACATCAGACTGGAAAGTAGGCACAGGCTCTTCAGGCTGGAATGGTGGCTCTGGCTCTTCAGGCTGGAACGCTGGCTCTGGCTCTTCAGGCTGGAACGCTGGCTCTGGCTCTTAGCCTGGAATGCTGGCTCTGGCTCTTCAGCCTGGAACGCTGGCTCTGGCTCTTCAGCCTGGAACACGGGTGCCTCAGGCTGGGACTCTGGCGCCTCAGGCTGGGACTTTGGCAACTCAGGCTGGGACAGATTGGTGGGTGTGGAGGCAGGTTGGGTTAATGGCAGGATCGTTTTGGTTGGGAAAAACTTTTGTTTTTTCTTTGGCTTAGTCACTGAAGCTCTGTAGGTGGGGGGTGCAACAGACTGGAAAGGAGGATTGGGATATGGCAGAGAAAAGGTAACAGTAACTGGGGGAAGTTCTTGTGGATTAGTAGGCAGCTGAGAAGAGGCAGGTGGGTTGAATGCAGGATAGGTACAGGGAGCAGAGACCGGATATGAGTGAGTATTTGGTTGTGAGCAACGTATACTGGGCTGCAACTGAGTTTGGCATGGGTGATGGGGAAACTTTTGGGCAGGCGGGTGTCTGATGGTAGAGGTGGTTTGTTGTGGGTTGGTTGGGGCTGGTTGTAACATATCAGACTATGCTGAGAGTATTGGTTGGACAAAGAACAGATCACATGCTGCCTGTCTAACAAGGGTCTGTACTGACTGAATACATTCCATAAGCTTCTGCTGAGGACAAACGGAATAGTGCTCAAAAAAGCATGCGGAATCATCCTCTAACAGCCACACCAGAGACTCAACCTGATCAGCACTGAAAGGGGGAGAAAAATCATCACCAGTCTTTGGAACACAGGACAGGGCTAGCTCAGCACATATTTGGATCAAAGGCTGGACATCCCCAAAAAACATACAGCCCTGGTCAACCAGGGAGTAGGCCAAACGGATGATCTCAAGCAGCTGGTCATTGATCCACTCTTTCAGTGTCTGGCGGAGAAACTCGCCACTCTCTGACGCCAGCAGAGCATAATAAGAAATCACATTAGGATTCATTCTAGCAAAGCCAACAGAACCAAGATGGTTCCCCTGTGCAGCCACTTCTGGTCAGGGATGGCCCTGGTATTCTGTCATAAACCAAATAGCTAAAACAGTGACAACAAACCAACCAGTATATATAACAAAAGGGGATACCAGAATCGCAGTCAAGCCAGGCCAGGGTTATAAACAGGAGGTCAGCAGATGGGGGGGACAAGGAGAAAGGGATCAGGTTGCAGGACAAGGTTCCAGGGATGCAGTAATAGACAGGATCAGGTACAACAGGTAACAGGTAACAGGATGCAGGTCAGGGCTCAAGGACAATACCAGGGCAAGGTGTGTGTGCACTTGCTGGGTATTTATACTACAGCTACTAATAAAGTCAGGTGATGCCTGTCTACAGAAGGTAATACCTGCTCCATACTGCCAGAATCCCTCCGCTGGTGGATACTGCGGCCCAAAGATGACAAAATACCAGCAGGAAAAAGCTCTTCTGACAGCTCCAAACTGCCAGGAGACACCTGCTGGTGGACCTCATTACTGCATGCCAAATGATCAACATTTCCAGCGGAGGGGACCTTTACTGACAGGCCTCCTCAAATGGTGACAGGACAGTGCATGCATCCTTGATCAGTAGCCACTGGCGTGGTGAAAAGAAGCCAAGCATTCCTGACCCTGTCCTGGTGCCATACTCGCACAGGTACTCATTGATGGCCCTCTGCTGAGTGTGCAGCCACTGCAGCATTGCCAACATTGAGTTTCACCTGGTGGGCATGTCACAAATGAGGCAGTTGGTGGGCAGGTTGCATTCCCTTTGAATGTCAGCCAGCTGAGCACTGGCATTGTATGACCGGCAGAAATGACCATAGACTTTTCTGGCCTGCCTCAGGAGATCCTGTAAGCCTGGGTACCTGCTTAATAACCGCTGTACAATCAAATTCAGGACGTGTGCCAAACATGGAACATGGGTAAAGTGCCCCTGTTGGAGGCCGGAAAGAAGGTTGGTGCCATTGTTGCATACAACCATTCCTGGCTGAAGCTTGCATGACGTCAGCCACCACTAAGCCTGCCCCTGCAGAGCTGACAGAATCTCTGCCCCAGTGTGGCTCCGGTCCCCTGGGCAGACCAACTCAAGCACTGCATGGCATCTTTTAGCCTGACTGTTTGCGTAGACCCTAGAACGCTTACGGAGCACCACGGGTTCAGAGGACAAATCTGCAAAAGAGGCCATAGAGGAAGAAGAAGAGGAGGGGGGGGAGGGAGCTGTGGCAGAATCTCCACTAGCATTTTGGAGGTGTGGTAGCGGAACAAGCTCCAACAACACTGAACCCTGTCCTGCATCTTTCCCAGCTGCCAGCAGAGTTACCCAGTGCACCGTGAAGGAAAGGTAATGTCCCTGCCCATGCCTGCGGGACCCTGAGTCAGCAGTAATATGAACCTTTCTGCTGACCGCCCTGTCCAATGAGGCAAAAACATTGCCTTCCACATGTTGATAGAGAGCTGGAATGGCCTTCCGTGAAAAGAAATGGTGTTTTGGAACCTGCCTCTGAGGTACAGCACATTCCACAAACTCACAAAAGGGGGCAGAGTCTACCAGATGAAAAAGCAGTAGTTGCAGTGCTAGCAATTTGGCCAAGCTAGAATTTAGACACTGAGCATGTGGATGGCTGGGACCGAAATTCTTTTTAAAGTTCAGCAACTGGGGTAGGGAAATTTGCCTGCTATAAATCAATTGGTGGTGTACTGCTAGCAGATTGGCTGCAAGTACTTGGGACTAGGGATGAGCCGAACACCTCCCGGTTCGGTTCGCACTAGAACCTGCGAACATACCGAAAATTCACACGAACGTTAGAACCCTATTGACGTCTATGGGACTTGAACGTTCAAAATCAAAAGTGCTCTTTTTAACGGCTATTTTGCATGGTATTGTCCTAAAAGGGGTTTGGGGACCCGGGTCCTGCCCCAGGGGACATGTAACAATGCAAAAAAAACTTTTAAAAACGGCCGTTTTTTTGGGAGCAGTGATTTTAATGATGCTTAAAGTAAAAAAAAAAAAAAGTGAAATATTCCTTTAAATATCGTACCTGGGGGGTGTCTATAGTATGCCTGTAAAGTGGCGCGTGTTTCCCGTGCTTAGAACAGTCCCTGCACAAAATGTCATTTTTAAAGGAAAAAAGTCATTTAAAACTGTTTGCGGCTTTAATGAAATGTCGGGTTCTGTCAATATGGATGAAAATCAGTGAGACAAACGGCATGGGTACCCCCCAGTCCATTACCAGGCCGTTTGGGTCTTGTATGGATATTAAGGGGAACCCCGCACCCAAATTGAAATAAGGAAAGGTGTGGGGCCACCGTTTGCAAGTAGGAGTCGTTTGTAAGTTAGATGTTTGAAAGTATATGCTCAGCAGAAATTTGGGTCTTAGGTGTTGTTGTGGCCACAACACTGTAAGCCCTCACAGGGTCCTGCTGTGAAATATTAGATCAAGAATTGTAATTACATGCCCCTGTTGAACAAGGGCAGAAAAATTGGGCCTTTGGTGGTGGTGTTGGTGCCACAACACTGTAAGTCCTCACTCGCTCTTGGTGGGTGCAGAAATGGGCCCTGCTGTGAAATATTAGATCAAGAATTGTAATTACATGCCCCTGTTGAACAAAGGCAGAAAAATTGGGCCTTTGGTGGTGGTGCTGGTGCCACAACACTGTAAGTCCTCACTCGCTCTTGGTGGGTGCAGAAATGGGCCCTGCTGTGAAATATTAGATCAAGAATTGTAATTACATGCCCCTGTTGAACAAGGGCAGAAAAATTGGGCCTTTGGTGGTGGTGGTGGTGCTGGTGCCACAACACTGTAAGTCCTCACAGACACTGTAGTTGGAACGTAGGAACGAGCCGTGCTGCAAAGTATTGCATCAAAAATTGTAATTACACGCCCCTGTTAAACAGGGGCTGAAAAATTAGGCCTTAGGCACTGGTGCTGGTGCCACAGCACTGCAACCCCTCACAGATACTCTAGTTGTAACGCAGAAACGAGCCCTGCTGCAAAGTATTGCATCAAAAATTGTAATTACACGCCCCTGTTAAACAGGGGCTGAAAAATTGGGCCTTAGGCACTGGTGCTGGTACCACAACATTGCAACCCCTCACAGATACTCTAGTTGTAACGCAGAAAGGAGCCCTGCTGCAAAGTATTGCATCAAAAATTGTAATTACACGCCCCTGTTAAACAGGGGCTGAAAAATTGGGCCTTAGGCACTGGTGCTGGTGCCACAACACTGCAACCCCTCACAGATACTCTAGTTGTAACGCAGAAACGAGCCCTGCTGCAAAGTATTGCATCAAAAATTGTAATTACACGCCCCTGTTAAACAGGGGCTGAAAAATTGGGCCTTAGGCACTGGTGCTGGTGCCACAACACTGCAACCCCTCACAGATACTCTAGTTGTAACGCAGAAACGAGCCCTGCTGCAAAGTATTGCATCAAAAATTGTAATTACACGCCCCTGTTAAACAGGGGCTGAAAAATTGGGCCTTAGGCACTGGTGCTGGTGCCACAACACTGCAACCCCTCACAGATACTCTAGTTGGAACGCAGAAACGAGCCCTGCTGCAAAGTATTGCATCAAAAATTGTAATTACACGCTCCTGTTAAACAGGGGCTGAAAAATTGTGCCTTAGGCACTGGTGGTGGCGCCCAGAACCAAAAATGTTCTTACAAGCTATCAGCGTGATCATTGAGGAGGAAGAGGATAATTACTCAGGGATAGTCACTCAGCATCAGCATAGGCAGTCTTTGAAGGGATCTGAGATTAAAAAAAAAATATTTGGTTACATCAGCATCAGGTGCTTGGTAGCGGGTGGTGATCCAAGACTGATTCATTTTTATGAAGGTCAGTCGATCGACCGAGTCGGTAGACAGACGCACCCTGTGATCGGTTACAAAGCCTCCAGCAGCACTGAATGTGCGTTCCGAAAGAACGCTGGATGCAGGACAGGCCAGTAGCTCAATTGTATACTGTGCAAGCTCTGGCCAGTGATCCATCCTCAAGACCCAGTAACCCAGAGGATTTTCGGTGGTAAAGGTGTCCAAGTCAGATCTTGCCCCTAGGTATTCCTGCACCATGTAAAACAGACGCTGGCGATGGTTGCTGGAACCGACCATACCTTGGGGCTGCGGACCAAAAAATTGTCTGAACGCATCGGTTAGACAGCCGCCTTCTCCACCGCTCCTTCTTTGACTGACCGACGCCTCAGCAACACGTTGTCCAGAAACAGGAGTTTGTAACTTCCCAGTCTCTGGGAACGCGTTGCACAGACCTTTCTGCAAGGCCTCCCGAAGATGTTTCATCCTCTGCTCCCTCTGCGATGGCAAGATAAGGTCCGTAACCTTACCCTTGTAACGTGGATCAAGGAGGATTGCCAGCCAGTATTGGTCCTTCTCCTTGATACCACGAATACGTGGATCCTTACGCAGGCTTTGCAGGATCAGGGAGGCCATGCAGCGTAGGTTTGCTGAGGCATTCGGTCCGGAGTCCTCTGGGTCACTAAGGATGACATGGTCCGCAGCCACCTCCTCCCAGCCACGTACAAGTCCATGCGTTTCTTGGGACTGAATCCTTAAAGACTTCTGCTGATGCTGAGTGCCAGGTTCCACCTCCATACTGACACAATCTTCCTCCTCCTCCTCCTCTTCCTGTGTGATCGGCGGGCACGCAGGAACACTGTCTGGATAAAGGGGGCCTTGAGAGCTAAGGAAGTCCTCCTCTTCCTGCCTCTGTTCTGCCTCAAGTGCCCTGTCCATTATTCCACGCAGCGTGTGCTCCAACAGGTGGACAAGGGGGACAGTGTCACTGATGCATGCACTGTCACTGCTCACCATCCTCGTGGCCTCCTCAAATGGTGACAGGACAGTGCATGCATCCCTGATCATGGCCCACTGGCGTGGGGAAAAAAAACAGGCTCCCCTGACCCTGTCTGGTGCCATAGTCGCACAGGTACTCATTGATGGCCCTCTGCTGCATGTGCAGCCGCTGCAGCATGGCCAACGTTGAGTTTCACCTGGTGGGCATGTCACAGATTAGGCGGTTCTAATTTTGGAGGTCCGCCAGCCGAGCACTGGCATTATATGACCGGCGGAAATGCACACAGACTTTCCTGGCCTGCCTCAGGACATCCTGTAAGCCCGGGTACCTGCCTAAGAACTGCTGCACCACCAAGTTAAGGACGTGAGCCAAACAGGGCACACGGGTCATTTGTCCCTGTTGGAGGGCAGAGAGGAGGTTGGTGCCATTGTCGCAAACCACCATTCCTGCTTTAACTTGGCGTGGCGTCAACCACCTCTGAACCTGCCCCTGCAGAGCTGACAGAACCTTTGCCCCAGTGTGGCTCCTGTCCCCCAAGCACACCAGCTCAAGCACCGCATGGCATCTTTTGGCCTGCGTACTTGCGTAGCCCCTTGAACGGCTACGGAGCACCGCTGGTTCCAAGGACAAAGCACAGGAAGAGGCCATGGAGGAAGAAGAAGAGGAGGGGGTGGAGGAGAGAGGTGTGTCGCAATCATTAGTAGTGGCATTTTGGAGGCGTGGTGGCGGAACAACCTCCAACACTACTGCACCTTGTCCTGCATCCTTCCCAGCTGCCAGCAGAGTCACCCAATGCGCCGTGAAACTTAGGTAACGTCCCTGTCCATGCCTGCTGGACCATGAGTCAGTAGTAATATGCACCTTACCCCTGACCGCCCTGTCCAGCGAGGCATAGACATTGCCTTCCACATGCCGGTGGAGAGCCGGAATCGCCTTCTGTGAGAAAAAGTGGTGTTTGGGTACCTGCCACTGAAGAACCTCACATTCCACAAACTCACGGAAGGGGGCAGAGTCTACCAACTGGAAAGGCAGCAGTTGAAGTGCTAGCAATTTTGCCAAGCTAGCATTCAACCAATGGGCATGTGGATGGCTGGGAGCAAATTTCTTTCGGCGGTGCAGCAGCTGGGGCAGGGAAATTTGCCTGGTACAATCTGACGTCGGTGTACCAAAAGCAGATTGCCCACAAGTACTTGGCTGTGACACACCTAATTCTACACCTTCATTCCTCTCAGTGCAGGTCTCAGAGAGGACTGAAGGTATAGTGGGGTTGGAGATCTCAGCTGATGAGGAGTAAGGAGAGGTTCTCTTTGTTCTTTGGTGTGGGTCTTTTAGATACGCTTGCCAACAAACTGCATGGCAGGTCAACATATGTCTGGTCAAGCATGTGGTACCCAAGCGGGAGATGTTTTGGCCACGCAAGATACGCTTGAGACATATGTTGCAAATAGCAGCGGTGCGATC
The DNA here is from genome assembly GCA_037952925.1 of Lithobates clamitans. Lineage (NCBI taxonomy): Eukaryota > Metazoa > Chordata > Amphibia > Anura > Ranidae > Lithobates > Lithobates clamitans. The sequence continues at coordinate 1,775,950 of JBBGZY010000791.1, forward strand.
TGATGCACTCGTCTCAAAAAAGGCCCACACCAAAGAACTTTTTGAATAACGCGCAGAGACTGCAGTGCCCTGCACATGTGGAGCTTTGGGGTGTGATGCAGTCAATGTGCTGCCCTTAGGCTGGCCCCTGGAGGGCATCCTGCCTCGTTGGTGATGTGCCGCCTCCTCTTCCTCCTCCTCCTCTTCTCTCCTATCAGGCACCCACGTTGAGTCAGTGGCCTCATCATCCCCTCCCTCCTCATCACTGGAGCAAACCTGGCAGTATGCTGCAGCAGGGGGAGCATGACTGCCAGATTGTCCTTCTTGGGCACCCCCTCTGTCCGTGCTTATATTACTGCCTTCATCAAGCTCAATATCATCATCAGAGCCTTCCAAACGCTGGGCATCCTCCTGGAGCATGTACCCAACACTGTGGTCAAACAGTTCGAGGGACTCCTCAGGAGGACATGGTGGGGCTAAGGAAGGAGTCACTGATGACATTGAGCCGAGGGAAGAGGCCGCTGCTTTGCCAGACAAAGTACCCTGAGCATGGGTGAGAGAGGATGAGGAGGATGAGGACTGCTTGGTCATCCACTCGACCAAGTCTTCCGCATGTTGTGGCTCAACACGGCCAGCTGCCGAAAAAAAGGCCAAGCGTGTCCCACGGCCATGTGCTGATGAGGATGCACCGTCTCCACGACCAGCACTAGACACAGAGCCTGCTTGCCCTCTCTTATTGGCTTGTGACTGTCGGCCTCTCCTTCTTGGCCTTCCAGGCATACTAATGGCCTGTAGCTGCACTAAGCTGGGATATATATATATATATATATATATATATATATATATATATATATATATATATATATATATATATATATATGTACTGATACTGCAGCTAGCAAAATCAACTGCCTGCCTGTAATTTGAGAACACCACCAACCTTCTACAGGTAGCTTTAGCTGAACACTGTGCAGAGCTCGCAAAAAACTTGTAGCTTTTTTAGCTGCCTGCGGTAGTGATAGGATCAGGAAAATACCACCAACTTCTACAGGTAGCTTTAGCTGAACACTGTGCAGAGCTCGCAAAAAAATAACTTGTAGGTTTAGCTGAACACTGTGAGGAGGACGCACCACACTAACATGTAGTTTTAGCTGAACACTGTGAGCAGGACGCACTACACTAACTTGTAGCTTTAGATGAACACTGTGCAGAGGTCTCACTACACTAACTTGTAGGTTTAGCTGAACACTGTGAGGACGCACCACACTAACTTGTAGTTTTAGCTGAACACTGTGAGCAGGATGCACTGCACTAACTTGTAGCTTTAGATGAACACTGTGCAGAGGTCTCACTACACTAACTTGTAGTTTTAGCTGAACACTGTGAGCAGGACGCACTGCACTAACTTGTAGCTTTAGATGAACACTGTGTAGAGGTCTCACTACACTAACTTGTAGGTTTAGCTGAACACTGCGAGGAGGACGCACCACACTAACTTGTAGTTTTAGCTGAACACTGTGAGCAGGACGCACTGCACTAACTTGTAGCTTTAGATGAACACTGTGCAGAGGTCTCACTACACTAACTTGTAGGTTTAGCTGAACACTGTAAGGACGCACCACACTAACTTGTAGTTTTAGCTGAACACTGTGAGCAGGACGCACTGCACTAACTTGTAGCTTTACATGAACACTGTGCAGAGGTCTCACTACACTAACTTGTAGGTTTAGCTGAACACTGCGAGGAGGACGCACCACACTAGCTTGTAGTTTTAGCTGAACACTGTGAGCAGGACGCACTGCACTAACTTGTAGCTTTAGATGAACACTGTGCAGAGGTCTCACTACACTAACTTGTAGTTTTAGCTGAACACTGTGAGCAGGACGCACTGCACTAACTTGTAGCTTTAGATGAATACTGTGCAGAGGTCTCAATACACTAACTTGCAGTTTTAGCTGAACACTGTGAGCAGGTCCACTTAATCACCCTACTACAACAACGCAAAATCCCAGGCTTTCTCCTTTCTCTTGACATATATAAAGCTTTCGACACCCTCTCATGGGACTATCTACGCTACGTACTACAACGTTGGGGCTTTGGCGACTCGATTCTGTCATGGCTGTCGGCCCTTTATTCCACCCCCTCTGCCTCAGTTCGTTATGCTGGTTGCCTCTCACCCTCTTTCCCTATCTCCAGGGGAACGAGGCAGGGCTGCCCTCTATCCCCAGTCCTTTTTGTTCTTGCCCTCGAGCCGCTAGCTATTGCCCTTAGGGCAGACCCTAATATCACGGGCATCCCTTATGCAGGTGACAACTATAAATTGAATATGTTCGCTGATGATGCCCTCTTGACCCTCACCAATCCCATCACCACCCTACCAAATCTCCAGGCCCTTCTCACACGCTTTTCAACCATCTCCGGCCTCCGTATTAACCCACACAAAACTACCGCCCTGAATGTAACTCTCCCAGACCCCCTAATCTTACACCTCCAATCTTCCTTCCCTTACCGCTGGGCAAGCTCTTCCCTAGACTATCTGGGCGTCAAGCTGACCCCCTCTTACGCTTCCCTTTTCTCCGCCAACTACTACCCACTCCTGCGTACAATTACTACTCTCATGTCATCTTGGCAATTGCCCTCCTTATCCTGGATTGGACGGATCCATGCGGTCAAGATGACCATCCTTCCGAAGATTCTTTATTTCTTCTGAACCCTTCCTGTCCAGGTCCCTGCCTTCTATCTGAGGCTGCTTCAGAACAGACTTCTCGCCTTTATCTGGGCACATAAACGCCCCAGGGTTTCCCGCTCTACGCTCTATGCTCATAGGTTACAGGGTGGGCTGGGCGTTCCGAACGTTGCAAAATATTACCAAGCAGCCCAAATTTCCCAACTCTCCATGCTCCACGCCACTTCTGATATCCCCTTATGGGTTCTCCTGGAGGTACCCAACTGCGCGCCTGTTCCCATCTCCGCACTATTGTGGCTACCCCCTAAAATGCGACTGCCTTCTGCCAGCCCCCTTATGATACACAGTCTGAAATTATGGGACTCGATACGATACTCGGGCAAGCTTATGTCCCCATTTTTACCACTGCTTCCCCTCTTGAATAACCCTATGTTTCCACCTGGCCTAGAACAACCCCACGTTTTCTCATGGTGGCCCACCCATGGGTTTTCCCTGGTTCGCCACTTCCTTCATACCCGCGCCTTTCCCACGTGGTCCTCATTTCGAGAGACCCATGAAGCTCCACCTGCCGAGCTTTTCCGCTATATCCAACTACGACATTGGATAACTTCCCTTCGACGCCTGGGCTCCTTTCCATACCAAATGACTGCCTTTGAGCGCTCCTGCCAACATTGCCCAGGTGCTCGTGGCACCATTTCCATGATATACTCCTTACTAACTGCCGGCAACAATTCCACTTCCCTTTCCTACATGCTAAAATGGGAACGCGACCTATCCCCCATAGAACTCGCAGATTGGAGTAAGGCCTGGTCCAGCATAGCAAAATGCTCCTTTAACACTGCCACGTTGGAGGCGGCCTATAAGGTCCTCCTACGCTGGTATTGGGTTCCAGCCCGTATCGCCAAATCAAACCCATCATACAACGATAGATGCTTTAGGGGTTGCGGTCAACGAGGAGATGAACTGCACACGTGGTGGTCCTGCCCCCGTCTTATAGGCTTCTGGTCAAGGGTCTTTGGTCTACTCTCCTCCCTATTTCATGCTCCCTTCCGCAAAGACCCCAAATTTGCATTACTCCATTGCCCGCTCCCGGGCCTCTTTTCTCATCAACAAAAACTAGCTACATACTTATTCATTGCCGCTAAACGAACAATAGCGAGGGCTTGGAAAAAACCCTCGGTCTCATTCGCAGAGGTGAAGAATTCCTTGACGACCCTCATGATTCACGAAAAAATGTCCAGCATCCTCCACGACTCCCATGCTAAATTCCTTAAGGTATGGGCCCCGTGGTGGTCCTACACACTCCCCAATCTAAATCCGACTAGTCTAGGTCTGTAGGTCCAATTTGTACTAGCCTCCAGCCTGAGGGACCCCTTTTGTCCCCTCTCTTCCTGTCCTTTTCTGGGCCTCTCGCCCGCCGCTCTCTGTTCTACTCATATATCTCCTCCTCTTTCCCCCTCTGTTGTTGTACATGTGTTCTTTTTCTCCACTCTTTCCCTCCCCCCCCCCTTTTTTTTTTTTTCTCTCTCTTCTCTCTTCTTTCCTCCCTTCTCATGCTTGTTTGTCTCCCCCTACCCTGTTTTGCGGACAACTCCGCTCGTTTTTGTCCGCCTTAGCCCCTAGGCCTTACGGCTTGGGCATAGCGCACTGACCGCCGGCCCTGGCTGACGGGTCAATGTCAGATTGATATAATGTACTTTAAAAAATGTTCATTATGTGCTTTTATGTAAACCTCCTTCCTATGTTTCTGTACATATCCCCTGCGTGGGAACTCATTATCAGGGGTTTCCCCCCTTTTTGTTTATATTTCAATAAAAAACATTGTACCAGAACACTGTGAGCAGGACGCACTGCACTAACTTGTAGCTTTAGATGAACACTGTGCAGAGGTCTCACTACACTAACTTGTATTTTTAGCTGAACACTGTGAGCAGGACGCACTGCACTAACTTGTAGCTTTAGATGAACACTGTGCAGAGGTCTCACTACACTAACTTGTAGTTTTAGCTGAACACTGTGAGCAGGACGCACTGCATTGCACTAACTTGTAGCTTTAGATGAACACTGTGCAGAGGTCTCACTACACTAAATTGTAGTTTTAGCTGAACACTGTGAGCAGGACGCACTGCACTAACTTGTAGCTTTAGATGAATACTGTGCAGAGGTCTCACTACACTAACTTGTAGTTTTAGCTGAACACTGTGAGCAGGACGCACTGCACTAACTTGTAGCTTTAGATGAACACTGTGCAGAGGTCTCACTACACTAACTTGTAGTTTTAGCTGAACACTGTGAGTAGGACGCACCGCACTAACTTGTAGTTTTAGCTGAACACTGTGAGCAGAACGCACAGCACTAACTTGTAGCTTTAGATGAACACTGTGCAGAGCTCGCAAAAAAATAACTTGTAGGTTTAGCTGAACACTGTGAGCAGGATGCACCCCACTAACTTGTAGTTTTAGCTGAACACTGTGAGCAGGACGCACTGCACTAACTGTAAATAGTCTAGCTACCTGACTGTGGTACTAATAGGATCAAAAGAACACCAGCAATTTTCTTCAGGTAGCTGTAAATACTGTAACAAGATAAGCCTGTCTGTCAGTAAGAAGATAACAGGAACGGATCTAGCTAAACTGAATACAGTGTATATATATATATATATATATATATATATATATATATATATATACACACAACACCTGGGATGCATATATATACTCAATACACTGTAAGTGCAGCTAATTCACTGATTGTCCTGTCTAATCTATCTAACTCAAATGAAATGACACTGTGTCTCTGTCTATCTATCTCTCTTTCAACGCCGGAACACACACTACACAGGGCCGCCGTGCAGGCGGCCTTATATAGTGTGGGGCGTGTTCTAAACCCCCTAAACCATAATTGGCCAAAGCCACCCTGGCTTTGGCCAATTACAGCTCTCTCTACCGATGGCGCTGTGATTTGCCAAGCATGCGGGTCATAGTGCATGCTTGGCCAATCATCAGCCAGCAATGCACTGCGATGCCACAGTGAATTATGGGCCGTGACGTGCCACACGAATTTGGCACGAGTGGCCCATAACGTTCGGAATTCGGCGAACAACCGAACAGCCAATGTTCAAGTCGAACATGGGTTCGACTCGAACACGAAGCTCATCCCTACTTGGGACACCTATTGCTATACCTTCATTCCTCTCAGTGCAGTTTTTTGAGAGTACTGGAGGTATAGTAGGGTTGGAGATCCCAGATGAGGAGCAAGGTGAAGTCTGCCTTTTTCTTTGATGCGGGTATTTCAAGTGCTTTTACCAACGGAATGCATTGCAGTTTGTCATATGTCTGACCAAGCATGTGGTGCCCAAGCGGCTTCTGTTCTGGCCACGCTTGATCTGCTTCAGACATAGGTTGCAAACAGCAACGGTGCGATCTGCAGCACATGTGTCGAAAAAGGCCCACACCAAGGAACTTTTAAATGTCAGCGGGGAGTCAGCAGCGCCCTGCACCTGCGGAGCTCTGCGGTGTGATGCAACTGGGTGGCTGCCCTTAAGCTGCCCCTAGAGGACATCCTGCCTCATTTGAGTTGTGCCTCCTCCTCCTCACTTTCCTCCTCTCTTCTCTCAGGCACCCAAGTACAGTCAGTGACCTCATGATCCCCTCCCTCACTGTCACTGGAGCAAACTTGGCAGTACGCTGCAGCTGGGGGAATATGACTGCCAGTTTCTTGTCATTCTGTGGCACCCCCTATCTCTAGGCTCACATTACTTCCTTCCTCAACCTGTGAAACAATGGAGCCTTCAAATCGCTGCGCATTCTCCATCATCTTATACAGTGGGGACGGAAATTATTCAGACCCCCTTAAATTTTTCACTCTTTTTTATATTGCAGCCATTTGCTAAAATCATTTAAGTTTATTTTTTTTCCTCATTAATGTACACACAGCACCCCAAATTGACAGAAAAACACAGAATTGTTGACATTTTTGCAGATTTATTAAAAAAGAAAAACTGAAATATCACATGGTCCTAATTATTCAGACCCTTTGCTGTGACACTCATATATTTAACTCAGGTGCTGTCCATTTCTTCTGATCATCCTTGAGACGATTCTACACCTTCATTTGAGTCCAGCTGTGTTTGATTATACTGATTGGACTTGATTAGGAAAGCCACACACCTGTCTATATAAGACCTTACAGCTCACAGTGCATGTCAGAGCAAATGAGAATCATGAGGTCAAAGGAACTGCCTGAAGAGCTCAGAGACATAATTATGGCAAGGCACAGATCTGGCCAAGGTTACAAAAAAATGTCTGCTGCACTTAAGGTTCATAAGAGCACAGTGGCCTCCATAATCCTTAAATGGAAGACGTTTGGGACGACCAGAACCCTTCCTTTTTAACAGCAAAAGGTTTTTATTTTCAAAAACAATCAGCATTACAAAACCATCAGTGTACTACAAAGAATATCTGAATCCTTACAGCGTTATAATAAAACATCTGTTCAATAATGCAGCATCTCACAAGTACATCTTTGCAAGTTCCCTATTCATCCGTTAGGATATAAGAGGAGTCATGAGTTAGCTACTCAACAATGGTGTGTGTTTCAAATACTACATACAGTCTCATATTTACATCTGCATCAGAGTGTTTAGCCTTGTTCATAGTCTCCCTCTAATCCATAACTGCCTACTTCCTTCCTTCCTTCCTAACCCGATGAGGTCTGAGGATGTTCCTGTCTGCATTTACCCCTAATCATTCATCCATCAGTATGACCTGACAGCGCCCCGTATCCGAGGGGGGGGGCATTGCCCCTGACCGCAAGGGGGGAATCCATCATTAGGTCCCCCACTCCCGGTAACTCAGCCACGCGCCGCCGCCCAGGTCGAACAAACCTTGTCAAATTTAGTCGGACACTGCCTGCTTTCATACGTGAGTTTGTACAGTGGCAACACCGAGTTTACCGCTTTCTTCCAAGAACTAATGGTGGGTGGCTCAGCTGACTTCCAATGTAGCATTATCTCCCTCCTAGCATAGAATAGCAGGAATGTGACAGAGAGTTTGGTGTATCTGTCCCCTTCCACGTCTCCCATATATCTCAGCAAGTACAGCATAGGGTCAAGTGATAGTCTGAGGTCCCATATATCGTTAAGCACCCCCGTCACTCCCTCCCAATACGGCCCGAGCTTCGGGCATGCCCATACCATGTGCCAGAACATCCCCTCACTGGTCCTGCATCGGGGGCATAAGGGGTCAATATGGGGATAGATTCTAGCCGCCATCCTATGTGGAGTGAAGTATGCCCTGTGGAGAAATTTCAATTGTATAAATCTATCCTTAGCTGCTATTACAGTTGGGATGTAGGCTGAGACAATATCCTCCCATTCGTCATCTCCCAATGCCTGAATATCCACCCTTCATTTATCAAATGCCCGAGTGGGCTTAATGTCATGCGCTACCGTCAAATACATGTACAGTGTGGATAGGGGCTTCCCAATCACACTTGAAGTCAGAAGTCGCTCAACCGAGTCCGGTTCCAGGATTAATCTGTCCGGGAACTGTGCCCTCATTGCGTGTCTCAATTGCCAATATCTGAACTCAAACGATCGGGGTAGGGAGTACTGCCGTTTAATGTCCTGAAAGAACATAAGTTTCCCATTAGCTATAATATGTTTTAGGGTGGTTATTCCCTGTGTGGCCCACTGGGAGGGATCTGGCATGTCATAAAGATGTGGGAGGGCGGGATTGCACCAAAGCAGTGTGTGTGTGGGGATACTCGATTTGGCTCAGCGTAAATAGCCCTTGCCTCCCTCCATGCTCTAATGGTGGTTTTCATCAGTGTTGTCAGGGGATAAGGTGCTTTAGGACCCCTATAAACTAGGTTTGACAGAGCCGCATAAGAGCCGATGATGGCAGTCTCAAGCCTGACTGCAGGGTTTTGTCTGGGCTGGGAGAACCACCAGCGCACCGTGACCAGCACAGCAGCCCAATAGTATATCAAAAAATTTGGAAGGGCAAGTCCTCCCCCTGAAAGAGGAAGATAGAGTACCCTCTTCGCCACTCTGGGTGTCCTCCCAGCCCATATAAAAGAGGTCAGAATCCCCTCCAGACGTCTAAAAAAGGACCTAGGTATATGGGAGGGTGTGTTGCGGAAGAAGTAGAGAAATTTTAGAAGAAACACCATTTTAAGCAGATTTATTCTACCCGCAGGGGTGAGCGGTAGGGAACGCCAGGCCATGCATTTCACTGTAAGCTGAGAGAGGAGAGGCTGCATGTTTTTTTCCATGAATCCATGGGTGGTATTACTAATTTTGATGCCCAGATAGGTAAACTCACCCACCCACTGAAGTGGGGTGGCAGTATCTACCCTGGGAAGTGAGGGATGGAGCGGGAACAGGACCGACTTATCCCAGTTTATGCGAACCCCTGAAAACCGAGCAAAATTTTCGAATAAGCCTAGAGCCTTCTGCAGTGACTGGTTAGGGTCAGCGAGGTAAAGCAATGTGTCGTCCGCATATAGGGACACTTTTTCTTCAATTGTGCCTACTGGCATTCCCCTCACTCCGGCCTGAGAGCAATGGCAAGAGGTTCTATCGCTAAGGCGAAGAGTCCCGGTGACAAAGGGCACCCCTGGCGAGTGCCCCTCTCCAGGGGAAAGGTTTCAGAAAGGGCTCCGTTTGTACGGACCCTCGCTTTGGGATTGGCATAGAGCATCCGTATCCATGTCAGAAATTTCAGACCAAATCCGAATTTTGATAGAACCCCCCATAAGAACTCCCATTCTACAGAATCGAAGGCCTTTTCAGCGTCAAGGGATACTACTACTCCTGCCGAGTCTGCTTGCGCCCTATCCATATGGGTGAAAAGCCTTCTAATGTTGATATCTGTCCCCCTCCCCGGCATGAACCCCGTTTGGTCCGGGTGCACCAGGGCCGCTATTACTGTGTTAAGCCTCCTGGCCAATACTTTGGCCAGGAGCTTAGCATCCACATTAATGAGAGAGATAGGACGGTAAGAGGAGCACAGAGTCAAGTCTTTACCTGGTTTGGGGATTACAACCACCACCGCCTCACTTAATGAGCTCGGAAGCGTCTCCAGGCGTTGTGCCTCCATAAACATAGTATGTAGTTTCCCCGTCAGCTCCTCTGCATATTGTTTATAAAACTTGACGGGTATCCCATCTGGGCCTGGAGATTTGCCCGCCTGGAGAGTCTTAAGAGCCTTCAGCAGTTCATCTGTGGTGATAGGGGCGTCAAGACTGTCACGGTATTTTGTAGTGAGAACCGGGAAGTCAAAAGGCTCTAGATAAGTGGTCAACTCCTCCTTGGTGTAAGCGGCCCTGGAACTATAAAGATTTTTATAAAAGGAGGCGAAGCATTCATTTATCTCGTCCGGGTCATATTTGAGACATCCGTCAGGTCCCTTTATATGCGGTATACACAACCCTCCCTGTTGTTCCCTGGACAACCATTCCAATAGCTTCCCGGACCTCTCCCCCTGCTCGAATATGTGGTGTGTCTGAGCGAGAAGACGTTTCTGGGTGAGAGAGGTGCGGATGCGGACAACCTCTCCAGTCAGTCTCTAAAGCTCATCATAGTCACCGGGGTTTTTGGTCCTAAGAAAAAGTGCTTCCTGCAGATCTGCCTTCCTCTCTACTGCCTCCAAGTCTGCTCTCCTCTCCCTGCGTACCCTAGCTATAATGGTCTGGTATCTTCCTCTAGTGTATGCCTTGAAAGTGTCCCAGACTATAGCTGCACTGGCTGAACCTGGATTAATATCCCAGTACTCCCCCATTGCCTCTCTAAAATGACCATCAACCGTCTCGTCTGACACCCAAAATCTAGATAGTCTCCACAGGGAAACTCCCGGTGTGGAGGAGACCTCTAGCATCAGGAGGAGCGGTGCATGATCCGAGATTCCCCGGGGGAGAATCCTGATGTCCCTCACCCTAGATAAGGCCGTGTGATCCATGTAGGCCAAATCGATCCTGGAGAAGGATCTGTGAGAAGCCGAGTGGCAGGTGTAGGCCCTAAGGTGAGGATTTCTCCACCGCCACACATCCGTCAAGCCATATAGTTCAGCCCAGTCCGCCAAGCCGAGGTGGGAGTGCCCAACGCTGGACATCCTGCCGACCTCCAGATTGGGGGCTAAGTTAAAGTCGCCTAAAATGGTTATGTTGTCACTTTGGAAGTCAGCTATTCTGGAGGCCACTTGGTGCAGGAGAGGTATTGAGGCCGGGGGAGGTAAATACACTCCCACTATCACCCATCTCATAGAGTGTATCTGAGCGTGAACCACTACGTATCTACCCTCCGAGTCCAACACCAGGTCCAGCAGCCTAAAGGGGAGAGATTTATGGACTAGGATGCTCCCGCCCCGTGCAAAATTGGAATACGTGGGGTGATAATGATACCCAATCCAGGGTTTCTTTAGGGCCATAGTTTTACTACCCGTTAAATGGGTTTCCTGCAAAATGCAGATATGTGGACCGTGAGCTTTAATGTATTGGAACACCAGTGATCTTTTGACCGATGAGTTCAGACCCCTGGTGTTCCAGGACAAAATGTTAAGGGATGCAATAATTGTGTATTAGAATGGAAGTGCTTGGATTTAGAGAACACTCCCCCCCCCAGGCTGCCCACCCGGTCCGGAGGATACAACATCCCAAATCATACAGTACTGACATTTGCAATGCATTCAGAAAACATGTTATCAAAATCAAACTTTTAGAAACCAAGAAGTTAACCCAAAACAATAAACTTGCCCTTATGGGGCATCTACCCTTCCCCCCCACCCCACCCAACCACTTGAAATTGAGGCAGGTATCCATCCCAACCCAAATCAGCACGCCAGCTGCAAAAGGGGGGTTCTGTACAATAGGCGTTTTGACCCCTCAAAAGTTCCTGAGGGGCTCAAGTGAGCCGAGTCACTCTCCGCTGGCCTGGGGCTCCGCCGGAGCATCACTAAATCTGTCAGGGGGCCCCACCATAAGAAGGGTAAAATATTCAAATAGTACAACATTGTGCAGAGCCCTTCCCTTGCTTGCATACTGATAGGAGTAAATGGTGAAATAGAGGGGAAAAAACAAAAAGGGGGGGGGAGAAAATTTTTGTGAAGAAAAAAGAAGGGGAAAAATCCGCCATCAGTGATGCATTTGGCAAGCCAGTTCCCTGTGGTCTCTACGTAAGAGGCGACAGTACTTTTTATAATGCAACTGTAACTTTAACGGTCTCCTGGTGCAACTGACCAGGGGCTCTGACTTGGTGTTTGGGGATCCTTATAAAGGCAGGCATTTTAAAACCGGTAAACTGGTGCATCCAAACAGCCTCGATTTGAGGATCAAGTTGGAGGCAATTTTGGTCGTTACAGGGGCTTGGTATTCAGGGCCCCAACTGGTTGCCAACGCACATGTATTATATTCACGTGTTAAGCTCTCTGCTGTCGGTCATGGGGCAGTGTATCCAGCCAAGTCGATGCCTCCCCAGGGGAAAAGAATAAGCGGACCGATTCTCCATCCTGGACCCTCAGGCGCGCCGGGAATAAGACACTGTAGCAAATACCACGGGCCCTCAAGGCTGCTTTCACATGGTCGAACGACTTCCTGAGTTTTTGTGTTTCTATCGAGTAGTCAGGGGAGATCATCAATTTGTTGTTTTGGTGCCTTAAATCACCCACGGACCTAGAGGCGCGTAAAATCTCGTCCCTATCCCGGAAATTGAGAAGTCTCAAAATGAAAGTCCGAGGGGGAGCCCCTGGGGGACCGGGTCTGGATGGAATTCTGTGTGCCCTCTCCACTGTGTAGTGAGGAGATAAATGGGCTTCCGGCAGAAGGTTACGCAACATGTCCTCCACAAAACCTGTTGGGTTGTTTCCCTCTGCCCCCTCCGCCAGACCCACTATGCGTAGGTTATTAAGCCTGTTCCTGTTTTCCGCGTCTTCTGCCCTGCATTCCAGGGCCTTCACCTTGGTTTGGAGTGTATGAAGTGCTGCATTGTGTTCTGCGACAGTATCCTCTGTGTTGCTGACACTCTGCTCTGTTTCTGTCACCCTGAAACGGAGCTTATCCATGTCCTGCCTCAATAGACCCACATCCATCTGCACTGCGTCTATTTTCGCGGTGAGCGTGGACTGACATGTGGCTATGGCCACCATTACTTCCGCTAACCATGGGGGTCTTGCTTTCTCAGCCTTCATTATTGCAGTCTGTGATGCTCTATAGACACTGCGGGTAGGCCTGGGTGTTTGAGAAGGAGCTGGCTGTGAGGGGGTTATCTCAGAGGAAGGAGGGAATTTATACTTTTTCCCCTTACCGGCCGTTGTGCCCGACTGGCGTTGCCTAATTCAGATCCTCCGGAGGGTTACTGGGGTCTCCTGCACCTCTGAGATCAGGCAGACCGCCCCTGGTGGTGTTGGAGCAGGGTGGAAGAGGACTCCTAGGTCTCCCTGTCAGCGTCGTGACTTCCGCCGGCGGCTCCGGCCGTCTGCTCAGGCGAGACCGCGGTCTCACTTAAGGCCTAGTGGAGTCCGCAGACCGCTGCGTCTGCAGCAGGGGAAAATCCGGGTGGAATCCTGCAGACAGCAGCCATAGTAGGAGGGAGGAGAAAGCCAGGTGTGGACCGGAGAAGCTCTGGATGTAGTCCCGTAGTGGCCGGCAGGCCCGCTGCTCGATCCCGCAGCAGGAAGGATCTCCGGCCGGCGCTCCCCACGTGAGGCCCAGACCTCAAGTAATCGCAGGCCTACGCTCCTCGGTTGGGGCCCTCCGGGGCTCAGGAGGCAGGTCTCCTGTCGGGCAACGTCCCGGACCACTTCAGGCCACTAAGTAGGATTGACTTGGGTCCGATTGCTTCGGATTAAAACATAGGCCCCGGCGGAGCTCTGAGAGATGCGACTGCTCACGCCGCCATCTTGGACACGCCCCACCAGAACCCTTCCTAGAGCTGGCTGTCCAGCCAAACTGAGCTATCGGGGGATAAAAACCTTGGTGAGAGAGGTAAAGAAAAACCCAAAGATCACTGTGGCTGAGCTCCAGAGATGCAGTTGGGAGATGGGAGGAAGTTGTAGAAAGTCAACCATCACTGCAGCCCTCCACCAGTCTGGGCTTTATGGCAGAGTGACCCAACGGAAGCCTCTCCTCAGTGCAAGACACATGAAAGCCCTATGGAGTTTGCTAAAAAACACCTGAAGGACTCCAAGATGGTGAGAAATAAGATTCCCTGGTCTGATGAGACCAAGATAGAACTTTTTGGCCTTAATTCTAAGGGGTATGTGTGGAGAAAACCAGGCACTGCTCATCACCTGTCCAATACATTCCCAACAGTGAAGCATGGTTGTGGCAGCATCATGTGGTGGGGTGTTTTTTAGCTGCAGAGACAAGACGACTGGTTGCAATTGAGGGAAAGATGAATGCGGCCAAGTACAGGGATATCCTGGACGAAAACCTTCTCCAGAGTGCTCAGGACCTCAGACTGGGCCGAAGGTTTACCTTCCAACAAGACAATGACCCTAAGCACACAGCTAAAATTACGAAGGAGTGGCTTCACAACAACTCCGTGACTGTTTTTGAATGGCCCAGCCAGAGCCCTGACTTAAACCCAATTGAGCATCTCTGAAGAGACCTACAAATGGCTGTCCACCAACGTTTACCATCCAACCTGACAGAAATGGAGAGGTTCTGCAAGTAGGAATGGCAGAGGATCCCCAAATCCAGGGGTGAAAAACTTGTTGCATCTTTCCCAAAAAGACTCATGGCTGTATTAGATCAAAAGGGTGCTTCTACTAAATACTGAGCAAAGGGTCTGAATACTTAGGACCATGTGATATTTCAGTTTTTCTTTTTTAATAAATCTGCAAAAATGTCAACAATTCTGTGTTTTTTTGTCAATATGGGGTGCTGTGTGTACATTCATGAGGAAAAAAATTAACTTAAATGATTTTAGAAAATGGCTGCAATATAACAAAGAGTGAAAAATTTAAGGGGGTCTGAATACCGACACTGTGGTTGAATAATTCTGGGGACTCCTCCGTGCATGATGATGGGGCTATGGAAAGAGTGACTGTGGACAAGGAGCCAGTGGAATAGGCCGCTTTGGCAGCTGCATTGGAAGTCAAACTACTCTGAGCCTGGGTAACAGAGGATGAGGATGATGAGGACGGCTTTGTTATCCACTCCACTAGGGATGAGCTTCGTGTTCGAGTCGAACCCATGTTCGACTCGAACATCGGCTGTTCGGTCGTTCGCCGAATTGCGAACGATATGGGCCGTTCGCGCCAAATTCGTGTGGCGCGTCACGGCCCATAATTCACTGCGGCATCGCAGTGCATTGCTGGCTGATTATTGGCCAAGCATGCACAATGACCCGCATGCTTGGCCAATCACAGCGCCGTCAGTAGAGAGAGCTGTAATTGGCCAAAGCCAGGGTGGCTTTGGCCAATTATGGCTCAGGGGATTTAGTACACACCCCACACTATATAAGGCCGCCTGCATGGCGGCCCTGTGTAGTGTGTGTTCCGGTGTGCTGAGAGATAGAGAGAGAGAGAGACAGTGTCATTTGATTTGAGTTAGATAGATTAGGCAGAACAGTCAGTTAGCTGCACTTACAGTGTATTGTGTATATATATGCATCCCAGGTGTTGCATATATATATATACACTGTATTCAGTTTAGCTAGATCCGTTCCTGTTATCTTCTATCTAGACTATTTACATTTAGTGCAGTGTGTCCTGCTCACAGTGTTCAGCTAGATCCGTTCCTGCTATTTACATTTAGTGCAGTGCGTCCTGCTCACAGTGTTCAGCTAGATCCGTTCCTGGTATTTACATTTAGTGCAGTGCGTCCTGCTCACAGTGTTCAGCTAGATCCGTTCCTGCTATTTACATTCAGTGCAGTGCGTCCTGCTCACAGTGTTCAGCTAGATCCGTTCCTGGTATTTACATTTACTGCAGTGCGTCCTGCTCACAGTGTTCAGCTAGATCCGTTCCTGCTATTTACATTTAGTGCAGTGCGTCCTGCTCACAGTGTTCAGCTAGATCCGTTCCTGGTATTTACATTTAGTGCAGTGCGTCCTGCTCACAGTGTTCAGCTAGATCCGTTCCTGCTATTTACATTCAGTGCAGTGCGTCCTGCTCACAGTGTTCAGCTAGATCCGTTCCTGGTATTTACATTTAGTGCAGTGCGTCCTGCTCACAGTGTTCAGCTAGATCCGTTCCTGCTATTTACATTCAGTGCAGTGCGTCCTGCTCACAGTGTTCAGCTAGATCCGTTCCTGCTATTTACATTCAGTGCAGTGCGTCCTGCTCACAGTGTTCAGCTAGATCCGTTCCTGGTATTTACATTTAGTGCAGTGCGTCCTGCTCACAGTGTTCAGCTAGATCCGTTCCTGCTATTTACATTCAGTGCAGTGCGTCCTGCTCACAGTGTTCAGCTAGATCCGTTCCTGGTATTTACATTTAGTGCAGTGCGTCCTGCTCACAGTGTTCAGCTAGATCCGTTCCTGCTATTTACATTCAGTGCAGTGCGTCCTGCTCACAGTGTTCAGCTAGATCCGTTCCTGCTATTTACATTCAGTGCAGTGTGTCCTGCTCACAGTGTTCAGCTAGATCCGTTCCTGGTATTTACATTTAGTGCAGTGCGTCCTGCTCACAGTGTTCAGCTAGATCCGTTCCTGCTATTTACATTCAGTGCAGTGCGTCCTGCTCACAGTGTTCAGCTAGATCCGTTCCTGGTATTTACATTTAGTGCAGTGCGTCCTGCTCACAGTGTTCAGCTAGATCCGTTCCTGCTATTTACATTCAGTGCAGTGCGTCCTGCTCACAGTGTTCAGCTAGATCCGTTCCTGCTATTTACATTCAGTGCAGTGCGTCCTGCTCACAGTGTTCAGCTAGATCCGTTCCTGGTATTTACATTTAGTGCAGTGCGTCCTGCTCACAGTGTTCAGCTAGATCCGTTCCTGCTATTTACATTCAGTGCAGTGCGTCCTGCTCACAGTGTTCAGCTAGATCCGTTCCTGCTATTTACATTCAGTGCAGTGCGTCCTGCTCACAGTGTTCAGCTAGATCCGTTCCTGGTATTTACATTTAGTGCAGTGCGTCCTGCTCACAGTGTTCAGCTAGATCCGTTCCTGCTATTTACATTCAGTGCAGTGCGTCCTGCTCACAGTGTTCAGCTAGATCCGTTCCTGGTATTTACATTTAGTGCAGTGCGTCCTGCTCACAGTGTTCAGCTAGATCCGTTCCTGCTATTTACATTCAGTGCAGTGCGTCCTGCTCACAGTGTTCAGCTAGATCCGTTCCTGCTATTTACATTCAGTGCAGTGCGTCCTGCTCACAGTGTTCAGCTAGATCCGTTCCTGGTATTTACATTTAGTGCAGTGCGTCCTGCTCACAGTGTTCAGCTAGATCCGTTCCTGCTATTTACATTCAGTGCAGTGCGTCCTGCTCACAGTGTTCAGCTAGATCCGTTCCTGCTATATACATTTAGTGCAGTACGTCCTGCTCACAGTGTTCAGCTAGATCCGTTCCTGTTATCTTCCTACTGACAGGCAGGCTTGTCTGGTTACAGTATATAAAGCTACCTGAAGAAAATTACAGGTGTTCTTTTTGATCCTATTAGTACCACGGTCAGGCAGCTAGACTATTTACATTTAGTACAGTGTGTCCTGCTCACAGTGTTCAGCTAGATCCGTTCCTGTTATCTTCCTACTGACAGGCAGGCTTGTCTGGTTACAGTATATAAAGCTACCTTAAGAAAATTACAGGTGTTCTTTTTGATCCTATTAGTACCACGGTCAGGCAGCTAGACTATTTACATTTAGTACAGTGCGTCCTGCTCACAGTGTTCAGCTAGATCCGTTCCTGTTATCTTCCTACTGACAGGCAGGCTTGTCTGGTTACAGTATATAAAGCTACCTGAAGAAAATTACAGGTGTTCTTTTTGATCCTATTAGTACCACGGTCAGGCAGCTAGACTATTTACATTTAGTACAGTGTGTCCTGCTCACAGTGTTCAGCTAGATTCGTTCCTGTTATCTTCCTACTGACAGGCAGGCTTGTCTGGTTACAGTATATAAAGCTACCTTAAGAAAATTACAGGTGTTCTTTTTGATCCTATTAGTACCACGGTCAGGCAGCTAGACTATTTACATTTAGTACAGTGCGTCCTGCTCACAGTGTTCAGCTAGATCCGTTCCTGCTATTTACATTCAGTGCAGTGCGTCCTGCTCACAGTGTTCAGCTAGATCCGTTCCTGCTATTTACATTCAGTGCAGTGCGTCCTGCTCACAGTGTTCAGCTAGATCCGTTCCTGGTATTTACATTTAGTGCAGTGCGTCCTGCTCACAGTGTTCAGCTAGATCCGTTCCTGCTATTTACATTCAGTGCAGTGCGTCCTGCTCACAGTGTTCAGCTAGATCCGTTCCTGGTATTTACATTTAGTGCAGTGCGTCCTGCTCACAGTGTTCAGCTACATCCGTTCCTGCTATTTACATTCAGTGCAGTGCGTCCTGCTCACAGTGTTCAGCTAGATCCGTTCCTGCTATTTACATTCAGTGCAGTGCGTCCTGCTCACAGTGTTCAGCTAGATCCGTTCCTGGTATTTACATTTAGTGCAGTGCGTCCTGCTCACAGTGTTCAGCTAGATCCGTTCCTGCTATTTACATTCAGTGCAGTGCGTCCTGCTCACAGTGTTCAGCTAGATCCGTTCCTGCTATATACATTTAGTGCAGTACGTCCTGCTCACAGTGTTCAGCTAGATCCGTTCCTGTTATCTTCCTACTGACAGGCAGGCTTGTCTGGTTACAGTATATAAAGCTACCTTAAGAAAATTACAGGTGTTCTTTTTGATCCTATTAGTACCACGGTCAGGCAGCTAGACTATTTACATTTAGTACAGTGCGTCCTGCTCACAGTGTTCAGCTAGATCCATTCCTGTTATCTTTCTACTGACAGGCAGGCTTGTCTGGTTACAGTATATAAAGCTACCTTAAGAAAATTACAGGTGTTCTATTTGATCCTATTAGTACCACGGTCAGGCAGCTAGACTATTTACATTTAGTACAGTGTGTCCTGCTCACAGTGTTCAGCTAGATCCGTTCCTGTTATCTTCCTACTGACAGGCAGGCTTGTCTGGTTACAGTATATAAAGCTACCTTAAGAAAATTACAGGTGTTCTATCCCAGCTTAGTGCAGCTACAGGCCATTAGTATGTCTGGAAGGCCAAGAAGGAGAGGCAGACAGTCATAAGCCAATAAGAGAGGGCAAGCAGGCTCTGTGTCTAGTGCTGGTCGTGGAGACGGTGCATCCTCATCAGCACGTGGCCATGGGACACGCTTGGCCTTTTTTTCGGCAGCTGGCCGTGTTGAGCCGCAACATGCGGAAGACTTGGTCGAGTGGATGACCAAGCCGTCCTCATCCTCCTCATCCTCTCTCACCCATGCCCAGGGTGCTTTGTCTGGCAAAGCAGCGGCCTCTTCCCTCAGCTCAATGTCATCAGTGACTCCTTCCCTAGCTCCACCATGTCCTCATGAGGATTCCCTCGAACTGTTTGACCACAGTGTTGGGTACATGCTCCAGGAGGATGCCCAGCGTTTGGAAGGCTCTGATGATGATACTGAGCTCAATGAAGGCAGTAACATGAGCACGGACAGAGGGGGTGCCCAAGAAGGACAGCAATCTGGCAGTCATGCTCCTCCTGCTGCAGCATACTGCCAGGTTTGCTCCAGTGATGAGGAGGGAGGGGATGATGAGGTCACTGACTCAACGTGGGTGCCTGATAGGAGAGAGGAGGAGGAGGAGGAGGAGGAGGAGGTGGCACATCACCAACTAGGCAGGATGCCCTCCAGGGGCCAGCCTAAGGGCAGCACATTGACTGCATCACACCCCAAAGCTCCACATGTGCAGGGCGCTGCAGTCTCTGCGCGTTATTCAAAAAGTTCTTTGGTGTGGGCCTTTTTTGAGACGAGTGCATCAGATCGCACCGCTGCTATTTGCAACATATGTCTCAAGCGTATCTCGCGTGGCCAAAACATCTCCCGCTTGGGTACCACATGCTTGACCAGACATATGTTGACCTGCCATGCAGTTCGTTGGCAAGCGTATCTAAAAGACCCACACCAAAGAACAAAGACGATCTCTCCTTGCTCCTCATCAGCTGAGATTTCCAACCCCACTAGACCTTCAGTCCTCTCTGAGACCTGCAGTGAGAGGAATGAAGGTGTAGAATTAGGTGTGTCACAGCCAAGTACTTGTGGGCAATCTGCTTTTGGTACACCGACGTCAGATTGTACCAGGCAAATTTCCCTGCCCCAGCTGCTGCACCGCCGAAAGAAGTTTGCTCCCAGCCATCCACATGCCCAGCGGTTGAATGCTAGCTTGGCAAAATTCACTTTTTCTCACGGAAGGCGATTCCGGCTCTCTACCGGCATGTGGAAGGCAATGTCCATGCCTCGCTGGACAGGGCGGTCAGCGGTAAGGTGCATATTACCGCTGACTCATGGTCCAGCAGGCATGGACAGGGACGTTACTTAAGTTTCACAGCGCATTGGGTGACTCTGCTGGCAGCTGGGAAGGATGCAGGACAAGGTGCAGTAGTGTTGGAGGTTGTTCCGCCACCACGCCTCCAAAATGCTGATTGTGACACACCTCTCTCCTCCACCCCCTCCTCTTCTTCTTCCTCCATGGCCTCTTCCTCGGAACCAGCGGTGCTCCGTAGGCGTTCAAGGGGCTACGCAAGTACGCAGGCCAAAAGATGCCATGCGGTGCTTGAGCTGGTGTGCTTGGGGGACAGGAGCCACACTGGGGCAGAGGTTCTGTCAGCTCTGCAGGGGCAGGTTCAGAGGTGGTTGACGCCACGCCAACTTAAGGCAGGAATGGTGGTTTGCGACAATGGCACCAACCTCCTCTCTGCCCTCCGACAGGGACAACTGACCCATGTGCCCTGTTTGGCTCACGTCCTTAACTTGGTGGTGCAGCGGTTCTTGGGCAGGTACCCGGGCTTACAGGATGTCCTGAGGCAGGCCAGGAAAGTCTCTGTGCATTTCCGCCGGTCATATAATGCCAGTGCTCGGCTGACGGACCTCCAAAAGGAGTTTAACCTGCCCAAGAACCGCCTAATCTGTGACATGCCCACCAGGTGGAACTCGACGTTGGCCATGCTGCAGCGGCTGCACACGCAGCAGAGGGCCATCAATGAGTACCTGTGCGACTATGGCACCAGGACAGGGTCAGGGGACCTTGGTTTTTTTTCCCCACGCCAGTGGGCCATGATCAGGGATGCATGCACTGTCCTGTCACCATTCGAGGAGGCCACGAGGATGGTGAGCACTGACAGTGCATGCATCAGTGACACTGTCCCCCTTGTCCACCTGTTGGAGCACACGCTGCGTGGAATAATGGACAGGGCACTTGAGGCAGAACAGAGGCAGGAAGAGGAGGACTTCCTTAGCTCTCAAGGCCCCCTTTATCCATACAGTGTTCCTGCATGCCCGCCGATCACACAGGAAGAGGACGAGGAGGAGGAGGAGGAGGAGGAGGAAGATTGTGTCAGTATGGAGGTGGAGCCTGGCACTCAGCATCAGCAGTCTTTAAGGGATCAGTCCCAAGGAACACATGGACTTGTACGTGGCTGGGAGGAGGTGGCTGCGGACGTTGTTGTCCTTAGTGACCCAGAGGACTCCGGACCGAATGCCTCAGCAAACCTACGCTGCATGGCCTCCCTGATCCTGCAAAGCCTGCGTAAGGATCCTCGTATTCGTGGTATCAAGGAGAAGGACCAATACTGGCTGGCAACCCTCCTTGATCCACGTTACAAGGGTAAGGTTGCGGACCTTATCTTGCCATCGCAGAGGGAGCAGAGGATGAAACATCTTCGGGAGGCCTTGCAGAAAGGTCTGTGCAACGCGTTCCCAGAGACTGGGAGGTTACAAACTCCTGTTTCTGGACAACGTGTTGCTGAGGCTTCGGTCAGTCAAAGAAGGAGCGGTGGAGAAGGTGGCCGTCTGACCGATGCGTTCAGACAATTTTTTGGTCCGCAGCCCCAAGGTATGATCGGTTCCAGCAACCATCGCCAGCGTCTGTTTTACATGGTGCAGGAATACCTAGGGGCAAGATCAGACTTGGACACCTTTCCCACCGAAAATCCTCTGGGTTACTGGGTCTTGAGGATGGATCACTGGCCAGAGCTTGCACAGTATGCAATTGAGCTACTGGCCTGTCCTGCATCCAGCGTTCTTTCGGAACGCACATTCAGTGCTGCTGGAGGCGTGGTAACCGATCACAGGGTGCGTCTGTCCACCGACTCGGTCGATCGGCTGACCTTCATAAAAATGAATCAGTCTTGGATCACCACCAGCTACCAAGCACCTGATGCAGATGTAACCGAATAATTTTTTTTGAAATCTCAGATCCCTTCAAAGACTGCCTATGCTGATGCTGAGTGACTATCCCTGAGTAATTATCCTCTTCCTCCTCAATCATCACGCTGATAGCTTGTAAGAACATTTTTGGTTCTGGGCGCCACCACCAGTGCCTAAGGCACAATTTTTCAGCCCCTGTTTAACAGGGGCGTGTAATTACAATTTTTGATGTAATACTTTGCAGCAGGGCTCGTTCCTGCATTCCAACTAGAGTGTCTGTGAGGGGTTGCAGTGTTGTGGCACCAGCACCAGTGCCTAAGACCCAATTTTTCAGCCCCTGTCTAACAGGGGCGTGTAATTACAATTTTTGATGCAATACTTTGCAGCAGGGCTTGTTCCTGCGTTTCAACTAGAGTGTCTGTGAGGGGTTGCAGTGTTGTGGCACCAGCACCAGTGCCTAAGACCCAATTTTTCTGCCCCTGTCTAACAGGGGCGTGTAATTACAATTTTTGATGCAATACTTTGCAGCAGGGCTCGTTCCTGCGTTCCAACTAGAGTGTCTGTGAGGGGTTGCAGTGTTGTGGCACCAGCACCAGTGCCTAAGGCCCAATTTTTCTGCCCCTGTCTAACAGGGGCGTGTAATTACAATTTTTGATGCAATACTTTGCAGCAGGGCTCGTTCCTGCGTTCCAACTAGAGTGTCTGTGAGGGGTTGCAGTGTTGTGGCACCAGCACCAGTGCCTAAGGCCTAATTTTTCAGCTCCTGTTCAACAGGGGCATGTAATTACAATTCTTGATCTAATATTTCACAGCAGGGCCCTGTGAGGGCTTACAGTGTTTTGGCCACAGCAACACCTAAGGCCCAAATTTCTGCTGAGTATATAGGGCAGGACCCTACTTTCAAACATCTAACTTACAAACGACTCCTACTTGCAAACGGAAGGAGACAACAGGAAGTGAGATGAAATCTACCCCTAAGGAAGGGAAATTCTCTCCTGTAAGAGTTAATATGGGAAAACAATTTCTCCTTTCCACTGATGCTTTCCAATCCTTGTTCCACAAAAAAACCCAAATTTTCAAAAAACATTTTTCATTGGGACAAAAAAGTGAGGTGAAATCTTCTGAAGAGGAGGAAAGACGCAAAACAAATGTCACAGGGGTGATAACCCTTCCCTATGTTTTCCAAAAAGCTTAGAAAAGATTTTTTGGCTGGAGCTAAACACATTAAAAATGTTCAAAATTACAAACAGATTCTACTTAACAACAAACCTACAGTCCCTGTCTTGTTTGCACCGCCTGTATACTGCTGTTCAGAGTATATAGGGACCTTTCCTTATTTTAATTTGGGTGCGGGGTTCCCCTTAATATCCATACAAGACCCAAAGGGCCTGGTAATGGACTGGGGGGTACCCATGCCGTTTGTCTCACTGATTTTCATCCATATTGCCATGACCCGACATGACATTAAACCCGCAAGCAGTTTTAAATGAGATTTTTTCCTTTAAAAATGACATTTGGTGCAGGGACTGTTCTAAACATGGGAAACACGCGTCACTTTACAGGCATACTATAGACACCCCCCAGGTACGATATTTAAAGGAATATTTCACTTTTTTTTTTTTACTTTAAGCATCATTAAAATCACTGCTCCCGAAAAAACGGCCGTTTTTAAAAGTTTTTTTTGCATTGATACATGTCCCCTGGGGTAGGACCCGGGTCCCCAAACCCTTTTTAGGACAATACCATGCAAATTAGCCTTTAAAATGAGCACTTTTGATTTCGAACGTTCGAGTCCCATAGACGTCAATGGGGTTCTAACGTTCGTGCGAACTTGCGGTCCGTTCGCGGGTTCTGGTGCGAACCGAACCGGGGGGTGTTCGGCTCATCCCTACACTCCACCAACTTTTCTGCATGTTGTGGCTCAATAGCACGGCCAGCAGCAGCAAAAAAAGACAAGCGTGCCCCACGGTCACCTACAGAGGATGTACCATGTCCACGACTACCACTGTTGACTGTACACACAGAGGCTGCTTGCCCTCTTTTAGTGGCCTGTGAGCGTCTGCCTCTCCTTGGTGGCCTTCCGAACATGCTGTATTTTTTGTTTTGCAACACCACACTACACTGTTTTAGATACTGTGTACACTGCCTGAAGTGTATTAGAAAGTGTACAACTGCTGCACTGTATTGTATACTGTGTACACCACCAGAAGTGTAGTAGAAACTGTACACACTGTATTAGATACTGTGTACACCAGCTGCACTGTATTAGAAACAGTACACCACAGAATGCACTGTATAGGCTACACTGGATGCAGAGTGTAATATATATATATATATATACATACATACACACACACACACACACACACATACACACACACACACACACACACACTAGACTGTACATATATATTAATACACCGCCTGAAGTGAATGTACCCCAAAGAATGCACTGTAGATATAGGCTACACTGAATGCAGAGTATATATTAATACACCGCCTGAATATTAGAAACAGTACAGCACAGAATGCACTGTAGATATAGGCTACACTGGATGTAGAGTATATATATATTGTGGGGGAAATTAGTTTGTGGGGATCACCTTTTCTGAATGACAGTCAGCAAATGGGCACTTTCTTAAAAATCTGGCAGATGCTAGGTTTATTTGCAGGAGGTTTGTGAAATAGAAACAAACAGTAAATTAAATCATTGCCGTCTGGCGCTAACTAAACAAATAGTCTCCCCTTCTCTATACAGTTCGGGGCTGGTCCCCGTCACCCACAAAACATGTCCAACACTCAGAGCTCCTCTCACTCAGGTACCTTCCTGAGTCTCAAAACCAGAGCGACCTGTGCTCTCTTCCTGGATATTTAAAGTACAGCTGACTGTGGACTCCAGTGGACCCAAACATCCGGACCAGAACACAGCCTGTCACAGAGGCTGGAAAAACCGGGCCAGATTCCGGTTCAGTGCCTTACAATGGAACGAATGCGAGGTGAATTGTACCTATTATCGTGTATCTCACCTTGCATACCGTCACATATCCTCCCCTCTGCTTAAGCCCCTGTGGCTGAGCACTTGACCCAACCATACAGTGCACGCGAGAGAGGGCATCTGCGTTATTTTGGATTCTTTAGTGCCTGTGCTCCACCGTAAACCAAAAGGGCTGTAAAGCAAGGAACCACCTTGTCACACGGCCATTTTTCTCCCTGTTGTCACACATCCACTTTAGGTGAGCATGGTCGGTGACCAGTTTAAACGACCTCCCCAGTAGGTAATACATTAGGGAATCTAAGGCCCATTTAATGTCGAGACACTCCTTGTCTACGATGGCATAGTTCTTTTCGTGCTTGTTTAGCTTCCGGCTCAGGTATACAACTGGGTGCTCCTCACCATCCCTGTTCTGTGACAGTACAGCCCCTAGGCCCACCTCAGAAGTGTCTGTCTGTACCACAAATTCTTTGTTGAAGTCCGGGGCCACTAGTACTGGTAACCCACAAAGGGTTTGCTTTAAATTCTGAAAGGCCTCCTCGGCTACGGGATTCCACTTGCCCATGACCGACCCTCTGCCCTTCTTTAGGTCAGTCAGAGGGGCGGCCATGGTGGCAAAGTTGGGTATGAACCGTCTGTAATAACCCGTAATGCCCAGGAAGGCCCTCATATGTTTTTTATTGATCGGTTGGGGCCATTTTTGAATTGCCTCAACCTTATTGGTCTGCGGCTTGACCACTCCCCGGCCAATAATGTACCCAAGGTATTTGGCCTCCTCCAGGCCTATGGCACATTTTTTTGGGTTAGCCGTAAGACCTACTACCCTAAGGGAATCTATCATCGCTTGGAGCAGGTGTCATTCCCAATCTGGGCTGTGGATGACCACATTGTCCAAATATGCAGCTGCATACGGGCGATGTGGTCTCAAGGCTTTGTCCATCATTCACTGGAATGAAGCAGGGGCTCCGTGCAGACAAAAAGGCATCCGCTTATACTGAAATGAGCCCTCAGGAGTGGAAAAGGCAGTCTTCTTCTTGGCCGATTCAGTTAGTGATATTTGCCAATAGCCTTTCGTTAGGTCTAGAGTAGTTATGTAGCGAGCCTGTCCTAACCTGTCCACGAGTTCGTCGACCCGGGGCATCGGGTACACATCGAACTTAGAAACACTGTTGAGTTTCCTGAAGTCGTTACAAAACCTGATATTACCATCAGGTTTTGGGACCAGCACTATGGGGCTCTTCTATCACGTCCAACTCTAACATACTTTTTATTTCCTTTGCGACTGCCTCTCGTCTGGCCTCTGGGATTCTATACGGTTTTACATTTACGCGAACCCCTGGTTCTGTCACTATGTCATGTTGGATCATGTTGGTCAGTCCGGGTAAGGGGGAGAAAAAGCCTCTATTTTTATGCACAAATGCCCTAACGTCACTTTGTTGTGCCACGGACAGGGTATTTGTTATGGGGACGTCAGGTGTCACTCCCCAGTCCCCGGTCTGTTAGAGGCGTGGACATGGCCAGTAAAATCTCTCTGTCCTTCCAGGGCTTTAAGAGATTCACATGGTACATTTGGTATTGTTTCCTTTTCCCTGGCTGGTAGACTTTGTAGTTTACCTGTCCCGCCCTTTCGACAACCTCAAAGGGACCCTGCCACTTGGCTAGGAACTTACTTTCCACCGTGGGAACCAATATTAACACTGTCTCTGGGGCTGAAAGTACAGACCTTGGCACCCTGGTCATAGACCCTCCTCTGGGCCTCCTGGGCTCGCTCCATATGTTCTCACACCAGGGGCAGGACAGCTGCGATTCGATGCTGCATCAAGGACACATGCTCTATGATGCTTCTATATGGGGTGGCCTCTCCTTCCCACGTTTCTTTGGTGACATCTAGCAGCCCCCTGGGATGTCTACCATACAAAAGCTCAAAGGGGGAATAGCCCGTGGATGCCTGCGGAACCTCACGTATGGCAAACATGAGATATGGTAGCAAAAAATCCCAGCTTCTCCCATCTTTGTCGACCACATTTTTCAGCATACTTTTCAAAGTTTTATTAAATCTTTCAACCAGACTATCCATTTGGGGGTGATCAACAGAGGTACGGAGATGGGAGATTTTGTATAGCCTACACAGTTCCTTGGTAACCCTAGACATAAATGGGGTGCCCTGATCGGTTAAGTGCCCTGATTGGTTCAGGTGTTTAGGCTTTTGGGATCCCCACTTGACTAAACACCTGAACCAATTCCTTGGCGATAGCCTTAGCGGAGGTGTTGCGCAAGGGTATGGCCTCAGGATAGTGCGTTGCATAGTCTAGGATCACCAGAATATGCTGGTGACCCCGGGCAGATTTCACAACAGGCCCCACCAGGTCCATGCCAATCTTCTCCACGGGGACCGCGATTATTGGTAGAGGGACAATATGCCTGCGAAAATGGGGCGACGGTGATGAAATTTGGCACTCGGGGCACGAGTCGCAGTACTCCTCGACATCTGCATGCAACCAGGGCCAGAAAAACCTCTGGGCAATCCCTGTTTTTTTCGATAACGAGATGTCCCCCCCATTACATGACCATAGGCCAGGTCTAGCACCACCCTACGGAAGTGTTTGGGAACCAGTAGCTGTTCTGCGTCGTCCTATCCATGTTTTATCACTCGATACAATAAATTGTTTTTAACGGCCATGTAGGGGAAAGACACCACCCAATCAGGATCCCTGTCCAACATCTTAACGTTTTCCTGGCTTTCATGAGGGTGGTCTCTCGCAGTTGCTCGGTACAGAAATCCTCTCTCCTGACTTCGAAGTCGGGTTTGACATTTTGGCTACTCTCAATGTCAGGGTCAGAGGGGGTCTCCTATTCGTTACCCTGAGGCTGAGAGCTAGCTTCTAGGTCCTCCGGCTCCACAGCCATGACAGGGAAAGGAAGAGGATCTCTGGCTTCCTCGATCCCACCAACAGCATCCCCTTCCCTTTGGCAAAAAGGGTCTGGTGAAAGTTCCCCTGCTTCCCCAGCAGGGGGAGCTCTATTTACCAGGCTCCCTTTGCTCTCCCATAAATTCCAAAAATGTGGAAAATCTCTCCCTACTAAAGCTTCATGAAGCAGTGAAGGTACCACCCCCACTGAATTTGTTACACTGCCCCAGGGGGTATCAACCTCAACCACCGCTGTTTGGTAGTCCTGAGTGTCCCCATGGATGCAAATTACCCCAATAGTACTGGGGTTTAGTTTTGTGGGGTTCACACAGTTATTCCTTACTAGGGTCACCACACTAGTCAGTGTGTAGTGTAGTCAGAGTCTAGTCAGGCTGTGAGTGGCTTTCCATCCACTGAAATAACACACATCTGTTTTTCAATGCGACTTTGACATGATGCAGTACATGCGACCTGTGCAAACAGAGAAATGCGCCTTTTCTTAAAAGCATAATCACATTGCATAGGTTCATCATCTATAGGACAGTTTGCAGCAATATGCCCTAATGCATGGCAACGAAAACACTGTATGTTGCCTACCCCAGTCCTCTTAACAGCCCCAAAGACCTTCCTGGCTTCTTTGGCCAGTCTCGAGGTCTAGGAGCCACAGCCTCATCATCTGTAACAACAGTCTTATCAAATTTCCCCAAGCTCTTGAACCCCAGAACAGTCTTACCAGAACCGCTGGGAGATCTTGCACCCCTAGACACACCGGAGTGGGGCGTAGATGGGTTCACCAAGTCCTCAGTAGCACTGTATCTCTCTACTAGGTCCACCAGTTGGGCCGCAGTTTTGGGGTCCCCCTCTCTGACCCACTTCCTCAGGGCAGCATGGAGCGCACGCAGGTACCGGTCCATTACCACGTGCTCCGCGATCTGAGGGCTTGTCAAGGTCTCTGGCTGCAACCACTTCCTGGTGAGGTGGACCAGGTTAAACATTTGTGAAAGGGGTGTCTTGTTGCTGGAGTAGGACCACTTATGCACGCGCTGGGCCCTGACTGCCATGGTGAGTGGGAGTATCTCTGTCTTTAGAGTCTCATAGTCCTGGGCCTTATCTGGTTCTAGATCAAAATAGGCCTTTTGGGGTTCTCCTGTTAGAAATGGGGCCAACAGACCCGCCCACTGCTCTTTTGGCCATCCCTCGCGGACACCGACTCTCTCAAAAGTCACAATGTATGCCTCAACATCATCCGCAGATGTCATCTTTTGCAGGTGATAGGAGGCCCGTACCATCTTTGGTTCTGCTGACACAGGAGGTGCGGACCCCTTTTTTAGTTTCATCAGAGCCTCTGTGAACTGCCGGTTCATCTCCTGCTGGGCCGCCTGTTGTGCTGCAGTGACCTCTGCGAGTTGGCGGTGCATCTCCTGCTGGGCTGCCTGTTGTGCTGCAGCAGCCTCTACGACTTGGCGGTTGGTTTCCCGCTGAGCTGCATTGGCCTGTAGCAGGGCCTTTATCATTTCCTCCATTTTCGGAAAAGTGCCCTCTGAATCCACCACATGTGGGGGAAATTAGCTCGTGGGGTTCACTTTTTCTGAATGACAGTCAGCAAACGGGCACTTTCTTAAAAATCTGGCAGATGCCAGGTTTATTTGCGGGAGGTTTGCAAAATAAAAACAAACAGTAAATTAAATCCTTGCCGTCTGGCGCTAACTAAACAAATAGTCTCCTCTCTATACAGTGTGGGGCTGGTCCCCTTCACCCACAAAGCATGCGGAAAAGCAAACCTTTTGGCCAACACCCAGAGCTCCTCTCATTCAGGTTCCTTCCTGAGTCTCAAAACCAGAGCGACCTGCTGTGCACTCTTCCTGGATATTTAAGGTATAGCTGACTGTGGACTCCAGTGGAGCCGAACATGCGGACCGGAACCCAGCCAGCCACAGAGGCTGGAAAAAACGGTTCAGGCCCTTACAATGGAACGAATGCGAGGTGAAATGTACCTATTATCGTGTATCTCACCTTGCATACCGTCACAATATATATATACTTGACTGTATATATATATTAATACACCGCCTGAAGTATATTAGAAACAGTACACCACAGAATGCACTGTAGATATAGGCTACACTGAATGCAGAGTATATATACAGTATCTCACAAAAGTGAGTACACCCCTCACATTTTTGTAAATATTTTAAGATATCTTTTAATGTGACAATACTGAAGAAATGACACTTTGTTACAATGTAAAGTAGTGAGTGTACAGCTTGTATAACAGTGTGAATTTGCTGTCCCCTCAAAATAACTCAACACCTGATGTTCGAGTCTAACTATGTTCAACCCGAACAGCGAGCTCATCCCTAATTAGGGGCACAGGGTGACTGAGAATCCCAGTCGGGTCTGCACTAACCAGACTCACCATACAACCATACCGGACTCAGCATTTTCTTTTACCCCTGTTATCCTAGGTTTTATATGTGTGGTTTGTGCTGAAAGAATAAAAGGGCTCTTTCACTTGGTACAGTAATATTTCTGAAAAATATCCCTCAAGAAATATATACAGATAAATAATTTCACCTTTCAGACTGCTAGATCGTTTGAGGTGGGGTGGGGGTTGTTTTGTGTTTGTTAAGTGCCTGTATCCCATTGTTCTATTGTTTCTGTCTGCCTTGGGAGCAAAGTATTATGGGATGCAGTGGCAGCTGGTGGGTTTTTCTTTGGGGGGAGGTGGCAAACAAACAACCCCCCCGCGGCACAGCGGCAATAAAACAGAACCCCCTAGGCCCAACACTTACCCGCTCGTGTGGTGGGGCTGTGGTCTTCTCTCATGGAGTGCGGGCAGCCGCTATGGCAGCTCCGGTGTCCTCTCCTCCATCTTCCTCCTCTCTTCCTCCTGTCTCCTCTTCTGCCAAAGCGCTAGGTATCCAATAGGATCGCCTGACACTTTGGCCAATTGGAAAACAGGTCTCACAGCCCTGCCTCCTGATTGGCGGGGAGGAACTTTAGTGTGATAATAGCGAAAATGAATTTGCTTATCGTTACTGGGTGGGATCAGAGCGCAATGCCTCGCGCTCCGAGCCGACCCTTTTTTGAAGCCTGTTAGAGCCTCTGGCTGTAATCAGGTGCTTCAAAAAAACACCCGGACGCATTGGAATCCATGGTCCGGCACCACTGGTATGTAGATCAGGGGGGCCTAACGCATGAAAAGGGGGGGGTGCCTATGCACCCTCTATGGAGGGGCCGCCACTGATGGGATGTATATTTGTATATGGATTGGCTTACATGTTAATGAAACCACTGTTAGCTATTAGATGCTAGAAACAGCCCCTCATAAAGACTGTCTACTGTTGGAAAGTTGAATATACCTGTGTGTCATGTTACTGGAGGAGGTAAAGATTACCCCACCCTCAGGTATCACTTTGCAAAGAATGGGGAATTGTCTCCTGAGTGTATATTTATTTTTCCCTGCGTCTAAATAAACAGTCTTTTTTCCACCCTACACTGATGTCTCAACAAGTGACTGGGTGGGCTAAGGGATCTTGGATCGTGCTGGTACCGGGCAAGGGAAGCTTATATGGCGGACATGCTCCTCTTGAGTACAGGGGTCCATCACACTCACCTTGCCCCCAAGCCTTGTATCAGCTTTCCAATTCTACTCCAGAACCAATAGAAAGTATGCTGGAAAAGGAAGGACTTGTGATGTCAATAGACTGGCTAAAAGACCCCTTGGAAAAAAGATATGTGTACACGTGTGTGTATCTATATACAGTATATACAGTATCTCACAAAAGTAAGTACACCCCTCCCACTTTTATAAATATTTTACTATATCTTTTCATGTGAAAACACTGAAGAAATTACACTTTCCTACAATGTAAAGTAGTGAGTGTACAGCTTGTATAACAGTGTAAATTTGCTGTCCCCTCAAAATAACTCAACGCACACCCATTAATGTCTAAACTGCTGGCAACAAAAGTGAGTACACCCCTAAGTGAAAATGGCCAAATTGGGCCAAATTAGCCATTTTTCATCCCCCAGGTGTCATGTGATTGGTTAGCGTTACAAGGTCTCAGGTGTGAATGGGGAGCAGGTGTGTTAAATTTGTTGTTATTGCACTCACTCTCTCATACTGGTCTTTGGAAGTTCAACATGGCACTTCATGGCAAAGAACTCTCTGAGGGTCTGAAAAAAGAGTTGTTCCTCTACATAAAGATGGCTTAGGCTATAAGAAGATTGCCAAGACCCTGAAATTGAGGTGCAGCACAGTGGCCAAGTTCATACAGTGGTTTAACAGGACAGGTTCCATTCAGAACCGTCCTCGCTGTGGTCGACCAAGGAAGTTGAGTGCAAGTGCTCAGCATCATATCCAGAGGTTGTCTTTGGGAAATATACATATGAGTGCTGCCAGCATTGCTGCAGAGGTTGAAGGGGTGGGGGGTCAGCCTGTCAGTGCTCAGACCATACGCCGCACACTGCATCAAATTGGTCTGCATGGCTGTCGTCCCAGAAGGTAGCCTTGTCCTGTGGTCCAATGAGACCAAGATAAACGTATTTGGTTCAGATGGTGTCATGCATGTGTAGTGACAACCAGGTGAGGAGTACAAAGACAAGTGTGTCCACAGTCAAGTATGGTGGTGGGAGTGTCATGGTCTGGGGCTGCATGAGTGCTGGTGGCACTGGGGAGCTATAGTTCATTGAGGGAACCATGAATACCAACATGTACTGTGACATACTGAAGCAGAGTATGATCCCCTCCCTTCAGAGACTGGGCCGCAGGGCAGTATTCCAACATGATAAGGACCTCAAACACACCTCCAAGACTATCACTGCCATGCTAAAGAAGCTGGGGGTAAAGGTGATGGACTGGCCAAGCATGTATCCAGACCTAAACCCTATTGAGCATCTGTGGGACATCCTCAAATGGAAGGTGGAGGAGCGCAAGGTCTCTAACATCCACCAGCTCTGTGATATCATCATGGAGGAGTAGAAGAGGACTCCAGTGGCGACCTGTGAAGCTCTGGTAAACTCTATGCCCAAGAGGGTTAAGGCAGTGCTGGAAAATAATGGTGGCCACACAAAATATTGACATTTTGGACCCAATTTGAACATTTTCACTTAGGGGTGTACTCACTTTTGTTGCCAGCGGTTTAGACATTAATGGCTGTGTGTTGAGTTATTTTGAGGGGACAGAAAATGTACACTGTTATACAAGCTGTACACTCACTACTTTACATTGTAGCAAAGTGTCATATGGCGGCCTCCTGTGATCGCACCCGCTGCGGCGCTCTCTGTCCTCCGGACACTGCTGATCACAGATTGAGGTAAAAAGCCAATTGGTGGCTCTTTACCACGTGCTCAGCTGTGACCAATCACAGGTGATCACGATGTAAACAGAAGCCGGTTATCGGCTTTCCTTTCCTTGCGCTGACAGCATGAGAAAGGGAGAAGAGAGCCAATCATTGGCTTCTGTAAAAGGGACATGCACACTGATAACCAGTGCAGTCCCAACAGTGCCCGCCAGTGCTGCCAATCTGTGCCCACCAGTGTTGCCAATCAGTGCCCATCAGTGCTGCCAATCAGTACCACCTATCAATGCCCATCAGTGCCGCCTATCAGTGCTGCCTATCAGTGCAGCCTCCATCAGTGCCTCCTCATCAGTGCCCACCAGTGCCACCCATCAGTGCCACCTATTAGTGCAGCCTCATCAGTGCCTTCTAATCAGTGCCACCTCATCGGTGCTGTCTAATGAGTGCCCACCAATGTTGCCTCATCAGTGCCACCAGTGCAGCCTCATCAGCGCACATCAGGAAGGGGGTGAAAGTGCCTAGTAGGCAATTTACAAAAACAATGATCTTGTGTATATGACTAATGTATGGTATGTGGCATCTAGGATTGACGCGCTTCATAAAGATCTTTCTACTACCATATTAATCTAACTTCCTACTTGGTAATACAATTATAGGTCACCAGAATATAGTAACATAATCCAATGAGGTAACATTATCATTTTGGCAATAATTCTTCCCTGGAATTCTTAACAACTGCCAGTAAATATCATGGGGCTGATAATTTCATGCTGTGTTGACTTTTTAAGTGTAAATTAAGCAAATGACTTTGTTATAGGTATTGTCAGTGTTTCCATATCATGTTTATACTGTTCAAATATTCACTGTGTTAGTTTTAAATAGGAGTTCCGTAATTTCTCAGGTTGCCATTTAAAAAATGTGCTCCGCCAGTAAATTTTCCATGTTTTGTCAGTAAAAAATGCTGCGGGAGGTTGGCAACCCTGCTCCATCCTACGACTCCCACCAGACTTACAGGAGAGACCCCAAGTAGCACACAGCAAGACAGTCCACAAATCGTGGTGGAGAAGGTTTTGTGTGGCCACAGAGGGCATACAGGGGCCAGGCTACAAAAAAATTATTTGGAAGAGAGAGGGAAAATTATAAACATTATTGGACAAGGGTTCAGTTCAATATTCTAGGCTAACATAGCCTCTAAAATACTTTATGTAAGTCCAATAATGTTTATCTTTTTCCCTCTCTCTTCCAAATGATTTTTTTGTAGCTTGGCCCCTGTATGCCCTCTGTGACCACACAGGACCTCCTCCAGCACGGTTTGTGGACTGTCTTGGTGTGTGCTCCTTGGGGTCTCTCTGTTAAGTCTGGTGGGAGTCGTAGGATGGAGGAAGTCTTGAACCATGACACATGATTTGTTTTTGTTAAATTAAATTTATTTAATTGATTACTAAATAACTTTCTGTGCATTTTACTGTTATTAGAGCCATTTTTGAACACTGGTGACCTATAGCACCCCTGAAGAAGCCATTGATGGCGAAACATGTAGGGACGTGATATTCATCAGTGACCACTTCATGTATATGGATACCTTGGCCAATATAAGAGTCTGTATAATTACTCTGCCTTTTTATGAACCCCATTTGTATTGTCTTTATGTAATAAAATGTATATATTTTTAGCAATATTGAAATTTCTTTTCATATATGTGGCACCGTTATAATCCCCAAACAAACCTTTGCCATCAATTCTACTACTAAAGGGATGAGGTGCTGCATCCTGCAGGGTCACTCAATCCACCCCTCTTGCACTAGAGGCAGGGTGTTGTGATGTTTTCAGGGAGCTAAGTACAGCACCCTGCCAATCCCTCCCACCAGCCATGATCTGCCTACATTGCTTAGAGAAGGACAAAGACCCAGTGATGACATCATAAGGTAAGTAATGAAAGCATAAAAGTGTTTTTATTTTATTTTATTAGCATGTTGATGAAGGGGGAGGGGGAACCAGCAAAGGCAAAATATAAGCAGATTAAACTTCAGCTTTAAATTTATCTAAACTTGATGCAAAATCTAAAAAAACTTTTAGGTAAACTTTAGGTTCCTGTTGTTTCTTCACTTTCTATTGTTACAATAAAGAGTATTTAGATTCGACTATTCGTCCCTAAAATTTGAACATCTATGATAAGCCAAAGGAAGCAGGAATGTTAAATTAGCGGAAGTAAAATCTGGGATTTGTATAGGAGAGAATGCAGCATGGGGGTGAGGAATCTCTTGTTATCAAAGCCCAGCAATGATAGGTCTCCAGCCTTCATTTTAGTATTGTCTTGTTAGTCTTCATGTATTCAAAGACAATTCCACATATCAGGAATATAAGTAGGATGGAGAATACCAGACGGATTATATTTATTGTTCTAAAATCTGTAAAACAAATTGTACAATTATTAAAAAAATTGCTTAAAAAAAAATAATAATAAAAAAAAAAAAATCATAATGCTAGACTGACTGACTGCTGTTTCCTCATACCTATGAATGTTGGATAACACTTAGCTTTAAAGTGCACCTGTGCCCAGACTATGAATATTAAAGTTTTTTACAAATCCTTTAAAAAGGGACTTCAACCCCCCCCCCCCCACCACCACAGTTTTTTTCACCCTTCGTTGACGTGGCCACAAACAAACATACTCACCCGATCTGCAAATCTGGTCTTGTCTGGTGTAACCTGCTGCTTCTTGTTATGTGCGGCATTCTTCTCATCTGACGTCATCCAGTCATCCAGAGACTGAATGTCTCTTCCTGTTTTGGTTATCCTGGAGAATGCGGAATGCAGCGGGGATTGACCTGAACCCTCTTGGGTTGTATGTCAACAGTATTCTAGGGGTCCACAGGAAACGAGGAGTGGGGGTGGTGATATTCTAGCCTGGGGGAGATATTCTGGGTCCCACAGAAAAGCTACTTTAACCCCTGAATAAAAATGTAATATCCAGTTGTGTAATTGGGGGAAAAGGGGGGTGGGGTGGGTGAAAGAAAATGATGACAAGTGAAGGAACAGGGTGAAGTTCCACTTTAACAAGCAATAAACAAGCTTTAGCTCTAGCCATTACTCACCTACAGTATGTAGCTGCATGTACTGTGAAGTTATTCATCCTCAAAAATCACAACATAGACTTAAAGTGATATTAAAGGCAAGTTTAAAAAAAAAAAATACCTGCTCCGTGCAGTGGTTTTGCACAGAGCAGCCCTGATGCTCCTCTTCTCAGGTCTCCCTTCGGCGCTTCTGGCCCCTCCCTCCTGCCAAGTGCCCCCAGAGCAAGTAGCTGTCAGGAAACATCAACCAGGCGGAGACAGAAAATGCAGTTAAAATCATACCGGTAATGAAAGAGCAAAAAATAACAGTTCAGGAACATAGTCAGAAACTGAAGCCATGGTTTGAATGTCAGGAACAAAATCAGATAAGTCGGGGTCAGGAAGCCAGAAGTCAGGAACAAAAACAGGAACAGGAGAGAAGTCAGCCAGGCCAATTCATACACAGGAACACAACAGGAACACACTGGAGATCATAGACCACGCAAGGGCAAGGAGGAAATTAGCAAAGCTGTTTAAATAGCCAAAAAGGGCTGGCTGTAGGCTGGACTAATGAGGCAGGTAATAGTAACCAGGTGAGTCACTGTGGAAATGAGTGGCTGGTAATTAACCGACAGCTCAGCAGCTTCTGTGCACAGAAAGAAAAGAGCTGCTTGTAAATAGCAGGAGCCCAGCCCTGACAGTAGCTTGCTCTGGGGGCACCCAAGCAGTCTCACTCCCGAGTTGCTCCTGTGCGAGTTCATTCACACACAAAGCTGCAACTCCATCCCACCCCCTTTCTACCCCTATTGGCTCACTGGTTGTGATTGACCTCAGCGGGAGCCATTGGCTGTCTCAGCCAATGAGGAGGGAGATTCCCCAGACAGCCGAGGCTCTCGTTCACATTGCTGGATTATGCTGGGGCCCAAGTAAGTATGGGCGGGGTGGCTGGGGGGTTGATGCACACAGAAAGTTTTTTTGTATGCATGAAGGTAAAAACCTTGAGCCTTTAAAACCACTTTAAGTCTGGCTTCAGTCCATTTCCAATAGTATAGAAATTTCTGTTGTGTGTGTACATTAAAGGACAGACAGACTGGAAAGTTTCTAATCTTTTTAGAAAGTAAGTGGAGAGGAGCGGAGGTTTATGTACCTCTGTAAACTTTGAAGATGAATTTCTTCACAATACCTATAGCTACAGCGGTAAATTGGAAATTGTTTGTATTTACTGCTTGTTTAGAATACTTTGATACATTAACTGGGTACGGGTTCATAGTAAAGTAGAACCTATTGGAAAACCACCTTCAATTCCCCCACCCCCACCCCTAATTGATTTTAATGCATTTTGAAAAAATGGCAAAATTTTTAACAAAATTTCCCAATGTTCGCTATTCGCTAAAATGTTTGGGAAATAAAAATGCTTAATTTTACTCAACCTCACTTATAGTCATCACTTACAGTCATGTAGCAGGGTTATTATCGCTGCTGCTACTGCTTAGCTATGTGTGTGTTCAGTGGTGAAGCACCTCTTTACATTGGTGTTTAGTGGTGAAGGGCCTCTTTACATTGGTTTTCAGTGGTGAAGCACCTCTTTTCTTTGGTGTTCAGTGGTGAAGGGCCTCTTTACATTGGTGTTAAGTGGTGAAGAGCCTCTTTACATTGGTGTTAAGTGGTGAAGAGCCTCTTGACTTTGGTATTCAGTGGTGAAGGACCCCTTATATTAATGTTCAGTGGTAAAGGGCCTCTTTACATTGGTGTTTAGTAGTCCATTGGTACCATTTTGGCTACTCACCTCTTCACTGCAGTCCTGCTTGTATTAGGTGATGTATTTCAACAGCAGGGAGAAGATGCACAAAGTAAATAGAAAAGGAAAGAATCTGCCCCCCACCTCAGGCCCTATAACCCCCGAAATTGTGATAGTAGGTACCTCAGTAAACCCAATTGCAAAAATCACATTTAAGCTTTAAAATGTTAATATTATTTTATAAGTTTTTTTTTTTATCATTTAAATCTACAACTTTCATTCTACTAGGTCAACATAGTGGCTAAGTGATTAGTACTTATGTCTTGCAGTACTGAATTTCTTGGTGCAATTCCCAACCAAGGCATTGTCTGAATGGAATTTACATGTTCCCCTTGTGCTTGTATGGATTTCCTCTGGGTTCTCACATTTCCTTCCACACTCTAAAGATGTGCTGGTAGGTTAATTGGCTGTATATATTGGCCCTAGTGTGTGTGTGTGTGTGTGTGTGTGTGTGTGTGTGTGTGTGTAAAAGGTGCACGTGTGAGACAGGGGCCTTAGTTTGTAAGCTGCTCAGGGTTAGGGACTGATGTCAATTGAATAGTATGTAAAGTGCTGCAAAAGTTGTTGGCAATATACAGTGTCTCACAAAAGTGAGTACACCCCTCACATTTTTGTAAATATTTAAATCTATCTTTTCATGTGACAACACTGAAGAAATGACACTTTGCTACAATGTAAAGTAGTGAGTGTACAGCTTGTATAACAGTGTCAATTTTCTGTCCCCGCAAAATAACTCAACACACAGCCATTAATATCTAAACCGCTGGCAACAAAAGTGAGTACACCCCTAAGTGAAAATGTCTAAATTGGGACCAATTAACCATTTTCCCTTCCCAGTGTCATGTGACTCGTTTGTGTTACAAGGTCTCAGGTGTGAATGGGGAGCAGGTGTGTTAAATTTGGTGTTATCGCTCTCACTCTCTCATACTGGTCACCGGAAGTTCATAATGGCACCTTATGGCAAAGAACTCTCTAAAGATCTAAGAAAAAAATTGTTGCTCTACATAAAGATGGCCTAGGCTATAAGAAGATTGCCAAGACCCTGAAACTCAGCTGCAGCACGGTGGCCAAAACCATACAGCAGTTTAACAGGACAGGTTCCACTCAGAACAGGCCTCACCATGGTCAACCAAAGGAGTTGAGTGCACGTGCTCAGCGTCATATCCAGAGGTTGTCTTTGAGAAATAGACGTATGAGTGCTGCCAGCATTGCTGCAGAGGTGGAAGGGGTGGGGGGTCAGCCTGTCAGTGCTCAGACCATACACCACACACTGCATCAAATTGGTCTGCATGGCTGTCGTCCCAGAAGGAAGCCTCTTTTAAAGATGAGGCACAAGAAAGCCTGCAAACAGTTTGCTATAGACAAGCAGACTAATGACGTAGATTACTGGAACCATGTCCTGTGGTCTGATGAGACATATTTGGTTCAGATGGTGTTAAGCGGGTGTGGCTGCAACCAGGTGAAGAGTTCAAAGACAAGTGTGTCTTGTCTACAGTCAAGCATGATGGTGGGAGTGTCATGGTCTGGGGCTGCATGAGTGCTGCCGGCACTGGGGATCTACAGTTCATTGAGAGAACCATTAATGCCAACATGTACTGTGACATACTGAAGCAGAGCATGATCTACTCTTTTCAGAGACTGGGCCGCAGGGCAGTATTCCAATATGATAACGACCCCAAACACACCTCCAAGATGACCACTGCCTTGCTAACGAAGCTGAGGGTAAAGGTGATGGACTGGCCAAGCATGTCTCCAGACCTAAACCCTATTAAGCATATAGGGGGGCATCCTCAAACAGAAGGTGGAGGAGCGCAAGGTCTCTAACATCCACCAGCTCTGTGATGTCGTCATGGAGGAGTGGAAGAGGACTCCATTGGCAACCTGTGAAGTTGTGGTGACTTCCATGCCCAAAAGGGTTAAGGCAGTGCTGGAAAATAATGGTGGCCACACAAAATATTGACACTTTGGGCCAAATTTGGACATTTTCACTTAGGAGTGTACTCACTTTTGTTGCCAGTAGTTTTACAAAAATGTGAGGAGTGTACTCACTTTTGTGAGATTCTGTATATACTGTATACCTGTAATAAAAATGAATCCTATAATGATACATTTTAAAAACCTGGAGAAAATTAATAGATGAAACATTATGTTCACTTACTGTTCACTGTGAGCTCATACACCTGCAAACATTCGTATCTCAATCTTCTATAATGCACCGCATACAATCCCGAGTCCTCTCTGGTCAGTTTAGTTATAACGAGGTCACCATCAGGTGTAACCTTCAGCCGCTTGTTGAGTTCTTGATTCATATAAAAACCTAAATTGACCAAATATCAATCTCTGAAGATGAATAGATCATGTATGTGTTTTTTTTTTTTAACTATAAATACAATGTTTAAAAGTATAGAAATGTCAATGCAGAAATGTAGGTCATTAGTTGTGATGGCTGCATTAGTCTTCTTTTTTAGGCCAAGAACATTTTATTTAAGTACAGAAAAATCCCTGTTGATCCTGCCAGAACTACAGAGTCTTTCAAACTTCCTATACTGAACTGAAATCTCCAATATTATCAGTTTACCCAGCTGTCTTCTGTGAACTACACAACCCCTCCCCTCTGTATGTAATGGTGATGAGGAGATGAGGCCTTTGGGGTTCTTAAATTGGCCATCGATGGATCGAAATTCAATTGGCTCAGCAGTGACACTCTGAATTTCGAAGCCACCCCCGCTTGCAGTTGAACGGGAGTGTTTTGTTAATCAGCAGATGCTCCATCTACGTTGCTATATGGATGGAGGAACCTGTTGTTTTTTTGTTTGTTTTAGCTCAGCCCGCTTGCTGAACAAAAACAACTAACCTTCTAAGGCCATCTTTAAACTAGCTACAGTGCAGTGAGTGTTGTCACCCTGGCACAGGAAGTGCGTTTCTGGCAGGATCACCAAGTAAAATGAAAGGTATAAAAAGCTAGAAAAGAAGAAAATGAATGCAGCCGCCAGAGATGAGGACTGACAAGCTGCAATACATTAAATGTATTCCGACAACGGAGAGTCCCACTGTCAGAATATGCAAGCAAAGAGGTGGGGACACCAGTGACATCAGTGTCCAGTGGTGTCTGGGTCTGGTATGGATTTCCTGGGGTACAGTACTACATGTAATTTTTTTTTTCAATTACAATCCATACCAGAATCTGATATGCATTTTGGGGGGACTCTATGCATTTTTTTCTTCCTTGCTGTACGATGTTCTACAGCAAAAATGGCATTTACAGTAAAAAAAATGCTAGTCTTTACTGGGCACTTTCACCCCCTTCCTGCCCAGGCCAAATTTCAGCTTTCAGCGCTGTCGCACTCTGACTGACAATTGTCATACAACACTGTACCAAATTACATTTTTATCATAGAGCATTTTTTTGGTGGTATTTGATCACCACTGTGTTTTTTATTTTGATTATTTTGATTAGAATCTTTTATTCTGTTTGGATGGTCTTATAGCAGCACCATCTTTAATGTAATGCACAGTTAGAGTGTGCCACCCAAGTATTTGTTTGTCTGTTATGTGGGTCCTGACCAGATCCCTTGGGCTGGAGCACCCCATTATCTCCTCCCTATTACCTCTAATCAGAGTCCACCTGTGTTATAGGAGAAGTCCTTGTAGTTCTCCCATAAAGAGGACTCTATTTCTCCCATGGTTGAGAAGTGGGATTTTTCATTCTATGAATCGTGTAAGACCCACTGATAATGGGGGACTTTAATGCAGTAAGTGGGCTTAAGCACTATATGGCCATCATATGGTGTGACCAAATCCCCATATTTTTGCTTAATATGTTCAGGTGGTTTTAATAGCCTTGCAGGATTCAATGTCATTTTTGTATGTTTGCGCTGTAATCTTTTGTTCTGTTGGTATGGTCTTATAGAAGCACCATTTTTAATGTAATGCATCGTTAGGGTGTGCCCCCTAGGTCTTTGTCTTTTAGTTTGATTAGGGACACTGACTGGTGACAGTATGTAAAAAAAAAATAATTTTTAAAATATTTTTATTACATTCTTTTAATGTTTTTTTGTTTTTTTTAGATACTGTGACTAGAGCAATACTTATTACCATAGAAACACCGTAGTAGTATATAGCAGTGGTATTATATAGTAGAGCTGACCAGGATTTTTTTTGCACACTGTGATTGCTTATACAGTAACAGTGAATATCACTGTTATAAACAACCATTTTTACTGAATGAAATCAATTCATTCAGTGTTTACTATTGTGTGATTAGCTGTGATTGGCCACAGCTAATCACATGGTACAGATGGGCCGTGATTGGCTCTGTCTGTACCATGTGATCACTGTGACCAATCACAGAGATCAACACAATAGTATACAATGAATGGCATGCAAAGGAAGCCATCCATTGTGTACAATTGTCATGTGATCTGCTGTGAATTGTCACAGCAGTCACATGGTACCGGCAGTGGGCCAGTACAGTCATCTGTCATCCGCTGCAGATCACACCACAGTTCTGGGGCGGACCTCATATGAAGTCCACCCAGAACTAGAGCGGGAACTGGTTAATTTAACATTTATGATATTCATTGCCAGCTTCATGAAAAAAATAAAAACAGCACACAAACCCTTCCGACTGTCACTCTAAATACATAGCAGACCCTTGGAGAGATCTGTGTATTGTTTTTTTTACATCATTGACCATCAATTTCAAAACTTTTTTCCTTTGTAGATGTCAGTGCTGCTGAAGCACTTTCTGTATATCACATTGCTACACCCTTTCCTTTATTGGTCCGCGGGATTCAAAAGAGTTTAGTGGTCCATGAGGTCTGAAAGGTTGGTGACCAACAATCTATAGTCTATATAAATTTTGCAGCATATGGGATCAGGTTAGCTCTGAGGAAAAGGGCACGTCCCTAAAACGCGTCAGTAGCACCGTATCCAATGGATATGTATCTGGTGGTGTCTTGCAAAATGTAACTCCTGTATTTTTTTTCTTTTGAGAGTATAATGGTTTTACTTTATTTTTTTTTTATTTTTTACATTCCTATTCTGGTATAATGTTTTATATTTACATAAAAAGGAAACCAGATAACAAATTCCCACACAGAGAATATGAGCGTGAAGCATGAAACAGATGTTCATGTAAAAGTACAAAATAAAACCTGTTATAAAAGATATAAATTGTAGACTGATACGACCCTCAGGCCGGGTAACTTTTTGTTTCATGAAAGAATTTTACAGTAATGCACTAGACAGTTTTTAGCACTGGTTTTCCCCAAACTGAAGAGGGCAGCAAGGCTTTAGGGCACACATTGGTGGTTCAAGTTGATGAACACACGGGAGCCTGATGAACACACGGGAGCCTGTGTTTAGTAACGTGGGTGTCATCCAGAGCCACTGATAGTTATTGATTGATTGTTATTTGCCATGTCACCTGCCACATGTTGCGGATTGTCACTTGCAACCTCGCCTGTCACCAGATGCAGATTGTCACTTGCCACGTCGCTCTCTCACCCGCAGATCCACCTGCCCGCCCACTAACTCACTCACCTGAATTCTCGGGGGGGGCAATTGCCCTGTACCACCCCCCCTGGATCCGCCCCTGACTCAGTGTAAACCATACAACTCCCTCTGTGATGTCCATCTGATCCACGGGCAGAGAAACCTCTCCACCTTCTAGACCTGATACAGCATTTTTTTCTCCACAAGATACTATAGTGACCATATCTGAGGAAGAGAATGAATATTATTCAGTTTCAACAACTTTTAAACATTGTGTTGTGACAGCAGATCCATACTGCAATTGTACAGTAATATCCATCAACAAATGACTAAAGGATACCACTGGAAATAAATTAATACAAATCACTCTCAGTGCAAATAAAGACCAATGACAACAATGTGTCCTTTTGTAGATAAAATCACATCATATCAATTCCAATTGTACTTTATGATCAATTGGAGGAATGTTCTCAAGTGCAAATGGTGCGCTCCAAGCATCCCCAAGTGGACAGGACCCACCTTTCAAGATGGACCTTCAGATTCAGAGCCGATCAATATTTGGTGGAAGTTGGATCTGACACATACAGTAGGTAAAATAAGTATTGAGCACGTCACCATTTTTCTAGGTAAATATATTTCTACAGTTGCTATTGACTTGAAATTTTCACCACATGTTGGTAACAACCCATGCAATCCATACATACAAAGACACCAACACAAATAAGTTTGTAAATCAAGTTCTGTGTAATAAAATAGAATAACACAGGGAAAAAGTGTTGAATACATGAAGAAAGTGAGGTGCAAAAAAGCATGTAAAGCTGAAATCTATCAGTAATTAGAAAGCAATCCTGCCCCTTCTCAGTGCAAAATTAACCACTTGCCGCCCGCCATATATGACGCCACGTCATATGACGTGATCAGGACATTGAG
Organism: Lithobates clamitans; assembly: GCA_037952925.1. Lineage (NCBI taxonomy): Eukaryota > Metazoa > Chordata > Amphibia > Anura > Ranidae > Lithobates > Lithobates clamitans. The sequence continues at coordinate 1,820,432 of JBBGZY010000791.1, forward strand.
CCGCTGTGCACCCCCGGGGGCGCGCATCGCGTCGATCGTTGTTGCGGGGTGTCAGTCTGACACCCTGCAACACCGATCTAGGTAAAGAGTCTGACGGAGACTCTTTACCACATGATCAGCCGTGTCCAATCACGGCTGATCACGATGTAAATAGGAAGAGCCGGTGATCGGCTTTTCCTCACTCACGTCTGATAGACGCGAGTAGAGGAGAGCGGATCGGCTGCTCTCCTGACAGGGGGGGGTCTATGCTGATTGTTTATCAGCACAGCCCCCCTCGGATCCCGCCCAGGACCACCAGGATGGCCACCACACTGGACCACCAGGTATGCCCCCTAGACCCCCAGGGAAATACCAATATGTACCCAGGCAGCTGCCAATCAGTGCCCACTCCAATGCCTACCACTGCCAGTGCCACCAGGGATGCCTATCAGTGTCTCAAATCAGTGCCACGCATCAGTGCCCATCAGTGCCCATCAGTGCCACCCTATCAGTGCCCATCAGTGTCCAGCAGTGCAGCCTTTCAGTGCCCAGTGTCACCTATCAGTGCCCATCAGTGCCAACCAGTGCCACTCATGAGTGCCCATTGCTGCCTATCAATGCCCATCAGTGCTGCATATCAGTGCCACCCATCAGTGCTGCCTACCAGTGCCCATCAGTACCGCATATCAGTGTCCATCGTCAATGCCCGCTCATTGGTGCCACCTCATCGGTGCCGCCGTATCAGTGCCTGTCAGTGCCGCCTTATCAGTGCCCATCAGTGAAAGAGAAAACTTACTTATTTACAAATTTTTTTAACAGAAACAAAAGCAAAACTTTTATTTTCTTCAAAATTTTCAGTCTTTTTTTATTTATTTAGCAAAAAATAAAAACTGCAGAGGTGATCAAATACCACCAAAAGAAAGCTCTATTTGTGGGAACAAAATGATAAAAAAATGTAGTTTGGGTACAGTGTTGTATGACCGCGCAATTGTCATTCAAACTGCGACAGCGCTGAAAGCTGAAAATTGGTCTGGGCAGGAAGGTGTATAAGTGCCCTGTATTGAAGTGGTTAATATCATCTGGTTCAGTCTTAACTGATGGCTTATAAAAAGGTGTCGTATTACCAAAGTGTCACAGAAGAAACACCTCATGATGGGTAAAAGCAAAGAGCTCTCTCAAAGACACATATTGGGAGAGATAGTTTTGCTGCACACCCCAAATAGTACAATGTGGGAAGGTTCCCCCGGGGGAGGTTTAGCAGCAAGATAAGTAATTAGAATAAGTAAATTATTTTGAAAAAAATATATTCTTTATTAAAGTTTGCTTGTAATATTCATATGGCAGTTAAAATATGAGCTCTGGTAGCAGATTAAAAAAAAACATTCCAAATACATAAAGGTGCAAACACAGAATTATACATGGCATTACATATCAGAATATCTAATGCATAAAAACTGATGCGTTTCGACCCATACAGTCTTCTTCAGAGGATTGGTTTGCTGCAAAGAGATTGCATTTAGCATATTAAGTTGACAGATAATTCATAAATCATTGTATAAAGGGTATTGATATAGCACATAGTTACCAAATAGGTGGTGTATTTGGAAAAACTTCCTAACCAGAATTCCCTTAAAAGCTGTCAGATGATCCCGCGTGCTCCCCAGCCAGACAGTGCCCCGAGGGAAGACGTCACTCCACTCAGTACGGCTTACAAGAAGTCACACGATCAAACATCCCCTAGGGTGTTCCAGACTGGGTGGTCTGCACCTGCAGCAAATTCCCAGGATGTCATTATATAATGTATTCCAAAAAGTAGACATACTAAATTTAAAGTTTGCTAAAGAACGGTCAAAAAACTCTCCACGGGAAGGTATATATATATATTATGTATGTCCTATAATTATATTATGAAATTTTTTTTTTTTTTATCAAAAATAAAATGACCAAAATGGCCAAATGTTTTACATACGTCCATTATTTTATTTTTTTTTTAATAAATGTTTATTGAAAACTTTTAAAAGAAATACAAAAAGACAAAATGAACTTAAGACATATGAAAGACAATCTTATAAATGCAAAACAAATAGGTTTCAAAGGGCACAATTACTCATCGAGAAGTAAAAATCAAAGAAGTGCCATCGTATGTGCTGAAAGGATTGAACGTACATACAAAATCAAGGATCAATCAGCTGTTTAAAATACATGTGAACTTAATATTCAAACTAGAAATTAAGATTGTAACTAGATAAGATTTGTAGTTGAAAGAGAAAAGTAATGGACTGAAAGAAAAACAGAGAGAGAGATAGAAAAACTATGAAAAAGGAAGAAAGAGAGAGAGAGAGAGAGAGAGAGAGAAAAGAAAAGAAAAGAAAAAAGAAAAGAAAAGAAAAGAAAAGAAAAGAAAAGGAAAAGAAAAGAAAAATAGAAAAGGGGGGAGGGTAGAAATGGGAAAAAGGGTTGGTGGGGGAGATTGGGAAAAAGGCGGGGGGGAGGGTTGGCATGCATGTCGTCATATTTTAAGATGTTAATATCATTTAGCGTGATATTATGTGGAAGGAAAATAATTTGCGGTCAGTAAAGGGGGAGAACTCTGAGAATAGGTCAAATGAGACCCAAGCGATGGTTAAAGAGGTAAGCTCATATATGTTGAGCTATAATGTCTATATAATAAGTTGAAGATGTGAACACTATCCAAGGTGTCCATGTAAGAGTGTGTCTCTGGGAGGTACCTCTGATGCTGTGAGTTATATCTTCTAGGTGATGAACCTCTGAGACCCTACGCAACCAAGTTTGTATAGACGGGATTGTGGGTTGACCCCACAGTGTGGGGATTAGAGCCTTGGCAGTATTTAGCAAATGTGGTATGAGGGAGCGTTTGTATGTACCTATGGGTTCTTTAGTGGCATGGAAAAGGACAACCCAGGGATCATGGGGGAGACTGATGTCTGTAATGAGTCTTATGAGGTTGATAACATTGGTCCAGAAAGGACGAATGAGCGGGCAGTACCACCAAATATGTGCGTGTGTAGCTTCGTTCCCACAACTCCTCCAACACAACGGGGAGCTATCGGGGAACATTTGATGCATTTTAATTGGGGTGTAGTGCCATCTGGAAAGAAGTTTGTAGTTGACTTCTGCCATCTTGGAAGCGGGTGAGGAGACATGAGCGAGTATTAGGATTTTATCTTTCAGAGTGTTTGTTAGGGGGGAGTCTAAGTCTGATTCCCATTTAGCCAGGAAATGCGGGTACATAGGGTTAGAGAGATCGGTAAAACAGAGAGATTCCATGCAAAGGGGGGTCTTTTGGGTAGAATATTTCTTCTATGCTATTTAAATCTTGTAAACCTCGTAACGGGTGAGGGAAGGAATGTAAAAAGCATTGTAATTGGTGATATCTCCATTTGTCCAGAAATGTAAGTTGTGTAGAGCTGAGAATCTCAGAAAGGGGTTTAATTGTGTTGGCATGTATAACGTGATGTAGCAGAACAGATTCTCCTGAAGTCCAGGATTTAAATCCCGGGTCCAGTAAACCTGGTAGGAAATAGTGGTGATTGAGGAGAGGCATCAGGGGGGAGTAATAATTCCAGCAAAATTTCCTGCATATGGCATCCCATATATCTAGTGAAGACGTGGTGAGTGCGGAAACAGTGTGGGTAATGTGCCTATGGGCTCTGGGTATCCAGGGGATAACAGAGAGATCGGCTCCACTCAGAGAGTATTTTAGTTGCACCCATAATTTTGAATTAATCGCGTATTTCCAATCTGCCATTCTGGATAATATGACAGCATAATAATAGGTCTTAAAGTTTGGGAGTGCCAGTCCCCCAGAGCATTTGGAACGGAAAAGAACGTCTCTGGATATTCTGGGGCGGCTGTTCCCCCAAACAAATCGGGAAATCATCGCCTGCAGTACAGTGAAGAACCCCACCGGGACGCCTAGTGGAATCATTTGAAAAATAAAAAATATGCGAGGGAGAATGTTCATTTTAATTATGTTAATTTTCCCTAACCAAGAGTGGGACAGATTGGACCACTTTCTTAGGTCTGCTCTGATGCTGTTTAATAATGGAATGTAATTATATTTGAAAAGAGAGCGTAGTCTAGGTGTGAGGTATATGCCCAAATACTTCATGTGGGTCTGTTCCCATCTGAATGGAAAGAGGGGCTTCAAAGAGGTCGCTTCTGCCCTAGGGAGGTTAATATTCAGGATTTCTGATTTGGAGAGGTTTATTTTAAAATTTGATATCATTTGGAAGGTAGAAAATGCTGACATTAAATTGGGCAGGGAGATATGTGGTTGTTGGATAAAGAAGAGTATATCGTCGGCATAAGCGGCGTATTTGTGAGTTCTACCTCCTACTTGGATACCATGTATGTTAATATTGCGTCTAATTGTGGCTAGGAATGGTTCTAAAGTGATAGCAAAAAGGAGGGGGGAAAGAGGACATCCCTGCCTAGTGCCATTGTGTAAGGTGAAGGGATCACTCAGTGAGCCGTTTATGCAAATTTGCGCAGATGGCGTAGAGTACAGTGAAGAAATGCGATGGTACATCTTCGGGCCCAAACCAAAATGACGTAAGGTCAACTTAAGTCCTAGTCCACCCTATCAAATGCTTTTTCAGCATCAGTAGAAAGGAGTAGGGTGGGCTGGGCACATCTTTGAACATACTGGATTAGGGAATTTGTCCGTAGAGAATTATCTTTAGCCTCTCTATGTGGTATGAAACCAGTCTGATCTGCCGAAATCCAGCTGGGTATGAAAGGGAGAATGTGGTTAGCCATCACCTTGGCAAATAATTTAATGTCCGTATTTATCAAAGAAATTGGTCTAAAGCTGCTGCAAAGGGTGGGATCCTTACTGGGTTTAGGTATAACAGTGATATGTTTTTAAAAGGGATTCTGGGCGTAAGCCTGAGGTTTGGGAAATAGAATTAGCATATGCTGTGAGACGAGGAAGTAGGATATCTTGAAATGTCTTATAGTAAAGGATAGTGAAACCGTCGGGGCCGGGGGCTTTACCTGATGGGGAGGATTTTAAAGCGGATTGGAATTCTTCAATTGAAAAGTCCTCTTCCAATTCCTTAAGGGCTAACCTAGATAGTTTAGGAAGGTTCGCCGCCCTCAGATAGGACAGGATTCGGGAGCGCCTCTCAGACGGAGGTAGAGGGGCTAAACCATTCGTAACATTATAAAGATCCGCATAAAATTCCCTAAAGGCATTAGTGATGTGTGGGGTTGCATGTACTAATTCTCCCGTCGGAAGTTTAATTTTAGGGATAAATGACTGTGTTTGTTTCGCTTTAAGGGATCTAGCAAGTAATCTGCTTGGTTTATTACCCCATTCATAAAATTTTTGTGATATGCGGTGGAATTTCTTTTTAGTGTCTAAGTCTAGGAGGTTTTGTAGTTCTTCACGTTTAAGCGTGAGGGCTTTGAGATGTGCGCTATGGAGTGATAGTTTATGTTGTTTATCAAGGTCGGCTATTTGTTGCAGAACCCGTGCTATTTGATGACCATGCTCCCTCTTCTTCCTGGCACCGAGCTCAATTAAACGTCCCCTTATAGTTGCCTTATGCGCTTCCCAAACAACAGATGGGGAGGCCACAGAGGATGTGTTCTCTTTAAAGTAATGCTTCAGGTGAGAGGCTAACATGGAGACTTCAGTTTGGTTAGATAAGAGAGCTTCGTTAAGTTTCCAGTTATTTGTGGTACGAGATAAGGTGGGCATGGTCATACGCATCGTCACAGGTGCATGATCGGATAGGGTTGCTGTACCTATATGGGCAGATTTGAGGAGAGGAAGATGGAAGTGATCAAGGAATATTTTATCTATTCTAGAGTAAGATAAGTGTGTTGCAGAGAAATGTGAATAGTCTTTATCCTTAGGGTGGAGCAGGCGCCATACTTCTATTAGTTGATGATCTAAGAGCCTCCTTTTAACAAAAGCTAAACGTTTAAATGAAATGTTAGAGCGGCCCTGGGACCTGTCCATTGTAGGATCAAGGGGCATATTTATGTCACCAGCGAGGACAAATGATGCCTTTAGCAGATTGTGAAAGTTTAGTGAGGGTTTGCGAGAGAAAGGTTGGTTGATTCTGATTTGGAGAGTATATGTTTGCAAACGTGCATTGGGTGTTACCTATAAAGCCCTTGAGGAAGAGAAAACGACCATGGTCGTTTGTAAGCATTTCTGTTAGATGAAAAGATACCCTACTGCTGAAACCAATGGCAACACCCTTAGCTTTGTTAGTGTCAGAAAGACCGTAGTACCACTGCAGAGAGTGGGGTGAGGTCAATCTGACCGGTGTGGTGTGGGTTAAATGTGTTTCCTGAAGGAAGGCAATAGAGCAGTTATTGCGCTTTAGCTCACGCATCACTTGGTGTCGTTTAGCAGCGACATTAAGGCCTCGTACATTATATGATGTAATTGTCAGAGTTGCCATTGGTACAGCGGAGAGGTATATCCTAACCTATAATTCCACGCATGCCAACGTGAAGGGGGGAGGGAGAGGGAGGGATAGAGAAAAAAGGTTTGAGGGAGTAGAAAAAAGGGGAAATAACATACAGAAGAAACATACATGTATATCAAGACAAATTTGGGAATTACGAGAAAAACACGCAGAAATCTGCAGTGGTCCCTGAGGGGAGAGAAAGAACGGGCGGCAATCTGGAACTCCGAAAAGAGTCCGGGTAAAAGACCTTATAGGCCGCTCGGTCTCACTAACCCCAGAAGGAAGGGGGGGCGGAGGACGCCCCGAGGTGAAAGAGTGAAGGAGCAATGTGCACCGCCAACATTTGGCCTGTTGAGAAAATACACTATAAGTACATAAAATGACAGCAAAAAGTTTAGAGAAGAAAGGGAAGAAAAAAAAGCAAAATAAAAAATATTCTTTATCTTTCCTCTCTCTTTCTCCCCACCTTTGCTCCTCTCTTTGCAACTTAACCATTTATAACAATTTATAACCAAAAACATTAAAAGTACAAACTATAATTGGAACATGAAATACCCAAAAGTAAAAAAAAAAAAAAAAAAGGGGGTGTCGGGTCTAGATCCCTTAAGCCAAGAAGGCTAAAAAAGAGTTCAAAGAGTTCAAAGGGTCTGACCAGAGCCGAACAATTATTGAAGAATGGGCATCAGTATACACAAAGAGGAGAGAAAAAAAAAGTGGAAGGAGAAACCAAAATAAGTAGAGAGAGGCATATCTCAGCCATGCTTCTGTGCGGATCCGGGGATCGATGTGCGCCTTTTCTTAGACAAAGTTTTCCGCCATGGAGGGTCAAATGGGTTTGAAAACTTCGGAATGTGGTCTTGCCAGCTCGAGAGCTCAACTCGTGGAAGATTGAGATCTTGAAGAAAGGTAGAGAGTTCCTCTGGGAAGCGTAGGGTATGAGATCGGCCATTTTTGGTGGCTATCAAGCAAGCTGGGAAACCCCATCTGTAGTTGATTCCATCCGTGCGTAAATGCTCGAGGAGTGGGGGGGCGTGGCCGGATGTGAGCGAGGCATCTAGCTTTTCTTCAGAGCTCCGTCTATCCTGAGCATAATCCGCAATATTGGAGCATTCTGATCCGCTCTAAAACTTAACCGGCACCTGGGGGAAGGTGAGAGGATCACAGAGATGCCTTCCGCGGCCTCCAAAATGCAGCAGAAGGGCCATACTGAGCAGCGCAAGACTCGCTCCACTAAGGGGACGGACAGAGGCTCCGCCCCCGCCATCTTGTCTTCCCGGAAGCCAGCACAGAGCGCCCAGCACACAACATCCATGATGGCGCAGACAGAGGACACAGAGGAGCTGCTGGCAGACACGGAGGGGGTAGAGGAGCAGTCTGTGGCGGTGGATGCGGAGGCGATCACAAGACCGATCCTGGAAGCCATCAGCGCTAGTAAGTCTGAACTAATGGGGAGAATTGACCATTTATCATCTGAATGCACTTTGATCAGACATGATCTTGACAAAATTAGAGGTCGGCTGACCACAGTGGAGGACAGGGTTTCCGGGGTAGAAGACACATCCCACACCCAGAGCAACCAACTTGCTGAACTCCGCGGCCTAGTAAACTCCCTGCAACGCAGAGCAGATGATGCTGAGGACCGCCAAAGAAGAAACAATGTTAGGGTGGTCGGCCTGCCAGAGGGAGCAGAAGGGGACAGGCCAGCGATATTTGCTGAAGAATTCTTCACAAAACTCCCCTCACTGGAAGACTTACCCCCCACATATATATATATAGTGGAAAGAGCACACAGAGTCCCCACTGGGAAAAGACCACCGGGAGCCTTCCCTATACCCTTTTTGGTGAGATTCCTAAACTACAGAGATAGGGACATGATCCTGACGCAATCCAGAAAAGCCAAAGAACTAAAATGTGAAAATGCCAAGATAATGCTATTCCCAGACTTTTCTGCAGCCACGCAGCAGCAGCGTCGCTCCTTTAATGATGTACGAAAACGCTTAAGGGAGAAGGAGGTGCAATACAGCATGCTATATCCCAGCAGGCTCAGGATACAGTATAAAGGCAATGTGAGATTCTTTGATAACCCCGCTGAAGCATGCGAATGGATGGACAAAGAACTCTCCTAAAACCAGTGTTTAGAAAAAGGCTAACTGGATAGACTGATGCAGTTCACCCTCTTTAAAGGCACCACTGTTTGAAAGCAAGGTCGTTAGTTGTTAAAATCATTCCCACTGTTGGAGTTTGAAAAGTGCCATATTGTTCTGTGTCAGACCTAGCATCAGGAAGATAAGTCATACAGCCAGAAAATGGAGAAGTCATGACCGCCCCTGAAGTTAACATCACCCCCGGAAGGAGACGACATATCAATACAGGGCCTGGAAGCTCGGAAATATCCTGACCCCAGTCTCCAGAATTTTGGGAATAGTAAACACAATCCTTCCTGTGGACCTCCGTCTTGATGGAGGCTCCCACAACGAAGCTATGTTTCAAATTTTTAGTTTTATTCTTCTTTTTTCGGATTTGTTTCATTGTTTTTCCTCTGTTCCTGTTTTACCGCTTGGATGGGAAAGTTGTCACTAAAGAAGGGGTGAAGTGGTCCACCTGAAGGACGTTTAATGGAGAACACTCCAGTCACACCTGTCCCAAAACATATCAGCGGGCGGGGGGACCGTTGCTGGGGCTTTCCTGTCATTTAAGTCCCCTAATCCCCTTTAAAATATACAAGCTCCAAGAAACATTTTGCCCAGAGCATCTCGAAGAAAGACGAATACTACATCAGAAGAGCTGTCAGACTTTCGCCGTATACGGCAGATGTCCACGTTATTTTTTGTTTTTTCGTTTTTTGGGATAAAGTTACATGCCAGACTTTTTACGTTCAGTTGGGGTTGTTCACTGGTATAATAGCAGGGGGGGGGAGGGTTTAGCAAACTTGTCACGGCTCAGATTGACATAAGTGGAATAGATTACTTAACTAGTTGGTATACAATGCATAGGAGGGTAAAGTTTCCTATAATAGGTGGTAACAAATTTTATTTTCATGCCAATGTCAAGGACGGATAATTTGCACATAGTGTCTTGGAACGTTAGAGGCCTAAACAATAAGTTTAAGAGAGCCTCGGTGTTCCAATACCTAAAGCAGTCAAAACCACACGTAGTCTTCTTGCAGGAGACTCACTTGGACGGTGGCAAGGTGATGTCTCATGGATACAAAAAGCTTTCCACTCCACCTACTCCACTTTTGCTAGGGGAGTATCGGTATTGGTAAGCAAGACAATTCCGTGTAACATACACCAAATTATAACAGACCCTAATGGCCGATATGTGGCAATTGTAATGGATGTGTATTATAGTAGGATGCTACTGGTAAATGTCTATATTCCTCCTCCATTCCAGATCCAGATGTTATATGACATGTTGACCCGCTTGGCCCAGTTTCTGCATCTCCCTCTGCTCCTGATGGGAGACTTCAATGCGATACTTGATGCAGCATTGGACTCGTCCAATCCAGGCAGGGCGAGTTCGGCGGACCTGTGTGGATGGGCCACGACGGTGGGCCTAATAGAACTTTGGAGATGGAAACATCCAACGGATAGAGGGTATTCTCACCTGTCATCGACTCATAGGTCGGCAGCAAGAATTGATCTTGCTTTTGGTAACAATCAAATATTGCAATATGTGGATAAGGTTGAATATCTGGCCGGAGGCTTATCAGATCATAATCCTCTCTCTCTGGCTCTGTCCCTTCCAACCGGGGCAAGGGGGAGAGGATGGCGTCTCTCGACAGTCTGGTTACAAAATGAGCAGGTGGCAACCCAAATTGAGGAAGCCACTAAGTCATACTGGGCGGTTAATTCGGAGTCTGCCGAACCAACCATGGTCTGGGATGCTTTCAAAGCAGTAGCTAGTGGGGAATGCATATCAGCTATCAAAACGGCAAGAGTAAATGAAAACGAGGAAATGGAAATATTACAACAGGGGGAGAGAGAATGTGCAGATGTTCACGCTAGGTCTAATAATGGGTCCTCCTATGAAGCTCTAGAGGCGAGACGGCGATTATCTCTACATGTAAGGGGTTTAACTAGCTCAGACTTGACAAGGGCAGCACATAGGGTGTTTGCAGAGGGGGACAAAAATGGCAAGCTCTTGGCTATGTTAGTGGCTGACCAATCGCCCATTGCTCATATACCGGTGATTAAAAACAAGCAGGGAGTTTTGGTTAATGAACCGACCGCCATAATGCAGGAGTTTGTTGATTTCTTCTCCTCCCTGTACTCACCAATCCCTAATTATGATACTGAAGAAATGCACGAACTACTAGAGGGGCTAAATATCCCGAGACTATCAGATAGTGACTGTCAACTTTTAGAGGCTAATATAACAATCAAAGAAATACAGGCAGCAATATTTGCTTTTCCGTCTAACAAGGCTCCAGGGCCGGATGGGTTCCCCATAGATTTTTACAAAGACAATGTAGAACAGTTGGCAGCCAGACTTCATTGGCTCATGGAACACTGTCACAAAAATTCATCTCTCCCTAACTCTATGCTAGAGGCATACATGATCCTGTTATTGAAGCCAGGGAAAGACCCCACGGACTGTGCGTCTTACAGGCCAATAGCACTGTTAAACACAGACTTAAAGATTCTAACAAAAATTCTTGCGACAAGACTAGCGACGGTGATCCCGGCCATAGTAAATATCGACCAAACGGGTTTTATGCCAGGCAAATCGATAGACACAAACTTGAGGAGACTATTTACACACTAACAGTTACCACCCTCGGACTCTGAAACAAGGATAGTAGTATCCATAGACATAGAAAAAGCATTTGACTCGGTCGATTGGAATTTTATGTTTAGGGTGCTGGAGGTATGGGATTCGGTCCGAATTTTAGAAAATGGATTTATATGCTCTACAAGAATCCAAAGGTAGCAATTAGACTGGGATCTGCGGTGTCTACATTTTTTGAGGTGGGTAGGGGTACTAGACAAGGGTGTCCACTATCCCCATTTCTGTTTGCCCTGGTAATGGAACCTGTGGCTATTGCACTGAGATCCTCGAGCGGTGTGGAGGCGGTTAGAGTGGGGACAATTCATGAAACATTGGCCTTATATGCCGACGACATGCTTCTGTTTTTAAATGACCCAGTCACCTCATTAAAAGCGGTCCTAGAAATCCTAAATAAATTCGCCCTTTTTTCAGGGCTCAGGGTAAACTGGAGTAAGTCGTCCATATTGCCTATAGACATCAAAGCAAAAGACAAAGCAGACCCCAGTCTCCAACTACAATGGGTGGATACACTCAAATATCTCGGGGTAAAAATAACAGCGAAAGTACAGGATTACTTCAAGTTAAATTTGCTACCACTGCTAACTCTCATTAAACAAAAATTTCAGGCCTGGGCCAGATTACCTCTTTCCCTGATAGGCAGAATATGCCTTATAAAAATGAAAATTTTACCGGTAATCCTGTATTTTCTCAGACACGCCCCGGTTTGGATACCAAAGGCATACTTCAAACGCATAGATAGTCTGATAGTCTCATTTTTGTGGACACCTAAGCTTCCCCGGGTGGGTCTCAAAGTTCTCCAGGAGCCTAGTGCACAGGGAGGACTAGCGTTACCGGACTGGCATAAGTACTATCTGGCGGGGCAAATGGTGTTTGCCCGCAGATGGCTACTGTCAGACGATGGGGACGCAGCTACGGTTTTAGAGGCGGCTCATCTCGGTTCCTACGAAAGCCTACGACTGGCCCTATTTAGGGGCACTAAAACAGACTTACCACTTACAGAGACAATGATAGCCACAATTAGAGCCTGGGGACTGGCAGTAAAATTAGCATCTCCTAGCTACATGGGTTTCTCCCCGTCCTCACCACTATGGATGAATCCTTTACCTCCTCAGTTTTATAGTCTCCCAGACCCAATGATATGGGCAGAAAAGGGTATTAAAACGCTAAAGGACATCACATCTTTTGGTGAGCTTCTGACTTTTACACAGCTCAAGACCAGACGTGATTTACCAAATTCTTACCTCTTCCGTTTCCTTCAAATTAGGCACGCATTCCAAAAACAATTCAGGGAGCTGAGGGTGGAGTCTCTGCCTTCGGCTCTCGAATCTCTGTTGACAGAAGAGGAATTGCCTAAAGTTCTCTCAGTAACATACAAGGAATTTTTTAAAACCACCCCTAAGGCGGTTCTCAAATGTAGAACTAATTGGGAGACCGAGGTTCCAGAGCTACAAGGGGAGGACTGGGATGACCTATGGACACAACCTTTTAACTACTTAGTGGCAGCAAGAGATAGACTGATTCAATTTAAGTTTTTACATAGAAGCTATTATACCCCGGCTAGACTTGCAAAAATGTATGGTGGAGACACAGCAAAATGCTGGAGATGTTCTTTCTCTCCAGCAAATGCAGAACACATATTTTGGTCATGCCCACTTATTCAAACATATTGGAAGGAAATCACGCAGTGCATCTCAGACCTGATCTCAGTTCCCATCCCAGTGACAATTAAGGTTTGCTTGTTGGGGCTGGTAGAGGACCTGGTTCCAACCAGGGCCCTAAGAACGCTAATAACCATTCTCCTATTCTATGGGAAAAAAGCGATCCTCCTTAAATGGAAAAACAAGAATTCTCCAGAGGGTAGGTTTTGGAAACAGTTAGTTAACAATATGCTTCCATTTTACAAGACAACATATAGAGCAAGGGGTTGCGAGAAAAAATTCGACAAAATATGGAAGGTATGGTGGGAATCCAACACTACGGTGGGATAAGAGACTTATTCCATGGTGTATACATTTGATTGGTATGAAACTCAAATGATAAAATATTAAGACCCAGAGTATTATAGGTACACGAGGGGATGGAAAACTGAAACAAAGGAAACGGACTAGAAGGTGGAAGTTACTGTGATACCACAAATGTACAAATGTGAAGTATAAGACTAAACCATTATCTTGCTAAAGAAATGTCCCTGAGCTGTGACAAGTTTCTGGGAGGGGGGGGTGGAAGTGAAGGGGGTATGGGGTAGGCATAGACTGTATCTGGTAGGATTTAGTATGTAAGGCCCTGCGAGGCCAAGTTTCACTGGGAAGGTGTCACGTTGACGCACCCAGTTGTACACTACTCTATTGAAAAAACTCAATAAAAAGAAATTATTTAAAAGAAAAAATGCTCGAGGAGTGGTTTTAGGGCTCTGCGGCGGTCAAGGGTTTCCTTGGACAGATCAGGGAAAATGTTAATGACTGCGCCATCAAAGTCAATGTTAGGGGTGTTGCGAAGTTTTGTCATGATGGCGTTTTTATCCTCAAAATAATGCAGACGACAAATGACATCTCTGGGTTGGTCTGAGTTAGGATTACGAGAGCGCAATGCACGATGAACACAATCAAATCGCAGTGGGTCAGTGACAGGGTTACCCAGAATTGTGTTGAGAATTCCACGGATCGACGGCTCTAGATCATTGTCTCTATTTGCTTCTGGTAGGCCTCTGATACGTAGGTTGTTCCTGCAGTTGCGGTTTGAGATCTTCAAGTTTATATATAGAGAGGCACGATGAGCAAAGGCTAGCTGGGTAACAGTCTCTTGTAACTCCTTTATGGCAATTTCTTGGGAGTCCTGACGCTGCTCCGACTCCTCCACTCTGGCTAACAGGTGGGACATGTCAGATCTTATGGCGGTAATTTCTTTCTTAATTGATTGACGTCCATTAATTAAGTAGTGTCAAAAGGTGTAAGTGATCAAGTACAGGGAAGAAGTAAATGCGTGAATGTGGTGGGTGGGAAAGTGGTGGGGAAAAAAGTGAGTGAAACAAACCAACCCATGACAAGACCAGAGCTCAACCCGAAAGGAATTGCAAAAGGAATGGAAAAGTGAAAAAAGGGGCTGAATAGTCCAAACAAAAAAATGAATGAGCGTGCAGTGATGTAATCTGAGGATGAGGATAAAAGGTGGGTGAAAACTAAACTGAGGGATATGTGTGGAAAATGGGGGAAATGTGAAGGAAAGGAAATGTGAGGAAGTGTAGGTGACTGGCAATATATGAATGATAATAAAAGTAAATGTGAGTAAAAGTGTGCCAGTGCTAACTAGGTGCCAATCATATATTAAATATTTGAAGTTTACTTTACTGGTGGGATAATGGAAACATTATCCAAGCCATGATAATTAGCCAAAAACAGGTTCACATAGAAAATCTATGACTCTGTGTGTAGACAGATACGGAACCAACGAGTCTGTTATAAAGAATTAATTGATTAAATTATATTATTAACACGTGACCTGGCACAATATGGCAGGAGACATGCAATGGCAGATAGACCAATCTTAGTTACTCACTTCTGGGATGTTGGAGAGTGTCTGACCGTCCTAGTGGGATGCAAAGGATCATCTCAAGATCCACAATCATCCCAAGGTTTAAAGATGTATTTAATTAGAAAATTATTCTGAGATGAGCCACAGGTGCTTTTCCCCCTACCCTCTTACCTAACCTACCAATGGGGGCTGCAGCCACCATACTGGCATGCCTCATGTGGCTTCTTCGGCGTCCCAGAAGGCGGAAATCCCCGAGTAGTGTCGTCACTTCCGCCATAAATACGCAACGTCATGATGTCACGTGCATTCGCGGAGAACCGCGCGTGCGCGAATGGCATAGGACATCTGGAAGTGATCGGGGAGGCCGCCAGCAAGGTTATCGCCCACATAGACGGCCAAAGAGAACCTCAGCCACCTAGTGGAGCATGATGGGAGCACACAAAACTATGCTCCCTTCCCTGCCGGGAAGACGCACAAGCAGAGCATCTCCACACAGGGAAAGTACATGACCAGCGGGGCATCGCGGGAGTCTGAAAGACAGAAATAATTCATGAAGGGCATAATGTTCAACTTTAGGTGCACATAGAATCGTACAAACCATATGACAATATCAAAAATAATATTTTTATTATTACGTTATTATTTTGTATTAAATATATCATATATAGCAAAAAAGATCTCAGAGACTGTGTGCTGCTTATCTAATACTGTACAATTTTGTAAGAGACGTCACACGATAGAACAAATAATAAAGACGTTTGTTCCATATTGAGGTATAATCTTTTCAATGGGTCTTCGATGAGGAAAAACCCCTTAAAAAAGGGGCAAAAGACATTGATTCATTCAGACCTCTGAAGGAGGTGGCTTGTAGTCTGAAAATCTATCTTTGCTCATGTTGGAGCAAGATTTTATTCCAATCTCCTCCTCGATCGAGTACAGTAAAGGAGACTCTGGATACTTTGTAATTGTGTTCGAGCATGGTATGTCTACCGATCGCATGTTGTACACGTGCTGGGACATACGACGCCAGAACTCCTGTTTGGTCTTGCCTATGTAATAGGCACCGCACTCACAAACCATGATACACTACCCCGTGGGTTTGGCAGTTAGCAAAGTGTGAGGGCTTAAAGGTTTTCCCATTGGGAAGATGAAAAACGTTCTCTTCTTATTAGGGGACAGTGCGAACAATGTCCGCATGGGAACGAGCCAAAAGCTGGACAATGTTTCTTCCTTTTTTGTTCATTTCTAAACTCGCTCTGAACAAGTTTGTATTTAATTGAGGTGGCTTGTTTGTCTATCTCCTTAATCGCATTATGTTGTCTTGAGAAGCGCAGGATTATACTAGTTGGATCAGGGTTACAGTCATTCCTCAATTTATGTTTAAACAGTAACACAAATCTCGATTGGGTGACAGTTTTGTTGTATGCCCTCCGTAGGCACGATCGGCTGTATCTGCGTGCTAGTAGTCTATTTTGGAGGTTTCCAGGTTCCTCATTAAAAAGGGTGTCGTTCAAGCAGTTCCTACGAAGACACAGGTACTGTCCGTATGGATTAGAGTTTTTTAGTGGCATAGGGTGGAAGCTATCCGCATGCAGCACGGTGTTGCCAGCAGTGCTCTTACGGAACAACGTGCTGCATTGCCCTCAGAATTACGTTTTACCTGAACATCCAAGAAAGTGATGGTATTGCGATCATATGTCATGGTAAATTTCAAATTGTGATCATTTTGGTTGATAGGATCAAAGGACTCCACCAGAGTATCGTGGATATGTGGCTCGGGTACTCGACGAGGTCCTCGCCACCTAGGAGGGACTGGTCCCACAACCCCAGGTACAGATTGGCGTAGGATGGGGCAAACATGACCGTTCTTTAGCAAACTTTAAATTTAGTTTGTGTACTTTTTCGAATACATTATATAATGACATCCTGGGAATTTGCTGCAGGTGCTGACCACCCAATCTGGCACACCCTAGGGGGTGTTTGAACGTGTGACTTCTTGTAAGCCGTACTGAGTGGAGTGATGTCTTCCCTCAGGGCACTGTCTGGCCGGGGAGCACGCAGGATCATCTGACAGCTTTTAAGGGAATTCTGGTTAGGAGGTTTTTCCAAACACCTCCCATTTGGTAACTATGTGTTATATCGATACCCTTTACACAATGATTAATTAATTATCTGCCAAAATTTGATATGCTAAATGCAATCTCTTTGCAGCAAACCAATCCTCTGAAGAAAACCCCAACTGTATGGGTCGAAACGCGTCAGCTTTTTATGCACCAGACAATCTGACATTTAATGCCATGTATAGTTCTGTGTTTGCATCTTATGTATTTGGAATGTTTTTTCAATCTCCTACCAGAGCTCATATTTTAACTGCCACGTGAATATTACATGCAAACTTTAATAAAGAATATATTTTTACAAAATAATTTACTTATTCTAATTACTTATCTTGCTGTTAAAAAAACCCACACCTGAAATCGGCAAAAGTAGTACAAAAACTACTTTTGGGAATTGGTGCGGCCCCACAATGTCGGCATAGCACTGATTCGGATGGTGCCATTGCCGACAATAGCTGCCAATTTGCGATTTGGCTTGTCAATTTGCATGCCAAATCACATCAATGTGAACCTAGGCTAAATGTCACCTTCATTTATTCCTAGCTAGATCCTCCTCAGTTCTTCCATGTTCCCTCACCAGTCAGCCAGTGTTAGTTATTCACAGAGACAGGGCTCAGGAAAGGCATTGTCTTCTTACGCTTCAAAAGACTGGAAAAACTTCCTCTGCAATTAGCTGAATTAAAATTGATTTGGATTCAACTTCTGTTTTTTTATTGAAGAGTTAAACTGCCTGTGGATGGTGCCAAGTCAGCAAGTGACCATACTGTCCTGACAGACTGGGTCTAAGAAGGTATTTCAATGCATAAAGCGGCATGTGAAACAGAACAGCTGTAATGTTTTTATACTAATAGGAATGTACATGTAAAATCACATGGACATTCATTGTACTGTTCATTTAAGCACAAGAGGATCCATTTTGTTCTCTCTGCCTTTTCAAGGTTTTACTTTTGCAATTGTTCTATTTGCTAGTTTTTAATAATATATTTCTATTTGTTAGCTTTTAATAACATCTCACACCACCCCTTTCTTATCTATGTATAAAATAACATGTAATAATAAATTTTTCACCGAACGGACATTTTAAACACAGTGATTGAGTCCTGTGAATCTGTTCCTGCAGCTGCAGTATTAACTTTGTTTTAGAGTCCCAATCAGAAATCAGTCATATCAGAATGTACATGTAAAATCATAATGATTTTCCTCTATGTGTATTTCTGATCATGTAATGATAATATATATTTTTAAAAAAAATCAGTAACTTACCATAAATGTAGAGATGATAATCCTGCACACATTGCATTGATTGCTGCCCTTCTATAAATGCTCCATAATGTCCACTTTGGAATCGAGTTACATCGAATATAATTAAGGATCCGTCAGCTGCAGCCTTTAGCCGTCCATTATACCGATAATCTTTAATTAGAACAGGTTTGCCTGGCTCTGTTACTGCAATAATCGTTCCATGAGACCAATACCATTGCACCCAGGTGATGGCAGTGTTGGCACCGTAACCAGCAGACAGAGTGACATCTTCTCTCCGTACACTAAATATACGTCTAATTTCTCCACATGATTTGTCTTTTCCTGATAAGGAACAAAAACTACATTTAGCTACAACATGATAAGAAAGATTCTTTACATCCTAATTTTCTAGAGAACATTCTCAGACATCTACATTAGGCTCCTATCACACTTGTGACAGAATCTACTACCCTCTCTGAAAAGTGATCCACAGTGGATTGCTCATTGGAGGACAGTAAAAGGAGATTTGCAGTCATTCAGGATGCCTGTTTTTTGGGCATTTGTATTGCAGGAATGCATCACAACTGCAAACCAAGTGCTTAGCTCAAGGTTGCAGCACAGCCCCATTTACTTACATGAGAGAGTTTGACAGGCATGTGTCACTACCTGTCTGATTCTCCTTGTAGTGTTGATATTGCTGCAATATCAGTGGCAATTGGAGGTGTGATAAAAACGTGGATGAACCACCTGTTTTTACTGCCCCTCTGGCCACAAGTGTGAAAGGAGTAATTTTTGCTATAAGTCCCACTAGATTGCTGGAATATTGGTATATTACTAAATTCAAAAGAGAAATTGTGACTGCGCTACAACATAATATTATAATTCAAATGATAAAAATTTACATCCCAATTTCATCAAGTTTTATGAAAACTTTTTTACTATTGCAGTATGGTTTGGAGATAAATAGGGCATGTGATATAAAAAGGCGATTGTTAATGATTTTATATATATTGAAAAAGGATATATACCCAGTGTAGCACCGCTCTGTATTAGTCACTGAGCGGAAATGATGAGCAGTAACCTCTAGCAACCAAATCAGCAAGCAGAAATTCTGTAGCCTCTAGAAACTAATCGTGAGCTGTAATGTGTGCTGTAACCTCTATTAACCAATCGGTGAGTGGCATTGATATGCTGTAACCGCTAGCAACCAATCCCAATTGCTGCCTGATCTCTTGCAGTAATCATGTAGCAGAATATTACAATAACAAGCATGAATTACTACCATCTAGTGGCAGAACTTCCGATTACAGTATAATGTATGAGAATGGTTGTTGCACCTATGTCTGTATAAACCGCATGTTAACACAAAACTTTTTTTTAAAAATAAAAGTAAAAACTCACCTTTAATAAAGAGTTGATAACGCTGCACACATTGCCTTGATGTCTCCCTTTCTATAAGTGCTTCATACATTCCTTCATCGTGTTCAGAGACATTGTATATATATAAGGATCCATCATATTCAGCTTTCAGCCGTCCTCTATACCGATCATCTTTAATTATAACACCATGGGGCTTTGTTACTGCAAAAACCTCTTCATTATCCCCAGCTGTCCAGTTGACGGCAGTGATGTCAGTGTAATCGACAGGCAGAGTGACATCTCTTCCCTCTATATCAAATACATGTCTTCTCTCTCCGCATGGTTCCATCTTAAACACTGATGATAAGGGATAAAACTAGATATAGATACAACATAGAGAAATTCCTTGCAGATCTATGTTCTAGAGCAATGATTCTCAACCCTGTCCTCAAATACCCCCGACAGGCCATGTTTTGTGAATTTTTCTTAGATAAAATAGCAGTCCAAAATACCAAGCCTTTGACTCTGATTTAAAGCACCTGTGCGAGATAAAGGAAAACCTGCAAACATGGCCTGTTGGGGGTACTTGAGGACAGGGTTGAGAAGCACTGTTCTAGAGAACATTCTCTGATATCTACATCAGGCTAAGATAATTAAGAGCAACATACACACAAGCCCTTTCCCTATGTAGTCTTCTTTGATAATGAATAACCAGATTGGATTCTGCAATTTCCACTCGAGGGACACAAATTGTTAGACAGCTTTATTATTATTTTTAATTTTTTTGCTGGCTGGTTTGTGTTGAGTAACATTCTATTTTGTTTTCTGTGTCCACAGCCCTTTAATTTCCACCTTGCTCTAAAAGCTAGTTAAAAATTGGGGAGGCCGAGGCTGCCATTTTTGTTTAGCCACCTGAGGGAGAAATTCATAAGATCAAATCTTTAGTATGTGAATCTCAATCAGTAACTTCATTAGGATCATTTAATAAGAAAGCTACAAGCTAAAAAGTTCCTACGACACTTCATTCCACAGCGTTACTTCAGATGTTTTTCGATAGGACCATCTATTGAATGACATCACTATTACATCACCCACTGGGTGGTCTGAGCTTTGAAGATCTAGAGCCTTTGGTTGGCAATCCGTTGATCATGATCTACCTGTCAACATTGGGCAGGTAACAGGTAGATCACGAACAGGGGCCCATGTTACTAACCCTGTGCTTTCTCATACAGCTGCAGAGCACGCGTTCAAGCTGCTATTCCACTGATACTTTGTGTATTCCTATAGCACCCTCTACTTTAGGTAGGTGCTTAGAGTTCAATTTTTTGTCAGTGCAGGTAAATTTAGGCAGGCCTATCTGTTTTGATCTGTGGGGCTGGCAGTGGCTCAATGTAGGCTGGTGACTCACAGATGGCATCACCTTTTGGTTACCTCCCTCTGGCCTCTAGAAGATTCTGGAAGCGGAGAGGAGGGAGAGAGGGGGAACTATCTGGGGTGTTCTAAGGAGCCCTGACCAATCCCCAACTTGGATTGGCAGGGGGCAGGCCTCCTTAAATACCTTGGGTCAGCCCAGCTGGGGAGGAGTAGTCGGGTGGAAGAACTGGAGATGGAGTGCTAGACTGTCGGTGGGCCTTTGAGGAAGCTCTCCATTCTGGGGGTGGGGATGACTTTGGACCTGGAGCTTGGGAGTAGAAGGGACCCTCGTACAAACCACAGGGGTGTCCTGACCAGGAGCAAGAGAGCAAAGTGGAAAGTACTGCCGGGTAAGTCCATACTTGCCAACAGTCCCGATTTTTCCCAGGACAATTCCAATTTTTGGACCCTTGTCCCGATTGTAACTCGTCCCAATTAAAATCCTGGGATTTTGCTTTTATCCCGGGAAATCGGGGCTGTTTTTGGCAAAAACGTTTTTGGCTACAAAAAGATGGCCGCTGCCGCAAGGACTGTTTCCCTGTGTTTTCAGTAGAGAGGGGAGGGGCAGCCAATCGGCTTCTCTCTTCAGTGTACAAGTAGACAATCAGTTGTACATTAAAGCCGATTGGTTGCACGGATCGGAGGCCCCTCCCCTCTCCACTGAACACACAGTAAAAGCATAAGCATCGTGTAGCTGCCGCCAACCCTGCACCCTGTGTCCGAGAGGGGACACCAGATGTATGGAGGGACTTTGCTGATGGGGACACTGATGTAAGTACTCAGGCTCTGCTGGGGACACTGATGTAAGGAGGGGCTCCACTGATGGGGACACTGATGTAGGGCGGGGCTCTGCTGCTGGGGACACTGATGTGAGGGGCTCCGCTGATGGGGACACTGATGTGAGGAGGGGCTCCACTGATGGGGACACTGATGTAAGGAGGGGCTCCGCTGATGGGGACACTGATGTAAGGAGGGGCTCCGCTGATGGGGACACTGATTTAAGGAGGGGCTCCACTGATGGGGACACTGATTTAAGGAGGGGCTCTGCTGATGGGGACACTGATTTAAGGAGGGGCTCCGCTGCTGGGGACACTGATTTAAGGAAGGGGCTCTGCTGATGGGGACACTGATTTAAGGAGGGGCTCCGCTGATGGGGACACTGATGTAGGGAGGGGCTCCACTGATGGAGACACTGATGTAAGGAGGGACTCTGCTGGGGGGCACATGATTTCATCTGGTGGCAGGCGACGTGGCAGGTGACACACTCAGGGCTCCCACTGATTCTGCATTATGTTGATTTGAATGATTTCATTTTATATTACAATGTAATAATAGAAATAATGCGCTTCAATCATCCTGTCACCGTAACAACCATGGTGCTGGGATGATTGAATCACTAACACCAGGTGTTTGGAGTATCTTTATCTGCTGATTAGGGATGAGCCGAACACCCCCCTGTTCGGTTCGCACCAGAACATGCGAACAGGAAAAAAGTTCGTTCGAACACACGAACACCGTTAAAGACTATGGGACACGAACATGAATAATCAAAAGTGCTAATTTTAAAGGCTTATATGCAAGTTATTGTCATAAAAAGTGTTTGGGGACCTGGGTCCTGCCTCAGGGGACATGGATCAATGCAAAAAAAAGTTTTAAAAACGGCCGTTTTTTCGGGAGCAATGATTTTAATAATGATTAAAGAGGAGCTGCACCTTAAAAAAAATATTAAAAGCCAGCAGCTACAAATACTGCAGCTGCTGACTTTTAATAAATGGACACTTACCTGTCCCAGGGTCCACCGATGTCGGCAGCCGAAGCCGATCAATCGCTCGGCTCTCGGCTGCCCCCTGTCGCCATCCTCGGTCAGGGAATCAGGAAGTGAAGCGCTGCGGCTTCACTGCCCGGTTCCCTAATGCGCATGCGCGAGCTACGCTGCACTTCTGTACTGGTCCCCGTTGTGTGTTGGGAACTGTGTGTTTCCCAGAACACAATGGGGGGCAGGCATCTGCGGATATTCTGCGGCTGTCTAAGCCCGGAAGTGGCTGCAGATACCTGTATTAGACAGGTATCTGCACCCCCTCCCCCCTGAAAGGTGCCAATTATGGCACCGGAAGGGGGAGGAATCCGATGAGCGGAAGTTCCACTTTAGGGTGGAACTCTGCTTTAAAGTCAAACAACAAGTGTAATATCCCTTTTATTTTCATACCTGGGGATGTCTATAGTATGCCTGTAAAGGGGCGCATGTTTCCCGTGTTTAGAACAGTCTGACAGCAAAATGACATTTCAAAGGAAAAAAAGTAATTTAAAACTACTCGCAGCTATTGCATTGCCGGTCCGACAATACACATAGAAGTTCATTGATAAAAACGGCATGGGAATTCCCCACAGGGGAACCCCGAACCAAAATTTAAAAAAAAAAAAAAAATGACGTGGGGGGTCCCCCTAAATTCCATACCAGGCCCTTCAGGTCTGGTATGGATATTAAGGGGAACCACGGCCAAAATAAAAAAAATAAAAAAACAGCATGGGGTCCCCCCAAAAATCCATACCAGACCCTTATCCGAGCACGCAACCTGGCAGGCCGCAGGAAAAGAGGGGGGACAAGAGAGCGCCCCCCCTCCTGAACCGTACCAGGCTACATGCCCTCAACATTGGGAGGGTGCTTTGGGGTAGCCCCCAAAAACACCTTGTCCCCATGTTGATGAGGACAAGGGCCTCATCCCCACAACCCTGGCCGGTGGTTGTGGGGCTCTGCGGGCAGGGGGGTTATCGGAATCTGGAAGCCCCCTTTAACAAGGGGACCCCCAGATCCTGGGCCCCCCTTGTGTGAATTGGTAAGGGGGTACAAAAGTACCCCTACCATTTCACTAAAAAACTGTCGAAAATGTTAAAAATGACAGTTTTTGACAATTCCTTTATTTAAATGCTTCTTTTTTCTTCTTTCTTCTATCATCCTTCATCTTCTTCTTCTTCTAGTTCTTCTGGTTCTTCCTCTGGTGTTCTCGTCCAGCATCTCCTCCGTGGCGTTTTCTTCCCTTCTTCTCCTCGGGCCGCTCCGCATTCATGATGGCATGGAGGGAGGCTCCCGCTCTTCTCTTCATCTTCTTCTCTTCTTAATCTTCTTTTCTTCTTCATCTCTTCTTCATCTTCTTCTCCGGACCACTCCGCATCCATGCTGGCATGGTGGGAGGCTCCCGCTGTGTGACGCGTCTCCACTTCTGACGGTTCTTAAATAACGGGGGGCACCCGGTGACCCCGCCCCCCTCTGATGCACAGTGACGCCACGGGGAATGCCACAGGGAAGTCCCGTCATGTCCCGTGCGTCAGAGGGGGCGGGGTCACCAGGTGGCCCCGCCCCCCGTTATTTAAGAACCGTCAAAAGAGGAGACGCGTCACACAGCGGGAGCCACCCACCATGCCAGCATGGATGCGGAGCGGCCCAGAGAAGAAGATGAAGAAGAGAAGAAGATGAAGATGAAGAGAAGAGCGGGAGCCTCCCCCCATGCCATGGGTGCGGAGCGGCCCGAGGAGAAGAAGATAAAAGATGCTGCGGAGGAGATGCTGGACGAGAACACCGGAGGAAGAACCAGAAGAGCCAGAAGAAGAAGAACAAGAAGAAGAAGATGAAGGAAGATAGAAGAAAGAAGAAGCATTTAAATAAAGGAATTGTCAAAAACTGTCTCGTGTCATTTTTAACAGTTTTTTAGGTAGGGTAGTACCCCCTTACTATTTCACACAGGGGGGAGGGCCGGGATCTGGGGGTCCCCTTGTTAAAGGGGGCTTCCAGATTCCGATAAGCCCCCCGCCCGCAGACCCCCACAACCACCGGCCAGGGTTGTGGGGATGAGGCCATTGTCCTCATCAACATGGGGACAAGGTGTTTTGGGGGGCTACCCCAAAGCACCCTCCCAATGTTGAGGGCATGTGGCCGGGTACGGTTCAGGAGGGGGGGCGCTCTCTCTTCCCTCCCTCTTTTCCTGCGGCCTGCCAGGTTGCGTGCTCGGATAAGGGTCTGGTATGGATTTTTGGGGGGACCCCACGCCGTTTTTTTTTTTAAATTTTGGTACGGGGTTCCCCTTAATATCCATACCAGACCTGAAGGGCCTGGTATGGAATTTATTGGGACCCCCCACGTCATTTTTTAAAAAAATTTTGGTTTGGGGTTCCCCTGTGGGGATTCTAATGCCGTTTGCGCCCCTTTACAGGCATACTATAGACACCCCCCAGCTACGAAATTTAAAGGAATATTACACTTTTATTGTTTAACTTTAAGCATTATTAAAATCACTGCTCCTGAAAAAACAGCCGTTTTTAAAACTTTTTTTTTCATTGATCCATGTCCCCTGGGGCAGGACCCAGGTCCCCAAACACTTATGACAATAACTTGCATATAAGCCTTTAAAATTAGCCCTTTTGATTTCTCCCATAGACTTTTAAAGGGTGTTCCGCGGCATTCAAATTTTCTGCTCCCTGTCACTTTCTTTCTCTCTCTCTCTCCCCCTCCCTCCTTTCTCCCTTTCGTTCTCACTTCATCCCTCATTCATCTCAGACTCTAACCACACTCCTTTGTGCCATACCCCATCTAAGCCACACCCAATATTCCGCTTAAACCACACCCACTTTTAGACGCAGCATTTTTCTTTCCCCGCCATACCACGCCTACAAACGAATGCCCCTCCCCCTAATTGTGTCCCTATAATTTTTTTTACAATGTTGGCAGTTATGCAAGTCTCCAGGAGGGATCTGTCAGGTGTCGGTGAGTGACACACAGCCAGGAATGCTGGGGGGGCATGCCGGAGTGGATTGGGAGGATGCAATCTGAAATGGATGTAGAGCCATTGAGGACTGTGGTGTCATGGGCGTTGAGAGCAGGCGGCTGCAGCAATGAGGGCTGGCAGGGTCTGGAAAGGACTTACTGGGAGCAGTAGTTCACCAAAGAGGGCAGTTAGCACTAAAACTTTCCATTGCTACACCATAGTGGCCCAAGGTCCCTACTTGTAATAAGGCATTTCTACTACAGGCCTGGCTGAAAGCAGAGTCAGGCCCAACCATGTACTAGCTGTGCCTGAAGAGATGTGCTGGAGAGAAAAGAGGAGGAATAGTCTGCAGGAAGAGTTGTGCAGGAGGAGTGTACAGTAGTTGTTCCAAGCTAATCAAGAATCTTTTCTGGGCATTCTATGAATTCCTTAACCCCGTCCAAGTTCTAATCTCTCAAAATACAAAAACAAAGCTGATGGACTTTCATTGTCTTGGAGTGACTGGAAGTGAATGCCGGGATGGGCAGGGTGACAGGTGGGCCACATCACTCAGCAGCCCCTTCTGGGGTACCACTACATTTAGGGACTCGTTCCGGGACCACCTGTTCATGGTAACCTGCCAGTCATTGCCTCTAGCAACCGATGTTGATCGAGCTGGGGGAACTCTGCTTTGTTCCATCACCATTGAGGGGAATAACTTGTGTGCTCTGCCTGCTGTTTCAGTGCTATAACAAGTCCCATTGTACATAGCAACCAGCAAAGGCCAGTGTTATTTAATTGCCCCTGCTTACCCAGTTGCCCCAACTGGTGCTGGGATGGTCACTTGCCAATCCTGCAATTCAGGAACTGTTCAATATGTGCTGTCACCTGTGGCAACCACGCCGGGTCATTGTGCCTATGGATTACAAATACGTCCAGCGTTCTGCTATTACTGGACGTGTCACTGTGGATTTCAAATATGTCCAGTGTTCTGTTAATGCTGGACATCTTGAACTGTTGCTCCAAACTCCTGCTATAGACAGTAAAGCGAGCCTGAGAGTGTTTACTGTTGCCCGGGGTGATCGGGGTAAACCTGCGGGTGCCTGCGGGAAGGACTGTGCTAAAATTGTTTCTTTCAATAGGACATTGGTGATCAACTTTACTGTTGCCACCAGCAACCACTGGGAGAGTCAAGAGTCATCTGTCTACAGTTGCTCGGGCACAGTCGGTGTCGGGCAACATGCCTGGACAAGTCCTGCTAGCATCAGCTTACGGCAAACTTCAGTGAGTCTAACAATGGGTTATTGCAGCATGCCCAGGGAGGAGCCTGCCTATCAGTTTCACAGGCGCCACCCCGTCTGGAAGCAAGGGGGCAGTGCCATGCCCTGGAGGAGACCAAAAGATTCCTTCTAGCAGCAGACACCATGAGGCAGAAGAAGATGGCGGAGGGTAGTCGGCTGCTACCCACCTTACAGTGGTTGCCTGATATGCAGGAGAGGGCACTGGTGGACACCGGTGTTCGACTGGAGCCTCGCGGAGGGTTCGCCCTGGGAGCGATTGATGGAGTGGAGCGACTATGCCTGCTCTGTCCAGCGTGCTGGGTTCCAACCACGGTGGTCACTGCCTGGGCCCGGTGCGGCCATTGTGGGGAGCCACTTACCTGACTGGGGCCCATCCAGCAGGAGCCGACATACTTCAATGTAGACCTGCTTTTAGGACTTTGTAGTTTGCAACCGTGGAGGTACCGGAGGGCAGAAGAGGGCCTACAATCACCCCCTAAAGGCAGAGTGGAGTTGCAGCCAGGCGACTCCTCTGTGAAGGAAGAGGATAACGGCGGAGAAGAGACTGCCGTGATCTGTGGCCTGGCCATGGACCTGGTGACTGTGAGTGCTGCTGTGCAAGATGCAACCCCTGAAGAGCCAGATAGCTCTAAGCCCTTTGCCATCCCAGCCCAGAAGGAGCCATCAGTGGAGGGAGGTGCACCTCCAGGTGAGCTGGACAAGGAAAGTGAGGGCCAGGTTGTTGATTTGGGTCCTCCGAGACTGCAGGCCAAGTTTGGGTCTTTTGAGAAGTTGGCGGAGTGGTCGTCTCCTAGCGAAGAGTCTGGAGAGAAGTGGGAAACCGGAGAATCCCAAGTCCTTAACAGGTGGACCAGAGCCAGCAGTAAGATCTGAGCAAGCCGCAGAAACCCTGATAAGTAGCAGACAGCTCTTTTTGAACAGGCCTTCCACTACCCAGACCAGAGCTCCCACCTACCGAAAGTGGGTCATGAGGGCCCAGGATGCCTGCGTCCTTTCCGAAAGAGGAAATCCCAGGGAACTGCCTAGGTTCTCCCAGTTCCAGAGAGAGATGCAGATAAGGGTAGCGCTGGAGTGGGGCCTGGACTTCCCGTATGTCCCCACCCAGATCATGGACATTGTGGAGAACTCCCGGGGAGAGTGGGAGGATGACCCGCTCTGGGACTATCCATATTCCCATGCCATTACGGACACCAGAAAGTAAGGTCTGGGTCCGTTTCAAAGACATTCAGCCAGAGTGGTGGCTTGGGAGATCCATTTATAGAGACAGGGTGCTTGTTGTCAGGGCGGGTCGGCCCCTGCAGAGCTACTCATTCTCCAGGGAGGAAGAAGGAGGAAAGAGGTTACGTGACTCTCGCATCTATGCTTAACCACTTCCCGCCCAGCCTAGCAAAATGACGGCCGGGCGGTGGTTAAGTTACCTGACTGGGCGTCATATGACGTCCAGCAGGATAACTGCCGGCGTGCGCCCATGGGGGCATGCAGTGCTGCGATCGGT
Organism: Lithobates clamitans; assembly: GCA_037952925.1. Taxonomy (NCBI): domain Eukaryota; kingdom Metazoa; phylum Chordata; class Amphibia; order Anura; family Ranidae; genus Lithobates; species Lithobates clamitans. Next base: position 1,848,845 of record JBBGZY010000791.1, read on the forward strand.
CGTGCTGTGTGTCAATATGACACACTGCTACACCGATCTCGGTAAAGACGGAGGCTTTTTACCACGTGATCAGCCGTGTCCAAGCAACAGAATAGCATCCTGTGAAGCACTGAGCAGCCCTAAATAATCAACTCCTGTTCCACTGATTACAGAGGAGCTAAACTAAATTTGCCTAGCAGCCTATTCTGCACTTGGGTTTGCTACATATATATATACACACTTTATAATATTGTATTATATTTATCTCTGAAATCTTACTGGAGTTACAATATGTTGGAAAGCTGCTGCACATATGACTCTTACCAAAAAGATTATAAATGAGGGTAGTGACGGTAGCCTTAGGGAAGAAGACAGCTTGCCCACATCCCTATGAAACTGTACATTAGAACATTGTTTTCCTCTAAATGGGACTTTATAAAGGCAAGAGTCTTCAAACAGTATATCAAAATCGCATATATAATTTTATTATCAAAATGTTTAAAATCATGACAAAAAAACGTGAAAAAACTTGATAAAAGAAATAAGGATGCTTGACAGTACAAATGATGATCACAATGATGATGACATATATAGCGGTACAATGATAAATATAGAACACCACACCAACTTATGCGTCTGAGGTCTGCACATGCAAAGAGCCCGATGCGTTTTGAGGTTTTAATTAGGTTGGAACCTCTTCTTCAGGGGCAGATGATGAGATAAGTGGTTATCTGTACATTTACAAAAAGAGGGGGGTAAGACATCTTAAAAAGCGTTCCTGGTATAAGAAACGGCATATAATAATAACAATCAAAAATATTTAATGTGAAATAATATTCTCACCATGTAATTTTTGAACATATACTAGAAAGCATCCGGCTTTAAAGGGGAAATAGTGGGTACAATGGCCTGCTGGTAGGAAGTGGACCCATGGACCAAACCTAGTTCCAAGGACACGGTATAGGCATGCAGCCCAAAAACAGGACACAAAGGGCGTCCTCCCACCCGCACAACACCACTGAAGGCAGCTGTAGTGAATACTGTATGTCACCTAAGACAAAAGAAAGAAACAATCTAATAGAAAATACCCCATATCAAAGGAAAAAAGTAATCAACATCAAAAGCAAAAACAAAAACAAAAAACAAAAAGGATAAACCTTATATCTAATATATATGAATATAGGTGTAATGGGAATATCAATCCATCCAACAGTTTACCTATAGATTTATATAAAATGGAGATAATTCCTATCAAGTAGGCCTCAGCCGCATAAGTTGGGGTGGTGTTCTGTGTTTATCATTGTACTGCTATATATGTCATTATCATTGTGATCATCATTTATACTGTCAAGCATCCTTATTTCTTTCATCAAGTTTTTTCACGTTTTTCTGTCATGATTTTAAACATTTTGATAATAAAAAAATATATGCGATTTTGATATACTGTACTGTTTAAAGACTCTTGCCTTATAAAGTCCCATTTAGAGGAAAACAATGTTCTAATGAATACTTATCAAAAAGACTATACTAGACACTTGGCTGAGCCTTTATTGTTTTTTTTGTAGAAAATAAGGGAAACACAAAGACAGGGGATTGTATCTTAGCCATGTAACATTGCATTAAATTAGCACTAAACACTACCATCTTGTGGCAGAAATATTAATCACAGTATAATGTATGAGAATGATTGTTGCACCATCCTGTATAAACAGCATGCTAGCACAATACTTTTATTTTTTATTTTTTTATAAAAGCAATGACTTACTGTAAACGCTGAGATGATAACGCTGCACACATTGCCTTGATGGTTGTGTTTCTATAAATGCTTCATAAATTCCTTCATCGTGTTTAGTTACATTGAACATAATTAAGGATCCATCAACTGCAATGCTCAGCCGTCCTTCATACCGATCATCTTTAATTGTAACATAATTGGGCTTTGTTACAGCAAAAACCTCTTCATTATGCCCAGCTACCCAGCTGACAGTAGTGGTGTCAGTGTAATCGACAGGTAGAGTGACATCTCCTCCTTGTGTGCCAATCACACGTCTTCTCTCTCCACACAGCTCAACATTTAACACTCCTGATATGGGATAACAATCAGATTTAGACACAACATAGAGAGATTCCCAGCAGACTTATTTTCTAGAGAACAGTCTCTGACATCTATATCAGGCTAAGATGAGGGGAGGGCAACAGACACACAAGCCCTTTCTATATGTACTGTTCTCACCATTGACATATCATGATACTTGATTTCTGCAATTCCCATATGAGGAAAGGATTCATTAATTGACAACTTCGTTAGTACTCCATATTATTTCTTAAGCAGTCCTTTCTTTGTAAACTATTTTTTAAAAGGCAACGTCAACTTTTTTGTAAGATTTGGACAGAGTAGGTAAAGTTTGTACACTCTTTTGGGTTTTTTACTGCTAGATAAGTGGGGTTTTGGGCTTTACTGTAGTCAATTGTCCCAGGTTTTTTTTGGTTACAGCAAGCTTAAAGTGGTTGTAACCCTAAAAATTATCATGTTCCTTTAAAGCAGTATATACAGAATAGTGCTTGTGCAGTGCCATTTGTCACTTTCTATGCTGTAAAATACCTAATTGATTATGTCTGCTGCTGTGTCTCCCTTAGTGTGCTGACCACAGTAACCATGGCTGCTGATCCATGATACCGTGGTCAGTTTATGTGCCTCCATCATCCCGCAGTCTCTCCCTTTCCCCCTTTCCCCCTCCCTCCCTGCCTGTCAGCTTGGAAGTCTGTGTGTGTGTAAGCCATCTCATCCCCACCCCTCCCCTCCCCTTCTGCGGCTATGACTGTAAAATCACAAATCCTGGAATCCCCTGTTACTGCAAGATATTCTGTGCAGTGTCTGTTTTTTAAAATTATGCAGCAAAATACTTTATTTCAGAGCAACACTGTGCACTCACGTGACCTCCTGCTGCTCTCCTCACGGTTGACGTAAGAGTTGAATCTCCGCCCCTCCCACTGTAGTCCTCAGATTGGAGGAGGAGAGCGCCAGGAGGTCACATGATCGCACAGTCTGTAAAATAAGGTATTTTGCCTCATAATTTTTAAAAAACACATACACTGCACAGTATATCGTGCTGTAACAGAGGGGATTCCAGGATTTGTGATTAGTGACTTTACAACCGCTTTAAAAAAATACCAACTTATTATTATTTTTTTAAAAGCCCTCTTCATCAAGGTTACAATTAAAAAAGATAAAATAACATAAAGCAACAGCTAAGCATATACAAATCGTTGATAGAGGTCCCTAAGGACTTATAAGGGTGTCATGAATGTTGTTTTTGTGGAAACGGGTTTTAAGGTGCTTTCCCTGTGGTATCTTGTCCCGGACCATCTCTCCAATATAATCCCAGGGTCCTCCCCTTTTTTCTTCCAGCCCTGTGGATAGGTGGGCACAATGTACCATATTTGGTGAACATGTGCCAAGGTTTCTCGTGGCGAAAATTGCCATAGCATTTGCCTGGAAATGCCCAATAGTGAACCTGGCAGTAAAGGCCCGTACACACAAAATGTCCATACGACGAGTGATCGGCTGACTATCTTATCATGTATATGGTGCTTTTGACAGCCAATTCCGACTGTTTGGATGACAAAATCTGAAGGTGCAGGCTAGAAAAGAGCAAGACTATGCCTTGTAGCAGAGCGTCCCAGAGAGCCGGGAAAAGTCCTGTCCAGGGTTTATACGTCTCCCAGGCTCCTCTCATGCACATTCAGGGATCTCTGATCCATGGTCCAGTTCGGATCTTGGTCCTCTCCCTTAAGGCCAATTTAAACTCACCTGAGACAGACAGCCAGTGTTCTTGGCCTGGGAATCTCAGGCAACTTCTGTCCAGGAGAGGAAAAGGTTGGTAAACGCTATTAAGCTGTGTATGTGGAAGCTGACAAGCTGTAGGCTTGCTCGGCCTGGTAGTTAGGACCTGTAAATATTGTATGGTTAGTGCTGAGACAGGGCTAGGTTTTTATTTGGCTATTTTTGTTCCTATTTGTTTTTTGGAACCCTGTACAGCACCTGTATATAGACTTGTATATATAACAAATAAACACTGCACTGTTTGTCACTACCTCACTGGGTTTGGTATCTGTGCCTGAAAGACTGCTCATCCCAGGGAGTTTTGTACCTGATACCTGTCCCCCAGGTTACAGCCTGCTCGGAAACAAAAAAATTACAATACAATTCAACACATTACATCACTTCCGAAGTTGTATTCTGTCGTATGAGAATTTTTGTAAGTTGAGTAACCATTTTCTATATAAGACGAGCATGCAACATAAAATGGATGATCATTTTTCTGATATTCTCATTGTGTGTACGAGGCTTTATGAAAAGTGAGTTGACATGGCTCATGCTGAATGAGGAGCTAGTTAGCATTTTGAAAGGTACATCTACATCTGGAACCCCTAGATTCAATACATCCAGCATCTTGCGGTGCAGCAGTGTGGCGGCAGACAGGTTCGGCCTTTGGACAGATTGGAGCGACTGCACGGGAGATTGTGGCTTGAACCAGAGCTCCGCATCACCACCGGGGTAACAGGAGCATGGGGGAGACTCTACTCAGGCTAAACACATCCCTCTGATTCGCGGCACACTGGAGACCTGAGAGGTATACCTTTCCGCTGCAAGAAGCTGCCTCAGCCCTGTAAACTGTTGAGTTCCTTTCCGAAAGTTCGGAGAGGGCTACAACAAAATGGCATAGAATAGCTGCAGGCCAAGCCATGAGCACATTTTGAGGGCAGATACAAGCCTCTGGTTGCCAAATATAGAGTCCCCACTGCATATCCACATCTGGGGCATCCACTCCTTCAACCAGAAGCCTGGCAAAGTCCAGGCCATGCCAAGACTCCAGGGAGAAAATAGAAGATGACCCTAATATGGAGGTGAGTACACAGTAGAACCTCCACGGCTCCACAGTACCCCACTCTGATCCGATCAGTGCATTTCCTACAACTGGACAGCCTGTAACAGATACTGTGCTTAAAGAAATGATGCTTTCATTTAAAGTGGTTGTAAACTCTCCCCCAAAACTTTATCCTGTGTAAATCAGCATAAAAAACCCTAATGAACACTGCTTGTAGATATCTCCTTACTTGCTTAGTATTGTTGTAATCCTTTTTGTTCTTTAAAATGACGTCACTGGAGCATGCCCATATTATTTACGGCACACTCTGTGTGCTTGTCTGTCTATTATCAGGACTTCCTACGGCACAACACTGAAATCCCACGAGACTGCATAATCACTCAGAGCTTCCTACTACACCCCATGTGACCATGTGACATCACATGGAGTGTAAACCTGGGCATCAGACAGCATTACTGCAGTCTTATCAGCTGAAGCTGATAAAACTGACATAGGCAAACACTAGATAATCGGCACAAGTAAATACTATGATATAAAACAAGTCAGCTATGAGCAGGGAAGCAGGGTTGCCATAGAAACATTGGATTGAGAAAGAAGCTTGGTTAACAGTACAGGAAGTGCTCAATGTAAGGGCAGAAATACACTCTACTGTGGACTCAGGAAACAATACTTAAGATGGCGCTGCCTTACCCCTGGAAACAAGTTTTTTAAAGTTTCTTTAAACAGTAAGTAATATGCGATTTGGGCTGGATTACAGTGTCTATAGTTTGATAATTACTTATTATAATGGAAAAAATGAAAAGAAGCATCAGAGTGGGAGAGTTTACTTCCTCTTTAAGGTATCACTCCGCGCTGATATAATGGCACACTTGCAGCAAATTAAAGGAAAGTACAGGAGTTGGAAGACAGGGTGTCCCATGTGGAAGGCAAGATTGAGGAATATACTGCATAATACAACACCATAGTTGATGCCCATGTAGAACATAGTAAGGACATTTTCTTACTTAAAGACAAGGTGGCAGATCTGGAGGACAGGTCGAGGAATAATAATGAAAAAATCATGGGCATTCCTGAATCCATCCTCTCTAGCCAGCTGCAAAAATACACCCAGGACCTCTTTTCCTCCCTGCTCCCGCCACTGGCTCCTGCGGAACTTATAATCAATAGAATTCAAAGGATCCCCAAACCCGCCTATCTTCCATCTAACATCCCTAGATGTACTTCTCAGGGTGCACTTTTACTACAGTGTGTACTCTGGAAGAAGGCCTGCAAGCTCTTCGTCAGTGGGGCATAATTTCTTAAGGTAATCCAACCCAGCAGGGCAGCGCCAGCCCTAACTCTCTGCCTAACAAATGGCAAGTGGTCTCACATAAGCATTCTTCCAAGAAGAAATCACAAGGAGATCTCCACAAGCCTTGACTCAATACTTTCTAGCCCCTTCGGGGGTGGGGTGGAAAGAAGGATTTTCTTCCTCGTCCCCCAGCAGATTTTCGCAGTGTACACTGCGCAAGAGTTCATCAACGGACTCACCATTTTTAGTTCTACTTTGCATCATTGTGCGTTGTCTTTATAATTCTTCTCACTGTTGCCTCGCCAGTCACTCCTGTGGATTTTCTGCAACATGGATGAATGTTTAAAACAGCTTTGACTGATCTCATCCCAGCTGTGCAGTCACTTTACATACAGCCCATCCTTGCCAGTGCCCATCTTTGTAGTCCGAGCCTGTTCCAATGCCCTTTTTCCCTGTTTTACTCAAGTATCCTCAGCTTGCAGGTTGGCGTTTCACTCCTGGCCCACTTCATTGTTGCTCTTTTGTGCTCACTATGTCTTTTAAATTGTTATCTTTGAATGTAAAAGGTCTCAACCACCCAACCAAACATTTCTCTATGTGGAAGGAAGCAAAACATCTGCAGGCAGGCAGCGGCTGAATGGACTCTCAATTTGACATCCGTTTGGGTGCATGTCCCTGAACTCGCACTGTTTACATTCGGGTCTGTTCACTCGCACCCACATGTCAGATCGGGTAGCAGTGTTCGTGCAGCCACGCGCCACATCCCATTAGTAAGTGGAGTAAGGCACCTGTCCAAATTCTGTGCTAACGGTGTTGTGACTGACTCCATTCCCAAAACCATGGGGTGTCCCAGTGGATTTATGGGGTCCTTGTGTATTTTTGGCAATATATGCATCACAGATGTAACAGGATAGTCACAAATCAAACATTTCTGAGTGTCATCATCAATGATTCCTTCCTTCAGAGCATGTGATACCAACATTTTTATCCTAGACTGCACCGTTACGTAACAGGTGACCCCGTCCCCTCTGACGTCACGGGAAATGCCACAGGGAAGTCCCCGTCAAGTCCCCGTGCGTCAGAGGGGGGCAGGGTCACCGGGTGGCCCTACCCTCCATTATGTAGCCTCCCTGGCGGTTTTCCCGAGTGTGGCTCGGGGTTAAAATTAAGTACCATTAGCGGTAACCCCGAGCCACACTCGGGATCGCATTGCAGGATCCTGGGGCAGCGTTACTTACCTTGTCCCCGGGATCCTGCGATGTCACCCGCAGTGTCCGAAGGGCTCCGTCCTCCTCTGAAGCCTCTCCGTGCCGGCTCCGTTCCCTGCGAGCGGCGCAACACACGGGGGCGGAGCCTGGCGGCAAATTAAAAAAAAAGTAAAAATCATAACACATACAGTACTGTAATCTTACAGATTACAGTACTGTATGAAATGATTTCACATCCCTTTTGTCCCCAGTGCTTTGGCCCATGCCCTGCATGCAGTTTTACATGATATACACTGTTCTTTCTGCCTGGAAACTGGAGATTGTCCATAGCAACCAAAAAGTGTCCCTTTACGTCAAAAGTGGCTTTAGACCAGCTAGAAAACAGCGATAGTAAATTAGAACACTTGCAGAATTGAGCGATCGTGATTTGTGGGGAAATTTATTTTATTACTATTTTTTTTTTTTAATTATTTATTTTATTATTATTAATTTATTTATGTTTTTGTGTTTCAAACTTTATCATACCCGGGATATCTACTAGACTCTGGTTTGGACAGATTTAAGTGTGTTATTGTTAAGATTTACAGACCTACAATATAAAACGCCAAATTTCCATGCAAAATAATGGTACCGCTTTCAGCACCTAAAATCCGAAATAATCATACCGCCAGGGAGGTTAAGAACCGTCAGAAGATGAGAAGCGTCACACAGCGGGAGTCTCCCATCATGGTGGATGCGGAGCGGCCCGAGAAGAAGGGAAGAAGACGCTGCGGAGGAAGATGCCAGACGAGAACACCAGAGGAAGAACCAGAAGAAGAAGAAGATGGAGGAAGAAACCAAAGGAAGATAGAAGATAGAAGAAAGTAGATAGAAGAAAGAAGAAGCATTTAAATAAAGGAATTGTCAAAAACTGTCTCTTGTCATTTTTAACATTTTTGACAGTTTTTTTGTGAAATGGTAGGGGTAAGTACCCCCTTACCATTTCACACGGGGGGGAGGGCCGGGATCTGGGGGTCCCCTTGTTAAAGGGGGCTTCCAGGTTCTGATAAGCCCCCTTCCGCAGACCCCCACAACCATCGGGCAAGGGTTGTGGGCATGAGGCCCTTGTCCCCATCAACATGGGGACAAGGTGTTTTGGGGGGCTACCCCAAAGCACCCTCCCAATGTTGAGGGCATGTGGCCTGGTACGGTTCAGGAGGGGGGGCGCTCTCTTGTCCCCCCTCTTTTCCTGTGGCCTGCAAAGTTACGTGCTCAGATAAGGGTCTGGTATAGATTTTGAGGGGGACCCCACGCCATTTTTTTTTTTTTTAATTTTGGCCGGGGTTCTCCTTAATATACATACCAGACCCGTAGGGCCTGGTATGGAATTTAGGGGGACCCCCACGCCTTTTTTTTTTTTTTTTTAATTTGGTTCGGGGTTCCCCTGTGGGGAATTTCCATGCCCTTTTTATCAATGAACTTTTATGTGTATTGTCGGACCAGCAATTCATTAATAGCCGCGAGTAGTTTTAAATGACTTTTTTTTTTTTTCCTTTGAAATGTCATTTTGCTGTCAGATTGTTCTAAACATGGGAAACATGCGCCAATTTACAGGCATACCATAGTACGAAATTTAAAGGAATATTACACTTTTATTGTTTCACTTTAAGCATTATTAAAATCACTGCTCCCAAAAAAACGGCTGTTTTTAAAACTTTTTTTTTGCATTGATCCATGTCCCCTGGGGTAGGACCCAGGTCCCCAAACACTTTTTATGACAATAACTTGCATATAAGGCCTTTAAAATTAGCACTTTTAAATATTCATGTTCGTGTCCCATAGACTTTAACAGTGTTCGAACAAATTTTTTGCCTGTTCACATGTTCTGGTGCGAACCGAACAGGGGAGTGTTCGGCTCATCCCTACTCGCCACCATCGATGTCATTCCTTCCAGGCTGCACTCCATGAGCAGTTCAATCACTCTACTGCAGGGTAGTCTTCCTGGTAAAGATTGCAGACTGACAGTGGTGAAAGCAGCCGGTGCGGAGGACGGTCTATGTGGACAGCTTTACGCTGGATCCCTGTATACTTATATGTGCCTCTTTTAATAATCAACCATGTGAGTTGCTAAATGTTGTACCTTCATTAAATGTAACCATATTGCTACACTTAGAGGCGCCTCTCTTCTCTTTTATACTCTGTAGCTCCTGCTGGATTTTGCTTCTAATCCCCTTGTGGAGGCTTCCATTTGTGGGTGGACATTTTATGGTTACACAACCTATCACTTTGTTATAATCTTTTTATATGGACTAAAAAATGAAGGACTTATGAATAAATGGTTGTGGAACGAATCATCCGAGTTTCTATTATTTCTTATTGCGAAATTCGCTTTGACATACAAGTGCTTTGGATTACAAGCATGTTTCCGGAACGAATTATGCTTGCAATCCAAGGTTTTACTGTGTGTGTGTGTATGTATGTATGTATGTATGTGTATGTGTGTGTGTGTGTGTGTGTGTGTGTGTGTATATATATATATATATATATATAATCTATCACTATATTGCCAAAAGTATTTGGACGCCTGCCTTTCCATGCACATGAACTTTAATGGCATCCCAGTCTTGGTATGACAGCTTCAACTCTTCTGGGAAGGCTGTTCACAAGGTTTAGGAGTGTGTCTATGGGAATGTTTGACCATTCTTCCAGAAGCGCTTTTGTGAGGTCAGGCAGTGATGTTGGATGAGAAGGCTAAGCTTGCAGTCTCCACTCTAATTCATCCCAAAGGTGTTCTATCGGGTCTAGAAGAATGGTCAAATATTCCCATAGACACACTCCTAAACCTTGTGGACAACTTTCCCAGAAGAGTTGGAGCTGCTATAGATGCAAAGGGCGGGCCAACTCATTACTGAACCCTACGGACTAAGACTGGGATGTCATTAAATTTCATGTGCGTGTAAAGGCAGGCGACTCAATACTTTTGGCAATATAGTGCATGCATATATACACAAGCACAGTTATTCCTTTTTAGGTTTCATGAAAATGACTTGAAGCTCTCTGAAAGCCTTGCAAATGCCCTGAAAGCTAACAGTCTATACAACTCCTTTACAAACTGAAGCCGGTCTTCATAAGACCTTCTAAGCAAAGATCTTGACCAAGAGAGGCTCTACAACACCCAAGGTAAGAAATGTCTTATTTTTGTCTTTTCTTTTTGTCCTTTATATCACTTATTTTATTGCTTATTTACCCTATGCCAGTATATAAATTGAAATCATCATAAAAATTTCTATCACCAAGGATAAGACATTTATTACCCTATCGGAAATCTACCCCTCCTCTTATATGTGGAGTAACTTAAATAATATTCATAATATGTGAAATAGAGTGAAACTGAAAATTCTCTATATAATAATCAAAATAAAGTGCAAGTGCTTATTCACTGAATAAATGTCCGTAATAACGCAACATTCAATGTGTTGAAAACAATACTCAAATTTGTGAACAATAGTGTGTGAGAAAAAATGCAATAAACTATTAATTACCATATGATAAACAAAAAAAAAAAAAATGACAATGAAAAATAAGTGTATAAAACTCAAAGACTGAATTTATATACACCTAATCTTTAAACTGTGCAAGACCATGTATGTGTCATAATTATGTGTTGAGCTTTTCTTTTTTAATATATGGTTTATTATTGAAATATTTTCTTAAAACAAAAAAAAATCTTAATATCCCCCAAAGTGCATCCATGCAAAAAAAGTCCCAAAAATCCTAATCCCAATTCCCAGTCAAAAAGGCTGAAACAACGAGATCCAACACTTCTTAAATTCAGATGGCTAATGTGCTCCTTTCATCCGAAAAGTTCTAAAGTGACTCACCAACAGTTGTGGCTGGAAAAATTATAAACCAGCAATTGCACAGAATTAAATATTTGGATTATTCCTACTCCGTGGACTTCTCAGCCTATTAGTATCTCCTCCAACCCATGTGGATTATCCGTATCCAAGTCTGCAATAGCAATGTTGTATCTCTCTCCACTCTGCTGGTTTCAGTCTCTCCACCTGTCAGTATTTCTCCCACAATGAACCACCGACAATTAAGGTGAAGAAGAAAGGAAAACGTCCTCATGGAGACGCTCCGCTAGGACGTTAATGCAACAAAACTAGTAGAGCGGGGGCTAGGACGCTGACACCATCAAGCCGTTTTTAAGAGAACAGCAGGCGCTCGGGTTTTGGAACATAGCCTGGAGCAGAGGATCACATTATTAATAACACAGAATTGTTCCCTAGTGTCGGGCAGACACTTAAGAAATGTGAGTGTATTTTCAACAGGCAGTTTTTAATAAATGTTTTAAAACAAGATTACGCTATGGAAGTTTTCCTTTCTTCTTCCCCTTAATTGTCGGTGGTTTATTGCGGGAGAAATACTGGCAGTTGGAGAGACTGAAACAAGCAGAGTGGAGAGAGATACAACATCGCTATTGCAGACTTGGAAACGGGTCATCCACATGGGTTGGAGGAGATACTAAAGCCGCGTACACACGGTCGGACTTTTCGTCTACAAAAGTCCAACGGACGCTGACGGACTAAAGCTGGCTGGTAATCCGATCGTGTGTGGGCTTCTCCGGACTTTCAACTGACTTTTTTAGCCTCAAATCCGACGTACTTTAGATTTGAAACATGCTTCAAATCTTTCCGACGGACTCGAGTCCGGTCGAAAAATCCGCTCGTCTGTATGCTAGTCCGACGGACAAAAACCCACGCTAGGGCAGCTATTGGCTACTGGCTATGAACTTCCTTATTTTAGTCCGGTGTACGTCATTACGTAAGAATTCGATGGACTTTTGTGTGATCGTGTGTAGGCAAGTCTGTTCGTTAGAAAGTCCGCCGCAAGTCCGTCGAAAGTCCGCCAAAAGTCCGTCGAAAGTCTGTCGGACAGGCTGTCAGACTTTTGTAGCTGAAAAGTCCGACCGTGTGTACGCGGCATAACAGGCTAAAAAGTCGTAGAGTAGGAATAATCCATATTTTAAATTCTCTGCAATTGCTGGTTTATAATTTTTCCAGCCACAACTGTTGGTGAGTCACTTTAGAACTTTTCGGATGAAAGGAGCACATTAGCCTTCTGAATTTAAGAAGTGTTGGATCACGTTGTTTCAGCCTTTTTGATTGAGAATTGGGATTTGGATTTCAGGAATTGTTTGGACTTTTTTTGCAAGGATGCACTTTGGGGGATATTAAGAAAATTTTTATTTTAGGAAAATATTTCAATATTTATATATATATATATATATATATATATATATATATATATATATATAAAAAATTCAACACATAATTATGACATATACATGGTCTTGCACAGTTTAAAGATTAGGTGTATATAAATTCAGTCTTTGAGTTTTTTATACACTTATTTTTCATTGTCTTTTTTTTGTTTTTTTTGTTTATCGTATGTAATTTAATAGTTTTTTGCATTTTTTCACACACACTATTGTCCACGGATTTGAGTATTGTTTTCAACACATTGAATGTTATTAAGGACATTTATTCAGTGAATAGGCATTTGCACTTTATTTAGATTAATAGAGCATTTTCAGTTTCACTCTATTTCACATATTATGAATATTATTTAAGTTACTCCACATATAAGAGGGGTAGATTGTTCCAGTGAAGGGCTGAGATTTTTTAATCATATAAAGCCCATCTTTTCTAGAATTAATATATATTTGGTACAAATTGTGAATACAACTGTAGATATTCTACTAGGATTGAGCAGCACCATTCTCAGTTGGGACTCACAATTGTCCAGGTAGTTCTGTGGTGCTGATTCCTCTTTTCTGTTGTGCAAGATTAAGCTTTGGCAAGTTGTGGGATCAATGCGCAGGCAGAGTTACTGATTGGTTGCCTCCGCCCGAACAGCCTATCATTCCAGCACAGGAATCATGGCAAATACCATGTCTGCAACTAGAGGATGGTAGGACAGAAGTTGGTGATGGTATTCCAGTGGGGACCTTTATCATTTTAAGCCCACAAAATGGGCTCCTTGAGACCTTTGCTTCCTAATAAGTTTTGCTCATTCTTGCCATTCCTGTAAAAATAATTCTAATGTCTTAAGAACATCATTCATGTAGTAATTAGAATGATCCAAGGAGGACATAACTGATGACTTACCTGTTGGAAGGTACCAAAAAAACAACACAAATAAAAGTAGGAGCATCATCTTGCTATGGCTTCTAAATGTTAGCGAGGTCTACAATGGCAGGTTGTGAGTCCAGTGAACCAGAGAACTTGTTTTGTGTTCAATACCTTTCAACAAACTGATGAGATGTTAATGCACCAAACCTCATTTGCTGGTTGGGTAAATGGTGTGTCTGGGTCATTTTCCATTTCAGTCCCCAATTCTGAGAGCTCAGACCAGTGAACAGACCACACAGATACGTGACATGTGTATAGAGAGGAATGGTAATAGTTAGCTTTGAGGTTAAGGCTAACCAGCTAAAATTTTGAAAAAAAGCTTTCTTTTCTGGAAAAATATGCTTCAAGCCAGACATGTATTCTTTCTCATCTTGGTTTCTACATAATAAGTTCCTGCAAAGGTCTATGGGTATAAGCAGAATGTAGTGACTAATAGCAAACAAGTGGGTTTCATATTTTAAGTGGTGCTTTAACCAAACTGCTAAATACACTTATAAACTTTAGAAATGTATGTAAAGTATGTGAACTGTTTTATCAGCCAGAATATTTGTAATTTTGTACAAACCCAAACTCTTAAATCCAATTTGTTAATGCAATGACAAAAAGGGAAATACCTTTTTTTTTTTTTTTTTTTATATGTAGCCAGGTGCTGTTGGATTGACCCCTTCAAAAACGTCTACGTCTGGTAATGTAGAATTACAGGCTCATACATGCCTGTCTGCTATGTCTCTATGGGTATTATACGCCCTCCCTTCACTGGGCAGCATGGGGTTGTAGAGGAAGAAGTGCTGCTGAAGAGGATTATGGGAGATGTAGTTCTGCTGTAGAGTGGAGGTATTGCTCTAATGCTGGAAAAGTCTACAGTTCCCAGGAGGCCATGGCACCGCAGGGAGGAGTGGAGGGATTCTTAGTGCACTGCCTGGGAAAGTTTGAGGCGGTTGGCAGCAGGACATGGAAGAGTACACACCTTTGGGGTAGCACTCCCAACTGATCAGGGTTTCTGCTAGGAGCATGGCCTGTGTAGCACCACTGCCAGCAGTAAGGGGACATTGATGCAACTGCCGCTTGTCGGTTCCAGCATGCTCCAAAGTAAGCAAGAGGGTTGGCTGATTATCTTCAGCATCGCCAGCATTCCAGAGCTCAAAGCATTGATCCATGATGGGCCGCTTCTTCATTGGCATTCAACGTTGAAGTACAGGACTGGTGGGAGGGTTCTTAACCCTATGTAAACACTGTATGGCAGGAACTGAGTCTCCTCACTGCCCCCCATTGCCATACTCTCTCCCTCCCTGTGTTAATGTTCACCACATATAGCCAATCATAGACTGACATCCTAACATCCACTCGGGATTACTCTACCAATCTGAACTGACTCTGTATTGGATTCCCTACCATTCCTTTTTCTTGATTACCCACTTATTGAAACCACCACTGCAAAGCACCACTGCACCTTGTTATACTTTGAACTGAGCTAAGCCTGGGTTCACACTGATGCAAATTTACAGCGGGAACACACAGATTCGCAGGTCATGTAAAAAGCATAGCATTCCATGGCTTTGGTTCACATCTATGTGTTGCGAATTTGATGCGAGAAAAAAAAAGAGGCCTGTGCGTGTTGACTGCGAGTTG
The DNA here is from genome assembly GCA_037952925.1 of Lithobates clamitans. Taxonomy (NCBI): domain Eukaryota; kingdom Metazoa; phylum Chordata; class Amphibia; order Anura; family Ranidae; genus Lithobates; species Lithobates clamitans. The sequence continues at coordinate 1,864,017 of JBBGZY010000791.1, forward strand.
GATGGTGCAGTGCAAATTTTATCTTCATAAAGCTTCAATTGAATGTGCAGTAAACTCACAGCACACAGTTCACATGTCTGCGAATTGTTCACTGTCTCCTGAAATTCACAGTAAAATTGCGGTAAATTTGTGGTAAAATCGCACTTGTCCATCTCAAAACACAAGGCAAATTCGCACCTCACACAGGACAAAAAAACGGATGAAATTCTTAGTACATCTCATCGCAGTAGTGTGAACCTAGGCTGAGGGATCACTGTGACATGGGCTTTTAAGGTGTCTCTAGAGAAGAGTGTCTCGGAACCTATCTTATTGAACAGTTCCACCATATGGGGACCCATGATTGGGAGGAACAGTTTGTAGTACTGTAGCGAGAAACCATCGGGGCCCAGGGCTTTGCCTGTCTTTGAGAGAATTCCATGCATGCTCTGAATCAAGTATGAAACGGAAGCGCTCGGTCTGGTAAAACTAGCGTTCTTAATGGAGATAGCACATTCATCACGCTGCAAGTTTTTTAATCTTTTAATGCAGCGTATTCTCTTTATAATGCTAGAATAATGAGGTTGTTTTGCTGCTGAAGACATCTGTTACGATGAAACATGTCAGGCAGGCTGACATCCGTACGCTGATTGCTGCAGCCGTTTGTTCCTATCATTGATGCATGCTGTTTTAAGCTTCAACTTTAAGTTACTACAATAAAAGTTTTTTTATCTATCATTACGGGCTTCACTATGGGTCCTTCATTTTCTTTTCTCGGATATATGATGACTACATGCCTGAATGCCTAATTCTGAAGTGACCATTGGGAGATGTTTATATGTGAAGGAAATCCCACGGATGTTGTGGTCTGATGAGGGGTTCCAGTGGGCTGGATTCACTGGATGCTATTGAGAATTTATCATCTATGCCTAATCCTTAACACCTTCTGGTAAGCAGACTATATTACCACGTGGTGACGAGTGACTCTTTCTACATCTGCACAATATATTTGGTGATTGGATTCCTCCCACTCTTCAATTTCATTTTGAACTTTTCAGCGCCGCAATAATTTTTATGCATGTTTTGCTGCTGATATTCACACAGAGTTCGGACAAACTGATTTCTTTATTATTTCTCGTGATCTCCTGAATAATCTTTATTTTTTTTTCACCAGATCTCCAGAATAATGTTTTGAAATTTTTTTTTTATAGTGATCTCCTGTTTTTTTTTTAAATTTTTAAATTTTTTTTCCTAGTGATCTCCATAATATTTGTTGTCGTTTAGTGTGTCAAGTTACCACAACACCATTATTATCTTGTATTTTTTAACCTCAAGGAGGTTGGTTGGTGTTGGTGTCCCTTGTTAATTTGATATTGTATTTTTGAAATGTACCTGCCTACTCACAAACAACCTGTCCTTTTTTAAAGTAAAACACATAGGCAAGTATTTGTGAAAGAAAAATAGACATTTATTAGGGGGTCATAACAAAATAAAGAGGAAGGCACCGCTGGATAAACTGGTAAAATTGGTGAAGCCTTTGTACCCTGGGGCACACATCAACTATTTGACAGGCAAAATTAGTAGCATGAGGAGTCTATATAATAGTGAGCACAATCTGGTCCAGGACTCCAAGAGATCAGGAACAGCAGCAGATGACATATATGTCCCCAGGCTGTGGTCATACAACAGACTGCGTCTTTTGTCAGACCAGACTGAACCCAGGTCATCACTTTCTTGTCTTACTTCCACTCTTCCTTCAACGCTTGCTTCCAGGCTGTGGCTCTGGTGTTGGAGTTGTGGCAGGAGGTGGAGGAGGAGGAGGATGGTCGAACTCACAAACATGGCTTTTGCTTGTGAGTTCGCCTCTCAACCCCTTATTTAGGGCTTGGAAGATAACTTCCTCACAGAAGAGGCGTTGGCTCACCTTCATTTCCTGCATTTTGCAGGCTGCCATGCAGGCACCTCTTGGAGATTGGGGGGGTTCTGAGGACCACAGAAGCCTGCCGGAATTAACCCAAGTGCAAAAAAACACAAAAAAGAAAAAAAAAAAAAAAGAAAAAAAAAAGAATTAACCCAAGTGCTGACTCCTCCACGTTCCTCCCCTTCCTGGGCTATTTTGGTTGAAGGGATTATTGTCCCCCTGTTATGGCAATCATGTTTCACACTCTGTTTATATGTATGCAATATACTTCCCAAGATGTCTGCATATGCATTGAGTAATTATTTGTTATATATAACGTTACGCAACTTGATACTCATGTACATTAAAAATATTTATTTTTACTCTCAAATTTGTGTTTGAACCTGCCTCATTTAAAGTCCCATACTCTTTCATTATTTTTTGAATTTAAAATTAGGGTTGGAGGCGCACTACCCCCCTTTCCTTGTGCGCTTCATTTAAAGTCCCAGTATATGGAGATATACATTCCCCCCGAACTGTTGTATGTTGAAACCGGGATGGAGGCAGAGTTCCAACATAATGGGTAGCATGCAGCTACCCCTTTTATACTCATACACTTACCCCAGGGTTTGATGGGATCTTACAACCCCCACCCTCTGAATGTTATGTACTATTTCTATGCACTTGCGACACGTGGGGTTTTAGATATGCCCCCTTTTTTGTACCCACTTATGCTCCACAGTTTTTTCATCCCTAGTGGATACTGTTCATCGTTCCTGTTTTGCTTTGGTTGCCTTTATCTTCCATTTCCGGCGAACTGCGATTCACATCAGGCACCGCCCCTTGCCGCCCTTGCAATTGGCGGGTGTCATGAGGACGGCTAGCCTCGTGCGTATCGACGCCACGCATGCCGCACCAGTGACGTCCTTAGTTGGCGCCATCTGGTTTTGCGTTTCTTTCCATCTGGCTGACATACTGGCGGGATTAGGTTTGGCGCCATTGGCGGGCAGACGCTTCCCGTCCATCTGGTATTGTCCACCCTATTTAACCAGCCCACCTGGGAGTCCCCATTAACAACTGACCAGATGACCGGCTTTCACTGCTTGCTTCACTGCACACGTATAACTTATACTCGGTACTATAGGGTAATTAAATATGTTTCGGCTTGTTTATATTCCACTTTTTCACTTTTTTCACTCTACAACTATATCGTTGTCTCATGAACATCACCTAATAAGCTCCTTTTTCTTTAAGCACGCTTCCAGTGTTTGCTTATTTACTCTTTCAGAATTCTCACTGGTCTTTTTTACATCCCACCCTTATCTCTGTTTTGCACACCATCCAGTAGGTATATTCCTACCCACGCCCCATCTTGCACTTCTGTCACCTTCTTTCGCCTTTTTTTTTCTCCATGTATCCCTATTTTCTTTGTGCTTGACAGTGTATCATATACAATACTTTTAATTATTTTACAGATTTACTTGGCACTATTGGCACAATACCCAATATACATTTGTTCCCTGGTTGGAGACGTTTCAGTGTGGGCCTGTTGTTTATGGGCAGACTTCTATACCTCAACTCCCAGGGAGGCTTGATATAGTGACCCCTGCACACCAGGATCATTCGGAGTTCAGTGTTCCAATGGGATATAAGTTTGTGGATTTGACCATCTCTTCGCTCTATATATATCTTTCTACATATAATACTTTCCATATCATGGGCCCCATTTTTTGATTTAGAACATTTCCATTATTTACAGATATTCAATATCCTCTCCTGATAAGTCGGTTCACCGACGAAACGCGTCAAGCTTTTGAGGATGTAACCCCTCACATTTCCACCAAGACTTTTATGAATTTTACTGTATATCACAAGTTCTACTCATGAAATATGTATTATTGTCCCCCTGTTATGGCAATCATGTTTCACACTCTGTTTATATGTATGCAATAAACTTCCCAAGATGTCTGAATATGCATTGAGAAATTATTTGTTATATATAACGTTACACAACTTGATACTCATGTACATTAAAAATATTTATTTTTACTCTCAAATCTGTGTTTGAACCTGCCTCATTTAAAGTCCCATACTCTTTCATTATTTTTAATTATCATGATCAGTGCTTACGTTACTCCTTCCTCTGCTCACAGATCGTACGTACGACGCACACGTGTTACGCTTTATATACATTGCGCATGCGTGAAATGCAGCACGCCCCAGAAATTATTTTTAGTATATTCCCCGCCCATTCTATTTCGGCGCAGTGGGAGAGCACATGGCGGAGAGACAGCAGGTGCATGCAGACAGGAAAAAACAATCCAATAAGCAGCGCAGGTTACAGTGTGTTATAATAAGTCCCAATGTACATTTATGGAAGTCCTTTTAGCTCTGAAAAGCTATTTGTGAGATGTCTACGATCTGTTGCTAGGGCAGCCTTATCAAGGGGGTGAAGCCACTCCAATATGTAAGACAAGGAATAAACAAAAAAGGCGCCTCTTAGTAGGATCGTAAAAATTTATTGAACAATTACATTAGCACACTCACATATGGAGACTGTATAGTCCGGCAGGGGTAACGTCAGTAGCGGCCATGTCCGTGCTCTAAGATGCCTGATTTCTCACTGCTGGCTGCTGCCATAGTGCCGACTTCCGGGTTATGATCGTAGAACGCTGTTCAGAACGAGGCTTGGTCGGACAGACAGGTGGAAGGCTGGAACGCAGATGGAATAGTGGCACTGTACTGCTGTAAAGCAACACGTTTCAGAGCATGCGCATTGCGGCACGCTCCTTTGTCAAGCTATGCGTTCCAGCCTTCCACCTGTCTGTCCGACCAAGCCTCGTTCTGAACAGCGTTCTACGATCGTAACCCGGAAGTCGGCACTATGGCAGCAGCCAGCAGTGAGAAATCAGGCATCTGAGAGCACGGACATGGCCGCTACTGACGTTACCCCTGCCGGACTATACAGTCTCCATATGTGAGTGTGCTAATGTAATTGTTCATTAAATTTTTATGATCCTACTAAGAGGTGCATGCAGACAGCAGCAGCAATGACGAGAAAAGTCTGGAGCCTGAAATGTCCCGATCCCTGAGGAGATATAAGGCCACAAATATGTCCTTTATAGAGATGGTGGAGATCGTGGACATCTTGAAGAGGGCCGACTATGATGGGAAGTATGGAGCGTGCCCAAACCCAAATGTGAGAAAGGCCAAGATCATGACTAAAGTTGTGAAAAGTCTGCGCCGGAATTTTGGGGTACGACGATCCAAGGAGCAATTAGGGAAACGCTGGTCAGACCTGAAATTGAGAGAGCACGATCAGTACAGAAGCACCAGGAAACTGCTTCTAAAAAGTAAGTAGTTGTCGTGTGTTATTATTATTATTATTATTATTACTTGCATGCTGCTCCATGTGCTTTTGTTTACTGTTGTACAGTTTAAAATGGCAGTAATGGTTTGTAGTAAACATTGTTCGTTCCGCCACTAATAAAATGTTTTTGGCAGATGCAGGTTAACTACATCTGATTGAATACCCACCTTTCTTTTTAAATCATGTTTCCCTTAGATCAAATCGGCCACTGTCTAATCTACAAGCCAACCACATTGCTGCTACCTTGCCCCCCTCCTTACTTGGGCTTGATTAACCCAGTTTTATAAGTCACTACAGTGTGCTGTCATTTCCGGGTGTCAGAATCAACCAAGGATACTATAGGGTGGGTACCATCTAGTTTAACCCCTTTCACATCACTCTGGTTTGTCTCCTCTTCACTTTATTCTTCCAGCCTTGTTTTACTATTACTGCTCTTCCCAGCTACTCTCCATTCAATTTTCTTCTCTCTTTTTCCCTCCTCTCTTTTCTTTCACCCCCCCCCCCCCCCCTTGCCTTCCTCTTGTTTCCCCCCATTTCTCCCGCACTTTTCCCCTTTCATCCCTCATCACTTGGTTCCAATCACATCGTTATATATAGATCCTCTTTTTACTATTCCAGCTGGTTCCACGTTCACTGCCTCCCGTGTCCGCCCGGGGTGGGACAACGGCCCAGGGTGTCTCAATAGCCATTTTGTGCCCTCATTAGGTTTCCATTGGTGAGTTACACTGTTGTCTATCAATCTCCATCAACTCAGTTTCATTTGGTAGCTTAATTATAAATAAGTTGTAAAACCTGTGTATTTTCTGTGTAACTATGAGACTCTATCTGTTTATTTTTATATGCTCTGGTTGACCCGTCCTGAAGAAGCAACATACGTCGCAAAACTTGTTGAGGAATCGTTTCTACCCGCATCAATTTGTTCCCATCCACCAGATGGGTTTTAGAGCACATAATTGTTAACCTAATGTCATTTCTCCAACAATTCTGCAATATGTTTTGTTGTGACTGTATTTTATATATATATTTTTCTAAAAAATGTATTTTTTTAATATAATTCTATTTGTCTCCTATCACTGGGTACCAAGATAGTCCTCCCATCATCACAGGCGTTACTAGGCATTATTGTTTGGAGTAGTTCTAGTTAACCCATCCCCTCTTTAAATTTAATTAGGATGATGGTACCCACCCCGTATCCGATCTTCATATACCAAGGGAGGCAACACATAATCTAACTACATTTGGTCATGCCTATTTGTATTAAAAGAAGTTTAGTACATTGTTGTCTAGATGGGTTTGTAACTAGAATGAAATGCAAACTTGATTCAGTGTAAGGAGAGGACACTCAGCAGCTGTTTACACATCTGGAGTAGGGATGAGCTTCGAGTTCGAGTCGAACTCATGTTCGACTCGAACATCGGCTGTTCGCAAGTTCGCCGAACAGCGAACAATTTGGGGTGTTTGCGGCAAATTCGAATGACGCGGAACACCCTTTAAAAGTCTATGGGAGAAATCAAAAGTGCTAATTTTAAAGGCTTATATGCAAGATATTGTTATAAAAAGTGTTTTAAAAGTTTTAAAAACGGCCGTTTTTTCAGGAGCAGTGATTTTAATAATGCTTAACCACTTGCCGACCGCCTCACGCCTATATACGTGAGCAGAGCGGCACGGGCAGGCAAAATCACGTACCTAGTACATGATTGCCTTCCCGTGGGCGGGGGGTCCGATCGGACCCCCCCGGTGCCAGCTGCGCCATCCGATCGTGGCCCCCCCCTCGCGATCGCTCCCAGCCAATGAGACACATCCCCTGCCTCTGTATAGTACACAGAGGCAGAGGATGTGATGTCATCTCTCCTCGGCTCGGGAGTTACCCCCCCTAATAAAGTTTTAACCCCTTGATCACCCCCTGTCACCAGTGTCGCTAAGCGATCATTTTTCTGATCGCTGTATTAGTGCCGCTGGTGACGCTAGTTAGTGAGGTAAATATTTAGGTTCGCCGTCAGCGTTTTATAGCGACAGGGACCCCCATATACTACCTAATAAATGTTTTAACCCCTTGATTGCCCCCTAGTTAACCCTTTCACCACTGATCACCGTATAACTGTTACGGGTGACGCTGGTTAGTTCGTTTATTTTTTATAGTGTCAGGGCACCCGCCGTTTATTACCGAATAAAGGTTTATCCCCCTAATCGCCCGGCGGTGATATGCGTCGCCCCAGGCAGCGTCAGATTAGCGCCAGTACCGCTAACACCCACGCACGCAGCATACGCCTCCCTTAGTGGTATAGTATCTGAACGGATCAATATCTGATCCGATCAGATCTATACTAGCGTCCCCAGCAGTTTAGGGTTCCCAAAAACGCAGTGTTAGCGGGATCAGCCCAGATACCTGCTAGCACCTGCGTTTTGCCCCTCCGCCCAGCCCAGCCCAGCCCACCCAAGTGCAGTATCGATCGATCACTGACACTTACAAAACACTAAACGCATAACTGCAGCGTTCGCAGAGTCAGGCCTGATCCCTGCGATCGCTAACAGTTTTTTTGGTAGCGTTTTGGTGAACTGGTAAGCACCAGCCCCAGGCAGCGTCAGGTTAGTGCCAGTAGCGCTAACACCCACGCACGCACCGTACACCTCCCTTAGTGGTATAGTATCTGAACGGATCAATATCTGATCCGATCAGATCTATACTAGCGTCCCCAGCAGTTTAGGGTTCCCAAAAACGCAGTGTTAGCGGGATCAGCCCAGATACCTGCTAGCACCTGCGTTTTGCCCCTCCGCCCTGCCCAGCCCACCCAAGTGCAGTATCGATCGATCACTGTCACTTACAAAACACTAAACGCATAACTGCAGCGTTCGCAGAAGCAGGCCTGATCCCTGCGATCGCTAACAGTTTTTTTGGTAGCGTTTTGGTGAACTGGCAAGCGCCAGCGGCCTAGTACACCCCGGTCGTAGTCAAACCAGCACTGCAGTAACACTTGGTGACGTGGCGAGTCCCATAAGTGCAGTTCAATTTGGTGAGGTGGCAAGCACAAGTAGTGTCCCGCTGCCACCAAAAAGACAAACACAGGCCCGTCGTGCCCATAATGCCCTTCCTGCTGCATTCGCCAATCCTAATTGGGAACCCACCGCTTCTGCAGCGCCCGTACTTCCCCCATTCACATCCCCAACCAAATGCAGTCGGCTGCATGAGAGGCATTTTTATGTCCTCCCGAGTACCCCTACCCAACAAACCCCCCCAAAATAGATGTCGTGTCTGCAGCAAGCGCGGATATAGGCGTGACACCCGCTATTATTGTCCCTCCTGTCCTGACAATCCTGGTCTTTGCATTGGTGAATGTTTTGAACGCTACCATTCACTAGTTGAGTATTAGCGTAGGGTACAGCATTTCACAGACTAGGCCCACTTTCACAGGGTCTCCCAAGATGCCATCGCATTTTGAGAGACCCGAACCTGGAACCGGTTACAGTTATAAAAGTTATAAGTTTGCAAAAAAAACACAAAAAAATTTTAAAAAATAGCTGTCGTTTTATTGTTCTCTCTCTCTCTATTCTCTCTCTGGTGTTCTGCTCTTTTTTACTGTATTCTATTCTGCAATGTTTTATTGTTATTATGTTTTATCATGTTTGTTTTTCAGGTATGCAATTTTTTATACTTTACCGTTTACTGTGCTTTATTGTTAACCATTTTTTTGTCTTCGGGTACGCCATTCACGACTTTGAGTGGTTATACCAGAATGATGCCTGCAGGTTTAGGTATCATCTTGGTATCATTCTTTTCAGCCAGCGGTCGGCTTTCATGTAAAAGCAATCCTAGCGGCTAATTAGCCTCTAGACTGCTTTTACAAGCAGTGGGAGGGAATGCCCCCCCCCCCACCGTCTTCCGTGTTTTTCTCTGGCTCTCCTGTCTCAACAGGGAACCTGAGAAAGCAGCCGGTGATTCAGCCAGCTGACCATAGAGCTGATCAGAGACCAGAGTGGCTCCAAACATCTCTATGGCCTAAGAAACCGGAAGCTACAAGCATTTTATGACTTAGATTTCGCCGGATGTAAACAGCGCCATTGGGAAATTGGGGAAGCATTTTATCACACCGATCTTGGTGTGGTCAAATGCTTTGAGGGCAGAGGAGAGATCTAGGGTCTAATAGACGCCAATTTTTTCAAAAAAGAGTACCTGTCACTACCTATTGCTATCATAAGGGATATTTACATTCCCTGAGATAACAATAAAAATGATTTAAAAAAAAATGAAAGGAACAGTTTAAAAATAAGATAAAAAAGCAAAAAAATAATAAAGAAAAAAAAAAAAAAAAAAAGCACCCCTGTCCCCCCTGCTCTCGCGCTAAGGCGAACGTAAGCGTGGGTCTGGCGTCAAATGTAAACAGCAATTGCACCATGCATGTGAGGTATCACCGCGAAGGTCAGATCGAGGGCAGTATTTTTAGCAGTAGACCTCCTCTGTAAATCTAAAGTGGTAACCTGTAAAGGCTTTTAAAGGCTTTTAAAAATGTATTAATTTGTTGCCACTGCACGTTTGTGCGCAATTTTAAAGCATGTCATGTTTGGTATCCATGTACTCGGCTTAAGATCATCTTTTTTATTCCATCAAACATTTGGGCAATATAGTGTGTTTTAGTGCATTAAAATTTAAAAAAGTGTGTTTTTTCCACAAAAAATGCGTTTGAAAAATCGCTGCGCAAATACCGTGTGAAAAAAAAAAATGAAACACTCACCATTTTAATCTGTAGGGCATTTGCTTTAAAAAAATATATAATGTTTGGGGGTTCAAAGTAATTTTCTTGCAAAAAAAAATTATTTTTTCACGTAATCAAAAAGTGTCAGAAAGGGTTTTGTTTTCAAGTGGTTAGAAGAGTGGGTGATGTGTGACATAAGCTTCTAAATGTTGTGCATAAAATGCCAGGACAGTTCAACCCCCCCCCCCCAAATGACCCCATTTTGGAAAGTAGACACCCCAAGCTATTTGCTGAGAGTCATGTCGAGACCATGGAATATTTTATATTGTGACACAAGTTGCGGGAAAGAGACAAATTTTTTTTTTTTTTTTTTTGCACAAAGTTGTCACTAAATGATATATTGCTCAAACATGCCATGGGAATATGTGAAATTACACCCCAAAATACATTCTGCTGCTTCTCCTGAGTACGGGGATACCACATGTGTGGGACTTTTTGGGAGCCTAGCCGCGCACGGGACCCCGAAAACCAAGCCCCGCCTTCAGGCTTTCTAAGGGGGTAAATTTTTGATTTCACTCTTCACTGCCTATCACAGTTTTGGAGGCCATGGAATGCCCAGGTGGCACAAAACCCCCCCAAATGACCCCATTTTGGAAAGTAGACACCCCAAGCTATTTGCTGAGAGGTATAGTGAGTATTTTGCAGACCTCACTTTTTGTCACAAAGTTTTGAAAATTGAAAAAAGAAAAAAAAATATTTTTTTTCTGGTCTTTCTTCATTTTCAAAAACAAATGAGAGCTGCAAAATACTCACCATGCCTCTCAGCAAATAGCTTGGGGTGTCTACTTTCCAAAATGGGGTCATTTGGGGGGGTTTTGTGCCATCTTGGCATTTTATGGCCTTCAAAACTGTGATAGGTAGTGAGGCATGAAATCAAAAATTTATGCCCTTAGAAATCCTGAAGGCGGTGCGTGGTTTTCAGGGCCCCGTACGCGGCTAGGCTCCCAAAAAGTCCCACACATGTGGTATCCCCATACTCAGCAGAAGCAGCTGAATGTATTTTGGGGTGCAATTCCACATATGCCCATGACTTGTGTGAGCAATATATCATTTAGTGACAACTTTTTGTAAATTTTTTTTTTTTTTTTTTTTTTGTCATTATTCAATCACTTGGGACAAAAAAATAAATATTCAATGGGTTCAACATGCCTCTCAGCAATTTCCTTGGGGTGTCTACTTTCCAAAATGGGTTCATTTGTGGGGGTTTTGTACTGCCCTGCCATTTTAGCACCTCAAGAAATGACATAGGCAGTCATAAACTAAAAGCTGTGTAAATTACAGAAAATGTACCCTAGTTTGTAGACGCTATAACTTTTGCGCAAACCAATAAATATACGCTTATTGACATTTTTTTTACCAAAGACATATGGCCGAATACATTTTGGCCTAAATGTATGACTAAAATTTAGTTTATTGGATTTTTTTTATAACAAAAAGTAGAAAATATCATTTTTTTTCAAAATTTTCGGTCTTTTTCCGTTTATAGCGCAAAAAATAAAATAAACTAAAATGTAATATCCCTTTAAATTTCGTACCTGGGGGATGTCTATAGTATGCCTGTAAAGGGGCGCATGTTTCCCATGTTTAGAACAGTCTGACAGCAAAATGACATTTCAAAGGAAAAAAAGTCATTTAAAACTACTCGCTGCTATTGCATTGCCAGTCCGACAATACACATAGAAGTTCATTGATAAAAACGGCATGGGAATTCCCCACAGGGGAACCCCGAACTAAAATAAAAAAAAAAAAAAAGCGAGAACCGTCAGAAGAGGAGACGCGTCACACAGTGGGAGCCTCCCACCATGCCAGCATGGATGTGGAGTGGCACGGAGAAGAAGATGAAGAAGAGAAGAAGAAAAGATTAAGAAGAAGATGAAGAGAAGAGCGGGAGCCTCCCTCCATTATTAAAATCACTGCTCCCAAAAAAACGGCTGTTTTTAAAACTTATTTTTGCATTGATACATGTCCCCTGGGGCAGGACCCGGGTCCCCAAACACTTTTTATGACAATAACTTGCATATAAGTCTTTAAAATTAGCACTTTTGATTATTTATGTTCGTGTCCCATAGACTTTAACGGTGTTCGTGTGTTCAAACAAACTTTTTTCCTGTTCGCATGTTCTGGTGCAAACCGAACAGGGGGGTGTTCGGCTCATCCCTAATCTGGAGGCAGGAGCACTAGTGTGGGACACCAGAACAAACTTTTTAGGTGCTCCAGTGGATACTAGGGGTGTCTCCATGTGTGAAACTTGTCCAAAAACGGTAAGTATTCCAGCTTTAGAAAGGGATAAAAATAATGTCTTCAGCTTGGAACTCTGCCAAAACAGACAATTGTACGACACTTCCAAGCAATGTTTCATATTCCTATTTCTGGCCTCAAATATCTGTGTGCTAAGTATACCTTTTTTTTTAAATTCACATAGGGGAGAAAAGACTCAGGACATCTGAGGACACCAGGAACCCCACACCTCCTAAAGAAGGGGAAGTGACCACACCACAACCTGTGGATGCAGAACCTGATTATGTGGAGGGAGACGTTTATGAAGTGGGCGAAATAGTGACCACAACAGGTCAGTATCTGGGACCACAGCTTCAGGTAATAGATGTATGCCTGCACATTTATAATACATGGTGTGGTTTTTTTTGTTTTTTTAGGTGATGTGGATGTTGTGGAAGAAGAATCTCATTTCACCAGTGCCAAGTGCACAGATCCTCATCGGGGAGATAATGGGGTGCAATCTGGATTTAGACAAGTTAAAAAAAAACATCAATGATGTTCAAAAAAAATGAAGAACATCATTAATATTTTAGGCAGAATCTAAAACACACAAAAATTGTACCGTTTTTGTTGTGCAATTTTGTATTTTTAATCAAGTTTTAAAGTATTTTAAAAGCCAAATTTTGAAGATGCACACAGTGTGTCAACATCTGCTATCTGCCATCACGGGATATCAAGGTATGCATTTTGTGGGTGCAACCACTTCCTCGCAACTCAAGTAGGTGAGAGGGAGGGGTTGCACCCCCAAAACACATCCATTGATTCCCCATGATGGGAGCTAGCACATGTTGACACTAGGCATGGGATCAGGAGGGAAATCCCCATTTGGACTCCCAATTTGTGTGCATCTTCAAAATTTGGCTTTTACAGGGGTGACATCACCCCATCTGATGAAGGCAAGATCAACACAGTTTTGACATACTAATGTCTGATATTGCCTTCACGTTATCAAAGTGGAACTTTGTAAGTTCCTGAGTTGTGTATGTTATGGTTTGAAACATGCCTGTTTAACCAAAAAAAGGATATTTCTAATGTCAAACCTCAAAAAAATGTTATACATCAAAGATGTTGGTTTGTTCAAAAACCCTTTGCTAACGCACATGTCAATGTGCTTTGAGTAAAATGTTTTCTACTCAACAATGTGTGACTTCTTCTTTCAATGCTCAATACCAGTTTTTGGAAGTTGGTATTTACAGTGACAATGGGGGTTATTTACTAAAGGCAAATCCACTTGGCACTACAAGTGCACTTTCAGTGCTCAGAAAGTGCACTTGTAGTGCCAAGTGGATTTTCCTTTAGTAAATAACCCCCACAGTGCTGTAAAATGTGCCCTAATCAGTACATTTTCAGGACTCAAAACAATTAATTCAAAAGGATGATTTATTTTTTTTTATCATTAATGCATTACATACATTAACAACAAAAACAATGTGTGTGTGTAGCAGACCCACGACATAATAGTTAGCTGAAGAAGAGATTGTCACCTCATGTACCAAAAAAATTACATTTGTTCTATTGAAGAAAATGGCCAAAAAGAAAAGCCCATTGAAGACTCTAGGAGACAGCTAAAAGAAACACAAGCAGTAAATCATATGAAATATTAGTTCTGTTTAAAAGAAGATTTATTTTAAAAATGTATCAGATATTTGCTGGCATATCAATGGTCCCCCTACCCGCAAAGTATTCCATATATTTTTGCCGCACTTCATATGCGCTTTGGGGGGGCAAGCCAGGACGGCCAGTTTCAAGTGCCATCAGGGTTGACTGATCGGGAAATCCGGCCCCAGGCCCAATCGAGGCTACATAGTTTGTAGCATTTTTTAAAAAGTTGTGCATAATGCAGCATGCAAGTACGATGTGGTTTAGTTTATATTCCGCCATGTTGATTGCAGTGAGGAATAGGCGGAACCGGCTGGCCATTATGCCGAAAGCATTCTCCACCACTCTTCTGGCTCTGGCCAGCTGGTAGTTAAAAACCCTCTGGTTCTAGGTGAGGGTCCTCATGGGGAGGCTCTTTACCACATGATCAGCCGTATCCAATCACGGCTGATCACGATATCAATAGGAAGAGCCGTTGATCGGCTTTTCCTCACTCACGTCTGACAGACGAGAGTAGAGGAGAGCTGATCGGCGGCTCTCCTGACAGGGGGGGGTCTGCGCTGATTGTTTATCAGCACAGCCCCCCCTCAGATGACCACACTGGACCATGTGCACAATAATGTCATAGGACGTTTTGAAAACGTCCTATGACGAAACGCGTAAGGTGGAGTCACGCTCACACGTCATACCCGGAAGTGGACGCTGGAACGCAAGCTGGGACGCACGCTCGCAGATCGCTGCTGGTCCCTTCCTTGCACACAGCGTTGTCTGTTTCATTATTACTTACTTTGTGGCTTGTATCCTTTGGACTTTCTTTGCTTATATGGAATAAACAACTGGACATACTTCACGAAGGCAGCCCCTTGTGTTTCTCTTTTCTCTGGATCTCTGGAGAGTTTAACAGATTAAGGTGGTACACTGCTGGAGTAGCATGGTCATATCAGAGCACATATTTTCCCTGGAACAGTCGTAAGGATCGCACAGAGCAGAGGAATGGAGGCATTTTTGGAGTGAACATCATCCGCCCTGAGGCACCCACTTTGTCGCTTGGTACCCCTGCAGGGGTGATTATTTCTGGTGAGTGGGGAAGCACTGGGGGGCGAGCACTTCAAGTCACCTTATGAAAAATCGTACAGAAGTCACTGCGGTGTACCCTCTAGGGTGAAATAAACAGCATTTACAGTTGAACTCTGTTCTCCCCACCTGGTTAACAACACTCTTTTCTGCATGGATTATATATAAAAACTTTTTAGAAATTAACTATATCACTTGTTACAAACAAAAGAAATTGGAATCAATCGTATATATCTTTTTATTTACTGTAATTTATGCACAGGGAGCAGTTTAATTGAATTATAATTTAGTTTGTCACTCAGAAGGACATCTCACGTTTCACACAGAAGGACACCTTACGTTTCACAAGCGCCATACTGTCCCAATATTTTTGAACATTGGGGTCAATCACAACCCTACTCAATTCTTTGCATATATATATGGAAGGGGCAACACGGACATCACACTGATAATAATATGCACACATACTCTTTCACTATCTAATCATTTTTTCTTTGGCGCCATTTTGTCCCAATATTTTTGAACCCTGGGGTTAAATTCTTAATTTTTTTCTTTTTTGCACTGTCCTTTTTTTCGCACTGTTCACCATAATATTTTTTCACTCATTTATTATATATTCCACTTTGGATGACACTTTTATCCCGCTGGGGGGACACATTTTATTCAGCAGTTTCTAAAGTACTGGTGTTTTTGAATTTTTGGTTATCTCCAAATATATGGTCCACTTTGGTTTAGACCGTATTATGTTTTGATATTGGTGGAGCTTTTATGCATCGGAGTCATCTGGATTCAGTCTGGATCTTGTGACATTTTTACCCATTACTTAATAATAATATAGAGGGCAGCGCCGTTTTCATTCTCATCTTACTTATCTATTATGCAATTAGACCCCTAGGGGTACTAATTAGAGATAGGCAGCAGCTCTTATACTGTCCTAAGCGCGGATCTATCTATTTATACGTTTAGCACTAGACCTCCTCTGCAACTCTAAACTGGTAACCTGTAGAAATTTTTAAAGCATCGCCTATAGAGATTTTTAAGTACTGAAGTTTGGCAGCATTCTACGAGCGCACGTAATTTTAAAGCATGACATGTTAGGTATCTATTTACTCAGCATAACATCATCTTTCATATTATACCAAAAAAATTGGGGTATACAGTATTTATCGGCTTATAACATGTGCCGGCGTATAACACTCACCCCAAGTTTTAGGAGGGAATTTTAAGGAAAAAAAGTTTTAAGGAAAAAAAACTTACATTTAAATGCCCATCAATGCAGCCTTATCAGTGTCCATCTGTAGCTTTGCACAGCATCCATCTGCATGCTTGTCCAGTGTCATTTGCAGCCTTGGTGTGATTTGCAGCCTTGCAGCCTGATCAGTGTCCATTTGCAGCCTTGCAGCCTTATCAGTGCCCATCTCTTGTTTTCTCATTGTCCATTTGCAGCCTTGCCCAGGCTGCAGTTAAACTGCAGTGACTTGCCAGTGTCACTGCAGTTTGAAAATAGCGCCGCCAAGATACACAGAGCCGGTCCTTGGCTCTTCTCGGCGGCCTTCGGCCACTTTCGGCTCCACTCGTAGTCCCGCCCGGGATGGGCGTGACTGAGCGGAGCCGAGCGCCGACAATATACAGATAGCTGAGTGTACTCGGCTAGGTTCGGCTAGCTCTGCTCACAGTCACGCCCAGTCCCTGTGTCCATCATAGGGCGGGACTGGGCGTGACTGTGAGCGGAGCTAGCCGAACCTAGCCGAGTATACTCGGCTATATATGTATATCGGTGGCCGGCGATCGCTCCGCTCACAGTCAGCGGGGGATCGCAGGGGATCGGCGTATAACATGCACCCGTGATTTTCCCCTGATTTTAAGGGGAAAAAAGTGCGTGTTATATGCCGATAAATACGGTATATTATGTTTTTTTTGTAAAAAAAAAATTGCGTTTGAAAAACCGCTGCACAAAAACCATGTGGCATTAAAAATTGCAACGGATAAGAGGGCAGTAAAAAGAAAGAGAAGCGCCAGGCCAATCCTAGTGCAGCATTATTTTATTAAAAAAAAAGCAAGGTAATGACAGTATAAAATACACTCACATAGTGCTCAGTAGGGAGGACGCCGGCGCTCGAGGTCCCTCAAGGCTTCGGCTCCCCGCTGACACACGGCGCTCATGTCTCTACATCTATGGGATTCACAGGGGGTTCTGTTCCCATGCTGGACGTGGCAAGCTCCCACCTATGAGCACTATGTGAGTGCATTTTTTATTGTTATAACTTTGCTTTTTTATAATAAAACAAAATAATGCTGCACTAGCATTGGCCTGGCGTTTCTCTTTCATTTTCCTGCCCTCTTATATCTCAGTCTCCGAGTCCCCAGCCCATGCCTGAATCAGCCGCTCTACCTTCTGCAGCATTTACACCAGAGACTTACTTAAAGGGGTTCACCCCCCAGAACATTCTATCAAGATGTACTTTCTTTCTTTCATTGATAACTGTTATTCACATAATTTATTCTTTTCATGTCGCTTTTATATCGCTAACCAGACTCATGTGTGTTTATTCGCCACTTCTACAACTATTAGGTTTTTAACATTAAGTTTCACACTAGCTATGTGTGTTTTTTTTTTTTTTTTTATCAGACTCAGCCATGGGCTCATCTCCTGGGTGTCATGGGAAGGATAAATCTTGTGAACATGATCCTACTACCAAAGATTATATATAAACGGTGGCACGTTCCAGTCTATAGCTGAATACACACTATACAATCTTCTTTAGACTTTTTTCCTTTAGATTTACCAAAACCATATAATATGAGGTCAAACCTAAATAATTTTAATTTCTAAACAATCTTTTAGCTTTACTCTCCCTTAAATTCTTTAAAACTACTGTATGGACTCAAGCCTTTGTCCAACACCTTTGTCTGGGGTACTAGCTGCAACAAGCTGTTCTGGAGGACCATGAAAATCTCCACGTCCCTGGAGTTAACAGCCTTGCCTGACCTTAACTTGTTCTACCTGGCAGCCCAGCTTTCTCCACTTTTCCATCTTGATAAGACAGGCAAATAGCGTTATTTGTCACTTGTATATACACCTGCAACCCACTTCGCCTTTTACCCACTATGGGTTATAATGCGGGGGGAAGGGGAGCCCAGGAGACCTATGACCAATTCAGTATGGTTTATTACCACCAGAGGATTTTAGAGCTGGCCATGTGTAAACTTGGGGCCCTTACCCTACATGCCCATATACCCCTTTGGTGCAACAACCAGCTACCTGAACTGATGATACCAGACTGCTCCTTCGGGGCATACAGAGGCATTATTTATTATTTATTTACACCGAGTAATTACTAGGGCTGGCCCCAGGGCATTTCAAGGGCTTAAGGATTCTTCCTTCCAGACTTTATGTTTTTTCGCTATCTTTAATTGAGACATGCCTTGAACACCGAGTTCCTGTCCTGGGGTCCCCACAGAACTGAATAGCCTCCCTGTGTTAGAAGAAGTCTTTAGCTTGACCCTAAAAAAATGACATCTCCTTTTACAATAGCCTCTTTACACCTTGGCCACTAGACTCACCTACCATGTTAAAACGCGATGGGAGCTGAATGTCGGAGACTTGGAGAATGGAGATTGGAAGGAGGTACTAGACAGCTGCATATTGGTCTCCCCCAAATTACTGACTCACCCTACTGTGAATTTTGCATAGGGCCTATCTGACCCTTATACGTGTGGCAAGATATTGCCACTCCTCTAGCCCCCAGTGCCCTAGGTGCCCTGACTCCAATGGTACATTCTTAATTTGCTATGGGCTTGTCCAGCTCTCCAGAGCTTCTGGCTCCAGATGCAATTCCTACATGACCAAACTGGTTTGCCTCTGATGCTAGATCCTAAATTATGCCTTTTAGGATTATTTCCTGATGCTGACAAGTATATGACACTATTCTTACATGAAGTACTCTTTACCACTAGAAAACTGATTGTTCGCTCTTAGATGCAGGTGCCACCTCCTACATTTCAATCATGGGTCAGGGAAGTCAAACCTACATGAGCCTCTCATATGAAAAAGTATCAGGATTGGTACAGGGATCAATGATTGGACCATTCTGATACCTGTACCTGAAAATTCCCTTGGTCAATTTGGTATTTTCCCAAACTCAGGTTGCGACATGACCGTTATTCGTGTTTGGGGCCTGCAATATATGTGAACCCTTGCTAGACTCTGTATAATGTATTTGGGCTCTCGTGCTCTAATGTACTTTCGCACCTTGTATAATCTTTTCTGACTGGTTATGTGTATCAAAAATATGGGATACAATCAGCGTAAATAAACAAATTAGATTAATAATGCAGCTGAACACTAAAAGATCATCACATAATCCAAAGCAGTATATTAGAAAGGAGTGCAGCGCAAAAAACAGTTCAATAAAACATACATTTGTAAATATAGTAAAGTCCAATATTGTTCCAATAAAATAGAGAAGGACCAGAAGTCCCAGATAACACTGAAGAAATCCACGTGATAAAGGACAAAAAACTGGTGACTTCCCTCCACCTCCAGAGCACTCGCTTCGCTCACCTCAGGATGTGGACCACTGAACTTAAAGATGGTCAAGAACGCATGTCCCATATGGGTATAGATCATCCGTGAAAGGTCCAAGACCTCCAACCGATTTTTCCAGGGGTATGTGTGGTGAGAAAGAAAGCAGATCTAATGCCGCGTACACACGGTCAGACTTTTCGACCGGACTTGTCTGACGGACGCCGACGGACCAAATCCGGCGGACAATCCGATCGTGTGTGGGCTTCACAGGACCTTCAGCTGACTTTTCCAGTGACAAATCTGACGGACTTTAGATTTGGAACATGCTTCAAATCTTTACGTCGTAACTCCGCCGGACCCAGAAATCCGCTCGTCTGTATGCTAGTCCGACAGACAAAAACCGACGCTAGGGCAGCTAATGGCTACTGGCTATCAACTTCCTTATTTCAGTCCGGTGTACGTCATCACGTACAAATCCGTTGGACTTTGGTGTGATCATGTGTAGGCAAGTCTGGTCGTTAAAAAAGTCTGTTGAAAATCTGCCAAAAGTCCGTCGAAAGTCTGTTGAAAGTCTGTAGGACGGGCTGTCGGACTTTTGTAGCTGAAAAGTCCGACTGTGTGTACGCGGCATTAGTGCTCACTGGCGGACTAGTTTAAAAAGATTTAATGATAAAATGCTACTCACAAACAGACTTTACTATGGATATTTATCTTTCAAAGTTGGAGTCTACTTTTGAAGTGCTTATATGTATACTTCAAGTTAAAAAAAAAAAACTGTGGTTGTTTCGTGGTAAAAGATAAAATATCATAAAATAACAGTTACACACATACAAACCTTTGATAGAATAAAATAAAATTATTCATGCAATTTAAAAATGATTAATATATATATATATATACTATATATACACACAATATTACCAAAGGTATTGGGATTCCTACCTTTACACGCACATGCATTTTGATGGCATCCCAGTCTCAGTCTGTAGGGTTCAACATTGAGTTGGCCCACCCTTTGCATCTATAACAGCTTCAACTCTTCTGGCAAGGCTGTCCATAAGGTTTAGGAGGAGGAACTTGACTGGCCTGCACAGAGTCCTGACCTCAACACGATAGAACACCTTTGGGATGAATTAGAGCCGAGACTGCGAGCCAGGTCTTCTCGTCCAACATCAGTGCCTAACCTCATAAATGCGCTTCTGGAAGAATCGTCAAACATTCCCATAGACACACCCCTAAACCTTGTGGACAACCTTCAAAGAAGAGTTGAAGCTGTTATAGTTGTAAAGAGTGGGCCAACTCAATATTGAACCCTACGGACTAAGACTGGAGTGCCATTAAAGGTCATGTGCGTGTAAAGGCAGGTGTCCCAATACTTTTGGTAATAGTGTGTGTATATGTGTGTGTGTGTGTATATATGTGTGTATATATATATATATATATGTGTGTGTGTGTGTGTATATATATATATATATATATATATATATATATATATATATATATATATATGCGCAATTATCCTTTATAGGCTTCATGAAAACGGCTTGAAGCTCATCAAATGCTCTAAGATAGGAGCTTGCAGTACTCGTTGTACAAGCTGAATTAGATCTTCACAAGACATTGTAATTGGAGATCTGGACCAAGAAAAAACTCTATGGCACCTAAGGCAAGAATTGTCTCTTTTCTGTATGTTCTTCATTTTGTTGTGTCCTTTATACTATGACAAATGTACCCTTTTCCAGTATGTTAATTTATTTTTTTACTTTAAAGATTGTTTTTTATTGAGTATCAAGAATAACAAAATAGAGATAATATAAAGCATTCCTGTTGAAATACAAGCAACATTTAAATTGAACATAATGTCATATGAATGACATATGAAAAAGGCACCTCATAAGAAAAACTTAGACATTACTGATAAGTATATGTAAACTACCGTGTTTACCCCAATGGGAGCAAACTGTAAACAGGGAGTACAGTATTGCGTTAAAAAAAATGAAGATTAAGTCCAGTATGTTAATTTCAATAATCAAAATAACTTTCAGGCCCCAAGAGCAAGATATCTATTTCCCCCACCTCAAAACACATTGTTAAAGGAAAGAGCATGTGACACACCTACTGCTGATACAATTATTTAATGAGGACATACATTTTTACAGTAAGTTTAGCTATACTCCACCCCCTTCTTCACTAAAAATGCTACTGGAATACTTACCTTTCTCAAGCCCCAGGGTCCTTCCAGGTTCCCTTTGGGTTCTGCTGCCAAGATTGAGTTTTGACAAGTGGGATATGTGTTTTGGCAGAGCTACTGATTGATTGCCTCTGCCCAAACAGTCAATCATTCCCGCATGAGGATCACAACCTCTACCATGAATGCAACCAGAGGGTGGTAGGAAAGAATTTGGTGAAGGTATTCTAGTTGGGCTTTTATCACTTTGAGGCCACAAAATGGGCTCCTTGAGACCTTTGCTTCTTAATAAGCTTTGCTCATTCTTGCCCTTCCTGTAAAATAAATTCTACTCTGCCCTAAGCACATCATTATTAGAATTGAATGATCCTAGGAGGACCCTACTAATGACTCATGAGATGAGTGAGGTCTACTGAGGCAGGTTGTGAGTCCAGAGAACTTGTGTTGCGTTCAGTAACTTTCAACAATCTGATAATGCACCAAACCTTATTTGCAGGTTGGGTAAATGCTTCGTCTGGGTCATTTTCCATTTCAGTCCCCAATTTTGAGAGATCAGACCATTGAACAGACCACAGATACGTGACATGTGCAAAGAGTGTAACAGTAATAGTTAGCTTTGAGGTTAAGGCTGACCAGCTAACATTTTGAGAAATGCATTCTTCCCTGCAAAAATACGCTATAGGTCAGACATTTATTTTCTGTCATCTCTGTGTCCACATATTAATCTCGTGCAAATGTCAATGGGTATAAGCAAGATGCAGTGACTAATAGCAAACAAGTGGGTTTCATCTGCTGCTTTAACCAAACCGCTAAATACACTTATATACTTTAGAAATGTATGCAGAGTATGCAAACTGGTTTATCTACCAGAATATTTGTAATTTTGTCCAACTTAAACACTAAAAATCCAATTTGTTAACGTAATGACTAAAGCAAAATACTTTTTTTATATATACTGTACCCTTGTTGGGCAAATGTGTGTGGGCATCCCAGGCTCCAAATGGTTGAATTAAGGTGATTCTTTTGAAGGGTGGCGGTAATACTACAACATACAAAGACATTGTAGACAGTTACATGAAAGGTTGGTGACGGCCCTTTTCTGGTCCAACCTAATTGTGTCCATGATTTCAAAGCCAGCTCCAAAAATCCCCTCAGATCTACAGCCATTGCACTTCCAAGTGCACTCGTAGTGCAAAGTGGATTTGCCTTTAGTAAGTCAACCCCATGGTGTTGTACAGTATTTTAAAATAACATTTTATTCTCAAACAAAAACTTATATGAAAAAGATGAAAAATGACATAGGAAAAACTCAAAGGGGCATCACAAGCAAGAAGCTCAGCTGTGACCGGAAGTGACATCACCTGGTTTCTCCTGACGTGTTGCGTCGCAGATCACGTTACTTCCACGGGGCTCTTTTTGCACGTATTTTTACCCTTACTACATTGAGTATCTGGACTCATAACCCATTAGGGTCATTCAAAAAATTGCTATTTATAACAACTTTTTAGTGTGTTAAGCACATTTTTACTGTTGCAGCACAGGGGATCTTGGTTCACTAACGAGTAGGGTTATATACATATTTTTTTTTACTTTTTTTTACACTTTGAATCTTGTAGCGTGTTAAGGACTTTTTTTCTTTAGCAGCACTGGAGATCTGGGTTTAGTACCCAGTAGGGTTATTTGATTTTGAATGTCATATTTTATCATTTTTATCATTTTTTTTTGCTGCTTATTACAGTATATTTATTTCATTACTTGCTGTTTTGCACATATTGCTTTATTAGTTTGTGATTAATTTCCCTTATTTATGAATTTTTGGCACTTTTAGCTATATTTTTCCAGCTATAGCACTGGAGATCTGGGTTCACAACCCAGTAGGGTTATTTAATTTATAATTAATGTGCTGATGTATTTTTTTGTTTCACTTTTTCTGCCGTTTTGCACGTATTTGATTCTGTTGTCAACATTGGAGCTCTATACTCAGGATTTGTTTTAGGAGCTTGATTGAATTATCTCTCTTTCTAAATATCTCCTTCCCGCTGGGCGGCCTCGGCTTTAGGGGGTTATACCGGGATAGTGCGTGCAGTTGCAGGCATCATCCTGGTACTGTTTTTAAGAGCAGGCCGTCGGCTCTTCAGGGATAACAACCGATGCTGCTAAAAGCCGCTCGGCTGTTATACCAGAGGAGCAAGAGTGTACATCCCCCCTCCCGCCGCATTCCGCCGCTCTTCCGGGCCTCCCGTCCCACCGGGAGACTCGAGCCACGATCCTGCACTTCCGCCGGCTAGAGTAAGACGAAACGGCTTTGTTTCAGTCTTCTTTCTGTAAACACGGAAGCGACGTCACGAAAAAATGACAGTATTCAGAATCTCCATTTTTGGTGATCTGAATACTTTGAAGTGTAAAGGAGGAATTTGGGGTCTTTTAGACCCTCAATCCCTCCTTAAAGAGTACCTGTCACCACCTATTACTGTCACAAGGGCTGTTTACATTCCTTGTGAGCTGTGACAGCAATAAAAGTGATCCATTTTTTTTATTTTTTTTAAAGTAACAATGTAAAAAAAAAAAAAAAAGAAAAAAAAACTTTTTTCAAAGCGCCCCCCATCCCCGCGAGCTTGCGCAGCAAAGAAAACGCACACGTAAGTCGCGCCTGCATATGTAAACTGTGTTCAAATTACACAT
Source organism: Lithobates clamitans (assembly GCA_037952925.1). Taxonomy (NCBI): domain Eukaryota; kingdom Metazoa; phylum Chordata; class Amphibia; order Anura; family Ranidae; genus Lithobates; species Lithobates clamitans. The sequence goes on from JBBGZY010000791.1 coordinate 1,888,359, forward strand.
GTGAAGTAACGCAGCGATCGTCAGAGCAAGAGCAATAATTCTAGCACTAGACCTCCTCTGTAACGCTAACCTGATAACTGTCATTTTTTTTAAGTGGAGATATTTAGGTACCGTAGTTTGTCGCCATTCCACAAGTGTGCGCAATTTCAAAGCATGACATGTTAGGTATCTATTTACTCGGCGTAACATCATCTTTCACATTATACAAAAAATTGGTCTAACTTTACTGTTTAGTTTTTTTAATTCATGAACGTGTCTTTTTTCCTAAAAAATTGCATTTGAAAGACCGCTGCGCAAATACAGTGTGACATAAAATATTGCAACAATCGCCATTTTATTCTCTAGATTCTCTGCTAAAATATATATATATATATATATATATATATATATATATATATATATATATATATATATATATATGTTTAGGAGTTCTAAGTAATTTTCTAGCAAAAAATACGGATTTTAACTTGCAAGCAACAAATGTCAGAAATAGGCTTAGTCATGAAAGGGATCTGTAGATTTTTAGCAAAGCGCATGTTTAATACACTGTGTTAATTCTTGCATTATCACAGTTCTCTTAACATTCTCTAACACAGCCGAGTTTCACTCCTGCTTTAAGTTGCTGTGTAGTGATAACTCTAGGTCTATGATAAGCTGTGTTAGCTAGCAGCGTTTCAGCACTCTCTTAAGCCTCGTACACACAATCGTATTGTATGCCAACAAAACTGTGGAAGGGCTCAAACTTGTCTTGCATACACACGGCCACACAAATGTTGGCCAACAATTACGAACGTAGTGACGTACTAGACGTACTATGAGCCGATAAAAAGGAAATTCACTAGTCATGTGCCACCCTTTGGGCTCCTTCTGCTAATCTCGTGTTAGTAGAAGTTTGGTGAGTCTCGATTCTCGCTTTCAGCCTGCTTCTGATTTTCAGTGCGTGCTTGTCAGGTCGTTTCTGATTTTCAGGTCGTGCTTGTCAGGTCCCTTTCTGATTTTCAGTGCGTTCTTGTCAGTTTGTTTCTGAACGGCCGTTCATCTACTAGCCATGTCGCGTTCTCGTTTGAGAGATCGTGCTATTGTTGGGCTTGCAGTTATTTCTTTGACCCAAGTCCAGTCCAGGAACAGGGGGAGGAGGAGTTCTTGGACCAAGAATTGGTTGCTTAATTGTGACCAATTCTGTCATATGCCTTTGTTGTGGGAACTCCAGGAGAATAATCCAGATGATTTCAGGAATTATCTCCGGATGATAGACCCCTGCTTTCACCGTCTATTGGCTTTGCTTACCCCCTATATTAGTAAGCAGGACACAAGCATGAGGCAAGCCATTGCTCCCAAGCTAAGGCTCGTCACCACCTTGCGGTACTTGGCGATGGGGAGAAGTCCCCAGGACCTCAAGTTTACAACTGGAATCTCCCCCCAGGCTCTGGGAATCATTATTCCAGAGACCTGTTATGGCATCATCCAAGACCTACAGAAGGAATATATTTGGGTAAGTTTTAGCCTTTAACATCAAATTTTATGTATTTAATGTTTGCTAATGTATTGTATTCATTTCTTCATTCCATAATACCATGATTGTAATATGCTGTGAATGTCCTCTTTGTCCTCATGCATGCTGTAAGCTTTTAATGCTCCTTTTTTGTCCTTCATGCATATCTGCCTTCACTAACCTCCCTAGCATGCTATCCTGGTCCCATACACACCTAGCCTAGTAACTTAATGTATTTTGTCATCTTCATGTTTGTGCTTACCCTGAACAGTTCCTAAAATGTGTACAAAATTGTTGTCCTCAAATTCAGGCAGAGTGCAAGAGGCTATTTTTTGGGGCCCAAACTCATTTGGAACCCTCCCTCCCCCTCCCCCCCAAATACTAAGTCAACTGATACCAATACTCTATCTGCTGACTTTGCCAAACCCATACACATTATACCTCTTTTGTGGTTATATTTCTGGATGAATTCACCAAAGCATGTAGTGCAAGGGTTTGCCTGAATACATTCAAATGGTACTGTTGAAAGTTTTTGTCTCCTATTATCTTGATAGGTAATTTATGAATGTAAAAATATGCTTCAATTTGGACAGTGTGTATCCATATTTTTGGATTATGACATTTCATTTTGGAAAAAAAAAACACCTTTTTTTTAGTTCCTATTAGGGATGAGCTTCGAGTTTGAGTCGAACTCATGTTCGACTCGAACATTGGCTGTTTGCAAGTTCGCCAAACAGCGAACAATTTGGGGTGTTCACGGCAAATTCAAATGCCGCGGAACACTCTTTAAAAGTCTATGGGAGAAATCAAAAGTGCTAATTTTAAAGGCTTATATTCATGGTATTGTCATAAAAAGTGTTTGGGGACCTGGGTCCTGCCCCAGGGGACATGGATCAATGCAAAAAAAAGTTTTAAAAACGGCCTTTTTTTCGGGAACAGTGATTTTAATAATGCTTAAAGTCAAACAATAAAAGTGTAATATCCCTTTAAATTTCGTAACTGGGGGGTGTCTATAGTATGCCTGTAAAGGGGTGCATGTTTCCCATGTTTAGAACAGTCTGACAGCAAAATGACATTTCAAAGGAAAAAAAGTCATTTAAAACTACTCGCGGCTATTAATGCATTGCCGCGGAGGAGATGCCGGACAAGAACACCGGAGGAAGAACTAGAAGAGCCAGAAGAACCAGAAGAAGAAGAAGATGGAGGAAGAAACCGAAGGAAGATAGAAGATAGAAGAAAGAAGAAGCATTTAAATAAAGGAATTGTCAAAAACTGTCTCTTGTCATTTTTAACATTTTTGACAGTTTTTTAGTGAAATGGTAGGAGTACCCCCTTACCATTTCACACAGGGGGGAGGGCTGGGATCTGGGGGTCCCAATTTTAAAGGGGGCTTCCAGATTCCGATAAGCCCCCCGCCCCCAGACCCCTACAACCACCAGCCAGGGTTGTGGGGATGAGGCCCTTGTCCTCATCAACATGGGGACAAGGTGTTTTGGGGTGCTACCCCAAAGCACCCTCCCAATGTTGAGGGCATGTGGCCTGGTACAGTTTGGGGGGGCGCTCTCTCGTCCCCCCTCTTTTCCTGCGGCCTGCCAGGTTGCGTGTTCGGATAAGGGTCTGGTATGGATTTTTAGGGGGACCCCACGCCTTTTTTTTTTTAAATTTTGGCCGGGGTTCCCCTTAAAATCCATACCAGACCTGAAGGGCCTGGTATGGAATTTAGGGGGAACCCCACGTCATTTTTTTTTTAAATTTTGGTTCAGGGTTCCCCTTCCCATGCCATTTTTATCAATGAACTTCTATGTGTATTGTCAGACCAGCAATGCATTAATAGCCGCGAGTAGTTTTAAATGACTTTTTTTCCTTTTGAAATGTCATTTTGCTGTCAGACTGTTTTAAACACGGGAAACATGCGCTCCTTTACAGGCATACTATAGACACCCCCCAGGTACAAAATTTATTGTTTGACTTTAAGCATTATTAAAATCACTGCTCCCGAAAAAACGTTCGTTTTTAAAACTTTTTTTGCATTGATCCATGTCCCCTGGGGCAGGACCCAGGTCCCCAAACACTTTTTATGACAATACCATGAATATAAGCCTTTAAAATTAGCACTTTTGATTATTCATGTTCGTGTCCCATAGACTTTAACGGTGTTCGCATGTTCGAACACATTTTTTTCCTGTTTGCATGTTCTGGTGCGAACCGAACAGGGGGGTGTTTGGCTCATTCCTAGTTCCTATTATAAAATTTTGCAAAAAAGAAATTTTTCTTCATAGTTTTGGGCCAAAGTTTATACTGCTACATATCTTTGATAACAAAAAAACAAAAACAAATTAGTGTATATTATTTAGTCTGTGTTAAAGTTATAGAGTCTACAAGATATGCTACGTATCATTGAAAATTGATTAATCCTGATGTACTGACTGTCTATCTCAATTCTTGAGGCCCTGAAATGTCAGGACAGTAAAAATACCCCCCAAATGACCCCTTTTTAGAAAGTAGACAGTCCAGTGTATTTAGTAAGGGGCATGGTGAGTTTTTTTAAGTTGTTCCACAATTCTTGGGAAAATTAAGAAATTATTATTATTTTTTTTTTACTCAAATTTGTCATATTAACACGTTATTTCTCACACACGACATAGACATACATTCAATTACACCCCAAAACACATTTTGCCACTCCTCCTAGAGTATGGTAATACCACGTGTGTGACACCTTTTCACAGCCTGGCCACATACAGAGGCCCAACATCCAAATAGCACCTTCAGGTGTTCTAGGAACATAAATTACACATCCAATTTCCTGACAACCTATCACACTTTTAAATGCACTGGAGCACCAGGACAATGGAAACGCACACAAAATAACCCCATTTTGGAAAGCAAACACCCCAACGTATATTCTATGAGGTATTATGTGTCTTTTGAACATGTAATTTTTTTCCACATGTTTTTGGCAAATGTGGAAAGAAAATGAAAACTTATTTTTTTTTACACAAAGTTGTCAGTTTATACGAAAACCAACATGGACATACCAAGAATTACACACCAAAATCCTTTCTGCTACTCCTCCTGAGTATGGCAATACCACATGTGTGAGACTTTTTTACAGACTGGCCACATAGAGAGGCCCAACAACCAAGGAGCACCATTCGGTGTTCTAGGGACATAAGTTACACATACTTTACTGACAACCTATCCCATTTTTGAAGGCCCTTCATATTTCTAACACATAGCATGTACATACCAAATACACCCCAAAATACATTCTGCTGATCAAAGGGTATACAAAAGATTACCTGTGGTTTTAGCAGTGCAGTGGTCCACAGAGGAGATAATTTGTCCAGGCTAAATAAATCATCCAGGCAGCAGACAGGAATACTGTCCATAGTCAGTATAGGCAGCAGGCAGAAATACTCTCAGCACAGCCAAAGCATTGGTCCAGGTAGCATACAGGGACGTGGTCAGCAGCAGTAAAAGGAATCATCCAGGCAGCAGGCAGGAATACTGTCCATTAGTTAGTACAGGCAGCAGGCAGAGATGTACTCAGTACAGCCAAAGTATTTGTCCAGGCAGCAGGAAGGAACACAGTCCATAATGTCCTGGGTCATTACAGGCAGCAGGCAGAGATATTGTCAGCACAGCAAAGTATTGGTACAAGCAGCAGGCAGGAATATCAAGCTTAGGGTCTCAGTCAGGAAAGAATGGGGCTAGGGGTGGAGGCTGCTTCCCACCAAAATGTCTTAAAAGTCTCCGGTCTCCAGATACTGTTCTGGGAATTACAAAACCCAGAGAAAGCCCAAAACTGTTTTTCTCTACTCAGAACACTATTCTGAAGCTCCTCGCATATATGGGACCCCTGTGGGGCCCTTTGCATCTCACTACTACAGTAGCAGGGCAAACAATCAGTCCAAGCTGCAGGCAAAAAACATGGTTGTTTAACAGGCTGGGGTCAGTGCAGGTGGAAGGCAGATACGTGGTTTAAAAACAATCCAGATGGCAAGCAGAGGCATTGTTGGTAAACAGGTCAGGGTCAATTAATGTGGAAGGTACAAACGTAGTTTAGAAACAATCAAAACTGCAGGCAGAGGCATTGTCGGTAAACAGGTCAGGGTCAGTTAACGTGGAAGGTACAAACGTAGTTTAGAAACAATCAAAACTGCAGGCAGAGGCATTGTCGGTTAAACAGGTCAGGGTCAGTTAACGTGGAAGGTACAAACGTAGTTTAGAAACAATCAAAACTGCAGGCAGAGGCATTGTCGGTAAACAGGTCATTGTCAGTTAACGTGGAAGGTAGAGTCTTGGTTAATCGAGGCAGCAGGCAAATGATCCGCACAGGTATTAGAAACGTGGAAATTGCAGGCTGTTGAAAATAAGAGGAACTAATATTTTGGGGATTTGTGAGAACATCTGAAGCATTCTCCGATGCATAGGCCCGGTTGGGAGGGACATTGGGGACAATGATAACTGGTGTCTCTTCCAACTCCCCCTCTGCTGCATACACAACATTCTTTTTGGCATCTTCTTCCTGATTCTGTTCGTGGAATGTTTTCTAGAAGATGTTGCTCATGAAGTCGACTCTCACAATCAGAGTGAGTGCTTTCTGGGGGACCCTAGCTGGTAGATCAGGGCAGTGACAATTTTTTCAGTAAATTTGAGGAAGGTGCTGGGTCTTTCTGTTGACTTTTGATGGCTATGTATAATGCGTACATCATCTAAGTGGAAAATATAAAATGCAACTTTTTTATACTAGTATAGGGACTTTATAATTGATAAATAGTGCTGTAGCATCTGCATCTGGTCGTTTAAATCCACCCCCCCCCCCATGAACAGATAATAATCACGAATGCATTCAAGATTTACAATGGGGCCACGTATTCTCTGAATCTCCACCAAGGTGTCATTGTGGATGTTGGACAGGACGTAGACAACTCTCTTATCCCTCCACTTCATGGCCAACACTTCCTCATTCCTCAGACTTGCTGATCCCCCCCCTGTAGCCTTGTTGTTACTAACTTTTGTGAGAACCCCTTCCTGTTTTTTCTGGTGGTACCGCAGGCCAAAGTTTTTTCACGTTACAGGTGGCAGAAAAGGGCGGACTGGTATAATAATTGTCTAGGTACATACTGTATGATAAGAGTTTTTGAACAGTGGGTATGCCAGGTCCCAGACAATGTTTCCCCTTGTTCCGATGTAGGTTGGCCACTCAGGGGGCTGGAGCTGGCAGTCATTGCCTTTGTATACGCGCAAGACATACACCTATCCTGTGGCTCTTTCACAGAGTTTTTTCAATTTTAATCCATACTTGGCCCTTTTACTGGGAATGTATTGTTTGAATTGCAGCCAGCCAGTGAAGTGGATAAGGGATTTGTCCACCCAAATGTTTTGGTCTGGGACATAAATATCTGCAAATTGCTTGGAAAAAGAAGTTAATAGTGGGCGTGTTTTATATGATTTATCATAGTTGGGATGATCTCAGGGAGGGCATTGCGAGTTGTCATTAAAATACAGGAAGCGCATGATCATGTCATAGCATGTCCTGGACATGACAGCAGAATAAATTGGCATGTGGTTGATGGGGTGGGAGGACCAGTAGGCATGCACTTTGTTTTTGAAAAATTTTATAAGTAAAACAGCGCTGCGTAAAAAATGAGTAAACAGCTGCCAACACACCTATAGACCCAGGCAGTAGAAAAATACACATAAAAAGTGTAGGCGCTAAAAAGCTCAAAAAAAGAATTATAACAGAATAAGTGACATATCAAACCCAAATAAGGTGTATGTATAATAGTATACCATATGATTAAATGTGATATAAAGAACAAATAATAGCCATATAATATGTAAAAATGTGAACCAATGTACAGAAAGCTTCTGCAGAATTAGTTAATACACTATATAATATATAGCATTAAAGTATCAAAACATGTGAAAGGTGATACAAAATAAATCATGTGAAAAGTGATCCAAAATAAATTATAACAATCCAAAAACAATAATTTAAATAAAATAAATAAAAATAGCCCCACTGGGAGCAAACACATAAAGTCCACCTATGATGTAAAGGAAGTGAAGAAGCCACCACCCAGGGTCTTAGGGGGCTTACCAGAAGTAAACGACTCAGAACGACTTATGTCGGCAAAGTCGCAACAAGCTATGAGACCAACGGGTCACACGAGTGTAGTACTTTAAAACGCCCAAATTGGATTAAGGTTGAAATAAAGGTGTGTGAAGAAGCTGTGTGAAAACAACCAAGATTTCCGGAACAGGCACTGGTGTTTAGGAGAAAGCCATCACCAGAAGATATTGAAGGCTTACCGGAGGTTGTTGACCTGGGGAGAGTCAAATAGGCATGGTGACTGGCTGGTTGAAAAAATATTTCCCCTTTAAATATCCTCAATGAGATCCAAAACAGGGCAGCAGCTTAGCGTCCACAATTATTCTCAACAGTCGTGGAAATATTATCTTAAATGGAAGGCCACAGACGAAAATTCATATGCCATGCGAGAGATGGATAGAAGAAACTCACATAGCGTAATAACGTAAAAACTAATTTATTAAAAATGTTGAAAACAAACTCACATTTGTGTAGATCATCAAAAGTTTCACAAGTCAAGTAGTGGTAATTGTGAGGGGTCCACCCAAAGAGCCATCATCTGGGGTGTGGACTCCCCACCTCACCGCTATATAAAGAACTAATGACCTTCTATGGAAGTGTCATGGTACCGGAAGTAAAACTGAATTCCATCACTTCCGGTCAGTAAGCCTAATAAAACGGGTAGGCAGAATAATCACTAACCATACAGGGGGCTAGATTATTTCAAGAAGAAATAATGGGATTATAAATGAATTTAAATTGAATTTAAGTTGTGTAAAACAAACTGTATCCACTGATGGATCGGGCACAGGGCCAAGCCTCGTTCCGATGTTGTTGTTATAGAGGCTGCCTGTGTTAGACAAAGCCACGCCTCTTTGTCGATTCGCGTTGTGACATCATCGCGCAATCACGCGGCGGCGTCACAGCGCTCCACGGAGGGTGAGCCAAGCCTCCATCTGAGTCATGTCAGATGACCCCCTATGAGAGCAAAAAGACAGCGATGGGCGGAAAGGGTCCCGTTGAGTTTACCCATGGACGATGTAGACACCAACACTTGAGTAGATTTTTCAATGCTTTAATGAACAAATAATAAAGGAAGTAGCAGGAAAGAGGCAGAAGGAAAGTTTTCCCGAAGGTAAAAAACCTTGAGTCTTTACAACCACTTTAATATTAGCCCTAGTAAGTGATTCCTTAATACTAAACCTCCAAATGTAATCCCTGAAAAATTCAATGTTAACCCTAATACTAACCCAACAAAACCTCTAATCTGAGCCATAACATTAATTAACCCTTTTTGCTCTGCATGGTCACCTCATCCTGTGTCAGGAGTCTCATAGCATTCTGGTAGCTCACCTGGTGTACAGTAATTGTACATGGAAAAGCATTTACATTTTTCCTGCTGAATTTCCCTCTCTGCAGAACTGTTCGCAAATCCAAGAATCATAGTAATACCATATCCAACAATATGACCCTAATATGTAACACAAGTCTCAGTCCGCTCAGACAGAGGACAGAACTGCAGTTTGCTTTCTACAGAGATGGACGGAATGTTCAGGAATTCAGTTCATCCGATCAATATGGAGTTCAGTCCGCCCAACTGGAGGATTCTGGAAATTATTCCTGTAATATGAGAGCTTCGAATGGAAAAGTGAGGAAGAGCAGTCACTTCATCCTTATTATGATAAAAGGTGAATATGATTTATTCCAGGAACATATCACAAATATACCCCAGCTTTATGGTAAAAGACAATCTGTGAAAAATTATAGACTGTCACCCAACCATTACAGATATGTCCTGCAGATGCTGTTTAAAAGATAAGGATAATTTTAAGACAAAGTCTAGTTATCCTTTTTGTCCCCTTCCCCTGACCTAATCTAACTCACGCTACCTCTCTACTGATACATACTTACGTCAATCTGGCAGCATTGGATCCAGCAGTGTAAAGCTGGCCATACTTCATTATGACCAGTGGCGGCCTGTGCATTGAGGGCGCACTGGCGCCACCCCCCCTATTCCTGCCACCACCCCCCTATCCATGCACCTGGCCCCTTTCAGGATGCCAGGTGCATGGATCCCTATAGCAGGGGTGTTTTTTTTTAAGCACCTGATTAGAGCCAGAGGCTCTAATAGGCTTCAAAAAAGGGTGGGCTTGGGGCGCATAGAGTGCGCACTGACCCCACCCAATTGTGTGACCATAGCGAATTAATTTTCGCTATTGTCACACTACATTGCCTTCCCACCAATCAGGAAGGCAGGTCATGAGACCTGTTTCCCGTTTTGGCCAAAGCACCAGGTGTTCCTATTGGATGCCTAGCGCTTTGGCGGAAGAGGAGACACAGAGTGGAGGAAGCATGAGGAGCGGTCACCAGAGCCGCTGCTGCTGTCCGCACTGTGGAGGTGAGTGGAGACACAGGAGGATCCTCTCCACAGCCCAGTAAGTGCTGTCAGTGCTGCGAGGCCTGCCCTAGCTGAACTATATACCCTATCTGTAATGCTGACCTATATACCCTATCTGTAATGCTGATCTATATACCCTTTCTGTAATGCTGAACTATATACCCTATCTGTAATGCTGACCTATATACCCTGATCTGTGAGGCTGATCTATATACTCTGTCCTGTGATGCTGAGCTGTATACTCTGTCCTGTGATGCTGAGCTGTATACTCCTGACACTATGGGTAGAAGCAAGTGGAATACAGGAGGGGGAATGGGTGGATTCTATAAGGGGTGGGGCTTATGAGAAGTGGGAGGGGTCAAAAAGGAAGGACAGGGTCTGCCCCCCCATCCTAAAACTTCACCATCTGCCACTGATTGGGACTATTGTAGAAGTTTTTGGAGGTCTAATGCACAGCAATGCCAGGACAGTAAAGAGGTGCTGGATATAAACAAACAGCAGAACTGTGGTCATGGAATTAAAGTAAGTATGTATCTGGAAGAGGGTGGGTTAGGTCAGGATACGGGGACAAAAAGGATAAGTGCACTTTGCTTTAATCTGCACTTATCCTTTATGCCAGTGGTCTCCAAATTGTTGGCCCATGTGGCTCTTTACTTGATCCCTTGGGGCACTGTTCCTCCTACTGACATCGGGCACTATTCCTGCCACTGAAACAAATGATGGTGCACTATTTCTTCCACTGACACCAACAATGGGGCATAAATCCTTCCACTGATATAAACAATGGTGCACTGTTCCTCCCAATGATACCAACGATGGGGTACTATTCCTCCAAGGAAGTCCAATTATGAGGCATTATTCCTCCTCCTATTGACCACAAGCATTATGTACTTTTTTACTCCTACCAGCCACCAAGCTTGAGGCATTGATGCTGAGCCATTTTCTACTCCCACTGACCACAGTCTGGCCCTTCCTAAGTATGAGTGACAGTAAACTGGCCCTCTAGAAAGTTTGGAGACCCGTGCTTTATACTAATACTAATTTATAGGGATAGGCAACTTCTACTGTATTGAAATCTATTTGATAATCAACCCTCTACTTGACTTCAAAACTAATTTTGTCTTTGTTAAATTTTTGGGACATTTTAGAAAAAATGTACAGTGTTGATATTAATCTGAGACAGATACATTTCACCAACATTTCACAGAATGTTATTTATTACTCATTTTTAGAGCCGTTTTTCACCCCGGTGCTAAATGTAAGCACTTTTGAAGTCCTAAAAGGTAACAACATGACCTTGACATGTATCACAAGTCTCAGTCCACTCAGACAGAGGACAGAACTTCAGTTTGCTTTCTACAGAGATGGACAGAATGTTCAGGAATTCAGTTCATCTGATCAATATGGTATTCGCTCTGCCCAATTGGAGGATTCTGTGAATTATTTCTGTGAAGTGAGATCTGCAACCAACATTTCTAAGAAGAGTGAGGATGTCTTTGTCCAGATAAGAGGTAATTGTTTTAAAAGTGAAAAATGCTTAACGTGTATTTTCTCCTCCCGCATCTGCGACTGGGCTTGGCGTTCCGCCACCACGGGAGGGGCCCAAAGACAGCAGGAAGGGGGCCCGCTGCAGAACATGTGAAAGGGTCCCGCCGGCGCTGAGTGACTGTAAGATTGGTTAACATTGCTGCAACCCCAAAGTTTTGTGACTTGCTTGAACTTTACTTGCAACTTCCTTGTGATCTCCTTCCGACTTTTGTGATTTAATATTGCAGTCTATGGCACTTGAATCGCACAAAAGTAGTGCAGGAACATTTCGGCACCCATTGAAATGAATGTGTTTTGACTTGTCATCTGGCTTTTTGGGGTTGATTCACTAAAACTGGAGTGTGCAAAATCTGATGCATCTGTTTATGGTAGCCAATCAGCTTCTAACTTCAGCTTGTTCAATCAAGCTTTGACAAAAAAAAAAAAATTGGAAGGTGATTGGTTCTAGATTTTGCCCTCTCCAGTTTTAGTAAATTAACCCACACACATTTCCTTTTAGAAGGCTTCGACTGGGAATGAAGCCTCTATTCCCAGTCGATGCCTTCTGAGAGGAAAGCGTTGGGTAGGAGGTAGTAGACTGAAGTCAACACACACAGACCGTTCTGCAAGCGGCCGTACATAATTGATACTTGACTGCCTAATACAACTGTTCTTGAGGAACGTGAGTCTGGCTATACCTTAATCCCCTAAGGCTGGGTGGCAATCAACCCTTGGCTGTGATCTTGTTCATGCACATAGGATCCCTTGGTGTGATCTATATATCTGGTAAGTGGCCTTCCTTTTGTCTTGGAGCACAGTGGTGATGCACAAGCACTTTTGATTTATTTGTTTTTGCGCAAGGACACTCTTTTATCTGTTTTAACTGTTGGATCACACTTTATTATTATATGTGTTTTGGAGCACAATGTTTAAATTACATGTTTATTGCATTTATGGCACACTGTATATGCATATTTCATTATTGCATATAGCATTTTTTTTTTTTTTTTTCAAATTATTTTTTATTAAAGATTTTCAAGTACAAAACATAGTACAAGTTTTTTTGTTCATTAACGTACACATCATGGGAACATACATTAATCAAAGACAGGTTCAGAGTTTACATTGTAGAGGTTAAGTAATTTTTACAATGTTATTATCCTATTTATTATATATGATGTAGTAATGATTTATTTAACATAATGTATTTCCATGAGACAATAAAGTGAAAGTGTAGCAAAAGATAGAAGGGGGGGAGGGGGGGAGGGGAAGGAGAAAGGGTAGGGTAGGGGGTTGGAGGGGGTATAGGGAAGGGAGAGGTGACGGAGTGATGTAGGTATGTGTATTTTTCATTAACTATACAAGCTTAACTAAGGAATAGCGAAGGTTATATATTTCAATTCAGAAACCTCTAGTTTTCTTTAAACCAATCCGACCATATTTTCCAATGTTTATCAAAGGCAGGTTTTTGTTCAGTTCTAGCTGCTATTAATGATTCAAAGATATAATTGGTTCGTGTTATTGCAAGGGCTTCTGAAGCATTGGGTACAATATTCGTTTTCCAATATTTAGTAATCAGTGATCTAGCAGCTAGGAGTACATGTGTGATCACTGTACGAAAGCAAGGAGGGAAACTTTCAATGCCCAAGTTTAACAGTGCCAAACCTGGGTTTGGTGGTTTTAGTATTCCTGTGATGCGAGATATATACTTAAATATATTGTTCCAAAAGCTGGTGAGATGTTTACATGACCAGAATACATGTAAGATGTTACCCACCTCCCCACATGTTCTCCAGCATAATGGTGAGTTGGAGAAGGAGAATTTGGATAATCTATAAGGCGTGAGGTACCATCTTTGAGCTATTTTTAAGGAAAGTTCCCAATGATTTACACATCTAGTTGCTTTGTACGTGGTTTTGAGTGCGTTTTCCCATTGATTGTTAGTGTAGGATTCTCCCAGTTCCAATTCCCACTTTAGGAAAGGTGGGAGTTTCGTAAAGGAAGATTTATTTTGGAGGAAATTATAAAATAAAGAAATACCTTTAGGTGTAGCAGGGGTTTTTGTGTAGAATTGCCATATTGATTCATGTATAGGTATATGGGTTGATTTTAAAGATTTTAGAAAATGAACCAGTTGCCTATATTTAAAGTGATCCGCTAGGGGCAGTGAGTATTCCTCCACTAGTGTATTGAATGTTTTGAGCGTGTTGTTAATATATAGGTCGGCAATCAGAGATATACCTCTTGTGGACCAATTTGTAAAATTGGAGTATGGTATGGTGTGGTTCAAGATTGTGATTGGAATTGGGATGTTTATACTTTTGGTTGGGGGTGGGGGAGACTTATGTAGTTCTCTTCACGCTAGTAGAGAGGCCTGAACAGTTAGTGGTAATGATCTTAAGGGATAAGGTTTCCATGTGTCAAGTAGTAATAGTAGTCGGAGATCTTGGGTTGGGCTGAGGGCTTGTTCTATGTTGTGCCAGAGGACATCTGGGGATGGTGACAACCATTGTCTGAGTTGGGTAAGCAAAGATGCTCGATGATAGTCCTTGATATCTATCAGGCCCATACCTCCTACCAATCTATGTTTAACTAGAACAGTTCTAGAGCATCTGGGTCTTTTAGGTCCCCATATGTAATTTCTAAGAAGATAGTTTAGTGATTGGAGATGGGTGTTCTTGAGTGGGATTGGTAGTGTACGGAAAACATATGGAATTTGGGGGAGTAGGAGCATTTTGAAGGATGCTAATCGTCCTGACCATGATAATTCTACTTTGGTGAGTCTTTTTGTTTCTTTCGTGATTTTGTCTATCAGCGGGTCATAATTGGCATCTGCTAGTTTTGAGGGGTCGGCCGTTATTTGTAGTCCCAGATAAGGGATACTGGATGTGTTCCATGTATAAGGGAATCGTTTTTGTAGATCCACTTGAAGGGATGGAGGGATATTTAGACCCAAGATTAGAGATTTTGAGAAATTCACCTTATAGTAGGACACTTGGCTAAAATTCGTAAGAATATCATGGGCACATCTTAGGGACCTAGTTGGTGAGGTCAAAAGAAGGATGATGTCATCTGCGAATAAGTTAATGTTGTGTGATTTACCTAGCAGGGAGAATCCGGGTGCATCTGGGTGTGCTCTAATTTTTTCGGCTAGAGGTTCTATAAGGAGATTGAATATAGAAGGGGACAGAGGGCATCCCTGTCTAGTGCCATTGGTAATTGGAAAGGAAAGGGAAAGGGTACCTGAAGTGTAGACCTGCGCACATGGTGAAGAGTACAGGGCCAAGATAGCCGAGAGAATGGGGCCCGCGAACCCAAACTTCTTAAGTGTTTGTGCCATATATCCCCAGTGGACCCTGTCGAATGCCTTCTCCGCATCCAAAGAGAGTAGCAGAGAAGGCACCCGACAGGATCCAGCGCGATAGACCACGTTAATAATCCTCCTTGTGGCATCAGATGCTTGTCTACCCTTGGTAAAGCCCGTTTGATCTGGGTTGATCAGAAGTGGTAGGAGTGTTATAAGTCTATGTGCTAGGATCTTGGCGTACAGTTTAACATCTGTATTTAGTAGGGAAATAGGTCTGAAGTTAGCAGGTGTAATAGGGTCTTTCCCAGGTTTTGGAATAGTGACAACATACGCTTTGAGCATCTCGGCAGGGAATGAGGCAGAGGACATTGCTTCCAGGTAAATTTCTTTGAGTGAGGGGGACAAGATTTCGCAAAACACTTTATAGTAACTGTTTGGTAGTCCATCTGGTCCTGGAGATTTACCGATGGGCAACGTTTTAACTGCTTTACGGATCTCAGTCTCCGTTATGGGTAGATTAAGCTGTTCTAATTGTGATGCTGAAAGGGAGGGTAGTGTGAGATCTGCCAAAAATGATTGAATGGCGTCATCTGAGGGCTGTTGTGTATTTGTATCGTCTTTTAAATTATAAAGAGAGGAGTAGTACTCAGCAAAATTATTTGCTATGTCGTTAGGGTTGAATATTTTACTGTTATCTGAGCTGCGAATTAGGTAAGGGATCCTCATTTGTGTCCTACGGTCCCTCAGTCTCTGGGCCAAATGCTTGCCAGCTCTGTTACCTGAAGAGTAATGATTTAGTTTAAGGTACCTAATATGTTTGTCATATTGTTCTAGCAACATGAGCCTGAGATCCGATCGCAACTGGTTTAGTTTGTTTGCTATGCTTGGGTCAGGTAATTTTTTGTTTTGAGCCTCCAGAAGTTTTATATCTTTGAGAAGGGAATCTAATTTCAGTGTCCTCTGCCTCTTCATCCGCGAGCTGATCTGTAGCAATATACCTCTAATATATGCCTTATGGGCACACCACATAGTAAATGGACTGTTAACAGATTTAGCATTAACTTCAAAATAATCTTTTAGATGTTTGTTTACAAGAGCAACCTGGGAGGGCTGTTGGAAGATTTGAGGGTTGGCCCTCCAAATGTAGGTTGGTGCTGATGCGTATCTCTCCTCTATCGTGAGGGACACAGGAGCGTGGTCCGACCACGTAATGTCATGCACGGCAGAGGAGGACACCTTCTGAAGTAGAGTTCTGTCTACCAAGATTAGGTCTATGCGTGAATACGAGTTGTGTCTAGAGGAGTGAAAGGAGTAGTCTCGCTCATTGGAGTGTTGACACCTCCAAGCGTCGTACATCTCTTCTTTATGTAGTATGTTTTGGATTGAGGGAAGAGGGCGTCTTGATTTGGAGGTGGTGTCCATTTTGTAATCCACTGTGACATTGTAATCTCCACACATTATAACTGCTCCCTTTTTGATTGAGTTGATCTTACGAAACATCTTTTTCAAAAAGCTGAGTTGGCGTGTGTTTGGCACATAAAGATTAACTAGCGTGTATAAATGGTTGTTAAATTCCCCAATTAGGATTAGATACCGACCCTCAGGGTCTACGTGGGTCTCCCGGATTGAGAGAGAAACAGAGTCCCTGATGGCAATGAGCACGCCCCTTTGTTTTTTAGAAGCTGATGCCTGAAAAATGTGAGGAAATTTATGGTGGGAGAACTTGGGGATTGCTGAGGTTACCCAATGCGTCTCCTGCAAGCACAGGATGTCAGAGTTTAATTTGAGGGCCTCCCTCCACACTGAGGCTCTTTTAGCAGGATGGTTCAGTCCATGGATATTAAAAGAGGTCACTCTAACCGCCATATGTAATATGTGGGATGATGGTATGTTGGTACCTTATGTATTCCTGGGTAAGCTGCTGGTGGTCTTAGTTGTGGTTTTCCTTCTTTCTGGATGAGAAGAATTCCTCCAGTGGTATGATCTTGCAGTCCATCACCGATTTGAGGGGTTAAGGGATGAGAGAAAGAAGAGGTAAAACAGAGAAAAACAACAAACAAAAATAGAACTGGTGTGTAAAAAAGGTGAGATTCCTTCCGGAATCTGATGGCAGATGTACTGCACATTTTTAGGAGGGGAACTACGTGGAGTGTTAGCTCCATTAGGTGTCAGGAAAATCGTAGTTGTGGGTAGCTTATGACGTTCGAGGCGAATATTTGTTGTGGCTTTTCTGCTGCTTTTTGTATGACACAACCTTCCACTCGCTTTGGTCATCTAGCCTTGAGGAGGGGGAAGGCCCTGGAGAGGGTTGTTCTGGTAGAATGTCCCAGGTGCGCAACATTGATAGGCCGTCTTCCAGATTGGTGATCACCGAGGTCTTGTCATCATGGGTGACGATAAGTTTTGTTGGGTAACCCCATCTGTATGTGATGTTGTGATTGCGCAGTGCCTTAGTCACAGTTAACAGTGATTTACGTTTTTGCATCGTAAACTGTGAGAGGTCTGCGAACATTTGGATATTTGAGTACTGCTCAGGAGGTTGTGAATTTTTTTCTAAAGGCTAGCATGAACTGCTCCTTAACATGGAAAAAGTGCACCCGCATCAGAACGTCTCTAGGAATGTTGTCTGGTAGGTGTGCAGGTTTAGGAAGTCTGTGGATTCTGTCAATGATTAACTCCGAAGAAGGAGTAGATGGTAGGTAGACTGACATGAATTCCTGGACATATTGGCGGAGTTGTGAGGGTTGGACACTTTCAGGGACTCCGCGCATTTTCAAATTATTTCTGCGTGATCTGTCCTCGAGGTCTGCAACTTTTTCTTTAAGCCATGTTACCTCATCTGATTGGTCATTATGAGCATCTACCAGGGTATTGTATGATGCAGCATAATCCCCCATTTTTTTCTCCACGTGGTCCACTCTGCCCCCCAATTCCTTCACTTCTGTTTTAAAGTTCCGCATGCATTCCATCATGTCTGCGTGCAATGAGCTGCGTAATGAGACTAACATGTCTCTAAGGGTTGTGTCCGAGAGGGGTTGGTTTACAGTGGGGAAAGAGTTAATGGAATCAGCCATCTCTCTCGTGTCTTCTAGAGAGTTATGGCCCGTACTGACCTTTTGGTTGGTCGAGTCATTCGACATGCGGGGTTTCGATTTGGCAGGGCTGCCTGAGAGCGGAGTGGAGGCATCTGGAGAGCAGGAGTGTGGGCCTTTTCCGGAGCTCGGGCTTGGTGTGGCCGAGTGTGATCCGATTGATGTGACCGGAGAGCAGCCGGCGGCGCCATCTTGGATCTCGCTGTGGTTCTTAGGGGGGAAGAAATCGTTCAATTTCTTCGGTTGTGAGGAGTTCTGTCTCTTCCTTGTCATCTCGAGGGGTGGTGCGGGTCTTTAGGTAAGTGCTGGTACCAGAAGGAGCAGTCTGGATCGCCTTGAATTGCTTTAAATCCTGCCGTCAGAGCAGAGCTAACAGGTCATGCGTCTGTTCTCTAGCGCGGTAGCCACGCCCCCCCTTGCATATAGCATTTTATCTGCAAGTGACAGAATTTGTAGAGTTTACTATGGGAAATTAAGTGGATTGTCACTTTATGTTATTAGATTTTTGATGCAATTTTATTTGAGTGCATCAATACACGGGAGGTAAATCGTCAAAAACAGCACAACTAATACAGAATTCTACAAATAACGTAAGAGGTATGGAATATGGTTAGCAAGCTAAGAATGTGAGAGGTACTGTATGTATAAAAGTTTAGCATTAGGTCATCATAGTCTACGGTCTGACAGATGTGCACGTCTCTAACTACTTTGCAGGCTATTTATGACTTTACCATTTATGACAGGGCCTCATTAGAAGCCTTTTGAAGACCCTGTGTTAGTAAAGGTTTATTATGCCTTGCATACCGTCTAACTTCTCTGCTTTTTATCAAATGTGCCTTAAGCAGTCCACCTTTCTTAACATTTCTACCATCCCATTATCATTTAGCATGACTACTCTCCTTTACATTAGCATTCAGAACAGTGGCGGCCCACCCATAAGGGGCGCAGTGGTGCTGCCCCTCTAATCCATGCCATGAGTCCGGTCCCCCAATCTACATGCGGGGCACCGAACGCATGGATTCCAATGGTTTTTTTTTTTTTTTTAGAAGCACGTGATTAGAGCCAGAGGCTCTAATAGGCTTGAAAAAAGGGTGGGCTTGGGGCGCAGAGCACTTCTCCTGAGACCCGTCACCCCATTGGCTGAGAGGAGAGGCGATCCTATTGGCTACCAAGGAGGAGGAGGGAGGAGACGCAGGGGAAGCCACTGTGAAGCACCAGAAGGAGGAGACAGTGCCCACTGCCCAGAGGAAGTGCTGCCCGCGACCTAGGGTAAGTGCGGGGCTGATAACCGACCGACTGACCGACCGGGGGAGTATGTCTCTGTGATGCGACCGACCGGGTGGTGGCAGTGGGTGGATTGTTTGCCACCCCCCATAAAATATACCACCAGCCACCACTGATTCAGAAGAATGGTCCACTGTTCATTAGAAGTCAGTGGAATGGTCGACATTATATTAGAATTCAGAGGGATCATCCACTTTAAATTTGAATTCAGAGGTATTGTATACTGTACATTAGAGTTCATAATGTTTGTTCACTTTACAAATCGCTTTCAGAGAAATTATCCATTTTATATTAGAGTTCAGAGGAATCGTTCGCTTTCATTAGAGTTGAGAGGAATTGTTCACTTTGTATTAGAGTTAGTAGAGATCATCCACTTTAAATTAAAGTTTAGAGAGATTTTCCACTTGAAGTGAGGGAATTCCCCCATGGAAGATTTTCCTCTCTATTCTTGTTCTGGGTGGGAAACCCATAGTTTTGTGATTTTTCTTTCACTTTCATTCTCAGTGATAACAATAAACAGAACGAATAAAAAGGGTGAATCTCCTGAATGGGGGCACAGACAGCAATAAAAACCTGACAGGGGTTCTAAGCCCTCTCCACTCTATACAAAGCTTTAAAAAAAAGTTTTGTCTTTTAGTTATACTTTCATGGTGACAGCTATTTCATATGTTCCTTTTTTAAATTTTTAAGGTGAAAAGACCACGTATTACATATTACAGAACATACTTCGATTGTTGGCGTCTGGGATCATAATACTTATAGGGGCTTTTCTTGTCTACTGTCACATGAAGACTGTAATGGTTTCCAAGACCAGGAATGATGAAGACGCCACGGAAAGAGTGGAAGAAAACCAGATGTCTTCTATAAAGCACCAACTATACTGTATGTTGTCAGTAATAGGGAATTATGGGAAAGAAGAAGCCATGATGGTTAACAGGTTTATCCATAAAAGTGATTTCTAGTCAGATATGAAAGACACAAATTATTGCAGCTCTGTAATCATTAATATGTTATCAAATACATACTTTTTATAAATAGAAATAGTGTATAGTCAGTACCTGAATGTGATTGGTATAGGCCAACTGTAGTGCCTGGAGTGTGGGAGCCAATCAGTTCATGTTCTGGCATGGTAAAAGAGAGCAGAGTGACAGAGATGAGCTCATCACTGTGCTGCTTCTCCATTCACTGTCCAGTCACAGGCTGGGGGCTGGTCCGGGATTACCTGAGAAGTGGGTTAAATGATGCTGGCCATTCAACAGGGAACATTTATTTTCAAAAGATAAGTACTGTGGAGAAAATATTTGTATTGAAGATGAACATTGCATTTTTTTTACTTTATCTTTTAATAGACTATTCAATTATATCTTGTTATTTTTGGCTCTAAGAAGTATAGTTATGTAACTGTTTCTGACAATCTATAGTAATATATTACAATGTAGGTCTATATATTGTAGACATAAATACAATTTTAAAAAGGCAAAGCTGTAATTCCCTTCAGCCATCGCTTACCCCATATGTGGCAGTGTAGACCACAGACTAGGGAAAAAAGTTTGTACAGTGGTAAACCACGTATTCTTTCTTAGCTTCATCAAAATTCTTTCTTGTCATAGCCTTAAGTATGAAAATATAACAGATCTGTACATAGAGAACCATTTTATTTTACACCGGGTGCAAATAATGGTACCGCCACTTGTCTCTATATTTTTGTAAAATATGGCAATAAAGCTTTTATCAAACAAACTGTATTGCTGATTTGATTTGTTTTTAAGCCCAACCCTATCCAAAAATGTTTTAATCCAATAAACAGTTAGTAAGGGTTAGAACCTCTTTCAAATGTTCATTATCACTTTTGTCCCCATTTGGGAGATTTCTCCTTACTTCCTGTGTGCTGATGCCAGATGGGACAGGATGTAAGAGGAAATTCTCAGAGGCAGAAATTAAAACATTTTCTAGCATAAAGAGCAAGGGTTAGAAACTCTGTAGGACTTTATTCTTATCTGTGTCTCCGATGAAAGAAACCTTTCCTCACCTTTTTGTACATATAATGGAAAGGAGACCTGGACAGCTTTTATAAAATAAATGTTTTGACTTTTTAAAAAAAGGAAAAAATAATAATGTCATATAATACTGATATATTTAAAAAATATACATTGTTTCCTGATCTGCGTACAGATAAATTAGGTAGAGGCTGCAAAGTGAGAGACATCAACAGCCATTTCTTGTAAACATGAATTTCTCACATATAGATATGTAGCAGTTGGGTGTTTGATGGTCGTGGTACACTATACACCTCAACATAGAAAAAAACAATCTATAGTCTTTAACCTCTCCAGCTCCAACACCTCTATTCCCCCTACAGACCAGAACATTCTTTACATTACTACTATGGGTCATTTTTTTTGGCAATAACTTTGTCATTACTTAGGATAACAACATAATACATACGGTATATTGTATTTTTTTTAAGGACAAATGAGGCTTTTGTTTAGTAATATTGTCTTGCATTGTATTTATTTTATACACAAAAAAACTAAAAAAAACGCAAAAAAACAAAAAAACAAAAAATTCTGATTATTTCTACTTTGACCAGTGGTAGGTTTTTATAAAAGTTTTACTTTAGGTAAAAGTTTTGCTGTTATTCAACCGTTTCTCCTGTTTATAGTGACACTAAAAAATACTTTCTGGTACAAAGCACTGCATTCATTTACAAATGAATGTATGCCTTTTTTTTTTTTTAATTTAGCAAATGTTTTTTTTTTTTTCCTTTAATACATTTTTTATTATAATTTTGACAGGGTTACATTCAAATGATAAAGAAATTGTAAAATTAGCATTACAATCGGTAAGGAAAAATAACATGTCTGAATAAATGAGATTGAGAGTAATTGTAAACTGGTCTTCAATATAATAATAAGTAAAGAATCTGTGCTTTGTCAAAAAATAAAATAAAATAGCAAAGGTAGAAAACACATAGGCAGTATAACAAACCTCAAAAAGCATATATATGTGAAAGTGTGGTCTTCAATATACAATATGTTCGCATAACAAATATTTTGACATATAAAAGTTTTGCATATAATATTACAGAATATAAAATAGTAAAATAGGCAGAAAAATTAAACACGGGTTGAGGTTGAGATTTGTATAAAAAGAACATCTAAACAAGTATAACCCATTTTAATTTTTAATTTGGAAGGAACATGAAAAAGTGTGTAAAACAAAGTAAATAAAAAAAAAAAAAAAGTGGAAATGTGTAAGAAAAGGAGGGATGGGGAGGGTGGGACATAATCCATCCATACCAGTTGGCAATCGAATACAGTAAAACCTTGGATTGAGAGTAACTTGGTCTGCAGAGTGTTTTGCAAGACAAGGAACATTTTTTTTATACATTTTGACTTGATAAACGAGCCATGTCTTGATATACAAGCAGCGTCAAGTCACATAAAAGAGTGGAGGGGCGCCTCCAAGTGTAGCAATATGGTTACATTTAATGAAGGTATAACATTTAGCACTCACATTGTTGATTAAAACAGGCACATCTAAGTATGCAGGCATCCGGAGTAAAGCTTTTTTTTACCGGAGTTAGGCTTTAGAGAGAGAACATCTCTACAACATGTCACTTGCTTAGTTCCTGTTTTTTTACTTTTAGTTATGTTGTTAGCTTCTTAAATCTTCTTTGTGGGTGTTATTGACATGAGCCCTCCAGGTGTCCCGGAAAACTCAACACCTATTAAAGTCCTCGTTCTTTCTACACTCGTTAATA
Source organism: Lithobates clamitans (assembly GCA_037952925.1). Classification (NCBI taxonomy): domain Eukaryota; kingdom Metazoa; phylum Chordata; class Amphibia; order Anura; family Ranidae; genus Lithobates; species Lithobates clamitans. The sequence goes on from JBBGZY010000791.1 coordinate 1,911,322, forward strand.
CTGAACCACAAAGCTGAAATGACGGTTCAGTCCACAGCTCTGATAGTCTTCATCTGTAAGTATCTGCTTTGATTATTGTCAATATATAAAATTATCTACCTATTTACCTATTTGTTTCCATATCTATTAAATGTTGTTACTTATTCTAGTTAATTAATGAACAGTTAACTAGTAACTATTTTCAAAAGAACTGCAAAAAAGAAGAACTTTTTACTTGAAAATGCTGCAAGGCAACAACAGTTGAGTATTGTCTGTGATACTTTTTTATTTTCACTAAAATACTAATTTTCAGGACAAGCTTTAGGGGTGTGTCTCCTTCAAGGTCCAAGCCGTACTAATACCAGTATGGACCTTAAAGCAGGGGGTACACCCTGAAAACTTGTCCTGAGAATTTTGCTTTTATTGCTAATTAAAAAAGTATCATGGACAGTTCTCAACTGTTGTGCACTAATACAGACACAATCACCTCATACAAGGCAAAAAAAACATTTCTAGTAAAAACCAAGACAACATTTTTATTACTTAGAAAAGTGGAGAGAAGGTGACGGAACTCTGAGGATTCTTTGTGTGATTGATTTGTATCCTTGTTATTATTATCACAAAGTGTAGCAGTAAAGTGTAGGTAAAATGGGTATAGAAAATAATCACTCCCTTTAAAATAATCACATTTTGTTGCTTTGCAGCCAAAAATTAGGACAGACACAGTTTGTGTTTCATCCAGCTGTATTTACTCAGTGCAACTTATAACATCCAAGTGAAAGATATAACACCATGTCAGAAATGTTTTTTAAAAAAAATTCAAAAACAATTACTGAGTTGGATAAAGGATCACCCCTTATGTATTTTGTTGGACCACCTTTTGCTTTAATTCCAGCCTTTAGTCTTTTGGGACTTGTCTCTACTAACTTTGCACATCTAGACTTCACAATATTTGCCCACTCTTCTTTGCAGACCTGCTCATGTTCAGTTACATGTGATGGTGACCTTTTGTGGACTGCAGTCTTCAAGTGATTCCACTGATTTTCAATGCTTTTAAATCTGAGCTTTGACTAAGACATACAAGGACATTCACATTTTTTTCTCCTTCAACCACTGCATGGTCATTGTTGCTGTGTGCTTTGGGTCATTGTCATGTTGGAAGGTAAACCTTCCCATTGATAACTTCCTGGCAGAGGGCAGCAGATTGTTTTCTCAAGAATTTGACGGTATTTTGCCCCATTCATTTTTCCTTCTATCCTGAAGTGCTCCAGTCCCTGCTGTAGAGAAACACCCTCATAACAGGATATTTCCACCTCCATGCTTTACTTTAGGAATGGTGGTATTTGGATCGTGAGCTGTATTGGATTACTGCCAGACATGGTGTTGAGGCCAAATAATTCAATTTTAGTCTCATCGGATGCATGTTGGCAAAGTTCTGTGGTGACTGCATGTGGTCTTTCTTGAGATGCGCCTTTTTTCTTGCACCTTCCCATACAAGCCACAATGAAGTATTAGTGATATTGTTGTCACATGCACACTGACCACTCTTTGTCATAAATTCCTGCAACTGCTTCAGAGTTGCTGTAGACTAGGGATGACCTTCGAGTTTGAGTCAAACTCATGTTCGACTCGAACATCGGCTGTTCGCAAGTTCGCCAATTTAGGGTGTTCGCGGCAAATTCGAATGCCGCGGAACATCCTTTAAAAGTCTATGGGAGAAATCAAAAGTGCTAATTTTAAAGGCTTATATGCAAGTTATTGTCATAAAAAGTGTTTGGGGACCCGGGTCCTGCCCCAGGGAACATGGATCAATGCAAAAAAAAGTTTTAATAATGGCCATTTTTTCAGGAGCAGTGTTTTTCATAATGCTTAAAGTCAAACAATAAAAGTGTAATATCCCTTTAAATTTCATAGCTGGGGGGTGTTTATAGTATGCCTGTAAAGGGGCGCATGTTTCCCGTGTTTATAACAGTCTGACAGCAAAATGACATTTCAAAGGAAAAAAAGTCATTTAAAAGTACTCACGGCTATTGCATTGCCGGTCCGACAATACACATAAAAGTTCATTGATAAAAACGGCATGGGAATTCCCCACAGGGGAACCCCGAACCAAAATTTTTAAAAAAATGATGTGGGGGTCCCCCTAAACTCCATACCAGGCCCTTCGGGTCTGGTATGGATATTAACGGGAACCCCGGCCAAAAAAAAAATGACGTGGGGGTCCCCCTAAATTTCATGCCAGACCCTTCAGGTCTGGTATGGATTTTAAGGGGAACCCCGCGCCAAAATTTAAAAAAAAAACGGTGTGGGGTCCCCCCAAAATTTCATACCAGACCCTTATCTGAGCACACAACCAGGCAGGCCGCAGGAAAAGAGAGGGGGGACGAGAGAGCGCCCCCCCTTCTGAACCGTACCAGGCCACATGCCCTCAACATTGGGAGGGTGCTTTGGGGTAGCCCCCCAAAACACCTTGTCCCCATGTTGATGAGGACAAGGGCCTCATCCCCACAACCCTGGCCGGTGGTTGTGGGGGTCTGCGGGCAGGGGGCTTATCGGAATCTGGAAGCCCCTTTAACAAGGGGACCCCCAGATCCCGGCCCCCCCCTGTGTGTTTCACTAAAAAACTGTCAAAAATGTTAAAAATGACGAGACAGTTTTAGACAATTCCTTTATTTAAATGCTTCTTCTTTCTTCTTTCTTCTATCTTCCTTCATCTTCTTCTGGTTCTTCTGGTTCTTCCTCCGGTGTTCTCGTCCAGCATCTCTTCTCCTCGGGCCACTCCGCATCCATGATGGCATGGAAGGAGGCTCCCGCTCTTCTCTTCATCTTCTTCTCTTCTTCATCTTCTCTTCTTCATCTTCTTCTCTTCTTCATCTTCTTCTCTTCTTCATCTTCTTCTCTTCTTCATCTTCTCTTCATCTTCTTCTCTTCTTCATCTTCTTCTCCAGGCCGCTCCGCATCCATGCTGGCATGGTGGGAGGCTCCCGCTGTGTGACGCGTCTCCTCTTCTGATGGTTCTTAAATAATGGGGGGGCGGGGCCACCCAGTGACCCTGCCCTCTCTGACGCACGGTGACTTGACGGGACTTCCCTGTGACGTCACGGGGAATGCCACAGGGAAGTCCCGTCATGTCCCGTGCGTCAGAGGGGGCGGGGTCACCGGGTGGCCCCGCCGCCGTTATTTAAGAACCGTCAGAAGACGAGACGCATCACACAGCGGGAGCCTCCCACCATGCCAGCATGGATGCGGAGCGGCCTGGAGAAGAAGATGAAGAAGAGAAGAAGATGAAGAGAAGAAGATGAAGAGAAGAAGATGAAGAGAAGAGCCGGAGCCTCCCTCCATGCCATCATGGATGCGGAGCGGCCCGAGGAGAAGTGATGCTGGACGAGAACACCAGAGGAAGAACCAGAAGAACCAGAAGATGACCGGCAATGCAATAGCCGCAAGTAGTTTTAAATGACTTTTTTTCCTTTGAAATGTCATTTTGCTGTCAGACTGTTCTAAACACGGGAAACATGCGCCCTTTTACAGGCATACTATAGACACCCCCCAGCTACGAAATTTAAAGAGAAATTACACTTTTATTGTTTGACTTTAAGCATTAATAAAATCACTGCTCCTAAAAAAACTGCCGTTTTTAAAACTTTTTCTTGCATTGATCCATGTCCCCTGGGGCAGGACCCAGGTCCCCAAACACTGTTTATGACAATAACTTGCATGTAAGCCTTTAAAATTAGCACTTTTGATTATTCATGTTCGTGTCCCATAGACTTTAACAGTGTTCTCGTGTTCGAACAAACTTTTTTCCTGTTCGCATGTTCTGGTGCGAACCGAACAGGGGGGTGTTCGGCTAATCCAATGTAGACCTCTTGGTGGCCTCTCTGAACAGTTTCCTCCTGGCTCTTTCATCCAGTTTGGAGCAATGTCCTTATCTAGGGAGGGTCTGTGTTGTACCACTTCTTAAAAATTAAAGTCACTGTGCTTCTAGGCATTGATAAAGCCTTTGAAATTTTTTTGTATCCATCTTCTGACTTGTGCCTGTCCACAATTTTATCCCGGAGATCCCGGTGACAGTGCCTTGCCACCCATAGTTGATTGTTTGCTTCAGTTGCAGGAATGCTCCAGGAGAGCTCTCTTCATGCTGAGCTAATCAAAATGACCACAGCTGATCACAGTTGAAAGTCAAATGGCTCTGTGTGCCATTGAGAAGGTGATTGAGTCATTTTTAGGAGGGGGTGATCCCTTTTCCAACTCAGTAATTCTGTTTTTGATTTTTTTAAATGTTAAATGTTAAATCTTTTACTTGGATGTTATAAGGTGCACTGAGTAAATACAGCTGGATAAAACAAAAAAGGTGTCTGTTTTCATTTCAGGCTACAAAGCAACAAAATGTGATTATTTTAAAGGGGGTGATTCTTTTCTATACCCACTGTATAAAGAATCTAGGGTTGGCGGCTTCTTCACACTTTATGGCTTCCACGATGACCTTAGCTTGTGGTAAGGATGAGTGATTAAAGTGATTGTAAAGGTAGATTTTTTTTTTAAACAATGTATGTATATATATTATGTTATACTTACCTGCTCTGCAAATTGGTTTTGCACAGAGCCGCCCCGATCTTCCTCTTCTGGGGTCCCATGCTGGTGCTCCTCCCCTCTTCCGAGTGACACACAAGCCAGTCTCTGTGTGTCCATTGACACTCGTACAGTATGGCTCAGCCCTGTCCCACCCTTTCCTCTAAGGCTGTGATTGACAGCAGCAGGAGCCAATGGCTTCCACTGCTGCCTCCTTGTCCAGTGAAGAGAGAGGAGAGAGGTAAGGGAGAGCTGCTGCTTTTGGGCACAGGGCTACATCGAAATCTGGATCAGGTGAGATTGGGGGGGGGGGGGGGGGGCGGCTGAACACAGAAGGTTTTTTCACCTTAATGCAGAAATGCATTAAGGATAAAAAACCTTCTACCTTTCACATTCGCTTTAAGAACTGCAGTGCCGCACAGCATTATTAAAGTCCAAATACAAGTTTATTCCAATGATGAAATGTTTGTCAAGCCAAAGAGTTTCAGGGGCTGTATACCCTTCATCAGAGATTGAAAGAATGATACATTGTAACGATCTATACGGACTAAAATTGGTTTATAGTTGTGTATTGTTAGTTTGATTTTCTACGACAATCTGTTTATCTAATCTAATTTAGATAATAAGGTTTGGGGTCTGTATCTCCTCCCCCTTTATCAGGTTATAAAAGAATGCTTAAACCGGCTGCTGAAGGATAGCTGTGCAAACACTGACAATATACAAGTATAAACCGATTCTTACCTCCATATACACTGTTACAATGTATCATTATTTCAAGCCCTGATGAAGGAGGTGGAGATACAACCCCCAAAGTGTGATGGTTTTACAAACATTTTATCACTGGAAAAATCTTATGTCTGGATCTTTAATATTACCATATGGCGCATCAATTCTTATTCATTCACTATTATTAATACATCTTATATTTATTTATATACAGTATATATATATATATATATATATATATATATATATATATATATATTGAATTGTTCTTCTCCTAGACACAATATCGCATATTTTGCATAGACTGCAGTTTGTATTTCAGACATTTAACAGTTTTTGTCTTATTTTACAGCCACAATCCTGGGACACACAGGTGAGTCTTTATTTTATATCATTCAATCAATCAATTAATCAAATTGATCAATCAAATCACTGTAGTAAACTGATAGAAACTGAAAGCCTGACCCGGCTGCTCCTGCCCCCTCCACAGCCCAGCACTCCAGTGAGCGAGGAGGAGGCAGAGCAGAGAGCGGGTGACTGACAACGGCTCTCTGCTCCATGGAGCTGTGAGAATTGAGCGATCTGCAGTGTTTGATCGCTCGGTTCTTAGTGTCGCCGGGGGAAAGATGCTGCATCCACCTAGGTTAGTATGATTCTAAAAAAAAAAAAAAACCCTTACTTATATTTTATTAAATGAAATCATCATTTGAAAACTGCATTTTGTATTGACTCGTGTTATCTTTGTGTAATATAAAAATTTGTTTGATGATCTGAATCATTTAAAGTGTTTGTTACCCCAACATTTCATATTCCTGATATGTCCCTGCTGTACCATGTACTTGTATGAGAAAGTATCCTACTCTCTTTGTATTGCTTCATTTGTGTGAAATTCCTGGTGTTCCTGCCAATCCCCCTGCTTTCCTATTAATAACTGACCACACTAAGCATGAGAGCACAGCGTGGTCATTTTCCTAGCTATGCTGGAAACTTAGCCTGCTCTCCTCCAATGATCAGACTTATCTTGACATGCACCCCCCGCATAGCCTTTCACTGGGAAGCTCAGTGTACTGCTGCCCCCCCCCCCCCAGGTCTTATGCAGCTGAGAACAGAGGGAATGTGATCACTGATAAAAAGGGAAAAAATGTATTTATAATGTTTTTTATATCTATACACAAAAGTTTTGCCTTTCATTTATATTTTAACTGGTTCCTGACCGGCTCACGCAGATATACTGCGGCACAATGGCTCTCCTGGGCAAAATCCCGTAGAAGCCTCCGCTGCACGGTGGGGGACCCGATGCGCGTGGCCAGCAGTACTGCTAAAAATCCCAGATCACCACCATTACTAGTAAAAAAAAATAATAATAAAAAAGCCATAAATCTATCCCCTATTTTGTAGACACTATAACTTTTGCGCAAACCAATCAATATACGCTTATTGCGTTTCTTTTTTTACCAAAAACATGTAGAAGAATACGTATCGGCCTAAAGTGAGGAAGAAATTTTATAATTTTTTTTTAAATTTGGGGGATATTTATTATAGCAAAATGTAAAAAATATTGTTTTTTTTTTTTCAAAATTGTCTCTCTTTTTTTGTTTATAGCGCAAAAAATAAAAATCGCAGAAGTGATCAAATACCACCAAAAGAAAGCTCTATTTGTGGGAAAAAAAGGACGCAAATTTTGTTTGGGTACAGCATTGCACGACCGCGCAATTGTCAGTCCAAACAACCCAGTGTTTTAACTGACAATGCAATTACAATGCAATTGTAAAAAGTGCTCTGGTCAGGAAGGGGGTAAAATCTTTTAGGGCTGAAGTGGATAAAACGAATGGGTTGTTTTACATAGTGATCGTTTACAATCACTTTAAGTGTGACAAATATGCAAAAAAAAAAAACAGGAAGGGGGCAAATAATTTTTCACAGCATTGTATATGAGAAAAATATTTTTACATATTGATTTTCACTATGATTGTGGGGAAAAGTAGCGCTGCCTCTTTATGTATTCATACGTTTTACATCAGATATTAGGATATAAGGTCTTCACCTTTCTCTTCTTCTTTTTGGCTGCAAGCGTAGTGTTTAATTTGTATTTGATCACAGCGATTGGTCATCACAGAGATCACATGGTACCGAGCTGCTCAGATCACCTCTGTACACCGTGTGTGACCGGAGCCATCCAAGAACAGCTCAATTAACAGGCATTAATAGGGAAATTTCTGGAGTGATGTTTATAAATAGTGCTACAGAAATGATGTCCACCACTCTGCTTATTTTTTTTTATTTGACAATATGGCAATAGTCGGTTTGTTTTCCTAAGAAGGCAACCACAGCCTGAGTAGCAGTACCTTTCCCCGGCCAGCAGGCTGCAGAGAAGAACCCTAACTAACTGTGGAAAAAAATGTACTTAGCCAAACAAGTCCTTCTGAATGTTACATACGATGACTAGCTATTAGGGATGAGCTTCGAGTTCGAGTCGAACGTAAGCAACTCGAACATCAGGTGTTCGCCGAACAGCAAATTTTTTGGGGGCAATCGCAGCAAATTCGAGCGCCCCATAATGCACTGCAAGACCGCAGTGCACTCTTGTATAATGATTGGCCAAAGCATACACCTGACCTGCATGCTTTGGCCAATCACAGCACGCTCCTAAGCGAGAGCCATAATTGGCCAAAGGCACCAGCTCAGTGGGACTAAGTCCACGCCCCACACTATATAAGGCTGCTTACACAGAGCCCATATAGTGTGTTATAGTGGACGGAGATAGAGAGATTGACCTAGATTAGGCAGGCAGGTTAGTTAGTGACAGTGTATTTGATTGATATATATATATCAATGCCTGATGGGCACTGATTGATGGGCACTGATGGGCACTGATAGGTGGCACCGATGGGCACTGACAGGTGGCACTGATGACACTGATTGGTGGCACTGATGACACTGATTGGTGGCATTGCTGGGCAGAACTGAAACATAATGGTGCCAATCAGTGACCATTTGTGGGCACTGATTGGCACAGATTGGGCACATGTGGATGGAAATGGGGTACATACCTGGCCATCCACATGTTGCCCCTTCCCTGGTGGTCCTAGTGGCGATCCCTGGTGGTCCAGTGTGGTGATCTGAGGGGGGGCTGCGCTGATAAACAATCAGCGCAGACTCCCCCTGTCAGGAGAGCCGCCGATCGGCTCTCCTCTACCCGTGTCTGTAAGACGCGAGTGAGGTAAAGCCAATCAACGGCTCTTCCTATTGACATCATGATCAGCCGTGATTGGACACAGCTGATCATGTGGTAAAGAGCCTCCGCCGGAGGCTCTTTACCAAGATCGGTGGAGCGGTGTGTCAGGCTGACACACCGCTCTACCGATCGCCACGATGCGCGCCCCCGCGGGCCTGCAGCGGCATGTTATCCTGCTGGATGTCATATGACGCCCAGTCAGGATAACTGAACCACCGCCCGACCATCATCTGCTATGGGCCGGGCGGAAAGTGGTTAAAATGAACATTTTTCGCATTTTTCACATTTGTGTCTCATATACTATGATTATGACTAGACTATAACGGTGTTTGAGTGTTTGCACAAACTTGTTGTCTGTTTGGGGGTGTTCGGCTCATCCCTACTAGCTATGTAGATGAATTAAACACAGTGGTGTAGTGGGTAGCACTTTCACCTAGCAGTAAAGAGGTTTTCTGGTTTGAATCCCAACCACCTGCCTGGAGTTTGTATGTTCTCCCTGTGCCTGCGTGGGTTTTCTCCCACACTCCAAAGACATGCCGGTAGGTTAATTGGATTCTGTCTAAAACTTGGCCCTGTGAGTTGGGGACCTTCGATTGTAAGCTCCTTGAGGGTAGGGACTGATGTGAATGTATAATATATATGTAAAGCACTGTGTAAATTGACGGTGCTATATAAGTACCTGAAATAATAAACTGAAGGTTTAGTTGGCTGAGTACCATGTCATGCAACTTTCTTAGAACATATTACATTTTATTGTGTGGAATTACCATGGCAGAAGTTACAATTCCACTTTATTCCTCTTCAGGATTGGCAGTGAGCCCTATGGTCACCTTCACCCCAAACTGGAGGAAGATCTTCATAAGAGAGTCTATAACAATGAGGTGTGATGTGGGGTCCTCTGGAGGAGAAGATCTGACCTATGTCTGGTACAAGGATTATAAGAGGGTGAATGAAGGAAAAATCTTTACCATTAGATCTGCAAACACTGAGAATAGTGGGGACTACAGATGCCGGGTCGGTGAAGAAATAAGCTACAAAGCCAGACTGGACGTTGTTGATGGTCAGTTCATTATCTCATATTTGGAAATTTACCATTTACTATGTTCTTCACACATTCCAGACACAATAAAAGAAACCTATTATCAAGCAGTACCCACATGTTTCTTCTTAGTGTAGCCAGCAGTTGACTTTATTAGGGGCTCTCATGTTATAGGAATTGTTTTACCTGCCAAAGGTTTCATATTTTGTCTATGCAGGGCTCAGATTTGCACAGCTCTGTCACACAGTACAGCCCTGTCTGGCAGGACAGGAGACCTTATTTTTTTCTGCTGCAGTTCAGTAACACCTACAGGTCTTGTCCCTCCCCCAGCCAGTGACTGAGAAGCAGCAGACTGATGAGCTCATCTCTCTGTCACTCTGCTCTCTCCTCCTATTAGAAAGATCTTTGGTAGCACTGCAGATCTTTGTGCTGCTTTTTCCTTCCTCACTCAGAGCTTAGCTGTACAGGAACCGCAAGAGTCTGATACAAAGTAAAATTCAGATACTTACACTTTTTGCATTAATATGATTTACACCGATCAGCCATAACTTTATGACAACACTCCTAATACTGTTATTATTATTATACAGGATTTATATAGCGCCAACAGTTTGCACAAAGCTTTACGATGTAGAGGGGGGACAGTACAATTACAATACAGTTCAATAGAGAAGGGATGGGGGTCCCTGCTCGTTGAGCTTACAATCTAAAGAGAGGGGGAGGTGGTACAAACGGTAATAACTGCGGGGGATGATCTGATGGAGGTGGCGTGGGTACAGTTCTTAGGTGGGTGTGGGGACATACTGGACATACTGGGGTAGGGAGTTCTAGAGGATGGGAGAGGTTCTGGAGAAGTCTTGGAGGTGAGCATGGGAGGAGGTAACAAGGGAGATAGAGAGCAGGAGGTCCTGGGAGGAGCGGAGAGGACAATTTGGGCGATATCTGCAGACGAGGTTGATGATGTAGCTGGGGGCGATGTTGTGGATGGCCTTGTATGGGGTGCATTTGGTGGGGTAGGGGAAGCCACTGAAAGGATTGGCAGAGAGGAACAGTGATCATGGATTGGTTAGTGAAGTGTATTAGTCTAGCAGCAGCATTCATAATAGACTGAAGGGGGGATAGCCTGTGTAAGGGTGGGCCAGTGAGGAGGTAGTTGCTGTAGTCGAGGCAGGAAATGACCAAGGAGTAAATAATTTGTTTGGTGTCGTTAGTCAGGAAGGATTGAATAGGTCCCCCTTTTTGTCCAGAAACATCTCTGACCCATTGAGGCATGGAGTACACTAGACCTCTCAAGGTAGCAGATCCTGAAAGTTGGGAGGTGAGGCTTCCATGGTTCGGACTTGTTTTTCCAGCACATCCCACGGATTGAGACCTGAAGAATTTGGAGGCCAAGTCAACATCTTAATCTCATTGTTGTGTCCCTCAAACCATCCTTGAACCATTTTTGCAGTGTGTGTGTGTGGGGGGGGGGTGCATTATCCTGATGAAAGAGGCCACTGCCATCAGGGAATCCTGTTTCCATGAAGTGGTGTACTTGGTCATCCACAATGTTTAGGTAGATGGTACGTGTCAAAGTAACATTCACTAGCAGAACCCGAGGTTTCCCAGCAGAACATTGCCCAAAGCCTCCAACTGCCTTCACCGGCTTGCCTTCTTACCATAGTGCACCCTGGTACCATCTCTTCCCCAGGTAAGTGACGCACCCAGCCATACACATGATGTAAAAGACAACGTCACTCCTCAGACCAGGCCACCTTCTTCCATTGCTCCAGGGTCCAGTTTTGATGCTCATGTGCCCATTGTGGGAGCTTTTAGCTGTGAACACGGGTCAGCATGAGCACCCTGACCGGTCTGCCGCCTACACAGCCCCATACCCAACAAACTGTGATTGATAGTTTTATGCTGTCAAAACATCAACTTCAGGGAAAACATGTTCCCTTGCTGCTTAATATATCCCACCCACTTTCAGATGCCATTGTTACAAGATAATCAATGTTATTGGCTGATCGGTGTATTTATATAAATGTTATGGCTGATCGGTGTATTTATGAGAAGTAAGCTGCATTAATGTATGTCTTTTATATCTGCTTGAAGTTCAGGATTTAAAGATCATGACACCATTTTCAGGACCTGAATCTATCCCCTATTTTGTAAACTCTATGCAATAGAAAAGAATAGAATAGAGAATAAAATAATAGAAAATAAATTAATAGAATAGAACCATTTTCCAAATTTGAATAGAATAAATTCAAATTCAAATAGAATATAAAAGAATAAATTAGAATAGAATAGAATTGACTAGAATAGAAATAAAATAAAATAATAGAATAAACAATAGAATAGAATAAAAAGAAGTCCTCCAGAATTAGAATTTTGAACAGAATACAGTAAATTCGATTAGAATGGAATTCGATGCAAATATAATTCAAATTGATTGCAATTTGAATGCAATTCGAATTGAACCGATTTGAATTTTCCAGATTCGGTTTAATTAAGTTTAATTTGACCGAATTCTGAAAATTCTAATCATTTCAAATTCAAATAAATGAAACAAATTTAAAAAATTTAACTAAACTGTAACTAATGAATCGAAGCAAATTTTTTTTTTTTGTTCTGCACATGTCTATTATTCTTCTATATATGACAGCTTCCCATGGTCAGTGGATGATAAGGAAGCAGGGGGTGCTTCTACTGTATGTTCCTAGGAACCGCTGACATCACCGGGAATCTCCAACATGTAACCAAAGGGGCGGGGACAGAGGTGACATCACTGCAGAAATATGGGCACTGGGCATATTTGTACATAACATTGGCAGAATCTGACCAAATATCACCACTACCCCCTCTTCTTCTCTTATATTGCTGGTGACAGCTCGGGGAGGAGTCATTCAACTAGAAGTACTGTCAGGATCTGATGTGTGCACCAGGACGTCAGTGTTTTTTTTTTTTTTTTTTTTTTTTTTTTGGGGGGGGATTGGGGCAGCAGGCATCATAATTGATGATGTTTTACAACAAGGGACTTTTTGGGGATTTTTTTTCAGAATTATTATTTTTTTGGGGGTATTTGAGGGTCCTTTTATTCTTTATTTTTAAAGGGGGCTACCACACTCTGATAAGCCCCTCACCCACAGACCCTCACAACCACTGGCCAGGGCATGTGGCCTGGTATGGTTTAGGAGTGGAGGAGCAGGCTTGTTTAAAAAAAAATAAATAAATAAAAGAAACGTTTATTTTTGCTTTAAAATAAGAAAACGGGAGGGAAATGTCGCTGAATATGTCAGTGCTTTAAAAAAAAAAAGTCACTGCTCTTGCCCAAATGAAACTTTTAAAAATAGTTTTTTGTATTTGTACATGTTCCCCATGAAGTGCTCACACCCATGATATTTTCTTACACCCCCTTACCATTTAGACAAAAAAAAATGGCATTTTTTATTTGACAAATATGACTCCTGTTAAACGCGATGGGGCTCAGCATCTGAACCTTGCTGAACCCTGCAGAACCTTGCTTGAACTGAGCCCAGGGCAGTTCGGTTCATCACTACTTAGCTGTTGCAGAGCGATGGGCACTACTGCTATCCGACACTTCCAGTCGTGTTAGGTAGTCCTTTGCGGTACTCTGGGGCGCCCCCTGCTGGCAAATACAACATGTAGCAACTAGGGATGAGCTTCAAGTTCGAGTCGAACTCATGTTCTACTCGAACATTGGCTGTTCGCAAGTTCGCCGAACAGCGAACAATTTGGGGTGTTCGCGGCAAATTCGAATGCCACGGAACACCCTTTAAAAGTCTATGGGAGAAATCAAAAGTGCTCATTTTAAAGGCTTATATGCAAGTTATTGTCATAAAAAGTGTTTGGGGACCCGGGTCCTGCCCCAGGGGACATGGATCAATGCAAAAAAAAGTTTTAAAAACGGACGTTTTTTCAGGAGCAGTGATTTTAATAATGCTTAAAGTCAAACAATAAAAGTGTAATATCCCTTTAAATTTCGTACCTGGGGGGTGTCTATAGTATGCCTGTAAAGGGGCGCATGTTTCCTGTGTTTAGAACAGTCTGACAGCAAAATGACATTTTGAAGAAAAAAACACATTTAAAACTACCCGCGGCTATTGCATTGCCGACAATACACATAGAAGTTCATTGATAAAAATGGCATGGGAATTCCCCACAGGGCAACCCCGAACCAAAAAAAAAAAAATGATGTGGGGGTCCCCATAAATTCCATACAAGGCCCTTCAGGTCTGGTATGGATATTAAGGGGAACCCCAGCCAAAATTTAAAAAAAAAATTGACGTGGGGTTCCCCCTAAATTCCATACCAGACCCTTCAGGTCTGGTATGGATTTTAAGGGGAACCCCGCGCCAAAAAAAAAAAAAAAAACGGCGTGGGGTCCCCCCAAAAATCCATACCAGACCCTTATCCGAGCACGCAACCTGGCAGGCCGCAGGAAAAGAGGGGGGGACGAGAGTGCGGCCCCCCCCCTCCTGAACCGTACCAGGCCACATGCCCTCAACATTGGGAGGGTGCTTTGGGGTAGCCCCCCAAAACACCTTGTCCCCATGTTGATGAAGACAAGGGCCTCATCCCCACAACCCTGGCCGGTGGTTGTGGGGGTCTGCGGGCGGGGGGCTTATCGGAATCTGGAAGCCCCCTTTAACAAGGGGACCCCCAGATCCCGGCCCCCCCCCTGTGTGAAATGGTAAGGGGGTACTTACCCCTACCATTTCACTAAAAAACTATTAAAAATGACAAGAGACAGTTTTTGACAATTCCTTTATTTAAATACTTCTTCTTTCTTCTATCTTCCTTCATCTTCTGGTTCTTCTGGCCCTTCTGGTTCTTCCTCCGGCGTTCTCGTCCAGCATCTCCTCCGCGGCGTCTTCTATCTTCTTCTCCTCGGGCCGCTCCGCACCCATGGCATGAGGGGGGAGGCTCCCGCTCTTCTCTTCATCTTCTTCATCTTCTTCTTCTTCTTCATCTCTTCTTCCTTCTTCTCTTCTTCATTTCTTCTCCGGGCCGCTCCGCAGCCATGCTGGCATGGTGGGAGGCTCCCGCTGTGTGACGGCGTCTCTTCGTCTGACGGTTCTTAAATAACGGGGGGCGGGGCCATCCGGTGACCCCGCCCCCCTCTGACCCCTGTGACGTCACGGGGAATGCCACAGGGAAGTCCCGTCATGTCCCGTGCGTCAGAGGGGGCGGGGTCACCGGGTGGCCCCGCCCCCATTATTTAAGAACCGTCAGACGAGGAGCGCCGTCACACAGCGGGAGCCTCCCACCATGCCAGCATGGCTGCGGAGCGGCCCGGAGAAGAAATGAAGAAGAGAAGAAGGAAGAAGAGAAGAAGAAGAAGATGAAGAAGAGAAGAAGATGAAGAGAAGAGCGGGAGCCTCCCCTCATGCCATGGGTGCGGAGCGGCCCGAGGAGAAGAAGATAGAAGACGCCGCGGAGGAGATGCTGGACGAGAACGCCGGAGGAAGAACCAAAAGAGCCAGAAGAACCAGAAGAAGATGAAGGAAGAAAGAAGAAGCATTTAAATAAAGGAATTGTCAAAAACTGTCTCTTGTCATTTTTAACATTTTTGACAGTTTTTTAGTGAAATGGTAGGGGTAAGTACCCCCTTACCATTTCACACAGGGGGGGGGCCGGGATCTGGGGGTCCCCTTGTTAAAGGGGGCTTCCAGATTCCGATAAGCCCCCCGCCCGCAGACCCCCACAATCACCGGCCAGGGTTGTGGGGATGAGGCCCTTGTCTTCATCAACATGGGGACAAGGTGTTTTGGGGGGCTACCCCAAAGCACCCTCCCAATGTTGAGGGCATGTGGCCTGGTACGGTTCAGGAGGGGGGGGCGCACTCTCGTCCCCCCCTCTTTTCCTGCGGCCTGCCAGGTTGCGTGCTCGGATAAGGGTCTGGTATGGATTTTTGGGGGGACCCCACGCCGTTTTTATTTTTTTTTTTTGGCTGGGGTTCCCCTTAATATCCATACCAGACCTGAAGGGCCTTGTATGGAATTTAGGGGGACCCCCACATCATTTTTTTTTTTTTATTTTGGTTCGGGGTTGCCCTGTGGGGAATTCCCATGCCGTTTTTATCAATGAACTTCTATGTGTATTGTCGGCAATGCAATAGCCGCGGTAGTTTTAAATGTGTTTTTTCCTTCAAAATGTCATTTTGCTGTCAGACTGTTCTAAACACGGGAAACATGCGCCCCTTTACAGGCATACTATAGACACCCCCCAGGTATGAAATTTAAAGGGATATTACACTTTTATTGTTTGACTTTAAGCATTATTAAAATCACTGCTCCTGAAAAAACGGCCGTTTTTAAAACTTTTTTTTGCATTGATTCATGTCCCCTGGGGCAGGACCCGGGTCCCCAAACACTTTTAATGACAATAACTTGCATATTAGCCTTTAAAATTAGCACTTTTGATTATTCATGTTCGTGTCCCATAGACTTTAACGGTGTTCGCGTGTTCGAACGAATTTTTTTCCTGTTCGCATGTTCTGGTGCGAACCGAACAGGGGGGTGTTCGGCTCATCCCTGGTAGCAACATCTGGGAGAGAAGATTGGACTCACTGCCTGCCAGACAGATAAGTATTGGACATCTTCTCTTACAGAATTTTCTCCTATATTGTTATCCTAGTGAAGGGATCACTTTAATTCAGACTTATTGATAAATAAAAGATTTATGATAAGTAATGGAGGTTACACACAGGAGGCATCTACTATACATCTATACTACAAATGGTTGTGGGAACAATTCTATGTCTGTCCTCCATCTTCTCATGTGATCTTCTCTGTGTTCCAGGCCGGGTGATCCTGCAGGTTCCTCTCGATGTTCATGAAGGAGATGATCTGACTCTGAGATGTCACCATCATTCTGACTACACTGGAAACTATACAATATTCTACAAGGAAGATTCTGTCATTCAAAACTGTAGCGAAACATCTGAATTTCATGTGGGAATTGTAAACATGACGAACATCGGGAGATACAAATGTACAAAGGAAATAACTCCGAATACCTGGAATACTTATGTACCTTTCACAGATGAAGCTTTTATCTCCATACACAGTAAGTCATGGGATCGTTACACCCTCTGGATAGCTAAAAAGAAATATTATACCCTTTTCAAATGCACATTTTAGGCCTGAAGATTAGTTACACTCCCAAACATTATACATTTTCTAAAAGCAGAGACCCTGGAGAATAAAATGGTGGAAATTTCAATTTCATAATTTCACAGTAAAAATATGTTCATTTTATTGCACACAAACACAATATGTTATCCAATTTTTGGAAACATATAAAGATGGGGTTATGTCAATCAAATTTTTGTTTTTGTTTATTCGAATTTGACCGAAACACACAGTATCAAATCGGGATTCAAATTCAAATTTATTGCATTTGAATTGTGCAGGACAGTTTAATTATTTCTATTTTGTTACATTCTATTGTGTTCTATTATTTTTTTTCTATTATATTCTATTTTCTATTTTATTTTTATTTATTTTATTCTTTTCTATTCTATTCTTTTATTTCCTAGTCTATTCATTTTTATTGTATTATTTTCTATTCTGTTTTACTCTATTCTTTTCTATTCTATTCTATTCTTTTCATAATTCAAATTTCAGAAGACGGCTTTATTCTTTCTATTTTATTTCATTATTTTCTAATCAATTCTATTTTTTTCTATTCCATTCTATTCTATTCTATTCTTTTTTTTATACTCTATTCTTTTATATTCTATTCTGTGTTACTTTACTCTATTCTTTTCAAAATTCAAACGTTGGAAGACGGCTATATTCTAACACTAATACACACAGTCTTTGAAGGAAATCAGCAATATTCAGCAATATGTTTATATTTTGAATTTGTTTTCAAATTTGATTTGAATTCTTGACAAAATTTTATTTAGTTAATTCAGATTCATTTAAATTCATTACTATTTTAATTCAAAAATTTTAATACATCCAAATTTGCAAAAAATGTGTCCAAATTTTGATTAGAAACAAAACTAACCACACATGTCTGGTCAGCACAACTGTCATTTTTGATGGTTTTTTTTTATGGCCACACCGACACATGATTATGTTCTTATCCACTTGAAGATCAGGCTTTTTCTGGCACTTTTTGTTTACAAGTTCAAATAAGTATTTTTTTACTAGAGAAATACTTATAACCCCCACACATTTTATATATATATTTATATTTATATATTTAGCAGAGACCCTAGGGAATAAAATGGAGATTGTTGCAATTTTTTATGCCACACGGTATTTGTGCAGCGTTTTTTCAAATGCAATTTGTTTGGAAAAAATACACTTTAATGAAT
Source organism: Lithobates clamitans (assembly GCA_037952925.1). NCBI lineage: Eukaryota > Metazoa > Chordata > Amphibia > Anura > Ranidae > Lithobates > Lithobates clamitans. The sequence goes on from JBBGZY010000791.1 coordinate 1,929,208, forward strand.
TACAAAAAAACGCATTTAATACCCCAATGTTTTTGTAAAATAGGAAAGATGATGTTACACCGAATAAATAGATACCGAATATGTCAGGCTTTAAAATTGCGCATGCTCGTGGAATGGCGACAAACTACGGTACTTAAAAATCTCCTTAGTCGCTTTAAAAGTTTCTACAAGTTACTAGACATGTGCAATTTGTATCGGTCAGAATACAAATTTGGAGTAATTTTTGGTTATTCTGAGATTCAAATGTATCCGAATCTCTGAAATAGTAACGAATAGTAACACATTTCGTTGAAATCGGTTAAAATTTGAAGAAATAGCTGGTTGTTAAGCAGAGGGCTGGGAAGCCGGCCGCCTGCGTCCTTTACAACTATGAGTCCTCATCTGACAGTGGGCTTCCCCACTGATAGATGAATGTGAAAGATAAAGGATGCCGGCAATTACCCTTTGGGTCTGGTATTGATTTTAAGGAGAGCCCCACACCATAATAAAAAAAAAATAAGGGTCCCTTCCAAAATCCATACCAGACCCCTATCTGAGCACACAGCCTGGCAGGCTGGTAAAAGGAGGGGGGACAAGCGAGTGCCCCTCCTCCTGAACCATACTAGGCCACATGCCTTTAACATTGGGGGTGGTTTGAGGTTGATGGGGACAAGGGCCTCTTCCCGGCAACTCTGGGTGGTGGTTGTGGAGGTCTGCAGGCAGGGGGCTTATCAGAATCTGGAAGCTCCCTTTAACAAGACACAAATAAACCTCAGGACAAAGGATCATTTTTTTAAAATTAAAGCAGTATTAAACTCTCGTTTTTATTTAAAACTAAGCAAAAAACATGCCTATACTTGCTTGCCCTGTGCAATGCTTTTGCACAGAGCAGCCCCAATCCTCGTCTTCTGGGGTCTCCCACCGGCGCTCCAGGCCCCTCTTCTTTGATGGGTGCCCCCCACAGAAATCCACTTTCCCTGGGGGCATTCGTACATGCTTGCTCTTGAGTCCCACTGCTGCATCCATTGACACAGACAGATTGACTTGGACCCGCTCCCATGTAACAGCTTTTGATTGACAGGAGTTCACACTGCTATAAATGAGTCCAATTAGGAGGGAGACGCTGCGCTCATGCACATCTCTGGATCGGGTTGGGCTCAGGTAGGAAAAGGGGGGGGGGCTGGGGGGGGCTGTTGCAGCACAGAAGGTTTTTCACCTTAATGCATAGAACTCATTAACATGAAAAACCTTAAGGCTTTAGAACCACTTTAAACATTTCTATTAGATATGTTTTCAAGTACACAAAAAAGCTGACTGACTGAGCCTACCTAGAAGAACTTCAATAAATACAGCAACTATTGGGACAATGAACACCTTGGTCAGGACTATGTAATGTACAACAAAATGTATAGAGTGCAGGGGTCAGAAGTAAGTAACAGACAAAGCAACGTATACAGTGCAGCAGTCAGGATGAACCCTGTGGTCACATCAGAGTCCCCTCTTATATCCCCAGTATTTCCCTATATATCAGGCTTCTAAGAGTCTCTCCTTACATCAGAGTGCCCCCCTTACATCAGAGTTCCCTCTTATATCAGCATTCCCCTTTATATTAGAGTCCACAGACTTCCTCCTTAGATCAGAGTCCACAGACTTCCTCCTTACTGTATTCACTACCCCCATTACATCAGTGACTCCCTCCCCACAGACTGTGTGGCCTGGCTGGAGCTGTCACACTGACCTCATCTGTCATTGCTTGGGTGCAGGTAGGGAAGCCTCAGTCAGCCTTGCTTGTCTTTTTTTTTTTTTTCTTTTCCTTTCTTTTTTCTTTTTTTTTCCCTTCTTTTTTTCTTTTTTTTTTTCTCCCTTTTTTTTTTCTTTTTTTTTCTTTTTTTTTTTTCCCTTTTTCCTTTTCCTTTTTTTTTGAATCATATCATTTTTATTAGTTTTTCAGATTATACAGTATTCGTTATAGACATTATACAAACAAGGAAAAGCCGTTATTTCGTATATTATCCCATATCACAATAGAAAAAGAATGAAAATATCAAGCCCTTGTACTTCCCCTTTTTATCCCCCCCCTCCCAAGATTCTCCCCAATGACCCCCATTAACCTCCCCCCTGCAACGGGGAAAGGGGCACCAGTGGATCGAGCTCCAATATTCTCTCCCATTGGTCATCACTCAGCTCCCCCACATCTGCCCCCCACCCTTCCCTTACACGCGAAAGTGGCGCCAAACTAATTGCCCTTGCCGTTAGCTGGTCGTAAATCTCTGATATTAACCCTTTAAGACTAGATGCCCTCACCACCTTACTGAGCAGAGGTGCACTACACCAATCCAGTGCTTTGATCTTAAATTGCTTCTCTAGTGCGTGTCTAATCTGGGGATAAAAATAGAATGTTTCTTTAGGAATTCCAAACTCCCGTCTCAGGTCCACAAAGGATTTTAATATATTGCCATCAAATATTTGCTTCAGCCTATTTATACCCGCCCTTTCCCAGGTCCTGTTCACTCCTATAGTCTTCAGTTCTTGCAGCTGCCCATTCTGCCATATAGGTGAGTACTCCGTAAGCCCCCTATAACCCATTTCGATCTTCACTGACCGCCAAACTTTTATAACCAATTTGTATGTTGGAAATACGCTTCCTAATGTTCCGGCTTCCAGTGCCCCTATCAGGGAGTTATGCGGGTTCCCTGATAGCATAATTTTTGTACTGGAATTCACCTCTCCCCCGCACTCACACCCCCCCAGATGCTGCAACTGGGCCGCCAGAAAGTACCTATATGGGTGGGGCACCGCCAATCCCCCCTCCCTGTTAGGGCGCTGCAAGGTCTGAAGACTGATCCTGGCCTGACCCTTCTTCCAGATTAACTCACGAAAGATATAATTTATTTTTGCAAACCATTCCCTCCCAATCCAAACCGGTGAGTTGTGTAATATGTACATTAGTTGTGGCATCCAGATCATCTTTATCAAATTTACGCGCCCTGCCATAGATAGAGGGAGCCGGCACCAGATGTCTTTTTTCCTTTTAAACTTTTCCAAAAGCGGGACTAGATTATCTCTAATATACTGAGTTGGGGTATTGGTTATTACTATACCCAAATATTGAAGTTATCCACCACCCTAAGACGAGGTATTTCCTGCGGAGGGGAGCCGGTAGTTGAGTCAAGCGGGAGAAGTGTAGATTTCTCCCAGTTGACTATTAACCCTGAGATCTTTCCGAACTCTTCCACCAACTGCATCGCCCTTACTAATGATGGCCCCATGTCCCCCAGAAACAACAGCACATCTTTGGCATAAAGTGCTATTCTCTCCTCACCCCCCTTTCTTTTATAACCCTGCAGCCCTAGAGAGCTTCTTATTACCTCCGCGAACGGCTCCATTGCTAGGGCGAACAACAGGGGTGACAAAGGACACCCCTGCCTAGTCCCCCTCTCAAGGGAGATCCGCTCTGAGTATGTATTATTTATTTTTAATCTAGCACTGGGGTGGTGATATAGTATCTTAAGCCACTTTATGAACCGAGGGCCGAACCCAAATTTTCCCAATACCCACCATAAATAGTCCCACTCCAGGGAGTCAAATGCCCTGACGATATCCAGGGACAGGACAACCCTGAAGCCTGCATTCTCTACCGGCGTCTGGAGATTCAAAAAGGTTCTTCTTATGTTTTTACTAGTGGACCTATTCTGCATAAACCCAGACTGGTCCGGGTGAATCAGACCAGATATGCATTTATTGAGCCTGGTAGCCAAGACCTTTGCCAGGATCTTGGCATCCGTGCCCAACAACGAAATCGGTCTGTATGATGATGTTTCTAATTGATTTTTCCCCTCTTTCTGGATCAGTACTATAATAGCCTCAGACATAGACAAAGGTAAGCTCCCAACTGCAGCTGACCAATTGTATGCCTTCAGAAGTTCCGGGGCCAACACCTCCCCAAATTGTTTGTAAACCTCGACTGGCAGTCCATCGCGACCTGGGGACTTTTGGCTCTGCATGTTCTTTATTGCTTGCACAATTTCTTCCAGTGTTATCGGTACTTCCAGACTATTCATATCTGCATCCGAGAGCACCGGCAAGACAGTACCTCCCAAAAATTCCTCCATCTCTATTTGTTCGGGACAGTGGCGTGTCTTGTACAGATCCCTATAGAATTCTGCAAATGTATCGTTAATAATCCCCGGATCTGATGAAATATCCCCTTTCTTTGTTTTAATCATAGGAATTATTGAAGAGGGAGAGTTGGTTTTGGCCAGCATAGCCAGCGTCCGACCAACTCTTTCCCCCTCGTCAAAATTCCTTTGCCTCTGAAAAACCTTCCTGTTCTCTGCTCTTCTAATTTCTTCGTTTTTATATTCTTGTTGCTTCAATACCCATTTTTTCTCGATTTTCCATAGTCGGATCTAGCACATACTTTCTTTCTGATTCCCGAACCTCTTCCCTAATACTCTCTGCCCTTGCCCTTGTTTGCTTCTTTAACTTGGATATCTGTTGGGTCAAAAGCCCTCTGAGGAACGCTTTCAAAGAGTCCCATATCACTCCTCCCGATGCAGCACCTGTATTAAAGTCGATAAATTCTCTCAGTCTTACATTAATTTCATCCCTATTCCCCATCAGTTCCAACCATGTTGGATTTAATGACCACAATCTCAGGCCACCTTTATCCCGCATGGTTATTGTCAATATCAGTGGCGAATGGTCAGACACTCCCCTTGGGCGATATTCAATTCTATGGATTAGGGGTTGGGCTTCTTTGTTACCTATGGCCATATCAATATGGGAGAGCGTTTGGTGGGTCCCTGAGAAGCAAGAGTACTGTTGACCAATAGGATTACGAGCCCTCCACATATCACACCACCCTACCTCCTAAAGGAACTGTGCCAGCCTTCCCTCCTCCCCTCTACCTCGACTAACCCCTGGCGGAAATCTATTGATCCTGCTATCAAGAACGGCGTTAAAATCCCCAACTATCACCACTGGGACCTCTCTCTTATCCTCGAGGAACCCTAGTAACAAGAACAAAATCTCCATTTTAAAAGGTGGGGGAATGTACACGTTTACTATAACAAAAGGCCTTCCCTCAATTAAACAGTACAAAAAAATAAAACATCCCAATTTATCAATACTGACATCCCTGCAGGAAAACATCAGACCCTTTCTAATCAGAATACTCACCCCCCTCGAGTAGGAGGAGTACACTGAGTGATATTGTAACTGAAATTTTTTATTTCTAATTGATAACTTGGTCTCGTCGGTCAGATGGGTTTCCTGCAGGCATATCACCTCAGTAGCACACGATTCTAGTTCCTGGAACACAGTAGCTTTTTTCATAGGCTCGCTCATACCTCTGATGTTCCAGGAGCTTATCCCAAATGATCTAGGCTGCATTCAATATATACTTCAACAAAGTGCTATACCAGTTATGCAAGTTATGCAAGTACCGGGATAAATCTATCCTTCTACTAATATGTTGATAAGTCGAAGCCATACGATTATGCTGTTTTAACCCGGCACTTTTTTGAAAAGGATTACAAAAAAGAAATCTCCAGCATCTAAACTGATAATACCAATTCACCACATGTGCCCTTATTCCCCCAGGCCTTTTGGCCTTCTGTTTCAACTCAGCAATACCCCCTCTTACCATACTCAGTGCTATTATTATGGGGAGGGGACCAAGCGGGTTCAGAGGAAAATTACCCCCATACCCCCCACCCCTCCCATCCAAAACTGTGTTTCTTATTATATTAAATCTCATAAAATGTAAATAATTATAAAAAAAAATTTTGAACCGTGCGCTGTACATTTTAACCGTAATTGATGCAACTGTGCTATCCCCTACTTTACGTAATCCCTTCTGCCCCCTCCCTTGCCTCACTCGGCGTGCCCTAGGAGCCTTCCTTGTGACCACTCTTCTCCCCTCATCCCACCTCATCCACCCCGCCTCTCCCCATACTCCCCCCTCCTCCCCCCTCCCCCCCAGTAGCCCCATTGACCCAAGGGTTACAAAAAACCCCATCACCACTCTAAGCAATGCTCTCAACCCACACATCATCCACCCATCCCTCCCTCTCCCAACCCCTGATGCTGCAAAAAAAAAAAAAATTTGTCCATGTGTGATTTCAACTTCATAAGTTCTTTTTGTTCTCTTCAAACCAGTCTGTGACTCCTTTGACAGTTTAAAAAAAAACGGGTAGTTCCTAGGGCCTCTATACGCAGCCATGCAGGATATAGTAATGCATATGGAATATTATGGTTCCGTAATGTGCGCTTGATATCCAAAAAACCTGCTCTTCTCCTTTGTAGATCTAGGGAATAATCTGGGTATATCGCAATTTTAGCTCCATTAAAAAAAAAAAAATGTCTCCTTTCTCTCTAGACCTTTGCATTAAATTCAGCTTATCTTTATAAAAAAAAAAATCTCAGTATCATTGGTCTCGGGCGATCTCCTGAGTATGCTGATCTAGACGGCACTCTGTGGGCTCGCTCAATAGAAAAAAACTGTGAAAACGCCTCAGCCCCAAACACCTCCTTAAGCCACTTTTCCATGAATTCTTCAGGGAGGGAACCCTCACTTTTCTCAGGGAGACCCATCACTCTTACGTTTTGTCTTCGGGACCTGTTCTCCCATTCGTCCATCTTAAGGCTGTTAGCGTCTAGTTGTGCTTGCATTTTTTTAAACTCATGCCTCATTGGGGTTACGATATCTTCTACTTGGCTAACCCTTTCCTCCACAATTTTAACTCTCTCCACTGTTTTCTGAAACTCTTGTTTAATACTGCAAAACTCCTCACTTAAAGCTTTCAGCTCTTCCCACATCCCGCTTGTCGAGCTCCTGCATGCGTTTATGGCACATAGTACCTCTTTTAAGGTGGGTTCTTGATCACAGGCTACGGCTGTGCTGGGGCTGCTATCCCCTACTCTTCCGGGCTGCTCCCTCTCCGGGCTTTTTTTGTTCGTTACTCTTGTGCTGGCTACCTGGTTATCAGGCCCTTTCCCCAGGCTCCTTCTATCCGCCGGGCCCCCAGCTGAGGACTTTCCCGCAGTCGGCTGATTTTTTTTGGCTGGAGACTGCGTAGCGCTATGTGCAAATTTTTCCAGCTTCCCAGCAACTGTTAATACGGATGCATTTTGATCCCCCTTCTCCTTTTCTTTGTAGCTTGAACAGGCATATTTTCTTGGGGCTGCTGTAGCTGATCTTCCCCCTTCCTCTTGGTCATAGCCAGCTATGATACTTTAAGCACTCTTAGCCCACCAGTCCACACAGTCTAACCAATCCACCAGTCAATCCTTCCACACTTTAGCAGACCGCTCTTTATAGTAACAAAAGACAGATCCCAGGCTCCCTGCTTTAATACACAGTCTCTGTAGTATATGCTTATATAAACAGGATCTTTACCTCTCTCCCTTTAGCATCTAGGGAGTCTGCAGGGCTTCAGCAGGGCTATTTGAAGTTGTTTCTGCTTCCTCAGCCTCCCGCTGTGTTGGCAAGGTGTCACTAGGCAGCCAAACACAGCCACAACACATCAGCGGCGTTCGTTCCCGAGTCTCTGCTCCGCTCAGCTGATCTTCCCAGCCTCCTCTCTTACCGCTGAACGACGTACCAAGCCTCCTACTGCTACGGCGTGGCGTCGCTAAGCAACCCGGCGCCGCCACAGACATGTTGATAGTAGATCCCAGGACTCCGCTTATCACAGCCGCACAGCGGGGAGAACTAACAGCTGATCCTCCCCAGCCTTCTCTCAGCCTTCTCTCAGCCTTCTCTCTTGCCTCCCCAGCCAATCAGCATACCGTCTCTTAGTATTCAGGCAATGGAAGCCTCTAAGCGTCAAAGGCAGGGACCCGGAGCTCACAGGGTTTTCACACGGCTGGGCAGACCCATTCGGACAGCAGCGCTAATGCAGCATCAGGGTCGGAGCCGGGAGAAAGCACTCACTCACTGCTCACACCTGCATCTGGTCACGCCCCATGTGGCCTCCTTGATTTTCCCTTCTGTTTACTTGCCCACCCCTCCAGCCTTGCTTGTCTTTGATCCTCTTCTACTCCTGGGTCAGCACTCCCGCTTCCCCTCTTTGCGTTCTCAAACTCAGTTTTCAGAAAAGGCGCCAAGTGCTATGACGTCACTATGTACCCGCTGTACCATTTGCCTGGCTTTGGAACTGCGCATGTGCCGTGTTAAAGTTGACCACAGCCATCTGTTTTACTGGCACTCGATACCTGTTCCCGGACATTTACGGACAGGATTTGTCTGTAAATTTATGGTCGGTTGGCAACCATGGCTGCTACAGACATCGCATTTACTCCCATGGTAGTGATGAGGTTAAATAAAGGAAACCTCCAAGTACAAAATACTAAACCTGTAGAATTTTGTACAGGTATGATGTGAATTCTGCACTCAGTAATGATCAATACAGAAGATACATTACTATTACTGTTTGTCTATATGATTATTTTTTAGATCTATTTGAAACTCCAGAGATAAAAGTGACCCCGTATCCAGTGGTAGAAGGTGATGAGATGACCCTGACATGTGACACTAGTCTCAGCCCTCTCAGACTGAGGACACAACTGAAATTTGCCTTTCACAAAGATGGACGGAATGTCCAAGAATTCACTTCATATAATCAATATGGAGTTCAGTCTGCTCAGGTGAAGGACTCTGGGAAATATTCCTGTGAAGTGACAACGGCAGCCAACAGTGTGAAGAAGAGGAGTCAGGAGATATTGGTCGAGATAAACGGTGAGTCAATTACAGGACCATCCAAAGGATTGAGTACCATTTTATAAACCCAAAACGGAAGACTCAGATTTGTGATCATCAGCATTCACAGTAACAATGAATTAACCAGAAAATTAACGATCTCCAAAATTTCTTAGTAATGATGCCCAGTCTCAACTGTAATGCCCCGTACACACGATCGGACTTTCCGACAACAAAACCGTGGATTTTTGTTCGAAGGAGGTTGGCTCCAACTTGTCTTGCATACACACGGTCACACAAATGTTGGCCAACAATTACGAATGTAGTGACGTACTAGACGTACTACGTGGTTTTTCAGCTCTTTGGGCTCCTTCTGCTAATTTCATGTTAGTAGAAGTTTGGTGAGTGATTCACGCTTTTCTTTTTGCGTTTTTTTATTTTGCACTTATTATTATTATTATTATTAGTAGTAGTAGTAGTAGTAGTAGTAGTATTATTATTCTTGATATCACTTTAAAAAAAAACTTTGAAAATTCGTTTGCAATAACTCCATCAGTATCACCAGCAAAGCAGCTTCATTATTATCCCATGAAAGAAGAAGAGAATTGTGTGCTGCATTTGGAGATTTCATAATTTGCCACGTCACGAATGTTAATTCTCCATTATGAACACTAGTTTACAAGACCGACCACTTCTGCTTCCGAGCGAGCGTGGACTTTTGTGCGCAGACTTGTGTACACACGATCGGACTTTCCGACAACAAACTTTTGTTGGCAGAAAATTTGAGAACCTGCTAGCCAACATTTGTTGGCGGAAAGTCTAAAAGCAAATGTTCGATGGAGCGTACACACGGTCGGACTTTCCGACAACAAGCTCACATCCAACATTTCCCGTCGGAAAATCCGACTGGGTGTACGCGGCATAATAGTTCCTAAAAAACAAACAGGTGGACAAACCTCTTGGTATGTAGCACCCCCTCACCCACTGGAGGCAGTTCAGGACCCCCTAGTGGCTCAGTGGGCTGACCTTTAACTTCAGGGTTGAATCATTGACTTGTAGGGTGGAAGAAAGTGTGAGCCTGTCACTTTAAGACAGTTCAACAGAGTAAATTATACAACCAAATAAACTCAGAGACAGAGGGATTCGGGCACAGGTTACACAAAGAACAAAAAATGCAGACTCCAAATTTCTACTCGCAGTCAATACAGAAAAAGGAACTTTAAATGAGATTGGAGCTCTGTACTATTCAGACTGTAGAGCAGCACACTTATCCCTTGGAATGTCCACCAGTAGAAGCTTCTCCCCAGCTTCCCTTCACTAGCCACTTCACAAATGCATGTAAAAACCTGGAGGGGGGGCAGGGACTTAAAAAGACTCTGCATGACTCAAGATGGCCGCCAGGGTCACCTAGATCCAATGTAGCCAACCAGAACACTGCTATAGGGAATCGTAGAGAAACACAGTTTCTCTTGACTTCCTTCTCCAGCTGCATTGCTGTTCCAGACTAGTGCCACCTGCAGTGGAAAAAATAGACTGCACCTGCCTATACACCACTAGCAATGAACCCCCTAGTGGTTGGCCAGGAAGATATAAATGTTGATAACTTTTTTGCATCCTCTTACACTATTGTCAGGGATCCTTTAATAGTAGGCACAACAAAAGTGGAACTTTTAAGTTAGGCCTATAACAGCAGCCCAATGCAATGTAAAATAGGGACACTCCTGCTACCTGTGGATTTCAGTACAAAATTTGTAGCAGACAAGAAAACGGTGATATGGTTATTCTCAGCTTTAGGAGTCAACCACTGGACATACCTTTGCTTAGACATCAGACACTTAACACCTAACTCTCAAATATGACAATATGTTGCACCTAAGCTAATAGCTAAAATTAGCTCTTAACACCTACTCCCTGCAAGATCTAAACACTTAACTTGTCCTTTAACAATGAAAGAGGAACTTTAATAGTGTTCTTAAAAATTAAGTCAGCACCTACAATTACTGTTGCTGCTGACTTTTTTTAACAAACAGTTACTTACCAGTCTATGGTGTCCAGAGCTGTCTGATTCTTTACTGTGAAATTGGTCCTGCAGATGGGTGGAGGTAGGACCAAACTGACATCTTCTTCTAGGAGAGGATTGAGGAAGTGGGAGCAGCTACAAAAAAAAGGTACCAGCTCCCTGAAAGTTGGAACATTAGTTAGTGGCTGGAGGGAGATAGAAGATAAGCGTCACTTCAATTTTTACTTCTGCTTTAACCTATACATCTTACAACTTACAGTATATCTAAACCCAAGAACGAATTTTAACATATTGCACCTCACTAGTCCTTAGATTTGGAGGCTGCATTCATTTTCTAATGAAGCCATCATCTTACTAGCCATCTTCTTAATTCAGGTTAAATACATTTTCTTTACGTATTTAAAAACACTTGGTGGCCCTGGTAGAAATCCAATTTCCTTCCTGGGCACTAAACAGAAATCTCAAACAATGCTATCAGCTTTGAAAGCTATCGTCTGTGAACTATAACACACCTCCCTTTGATTGCAATGTGTTTATTAAGCTTTCCATGAATGAATAAGGCATATTTAAAATTGATACAAAAGTAAAAAAGATCATCAACCAGTCACAGTGAGAACACAACAAAATGCAAAAATATTATTAGCCCCTGAGTGCTGAATAGACCGCCATTGTCAAGGTCCCCCCTGACTTAAAGTGGAGTTCCATCCAAAAATGGAACTTCCACTTTTTGGAATCCCCCCCCCCACCTCCGGTGTCACATTTGGCACCTTTCAGGGGGGAGGAGGGAGCAGACACCTGTCTAATACAGGCATTTGCTCCCACTTCCTGGCATAGATCACCACAGTGATCGCTGTGACCTACGCCACTTCCGGTGCCTACTCTGTCCTCCCCCGCTGTCTTCTGGGACAGCAGGGACCAGTGAGGACGAGCAGCGCGACTCACACATGTGCAGTAGGGAACCAGGAAGTGAAGCCGCATGGCTTTACTTCCTGATTCCCTTACCGAGTATGGCGGCAGCAGCCGAGAGCCGTCTGACAGATCGGCTTCAGCTGACGACATTGCGGGCTCCCTGGACAGCTAAGTGTCCATATATGAAAAGTCAGCAGCTGCAGTATTTGTAGCTGCTGGCTTTTAATATTTTTTTTTTCGGCGGACCTCCGCTTTAACTAGCTGACTCCTAAATTATGCTAAATCTAAAACTCAGTAGGTCATAGAAGAGTTTTCCATAGATAATGCAAGTCTCGAACAACCATATGTAGGTCAAGGAGATTCCCCAAGTAAACAGGCCCCTAAGAAGCCATAGCAGTGAAAGAAAGAAAAGAAGGAAAGTAGAGGTATGGGCAAGTATCCACTCCAGACCTGTGGGACATGTTTCTAGTTCAACTGGTATCGCCCATCAGGTATCGGATCCAAGGATTCCACATGTTTTCGAACAACGGCAATTTTTCATTTAAGAGCACCGAAAGGCGTTCGTTGATCATGAACCAAGACAGCCTGTTCTTCAATGATTCAAACTGAACCATTGGAGACCTCCAGGATATAGCAACAGTGATACAAGCCACTATGATTATAAATGTTATCAATCATGTTATGGGTTTTGGTGCTCCCTCCACTGGATGGCCCAATAGTGCCTGTTGTAGGGATTTAGTGAGTCAGTCTCACGCCAGTAAGTTAATAAAATGATATGTGCGGATCCAAAATCTTTTGACCTTTGGGCACGTTCACCACACATGGTAAGCCGAGCCCTCCTGGCCTCAACCACTTAAGCAGAGGGGGGAGGCACCCGGGGGCCAAAAGGCTAGTCTAGCAGGAATCATGTACCATTGCAGAAACACTTTGTAACTGGCCTCTATTTGGAATGTGTTGACTAGGTTTTTGGAGGCACATTACACCCTCTGGCAAATCAAGTGTTTTTCCTCGATGTCCTACTCCCATTTGGTCATATATGGGGCAGCTTTATGTCTTAGATGGTGAGCATGTTTGAAGTTTTTCTGTTTCAAAATATTTTATTGAATTTTCACAAGGAAAGACAATGTACAATTTATGCATTGTACGTCGTGCAACGACGTTTTGATTGCATTTAGAACATAAGTTTGGAAACATAAACTATGCATAATATCCAGCAGCTTGTCATTTAAACACATTCCAATAAAGTAGTTCAGGAAAAGGAATAAATAGAGCTTTGGTTATTTGAACATACGTATTTGAACCTATCTCCCAATGCGGCACCCCTAATGGGAGCTATTTGTGCCGCAAAGGCAGAAATGATCCAATGTGTAATCTTGAAGTGTAGTAACTCATTCTTAATTTGAGGATTTATATCTCTACTATAGTCATAGTGGTAACAACGAATATATCATATGATAAACATATTGCTCGGTCAAGAAGGTGTGTGGGTGTTTTTGAGCGTCTGAGTGGGAAGTGCAGCATTGGACCAATTTGTCCAATAGCGAGATTTTCTGGGTGAGTTCCCATAGTGTCGAACATTGGGTTGCTTTGTACGCCGATTTGAAAGCAAATTGCCATTGTTCTTCAGAGAAAGTAGTGGAAAGGTCTGCTTCCCATTGGTGATGTGGGGGCATTTTAGTGAAATTTCTTTTCCCCTGTAGGAGGGTAAAAAATTAAGATATTCCTTTGGAATAGGATTCGTGAAGAAATCCCAGGTCTTTGGGGGGATGTTGTAGTTGGGGAGAGGTGATTTACTTAGACAGTGGTGTATGCGGAGGTATGTGAAGTGTTCAGTGGTGGGCAGATCATATTCCTGTTGTAGGTGGGAGAAAGATTTAAGTTTATTTCCTTGTATGAGGAGATGTAGTGAGTGTATACCCTTGAGGGTCCATTGGGAGAGTCTAAGATCTGGTGAGAGATGGTGAAGAGTTTCTAGGGGTACGTTAAGGAGTGCCTTTGAGGGGATGGAGTCGGAAAGGATGGCCAGTTTTTTCCAGGCGTATACCGAGGCCCTCATGGGTGGGGAGATGGAGGGTGAGATACGTGTGCCCAAAGGGGTGCTTAGTAACCAGTGCTTAAGATTGGAACAGATAAGTAAAGATTTTTCTATCTGAGCCCAGAGAGATTGAGTATTAGATTGGAACCATACCGGTAGTTGAGCAAGTATGGTCGCCAAATAGTAGTCTCTAAAGTCTATGGATCCTGCGCCTCCTGCTAGTCTATGTTTAATAAGTTTTGCATGGGCACATCTGGGTTTTTTTCCCTTCCATAGGAATTTGTTGAATAGTGATTGAAGGGACCTGAAAAATGAGGAGGGTATTGGGATGGGCAATGTGCGGAAGAAGTACAATATTTGGGGGAGGCATACCATTTTAAAGGCCGCCATTCTTCCCGACCAGGAGAGTTCGTGCTTCATTATTTGTTGTGTGTCACTATTAATTTTGTGCAGAAGTGGGAGGAAGTTGTAAGAATAAAGTTGTCTGGTTGATTTTGTAAGTTGAATTCCTAAGTATGTGATGTCTTTGTCTGCCCATGTGAAGGTGTACTGTTGTTGAAGCAAGTTTTTTGTTGTGGCGTCTATATTAAGGTCAAGAACATATGATTTAGTTTTGTTTAGCTTATAATATGAGACATTGCTGAATAGGGATGAGCTTCGTGTTCGAGTCGAACCCATGTTCGACTCGAACATCGGCTGTTCGGTCGTTCGCCGAATTGCGAACGATATGGGCCGTTCGCGCCAAATTCGTGTGGCGCGTCACGACCCATAATTCACTGCGGCATCGCAGTGCATTGCTGGCTGATTATTGGCCAAGCATGCACTATGACCCGCATGCTTGGCCAATCACAGCGCCGTCAGTAGAGAGAGCTGTAATTGGCCAAAGCCAGGGTGGCTTTGGCCAATTATGGCTCAGGGGATTTAGTACACACCCCACACTATATAAGGCCGCCTGCACGGCGGCCCTGTGTAGTGTGTGTTCCGGTGTGCTGAGAGATAGAGAGAGAGAGAGACAGTGTCATTTGATTTGAGTTAGATAGATTAGGCAGAACAGTCAGTCAGTTAGCTGCACTTACAGTGTATTGTGTATATATATGCATCCCAGGTGTTGCATATATATATATACACTGTATTCAGTTTAGCTAGATCCGTTCCTGTTATCTTCTATCTAGACTATTTACATTTAGTGCAGTGTGTCCTGCTCACAGTGTTCAGCTAGATCCGTTCCTGCTATTTACATTCAGTGCAGTGCGTCCTGCTCACAGTGTTCAGCTAGATCCGTTCCTGGTATTTACATTTAGTGCAGTGCGTCCTGCTCACAGTGTTCAGCTAGATCCGTTCCTGCTATTTACATTCAGTGCAGTGCGTCCTGCTCACAGTGTTCAGCTAGATCCGTTCCTGCTATTTACATTCAGTGCAGTGCGTCCTGCTCACAGTGTTCAGCTAGATCCGTTCCTGGTATTTACAGTTAGTGCAGTGCCTCCTGCTCACAGTGTTCAGCTAGATCCGTTCCTGCTATTTACATTCAGTGCAGTGCGTCCTGCTCACAGTGTTCAGCTAGATCCGTTCCTGGTATTTACATTTAGTGCAGTGCGTCCTGCTCACAGTGTTCAGCTAGATCCGTTCCTGCTATTTACATTCAGTGCAGTGCGTCCTGCTCACAGTTTTCAGCTAGATCCGTTCCTGGTATTTACATTTAGTGCAGTGCGTCCTGCTCACAGTGTTCAGCTAGATCCGTTCCTGCTATTTACATTCAGTGCAGTGCGTCCTGCTCACAGTGTTCAGCTAGATCCGTTCCTGGTATTTACATTTAGTGCAGTGCGTCCTGCTCACAGTGTTCAGCTACATCCGTTCCTGCTATTTACATTCAGTGCAGTGCGTCCTGCTCACAGTGTTCAGCTAGATCCGTTCCTACTATTTACATTCAGTGCAGTGCGTCCTGCTCACAGTGTTCAGCTAGATCCGTTCCTGGTATTTACATTTAGTGCAGTGCGTCCTGCTCACAGTGTTCAGCTAGATCCGTTCCTGCTATTTACATTCAGTGCAGTGCGTCCTGCTCACAGTGTTCAGCTAGATCCGTTCCTGCTATTTACATTCAGTGCAGTGCGTCCTGCTCACAGTGTTCAGCTAGATCCGTTCCTGCTATTTACATTCAGTGCAGTGCGTCCTGCTCACAGTGTTCAGCTAGATCCGTTCCTGGTATTTACATTTAGTGCAGTGCGTCCTGCTCACAGTGTTCAGCTAGATCCGTTCCTGCTATTTACATTCAGTGCAGTGCGTCCTGCTCACAGTGTTCAGCTAGATCCGTTCCTGGTATTTACATTTAGTGCAGTGCGTCCTGCTCACAGTGTTCAGCTAGATCCGTTCCTGGTATTTACATTTAGTGCAGTGCGTCCTGCTCACAGTGTTCAGCTAGATCCGTTCCTGCTATTTACATTCAGTGCAGTGCGTCCTGCTCACAGTGTTCAGCTAGATCCGTTCCTGCTATATACATTTAGTGCAGTACGTCCTGCTCACAGTGTTCAGCTAGATCCGTTCCTGTTATCTTCCTACTGACAGGCAGGCTTGTCTGGTTACAGTATAATAAAGCTACCTGAAGAAAATTACAGGTGTTCTTTTTGATCCTATTAGTACCACGGTCAGGCAGCTAGACTATTTACATTTAGTACAGTGCGTCCTGCTCACAGTGTTCAGCTAGATCCGTTCCTGTTATCTTCCTACTGACAGGCAGGCTTGTCTGGTTACAGTATAATAAAGCTACCTGAAGAAAATTACAGGTGTTCTTTTTGATCCTATTAGTACCACGGTCAGGCAGCTAGACTATTTACATTTAGTACAGTGCGTCCTGCTCACAGTGTTCAGCTAGATCCGTTCCTGTTATCTTCCTACTGACAGGCAGGCTTGTCTGGTTACAGTATATAAAGCTACCTTAAGAAAATTACAGGTGTTCTATCCCAGCTTAGTGCAGCTACAGGCCATTAGTATGTCTGGAAGGCCAAGAAGGAGAGGCAGACAGTCACAAGCCAATAAGAGAGGGCAAGCAGGCTCTGTGTCTAGTGCTGGTCGTGGAGACGGTGCATCCTCATCAGCACGTGGCCATGGGACACGCTTGGCCTTTTTTTCGGCAGCTGGCCGTGTTGAGCCGCAACATGCGGAAGACTTGGTCGAGTGGATGACCAAGCCGTCCTCATCCTCCTCATCCTCTCTCACCCATGCCCAGGGTGCTTTGTCTGGCAAAGCAGCGGCCTCTTCCCTCAGCTCAATGTCATCGGTGACTCCTTCCCTAGCTCCACCATGTCCTCATGAGGATTCCCTCGAACTGTTTGACCACAGTGTTGGGTACATGCTCCAGGAGGATGCCCAGCGTTTGGAAGGCTCTGATGATGATACTGAGCTCAATGAAGGCAGTAACATGAGCACGGACAGAGGGGGTGCCCAAGAAGGACAGCAATCTGGCAGTCATGCTCCCCCTGCTGCAGCATACTGCCAGGTTTGCTCCAGTGATGAGGAGGGAGGGGATGATGAGGTCACTGACTCAACGTGGGTGCCTGATAGGAGAGAGGAGGAGGAGGAGGAGGAGGAGGAGGTGGCACATCACCAACTAGGCAGGATGCCCTCCAGGGGCCAGCCTAAGGGCAGCACATTGACTGCATCACACCCCAAAGCTCCACATGTGCAGGGCGCTGCAGTCTCTGCGCGTTATTCAAAAAGTTCTTTGGTGTGGGCCTTTTTTGAGACGAGTGCATCAGATCGCACCGCTGCTATTTGCAACATATGTCTCAAGCGTATCTCGCGTGGCCAAAACATCTCCCGCTTGGGTACCACATGCTTGACCAGACATATGTTGACCTGCCATGCAGTTCGTTGGCAAGCGTATCTAAAAGACCCACACCAAAGAACAAAGACGATCTCTCCTTGCTCCTCATCAGCTGAGATTTCCAACCCCACTAGACCTTCAGTCCTCTCTGAGACCTGCAGTGAGAGGAATGAAGGTGTAGAATTAGGTGTGTCACAGCCAAGTACTTGTGGGCAATCTGCTTTTGGTACACCGACGTCAGATTGTACCAGGCAAATTTCCCTGCCCCAGCTGCTGCACCGCCGAAAGAAGTTTGCTCCCAGCCATCCACATGCCCAGCGGTTGAATGCTAGCTTGGCAAAATTGCTAGCACTTCAACTGCTGCCTTTTCAGTTGGTAGACTCTGCCCCCTTCCGTGAGTTTGTGGAATGTGCGGTTCCTCAGTGGCAGGTACCCAAACGCCACTTTTTCTCACGGAAGGCGATTCCGGCTCTCTACCGGCATGTGGAAGGCAATGTCCATGCCTCGCTGGACAGGGCGGTCAGCGGTAAGGTGCATATTACCGCTGACTCATGGTCCAGCGGGCATGGACAGGGACGTTACTTAAGTTTCACGGCGCATTGGGTGACTCTGCTGGCAGCTGGGAAGGATGCAGGACAAGGTGCAGTAGTGTTGGAGGTTGTTCCACCACCACGCCTCCAAAATGCTGATTGTGACACACCTCTCTCCTCCACCCCCTCCTCTTCTTCTTCCTCCATGGCCTCTTCCTCGGAACCAGCGGTGCTCCGTAGGCGTTCAAGGGGCTACGCAAGTACGCAGGCCAAAAGATGCCATGCGGTGCTTGAGCTGGTGTGCTTGGGGGACAGGAGCCACACTGGGGCAGAGGTTCTGTCAGCTCTGCAGGGGCAGGTTCAGAGGTGGTTGACGCCACGCCAACTTAAGGCAGGAATGGTGGTTTGCGACAATGGCACCAACCTCCTCTCTGCCCTCCGACAGGGACAACTGACCCATGTGCCCTGTTTGGCTCACGTCCTTAACTTGGTGGTGCAGCGGTTCTTGGGCAGGTACCCGGGCTTACAGGATGTCCTGAGGCAGGCCAGGAAAGTCTCTGTGCATTTCCGCCGGTCATATAATGCCAGTGCTCGGCTGACGGACCTCCAAAAGGAGTTTAACCTGCCCAAGAACCGCCTAATCTGTGACATGCCCACCAGGTGGAACTCGACGTTGGCCATGCTGCAGCGGCTGCACACGCAGCAGAGGGCCATCAATGAGTACCTGTGCGACTATGGCACCAGGACAGGGTCAGGGGACCTTGGTTTTTTTTCCCCACGCCAGTGGGCCATGATCAGGGATGCATGCACTGTCCTGTCACCATTCGAGGAGGCCACGAGGATGGTGAGCACTGACAGTGCATGCATCAGTGACACTGTCCCCCTTGTCCACCTGTTGGAGCACACGCTGCGTGGAATAATGGACAGGGCACTTGAGGCAGAACAGAGGCAGGAAGAGGAGGACTTCCTTAGCTCTCAAGGCCCCCTTTATCCAGACAGTGTTCCTGCGTGCCCGCCGATCACACAGGAAGAGGACGAGGAGGAGGAGGAGGAGGAGGAGGAAGATTGTGTCAGTATGGAGGTGGAGCCTGGCACTCAGCATCAGCAGTCTTTAAGGGATCAGTCCCAAGGAACACATGGACTTGTACGTGGCTGGGAGGAGGTGGCTGCGGACGTTGTTGTCCTTAGTGACCCAGAGGACTCCGGACCGAATGCCTCAGCAAACCTACGCTGCATGGCCTCCCTGATCCTGCAAAGCCTGCGTAAGGATCCTCGTATTCGTGGTATCAAGGAGAAGGACCAATACTGGCTGGCAACCCTCCTTGATCCACGTTACAAGGGTAAGGTTGCGGACCTTATCTTGCCATCGCAGAGGGAGCAGAGGATGAAACATCTTCGGGAGGCCTTGCAGAAAGGTCTGTGCAACGCGTTCCCAGAGACTGGGAGGTTACAAACTCCTGTTTCTGGACAACGTGTTGCTGAGGCTTCGGTCAGTCAAAGAAGGAGCGGTGGAGAAGGTGGCCGTCTGACCGATGCGTTCAGACAATTTTTTGGTCCGCAGCCCCAAGGTATGATCGGTTCCAGCAACCATCGCCAGCGTCTGTTTTACATGGTGCAGGAATACCTAGGGGCAAGATCAGACTTGGACACCTTTCCCACCGAAAATCCTCTGGGTTACTGGGTCTTGAGGATGGATCACTGGCCAGAGCTTGCACAGTATGCAATTGAGCTACTGGCCTGTCCTGCATCCAGCGTTCTTTCGGAACGCACATTCAGTGCTGCTGGAGGCGTGGTAACCGATCACAGGGTGCGTCTGTCCACCGACTCGGTCGATCGGCTGACCTTCATAAAAATGAATCAGTCTTGGATCACCACCAGCTACCAAGCACCTGATGCAGATGTAACCGAATAATTTTTTTTGAAATCTCAGATCCCTTCAAAGACTGCCTATGCTGATGCTGAGTGACTATCCCTGAGTAATTATCCTCTTCCTCCTCAATCATCACGCTGATAGCTTGTAAGAACATTTTTGGTTCTGGGCGCCACCACCAGTGCCTAAGGCACAATTTTTCAGCCCCTGTTTAACAGGGGCGTGTAATTACAATTTTTGATGTAATACTTTGCAGCAGGGCTCGTTCCTGCATTCCAACTAGAGTGTCTGTGAGGGGTTGCAGTGTTGTGGCACCAGCACCAGTGCCTAAGACCCAATTTTTCAGCCCCTGTCTAACAGGGGCGTGTAATTACAATTTTTGATGCAATACTTTGCAGCAGGGCTTGTTCCTGCGTTTCAACTAGAGTGTCTGTGAGGGGTTGCAGTGTTGTGGCACCAGCACCAGTGCCTAAGACCCAATTTTTCTGCCCCTGTCTAACAGGGGCGTGTAATTACAATTTTTGATGCAATACTTTGCAGCAGGGCTCGTTCCTGCGTTCCAACTAGAGTGTCTGTGAGGGGTTGCAGTGTTTTATCACCAGCACCAGTGCCTAAGGCCCAATTTTTCTGCCCCTGTCTAACAGGGGCGTGTAATTACAATTTTTGATGCAATACTTTGCAGCAGGGCTCGTTCCTGCGTTCCAACTAGAGTGTCTGTGAGGGGTTGCAGTGTTGTGGCACCAGCACCAGTGCCTAAGGCCTAATTTTTCAGCTCCTGTTCAACAGGGGCATGTAATTACAATTCTTGATCTAATATTTCACAGCAGGGCCCTGTGAGGGCTTACAGTGTTTTGGCCACAGCAACACCTAAGGCCCAAATTTCTGCTGAGTATATAGGGCAGGACCCTACTTTCAAACATCTAACTTACAAACGACTCCTACTTGCAAACGGAAGGAGACAACAGGAAGTGAGATGAAATCTACCCCTAAGGAAGGGAAATTCTCTCCTGTAAGAGTTAATATGGGAAAACAATTTCTCCTTTCCACTGATGCTTTCCAATCCTTGTTCCACAAAAAAACCCAAATTTTCAAAAAACATTTTTCATTGGGACAAAAAAGTGAGGTGAAATCTTCTGAAGAGGAGGAAAGACGCAAAACAAATGTCACAGGGGTGATAACCCTTCCCTATGTTTTCCAAAAAGCTTAGAAAAGATTTTTTGGCTGGAGCTAAACACATTAAAAATGTTCAAAATTACAAACAGATTCTACTTAACAACAAACCTACAGTCCCTGTCTTGTTTGCACCGCCTGTATACTGCTGTTCAGAGTATATAGGGACCTTTCCTTATTTTAATTTGGGTGCGGGGTTCCCCTTAATATCCATACAAGACCCAAAGGGCCTGGTAATGGACTGGGGGGTACCCATGCCGTTTGATTTTCATCCATATTGCCATGACCCGACATGACATTAAACCCGCAAGCAGTTTTAAATGAGATTTTTTCCTTTAAAAATGACATTTGGTGCAGGGACTGTTCTAAACATGGGAAACACGCGTCACTTTACAGGCATACTATAGACACCCCCCAGGTACGATATTTAAAGGAATATTTCACTTTTTTTTTTTTACTTTAAGCATCATTAAAATCACTGCTCCCGAAAAAACGGCCGTTTTTAAAAGTTTTTTTTGCATTGATACATGTCCCCTGGGGTAGGACCCGGGTCCCCAAAACCCTTTTTAGGACAATACCATGCAAATTAGCCTTTAAAATGAGCACTTTTGATTTCGAACGTTCGAGTCCCATAGACGTCAATGGGGTTCTAACGTTCGTGCGAACTTGCGGTCCGTTCGCGGGTTCTGGTGCGAACCGAACCGGGGGGTGTTCGGCTCATCCCTATTGCTGAACCAATTTAGTGTATTTTGTGCCTCTGCCAGGGAGGATGTGGGATTTGTGAGTACCAGTATAACGTCATCCGCGAAGAGGCTTATTTTGTGGCAGGCATTGCCTATCTTTGGTCCAGATATTGCCTTATTGGAGCGGATGTGTTGTGCCAGGGGTTCCATTAGTAAATAAAGATAATTGGGGATAACGGGCAGCCTTGACGCGTGCCGTTTGTAATAGGGAATGGTTTTGAGAGCATACCTTCCGTGAATACCTGGGCTGATGGCGTGGTGTACATTGCCAATATTGCTCTAAGGATGTGATCCTTAAAAACAAACTTCTGAAGGACCTTTTTAAGGTAGAGCCAGTGGACCCTGTTGAACGCCTTCTCTGCATCTAAGGATAGGAGCAGAGAAGGCGTTCCAGTGGTCTCCGCATGGTGTATCAAATTTATCATTCTTCTGGTGGCATCTGGCGCTTGCCTTCCCTTTGTGAAACCAGTCTGGTCCCTATGGATAAGAGTGGGTATGATATCTAGTAAGCGTGTAACAAGAACAAAATCTCCATTTTAAAAGGTGGGGGAATGTACACGTTTACTATAACAAAAGGCCTTCCCTCAATTAAACAGTACAAAAAAATAAAACATCCCAATTTATCAATACTGACATCCCTGCAGGAAAACATCAGACCCTTTCTAATCAGAATACTCACTCCCCTCGAGTAGGAGGAGTACACTGAGTGATATTGTAACTGAAATTTTTTATTTCTAATTGATAACTTGGTCTCGTCGGTCAGGTGAGTTTCCTGCAGGCATATCACCTCAGTAGCACACGATTCTAGTTCCTGGAACACAGTAGCTTTTTTCATAGGCTCGCTCATACCTCTGATGTTCCAGGAGCTTATCCCAAATGATCTAGGCTGTATTCAATATATACTTCAACAAAGTGCTATACCAGTTATGCAAGTTATGCAAGTACCGGGATAAATCTATCCTTCTACTAATATGTTGATAAGTCGAAGCCATACGATTATGCTGTTTTAACCCGGCACTTTTTTGAAAAGGATTACAAAAAAGAAATCTCCAGCATCTAAACTGATAATACCAATTCACCACATGTGCCCTTATTCCCCCAGGCCTTTTGGCCTTCTGTTTCAACTCAGCAATACCCCCTCTTACCATACTCAGTGCTATTATTATGGGGAGGGGACCAAGCGGGTTCAGAGGAAAATTACCCCCATACCCCCCACCCCTCCCATCCAAAACTGTGTTTCTTATTATATTAAATCTCATAAAATTTAAATAATTATAAAAAAAAATTTTGAACCGTGCGCTGTACATTTTAACCATAATTGATGCAACTGTGCTATCCCCTACTTTACGTAATCCCTTCTGCCCCCTCCCTTGCCTCACTCGGCGTGCCCTAGGAGCCTTCCTTGTGACCACTCTTCTCCCCTCATCCCACCTCATCCACCCCGCCTCTCCCCATACTCCCCCCTCCTCCCCCCTCCCCCCCAGTAGCCCCATTGACCCAAGGGTTACAAAAAACCCCATCACCACTCTAAGCAATGCTCTCAACCCACACATCATCCACCCATCCCTCCCTCTCCCAACCCCTGATGCTGCAAAAAAAAAAAAAAATTTGTCCATGTGTGATTTGAACTTCATAAGTTCTTTTTGTTCTCTTCAAACCAGTCCGTGACTCCTTTGACAGTTTCAAAAAAAACGGGTAGTTCCTAGGGCCTCTATACGCAGCCGTGCAGGATATAGTAATGCATATGGAATATTATGGTTCCGTAATGTGCGCTTGATATCCAAAAAACCTGCTCTTCTCCTTTGTAGATCTAGGGAATAATCTGGGTATATCGCAATTTTAGCTCCATTAAAAAAAAAAAAAATGTCTCCTTTCTCTCTAGACCTTTGCATTAAATTCAGCTTATCTTTATAACAAAAAAATCTCAGTATCATTGGTCTTGGGCGATCTCCTGAGTATGCTGATC
The DNA here is from genome assembly GCA_037952925.1 of Lithobates clamitans. Lineage (NCBI taxonomy): Eukaryota > Metazoa > Chordata > Amphibia > Anura > Ranidae > Lithobates > Lithobates clamitans. The sequence continues at coordinate 1,952,951 of JBBGZY010000791.1, forward strand.
TAGACGGCACTCTGTGGGCTCGCTCAATAGAAAAAAACTGTGAAAACGCCTCAGCCCCAAACACCTCCTTAAGCCACTTTTCCATGAATTCTTCAGGGAGGGAACCCTCACTTTTCTCAGGGAGACCCATCACTCTTACGTTTTGTCTTCGGGACCTGTTCTCCCATTCGTCCATCTTAAGGCTGTTAGCGTCTAGTTGTGCTTGCATTTTTTTAAACTCATGCCTCATTGGGGTTACGATATCTTCTACTTGGCTAACCCTTTCCTCCACAATTTTAACTCTCTCCACTGTTTTCTGAAACTCTTGTTTAATACTGCAAAACTCCTCACTTAAAGCTTTCAGCTCTTCCCACATCCCGCTTGTCGAGCTCCTGCATGTGTTTATGGCACATAGTACCTCTTTTAAGGTGGGTTCTTGATCACAGGCTACGGCTGTGCTGGGGCTGCTATCCCCTACTCTTCCGGGCTGCTCCCTCTCCGGGCTTTTTTTGTTCGTTACTCTTGTGCTGGCTACCTGGTTATCAGGCCCTTTCCCCAGGCTCCTTCTATCCGCCGGGCCCCCAGCTGAGGACTTTCCCGCAGTCGGCTGATTATTTTTGGCTGGAGACTGCGTAGTGCTATGTGCAAATTTTTCCAGCTTCCCAGCAACTGTTAATGCGGATGCATTTTGAGCCCCCTTCTCCTTTTCTTTGTAGCTTGAACAGGCATATTTTCTTGGGGCTGCTGTAGCTGATCTTCCCCCTTCCTCTTGGTCATAGCCAGCTATGATACTTTAAGCACTCTTAGCCCACCAGTCCACACAGTCTAACCAATCCACCAGTCAATCCTTCCACACTTTAGCAGACCGCTCTTTATAGTAACAAAAGACAGATCCCAGGCTCCCTGCTTTAATACACAGTCTCTGTAGTATATGCTTATATAAACAGGATCTTTACCTCTCTCCCTTTAGCATCTAGGGAGTCTGCAGGGCTTCAGCAGGGCTATTTGAAGTTGTTTCTGCTTCCTCAGCCTCCCGCTGTGTAGGCAAGGTGTCAATAGGCAGCCAAACACAGCCACAACACATCAGCGGCGTTCGTTCCCGAGTCTCTCCTCCGCTCAGCTGATCTTCCCAGCCTCCTCTCTTACCGCTGAACGACGTACCAAGCCTCCTACTGCTATGGCGTGGCGTCGCTAAGCAACCCGGCGCCGCCACAGACATGTTGATCCCAGGACTCCGCTTATCACAGCCGCACAGCGGGGAGAACTAACAGCTGATCCTCCCCAGCCTTCTCTCAGCCTTCTCTCTTGCCTCCCCAGCCAATCAGCATACCGTCCCTTAGTATTCAGGCAATGGAAGCCTCTAAGCCTCAAAGGCAGGGACCCGGAGCTCACAGGGTTTTCACACGGCTGGGCAGACCCATTCGGACAGCAGTGCTAATGCAGCATCAGGGTCGGAGCCGGGAGAAAGCACTCACTCACTGCTCACACCTGCATCCGGTCACGCCCCATGTGGCCTCCTTGATTTTCCCTTCTGTTTACTTGCCCACCCCTCCAGCCTTGCTTGTCTTTGATCCTCTTCTACTCCTGGGTCAGCACTCCCGCTTCCCCTCTTTGCGTTCTCAAACTCAGTTTTCAGAAAAGGCACCAAGTGCCATGACGTCACTATGTACCCGCTGTACCATTTGCCTGGCTTTGGAACTGCGCATGTGCAGTGTTAAAGTTGACCACAGCCATCTGTTTTACTGGCACTCGGTACCTGTTCCCGGACATTTACGGACAGGATTTGTCTGTAAATTTATGGTCGGTTGGCAACCATGGCTGCTACAGACATCGCATTTACTCCCATGGTAGTGATGAGGTTAAATAAAGGAAACCTCCAAGTACAAAATACTAAACCTGCAGAATTTTGTACAGGTATGATGTGAATTCTGCACTCAGTAATGATCAATACAGAAGATACATTACTATTACTGTTTGTCTATATGATTATTTTTTAGATCTATTTGAGACTCCAGAGATAAAAGTGACCCCGTATCCAGTGGTAGAAGGTGATGAGATGACCCTGACATGTGACACTAGTCTCAGCCCTCTCAGACCGAGGACACAACTGAAATTTGCCTTTCACAAAGATGGACGGAATGTCCAAGAATTCACTTCATATAATCAATATGGAGTTCAGTCTGCTCAGGTGAAGGACTCTGGGAAATATTCCTGTGAAATGACAACGGCAGCCAACAATGTGAAGAAGAGGAGTCAGGAGATATTGGTCGAGATAAACGGTGAGTCAATTACAGGACCATCCAAAGGATTGAGTACCATTTTATAAACCCAAAACAGAAGACTCAGATTTGTGATCATCAGCATTCACAGTAACAATGAATTAACCAGAAAATTAACGATCTCCAAAATTTCTTAGTAATGATGCCCAGTCTCAACTGTAATGCCCCGTACACACGATCGGACTTTCCGACAACAAAACCGTGGATTTTTGTTCGAAGGATGTTGGCTCCAACTTGTCTTGCATACACACGGTCACACAAATGTTGGCCAACAATTACGAACGTAGTGACGTACTAGACGTACAACGTGGTTTTTCAGCTCTTTGGGCTCCTTCTGCTAATTTCATGTTAGTAGAAGTTTGGTGAGTGATTCACGCTTTTCTTTTTCGTTTTTTTATTTTGCACTTATTATTATTATTATTAGTAGTAGTAGTAGTAGTAGTAGTAGTAGTAGTAGTAGTAGTATTATTCTTGATATCACTTGAAAAAAAAAAACCTTTGAAAATTCGTTTGCAATAACTCCATCAGTATCACCAGCAAAGCAGCTTCATTATTATCCCATGAAAGAAGAAGAGAATTGTGTGCTGCATTTGGAGATTTCATAATTTGCCACGTCACGAATGTTAATTCTCCATTATGAACACTAGTTTACAAGACCGACCACTTCTGCTGCCGAGCGAGCGTGGACTTTTGTGCGCAGACTTGTGTACACACGATCGGACTTTCCGACAACAAACTTTTGTTGGCAGAAAATTTGAGAACCTGCTAGCCAACATTTGTTGGCGGAAAGTCTAAAAGCAAATGTTCGATGGAGCGTACACACGGTCGGACTTTCCGACAACAAGCTCACATCCAACATTTCCCGTCGGAAAATCCGACTGGGTGTACGCGGCATAATAGTTCCTAAAAAACAAACAGGTGGACAAACCGCTTGGTATGTAGCACCCCCTCACCCACTGGAGGCAGTTCAGGACCCCCAAGTTGCTCAGTGGGCTGACCTTTAACTTCAGGGTTGAATCATTGACTTGTAGGGTGGAAGAAAGTGTGAGCCTGTCACTTTAAGACAGTTCAACAGAGTAAATTATACAACCAAATAAACTCAGAGACAGAGGGATTCAGGCACAGGTTACACAAAGAACAAAAAATGCAGACTCCAAATTTCTACTCGCAGTCAATACAGAAAAAGGAACTTTAAATGAGATTGGAGCTCTGTACTATTCAGACTGTAGAGCAGCACACTTATCCCTTGGAATGTCCACCAGTAGAAGCTTCTCCCCAGCTTCCCTTCACTAGCCACTTCACAAATGCATGTAAAAACCTGGAGGGGGGGCAGGGACTTAAAAAGACTCTGCATGACTCAAGATGGCCGCCAGGGTCACCTAGATCCAATGTAGCCAACCAGAACACTGCTATAGGGAATCATAGAGAAACACAGTTTCTCTTGACTTCCTTCTCCAGCTGCATTGCTGTTCCAGACTAGTGCCACCTGCAGTGGAAAAAATAGACTGCACCTGCCTATACACCACTAGCAATGAACCCCCTAGTGGTTGGCCAGGAAGATATAAATGTTGATAACTTTTTTGCATCCTCTTACACTATTGTCAGGGATCCTTTAATAGTAGGCACAACAAAAGTGGAACTTTTAAGTTAGGCCTATAACAGCAGCCCAATGCAATGTAAAATAGGGACACTCCTGCTACCTGTGGATTTCAGTACAAAATTTGTAGCAAACAAGAAAACGGTGATATGGTTATTCTCAGCTTTAGGAGTCAACCACTGGACATCCCTTTGCTTAGACATCAGACACTTAACACCTAACTCTCAAATATGACAATATGTTGCACCTAAGCTAATAGCTAAAATTAGCTCTTAACATCTACTCCCTGCAAGATCTAAGCACTTAACACTTAACTTGTCCTTTAACAATGAAAGAGGAACTTTAATAGTGTTCTTAAAAATTAAGTCAGCACCTACAATTACTGTTGCTGCTGACTTTTTTTAACAAAAAGTTACTTACCAGTCTATGGTGTCCAGAGCTGTCTGATTCTTTACTGTGAAATTGGTCCTGCAGATGGGTGGAGGTAGGACCAAACTGACATCTTCTTCTAGGAGAGGATTGAGGAAGTGGGAGCAGCTACGAAAAAAAGGTACCAGCTCCCTGAAAGTTGGAACATTAGTTAGTGGCTGGAGGGAGATAGAAGATAAGCGTCACTTCAATTTTTGCTTCTGCTTTAACCTATACATCTTACAACTTACAGTATATCTAAACCCAAGAACAAATATATAACATATTGCACCTCACCAGTCCTTAGATTTGGAGGCTGCATTCATTTTCTAATGAAGCCATCATCTTACTAGCCATCTTCTTAATTCAGGTTAAATACATTTTCTTTACGTATTTAAAAACACTTGGTGGCCCTGGTAGAAATCCAATTTCCTTCCTGGGCACTAAACAGAAATCTCAAACATTGCTATCAGCTTTGAAAGCTATCGTCTGTGAACTATAACACACCTCCCTTTGATTGCAATGTGTTTATTAAGCTTTCCATTAATGAATAAGGCATATTTAAAATTGATACTAAAGTACAAAAGACCATCAATCAGTCACAGTGTTAAAAAGTTAGTCAGAACACAACAAAATGCAAAAATATTATTAGTCCCTGAGTGCTGAATAGACCGCCATTGTTAAGGTCCCCCCTGACTTAAAGTGGAGTTCCATCCAAAAATGAAACTTTCACTTTTTGGAATCTCCCCCCCTCCGGTGTCACATTTGGCACCTTTCAGGGGGGAGGAGGGAGCAGACACCTGTCTAATACAGGTATTTGCTCCCACTTCCTGGCATAGATCACCACAGTGATCGCTGTGACCTACGCCACTTCCGGTGCCTACTCTGTCCTCCCCCGCTGTCTTCTGGGACAACAGGGACCAGTGAGGACGCGCAGCGCGACTCGCACATGTGCAGTAGGGAACCAGGAAGTGAAGCCGCATGGCTTTACTTCCTGATTCCCTAACCGAGTATGGCGGCAGCAGCAGCCGAGAGCCGTCTGACAGATTGGCTTCAGCTGACGACATTGCGGGCTCCCTGGACAGGTGAGTGTCCATATATTATAAGTCAGCAGCTGCAGTATTTGTAGCTGCTGGCTTTTAATATTTTTTTTTCGGCGGACCTCCGCTTTAACTAGCTGACTCATAAATTATGCTAAATCTAAAACTCAGTAGGACATAGAGTTTTCCATAGATAATGCAAGTCTCGAACAACCATATGTAGGTCAAGGAGATTCCCCAAGTAAACAGGCCTCTAAGAAGCCATAGCAGTGAAAGAAAGAAAAGAAGGAAAGTAGAGGTATGGGCAAGTGTCCACTCCAGACCTGTGGGACATGTTTCTAGTTCAACTGGTATAGCCCATCAGGTATCGGATCCAAGGATTCCACATGTTTTCGAACAACGGCACTTTTTCATTTAAGAGCACCGAAAGACGTTTGTTGATCATGAGCCAAGACAGCCTGTTCTTCAATGATTCAAACTGAACCATTGGAGACTTCCAGGATCTAGCAACAGTGATACAAACCACTATGAATATAAATGTTATCAATCATGTTATGGGTTTTGGTGCTCCCTCCACTGGATGGCCCAATAGTGCCTGTTGTGGGGATTTAGAGAGTCAGTCTCACGCCAGTAAATGATTTAATAAAATGATATGTGAGGATCCAAAATCTTTTGACCTTTAGGCATGTTCACCACACATGGTAAGCCAAGCCCTCCTGGCCTCAACCACTTAAGCAGAGGGGGGAGGCACCTGGGGGCCAAAAGGCTAGTCTAGCAGGAATCATGTACCATTGCAGAAACACTTTGTAATTGGCCTCTATTAAGAATGTGTTGACTAGGTTTTTGGAGGCACGTTGTGCCCTCTGGCAAATCAAGTGTTTTTCCTCGATGTTCTGCTCCCATTTGGTCATATAGGGCAGCTTGATGTCTTGGATGGTGAGCATGTTTGAAGCTTTTGATATATATCTGGAATGTTTGTCTATATGTTTGCATAGGTACTCCATAGGAGTGGCAGAAGAAAGGTCAGAGGTCGGTTAGGAAATGTTAGGAAATGGGTAATTTGGGTGTAGCTGTAAATCTCTGGCCACGGTATGCCAAACTTTTCTTTAAACACATCTACCTAGGAGATAAGGGGAGGAGGAGGATTTTGTGGTCCAAATCAGGAGAGTCGCCTAGGGTGACAACGCTGTTCCTCCAGAGATACAGTACATTAAATTAGCGTTGTCACCCTGGGAGTAGAAAGTGTGTGATTAGAAGGGGAAAACAATGGAAAAAGCCTTGAAATAAAAGTGAATGCAGCCACCACATCTAATGACTGGTAATCTGCAATATATTCTTTTTTTATGAGTTGGGGAAGGGATTTCAAACTCTGCATCAGCATTATGGTAGAGATATTCCAATGTACAACTATTGTATAATTTATTGAAAATTGAGTTTTGGTAACAGAAAAATATTTTTTTAATCATCAGACAAATATTACCAATATTACTGTACCAATATTACCTTGTGCTGCTGCTGGGAAGAAGCTGGGGGCAGAGCTTGGAAGCAGAAAGTGCAGGGTCTGGAGGAGGACCAGAGGAGGGCTGGAGTCAGCTGCCGGAGTCTGCTGAATGCTGAGACCAGGGAAAGTGAAGATGTGGGGATGCTGCAGCTGAACAGAGAGGTGCAGGTTCTGTAGGAGAAATTCTGTCCTCCTCTCAGCTGCTGAGTGCCGAGACAAGGTGGGGGCGAAGAAAAGCGGGTGCCACAGCTGCAGGAGAAGTGTGAGGGCCACATGAAATGGCCTGGCAGGCTGGACTCAGCCCTTCCCCTAATCAAAGCATCTCTCACAGATTAGTAAAACACCCCCTAGGGACACATTTAAGCGATTTAAGTGATTTACCCGTTGATTGCCCCTGATGTCAACCCCTTCCCAGCCAGTGTCATTAGTACAGTGAAAGTGCATATTTTACTGGTCCCCAAAAAAAGTGTCAAAAGTGTAAGCTAGTGTCTTGACTGTTCACCGCAATATCGCAGTCCCGCTATAAGTCGCTGATCGCCGCCATTACTAGTAAAAAAAATTAAAATTAAATTAAAATACGCTTTAACTTTTGCGTAAACCAATCAATATACTGTACGCTTATTTGGGATTTTTTTACAAAAAATATGTAGCAGAATACATATTGGCCTAAATTGATGAAGAAATTAGATTTTTTTGTATGTTTTTTTTTATTGGGTGTGTATTATAGCAGAAAGTAAAAAATATTGTTTTTTTTTTTTTTTCAAAATTGGCAATCTTTTTTTTGTTTATAGCGCAAAAAATTAAAACCACAGAGGGGATCAAATACCCCCAAAATAAAGCTCTATTTGTGGTAATAGAAGGACATAAATTTTATTTGGGTGCAGTGTCGCTTGACCGCGCAATTGTCAGTTAAATATAAACGCAGTGCCGTATCGCAAAAAATGGCCTGGTCAGGAAGGGAGGTAAATCTTCCGGAGGTCAAGTGGTTACGATAATTAGAAAAAATACATTTAATAACACTTTAATGTTTAAACTCAGCTTCTAATCTCTAATAAAAATGAATCCCAAGCCTAATACAAACCCTCAAGTATAAAGGCCCGTACACACGATTGGACTTTTTGACAACAAACATGCAAATTAGCTGTTTTAAGGCAACATCTGACCGTGTGTACGCTCCATCGGACAAACTTTTTTCGGTTTTCATCGTACAAATGTTGGCTGTGCGAACAGACAAACTTGGCGGCAACAAAAGCCCAACGTCGGCTAGTCTGATCGTGTGGACTAAAGTCCGATGGTTTTGTGTACAAAGTACAAACACGCATGCTCAGAACCAATGCAAAAGATCAGACAACAATACAGAAGTTGACCAAAGGGTGGCGCCGGAGAATTGAACGTCCTCTTTTGAAGTGTTGTCAGTACGTTGAAATGTCATTACGTTCGTGTTTGTTGCCTAAAAAGTCCTGCCTTGTGGATGCTTAACAAGTTCACGGCCAACGCCCTTTGTACAGAAATCCACGGGAAAGTTTCTATAAAGTCCGATCGTGTGTATGAGGCTTAAGGCTGGATACACACTATACAACATTTGTTGTTTGATACCCTTGAAGCCTCGTACACACGATCGAACTTTAAACAAACTTTTCCGTGGATTTCTGTCCACAGGGCGTTGGCCGTGAACTTGGTATGCATACACACGGCAGGACTTTTTAGGCAACAAACACGAACGTAGTGACGTTTCAACGTACTGACGACACTTCAAAAGAGGAAGTTCAATTCTCCGGCGCCACCCTTTGGTCAACTTCTGTATTGTTGTCTGATCTTTTGCATTGGTTCTGAGCATGTGTGTTTGTACTTTGGACTAAAGTCCGATGGTTTTGTGTACACACGATGGGACTAGCTAACGTAGGACTTTTGTTGCTGCCAAGTTTGTCTGTTCGCACAGCAAACATTTGTCCGATGAAAAACAAAAAAGTTTGTCCGATGGAGCGTACACACGGTCGGATGTTGCCTTAAAACAGGTTATTTGCATGTTTGTTGTCAAAAAGTCTGATTGTGTGTACGGCCTTTAGACTTACCAAAACTATGTAGTGTACGGCCTGCCTGATTGCATACAAATTGAAACTGTTTTACCTCTTATTATATGGTTTTGATAAAAAGGATAAAATCTAAAGAGAATTGTATAATGTGTATAGATGGCCCCTAAGCCAGAACACTAATGAACCTTTGTTGCTCTTCATGGTCACCTCACCCTGTGTTATTCTGATATCATGCTAGTAGCTCACCTGTTGTATTTTTTCACAGAAAAAGCATTTATATTTTTCCTCCTGGATTTCCTTCTCTGCAGAGCTGTTCAAAAATCCAACAATCAAAGCAATCCGATATCCAGAGATAGAAGGAGACACTATGACCCTGATATGTGACACAAGTCTCAGTCCGCTCAGACAGAGGACAGAACTGCAGTTTGCTTTCTATAGAGATGGACGGGATGTTCAGGAATTCAATTCATCTGATCAATATGGAGTCCAGTCCATCCAGCTGGAGGATTCTGGGAATTATTCCTGTGATGTGAGATCTTCAAATGGCAAAGTGAGGAAAAGTAGTCACTTCATCCTTATTATGATAAAAGGTGAATATGATTTATTCCCAAACCGATCACAAAATATACCTCCAGTTTTATGGTAAAAAGCAATCTGTGCAAAATTATAGACTGTCATCCAAACATTACAATTGTTTCTGGCAGATTCTGTTCAAGTTTCTAGCAATTTATAGGGATGATCAGACACATTTTTTTGAAATTACTGTAAAATTTGACCCCATTATTGGTCGAACCTTTGTTAAAATGTTGGGACGTTTTGACTACATTCATTGATGTTAAATCTGAATACCAGATATTAAAGAGGGAGTCCACCTAAACCGCCTAAAAAAAAAAATATTAAAAGCCAGCAGCTACAAATACTGCAGCTGCTGACTTTTAATAAATGGCCACTTACCTGTCCCAGGGTCCAGTGATGTAAGCAGCCGACGCCGAGAACCCGCTCGGTTCTCGGCAGCTGCCGCCGCCATCCTAGTTGTGGGAATCAGGAAGTGAAGCGTTGCGGCTTCACTTCCCGGTTCCCTACTGCGCATGCGCGAGTCGCGCTGCGCATCGTAACTGGTCCCCGCTATCTCCTGGGACCTGTGTGTTTCCCAGGAGACAGCGCGGAGGGACAGGAAGAGGCATAGACTCCCATGGGAGTCTATGCCGGAAGTGGGTGCAAATACCTGTCTTAGACAGGTATCTGCACCCCCTCCCCCTGAAAGGTGCCAAATGTGACACCGGAGGGGGGGGAGTTCCGAAATGCGGAAGTTCCATTTTTGTGTGGAACTCCGCTTTAATTTTTTTCATTGGTGCCAGTGAAACTATGCAAAAAATCCATACCTGGAATTCAGATTTAATAGAGACAAATTTCACCAAATTTTCAGACTTTTGACGCTCATCCATTCTAAGCAAATAGTCATTTAAATAGCAAAAAGCAATCAGCCGACAGCTAAGCGGCCAGCTTTGAGAAGGAAGAGCTGAGCCCAGCCCTGACAACTGGTAAGGCAATGTTGCCTAAATACAGTGTCTTTGGGAGTAAATGTACTTGTATCCAGTGGTACTACAAATACCAGAGACGTGACCAAAGACAATGGTGTCTGTATACAGTGTCCATGTGATTAAATGGGCAGGTGCCCGCTTTTACCGATACTGTAATTGAGGCTGCAGGTGAACATGGTGATGGTTTTCAGGATCTCCCTGTGGGTCCTGGCTCAGGGGATGGCATCCGACCTCCGTCGTACCGCGGCCCAACCGGATCTGATGTACAGATATTGTGGATGGAGCCGGAGTGGCCTCCAGGCTGCTGCTGAATAGTAAAGCTGTGCTGTACACAGATGATCCAAGGATACATGTGGGGTGGCTCTTTCATTGCACAGGCCACGACTTGGCCACAGCACATATAGACACACAGAGTCACTGCTTGTAGATCCAGGCCGGGGTCCCAAGAGAGCGATCTAGGCTCTCTTGGGACCCCGGCCTGGATCTGCAAGCAGTGACTCTGTGTGTCTTTATATCCTCTCCCAGCGGTCTGGAAGTTGTAGTCCTAAAACAGCGCAATCTCAATGTGAAACTTGAGTCCTAGAACTACAATTCCCTGTATGCTTTGCTTCCTGGTGTTGATCATTCTGCTGGCAGGATGTGATGACACAGTCTTTGCTACCACTAGAGGGAAACAGTTTCACTGCAACAATGTTGCAAAGTGTCTTGTGATACTGCAGGTAAGATAGCTGGCTACACACTAATACCAATTTCTAATTGACTTTCAAACTGATTTTGTCTTTGTCAAAATTCTTGGGACATTTTAGAAAAATGCATTGATATTAATCCGAGACAAATACATTTCACCAAAATTTCAGAGGATGTTTTTTATTACCTATTTTTAGAGCTGTTTTTCACCCCAGTGATAAATATAAGCACCTTTTGAAGTCCTAAAAGGTGACAACATGACCCTGACATGTAACACAAGTCTCAGTCCACTCAGACAGAGGACAGAACTGCAGTTTGCCTTCTACAGAGATGGACGGAATGTTCAGGAATTCAGTTTATATACCGTATTTATCGGCGTATAACACGCACTTTTTTCCCCTTAAAATCAGGGGAAAATCGTGGGTGCGTGTTATACGCCGATCCCCGCCGATCTCCGCGATCTCCGCTGATTGTGAGCGGAGCGAGCGCCAGCGATATACACATAGCCGAGTGTACGCGGCTATTCTCGGCTCTACTCACAGTCAGGGGCGGGACTGCGAGAGGAGCCGAAACTGGCCGATTACACCCGGCTATGTGTTTGTCGGCGCCGCTCGTTCCTCTCCTCTCGCAATCAGTGGAGATGGGCGAGACTGCGAGAGGAGCCGAAACTAGCCGAGTACACTCGGCTTTGTGTATATCGTCGGCGCTCGCTTCTCTCCGCTCACAGTCAGCAGAGATCTGCGACAATTTTAAAAAATAAGTGGCTGCAAAGAGACTGGAAAGGCTGCAGAGGCACTGGGCAAGGATGCAGAGACACTGGGCAAGGCTGCAGAGGCACTGGGCAAGGCTGCAGATGGACACTGGGCAAGGCTGCAATGATGGACAAGGCTGCAGATGGACACTGATAAGGCTGCACTGATGGGCATTTAAATGTAAGTTTTTTCCTTAAAATTCCCTCCTAAACTTGGGGTGCGTGTTATACGCCGATAAATACGGTAATCATTATGGTATCCGCTCTGCTCAGCTGGAGGATTCTGGGAATTATTTCTGTGAAGTGAGATCCACATCCAACATTTCTAAGAGGAGTGATAATGTCTTAGTCCAGATAAGAGGTAATTGTTTCCCCATCAGTTTAAAAAAAAAAAAATTTCCCTATGTATAACGTACATTTACTGATGATATATCTATACTTATGGACTAAAAACAGTGCAAATTCGGGTCCAGTGGAGGTTTAGGAAGAACAATAGTGTCCAAAAGGGGTGGGAGAAAACAGCAGTGCTTAGCAAGAAGTGGGGAGAAATATTAGTGCCCAATTGGGGAACAATAGTGCCTGGAGAGGAATAGGGGAACAACGGTGCTCAGCAGGGGGTTGGAAGAAAGACCAGTGCCTAGCAGGGGGTGAGGAGAATAATATTACCCATTGAGTGTAAAAAGTGGTGCCCAGTGGGGTTGAAGGAGAACAAGAGTGCCCTGCACGAGGTAGGGGTAGAAAATAATGGCCAGTTGGTGGCAAAAGAGTATGCCCAGCAGGGGTGGGGTTAAACATTAGTGTCAGTGTACAACATTTACCTTGCATTGCTGCTCTGTCCCTCCTGCTCCTGCTGCCAGGACTCTAAATACTCTTGGTACAGGAAAGCACTCTAGGTACAGAAACCAATTAGAGCTGGAGCACGGTGTTGGAACAAGTACTCCAGCACTTGGCTTCTGGATGAATCCTGGATCCAAGGGATGCCAGAATTGTGTTAAAATCCCAGGACAATACCGTGAGGGATATAACCACTGCCCAACTCTAAATGGTGACAGCAGAGGACAGAGGTGGTTGAGATCAACCTGTTCATAAGGAAGCTAGGGAGTGACACATTGGGTGGTGTACGGGTGGGGCTCCCGGATAAGTTGCCTTTGATGGTTGTGACCTATGCATAGGATGTGCATCTTGTACAATAATAAAAATAATCACTGGGACAGATAAAGCAGAGGAGATGGACTCTCTGGTGTCACGGTACTTTCAAGCTTCTGCCACCAAGGTCAACCAGGAAAAGTGAATTTTTCCGGATGGGAAAGAAAGGCGAGAGGATTAGTCTCCTAGAAGATTTCCCTATGCCTCAGAAAAAAAAATAAGTATAACTAAAGGCAAAACTTTTTGTTTAGTTTTGGAGAGAGTGGAGGAGGATTAGAACACCTGTCAGTTTTTATTGCTCTTTGTGCCCCCAATAAGGAGTTTTCCCCCTCTCTATATGTCTGGTTGGCCATTATCATTGAAAGTGAAAGTAAGAGAAAAACCCAAATTTTGGGTTGTCCCCTGAAAAGTAAAAGAGGGGAAATCTTTCAACGGGGACACTTGTTCTGGTGATCTGGGAGTCCCCAGGTAATTCCCTTAATTTACAGATATTTCCTCTGTTTGGCTATGGGACAGGAAGTGAGGGAAAATCATCCACAATGGGACACGGATGGCGAAAAAAAATATCTGACAGGGGTTATAACCCTCCCTTACTCTATCCAAAATGAAAAAAAAAAGTTTTGCTGATAGTTCTACATTAAGGTTTTTGGCATTGAATGTGGACCTGACAATTATGGCCAATTAAGTGAAATTGGGAAGGCAGGCTCAAAGTTAGAAAAGGTGGCAAGTCAGAAGAGATGTAAGTTTTCTGAGTGGGAAAGGGTCGATTTGATTGAGGCTTACCTGATTCTTGTCTTTGCGTCAGGTTTGTACGCATGTTACCAAAGCCTCTCTATGCTAAGGCAAATAGTGTGTTCTTCCAGATGTTGTGGGTGAACAGACTAAACCTCAGAAAGAATGTCACCTATCTGTCCAAGAGAGAGGGTGGTCTAGGTATGGTCAGTTGTTTCTTAAGTTCAAAGCTGGCAATATGTTTGCAGTAGGTACCACAACATATACAAATATTTAACAAAAGAGAAAATGTTGGATAGATATACAGTCCACCTATCATCCAAAAAAAACATATAATGTCCGCATCCAATGTAATATTTCAAAAATGAACCTAATCAAAAAAAATTTCATAAAGAAAGGATTTTGTGGCGATCCACCAATACGTGCAGATACTTCATCCACAGAAACCTCTCCTCTACTAATAATAGTGCCAAAGTGATTCTTTATTACTGACCAAATAACCACCACCAGCCACCAATGAGTGAATTGGATGCTCACCTTAAGGTATGACCAAGCGGTCAAAAAACACCTTTTGTATAAATATATATATATATATATATATACACACACATATACACATACACACACACACAGCGTTTTTTGACCATTTGGTCATACCTTAAGTTGAGCGGCCAATCCACTCATTGGTGGCTGGTGGTGGTTATTTGGTCACCAATAAAGAATCACTTGCTGGATCGCCTCAAAAACTTTTTTTTTGGACTTTTTAAAAAAAAAAATTCGGAAATTTTTAAAATACATGTTTTTTATGATGATAGGTGGACTGTATATCCATCTAACATTTTCTCTTTCATGTAATATTTGTATATGTTATGGTACTAACAGGTTTATACACATATCACAATGGTCTAAATAATTGCACTATTTATACACAATTGATATTTTGATTTTAGTGTTTGAGTTCACTAATTAATGGTTGCAGTTGTTCACCAATAGATTTAGGTGGGTTTTTAGTCACTTACATAGCAGCCACATACGTTTTTTTATTAAAACATGTTTGCAGTAGGACCTCCTAAATGGGAAGGTGTTTTGGATGTTGGTTTAGGCCTTTCTCTGCAACTTTGGGATGAAGGTGGCCATGTACGGAAACTCAAAGTTTGTCCTGGTCATCTCCTAGCCTATGTTGCTCTGTACCTGAAATTACTGCGGCAGTTGCGATTGTCAGCTGAAGACCTCAGATCCCAGATCCAGTCAATGGAACTTCCTTATAAGCTGGATTTTGAGCAAAGCCTTTCTTGACCTATTGGCTTTAAAGGATTTTCCAGGTCTAGTTTTGAGGGAAGGGTTAAGGTTGATTGATTAGGAAGGATAGGCTCCCCCCTTAAATTAGATCTGACCTAGTTGTGCTTCCATGGGAAGCGCTAAGTTAATTGGTATTAAACCTATAAACAAACATTTACTATATTGCAGCTTTCCAATTCTTAGATGTGATGTCTGCATTCGTTTTCTTTCCTTCCATTTTCACCTGGTGATCTGGCCAGAAAATCTGTTGTTTTTCAACAAAACAAGCTGTCCTGCAGATGTATGAGTTTACAGTGTTGAGACAAACCATTTACCATTTGCAGGGGTGCTTAAAATGATCAGTTTTTATTTAATCATGTAAAAACCTTCATCCCCAAAGAAAAAACATTACCTGTAACTGCTTGTGTAACTGCAGTATTAGCTGTAGCTTAAATTTCTTAAATGGAACAGCAGATTTAGAAACACTCACCTCCTCCCACCTCCTCCCACCTCCTCCCAGATTAACAATGCTGCTATCTTCTGTGCCCCCTGTTCTCCTTCTTCCAGACTGGGGCGCTCTAACACAGGAAGTATGTAACTGGCCAGGTCTCCAGGTGAAAACAGAGAAAAAAAAGCCTTAAAAAAGAAAAGGAATGCAGCCACCACAACTAATTATTGATTTAGCTGGAATACTTTACATTTTTGGTTTTGGGATTGATACAGCTCTCCACTCTACCCAAAACAAAAAAAAAGGTTTTCCCATTAGTTATACTTTAATGGTGATAGATATTTCATATGTTCCTTTTTATTTTTTAAGGTAAAAAGGACGCGGATTACACGTTACAGAACATACTTCGATTGCTGGCATCTGGGATCATAACACTTATAGGGGCCTTTATTTTCTACACCCACATGAAGACTGTAAGGATTTCCAAGACCAAGAATGTTGAAGATGCTGAGGAAAGGGTGGAAGAGCACCAACTGTGATCTCTATGACTATAAAACACCAACTATATGCTATTAGTAGCAGGGAATTATGGGGAAAAACATATAGAAGTCAGGATGGATAAGCAGGTTTATCCTTAACCACTTGACCGGAAGATTTAGCCCCCTTTATGACCAGGCCATTTTCTGCGATAAGGCGACAATTGCGCGGTCCTGCAACACTATACCACATAAAATGTAGGTTCTTTTTTCCCACAAATAGAGCTTTCATTGGTGGTATTGGAGCACCACTGCGGTTTTTATTTTTTGTGCTATAAACAAAAAAGACAGACAATTTTGAAAAGAAAAAAATATTTTTTACTTTCTGCTATAAAACACATCCAATACAAAAACAAATTTCTTCATCAATTTAGGCCAATATGTATTCTGCTACATATTTTTGGTAATGATTGATTTATGCAAAAGTTATAGTGTCTACAATCTATGGGATATTCTTCTTCTCTTTTTTTTTTTTTTACATCTTTTATGGCGGCGATCAGCAACTTATAGTGGGACTGAAATATTGCGGAGAACATTCTGCCACTAGCTGACACTTTTTGGGAACCAGTGACACTACTACAGTGATCAGTGCTAAAAATATGCACTGTCACTGTACTAATGACACTGGCAGGGAAGGGATTAAACATTAAGGGTGATCAAAGGGTTAACCATGTGCCTAGCCAGTGTTTTAGTGTACTGCGGAAGGTGCTTTTACTATTGGAAGAGATGGAATTTATTCCCTGCTTTTGCAGGGACACAAGTTCCATCCCTTTCCTCCTGTCAGAATGGCGAGCTGCCTTATTTACATAGGCAGACCACCGTTCTGTGTCTTTCCTCGCGATCAGTGGGTGCTGGATTATACACAGCGAGAGCAAGCCGACGCCGGCGTACATACATGCTCCCTACCCAATCATTTCATGCGCTGACCAGAAGCATGCTAACCGGAGGAGACTGACTGCTGCTTCTCCTTTCACTGTCCAGTCACAGGTTGGGGGCTGGTCCGGGATGACATGGGCTCAGAGGAAGGGGACTGAATGATGCTGGCCATTCAACTGAGGACATTTATTTTCAGAAAATAAATACTGTGGAGAAAATATTTGCATTGAAGGTGAAAATTGCAAGAAATTATTATTTTTTTTTTTTTCATTTGATAATGGGCTATTTTAATTATGATTTGTTATTTTTGTCTCTAAGAAGTATAGTTATGTTTATGACAATCAATAGTAATATATAACAATTTTGGTCTATATAGACATAAAAATACAATTTAAAAAAAAGCAAAACTGTAATTCCCTTCAGCCATCACTTACCCCATATGTGGAAGTGTAGACCACAAACTAGGGGAGAAATGTTTGGACAGTGGTACCACATATTGTTTCTTAGCTTCATCAAGTTCTTGCTTGTCATAGCCTAAAGTATTACATTTTAACAGATCTGTACATAGAGAATCATTTTCTTTTCTTTCAGGTGCAGAAAACTGTGCAACCATCTGCCTTATTAGTTTGCTGTGTATTATTTTGCGAGTACAGCCAGTCTTTCTGGCAATTCTGTACAATACTTTGTTCATAGCTTTCTATATGATATTGATTGTATTATTTAAATTTTTGTCTAGAAAAAAATATTTTTAAACTCTTAAGCTCCTGAAGAAGCATGTTTGGCACGAAACACGTCGAGCAGGACCTTTAGCTGGACATCATTATCCTTTTATTGGTCACCCCTGGGTAGTAGTAGATTAGGGATAGGTTTTCCCATGAAATCTGTGTTTTGAGTTACCTTGTGGGTTTCACTTTCTACTAGGGTTGATGGTGATTGCCTGTTAATTAATTGTTTTATGTTGAAGAAACAGCGATAGATGATCATTTTTAATAGTCTTTGGTATATTCAATAAAATATTAATTTTTTACTGTCACATGAGATTTGTTGTGCCATTTTTTATACTATTTAATTTACATAAATTACATAATTTAAACTATTCAATTAAGGACGAGGCACTGTGTTATGAGGTTATGTCCACAGTACCACTCTGCTGATATACAACACTGATCTGTACAACCACTGAGGTCTATATCTTTGTAAAATACACCAATAAAGCTTTTATTAAACAAACTGTATTGTTGCTTTATTTTACATGGTGGTTTTAAGTCCAACCCTATCCAAAACTTTTTTACTCCAAGAAGTAGTTTGTAAGACTTAGAAGCTCTTTTAAATGTTCATTATCACTTTCTTCTATATTTAGGAGATTTCTCCTTACTTCCTGTGTGATTAAATGATGTCAGATGGGAAGAGAAAATTCTCAAAGGGCAGAAATTAAGACATTTTCCAGCATAAAGAGCAAGGGTTAGAAACTCTGTAGGACTTTATTGCTATTTCTGCCTCGTATAAAAAACATTTTCTCACTTTTGTAGATATAATGGAAAGGAGAATTGGACAGTTATTAAAAACATTAATATTTTGTCTTTAAAAAAGAAAAAATGATAATGCCATATTATACTGATACATATAAAATATATATTGTGTCCAGCTCTGTGTATGGATAAATTGGGCAGAGGCTGCAATGAGAAAGAAACAGCCATTTCCTGTAGACTTGAGAATTTCTGACATATAGAGATACAGTATGTAGCAGTCGGGTGTTTGATGGTCGTCGTCCACTATACATCTCAACATCTGAAACCTTTAACCTTTTCCGTTCCAACACCTGTACGCCCCTACAGACCAGAGCATTCTTCATATTACTGCTATAGGCCCATTTATTCAGCAATAACTTTGTCATTACATAAGATAACAACGCAATACATACCGTATATACTCGAGTATAAGTCGTTCCGAGTATAAGTCGAGGCCCTAATTTACCACAAAAAAAATGGGAAAAACCTATTGACCCGAGTATAAGACGAGGGTGAGAAATGCACAGCTACTGTAAGTGGAAATGAGGGTCAACAATGCCCATTTGCAGCATCACTGTGCCCATTTGCAGCCATAGGTCCCCTGAACTTCAAACTCGGTAGCTAAGGGTTCCCTAGCTGCAGCCAAAATTTAGGGTCTCTGAACCCAAAGGGTCCCGAAATGACATTGCTGCAGATAGACACAGTTGACCGAATTTGGGGCCCCGTATCTCGGGGCCACTTATAGTGCTAAGAACCCCAAATTTGGTGTGCAAACCCAGTGGAACTAGCACCATGAAATTTCCAATGCTGGGGTTTCTAGCTCTAAGTGGCCACGAGATACAGGGCCCCAAAAATCAGTTCAGAAAATGTCAAGCACTTTTCTGCAGCAGAGAATGACATTTTCCGAACCAGTTTTGGGGCCCCGTATCTCAAGGCCACTTGGTGCTAGGAACTTCAGCTTTGGATATGTTATGGTACAAGGTCCACTGGGTTTGCACACCAAATTTGGGGTTCCTAGCACCAAGTGGCCCTGAGATATGGGGCCCCAAATTCGGTTCAGAAAATGTCAAGCACTTTTTTGCAGCAGAGAATGACATTTTCTGAACCGATTTTGGGGCCCCGTATTTCGCGGCCACTTAGTGCTAGGAACTTCAGCTTTGGATATGTTGTGGTACTAGGTCCACTGGGTTTGCATACCAAATTTGGAGTTTCTAGCACCAAGTGGCCCTGAGATACGGGGCCCCAAAGTCGGTTCGGAAAATGAAATTTTTTGCTGCAGAAAAGTGCTTGACTCGAGTATAAGTCGAGGGGGGCACTTTCAGCACAAAAAAATGTGCTGAAAAATTCGACTTATACTCGAGTATATACGGTATATTGTAGTTTTAAGGACAAATTAGAATTTCATTTGGTGATATTCTCTTGCATTGTTTTTATTTTCTACGCAATCCAAAAAGTTTTAAAAATGTCATTTTTTTTTTGTTTTCAAATTCAACCAGTGTTAGTTTTTAGAAAAGTTTTACTTTAGATAAAAGTATAAATGCTATTCAATTTGTCCTATTTATATCAACACAAAAAATACTTTCTGGTACAAAGCATTGCAGTTATTTACAAATTAAATTACGCCATTTTTTTCAATTTTTCAATTTTTTTTTCTAGTTAAATACATTTTTAATTATTATTTTGACAGGGCCAAATTCAAATAATAAGAAAATTGTAAATTTAGTCTTACATTTGGTAAGGAAAGTTAACATGTCTCTAGAAATTAGAGCAATGGTCAACTGGTGTTCAATATACAATATGTTACATCTGCATAACAAAGTATTGCATAAAAGAAATTCCAGAATATAAAAGGGTGAAAAAATAAACATGGGTTCAGGTTGAGAGATGTACGAGGGTTTATATATATATATATATATATATATATATAAAAATAAAAGTGCTGAAACTTTTTGAAGGCCCCACGTATATAGAGAACATCCTAATGAGTATAACCCATTTTAGTTTTTCATTGGGAAAGGACATGAAAAAGTGTCGAACACTAATGCCCCGTACACACGGTCGGATTTGTGTGTAGGTTCAATCACACATTTTCCATCGGATTTTCCGACACACAAAGTTTGAGAGCAGGCTAGAAAATTTTCCGACAACAAAATCGTTGTCAGAATTTCCAAACGTGTGTACACAAATCCGACGCACAAAGTGCCACGCATGCTCAGAATAAATAAAGAGATGAAAGCTATTGGCTACTGCCCCGTTTATAGTCCCGACGTACGTGTTTTACGTCACCGCGTTCAGAATGATCGGATTTTCCGACAACTTTGTGTGACCGTGTGTATGCAAGACAAGTTTGAGCCAACATCCGTCAGAAAAAATCCTAGGAATGTCCGATCAATGTTGGCATATGAGGATAAAAAGAGTAAACATGGGGGGGAAGAGTAATTTGTCATTGGTGTTCTGTGTATAATATGTTACATTAGCATAACAAAGTATTGCATAAAAGATTGCAGAATTGCCAGAAACCATGAATCAGACCGAGACAGAAGTACAGTTAATCACACTTGTTTAATAATAATAAAAAGGTAAACAGAGTAAGCGTAGCCAATACATAGAGTTCAGTAACCAGATCGGGTAGTCAGCCAATGCCAAATGTCGCCCTCCTTATTCCTGATGAGATCTTATGCCCCTCTCTAATCAAGCTTCGTGAAAACTCTTGCTCCCTTGAGGCGGTCAAATAACTCTGTAATCAACGGAATGGGATAGGCATTCTTAATCGTGAAACGATTTAGACCCCTATAATTGATACAAGGTCTCAGTTCACCACTCTTCTTCACAAAAAAGAAACCAGCACAAGCAGGACACGAGGATTTGCGGATGAAACCTCAAGAAAGTGTGTCTGCAACATACTCCTCCATGGCCTTATCCTCCAAGACCGACAAAGGGTAAACCCGGCCATGAGGGGGTATGGCACCAGGTTGAAGGTCAATTGCGCAATCATACGACCGGTGTGGAGGCAAAGAACCGGTTTGACCTTTGTCAAAGACATCGCTAAAATCGCGGTAGGGAGGAGAGTGAAGAGGTGCAAAGGACCTTGACTACCTTCTGGAAGCATCTCTCACTACACTGTGACGACCAGGACAGAACCTCAGCACGGAGCCAATCAAAAGAAGGGTTGTGCCTCTGTAACCAAGGATAACCAATAACCAGCGGAAACTTATGTGAGGAAATAACTTGGAATTGGATTATCTCATGGTGAAGGGCCCCTACGGCCATGGACGATGAAACAGTCTCATGAGTCACATGGGCAGGCTGTAGAGGTCTCCCGTCAAGAGCCTCAATGGCAAGTTGAGTGTCACGCAGCTGCAGCGGAATCGAGTGCTTCGATATAAAAGCAACATCAATGAACAGGCCTGCAGCCCCAGAGTCGATTAGAGCCTGTATCTCGATGGATCACTCAGCCCAAGACAGGGTAGACAAATCTAGGGGCTTATCTTCTTAAAAGAGAGTCTTTCTCTGAGTCTCAAGTCAATGAGGATGGCGAATGTGATCAACCTCTCCAGCTCAGTGGGTATATCTCTGGCTGCTATCTCATCCTTGATGTTATCCGAGAGACCATGAGAGAAGGCAGCCACGAGGGCCTCATTGTTCCAAGCAACCTCTGCTGCCAGAATACGGAATTCAATGGTGTAATTGGCAATAGTTCTCATACTCTGTTTGATGGACATGAGGCTCTTGGCAGCAGAAGTGGAGCGTGCGGGAACGTCAAATACCCTTTTGAAGGAAGCCACAAATTCTGGGTAACTCATGGGTTTTTGTGTCTCCCATAGAGGGTTTGCCCAGGTCAAGGCTCTCTCAGAAAGCAAGCTTCTGTCCGTGGGAAACGCCTGGGGCAGCATCTCAAAGTATATCTCAACCTGGTTGAGAAACCGTTGCATTGAACTGAATCGCCCCCAAATCACTGGGGAAGCGGAGCGGAACCAGACATGCCTCTTATAGAGGTAATACTCGAGGTAGGTGCCTGCAGAGACCGGAGCAGCAGCAGGGATGGCCTGCAACACAGGTTGTACCGGAGCAGCCATAATGGAAGACTCCGGGTGAGCCGTGTGTCTCAGGAGTGTTTGTAACGCCAAGGCAAACTGATCCATGCAATGATCCTGGTCATCCAATCTGGAAAAAATATTACCAACAAGTGGACTGACTGCATCTTCTGAATTCATGGCCTTCGCCTACTGTCAGAAACCATGAATCAGACCGAGACAGAAGTACAGTTATTCACACTTGTTTAATAATAATAATAATACAAAGGTAAACAGAGTAAGCATAGTCAATACATAGCCAGAGTTCAGTAACCAGATCGGGTAGTCAGCCAATGCCAATGTCAGAGGGCCAGAGATCAATGTAGTAGTACAGCAAGCAGGATCAGGAGCCAGAAGGGACGTCAGCCAAGCAAGTCTTCAACAGGAACGCAGGAGAAAGTCTCTGAGATGTGACCAAAGGCGAAGGTAGAGATGAAGTGAGCTGGACAGCTTTAGACTCCATTCACACAGGGGCAACTTTGGATCCGACTCCAAGTCGCCCCAAGTCGCCCCTAGTCGCCTCAGGTCGCGCTTGCAGAAAAAAAAATCAATGATAGAGAATGGATCCGTCTTGGTGTACACTACTGTAGTCACTCCGACTGCAGAAAAGGTTCCTGTACTACTTCAATCCGACTTCTAGGCGACTTGTACCCATTCAGTTCAATGGAAGTCGCCTCCAAGTCGGATCACAGTTCATACTGAGGCAACTTCACAGGAAACAGAAAGGAATTTACCCAGCAACCCTCCACAAACAGCCAGCCCCCTCCTTCTGAAACACAGAGTACTTCCGTTTTTGACCAGAGCTCTGTATACTTGTGTTGGTAAAAACCTGTATACAGAATGTCTACTAGAGCCAGGGAGGCAGTAGACAATGAGTCCCTGATCAGGTTCATCAGGGAGAGAAAATGTCTATATGACAAGCAAGACCCGAATTATAAGGATCATGTCAAGAGGGACAATGCCTGGCTGGATATCTGTAGGCTGACCTACCCGGATTGGGATGTATTGTCGGAGACTGACCGCAGTGACAAGTGTAAGTGAAACATTTTTATATTTATTTCTGTTATCTTTGACTAGGCATGATGGTTGTAGTTCCATACAGTCCCAAAAAAACATTATTTTTTAACTATTTCAGCCATCTTGTGAGAGCAGAGTGAGTAGCAGCAGCTGTGTACTTGTATTTAGCATGTCACCTGCCACATCATTTGCCACAAGCTGTGGATTGTCCACTTGCCACATCACCTGCCACTAGTTGTGGATTGCCCACTTGCCACGTCACCTGCCACTAGTTGTGGATTGCCCACTTGCCACGTCACCTGCCACTAGTTGTGGATTGCCCACTTGCCACGTCACCTGCCACTAGTTGTGGATTGCCCACTTGCCACGTCACCTGCCACTAGTTTTGGATTGCCCACTTGCCACGTCACCTGCCACTAGTTGTGGATTGCCCACTTGCCACGTCATTTGCTGCAAAAAAGCAGGGTTTCTATAACAACTAGAGGGCCGGAGTATGGAGAACCCTGGTGAAGTCTGTCAGTGATGTCTAGCCGTAATGTCATTTTATGTAGTTAATGATTGAACAATATAACCATACACAAATTTATTATCACAAAATTTTAAGGCCAAAAATTTATTGAAGACATTAACAACAGTATAACATAACAAATTATGAAAACAATTGAAAATCAATACCTGCAGGCTCTATTCAACTCTACAGAAAAAACAACTGAAAAAATCAAATATGTTTTGAAAGCACTTAATATCAATAAAGTTATGAAATGGCGTCCATTTGCCATTGTATTTCACCAGCCGGTGAAACAAAGTATGACGTAAATTGACCGCGCACTGTGGCACCGTCACTGGATCCCCTCGTAGCACTGAGGTGTGCACTTTCCATATCGTGCATGAGGGAATCCTCAAAACAGTATCCGTCACGTACCCTGACATAATTGTGCAGCACGCATGCTGCTTTGACAGCAATAATTGCATTTTCTATATTCAAGGCTATTGGTGTATGTAAAAAAAGCCATTTATTGGCAAGTATTCCGAAACTGCACTCAACCACCCTTCTTACCCTTGTTAAACGATAGTTGAAAACCTTCTTCGGAGTGGTCAGGTTCCTATTTGAGTATGGCCTCATAATGTGTTTCCCCAAGGCAAAAGCCTCATCTGCGACAAACACATAGGGTAGCGGGGGTTCAGTTGTGCCAGGAAGAGGGCGGTTTTCTGGGTTAGGGACAAGGGTCAGGGTTGTAGACCCACACTCACTCAGGTTGAACTGGATGGACTGGTGTCTTTATTCAACCTTACTAACTATGTAACTATATCAAGTCGATTGTCTCTTAGCCTTTCACCGAAGGAGGAATTAGCAAAAATACGAGCATCGCAGGTATTTCTATAGGATCCAATATCGATGTACGTAAAACAGTAGTTCGAATCGGCCACGGCAAGCAGTACAAACGAACAGTATTTTTTGTAGTTAAAGAACATACTACCGCTACCGAAAGGCTTCATAACATGCACGTGCTTCCCATCGATAGCTCCAATACAATTGGGGAAATTGCACCGATTCCAATATAGCTCAGCAATATCACACCAATTTTCTTGTGTAGGCCTCTTCATAACAATGGTGTTCAAAACGTCCCATAAAATTTGGCAGGTTTCGCGGATGATATAGCTTATTGTTGACTTGTCCGCCATGAACTCAAAATGAAGGCTTACTATAGAATGACCGGTTGCCAGGTATCTGAAAGAAAAAATACATAAGTGATTATGGTTATGTTTATATTTTGCAGTGGCAAGTTTACAGACTCGATGGAAAGGGTTGAGGGACTGCTATAAGCGGCACCTACGAAGATTGCACGAAAGCAGAAGTGGCTCTGGATCCAAAAAATATGTACCCTATGTACATGCCGAAGAGCTGCAGTTCCTGAGGCCTTACATGGAACTAAGAGAGTAAGATAACATCTTTCATATTTCTAAAGTGATATACTATAACGTTCTACACACAAGAGTGTGCTAAAATTGTACTATATGTTTCTTGCAGAACACAATCAAGTTGGGAGGACGTAGACAACGTACAGCGGGCAGGTGGAGAGGCAGCATGCGCTGTAGAAGGAGGGTCTCAGTGTCAGTCACTTGAGGTTTCTGTAGACACACAGGAGACCAACATTCCACAGCCTTCTACCCAGCTTGAGCTGCCAGAGGTCCAGCTAACACATATTGAGCTGCCAGTTGTCGAGCAGCCCCAAGTCGAGGAACCACCTACGCGAAGGCCTCTCCCTCCAAGATCCAGCAGACCGATAGGGGGAGAATGAACGAAACGATGGAGCGTTTTTCAACCCTGATGGCAAAACTGGATCAGAAACTGGATACCCTGGAGACTGAAGAGAGTGGCTTTGGATGTATGGTTGCAGGAATGCTCAAAAAAGTGCCACAGGACAGAAAGAACGTTGTTAAAAAATCTATTATGGACATCCTGGAGGCAAACATCCAAAGTGCTCCAGCCACTGAGCAATCCTCAATTTTTGCCCACCCACCACCCCCATCAGGTCCTTATTACGATTTTCCTAACCCTACCCCACCCAGAACCCACCACTACTACCCCTCGCTTCCATCCATACACGGACGAATATGGAAATACCCAAAATCTCGGAAATCCCCCGATCCCCTATCCATCACCGTCCCCTATTCCAAGTACCCTTATTAGTCAAAGATTCGGTGAAGAATCTATTCTGATGCCACCCACACCATCCCCAAGGCCTTCCACCAGCTCTACTCAGCCGACCTACCACCATTGTAATTGTTTTTTTGTTTTTTTTTCAATGTTGTCTACTTGTTCAGGTTTAAAAAAAATAACAAGTTACTTGTTTTCAAAATATGATAATATTTGGTGATATATAGTTTTCTAAATAATACAAATTTTTGATTGTTCAAATTTTTTGGTATGTTTGTGTGCTAAATTTTAAAATGTGTATTACATGATATTTAAAAAAAGGTGGCTCTCATCTCTTCCCTCCATGAGCTGAGAGCTGCTGACTGTCAGCAGCTCTCCTGCTCTCCTCCCCCACGCCCATTAGAGTGCTGAGTTGTGAAGGGGCGGAGAGCGGCTTGCTGAGAGGCTGGAACTGCCATCAGTCAAGGCAGCTGCACTCCTTTGACCCGTTGGAGAAGACCGGACAAATGAGCGCAGTTTGGACTTTATTAATGTGGAAAATATGCTACTAATGTGCATAAATAAAGATAGTTTACCTTAGGGTAATAATAAGTCTTTCAGTGGATGAGATACTCCTCCTGTATGATGTATTCTGTCGCCTAAGATGGATGTCAACCAGACCAAGCAATTCGTCAAAACTGCAATACCAAAACAAAAAAAAGAATGTAATTTACTATATTGAAAATAAGAAATATCAATCAATAGTAGCTACACACACATTACCGCTTAGACAACCATATGCAAATATGGGGGGATTATGACGTGGCAGGTGACGTGGCAGGTGGACGTGGCAGGTGGACGTGGCAGGTGGACGTGGCAGCTGACATGGCAGGTGATGTGGCAGCTGACGTGGCAGGTGGACGTGGCAGGTGACGTGGCAGGTGGACGTGGCAGCTGACGTGGCAGCTGGACGTGGCAGCTGGACGTGGCAGCTGACATGGCAGCTGACGTGGCAGCTGATGTGGCAGGTGATGTGGCAGGTGGACGTGGCAAGTGGACAATGACATATAGCATATGTACTTGCCTTGCGATCGACATCCGGGTACAGTTGAAAAACTCAAAACCACGCAAGTTCTCATACATAGCCCAGAACTGGCCTCTGGTAGGTCTATTGGCAATGATTGGATGGATCCAGTACCGATGTCGTCTTCTCATCCTCATCCTTCGCTTCCTTTCTTCCTCTTCCTGTTCCATCAATACTGCCAAACCAGCTGTTATGACAGCTGACATTAAGTAACGCACAGAGAGCATTTTGGACACAGGACAATGGGGAACAGGGAACAAGGAAGAAAACAGGAAGAAGAATGAGGTCACAAGAGCTGATAAGCTCTAATTGGCCACTTTACAGTTCAGTTCCCTGTCCTGGAGGCGACTTCAAGTCGTGTTGTAAGTCGCCCCAAGTCGTGCTGTGATTCATACTCAAGTCTTGTCCAAGTTGCCTCCCAAAGTCGCGCTGGAAGTCGTGTTGCCCCTGTGTGAATGGGGTCTTAGGTAGCCAGGACTGACGAGCAGATCATAAACAGCTGAGTCACTGTGGAGAGAAAGGAGCTGGCAATTAGCCGACAGCTGAGCGGCCAGCTCAGAGAAGGAAGGGCTGAGCCCTGACAAGAATATAAAATAGTGAAAAAATAAACATGGGTTCAGGTTGAGACATGTATAGAGAACATCCTAATGAGTATAACCCATTTTAGTTTTTAATTTGGAAGGGACATTAAAAGGTGTAAATAAAAAAAGTAGAAATGGGGGAAGGGGAAGGGTTAGGTGTAATACCTCTATACCAGTTGCTAATCAAAAAGTTCTTAGGATTAAGGTTGTTTTATAGAATCAGAGTCTCTGTCATTAGCAGGAAAATATCCATCTATGGGGACAATGTTTCACATTAAAAAAAAATAAAAAATTAACAAAATGAATAAAAAAGAAAAAGTTTACATATTAATAGTTTAATTAAATAGAAATAAAAAAAAATAACAGACAAAAAATAACTAATGGAGGCTGGGGGAAGTAATTCATTAGGTCAGTGTAGGGTTAACTAAGGGTTTATAAGAGGATTAAAAGGAATACATTAAATGTTTTTAAATTTCCATTTATTAAGAAGACAGTCATAAATGTAATATAGGACTTGAGCCACTTGTGTCAGATCTGCCAGGAGATTCCAACCTAGCTAGACCAATGGTTTGGACACATCAAAAATAGTCCTTGAAAACAATAAGGGGAACCAATCCGTCTGTATTGTATGGTCTACTTGCTGAATAAACAGATGCCTGCAGGCGCTTAATGGGAGATGAAGGATCAGTTCAACTAGCATGTACAAGGGCTGACAGGGGAACAGAAGCAGAAGAGACTAGCTGTTGGTGTTACAGCCTGATGTGTGAAAGTGAGGGGACATCCACTTGGCAGTGGAAGTGGCAGTACAGTGAAGGGTGAAAAAAATGGGAACTGGGTCCCTGGAACAAGCTCACCCAAAGCCGCGCTGATGCTCCATCCTCACTGACAGGTCTGTTCATGTAGGTGGCAGGCCACCAATGAAGTCTCTTTCAAAGTTCCACAAACCGCCGGATCAGTAGATCAGCGTGGGGGCTGATGCAGACGTGGAGGTGTGTGAAATACTGGCAGCACTTCTCAGATCTTCAAACCCCAGACAGCTAGGTGCGCGCCATGTAAGCAGATGACTGGAAGTGCTGAGAATTGATCAATTCATCAGGTGGGGAGGCATATGAAAGAAGCCGTGCAGGTGAGGCCGGGTCAGATGATGTTAAATGAGACACCCCATTCATTCCTAATCTGTGCTTGCTATGCCCTTGTCTTATCTAATGTCACCAGCTACAATGCCACCTAGTGACAGAAGAGAAAAGTGCAGCAATTCCAGAATCAGGGAAATCAATTGATTTACTAACAATTGGCCAAGGCAACTATTGCCTGGCAACTAAATTTGATAACAGCCCTGCCTAAACATCAGGGTGCTACATAACCACAGGATGTCACTCACTTGGCATAGGCCCCATTTACAGAATACTTTGCATTTTTCAAAATGAGTGCAAGGCATTCTGTTATTAGGGTGAGGTGAAGATAGTGATCCTACCTCACCACTTCATCAAATCAAAGAATGCCTTGCATTATTTAAGAAAAATGCAAGGCATTCAATGAATGGCACCCATGCTAAGCAGGAAAACTTCTGTGTTCACTATGCAGCCGGGCAGAGGACCCAGAAGACAATGGTAATCACTGTAGTAGTGGTGACTACTACGATGATTCTCCACTTCCACTGTAGTCCCACAAGTATGGCATATGCATACTTACATTAGTCCCAGCTGGACCAGTGTAACTGTGCAAATAATCCATACCTGGAACTAGGCTTTAATGGGGGACAAATTACTCTAAATTTTCATAGAATTTTGACACTCATCCTCTCTAGCAAATGTAATTTTTGTAATGGCTTATTTTTTTGCAGAGCTGTTTTTTACCCTGGTGCTAAATGTAAGCACAATGGAAGTCTCATAAAGTGACACCATGACTATGAAGTGTGACACAAGTCTCAGACAGAGGACAGAACTGCAGTTTGCTTTCTACAGAGATAGACAGAATGAAAAAGGGGGCACAATCTCTTTGGGCGCACCTTCATGGGGTTACCTCCGCCTTTTCCCTGTTATTTATACCATTTAGCATTGATTTAATATCCATTGCAATTTAAGGGACGATGGCCCTTTAAATATTCCTGTTCACCTGGGGGGGTAAATAGGAATGGACCAATAAGATTTGGCAAAATTTTCTGGAAACAGTGGGGCTCAGTATATAAAGGGCCCACTGTCCCAGGAATCTTGCTGCTGGTCAAAAGTCCGGTTTATGAAGAGCTATATTACTAAATATGGAGACTCTAGTCAGGCAACTTTTGGAGAGGGCAGCGACCAGCGGCGGTGAGGAATGGCTGAGGAGTTGTCTAGAAGGAGCGCCAGAGGACTCCCAGCAAGTTGCTGAGGCAGAGGAGGCTGGCGTGTCACACACTGAACCCCAGCCAGCCTGGTGCCAGCGAATAGCGGTAGTGGCACAACGCCAGTCGCATAGGTTGAGATGCGGCCGCCCCCCGGAGCGAGAGAGAGAGAGGACAGCGGGCCCGTTGTCGTATCCATGAGCAGTGCTGAGGAGTATGGCGCGGGGGGCGCTGAAGAACATTTACACAGGCGGCACTAAAGAACATGGCACGGGTGGCGCTGAAGAGCATGGCACTGTAGAGCATGGTGCGGTCTGCGCTGAAGAAATACATGGCCACCGGGACAAGAGAAGGAGGCGGGTCTATTCCCCATCTTCTATCAGAAGCGGCATCAGAAGGCCTGGGGTGAGTGGCATGTCCTCTGCAAATCAGGCTCCACTCCCTGAAGCCGAATGCGTTCAGGCCCCTCAGAGAAGCAGAGTAGGGAGTCGCCCGGTGCCCGAAGATGTTGATGGACAGGTGGCCACCAGGGGCGTAACTAGAAATAGCAGGGCCCCATAGCAAAATGTTGTATGGGGCCCCCCCTGCAAACAGCCCCCCCCCCCACAGCTGCCCTAGTGTCAATGCAACGTGACCTGTGCCACATACAGCGTGACCTGTGCCCAATGCAGCGTGACCTGTGCCCAATACAGCGTGACCTGTGCCCAATACAGCGTTACCTGTGCCCCATACAGCGTGACCTGTGCCCAATACAGCTTGGTCTGCCTGTGCCCCATATAGCCCCACCTATGCAGAGGAAGAGGCAAGCCACCCGGATCAGCAGAGAGCGGGATTGCCCGCTGTAATAGCTTTCATTTGAATTTCCTGTCTTCCTGGGGCTCATCGTCACATAGCCCCACCTCTTGGCCCGACGCCTTTGATGACGTCACATGTCCCGCATTGGATCGGCGTTCTGTCTATCAAAGGCTCCGGGCCAAAAGGTGGAGCTATGTGACGTGAGCCCCGGGAACACTGGAAGTTCTAATGAAAGCTCTTACATCGGGCAATTCAGCTCTCTGCTGATACGGACAGCTCGCCTCTTCCTTTCCTCTCTCTTCCCCTGGCTGGGAGACTGTGCCGGCGGTGCTCTTATCGTCACTGGGCCCCACTCGGCTGCGGGCCCCATAGCGCCCACATGGGTCGCTATGGTGGAAGTTACGCCCCTGGTGGCCACGTCTCCTGGTTCCCCTGCTGTCTCTTCAGGCATGCAGTCTCAGCAGAATGCTAATGCTGCTCTGGCGCCACCTGCTGGGGCTACTGGGGAGTTACATATGCTTACCAATCTGATTTCATCTTTATCTAATATAGCTAATCTTTTTTAAGTTTCATCAAATGTGTAGGGATGGGCCGAACTTTGGTTGTTTGGACGTTCAGCGAACAACAAACATTATGTGGTGTTCGCGGCAAATTCGAAAGCTGCAGAACCCCGTTAAAGTCTATGGGACACTAACATGAAACTCCAAAAGTTCTCATTTTAAAGGTTTATATTCAAGTTATTGTCATAAAAAGTGTTTGGGGACCTGGGTCCTGCCCCAGGAGACATGTATCAATGCAAAAAAAAGTTTAAAAAACAGCCCTTTTTTTCGAGAGCAATGATTTTAATAATGCCTAAAGTGAAACAATAAAAATGAAATATTCCTTTAAACATCGTGCTTGGGGGTGTCTATAGTATACCTGTAAAGTGGCGCATTTTTCCCGTGTTTAGAACAGTACCACAGCAAAAATACATTTCTAAAGGAAAAAAAGTCATTTAAAACTAATCGTAGCTGTAATGAATTGTTGGGTCTCGGCAGAATGGATAAAAATCATTGAAAAAAATGGCGTGGGTTCCCCCCACCCAGTCCATTACCAGGCCCTTGGGGTCTGGTATGAATATTAAAGGAACCCCGTACCAAAAATTTTAAAAAAATTGCGTGGGGGTCCCCCCAAAATCCATACCAGGCCCTTCATGTCTGGTATTGATTTTAAGGGGAACCCTGTGCCAAAATTTTTTTAAAAATGGTCCAGTCCTGACCTTTGGCTTTCCTTGACCCTGCCCTGTTTACCTGTCTGCTTGATCTTCCATCGCCAGAATCAGCCTGAACTCTGACCATCCCTTGCCTGCCGATTCTGCCTGAACTGTTCCACTGTGTATGACCTGGCTTGTCTGACCTTGCTCCTGCCTGCCGTGCACACCCGCGTGCGCTTGCTGCTTCCTGGCGCACCTGCATCTTGCTGACCTGCATCCTGCTTACCTGCATCCTGCTGACCTGCATCCAGTTTACCTGCATCCTGCTGACCTGCATCCAGCTGACCCGCATCCTCAGCACTCCAGCCGGTTCCAGGCTCTTCCAGTGGTCATCATTAGGGATGAGGTTCGTGTTCGAGCCAAACGCATGTTCGACACGAACATCGTGTGTACGGTCATTCGCTGAATTACGAATGATATGGTCCGTTCACGTCAAATTCGAGTGGCGTGTTGCGGCCCATAATTCACTGCGGCATCGCAGTGCATTGCTGGCTGATGATTGGCCAAGCATGCACTATGACCCGCATGCTTGGCCAATCACAGCGCTGTGTGTACAGAGAGCCGTAATTGGCCAAAGCCAAGGAGGCTTTGGCCAATTATGGCTCAGGGGTTTAGTACACGCCCCACACTATATAAGGCCGCCTGCATGTCGGCCCTGTGTAGTGTGTTCCAGCGTTGAGAGAGAAATAGAGAGAGAGACAGTGTCATTTGATTTAAGTTAGAGTAGGCAGGTTGAGTCAGTTAGCTGCACTTACAGTGTATTGTGTATATAGCTGCATCCCAGGTGTTGTATGTATATATATATATATATATATATATATATATATATATATACACACACTCTAATCAGTTTAGCTAGATCCTGTTCTTCTCTTCCTAATATACTGACAGGCAGGCAGGTGTTTTTACAGTATTTCCAGTTACTGTACTGTGTACCCTGCACAGTTGCACCTACAGTATAGCTACCTGCAGCCAGGTGCTTGTGTAGGTTCTTTGAAGTATTTCCAGTTACTGTACTGGGTACCCCGCACAGTTGCACCTACAGTATAGCTACCTGCAGCCAGGTGCTTGTGTAGGCTCTTGAAGTATTTCCAGTTACTGTACTGTGTACCCTGCACAGTTGCACCTACAGTATAGCTACCTGCAGCCAGGTGCTTGTGTAGGTTCTTTGAAGTATTTCCAGTTACTGTACTGTGTACCCCGCACAGTTGCACCTACAGTATAGCTACCTGCAGCCAGGTGCTTGTGTAGGCTCTTGAAGTATTTCCAGTTACTGTACTGTGTACCCTGCACAGTTGCACCTACAGTATAGCTAACTGCAGCCAGGTGCTTGTGTAGGCTCTTTGAAGTATTTCCAGTTACTGTACTGCATGTCGGCCCTGTGTAGTGTGTTCCGGCGTTGAGAGAGAGATAGAGAGAGAGACAGTGTCATTTGATTTAAGTCAGATAGAGTAGGCAGGTCGAGTCAGTTAGCTGCACTTACAGTGTAGTGTGTATATATATGCATCCCAGGTGTTGTGTGTATATATATATATATATATATATATATATATATATACTGTATTCAGTTTAGCTAGATCCTGTTCTTCTCTTCCTAATATACTGACAGGCAGGCAGGTGTTTTTACAATATTTCCAGTTACTGTACTGTGTACCCTGCACAGTTGCACCTACAGTATAGCTACCTGCAGCCAGGTGCTTGTGTAGGCTCTTGACGTATTTCCAGTTACTGTACTGTGTACTCCACACAGTTGCACCTACAGTATAGCTACCTGCAGCCAGGTGCTTGTGTAGGATCTTGACGTATTTCCAGTTACTGTACTGTGTTGTACTGTGTTGTACTGTGTTGCACCTACAGTATAGCTAACTGCAGCCATGTGCTTGTGTAGGCTCTTTGAAGTATTTCCAGTTACTGGGCTGTGTACCCTGCACAGTTGCACCTACAGTATAGCTACCTGCAGCCAGGTGCTTGTGTAGGCTCTTTGAAGTATTTCCAGTTACTGTACTGCATGTCGGCCCTGTGTAGTGTGTTCCGGCGTTGAGAGAGAGATAGAGAGAGAGACAGTGTCATTTGATTTAAGTCAGATAGAGTAGGCAGGTCGAGTCAGTTAGCTGCACTTACAGTGTATTGTGTATATATATGCATCCCAGGTGTTGTGTGTATATATATATATATATATATATATACTGTATTCAGTTTAGCTAGATCCTGTTCTTCTCTTCCTAATATACTGACAGGCAGGCAGGTGTTTTTACAGTATTTCCAGTTACTGTACTGTGTACCCTGCACAGTTGCACCTACAGTATAGCTACCTGCAGCCAGGTGCTTGTGTAGGCTCTTGACGTATTTCCAGTTACTGTACTGTGTACTCCACACAGTTGCACCTACAGTATAGCTACCTGCAGCCAGGTGCTTGTGTAGGCTCTTGACGTATTTCCAGTTACTGTACTGTGTTGTACTGTGTTGTACTGTGTTGCACCTACAGTATAGCTAACTGCAGCCATGTGCTTGTGTAGGCTCTTTGAAGTATTTCCAGTTACTGGGCTGTGTACCCTGCACAGTTGCACCTACAGTATAGCTACCTGCAGCCAGGTGCTTGTGTAGGCTCTTGACGTATTTCCAGTTACTGTACTGTGTACCCCGCACAGTTGCACCTACAGTATAGCTACCTGCAGCCAGGTGCTTGTGTAGGCTCTTGATGTATTTCCAGTTACTGTACTGTGTTGTACTGTGTCGCACCTACAGTATAGCTAACTGCAGCCAGGTGCTTGTGTAGGCTCTTTGAAGTATTTCCAGTTACTGTGCTGTGTACCCCACACAGTTGCACCTACAGTATAGCTACCTGCAGCCAGGTGCTTGTGTAGGTGCTTGACATATTTCCAGTTACTGTACTGTGTACCCTGCACAGTTGCACCTACAATATAGCTACCTGCAGCCAGGTGCTTGTGTAGGCTCTTGACATATTTCCAGTTACTGTACTGTGTACCCGGCACAGTTGCACCTACAGTATAGCTACCTGCAGCCAGGTGCTTGTGTAGGCACTTTGAAGTATTTCCAGTTACTGTACTGTGTACCCCGCACAGTTGAACCTACAGTAAATCTACCTGCAGCCAGGTACTTGTGTAGGCTCTTGACGTATTTCCAGTTACTGTACTGTGTACCCAGCACAGTTGCACCTAAAGTATAGCTACCTGCAGCCAGGTGCTTGTGTAGGCTCTTTGAAGTATTTCCAGTTACTGTACTGTGTACTCCGCACAGTTGCACCTACAGTATAGCTACCTGCAGCCAGGTGCTTGTGCAGGCTCTTGACGTATTTCCAGTTACTGTACTGTGTACCCTGCACAGTTGCACCTATAGTATAGGTACCTGCAGCCAGGTGCTTGTGTAGGCTCTTTGAAGTATTTCCAGTTACTGTACTGTGTACCCCGCACAGTTGCACCTACAGTATAGCTACCTCCAGCCAGGTGCTTGTGTAGGCTCTTGAAGTATTTCCAGTTACTGTACTGCGTACCCTGCACAGTTGCACCTACAGTATAGCTACCTGAAGACAAGTGCAGGTGTTATCGTACTAATAATACTACAGGCAGGCAGTTGATTCTGCTAGCTGCAGTATAATCGGTATATATATATATATATATATATATATATATATATATATATATATATACATCCCAGTTTTGTGCAGCTCACTGCAGGCCAATAGTATGTCTGGAAGGCCAACAAGGAGAGGCAGACATTCACAAGCCTATAAAAGAAGGCAAGCAGGCTCTATGTCTAGAGGCAACAGTGCTGGTCGTAGATACGGTGCATCCTCATCAGCACGTGGCCGTGGGACACGCTTGGCCTTTTTTCGGCAGCTGGCCGTGTTGAGCCGCAACATGCAGAAGACTTGGTCGAGTGGATGACCAAGCCGTCCTTATCCTCCTCATCCTCTCTCACCCAGGCTCAGGGTACTTTGTCTGGCAAAGCAGCTGCCAACGCGGCCTCTTCCCTCGGCTCAATGGCATCAGTGACTCCTTCCCTAGCCCCATCATGTCCTCCTGAGGAGTCCCTCGAACTGTTTGACCACAGTGTTGGGTACATGCTCCAGGAGAATGCCCAGCATTTTGAAGGCTTGATGATAGTACTTAGCTAGATGAAGGCAGTAACATGAGCCCGGGGGTGCCCAAGAAGGACAGCAATCTGGCAGTCATGTTCCCCCTGCTGAAGCATACTGCCAGATTTGCTCCAGTGATGAGGAGGGAGGGGATGATGAGGTCAATGACTCCACGTATGTGCCTGATAGGAGAGAGGAGGAGGAGGAGGAGGCACATCACCAACCAGGCAGATTGCCCTCCAGGGGCCAGCCTAAGGGCAACACACTGACTGCATCACACCGCAGAGCTTCGCATGTGCAGGGCGCTGCTGTCTCTGTGTGTTATTCCAAAAGTCCTTTGGTGTGGGCCTTTTTTGAGAAGAG
This sequence comes from Lithobates clamitans, assembly GCA_037952925.1. NCBI lineage: Eukaryota > Metazoa > Chordata > Amphibia > Anura > Ranidae > Lithobates > Lithobates clamitans. The sequence continues at coordinate 1,989,510 of JBBGZY010000791.1, forward strand.
TGCATCAGATCGCACTTCTGCTATTTGCAACATATGTCTCCAGCATATCTCACGTGGCCAAAACATCTCCCGCTTGGGCACCAAACGCAACTTTTTCTCACAGAAGGCAATTCCAGGTCTCTCTACCAGCATGTGGAAGGCAATGTCTTGGCCTCACTGGACAGGGCGGTCAGTGGTAAGGGGCATATTACTGCTGACTCATGGTCCAGCAGGCATGGACAGGGACGTTACCTAAGTTTCACGGCGCATTGGGTGGCTCTGCTGGCAGCTGGGAAGGATGCAGGACAAGGTGCAGTAGTGTTGGAGGTTGTTCCACCACCACGCCTCCAAAATGCCACAACTGGTGATTCTGACACACCTCTCTCCTCCACCCCCTTCTCTTCTTCTTCCTCTATGGCCTCTTCCTGTGCTTTGACCTCGGAACCAGCGGTGCTCCGTAGGCGTTCAAGGGGCTACGCAAGTACGCAGGCCAAAAGATGCCATGCGGTGCTTGAGCTGGTGTGCTTGGGGGACAGGAGCCACACTGGAGCAGAGATTCTGTCAGCTCTGCAGGGGCAGGTTCAGAGGTGGTTGACGCCACGCCAACTTAAGGCAGGAATTGTGATTTGCGACAATGGCACCAACCTCCTCTCCACCCTCCGACAGGGACAAATGACCTATGTGCCCTGTTTGGCTCACGTCCTTAACTTGGTGGTGCAGGGGTTCTTGGGCAGGTACCTGGGCTTACAGGATGTCCTGAGGCAGGCCATGAAAGTCTGTGTGCATTTCTGCCAGTCATATAATGCCAGTGCTCGGCTGGCAGACCTCCAAAAGGAATTTAACCTGCCCAAGAACCGCCTAATCTGTGACATGCCCACCAGGTGGAACTGAACATTGGCCATGCTGCAGAGGCTGCACACGCAGCAGAGGGCCATCATTGAGTACCTGTGCGACTATGGCACCAGGACAGGGTCAGGGGAGCTTGTTTTTTTTCCCCACGCCAGTGGGCCATGATCAGGGATGCATGCACTGTGATCCTGTCACCATTTGAGGAGGCCACGAGGATGGTGAGCAGTGACAGTGCATGCATCAATGACACTTTCCCCCTTGTCCACCTGTTGGAGCACACGCTGCATGGAATAATGGACAGGGCACTTGAGGCAGAACAGAGGCAGGAAGAGCAGGACTTCCTTAGCTCTCAAGGCCCCCTTTATCCAGACAGTGTTCCTGCATGCCCGCCGATCACACAGGAGGAGGAGGAGGAGGAAGATTGTGTCAGCATGGAGGTGGAGCCTGGCACTCAGCATCAGCAGCAGTCTTTAAGGGATCATTTACAGTCCCAAGAAACCCACGGACTTGTACGTGGCTGGGAGGAGGTGGCTGCGGATCATGTCGTCCTTAGTGACCCAGAGGACTCCGGACCGAATGCCTCAGCAAACCTACACTGCATGGCCTCCCTGATCCTGCAAAGCCTGCGGAAGGATCCTCGTATTCGTGGTATCAAGGAGAGGGATCAATAAGGCTGGCAACCCTCCTTGATCCACGTTACAAGGGTAAGGTTGTGGACCTTATCTTGCTATCACAGAGGGAGCAGAGGATGAAACATCTTCGGGAGGCCTTGCAGAAAGGTGTGTGCAACGCCTTCCCAGAGACTGGGAGGTTACAAACTCCTGTTCCTGGACAACCTGTTGCTGAGGCTTCGTTCAGTCAAAGAACGAGCAGTGGAGAAGGTGGCCGTCTGACCGATGCGTTCTGACAATTTTTTATATTCCGCAGCCCCAAGGTATGATCGGTTCCAGCAACCATCGCCAGCGTCTGTTTTACATGGTGCAGTAATACCTAGGGGCAAGATCTGACTTGGACACCTTTCCCACTGAAAATCTTCTGGGTTACTGGGTCTTGAGGATGGATCACTGGCCAGAGCTTGCACAGTATGCAATTGAGCTACTGGCCTGTCCTGCATCCAGCGTTCTTTCGGAACGCACATTCAGTGCTGCTGGAGGCTTTGTAACCGATCACAGGGTGCGTCTGTCCACTGACTCGGTCAATCGACTGGCCTTCATAAAAATGAATCAGTCTTGGATCACCACCAGCTACCAAGCACCTGATGCTGATGTAACCGAATAATCTTTTTTTGAAATGTCAGATCCCTTCAAGACTGCCTATGATGATGCTGAGTGACTATCCTGTTATGCTGAGTGATTATCCTCTTCCTCCTCAATGATCATGCTGATAGCTTGTAAGATCATTTTTGGTTCTGGGCGCCGCCACCAGTGGCTAAGGCCCAATTTTTCAGCCCCTGTTTAACAGGGGAGTGTAATTACAATTTTTGATGCAATACTTTGCAGCAGGGCTCGTTCCTGCGCACCAACTAGAGTATCTGTGAGGGGTTGCAGTGTTGTGGCACCAGCACCAGTGCCTAAGGCCCAATTTTTCTGCCCCTGTTCAACAGGGACATGTAATTACAATTCTTGATCTAATATTTCAAAGCAGGGCCTGTTCCAGCGCCCACCAAGAGTAACTGAGGACTTAGTGTTGTGGCACCAGCACCATCACCACCAAAGGCCCAATTTTTCTGCCCCTGTTCAACATGTGCATGTAATTCCAATTCTTGATCTAATATTTCACAGCAGGGCCTGTTTCTGCATCAACCAAGAGTAAGTGTGAGGACTTACAGTGTTGTGGCACCAGCACCACCACCACCAAAGGCCCAATTTTTCTGCCACTGTTCAACAGGGGCATGTACCGTATTTATCGGCGTATAACACGCACCGGCGTATAACACGCACCTCAATTTAGGAGGGAATTTTAAGGAAAAAAAAACTTTTAGGAGGGAAGTTGAAGGGAAAAAACTTACATTTAAATGCCCATCATTTCAGCCTTCTCAGTGCAGCCTTCCCCAGTGCAGCCTTGTCAGTGCAGCCTTGTCAGTGCAGCCATGTCAGTGCAGCCATGTCAGTGCAGCCTTCCCCAGTGCAGCCTTGTCAGTGCAGCCTTCCTCAGTGCAGCCTTCCCTAGTGCAGCCTTCCCCAGTGCAGCCTTGCCCCAGTGCAGCCTTCGATCCCTGTCCCTGCCATCCTGGGCTTCAAAAATTGCGGACCGCGATTTGAAAATGGCGCCGCCGGCGCCGAAATACACAGAGCCGGTCCTCGGCTCTTTCCAGCGGCTCTCGTTCACTTTCGGCTCCACTCGTAGTCCCGAGCGGAGCTATCCGAACCTAGCCGAGTAGGTTCGGATAGCTCCGCTCGGGACTACGAGTGGAGCCGAAAGTGAACGAGAGCCGCTGGAAAGAGCCGAGGACCGACTCTGTGTATTTCGGCGCCGGCGGCGCCATTTTCAAATCACGGTCCGCGATTTTTAAGTTGTAACAGCTCCGGATCGCAGGGGATCGGCGTATAACACGCACCTGCGACTTTCCCCTGATTTTAAGGGGAAAAAAGTGCGTGTTATACGCCGATAAATACGGTAATTACAATTTTTGATCTAATATTTCACAGCAGGGCCCTGTGAGGGCTTATAGGGCGTACACATGGTCGGACTTTGTTCGGACATTCCGACAACACTTGTCTTGCATACGCACGGTCACACAAAGTTGTCGGAAAATTTTGTTGTCGGAAAATTTTATCTCCTGCTCTCCAACTTTGTGTGTCGGAAAATCCGATGGAAAATGTCCGATGGAGCCCACACACGGTCAGAATTTCCGACAACACGCTCCGATCGGACATTTTCCATCGGAAAATCCGACCGTGTGTATGGGGCATTACAGTGTTGTGGCAAAACCAACACCTAAGGCCACAATTTCTGCAGAGTATATAGGGCAGGCCCCTAATTTAAAACATCCAACTTACAAACGACTCCAACAAACAGAAGGAGACAACAGGAAGTGAGATGAAATCTACCTCTAGGAAGGGAAATTCTCTCCTGTAAGAGTTAATATGGGAAAAACGTTTCTCTTTTCCACTGATGCTTTATCACCAATCCTTGTTTCACTAAAAACCCCAAATTTTCTAAAAACATTTGTCATTGGGACAGAAAGTGAGGTGAAATCTTCTGAAGAGGAGCACAGACAGCAAAACAAATGTCCCAGGGGTGATAACCCTTCCCTATGTTTTCCAAAAAGCTTAAAATAGATTTTTTGGCTGGAGCTAAACCTGTTAAAAATGTACCAGTTCAAAATTACAAACAGATTATACTTAACAACAAACCTACAGTCCCTGTCTTGTTTGCACTGCCTGTATACTGCTGTTCAGAGTATGTAAGGCCTGGTGGCCTCATGCCTTTCCTTTTTATAATTTGGGTGCGGGTTCCCCTTAATATCCATACAAGACCCAAAGGGCCTGATAATGGACTGGGGGGTACCCATGCCATTTGTCTCACTGATTTTCATCCATATTGCCAGGACCTGACATTACATTAAAGCCGCAAGCTGTTTTAAATGACTTTTATTCCTTTAAAAATGTCATTTTGTGCAGGGGCTGTTCTAAGCATGGGAAACACGCGCCACTTTACAGGCATACTATAGACACCCCCCAGGTACAATATTTAAAGGAATATTTCACTTTTTTTTTACTTTAAGCATCATTAAAATCACTGCTCCCGAAAAAACGGCTGTTTTTAAAACTTTTTTTTTGCATTGATACATGTCCCCTGGGGCAGGACCGGGGTCCCCAAACCCTTTTTAGGACAATACCATGCAAATTAGCCTTTAAAATGAGCACTTTTGATTTCGAACGTTCGAGTCCCATAGACGTCAATGGGGTTGTAACGTTCGTGCAAATTTTCAGTCCATTTGCAGGTTCTGGTGTGAACCGAACTGGGGGGTGTTCGGCTCATCTCTACCCCTGACATGCCTTCTGCATCCACTTGGATAACCCCAGACAAAATACATACTTACGAATAAAGGCCTCCGTCCGTTCTGCACAGAAGTGTCCTCCAATATGTTGAAAGACTTGACAAACCTCTAAGGCCTCTGATTGAGGGAATATCAGTTGATGAATAACTTGCGGCTCTCCTGGAATCTGTGCCTTTTGGTGTAAGAGTCGTATATATCTTTCCAGCCTATCCCACTGTTTTAAAAGCTGACAAAACGTCGCCGAGAGCCTCCTTCGCTCCTGCGAGTCTGCTTTCCGATTCCTGTCCCAATATCTCATGAGCTGATCAATGTCAGGGTCTTGCAGCCACTCTCGAGGAGTATGAATCTCTGGCCCTCTTGGCGTAACTTGGTTGCTCTGTAGAGCCTTTGAAGCCTGTTGCTCCTTCCGGAGGGAAAAACCTCATCCTCTTCGAGTTGTTGATCTAGATCATCCTGAGGCCCATCGAGAAGAAATCGAGAGAGAGCATCAGCATTACCATTGGAGCATTGTGGTTTGTAGTGAATGGTATAGTTGAACTGGGCCAGTCGGGCCACCCAACGTTGCTCTAAGGCCCCCAGTTTAGCAGTCTCTAGATAGGCAAGAGGATTGTTGTCAGTATATATGTCCACGTGACCACTTACTAAGTACTCAGCAAACTTTTCGGTGACGGCCCAGACTACCGCTAACAACTCGAGTTTAAAGGAACTGTAGTTGGTTGGGTTACGTTCGGTAGGGCGTAAACTCCGACTTGCATAGGCGATCACACGCTCCGTTCCATCTTGTTATTGAGCCAGCACAGCCCCCAATCATTGGAGACTGGCATCGGTGTACACCCGGAAGGGTTTATGATAGTCAGCGTAAGCCAATATGGGAGCGGAAGTCAGCTCCGGCTTGAGGGCCTCCAATGCCTCACTTTGTGCTGCCCCCCAACTATAAGTAATGCTGGGGGAAGATTTTCCTTTCCAATGGGCTGGTTACCCACACAACAACTGGGTCAAAGGGACTGCGAAAGTAGCAAAGTTCGGAATGAATCTGCGGTAGTAACCCACAAGCCCCAAGAAAGAGCGAAGCTCTGTTACCGTTTTAGGGATTGTCCATGTCTGTACAGCCTGAATTTTGTCGGGATCGGGGGACACCCCTTTTCCCTCGACCACATGCCCCAAATACTGGGCTAGCCGCTGGAGGATTTGATCCAGATGTAGCAAATGGTCCTGGAATGTTCTGGAAAAGATGATGATGTTATCTAAGTAAATCAGGACAGATTCAAAGTTCAAGTCTCCCAAGCAAGGTTCAATTAGCCTTTGGAATATACTGGGGGCATTAGTCAGGCCAAAGGGCATCCGATTAAACTCGTATAGTCCCAGAGGGGTGATAAAGGCTGTTTTTTCACAATCTTCCTCTTTTACCGGGACCTGCCAATATCCACTGGCCAAATCTAGCTTGGAGAAGTACTGGGCCTGTCCCAAGGCCATTAGGGATTCTTCGACCTGGGGCAAAGGGTAAGCATCCTGATGGGTACAATCATTCAATCTGCGATAGTCCACCCAAAAACGTAAGTTGCCATGCTTTTTCCGCACAAGAACTATGGGTGCAGCCCAGGGAATACGACTCTCTCAAATCACCCCCCCTTGCAGCATGCCGTGTCTCCAGTGTGGATAGAATGATCCAAAGCATTAGTACAGCCGTAATCTTCAGGGCCTTGAGAGAATGCCATCAAATGTCTGTGAACTAGTTGCTGGAGCTTGTTGCTTTGTTCCGGGGTCATCTCCTGCATCGGAAGTGCCAGTTACGTTAACAATTTTGGGAGCTGGGTCTCTGCTGTATCCGATAGAGCCATCTGCAAAGCAGCACAGGCGGCCTTCACGCCAGGGCAAGGATCAGTAATGCAGCTTTTGGCCACGTCCGTGGGCCCTTGTATTGGGGTGGACCCAAAGTTAACCAGTTGCACCAACACTTGTCCCTGCTGGACAACAGACAGAGTTCGAGCCACCAACCATTCACCCTTGGTTTCCAGGTTGCATTGTGGTTCGACCATCACAGTGGCCCCTCTTGCGTGTCTTCTAGCTACCAGAGGAAGGGGGCACACCAACTCTTGACGTGGGGGTATATTAACCCGATGACAGGCAGGGAGACGGATGACCCCCACCTTCTCTGTGTGTTTATGACTCTGCTTCTGAACAATCCAACAAGCGTTGATCAGATTCTGCAGTTGTGGTTCTGACTGCCCGGATACTTGCGTTGACGCCTCCCACAGAAGGCGAGTTAAGTCCAGTTCTTTTAGGGCGTTCATACCCAACACCACTGGAATTTCTGGGAAAGAGGACTTTTGGGTCACCACGACCCCGACCCTAGGGAGGGTTTGCTCATAAATAGGGATGAGGTTCGAGTTCGAGTCGAACTCATGTTCAACTCGAACATCGGCTATTCGCCAGTTCGCCGAACAGCGAACAATTTGGGGGAACGCCCTTTAAAAGTCTATGGGAGAAATCAAAAGTGCTAATTTTAAAGGCTTATATGCATTGTATTGTTATAAAAAGTGTTTGGGGACCTGGGTCCTGCCCCAGGGGACATGGATCAATGCAAAAAAAAGTTTTAAAAACGGCCGTTTTTTCAGGAGCAGTGATTGTAATAATGCTTAAAGTGAAACAATAAAAGTGTAATATTCCTTTAAATTTTGTACCTGGGGGGTGTCTATAGTATGCCTGTAAAGGGGCGCATGTTTCCTGTGTTTAGAACAGTCTGACAGCAAAATGACATTTCAAAGGAAAAAAAGTCATTTAAAACTACTCGCCGGTCAGACAATACACATAAAAGTTCATTGATAGAAATGGCATGGGAATCCCCCACAGGGGAACCCCGAACCAAAATTTTAAAAAAAAATTACGTGGGGGTCCCCCTAATTTCCATACCAGGCCCTTTAAGGTCTGGTATGGATATTAAAGAGGAGCTGCACCTTAAAAAAAAATATTAAAAGCTAGCAGCTACAAATACTGCAGCTGCTGACTTTTAATAAATGGACACTTACCTGTTCCAGGGTCCAGCGATGTTGGCAGCCGAAGCTGATCAATCGCTCGGCTTTCGGCTGCCCCCGCCACCATCTTCGGTCAGGGAATCGGGAAGTGAAGCACTGCGGCTTCACTGCCCGGTTCCCTACTGCGCATGCGCGAGTCACGCTGCGCCTCTGCACTGGTCCCCATTGTGTGCTGGGAATTGTGTGTTTCCCAGCACACAACGGGGGGGACGGGCTTCTGCGGATATTCTGCGGCTGTCTAAGCCCGGAAGTGGCTGCAGATACCTGTATTAGACAGGTATCTGCACCCCCTCCCCCCTGAAAGGTGCCAATTGTGGCACCGGAGGGGGGGAGGAATCCGTAGAGCGGGTGGAACTCTGCTTTAAGGGGAACCCCACGCCAACATTTTTTTTAAAAATGGCATGGGGTCCCCCCAAAAATCCATACCAGACCCTTATCCGAGCACGCAACCTGGCAGGCCGCAGGAAAAGAGGGGGGATGAGAGAGCGACCCCCCGTCCTGAACCGTACCAGGCCACATGCCCTCAACATTGGGAGGGTGCTTTGGGGTAGCCCCCAAAACACCTTGTCCCCATGTTGATGGGGACAAGGGCCTCATCCCCACAACCCTTGCCCGGGGGTTGTGGGGGTCTGCGGGCGGGGAGCTTATTGGAATCTGGAAGCCCTTTTTAACAAGGGGACCCCCAAATCCTGGCCCTCCCCCCTGTGTGAAATGGTAAGGGGTTACAAAAGTACCCCTACCATTTCACAAAAAAACTGTCAAAAATGTTAAAAATGACAAGAGACAGTTTTTGACAATTTCTTTATTTAAATGCTTCTTCTTTCTTCTATCTTCTATCTTCTTTTTTCTATCTTCTATCTTCGTTCGGTTTCTTCCTCCATCTTCTTCTGGTTCTTCTGGTTCTGCTGGTTCTTCGGTGTTCTCGTCCGGCATCTTCCTCCGTGGCGTCTTTTTCCCTTCTTCTCCTCGGGCCGCTCTGCATACATGATGGCATGATGGGAGGCTCCCGCTGTGTGACGCTTCTCCTCTTGTGACGGTTCTTAAATAACGGGGGTCGGGGCCACCCGGTGACCCCGCCCCCTCTGACGCATGGTGAGTTGACGGGGACTTCCCTGTGGCATTCCCTGTGATGTCAGAAGGGGGCGGGGTTACGTAACGGGGACCCCGCCCCCCTCTGATGTCATGGGGAATGCCACAGGGAAGTCCTCGTTAAGTACCCGTGCGTCAGAGGGGGGCGGGGTCGCAGGGTGGCCCCACCCCCCGTTATTTAAGAACCGTCAGAAGAGAAAGAAGATAAAAGATATAAGAAAGAAGAAGCATTTAAATAAAGGAATTGTCAAAAACTGTCTCTTGTCATTTTTAACATTTTTGACAATTTTTTTGTGAAATGGTAGGGGTACTTTGGTACCCCCCTACCATTTCACACAGGGGGAGGGCCGGGGTCTGGGGGTCCCCTTGTTAAAGGGGGCTTCCAGATTCCGATAAGCCCCCCGCCCGCAGACCCCCACAACCACCGGGCAACGGCTGTGGGGATGAGGCCCTTGTCCCCATCAACATGGGGACAAGGTGTTTTGGGGGGCCACCCCTAAGCACCCTCCCAATGTTGAGGGCATGTGGCCTGGTATGGTTCAGGAGGGGGGGCGCTCTCTCGTCCCCCCCTCGTTTCCTGTGGCCTGCCAGGTTGCGTACTTGGATAAGGGTCTGGTATGGATTTTTGGCGGGACCCCACGCCATTTTTTTTTATTTTGGCGCGGGGTTCCCCTTAAAATCCATACCAGACCTCAAGGGTCTGGTATAGATTTTGAGGGTGACCCCACACCATTTTTTTAAAAAAATTTGGCCGGGGTTCCCCTTAATATCCATACCAGACCTGAAAGGGCCTGGTATGGAAATTAGGGGGACCCCCACGTCATTTTTTTTTTAAATTTTGGTTTGGGGTTCCCCTGTGGGGAATCCCCAGGGGGTTGTTTGGCTCATCCCTACTCATAAACTTTCATGACCCCTACTACTGGAATTGGTAGGTTGTTAGCAGCTTTCAGCCTCAACCAGGAGGGGTCTAGAGTTGGGGTCAGCCCAAAATGTTGCTGGTAGAACAAATAGGCCATAGTGGTGACTTCTGATCCAGTGTCCACCAGACATCTGGCAGGCTGTCTGTTGAACATCACTGTCACCACTGGGCACCCAGAAATCATTGTAGGATCACGTTGAGGCAGTGAACAAACATTTCCCGTGGGTCGCCCCTCCGCCACAGGAATCTCTAGTCTAAAGGATGGTTTTGTACGTTCTGGGCTCCCGGTTTCGCACAATTCCTTGTGACGTGGCCTAGCCGTCCACACTGCCAGCATTTCTGGTCAATATCGGGATCCCTCCGGAGGGGGTTGATCGCCACCCGGGGTTGTTCGGACCCGCTCCGCAGAGCTGCCACCTCTTGCCTAAGGGAGGCGACCATATCAACTAGGTCTCGTACGACCTTTTCCATCGAGGGCATCCCCGCATTTGAGGCAGTGGCAGGGCATGGGGCAGTTGCTTCCTCCCGCTCCACTGGCCACCTGGCTCCATGAGTGAGGGTAACCTGGTTTCTGGCACCAACCCGTTCATGGTCCGGCTCTTCCTGTTCCCTCTCAATGGCCTCTTGTAGGATAGCAGCAAATTTTACCGCACCATCAGCCCTCACTTGATCCCTTAAGGTTCTCTTTAATGAAGAGGAACATACACCAGTGAGGAACTGGTCCCGGATAAGCTGATCGGGGTTAGGGACCCCAGTTTTGGCGGGGGCCATTTTCTCCTCCAACCACCACCAGATTTCCTGTAAGGCCACTGCAAATTGAGGGATAGTCTCTCGGTCGTGCTGCTCCTGACAATAGAAACTCTTCCGGAGTTCGGCTATGGAGGTACTCTCGCCATACAGGCTTTCTAGGTGGCCCACAATAGCTGTTCTGCTATCCCTTTCCTTCTCTGGCAGAACCATCAAAGCCCAGTGGGCTTCTCCTTCTAGCGCATTAACCGCCTAATCTGCAAAGTGTGCTGTGAGTATTTCGAACAAGTGGACCAAACTGTCCAATCTCTCCACCCAGTCTGTCAGGGGAATATTTGTGCCATTAAATTTTGGAATCAGGGCCAAAGCCACTCCGTATGGTGCCATGGCCACTCCCCCGCTTGAGGATGATGGTTCAGACATCCTGCCGACTATGCCAAAATGTAAGCGGGTGTAGGGTGTAGCGCCTTCACAGAGGGAATCACACGTACTTACTTTATAAACCAGGCAACGTTTATGTATTCTTCTACATATTTTTGGTAATAAAAATCGCAATAAGCGTATATTGATTGTTTGCGTAAAAATTATAGCATCTACAAAAAAGGGTATAGAGTTATGTCATTTTTATTATTATTATTATTTTTACTAATAATGGCGGTGATCTGCGATTTTTATCCGGGCTGTGACATTATGGCGGACAGATTGGACAATTTTGACACTATTTTGGGACCATTGACAATTATACAGCGATCAGTGCTATAAAAATGCACTGATTACTGTGCAAATGTCACTGGCAGGGAAGGGGTTAACACTAGGGGGCGATCAAGGGCTTAACTGTGTTCCCTGACTGTGTGTTCTAACTGTAGGGGGAGGGGATTGACTATAGGAGATGACAGATCGTTGTTCCTAGCTATTAGGAACTCACAATCTGTCTCTCCTCTCCTCACAGAACAGGAATTTGTGTGTTTACACACACACGTCCCTGTTTTGCCTCTCGTGCCCGTGATCGCACGTGGCCGGTGGTCACAAGCATTGGCACTCCGGCAGTACAGCGGGCGCGTGCACATCTGCTTTCCCGCCTAAAAGGGGCCGACGTACAGCTACGACGGTTCGCTGGATCAGGCCAACCTGCCGCCATATGATGACGGTGGCTGGTCAGCTAGTGGTTAAATTAGGAGCCGGGGGGCTACATGCGGGGCACCGGATGCATGGATTTTAATGAGGTTTTTTTTTTTTTTTTTAGAAGCAAGTGGCTCTAATAGGCTTGAAAAAAGGGTGGTCTCGGGGCGCAGAGCACTTCTCCTCCTGGCCAATCAGGAAGCGGGTCCTGAGACCTGTCACCCGATTGGCTGAGAGGAGAAGCGATCCTATTGGTTGCCGAGGAGGAGGGAGGAGACGCAGGGGAAGCCACCCTGAAGCACCGGAAGGAGGAGACACCGCCCACTGCCCAGAGGAAGCTCTGCCCGCAACCTAGGGTAAGTGCGGGGCTGGTAACCGACCGATTGACCAACTAGGGGAGTGTGTGCCTGTGATCCGACCAACCAGGTGGTAGCAGTGGGTGGATTGTTTGCCGCCCCCCCATAAAATATACCACCAGCCGCCATTGATTCAGAAGAATGGCCCACTGTACATTAGAAGTCAGTGGTATGGTCCACATTATATTAGAATTCAGAGGGATCATGCAATTTAAATTTGAATTCAGAGATATTGTCTACTGTACATTAGAGTTCATAATGTTCGGTCACTTTAAAATGCGCTTTCAGAGTTAGTAGAGATCATCCACTTTACATTATCGTTTAGAGAGATTTTCCACTTGAAGTGAGGGAATTCCCCCATGGAAGATTTTCCTCTCTATTCTTGTTCTGGGGACAACCAATATTTTGGGATTTTCTTTCACTTTCATTCTCAGTTATAACAGTAAACAGAACAAATAGAAAGGGTGAATCTCCTGAATGGGGCAAAGACAGCAACAAAAAACCTGACAGGGGTTCTAACCCCTCTCCACTCTATACAAAATGTTTTTAAAAAAGTTTTGTCTTTAGTTATACTTTCATGATGATAGCTATTTCATATGTTCCTTTTTTTTTTTTTTAAGGTGAAAAGACCACGGATTACATATTACAGAACATACTTTGATTCTTGCCATCTGGGATCATATTACTTATAGGGGCCTTTATTGTCTACTGTCACATGAAGACTGTAATGGTTTCCGAGACCAGTAATGGTGAAGACGCAGAGGAAAGAGTGGAAGAAAAACAGATGTCTTCTCTATGACTATAAAGCACCAACTATACAGTATCTCACAAAAGTGAGTACACCCCTCATATTTTTGTAAATATTTTATTATCTTTTCATGTGTAAAACCCTTAGGGGTGTATTCACCTTTGTTGCCAGCGGTTTAGACATTAATGGCTGTGTGTTGAGTTATTTTGAGGGGACAGCAAATTTACACTGTTATACAAGCTGTACACTTACTACTTTACATTGTAGCAAAGTGTCATTTCCTCAGTGTTGTGACATGAAAAGATATAATAAAATACTTACAAAACTATGAGGGGTGTACTCACTTTTGTGAGATACTGTATGTTGTCAGTAATAGGGAATTATGGGAAAGAAGAAGCGATGATGGTTAACAGGTTTATCCTTAGTACTGATATTTAGTCAGATATGAAAAATACAAATTATTGCAGCTCTGTAATCATTAATATGTTATCAAATACATACTTTTTATAAATAGACATAGTGTATAGTCAGTACCTGAATGTGATTGGTATAGGCCAAGTGCAGTGCCTGGAGTGTGAGAGCCAATCAGTTCATGTGCTGGGATGGACTCATCACTGTGCTGCTTCTCCTTTCACTGTCCAGTCACAGGCTGGGGGCTGGTCCGGGATTACCTGGGATCAGAAGAAGTGGGTTGAATGATGCTGGCTATTCAACAGGGGACATTTATTTTCAGAAGATAAGTACTGTGGAGAAAATATTTTTATTGAAGATGAACAGTGCAGAATTTTTTTTTATTTTATTTTTTTACTTTATCTTTTAATAGGCTATTCGATTATATCTTGTTATTTTTGGCTCTAAGAAGTATAGTTATGTAACTATTTCTGACAATCTATAGTAATATATTACAATGTAGGTCTATATACTGTAGACATAAATCCGATTTTAAAAAAGGCAAAGCTGTAATTCCCTTCAGCCATTGCTTACCCCATATGTGGCAGTGTAGACCACAGACTAGGGAAAAAATGTTTGGACAGTGGTAGACCACATATTCTTTCTTAGTTTCATCAAAATTCTTTCTTTTCAAAGCCTAAAGTATGAAAATATAACAGATCTGTACATAGAGAACCATTTTATTTTATACCGGGTGCAAATAATGGTACCGCCACTTGTGTCTATATTTTTGTAAAATAAGGCAATAAAGCTTTTATCAAACAAACTGTATTGCTGATTTGATTTGTTTTTAAGCCCAACCCTATCCAAAAATGTTTTAATCCAATAAACAGTTAGTAAGGGTTATGCCGCGTACACACAAGCGGACTTTACGGCAGACTTTGCCCAGCGAACGGGATTTGGTCGGACAATTCGATCGTGTGTGGGCTCCAGCGGACTTTGTTTGCTCAAAAGTTGGAGGGACTTAGATTTGAAACATGTTTTAAATCTATCCGTCGAACTCGAGTCCGGTCGAAAAGTCCGCTCGTCTGTATGCTAGTTAGATGGACAAAAAGCCACGCTAGGGCAGCTATTGGCTACTGGCTATGAACTTCCTTGTTTTAGTCCAGTCATACGTCATCACGTACGAATTCGACGGACTTTGGTGGATTGTGTGTAGGCAAGCCCGTTCATTCGGAAACTCCGTCATAAAGTCCGGCGTAAAGTCCGCCAAGCAAAGTCTGCCATAAAGTCTGCTCGTGTGTACGCAGATTTAGAACCTCTTTCAAATATTCATTATCACTTTTGTCCCCATTTGGGAGATTTCTCCTCACTTCCTGTGTGCTCATGCCAAATGGGACAGGATATAAGAGGAAATTCTCCCAGGCAGAAATTAAAACATTTTCCAGCATAAAGAGCAAGGGTTAGAAACTCTGTAGGACTTTATTCTTATCTGTGCATGAAAGAAACCGTTCTTCACCTTTTTGTACATATAATGGAAAGTAGATCCGGACAGCTTTTATAAAATAAATGTTTTGAGTTTTAAAAAAGGAAAAAAATAATAATGCCTTATAATTCTGATATATTTAATATATAAATATAAATTAGGCAGAGGCTGCAAAGTGAGAGACATCAACAGCCATTTCCTGTAGACATGAGAATTTCTCACATATAAATATCTAGCAGTCGCATACTTGATGGTTGTGGTACACTATACACCTCAACATAGAAAAAAACAATCTATAGTCTTTAACCTCTCCAGCTCCTCTATTCCCCCTACAGACCAGAACATTCTTTACATTACTACTATGGGTCAATTTTTTTGGCAATAACTTTGTCATTACTTAAAGTGGATGTAAACCCAATGTCATCCTTTCTAAACTAGTGCCATAGGGGTTATCTATAAGGATATACATGCCTCCTGCATGTATCTTTACCTGTCAAATGTCTCCCCTCTGTCTGTTATGAGACCTGAAAAACTGCAGATTCTGTGGGCGGGTCTGTTGTCTGGAGCTCGGTGGGTGGAGTCGTGATGTCAGTAGACTCCCCGCTCACCTCTACACTCCCCTTGTCAATATGCATTTCTCCTGTGTATTTCTTACACTGAACTTCTGCTATGATCTCTAACATCCAGTGAAAAGACAGGAAAGTAACCACATGACTTCACATGCCAAATCATGCTGAGGTGTGGAACAGCCAATCCTTGCAGAGCTGCTGAAGAAAGGAGTGGGGGAGGGAATTAAAAAATAATGCATGTGTCCCAGGCTAGTGCACGAGATATGTAAATCACCTGTCACTCACAGCAAGGGGGAGGATTTGACAAAGTTTTTCTCACTTTGTCAAAATTTTTCTCACTGAACAATAAAAGAGAATTGCTCAGAGATGGATTAATTCTGTGTGGCAAGACTGGGCTCAAATAATAGGAAATCTTATACTCTACAGTATGATATATAAAAAAAAAAATTTCGGGTTTGCATCCACTTTAAGATAACAACATAATACATATATTGTATTTTTTAAGGACAAATGAGGCTTTTATTTAGTAATATTGTCGTGCATTGTATTTATTTTCTACACAAAAAATTCAAAAAAACAAAAATTTCAGATTATTTCTACTTTGACCAGTGGTAGGTTTTTATAAAGGTTTTACTTTAAATAAAAGTTTCACTGTTATTCAACCATTTCTCCTGTTTATAGTGACACTAAAAAAACTTTCTGGTACAAAGCACTGCATTCATTTACAATGGAATTTATGCCTTTTTTTTTTTTAAGCAATTTTTTTTTTTCGTTTAATACATTTTTTATTATGATTTGGACAGGGTTACATTCAAATGATAAAGAAATTGTAAAATTAATATTACAATCGGTAAGGAAAATTAACATGTCTTTAAAAAATGAGATTGAGAGTAATTGTAAACTGGTCTTCAATATAATAATAAGTAAAGAATCTGTGCTGTGTCAAAAAATAAAATAAAATAGCAAAGGTAGCAAACACATAGGCAGTATAACAAACCTCAAAAAGCATATATATATGTGAAAGTGTGGTCTTCAATATACAATATGTTCGCATAACAAATATTTTGACATATCAAAGTTTTGCATATAATATTACAGAATATAAAATAGTAAAATAGGCAGAAAAATTAAACACGGGTTGAAGTTGAGAGTTGTATAAAAAGAACATCTAAACAAGTATGACCCATTTTAATTTTTAATTTGGGAGGGACATGAAAAGGTGTCTAAAACTAAGTAAACCAAAAAAAAAAATTGGAAATTTGGAAGAAACGGAGGGATGGGGAGGGTGGGATGTAATCCATCCATACCAGTTTGAAATCAAATCCAGTAAAACCTTGGATTGAGAGTAACTTGGTCTGCAGAGTGTTTTGCAAGACAAGGAACATTTTTTTTATAAATTTTGACTTGATAAACGAGCGATGTCTCGATATACAAGTAGCGTCAAATCACATAAAAGAGTGGAGGGGCGCCTCCAATTGTAGCAATATGGTTACATTTAATGAAGACACAACATTTAGCAACGCACATGGTTGATGATTAAAACAGGCACATCTAGATATGCAGGGATCCGGGGTAAAGCTTTTTTTTTTTAACAGAATTAAGCTTTAGAGAGAGAACATCTCTACAACATGTCACTTGCTTATTTCCTGTTTTTTTACTTTTAGTTATGTTGTTAGTTTCTTTAATTTTCTTTGTGGGTGTTAATAACATGAACCCTCCAGGTGTCCCGGAAAACCAAACACTTATTAAAGTCCTCGTTCCTTCTACACTTGTTAATATTAAACCACAAAGCTGAAATGATGGTCCAGTCTACAGCTCTGATAGTCTTCATCTGTAAGTATCTGCTTTGATTATTGTCAATATATTAAATTATCTACTTACTGTATTTACCTATTTGTTTCCATATCTACCAAATGTTGTTACTTACTTCTAGTTACTTAATCAATGAATAGTTAACTAGTATCTATTTTCAAAAGAACTGCAAAAAAGAAGAACTTTTTACTTGAAAATGCTGCAAGGCAACAACAGTTGAGTATTGTCCGTGATACTTTTTTATTTTCACTAAAATACTAACTTTCAGGACAAGCTTTTGGGGTGTGTTCCCTTCAAGGTCCAAGCCGTACTAATACCAGTATGGACCTTAAAAAAGGGGGTGCACCCTGAAAACTTGTCCTCAAAGTTTTGGTTGTATTGCTAATAAAAAAAGTATCATGGACAGTTCTCAACTGTTGTGCACTAATACAGACATAATCACCTCATACGAGGCAACAAAAACATTTCTAGTAAAAACCAAGACAACATTTTTATTACTTAGAAAAGTGGATAGAAGGTGCCGGAACTCTGAGGATTCTTTGTGTGATTGCTTTGTATCCTTGTTTTTATTATACAAAGTGTAGCAGTAAAGTGTAGGTACAGTGGGTATAGAAAATAATCACCCCCTTTAAAATAATCACATTTTGTTGCTTTGCAGCCAAAAATGAAGATAGACGCAGTTTTTGTTTCATCCAGCTGTATTTACTCAGTGCAACTTATAACATCCACGTGAAAGATATAACACCAACATGTCAGAATTTATTTTTTTTAAATTAAAAAAAAATTACTGAGTTGGAAAAAGGATCACCCCCCTTATGTCAGTATTTAATTGGACCACCTTTTGCTTTAATTCCAGCCTTTAGTCTGTTGGGATTTGTCTCTACTAACTTTGCACATCTAGACTTCGCAATATTTGCCCACTCTTCTTTGCAGAACTGCTCATATTCAGTTACATGTGATGGTGACCTTTTGTGGACTGCAGTCTTTTTTTTTTTTTTTTTTAAATTCTTTATTTTTGAATAACATATAGTACATTCCACATAAAGTGTTTCACATAATCTTCATTTCCTCTCTTACTTCTCCAATTATCATAATCTAACAACATAGTACATTTTCTTTTTAGGTGGAACTAAATTACATCTACTTGATAAACGTATATTATTTCCCTTTTCTCCCATCTTGTCCCTTATATCAACCCCCGCCCCCCCCCCCCCCCTAAAAAAAAAAAAAAAAAAGGAAGGGGGGAAAAGTCCCCCCAGGGATGCCCCCTCCTCACTCCCGTCTGATCGCACATACTCTACCTTGCCTGTTCTCTACTTCTGTAGTCCAGGAAGGGAGTCCATATCCTCAAATATTTCTCATCTTGTTCTTTCAACATCAAGGTCAAATTTTCCATTTGTTGGATTTCCATAATCCTGACCCACCACTGTGTTTTAGTCGGAGGGACTGAACTCTTCCATTAAGCCGGTATACAGGCCTTTGCTGCTGTGAGAAGGTGTTTAAGTAAACAGTTCTTATATTTTTCCACCGACAGGGGAACATCATTTAACAGAAATGCAGCCGGATTGTTCCCAAGAGACACACCCGTAATTTCTTTAATCGTTTCTTCCACCATCTCCCAAAAATCCTTGATCTTCTCACATTCCCAAAATATGTGCAGCATAGTACCCTCCCCTCTCGTACATCGCCAGCACCTATATGAGGTCTGTGGGAATATTTTATGTAACACGGATGGTGTTCTATACCACCTAGTGAGGATTTTATATCCTCCCTCTTGGTATCTGCTAGCGATCGATGTCTTATGTGTAGATCTCAGGATTTTAACCTTCTGACTTTGGGAGAACATTACCCCCATCTCTTTCTCCCAAGCCTGAATAAAATTAAGCTCCTGAGGGGCTTCTTGGTTCGTTAATACCTTGTAGCAATGTGATAATGAGTGCCTCATATTCTCTCCCTCTAAGCACCTCTGTTCAAAACGGGATAACTCCCGAACCACTGGGTAAGTTTTAATTTTCGAGCGGATAAAGGCTCCTAGCTGCATTACCCTAAAGTAATCTAAATCAGGTGACACTTCTCCCTCTATCTCGCCTTGTGTCATCAGGCGATTATCCCTAGAAAAGTGAATAATCCTGATTCTTCCCCTTTGTTTTAATACCTCATAACTCCGATCTGGTAGACCAGGTTGGAAATCTGGTGCACCCAGTAACGGAGTCATAGGGCTTGGGTAGGTTGAGAGATTTGTCTTTTTGAAAATCATATTGATGGTGCGGATAGTTGCACCTATCAATGGATGTTTTTTCACTGTTGTAGGTATTTTTGATTTAGCTATCCATGCCAAACCCTCTAGGGGAATTTTAACTGTTGCTTGTTCTAATTGTACGTGTGGTTTCCTCTCACGAGCACACCATTCCATCACTCTAGCTAATTGCGACGCTTCCTGGTATTTCACTGGGTCTGGGAAACCAATACCTCCTTTTTCTTTTGGGAGCACTAAGATGTTTCTCCTTACTCTAGCTGGTTTCCCTGCCCAAATGAATCTCAAAAACCTTGATCGAAGGTCCTTCAGGAAGTGCGAAGGGATCTTTATTGGCAAGGTTTGTAATAAGTAAAGAAGTCTAGGCATCACATTCATCTTTATGATATTGTTCCTACCAAACCAAGTAAAGATCACTCTATCCCATCTCCTGAAGTCCTGTTTAATTTGTCTTAGCATCGGAGCATAATTTAATTCGAACACTCTATTAAGCCTTTTAGGAATTTTAGTCCCCAAATAACTTATATGGGAATCTGTCCACCTAAAATTAAATTGGGACTTTATCTGTTGTAATTCAGGTGCCTTTATTTCCAACCCCATAGCTTCGGATTTAGTGTAGTTCACTTTATAGTTTGCTAATTCCCCATAGTTATTTATTTCCCTTAGAAGGGACGGAAGAGATATAGTTGGGGAAGATATGAAAAATATAAAATCATCAGCATATGCTGCCAGTTTATACTCTTCTCTTTCTGTCTTGATGCCATTAATATTGGGATTGGCACGTATCTTCCTTAAAAAGGGTTCCAGTGTAAGAATAAAAATAATAGGCGATAGGGGACAGCCCTGACGTGTTCCATTATGTATCCTGAAGGGTTCCGACAATCTGTCATTTACCTTAACCCTTGCACTCGGGATTGAGTAAAGGTTTGAGAGCCAGCTTAACATTTCATCACCCAATCCAATATATTGTAGGGTGGCCTTGAGAAAGATCCAGTCCACTCTATCGAATGCTTTTTCTGCATCGGCTGAAAACAATATTAAGGGTTTCTGTCGGCTTTGTGCAATGTAAATTGCATTGATTACTCTCTGCGTGTTTTCCCTCCCCTCCCTACCGGCTGTAAAACCCACTTGGTCTGGATGTATCAGTTTAGGAATAAACTCTTCTATTCTAATCGCTAGAATTTTAGAAAAAAATTTTAAGTCCACATTTAGTAGTGCAATTGGCCGGTAACTGGGGCATTGAGAGAGATCCTTTCCCTCCTTTGGAATTACCGCTATATGTGCCATCAGTATCTCACTGGGTAGCATCTGTCCCTCCCGTAATGAGTTGAAAGCAGCTATAAATCTTGGGGCCAATTTCTCCGCATAATGTTTGTAATATGTCAGAGTATACCCATCTGGGCCTGGTGCTTTCCCCACTTTTAAGAGGTTTACTACTCTCTTTAATTCCTCTATTGTGATTGGAACATCTAGGTTTTGTGCTATCTCCTCCGTGAACTTTGGCATTTCTGATTCACATAAGTAGTCCCTTATCCTCTCCCACTTACTTTCCCGCTTCTTTGGGGAGTGATGGTCCTCTATGTGGTAGAGACCCTCATAATACTCCTTGAAGATCTGAGCCATCTCCTGTGAGGAATTAACCATCTCCCCCCTCTGTGTCCTAATTCCCGACAGATGCTTCTGTGTTGTAGCATCTTTAAGGGCCTTAGCCAGCATCCTGCTTGGTTTATTCCCAAATTCATATAGCGTCCGCCTTCCACGTTTCAATTTCGCTTTGGCCTGTTCAATTAGTAAAGAGTTTAGATCCTCCCAAAGACCATTTAATTTCTCCTCTATTTGCTGTGTCTGAGACTTTTTATGTATTAACTCTACTTCCCGAATTTTTTTAAGTAAAGTCTCAATCTGTTCATTAAGCTTTTTTTTCTTATGCGCCCCTAACGATATCAAAACTCCTCTCATCACACATTTATGTGTTTCCCAAATACAAAGTGGGGTGACTTCATCCGTTTCATTTGTCGAAAAGAAGAGATCCATTTCCTGACTTATTTTTTGTTCGTACTCTTTATCTTTTAGTAAGGACTCATTAATCCTCCAGTGCCACTCACTACGATCTTCTTCTCCTAAATCTAGTATACAGCTTGTCGGGGCGTGGTCTGATAGAGTAAATCTCGGCACTCGTCATTGATGTTATTGCAATCTGTGATATTAGGATGTAGTCAATGCGAGTATATGACTTATGTTTTGCAGAGAAAAAAGTATAATCTCTATCTTGAACATGCAACGACCTCCATGTATCTATCACCTGCAAGTCATTTAATAATTTTTTGACTCTTCGTAATTTTGACAATGAGAGGTGTGAGACTCCCCTGGAAGCATCCAGGAGGGGGTCCATTGTCAAATTTAAATCTCCTCCCATTACCAAAATACCTTCCTTATACTGATGTATCATTTGCAGGCAATTTTCTAAATAACTAACCTGATCTTCATTCGGGAGGTATAAGTTCACTAGTGTTACTTTCTGCGATCCAATTAGACCTTTTACAATTAGGAGACGACCCTCCTCATCTGTAATTACTTTACTCTCCTTCCAAGGGGTCTGTTTCGAGATAATAATAGATACTCCATTGGATTTGGCGCTGAGAGAGGTACTATGATAAGCCACAGGAAATTTATGATTTACTAGTTTTGGTATTCTGTCTCTTCTAAAGTGTGTCTCTTGGAGAAAAGCGATCTGTGTTTTTAACCTTCCCACTTCTGCAAGCAATCTAATCCGTTTTTCTGGAATGTTCAGTCCCTTAACATTATATGAGGTAAATTTTATTCTAGTCATGTCTGTATGATCGTCTGGGAGCTACGAGAAGGGGGGACCCCAAGAGAAAAAAAAAAGAACCCCCCTCAACCCTTCCCTCCTCCCAATCCCCTTATACCACTAAAGGGAAAATCCAATCGGCACGAGTCCTCGATGCCGTTGGGGAAAAAAAAAAAAAAAAAAAAGAAACAAACCCCGAAAAACGCCTCCAACTTTCCTCCACTCAGAGGAGAGGCGTTTGTTAATGGGGGGTATCTCCGAGCACAAGAGTCTGAGCATAGATACACCAGCTGCGGCGCGTCTCAAAAAAAAAAAAATAACTAAGAAAAGTTTCCACAGTTTTTACAGTTAACATGCATTAATTTCCACCATATGATCCTTATTTTTACAGCAGTAGAGGAAATAAAAGTAATCTTATACATTGTATTTACATTTCCATACTTATTTAGCAATTAAGTTCATAATACATCCTTTACCCTCTCCTCCCTCCACCCCACCCTTCCCATCCTCCCTGGTCCACTCCCACCCTTTCCACCCTCTACTCTTATAAATTACACCATGCATCTCACTCTTCCTTCCCATAGCCCTAACCCAATCCTCTCTCCAATCCTTCAAAGAGAAAAAAAAAAAAAAAAAAAAAGGTGTCTTACTCTTTAATATTTAATGACCTATGTTCCCACCCTTTACCATAGGAGACCTAACCACATTCATTAATTAGATTATCCTCGTGTCACACAAAAAAAAAAAAAAAAAAAAAAGGTGTCTTACACTTTAATAATTATGACCTTTATTTCCACCCTTTCTCCTAGGTAGCCAAACCACCTTTATTATTTAAATTATCCCCGTGTCTCAAACAGCCAAAAAAAAAAAAAGTGTCGTACTCTTTAATAATTATAAATTTAGATTATCCCCATGTCACAAAAAAGAAAAAAAAAAAAAAAAAAAAAAGGGGCCCCTCCCCACCCCACCCTACCCTCCCTCCCCCATTTTGTGGTTATCCCAAACACATCAAAAAACATCGTGATATCCCCTCAAACACACACCAAAAAAAAATTCAACCACCTTAACAGCAAACCCAGATAAAAAAAAAAGGGTGTCTGGGTGTGCGTGGAAAAGGGAGTGGGGCATAAGATGGAGGGGAAAAGGAGAACAAAAAAGAAAGTCCAGTCCACATTGAAAACAAAGAAGGCTAATTATTCTGCTTCATTCTCCCAATTCCTTCTCCTCTGCCCCTTCCTCTGTTGCTTATATCCCCCCATTTTTTCAATTGGAATATCAATTCAGTCAGGAATCTCCAGTACTTCTGAGCCCAAGAACTTGAACAGGTCCGGTAGTTGTTCAGGTGTAGACAGGGTAAAGGCATGGTCATCCTTTTTTATAGTTAATGCTAATGGGTACCCCCATCTGTATGTTGCCCCCTTTGCCCGGATTTGATCCAGGAGTGGCCTCATCAACCGTCTCCTTATCTTCGTCAGCCGACAAAGGTCTGGGAACACTTGGACCTCCTGGCCTGCAAATTCCAGTACCCCTTTCTGCCAAACTGCCCTCATTATGTCTTCTTTTATTTTGTAAAAATGAACGCAGCATAGCACGTCTCTAGGGGACCCTTGTTCCAGGATAAACCCTACCGGGCTCCTATGTACACGGTCCAACTCAATATGAGTGTCGGAGGGATTCCCCAGATATTTATTAAAAATATTGATTGCTGTTTTCCTCAGATCAGGTGTTTTTATGGTTTCTGAGATTCCTTTAATACGGACATTATTTCTTCTACCTCTGTTCTCAGAATCCTCAGCTTGTAACTGTAAAATTAATAATTTTTGATGTTGCAATTTCAGCTCACTTTCCAATACACTTATGCGGGCATCTGTCGAAGTCTGCAAGGACTCACAGCTACACAGTCTACTTTCCATTAACTCTATCTTCGCACCCACTTCACTCAATTCCTCTCTTACCGCCACCTTTAATTCGCTCATCAGGATTCGTATGTCCTCTTTGGTCGGTAAGGCCTGTATGAGCTTCCTAATGTCCTGCTCGCCACCACCAGCCACTGCTATCGCCTCCCCCGTAGTAAAAGAGCATACCTGAGTTTCAGTGTCAGCCCTGTTCCATGGCGTGATTGGGGAGCTTACTTCCACGGCCTCTATCAGCTCCGTACGGATGTTTCCGGCTGGCTTACTTGAAGTGGCTGGAGCGGATGGTTCCTCCATGGCCGCTAGTTGTCTCTGAGCGGCACGTATGGCTCGCTGGGAAGCGTTCCCGGTCTCCAAGGACATGGCTGGTTCTGTTTTTACAGTCAGATATTTGGTGATCCGCGGATGTCTGGGTGCTTCTGTCCCTCCTAAACCCTTCTCGCGTCCACGTCCCGGCATGTGTTGTTAGCGTTCCTGGTGTCTCTGCCTCAGCCCGCACACGATCTCCTGCATGGACGCGCCACAACGATGCTCCGCCGCTCAATCCGTCATGCTCAAGCCACACCCCCCGGCGTCAGCGTCAATCTCGCCCCCATCCAAGCTGGACTGCAGTCTTCAAGTCATTCCACAGATTTTCAATGGGGTTTAAATCTGGGCTCTGACTAGGACATACAAGGACATTCACATTTTTTCTCCTTCAACCACTGCATGGTCATTGTTGCTGTGTGCTTTGGGTCATTGTCATGTTGGAAGGTAAACCTTCTTCCCATTGATAACTTTCTGGCAGAGGGCAGCAGATTGTTTTCTCAAGAATTTGACGGTATTTTACCCCATTTATTTTTCCTTCTCTCCTGACAAGTGCTCCAGTCCCTGCTGTAGAGAAACGCCCTCATAACAGGATATTACCACCTCCATGCTTTCCTTTAGGAATGGTGGTATTTGGATGGTGAGCTGTATTGGATTTCTGTCAAACATGGTTTTGAGGTCAAATAATTCAATTTTATTCTCATCTGACCATAACACCTTTTTCCATGTGGCCTCAGAATCTCCAAGATGCATTTTGGCAAAGCTCAGTGGTGACTGCATGTGGTCTTTCTTGAGGAGTGTCTTTTTTCTTGCACCTTCCCATACAAGCCACATTAGTGGAGAATTTGTGGTATTTTTTTTTTTTCCACTTCCACTTCCACTTCCACTTCAGCGAAAATTTTTCTGAAAATTTTTCGTTGTATCAACTTTGGAGATCAAATTTGTCCCCTCTCATTTTTCACATCATTGTGGATTTATATAAGATTATCTTTGATAATTTTCCAAACAAATATTTAGTTTATTTAATTACAAAAAGTTAAAAAAAATATATAACTACCACAATTCCTCTATCCCTTCCTTGTCTCTCAATCAGTTACCCCCAACTTCCCGCCCTCCCCCCACTTCTATCTGGTTTGCTTCTTCCCAAGTTCCTTATCATTCTAGCTCAATACCTACTCCTTCTTTCATCTTGTCTAAATATATATCCGAGGTTTTATATAATATCCATCCCTCCCAAAGACTATTACACTTATTATCTCTTCTCTCCCTGTTTCTCAGCAAATCCATTTTACAGTAATTGTCTATTTTTTCGTACCACTCTCTTATATCTGGTTTTCCACTTTTTAGCCAATATTCTGGGAATCAGCCTTTGCGGCATTCAGGAGTTTTGGGACCATTGATCTCATATATTGTTTCTTTGGTATTTTATGATCGTGAAACAAGCAGGTCCATATATTTTGTTCCATTCTCTCACCAGTTATCTCCCCTATATTTTTTAGAACTTCTTGCCAGTAATCCGTTATTATTGGACACTCCAACCATAAATGTGTAATCGTTGCTCTTTGACCGCATTTTCTCCAACACAAGGGTGTTTTCTCTTGTTGATATCTGTGGGTTCTTACTGGTGTCAGGTACCACCTTGCTAACAATTTATAGTTCATTTCAATGGTCTTCATATCCCAGGCATTATTGTATCCCATTTCTATCATCTTTTCCTCTTTCTGATCTTCAAATTTTAAATTCATTTCTCTCTCCCATTGTTTAATGTACTCAGGCCTTTCTTGTCCATCTAAGTCAGCCAGTATTCCATAGATTCTTAATATTCCATTTTTCAGTGGCGTTTTGGTGAAACAAAGTTTTTCCAAAGTGCTTAATTTCTCTTCTTCTCTGAGTGGATATGGTATTGTATTTACTAGGTGTCTTAATTGGCAATAATTCCATTCACTCATCTTCCACCCATTAATTTCTTCTAATTCTAGTCGTGTTTTAATCCTGCCTTTTGTGGTGATGATTTTAGTTGTGGATTTCTTATTTCTCGTCCTACAAAGATTTCCTTCCCTGGAGTAAAAATAATTGTTCCTGTGAGTGCATATAACGGTGAATTGTATCTCCATTCATTCTTCATTTGTACTATATCCCAAATTTTGAAAACGTTTTTAGTTATTTCGTGAGTTTCCGAATCCATTAATCTAAACTTTCGTGGTATCCATATGTTTTTGTGTAATATGGTTTTACTTATTGTGATTTCCATCTCCACCCACTTTTTTTCACTATTTCCATTTGTCCACTCAATCATTCGTGACAAAACTATTGCTTTGTAATATCTGCTTATGTCTGGAGTTGCTAATCCTCCATGCTCCCTTTTCCTTCTGATTTGTGCAAATTTAATTCTGTTTTTTTTATTATGCCAAATGTATTTTAACAATGTTGTTTTGATTATTTTGAAAAACTCTGGAATCCTTACTGGCAACGTCTGGAATTTGTAAATTATTTTTGGAAGTACCATCATTTTAAACATATTTATTATTCCGATCCATGAAAGTGGTTGTATACTTAATTTTTTTGTTTCTTCCTTGACCTCATTGATTAATGGGATATAATTTGCCGGAAAGATTTTTTCCTTGTCAAAAGAAGTTTATTGAGTATACAATGTTATAAAGATACATAAAGTAAGTTTACAAGGATCTATAAAGTAAGCTCATTATTTTACAGTAGGGTTTATATAGGTAAATATCATGAAATTTCAAATATTAAACATTGGGTTCACGTAAACCTAAATTAAAGATATATATCATTTCCTTAGTTACTTTTGTAGGTATTTAAATGATTTATACCTACTATACATATTGTTTACAAGTAGAGTGTATATAGGTCAAATAAATTCTGATAATGAGCTTTAATCGTAAGGTGGAGAAAAGGAAAGAGAAAGAAGAAAAAGGGTTGAAAGGTAGAGGTATGGTCCACAAGGTTGTCCCGCTCGTCAGTTTATTATTCTTTTTAGTTCTCTTTGAAGCCTTAGAATGGGTGTCTCTGTAAGTCATTTAATCTGTTACCATGGCAACAGGACAGAGTCATTGAAGTTTGACAGGAACTGTTGTTTTATCCAAGGATGCCAAAGTTTTTCAAATTTTGGAATTTGATTTTGATCGATGGCTACCATCTTAGCATGGGACATTGTATTATTCATTCAGTGAATTGTTTCTGCTAGTACCAATGTAGGAGATTTCCATGCCTTGGCCACTGTTTGTTTTGCAGCCGTTATTAGTTGGATCATAAGTTTGAATTGAGAGAGTGTTAACCATTCCGGTTTTAGATTAAGTAAAGTTAAATATGGATCTGGTTGTATTATTTTTTTAAATATTTTAGATGCAATCACGAAGACTTCCTTCCAGAAGGTTTGGATTACTGGGCACGTCCACCATATGTGTAAATATGTGCCTATTTCTGGGAATCCTCGAAAAAAAAGAGCTGAGGTATTAGGTGAATATTTTGCCACTCTAGCGGGTACAAGGTACCAGCGAGTTAGGACTTTATAATTTGTCTCCAGTGCTAAGATGTTGGGTGAAGATGACTTAGATGTGAGCCATATGTTAGACCAGTCCGTGTCTTCTAAAGTTCGTCCCAGGTCCTCCTCCCACCTCTGAACGTAAGAGGGTCTATTAAGATTTGGTACTCCATATAATTGATTATAAAGTGATGAAATTGTACCTTTAGCAAATGGATCTTTTGTACAGATTGATTCAAAAATGGATAATTGGGATAATGGTGTATCCCCCTTTAGGAATGGTGTATAGAAATTTTTGATTTGGAGATATCTAAATATCTCAGAGTTTGGTAGATCATATTTATCTCTAAGCGATGGGAATGAAAGGAATGATTTAGATGCTATGAAGTCATTTAGTGTCTGAATGCCTGATGTTGTCCAAGCTTTAAAAGAATTTGGGTAGATCCATGCCGGATAAAAGGCCGGATTTCTGATAAAAGAAAGGAGAGGATTGTGTGGAGATTGTAACTGATATTTGGTTTTTAGTTTATCCCAGAGAGATAAGAAGTGTTTAGTTATGGGATTATGAATTTTAAAGCGGTCTTTAGGATCAAGCCATAATAAATTTGATATTAATAGAGGGTCATTTTCTGAAGCCTCTATAAATACCCATAATGGGATTTCCTGTTTTGCATGGTATTTGGACAGACTGGCCAAATGTGCTGCTCTGTAGTAGTTAGTAAAATTAGGGTATCCCAGGCCTCCTTTATTTTTGGGAAGATGTAATGTGTGTATAGGTATACGTGGTTTAGAAGAGCCCCATATAAACGAAGTTGCTCTTTTTTGTACTATTCTCAAAAAATAGGAAGGAATTGGAATAGGGAGGACTCTGAATAGATAAAGCAATTTGGGTAGAATAGTCATTTTGATTGCATTAATCTTCCCCATCCAGGATAAAGGAAGTTGCGACCATTGTTTTATTAGATTTGTGATCTGTCTTAATACAGGAGGATAATTGGTTGAGAATAAGTCAGAATGAGATGCTGTTAAATGAATTCCAAGATATGGGATTGATTTTTCTGCCCATGTGAATGGGAGTGCAGCCCTAGCCGGGATCAATTCCATGTTTGTGAGTGAAATATTAAGCACTAGGCATTTCTTAGGATTAATCATAAGGCCGGATAGGGCTGCAAATCCATCAAGAGCTGGTATTAAGTTAGGACCAGAGACCTGTGGTGATGATAGAAAAAGTAATATATCGTCTGCAAATATACATAATTTGTGTGTAATACCTCCTACTTCAATGCCAGTTATAGTTTGGTTTGTTCTGATATATTGGGCCATGGGTTCGAGTATAAGGGCAAATAATAAGGGAGATAATGGGCAACCCTGTCGGGTACCTCTTTCGATATTAAAGGCTTCAGATTTGTATCCAGCATATTTTATATAGGCTTTGGGTTTATTATATAATGCTTTGATCCATGTTAAAAAGTGGGGTCCAAAACCCCATTTTTGTAATGAATATTGCATATATTGCCAGGATACTGTGTCAAATGCCCTCTTAATATCGAGAGATAGAAAACATAAAGGGATTTTCCGTTTTTTAGCAATATGTGCCAATAACACTGCCCTGCGTATACTATCGCCTGCCTGTCTATTTGGCATGAAGCCTACTTGATCTCTATGTATTAATTTTCCTATAATGCTATTGAGGCGTTTTGCTATTATTTTTGCTAATAATTTAATATCGAGGTTTAACAGAGAGATAGGCCGATAATTCACACAGGAAGTATCATCAGAAAGGGGTTTTGGGATCATACAAACAATTGCCATTAGTGTTTCTTGCCGAAAAGAATGTCCATCTAGAAGTTTGTTAAAAGTTTCAGTGAGAATGGGAGAGAGTATTTCTGAGAATGTTTTATAGTATAAAGCCGAGTAGCCATCTGGGCCTGGTCTTTTGTTAAGTTTTAGGTCTTTTATGGCGTTAGCAACTTCATCTATAGTTATAGGCTCATCCAAACTGCTTTTTTGATTCTGAGATAACTCAGGTAAGGTTATTTTTGAGAAGAAGGATTCAGCCTCTGTAGGATTAAATTCATTGTTTGTCTTGTATAAAGTTGCGAGATGTGAGTGAAATTTATGGACTATTTTAACTGGATTACAAGTGTAAACATTTTTTGATAATTTCAAACGTATTGGTTTGAAAGATTTGTTAGTTGAATTTAATGCCTGAGCCAAATATGTACCTGGTTTGTTTGTATTCATGTAGAAATTGTGTTTGGAGCGTTTGAGGGATTTATCAACTGACTCAGTGAGAAATAGATCGTATTCCAATCTAGATTTTTCCAGATGAGATTTTGAACTCTGAGATGGATTATCTTGAAATGATATGTAGGCTGCATTAAAATTGAGTTCTAGTTTTTTTGCTAGATTTTTGCGTTCCCGTTTAAATAGTGCCATTTGTCTTTGTATTGTACCACGCAAGACAGGCTTATGAGCTTCCCACAGTGTTATTGGGGAGATGTCTGTTGTATTATTAATTGATATGTATTCCTTTAAAGCTTGTTCAATGGCCATCTGACGTAGTGGGTGTTTGAGCATTATGTCCGGTAAGTACCACGTTGGGTCATGCGCTTTTGGTATGGCTGAGGCTATAGTAGTGTATACTGCATTACGGTCAGACCACGGAATCAGAATTATATCTGATGCAATAATTTCTGGTATCATTCCTATTGTTAGAAAAATATGATCTATTCTGGTGAAGGTTTGATGAGGGTGCGAGAAATAAGTGAATTTCTTTTTCATTGGGTTACTTTCTCTCCATGAATCTACCAGATTGTATTTGGAAAGAAGTTGAGAAAAAGGTAATCTAGAGGTTATTTTGGATGGTGTAAAAGGTGATTTATCTAGAAATGGGAGGAGGACCTGGTTCGAATCCCCACACATTATCACTGTTCCTATTTTGTGTGTATTAATCACTTGTAATATATGTGAGAGGAATGGTGTAGGTTGTTTGTTAGGAGCGTAGTAGGAAATCACCGTGATTGCTGTATCCATTATATAACCCATGAGTATCAGGTATCTACCTTCTGGGTCTTTAATTTCTGATGATAAGGTGAATGGTGTGGATCGGTGAAATGCAATTAGAGTTCCCCTTTGCTTGGTACAGGCAGAAGCCGTGTAAATTTGTTGATAAAAAGGAGAAATATATTTTGGAGTAGAATCTTTGGTGAAGTGTGTTTCTTGGAGGCATACTATGTGAGCCTTCTTGTTATGGAAAGTACGAAAGGCTTTGGTCCTTTTTTGAGGGACATTTATTCCCTGAACATTCAGAGAAAGTATATTCAGTGGTGCCATGGCAATAGATCAAATAGTTTTGACTTACTTTTTGTTATGCAGAGCTGACTGCGCAGATCAACTTGTGTGGACTGAAGAGATGAATAGATAGAAAAGAAACCAGTGAATTCTGGAGTAAAGAGTAAACAAAAAACATATGAGATTAGATGATACATTGTATAAATTATTTTTTGCAAGTAATCACAATTTACCAGTGAAAGAGAATAAATATCTCTCTCAGGGGAATAAGTGCCTTCGTCACACTCCCACATAATATGGTTGGGAGAATGAGGAGGGCTAATGGGGGTACACGGATCTTCCGCTTACAGGAGAGAAGTGCTATGTCAAAAGACATCAAAATGATGTTTCATTAGTTGGAGTGCAGAATATAGTTTTTGTTGAAATTATTTATTCCAGGGTGGTTGTATATGGTTAGTCTTGCCCTAGGCTAAATAATTCAGTTAGAAAGGTACTGTTAATAACTTTGGTATTGATGAAGATAGTTTGAATTATTTTGGGATTTTAACCCTTTTAGAGTAAACAATTACATATTTTATTCATATGTAACTGTTTAGATATGTTAACTCATAAAATTGAGGTTGTATTGCTTCAGATTAGAATAAACAAAAACATAATTCTAGAAACTAGTTAGGTAATAATATATTTGTTTTAAGAAAAGAAAGAAAAAAAAAAAAAAAAGCTTCCATTACTTCTGGATTATTGAACATATTTGTCCTAAAAAGTAATAAATCTATTGTTATTACCTGATAATATATAACTGAACAAGAATTTCCTTATTTCACTTATATATTCTAAGGCTATATGAATCAGAAGTAATAAGAAATATAACTGGAATGTAACATGATCCCACACAGTGTGTGACTATCAGAATGCAGTTACATTCAGTTATAAATACAGGTTTTTTATAGAGAACCATCTCTTAGTATAATAAATGAAGAGATATCAGGAATTAGGATGTCAGTCCATTGAATCTTCTTGGTCCATGGATGATGTGGCATAACGGCCTCTTTTGTGAGAATGATGATTCCCATTTTGTTCTGGAATTTTCTGGGTGTTGCCTGAAGGTGAAGATGATGCCATTCTTCTGCGTGTGGGAGTGTTGCTGCTTGTGGGTTCTGTCAGATTTAATTTTAAAAGGGTTTGTTGTAGTTCATCTGCTGATCTGCTTCTGTAAATTGTACCTTGGTAGTTAAATCTGACTGAAAAGGGGAAGCCCCATTGATACATAATGTTGTGGCGTTGCAGTTCCATTAGTTGGGGTTTCATGGATCGTCTTTTAGTAATAGTAAGTTGGGATAGGTCAGCAAAAATTTGATAATTGTGTCCTTGAAAATTAAGTTCCTTTTTTTCTCTTGCAGCAATTAGTATTTGTTCTTTCGTTCTGTAATAATGAAATTTTGTGATTATATCACGTGGGGGTCCATCTTTCTTTTTGGCTGTGAGGGCTCTATGTACTCTGTCCAGTTCTAAACGTTCAATAGGGATATCTGGCTTTAGTTCTTGTAATAGAGCAGTAATAGTAGATTGCAGGTCTGTCACAGTTTCAGGTATTCCCCTTATGCGCAAGTTTGAACGTCTGGCTCTATTTTCATAATCTTTGAGCTTAGTTTGAAGTATTAAATTCTCTTTTTTTAATTGTTCCAATTCTGTTATATTTTCTTGGGTTGTAATTTCAATTTCATCCATTTTTATTTCTAAGGCTGCGGTGCGGTTTCCCAGCTCTCTTATTTCTTTGGTTAGGCTGTTTGTTATTTGGTCTGAGGTTTGTTTTAAAGCCTTATGAAGCATCTTTTCAAATTGTAATAATATTACTGGGGATGCTGAGGATGCTTGTGGAGAAGTTTGTGAGAGGATTTGTTCTGTATCTGACTCAAATGGAGAGTCTTGCTGTGACACTTTCTGTCTGTGAGAGCGCCCTGATGCTGTATCTTGTGAGGTGACTGGAGCTGCTTCAGCTGCAGTGAGTGCCTGTGAGCTCTTTGTGAGGTGATTTTTATTTCTGCCACGGTTTCCTCCCAGTACCATATTTCCTGCCCAAACTTTCACAGTTTGTTCCCTGGGGCAAAAAGGTTCAAATGGATACCTTTTGAGCCTGCAGGCTCCGCTTTGTCCTTCTCTTCTCTCCTCAGCGGTGTGGAGCTCTAACAATGCATGTCTGCTCCGCTAGGCTCCGCCTCCTGCCCCCCGATCCGGGAAGATTTTTTCAACCTTTGAGGAAAATTTAATTCCAAGGTATTTTAGTTCTTCTTTTACCCATGTGAATGGAAATTCTTTTTGAAGAGACAGAATTTGTGGTATTGTTGTCACATGCACACAATGACCGCTCTTTGTCATAAATTCCTGCAACTGCTTCGAAGTTGCTGTAGACCTCTTGGTAATCTCTCTGAACAGTTTCCTCCTGGCTCTTTCATCCAGTTTGAAACAACATCCTTATCTAGGGAGGGTCTATGTTGTACTGCTTCTTAATAATTGCCGTCACTGTGCTTCTAGGCATTTATAAAGCCTTTGAATTTTTTTGTATCCATATCCTGACTTGTGCCTGTCCACAATTTTATCCCGGAGATCCCGGTGACAGTGCCTTGCCCCCATAGTTGATTGTTTGCTTCAGTTGCTGGAATGCTCCAGGAAAGCTCTCTTCATGCTGAGCTAATCAAAATGACCACAGCTGATCACAGTTGAAGGTCAAATGGCTTTGTGTGCCATTGAGAAGGTGATTGAGTCATTTTTAGGAGGGGGTGATCCTTTTTCCAACTCAGTAACTCTGTTTTTGATTTTTTTAAATGTTGATGTTATATCTTTTACTTGGATGTTATAAGGTGCACTGAGTAAATACAGCTGGATACAACAAAACTGGTGTCTGTCTTCATTTCAGGCTACAAATCAACAAAATGTGATTATTTTAAAGGGGGTGATTCTTTTCTACACCCACTGTATAAAGAATCTTGGGTTGGCGGCTTCTTCGCACTTTATGGCTTCCACGATGACCTTAGCTTGTGGTAACGATGAGTGATTAAAGTGATTGTAAAGGTAGATTTTTTTTTAAACAATATATGTATATATATTATGTTATACTTACCTGCTCTGCAAATTGGTTTTGCACAGACCCGCGCCGATCCTCCTCTTCTGGGGTCCCCTGCTGGTGCTCCTCCCCTCTTCCAAGTGCCCCTATATCAAGTTGCTTGCTATGGGGGCACTGGGACAGGCTCGATCCCAAGCCAGTCTCTGTGTGTCCATTGACACTCATACAGTATGGGTCAGCCCTGCCCCACCCTTTCCTCTAAGGCTGTGATTGACAGCAGCAGGAGCAATGGCTTCCACTGCTGCCTCCTTGTCCAATGAAGAGAGAGGTAAGAGAGAGCTGCTGCTCTTGGGCACAGGGCTACATCGAGATCTGGCTCAGGTGAGATTGGGGGGGGGGTTTGTGGGGAGGGGGGCTGAACACAGAAGGTTTTTTTATCTTAACCACTAGCCGCCCGCCATATAGCAGAATGACGGCGGCAAAGTGGTTTCAAAATCCTGACTGGATGTCATATGACGTCCGCAGGATATTGAGCCGCTGCGCGCCCCCGGAGACGCGCATTGCGGCGATCGTTGTTGCAGGGTGTCAGTCTGACACCCCGCAGCACCGATCTAGGTAAAGAGTCTCTGACGGAGACTCTTTACCACGTGATCAGCCGTGTCCAATCACGGCTAATCACGATGTAAATAGGAAGAACCGGTGATCGGCTTTTCCTCACTCGCGTCTGACAGACGCGAGTAGAGGAGAGCCGATCGGCTGCTCTCCTGACAGGGGGGTCTGTGCTGATTGTTTATCAGCACAGCCCCCCCTCGGATCCTACCCAGGACCACCAGGAAAGCCGCCCAGGACCACCAGGGAAGCCGCCCAGGACCACCAGGGAAGCCGCCCAGGACCACCAGGGAAACCAGTCACACTGGACCACCAGGTATGCCCCCTAGACCCTCAGGGAAATACAAATCAGTGCAAAGGCAGCTGCCAATCAATGCCCAGGCAGCTGCCAATCAGTGCCCACTCCAATGCCTACCACTGCCAGTGCCACCAGGGATGCCTATCAGTGCCGCGTATCAGTGTGGCATATCAGTGCCCATCACTGCCATGTATCAGTGCCCATCAGTGCCGCCTATCAGTGCCCAGCAGTGCCGCCTGTCAGTGCCCAGCAGTGCCACCCATAAGAACCCATCTTTGCAGCCTTTCAGTGCCCATCAGTGTCGCCTATCAGTGCCCATCAGTGCCCACCAGTGCCACCCAGTGCCACCCATGAGTGCCCATTAGTGCCGCCTATCAATGCCCATCAGTGCCACCCATCAGTGCCACCTACCAGTGCCCATCAGTGCCGCATATTAGTGCCCATCGTCAGTGCCCGCTCATTGGTGCCACCTCATCGCTGCCGCCTTATCAGTGCCCGTCAGTGCCGCCTTATCAGTACCCATCAGTGAAAGAGAAAACTTACTTATTTACAAAATTTTTAAACAGAAACAAAAACAAAACTTTTATTTTTTTCAAAATTTTCGGTCTTTTTTTATTTGTTTCGCGAAAAATAAAAACCACAGAGGTGATCAAATACCACCAAAAGAAAGCTCTATTTGTGAGAACAAAATGATAAAAATTTAGTTTGGGTACAGTGTTGTATGACCGCGCAATTGTCATTCAAACTGCAACAGCGCTGAAAGCTGAAAATTGGTCTGGGCAGGAAGGTGTATACGTGCCCTGTATTGAAGTGGTTAATACAGAAATGCATTAAGGATAAAAAAACCTTCTACCTTTTACAATCGCTTTAAGAACTACAGTGCCGCACAGTATTATTATAGTCCAAATACAAGTTAATGCCAAAGACGAAATGTTTGTCAAGCCAAAGAGTTTCGGGGGCTGTATACCCTTCATCAGAGCTTGAAAGAATGATACATTGTAACGGTCTATATGGACTAAAATTGGTTTATAGTTGTGTATTGTTAGTTTGATTTTCTACGACAATCTGTTGGTAGCTAATTTAGATAATAAGGTTTGGGGTCTGTATCTCCTCCCCCTTTATCAGGTTATGAAAGAATGCTTAAACCGACTGCTGAAGGATAGCTGTGCAAACTCACACTAACAATATACAACTATAAACCGATTCTTACCTCCATATACACTGTTACAATGTATCATTATTTCAAGCCCTGATGAAGGAGGTGGAGATACAACCCCCAAAGTGTGTTGGTTTTACAAACATTTTATCACTGGAAAATCTTATGTCTGGATATTTAATATTACCATATAGCGCATCAATTCTTATTCATTCACTATTATTAATACATCTTATATTTATATATATATATATATATATATATATATATATATATATATATATATATATATATATATATATATATATGTGTATATATATATATATATATATATATATATATATATATATATATATATATATATATTGAATTGTTCTTCTCCTAGACACAATATCACATTTTTGCATAGACTGCAGTTTGTATTTCAGACATTTAACAGTTTTTGTCTTATTTTACAGCCACAATACTGGGACACACAGGTGAGTCTTTAATTTATATCATTCAATCAATCAATTAATCAAATCAAATTGATCAATCAATCACTGTAGTAAAATGATAGAAACTGAGAGCCTGAGCCGGCTGCTCTTGCCCCCTCCACAGCTCAGCACTCCAGTGAGGAGGCAGAGCAGAGAGCAGGTGACTGACAACAGCTCTCTGCTCATGGAGTTGTGAGAACCAAGCGATCGGCGGTGTTTGATCGCTCGGTTCTCAGTGTCCATGGGGGACAGATGCTGCATCCACCTAGGTAAGTATGATTCTAGAAAAAAAAAACCCATACTACTATTTTATTAAATGAAATAATCATTTGAAAATTGCATTTTGTATTGACTCGTGTTATCTTTGTGTAATATTAAAATTTGTTTGTAGATCTGAATCATTTAAAGTGTTTGTTAACCCAACATTTCATATTCCTGATATTTCTCTGCTGTACCATGTACTTGTATGAGAAAGTATCCTACTCTCTTTGTATTGCTTCATTTGTGAGAAATTCCTGGTGTTCCTGCCAATCCCCCTACTTTCCTATTAATAACTGACCACACTAAGCATGAGAGCACAGCGTGGTCATTTATCTAGCTATGCTGGGAATTTAGCCTGCTCTCCTCCAATGATCAGACTTATCTTGACATGCATCCGCACCCCACCCCCACACAGCCTTTCACTGGGAAGCTCAGTGTACTGCTGCTCCCTCCCCCAGCTCTTATGCAGCTGAGAACAGAGGGAATGTGATCACTGATAAAAAGGGAAAAAATGTATTTATAATGTTTTTTATATCTATACACAAATGTTTTTCCTTTCATTTATATTTTAACTGGTTTATGACCGGCTCACGCAGATATACTGCGGCACAATGGCTCTCCTGGGCAAAATCCCGTAGAAGCTTCCAGAGGGCGCGTGCACGCACGCTGCATGGCGGGGGACCCGATGCACGTGGCCGACAGTACTGCTAAAAATCGCAGATCACCACCATTAATAGTAAAAAAAATAATAATAATAAAAAAGCCATAAATCTCTCCCCTATTTTGTAGACACTATAACTTTTGCGCAAACCAATCAATATACGCTTATTGCGATTTTTTTTTTTTACCAAAAATATGTAGAAGAATACATAGCCTAAAGTGAGGAAGAAATTTGTTTGTTTTATTTTTAATTTGGGGGATATTTATTATAGCAAAATGTAAAAAATATTGTTTTTATTTTCAAAATTGTCGATCTTTTTTGTTTATAGCGCAAAAAATAAAAACCGCAGAGGTGATCAAATACCACCAAAAGAAAGCTCTTTGTGGCAAAAAAGGATGCAAATTTTGTTTGGGTACAGCGTTGCACGACCGCGCAATTGTCAGTCAAAACAACCCAGTGTTTTAACTGACAATGCAATTACAATGCAATTGTAAAAAGTGCTCTGGTCAGGAAGGGGGTAAAATCTTTCGGGGCTGAAGTGGTTAAACTGAATGGGTTGTTTTACATGGCGATCATTTACAATCACTTTAAGTTGTTTTACATGGTGACCGTTTACAATCACATTAAGTGTGACAAATATAAAAAAAAAAAAAAAAAAACAGGAAGGGGGCAAATAATTTTTCACAGCATTGTATATGGGAAAATATTTTAGATTGATTTTCACTATGATTGTGAGGAAAATTAGCGCTGCCTCTTTATGTACACATACGTTTTACATCAGATATTAGGATATAAGGTCTTCACCTTTCTCTTCTTCTTTTTGGCTGCAAGCGTAGTGTTTAATTTGTATTTGATCACAGCGATTGGTCATCACAGCGATCACATGGTACCGAGCTGCTCAGATCACCTCTGTACATTGTGTGTGACCGGAGCTGTCCAAGAACAGCTCAATTTACAGGCATTAATAGGGAAATTTCTGGAGTGATGTTTATAAATAGAGCTACAGAAATCGATGTCCACCACTCTGCTTATTTTTTTTATTTGACAATATGGCAATAGTAGGTTTGTTTTCCTAGGAAGGCAACCATTGCCTGAGTAGCAGTACCTTTCCCCGGCCAGCAGGCTGCAGAGAAGAACCCTAACTAACTGTGGAAAAAAATATACTTAGCCAAACAAGTCCTTCTGAATGTGACATACGATGACTAGCTATTAGGGATGAGCTTCGAGTTCGAGTCGAACGTAAGTTCAACTCGAAAATCAGGTGTTCGCCGAATTTTATGGGGCAATCGCAGCAAATTCGAGCGCCCCATAATGTACTGCAAGACCGCAGTGCACTGTTGTATAATGATTGGCCAAAGCATACACCTGACCTGCATGCTTTGGCCAATCACAGCACGCTCCTAAGTGAGAGCCATAATTGGCCAAAGGCACCAGCTCAGGGGAACTAAGTCCACGCCCCACACTATATAAGGCTGCTTACACAGAGCCCATATAGTGTGTTATAGTGGACAGAGATAGAGAGATTGACCTAGATTAGGCAGGCAGGTTAGTTAGTGGCAGTGTATTTGATATATATATATATATATATATATATATATATATATATATATATCAATGCCTGATGGGCACTGATAGGTGGGCACAGATGGGCACTGACAGGTGGCACTGATGACACTGATTGGTGGCACTGATAAAATTGATTGGTGGCATTGCTGGGCAGAACTGAAACATAATGGTGCCAATCAGTGCCCATTTGTGGGCACTGATTGGCACAGATTGGGCACATTGGGCACATGTGGATGGAAATGGGGTACATACCTGGCCATCCACATGTTGCCCCTTCCCTGGTGGTCCTAGTGGCGATCCCTGGTGGTCCAGTGTGGTCATCTGAGGGGGGGCTGCGCTGATAAACAATCAGCGCAGATCCCCCTGTCAGGAGAGCCGCCGATCGGCTCTCCTCTACTCGCGTCTGTCAGACGCGAGTGAGGAAAAGC
The DNA here is from genome assembly GCA_037952925.1 of Lithobates clamitans. Taxonomy (NCBI): domain Eukaryota; kingdom Metazoa; phylum Chordata; class Amphibia; order Anura; family Ranidae; genus Lithobates; species Lithobates clamitans. The sequence continues at coordinate 2,029,205 of JBBGZY010000791.1, forward strand.
CGATCAACGGCTCTTCCTATTGACATCATGATCAGCCGTGATTGGACACAGCTGATCACGTGGTAAAGAGCCTCCGCCGGAGGCTCTTTACCAAGATCGGTGTAGCGGTGTGTCAGGCTGACACACCGCTACACCGATCGCCGCGATGCGCGCCCCCGCGGGCCTGCGGCAGCATGTTATCCTGCTGGATGTCATATGACGCCCAGTCAGGATAACTGAACCACTGCCCGGCCGTCATCTGCTATGGGCTGGGCGGGAAGTGGTTAAAATGAACATTTTTCACATTTTTCACATTTGTGTTCCATAGACTATAACGGTGTTTGCACAAACTTTTTGTCTGTTCAGGGGTGTTCGGCTCATCCCTACTAGCTATGTAGATGAATTAAACACAGTGGTGTAGTGGATAGCACTTTCACCTAGCAGTAAAGAGGTTTGCTGGTTTGAATCCCAACCACCTGTCTGGATGTTTGCATGTTCTCCCTGTACCTGTGTGGGTTTCCTCCGGTTTCCCCCCACACTCCAAAGACACGCTGGTAGGTTAATTGGATCCTTTCTAAAACTTGGCCCTGTGAGTTGGGGACCTTAGATTGTAAGCTCCTTGAGGGTAGGGACTGATGTGAATGTATAATAAATATGTAAAGTGCATAACAAGGAAGGTGGGACTTTGAATTGAAACGGTTGAAATGCGGAGGTGGTGGTATATATGTAAAACATTTTTTATTTATATAAAATTATTATTAAATTGCATTGTTACATGTATACACAGGCTGTGAGCACAGTAATACAAGATATAAAGCATATAACTGAATATAACAAATTCATGACAATCAAGTAGATAGTATACAACAGCAAAACGGCCCCAGCAAGCCAAAATGAAGCATGCCCGGCACCTGTGTAAATGATCACATGGTAGATATCTATAATGGTTAGGTTCGCAAGGTAACATCATGGGCCATAATGTGTGTGTCTGTAGCATCATATAGCTCTACGCGTTTCGTGGATTCGTTTCCACTCGTCAGGAGCGGATGCGACAGATCCCTGTGAATATAGTAATAGGGTAAACCATACTTAGTTCGAAGATGAAAACTATTGGTTGAATTTGGAAGATTTTACTCAGTACACTCACCAACCCCGGTAGTAGGTGCAGCATGGGGCGAGCGAGACATGGCAAACCGAGGGCATGGACCACACCACGGGAGCTGAGGCGGCGTATGGATGCACCACTGACTTGGGAAGATGTAGGAGTGCCTGTGAAGGTGTCCATGTGCTGGAGTGCTGACATGTGATTCTGAAATGAAAAATGTATGAGGGCAAATGAAAAAATTGTACTGTGAGATGGAAGGTATATGAAATAAGTTGATGAAAGTGTGAAAAAAAAAAAAAAAAAAAAAAAAAAAAAAAAAAATTGGAATGTGTGTGGAGTGAGGTGGTGAATTGGGTTGTATATAAATACACCCAATATGTCCACATGTAATGAAAGTGGTAAATGAGGTTATGATGGGTGAGTGAGAAGGGGTATGGGTGTAAAAAGTAAAGTGAATGATGCTGTGGAAAACTGGACTCAGTGATGCAAACAAACCTAGGAGTGTGGATAAAATTATGTGTGAACACAACCGTGCATAGCATAGGGGGCAAACAGGAATAGACCTAACTCCAGGGACACTTACCCAAGTCGCATGCCATGCAGCGCCAGGCGTTGGAGTGGCTGGCGTGCAGGAACCCCAGGCGGAGGCCAGTGAAGTGAATGGCCGGCTCCGACTGAGGGTGTGGGGTATGTACGCCGCCAACGCCACGTGCGTGATCATGGGAGGGGCGAGAGACAGCGTCCGCACCCGAGCCGGAGTGCTCGGTGATTGGCGCCGGGACGTCCCCACATGCATCACGCAGATGGTGCTCTCAGCGGCAGCGTGATGACGTCATCACCGGCGTCAAGCGCTGGACGTGAGGACCGTGGCGCCGATGCACGATGTGGCGTCCGCCCGATCCTCAAGACACAACTGTGCGGGGAGAAAGGGGGGGACCCACGAAGTGCATCGCAGCTCCCGCGGATGTGGAAAATAGCCCCCCACATACCACGAACAAGCCCAAGAACCCCAAACCCACACGCACCACCAGTGCGGCAGGAACATATGGGCACAAAGATCAAAAAGTTGTATGAGAGTAAACAATGTATAGAAGGGGGTTGAACCAATTGATTGGTGCCGGGAATGCCAAAATGTTGTTGTCACTAGAAAGGCAGGTAAATACATACGCCAATGTACCCAGTACTTCTTGACTAACTCAAATGTGCGAATCCCTGTACAGGGAATGCACACATCTGATAATACCCCTCACGCGTGGATAGCAGGGGAACACTGCTGATCCAACTTTCCAACCGCTTCCATCCCTATATTTGGGAGAAAAATGGGGAATGTGGGACTTTAAATGAGGCACGAAAACGTGCCTCCATCCCTATATTTGGGTGCATAACAAGGAAGGTGGGACTTTGAATTGAAACGGTTGAAATGCGGAGGTGGTGGTATATATGTAAAACATTTTTTATTTATATAAAATTATTATTAAATTGCATTGTTACATGTATACACAGGCTGTGAGCACAGTAATACAAGATATAAAGCATATAACTGAATATAACAAATTCATGACAATCAAGTAGATAGTATACAACAGCAAAACGGCCCCAGCAAGCCAAAATGAAGCATGCCCGGCACCTGTGTAAATGATCACATGGTAGATATCTATAATGGTTAGGTTCGCAAGGTAACATCATGGGCCATAATGTATGTGTCTGTAGCATCATATAGCTCTACGCGTTTCGTGGATTCGTTTCCACTCGTCAGGAGCGGATGCGACAGATCCCTGTGAATATAGTAATAGGGTAAACCATACTTAGTTCGAAGATGAAAACTATTGGTTGAATTTGGAAGATTTTACTCAGTACACTCACCAACCCCGGTAGTAGGTGCAGCATGGGGCGAGCGAGACATGGCAAACCGAGGGCATGGACCACACCACGGGAGCTGAGGCGGCGTATGGATGCACCACTGACTTGGGAAGATGTAGGAGTGCCTGTGAAGGTGTCCATGTGCTGGAGTGCTGACATGTGATTCTGAAATGAAAAAAAATAAAAAATGTTTTACATATATACCACCACCTCCGCATTTCAACCGTTTCAATTCAAAGTCCCACCTTCCTTGTTATGCACCCAAATATAGGGATGGAGGCACGTTTTCGTGCCTCATTTAAAGTCCCACATTCCCCATTTTTCTCCCAAATATAGGGATGGAAGCGGTTGGAAAGTTGGATCAGCAGTGTTCCCCTGCTATCCACGCGTGAGGGGTATTATCAGATGTGTGCATTCCCTGTACAGGGATTCGCACATTTGAGTTAGTCAAGAAGTACTGGGTACAATGGCGTATGTATTTACCTGCCTTTCTAGTGACAACAACATTTTGGCATTCCCGGCACCAATCAATTGGTTCAACCCCCTTCTATACATTGTTTACTCTCATACAACTTTTTGATCTTTGTGCCCATATGTTCCTGCCGCACTGGTGGTGCGTGTGGGTTTGGGGTTCTTGGGCTTGTTCGTGGTATGTGGGGGGCTATTTTCCACATCCGCGGGAGCTGCGATGCACTTCGTGGGTCCCCCCCTTTCTCCCCGCACAGTTGTGTCTTGAGGATCGGGCGGACGCCACATCGTGCATCGGCGCCACGGTCCTCACGTCCAGCGCTTGACGCCGGTGATGACGTCATCACGCTGCCGCTGAGAGCACCATCTGCGTGATGCATGTGGGGACGTCCCGGCGCCAATCACCGAGCACTCCGGCTCGGGTGCGGACGCTGTCTCTCGCCCCTCCCATGATCACGCACGTGGCGTTGGCGGCGTACATACCCCACACCCTCAGTCGGAGCCGGCCATTCACTTCACTGGCCTCCGCCTGGGGTTCCTGCACGCCAGCCACTCCAACGCCTGGCGCTGCATGGCATGCGACTTGGGTAAGTGTCCCTGGAGTTAGGTCTATTCCTGTTTGCCCCCTATGCTATGCACGGTTGTGTTCACACATAATTTTATCCACACTCCTAGGTTTGTTTGCATCACTGAGTCCAGTTTTCCACAGCATCATTCACTTTACTTTTTACACCCATACCCCTTCTCACTCACCCATCATAACCTCATTTACCACTTTCATTACATGTGGACATATTGGGTGTATTTATATACAACCCAATTCACCACCTCACTCCACACACATTCCAATTTTTTTTTTTTTTTTTTTTTTTTTTTTTTTCACACTTTCATCAACTTATTTCATATACCTTCCATCTCACAGTACAATTTTTTCATTTGCCCTCATACATTTTTCATTTCAGAATCACATGTCAGCACTCCAGCACATGGACACCTTCACAGGCACTCCTACATCTTCCCAAGTCAGTGGTGCATCCATACGCCGCCTCAGCTCCCGTGGTGTGGTCCATGCCCTCGGTTTGCCATGTCTCGCTCGCCCCATGCTGCACCTACTACCGGGGTTGGTGAGTGTACTGAGTAAAATCTTCCAAATTCAACCAATAGTTTTCATCTTCGAACTAAGTATGGTTTACCCTATTACTATATTCACAGGGATCTGTCGCATCCGCTCCTGACGAGTGGAAACGAATCCACGAAACGCGTAGAGCTATATGATGCTACAGACACACACATTATGGCCCATGATGTTACCTTGCGAACCTAACCATTATAGATATCTACCATGTGATCATTTACACAGGTGCCGGGCATGCTTCATTTTGGCTTGCTGGGGCCGTTTTGCTGTTGTATACTATCTACTTGATTGTCATGAATTTGTTATATTCAGTTATATGCTTTATATCTTGTATTACTGTGCTCACAGCCTGTGTATACATGTAACAATGCAATTTAATAATAATTTTATATAAATAAAAAATGTTTTACATATATACCACCACCTCCGCATTTCAACCGTTTCAATTCAAAGTCCCACCTTCCTTGTTATGCACCCAAATATAGGGATGGAGGCACGTTTTCGTGCCTCATTTAAAGTCCCACATTCCCCATTTTTCTCCCAAATATAGGGATGGAAGCGGTTGGAAAGTTGGATCAGCAGTGTTCCCCTGCTATCCACGCGTGAGGGGTATTATCAGATGTGTGCATTCCCTGTACAGGGATTCGCACATTTGAGTTAGTCAAGAAGTACTGGGTACATTGGCGTATGTATTTACCTGCCTTTCTAGTGACAACAACATTTTGGCATTCCCGGCACCAATCAATTGGTTCAACCCCCTTCTATACATTGTTTACTCTCATACAACTTTTTGATCTTTGTGCCCATATGTTCCTGCCGCACTGGTGGTGCGTGTGGGTTTGGGGTTCTTGGGCTTGTTCGTGGTATGTGGGGGGCTATTTTCCACATCCGCGGGAGCTGCGATGCACTTCGTGGGTCCCCCCCTTTCTCCCCGCACAGTTGTGTCTTGAGGATCGGGCGGACGCCACATCGTGCATCGGCGCCACGGTCCTCACGTCCAGCGCTTGACGCCGGTGATGACGTCATCACGCTGCCGCTGAGAGCACCATCTGCGTGATGCATGTGGGGACGTCCCGGCGCCAATCACCGAGCACTCCGGCTCGGGTGCGGACGCTGTCTCTCGCCCCTCCCATGATCACGCACGTGGCGTTGGCGGCGTACATACCCCACACCCTCAGTCGGAGCCGGCCATTCACTTCACTGGCCTCCGCCTGGGGTTCCTGCACGCCAGCCACTCCAACGCCTGGCGCTGCATGGCATGCGACTTGGGTAAGTGTCCCTGGAGTTAGGTCTATTCCTGTTTGCCCCCTATGCTATGCACGGTTGTGTTCACACATAATTTTATCCACACTCCTAGGTTTGTTTGCATCACTGAGTCCAGTTTTCCACAGCATCATTCACTTTACTTTTTACACCCATACCCCTTCTCACTCACCCATCATAACCTCATTTACCACTTTCATTACATGTGGACATATTGGGTGTATTTATATACAACCCAATTCACCACCTCACTCCACACACATTCCAATTTTTTTTTTTTTTTTTTTTTTTTTTTTTTTCACACTTTCATCAACTTATTTCATATACCTTCCATCTCACAGTACAATTTTTTCATTTGCCCTCATACATTTTTCATTTCAGAATCACATGTCAGCACTCCAGCACATGGACACCTTCACAGGCACTCCTACATCTTCCCAAGTCAGTGGTGCATCCATACGCCGCCTCAGCTCCCGTGGTGTGGTCCATGCCCTCGGTTTGCCATGTCTCGCTCGCCCCATGCTGCACCTACTACCGGGGTTGGTGAGTGTACTGAGTAAAATCTTCCAAATTCAACCAATAGTTTTCATCTTCGAACTAAGTATGGTTTACCCTATTACTATATTCACAGGGATCTGTCGCATCCGCTCCTGACGAGTGGAAACGAATCCACGAAACGCGTAGAGCTATATGATGCTACAGACACACACATTATGGCCCATGATGTTACCTTGCGAACCTAACCATTATAGATATCTACCATGTGATCATTTACACAGGTGCCGGGCATGCTTCATTTTGGCTTGCTGGGGCCGTTTTGCTGTTGTATACTATCTACTTGATTGTCATGAATTTGTTATATTCAGTTATATGCTTTATATCTTGTATTACTGTGCTCACAGCCTGTGTATACATGTAACAATGCAATTTAATAATAATTTTATATAAATAAAAAATGTTTTACATATATACCACCACCTCCGCATTTCAACCGTTTCAATTCAAAGTCCCACCTTCCTTGTTATGCACCCAAATATAGGGATGGAGGCACGTTTTCGTGCCTCATTTAAAGTCCCACATTCCCCATTTTTCTCCCAAATATAGGGATGGAAGCGGTTGGAAAGTTGGATCAGCAGTGTTCCCCTGCTATCCACGCGTGAGGGGTATTATCAGATGTGTGCATTCCCTGTACAGGGATTCGCACATTTGAGTTAGTCAAGAAGTACTGGGTACATTGGCGTATGTATTTACCTGCCTTTCTAGTGACAACAACATTTTGGCATTCCCGGCACCAATCAATTGGTTCAACCCCCTTCTATACATTGTTTACTCTCATACAACTTTTTGATCTTTGTGCCCATATGTTCCTGCCGCACTGGTGGTGCGTGTGGGTTTGGGGTTCTTGGGCTTGTTCGTGGTATGTGGGGGGCTATTTTCCACATCCGCGGGAGCTGCGATGCACTTCGTGGGTCCCCCCCTTTCTCCCCGCACAGTTGTGTCTTGAGGATCGGGCGGACGCCACATCGTGCATCGGCGCCACGGTCCTCACGTCCAGCGCTTGACGCCGGTGATGACGTCATCACGCTGCCGCTGAGAGCACCATCTGCGTGATGCATGTGGGGACGTCCCGGCGCCAATCACCGAGCACTCCGGCTCGGGTGCGGACGCTGTCTCTCGCCCCTCCCATGATCACGCACGTGGCGTTGGCGGCGTACATACCCCACACCCTCAGTCGGAGCCGGCCATTCACTTCACTGGCCTCCGCCTGGGGTTCCTGCACGCCAGCCACTCCAACGCCTGGCGCTGCATGGCATGCGACTTGGGTAAGTGTCCCTGGAGTTAGGTCTATTCCTGTTTGCCCCCTATGCTATGCACGGTTGTGTTCACACATAATTTTATCCACACTCCTAGGTTTGTTTGCATCACTGAGTCCAGTTTTCCACAGCATCATTCACTTTACTTTTTACACCCATACCCCTTCTCACTCACCCATCATAACCTCATTTACCACTTTCATTACATGTGGACATATTGGGTGTATTTATATACAACCCAATTCACCACCTCACTCCACACACATTCCAATTTTATTTTTTTTTTTTTTTTTTTTTTCACACTTTCATCAACTTATTTCATATACCTTCCATCTCACAGTACAATTTTTTCATTTGCCCTCATACATTTTTCATTTCAGAATCACATGTCAGCACTCCAGCACATGGACACCTTCACAGGCACTCCTACATCTTCCCAAGTCAGTGGTGCATCCATACGCCGCCTCAGCTCCCGTGGTGTGGTCCATGCCCTCGGTTTGCCATGTCTCGCTCGCCCCATGCTGCACCTACTACCGGGGTTGGTGAGTGTACTGAGTAAAATCTTCCAAATTCAACCAATAGTTTTCATCTTCGAACTAAGTATGGTTTACCCTATTACTATATTCACAGGGATCTGTCGCATCCGCTCCTGACGAGTGGAAACGAATCCACGAAACGCGTAGAGCTATATGATGCTACAGACACACACATTATGGCCCATGATGTTACCTTGCGAACCTAACCATTATAGATATCTACCATGTGATCATTTACACAGGTGCCGGGCATGCTTCATTTTGGCTTGCTGGGGCCGTTTTGCTGTTGTATACTATCTACTTGATTGTCATGAATTTGTTATATTCAGTTATATGCTTTATATCTTGTATTACTGTGCTCACAGCCTGTGTATACATGTAACAATGCAATTTAATAATAATTTTATATAAATAAAAAATGTTTTACATATATACCACCACCTCCGCATTTCAACCGTTTCAATTCAAAGTCCCACCTTCCTTGTTATGCACCCAAATATAGGGATGGAGGCACGTTTTCGTGCCTCATTTAAAGTCCCACATTCCCCATTTTTCTCCCAAATATAGGGATGGAAGCGGTTGGAAAGTTGGATCAGCAGTGTTCCCCTGCTATCCACGCGTGAGGGGTATTATCAGATGTGTGCATTCCCTGTACAGGGATTCGCACATTTGAGTTAGTCAAGAAGTACTGGGTACATTGGCGTATGTATTTACCTGCCTTTCTAGTGACAACAACATTTTGGCATTCCCGGCACCAATCAATTGGTTCAACCCCCTTCTATACATTGTTTACTCTCATACAACTTTTTGATCTTTGTGCCCATATGTTCCTGCCGCACTGGTGGTGCGTGTGGGTTTGGGGTTCTTGGGCTTGTTCGTGGTATGTGGGGGGCTATTTTCCACATCCGCGGGAGCTGCGATGCACTTCGTGGGTCCCCCCCTTTCTCCCCGCACAGTTGTGTCTTGAGGATCGGGCGGACGCCACATCGTGCATCGGCGCCACGGTCCTCACGTCCAGCGCTTGACGCCGGTGATGACGTCATCACGCTGCCGCTGAGAGCACCATCTGCGTGATGCATGTGGGGACGTCCCGGCGCCAATCACCGAGCACTCCGGCTCGGGTGCGGACGCTGTCTCTCGCCCCTCCCATGATCACGCACGTGGCGTTGGCGGCGTACATACCCCACACCCTCAGTCGGAGCCGGCCATTCACTTCACTGGCCTCCGCCTGGGGTTCCTGCACGCCAGCCACTCCAACGCCTGGCGCTGCATGGCATGCGACTTGGGTAAGTGTCCCTGGAGTTAGGTCTATTCCTGTTTGCCCCCTATGCTATGCACGGTTGTGTTCACACATAATTTTATCCACACTCCTAGGTTTGTTTGCATCACTGAGTCCAGTTTTCCACAGCATCATTCACTTTACTTTTTACACCCATACCCCTTCTCACTCACCCATCATAACCTCATTTACCACTTTCATTACATGTGGACATATTGGGTGTATTTATATACAACCCAATTCACCACCTCACTCCACACACATTCCAATTTTTTTTTTTTTTTTTTTTTTTTTTTTTTCACACTTTCATCAACTTATTTCATATACCTTCCATCTCACAGTACAATTTTTTCATTTGCCCTCATACATTTTTCATTTCAGAATCACATGTCAGCACTCCAGCACATGGACACCTTCACAGGCACTCCTACATCTTCCCAAGTCAGTGGTGCATCCATACGCCGCCTCAGCTCCCGTGGTGTGGTCCATGCCCTCGGTTTGCCATGTCTCGCTCGCCCCATGCTGCACCTACTACCGGGGTTGGTGAGTGTACTGAGTAAAATCTTCCAAATTCAACCAATAGTTTTCATCTTCGAACTAAGTATGGTTTACCCTATTACTATATTCACAGGGATCTGTCGCATCCGCTCCTGACGAGTGGAAACGAATCCACGAAACGCGTAGAGCTATATGATGCTACAGACACACACATTATGGCCCATGATGTTACCTTGCGAACCTAACCATTATAGATATCTACCATGTGATCATTTACACAGGTGCCGGGCATGCTTCATTTTGGCTTGCTGGGGCCGTTTTGCTGTTGTATACTATCTACTTGATTGTCATGAATTTGTTATATTCAGTTATATGCTTTATATCTTGTATTACTGTGCTCACAGCCTGTGTATACATGTAACAATGCAATTTAATAATAATTTTATATAAATAAAAAATGTTTTACATATATACCACCACCTCCGCATTTCAACCGTTTCAATTCAAAGTCCCACCTTCCTTGTTATGCACCCAAATATAGGGATGGAGGCACGTTTTCGTGCCTCATTTAAAGTCCCACATTCCCCATTTTTCTCCCAAATATAGGGATGGAAGCGGTTGGAAAGTTGGATCAGCAGTGTTCCCCTGCTATCCACGCGTGAGGGGTATTATCAGATGTGTGCATTCCCTGTACAGGGATTCGCACATTTGAGTTAGTCAAGAAGTACTGGGTACATTGGCGTATGTATTTACCTGCCTTTCTAGTGACAACAACATTTTGGCATTCCCGGCACCAATCAATTGGTTCAACCCCCTTCTATACATTGTTTACTCTCATACAACTTTTTGATCTTTGTGCCCATATGTTCCTGCCGCACTGGTGGTGCGTGTGGGTTTGGGGTTCTTGGGCTTGTTCGTGGTATGTGGGGGGCTATTTTCCACATCCGCGGGAGCTGCGATGCACTTCGTGGGTCCCCCCCTTTCTCCCCGCACAGTTGTGTCTTGAGGATCGGGCGGACGCCACATCGTGCATCGGCGCCACGGTCCTCACGTCCAGCGCTTGACGCCGGTGATGACGTCATCACGCTGCCGCTGAGAGCACCATCTGCGTGATGCATGTGGGGACGTCCCGGCGCCAATCACCGAGCACTCCGGCTCGGGTGCGGACGCTGTCTCTCGCCCCTCCCATGATCACGCACGTGGCGTTGGCGGCGTACATACCCCACACCCTCAGTCGGAGCCGGCCATTCACTTCACTGGCCTCCGCCTGGGGTTCCTGCACGCCAGCCACTCCAACGCCTGGCGCTGCATGGCATGCGACTTGGGTAAGTGTCCCTGGAGTTAGGTCTATTCCTGTTTGCCCCCTATGCTATGCACGGTTGTGTTCACACATAATTTTATCCACACTCCTAGGTTTGTTTGCATCACTGAGTCCAGTTTTCCACAGCATCATTCACTTTACTTTTTACACCCATACCCCTTCTCACTCACCCATCATAACCTCATTTACCACTTTCATTACATGTGGACATATTGGGTGTATTTATATACAACCCAATTCACCACCTCACTCCACACACATTCCAATTTTTTTTTTTTTTTTTTTTTTTTTTTTTTTTCACACTTTCATCAACTTATTTCATATACCTTCCATCTCACAGTACAATTTTTTCATTTGCCCTCATACATTTTTCATTTCAGAATCACATGTCAGCACTCCAGCACATGGACACCTTCACAGGCACTCCTACATCTTCCCAAGTCAGTGGTGCATCCATACGCCGCCTCAGCTCCCGTGGTGTGGTCCATGCCCTCGGTTTGCCATGTCTCGCTCGCCCCATGCTGCACCTACTACCGGGGTTGGTGAGTGTACTGAGTAAAATCTTCCAAATTCAACCAATAGTTTTCATCTTCGAACTAAGTATGGTTTACCCTATTACTATATTCACAGGGATCTGTCGCATCCGCTCCTGACGAGTGGAAACGAATCCACGAAACGCGTAGAGCTATATGATGCTACAGACACACACATTATGGCCCATGATGTTACCTTGCGAACCTAACCATTATAGATATCTACCATGTGATCATTTACACAGGTGCCGGGCATGCTTCATTTTGGCTTGCTGGGGCCGTTTTGCTGTTGTATACTATCTACTTGATTGTCATGAATTTGTTATATTCAGTTATATGCTTTATATCTTGTATTACTGTGCTCACAGCCTGTGTATACATGTAACAATGCAATTTAATAATAATTTTATATAAATAAAAAATGTTTTACATATATACCACCACCTCCGCATTTCAACCGTTTCAATTCAAAGTCCCACCTTCCTTGTTATGCACCCAAATATAGGGATGGAGGCACGTTTTCGTGCCTCATTTAAAGTCCCACATTCCCCATTTTTCTCCTAAATATGTAAAGTGCTGTGTAAATTGACAGCGCTATATAAGTACATGAAATAATAAACTGAAGGTTCAGTTGGCTGAGTACCATGTCATGCAACTTTCTAAGAACATATTACATTTTATTGCGTGGAATTACCATGGCAGAAGTTACAATTCCACTTTATTCCTCTTCAGGATCGGCAGTGAGTCCTGTGGTCACCTTCACCCCAAACTGGAGGAAGATCTTCATAGGAGAGTCTATAACAATGACGTGTGATGTGGGGTCCTCTGGAGGAGAAGATCTGACCTACATCTGGTACAAGGATTATAAGAGGGTGAATGAAGGAAAAATCTATATCATTAGATCTGCAAACACTGAGAATAGTGGGGGCTACAGATGCCAGGCCGGTACAGAAATAAGCTACAAAGCCAGACTGGACGTTGTTGATGGTCAGTTCATTATTTTCATATTTGGAAATTTACCATTTACTATGTTCTTCACACATTCCAGACACGATAAAAGAAACCTATTATCAAGCAGTACCCACATGTTTCTTCTTAGTGTAGCCAGCAGTTGACTTTATTAGGGGCTCTCATGTTATAGGAATTGTTTTACCTGACAAAGGATTCGTATTTTGTCTATACAGGACTCAGATTTGCACAGCTCTGTCACACAGTACAGTCCTGTCTGGCAGGACAGGAGACCTTATTCTTTTCTGCTGCAATTCAGTAACACCTACAGGTCTTGTCCCTCCCCCAGCCAATGATTGAGAAGCAGCAGACTGATGAGCTCATCTCTCTGTCACTCTGCTCTCTCCTCCTATCAGCAAGATCTTTGTTAGAACTGCAGATCTTTGTGCTGCTTTTCCCTTCCTCACTCAGAGCTTAGATGTACAGGAACCGCAAGAGTCTGATACAAAGTCAAATTCAGATACTTACACTTTTTGCATTAATGTGATTTACACCGATCAGCCATAACTTTATGACAACACTCCTAATACTGTTATTATTATTATACAGGATTTATATAGCGCCATCAGTTTGCGCAGAGCTTTACAATGTAGAGGGGGGACAGTACAATTACAATACAGTTCAATAGAGAAGGGACAGGAGGACCCTGCTCGTTGAGCTTACAATCTAAAGAGAGGGGGAGGTGGTACAAAGGGTAATAGCTGCGGGGGATGATCTGATGGAGGTGGAGTGGGTACAGTTCTTAGGTGGGTGTGGGGTAGGCTTCCTTGAATAAGTGAGTTTTCAGGGATCTCCTAAAGGTGGACAGGGTAGGGGCTGACCGGACATACTGGGGTAGGGAGTTCCAGAGGATGGGAGAGGTTCTGGAGAAGTCTTGGAGGTGAGCATGAGAGGAGGTAACAAGGGAGCTAGAGAGCAGGAGGTCTTGGGAGGAGCGGAGAGGACAATTTGGGCGATATCTGCAGATGAGGTGGATGATGTAGCTGGGGGCGATGTTGTGGATGGCCTTGTATGGGGTGCATATGGTGGGGTAGGGGAAGCCAGTGAAAGGATTGGCAGAGAGGAACAGCGATCACGGATCGGTTAGTGAGGTGTATTAGTCTAGCAGCAGCATTCATAATAGACTGAAGGGGGGTAGCCTGTGTAAGGATGGGTAGTGAGAAGGCACTTGCAGTAGTCGAGGCGGGAAATGAGCAAGGAGCAAATAAGTTGTTTAGTGGTGTCATTAGTCAGGAAGGATTGAATAGGTCACACTTTTGCCCAGAAACATTCCTGATCCATTGAGGCATGGAGTCCACTAGACTTCTGAAGGTACACTGTGGTTTCTGGCACCAAGCCACCAGTAGTAGATCCTGTAAGTTGGGAGGTGGGGCTTCCATGGTTCAGACTTGTTTTTCCAGCACATCCCACGGATTGAGACCTGAAGAATTTGGAGGCCAAGTCAACATCTTAATCTCATTGTTGTGTCCCTGAAACCATCCTTGAACCATTTTTGCAGTGTGTGTGTGTGTGTGGGGGGGGAGGGGGTGCATTATCCTGATGAAAGAGGCCACTGCCATTACGGAATCCTGTTTCCATGAAGTGGTGTACTTGTCACCCACAATGTTTAGGTAGGTGGTATATGTCAAAGTAACATTCACAAGAATGGCAGCAGCCAAGGTTTCCCAGCAGAACATTTCCCAAAGCCTCACACTGCCTTCACCGGCTTGCCTTCTTACCATAATGCACCCTGGTACCATCTCTTCCCCAGGTAAGTGACGCACCCAGCCATCCACATGATGTAAAAGACAACGTCACTCTTCAGACCAGGCCACCTTCTTCTATTGCTCCAGGGTCCAGTTTTGATGCTCATGTGCCCATTATGGGCGCTTCTAGCTGTGGAAACGGGTCAGCATGGGCACCCCGATCGGTCTGCGGTCTACACAGCCCCATACACAACAAACTGCGATTGATAGTTTTACTGCTGTCAAAACATCAACTTCAGGGACAACATGTTCACTTGCTGCTTAATATATCCCACCCACTTTCAGATGCCATTGTAACAAGATAATCAATGTTATTGGCTGATCGGTGTATTTATATAAAAGTTATGGCTGATCGGTGTATTTATATAAATGTTATGGCTGATCGGTGTATTTCTGAGTAGTAAGCTGCATTAATGTATTTCTTTTATATCTGCTTGGAGTTCAGGATTTAAAGATCATGACATCATTTTTGGAACCTGAATTTATTGTTGTGCATCACAATGGATACGGCCCTTACAATGACCCTGTAACTAGGATATAACATTTAATATAGAAGAACCCTTGAAAAAAGATGATGAATACTTAGTTGTAGAGATGAGATGATGGTTTGCTCCCTTCAGATGAGCGCCAAAACTTTTGCATGTTCAGCTCCTTGTTGGTGGGAACTGAGGATCATATATAGAAGCGGTATTATGCTTTATGCGGTTCGTAACATTCCGAATCAAAATTTGGACAGAATTTTCCTAATTACAAAACAATTACAATAGTAACGCATTTAAACAAATACAAAATAACGAAACAAAATATCGCAAAATTTCGGACGAAATTTGAATTTGAATAGTGTTCAAATATAATTCAAATTTTAGAAGAGAATAAAATAGAATAGAAAATAAAGGAACAGAATATAATAAAAAATAGAATAAAATAGAATATAACCATCTTCTGAAATTCCAATTTCAAATAGAATAAATAAAATAAATTTGAATCTGAATACAATAGAAAAGAATAGAATAGAAAAAGACTAGACTAGACTAGAATAGAATAAAATAATAGGAGAATAACTTTCTTCCAAAATTAGAATTTTGAATAGAATAAGTTCAAACTCGAATATAATAGAATAGAAAAGAATAGAATAGAAAAATAAATAGTAGAAAATAAAATAATAGAAAATAAAATAATAGAATAGAACCATTTTCTAAATTTGCATAGAATAAATTTGAATTTGAATAGAATAGAAAAAATTAAATTAGAATAGAAGAATAGAATTGACTAGAATAGAAATAAAATAAAATAATAGAATAGAATAAACAATAGAATATAATAAAAAGAAGTCCTCCAAAATTGGATTTTTGAACAGAATACAGTAAATTCGATTTAGAATGGAATTCGATGCAAATGCAATTGGAATGGAATGCGATTTGAATTTGAATGCAATTCGAATTGAATCGATTTGAATTTTCAAAATTCGGTTGAATTAAGTTTAATATCGACCAAATTCTGAAAATTCTAATCGATTTGAATTCAAATAAATGAAACAAATTAAACTTAACTAAACTGTAAATAATGAATCGAAGCAAAACTATTTTTTTTGTTCTGCACATGTCTATTATTCTTCTATATATGACAGCTTCCCATGGTCAGTGGATGATAAGGAAGCAGGGGGTGCTTCTGTGTTCCTAGGAACCGCTGACATCACCGGGAATCTCCAACATGTAACCAAAGGGGCGGGGACAGAGGTGACATCACTGTAGAAATATGGGCACTGGGCATATTTGTACATAACATTGGCCGAATCTGACCAAATATCACCACTACCCCCTCTTCTTCTCTTATATTGCTGGTGACAGCTCGGGGAGGAGTCATTCAACTAGAAGTACTGTCAGGATCTGATGTGTGCACCAGGACGTCAGTTTTTTTTTTTGGGGGGGGGGGCAGCAGGCGTCATAATTGATGATGTTTTACAACGAGGGTCTTTTTGGGGATTTTTTTTTAGAATCTTTATTTTTTGGGGGTATTTGAGGGTCCTTTTATTCTTTATTTTTAAAGGGGGCTACCACACTCTGATAAGCCCCTCACCCACAGACCCCCACAACCACCGGCCAGGGTATGTGGTAAGAGTGAAGGAGTAGGCTCGTTAAAAAAAAAAAAAAAAGAAATGTTTATTTTTGCTTTAAAATAAGAAAATGGGAGGGAAATGTCGCTGAATATGTCAGTGCTTTAAAAAAAGTCACTTCTCTTGCCCAAATGAAACTTTTAAAAATAGTTTTTGTATTTGTACATGTTTCCCAGGCAGTGCTCACCCCCATGATATTTTATTACACCTCCTTACCATTTAGACTAAAAAATTGGCATTTTGTATTTGACAAATTTGACTCCTGTTGTTCTCAATGGGGCTCAGCATTCGAACCTTGCTGAACCCCGTAGAACCTTGCTAAATCTTGCTGAACCTTGCTTGAACTGAGTCCAAGGCAGTTCGGTTCATCACTACTTAGCTGTTGTAGAGCAATGGGCACTACTGCTATCCGACACTTCCAGTCATGTTAGGTAGTGCCCCTTACTGCACTCTGGGGCGCCCCCTGCTGGCCAATACAACATGTAGCAACACCTGGGAGAGAAGATTGGACTCACTGCCTGCCAGACAGATAAGTATTGGACATCTTCTCTTACAGCGTTTTCTCCTATATTGTTATCCTAGTGATGGGATCACTTTAATTCAGACTAATTGATAAATGAAAGATTTATGATAAGTCATGGAGGTTACACACAGGAGGCATCTACTATACATCTATACTACAAATGGTTGTGGGAACAATTCTATGTCTGTCCTCCATCTTCTCATGTGATCTTCTCTGTGTTCCAGGCCCGGTGATCCTGCAGGTTCCTCTCGATGATCATGAAGGAGAAGATCTGACTCTGAGATGTCACCATCGTTCTGACTACACGGGAAAATATACAATATTCTACAAGGAAGATTCTGTCATTCAAAACTGGAGGGAAACATCTGAATTTCATGTAGGAATTGTAAACATGACGAAGATCGGGAGATACAAATGTACAAAGAACATAACTCTGAATACTTGGAATACTTATGTATTTTTCACAGATGAAGCTTTTTTCTTCATACACAGTAAGTCATGGGATCTTTACACCCTTTGGATAGCTAAAAAGAAATATTAGACCCTTTTCAAATGCACATTTTAGGCCTGAAGATTAGTTACACTCCCAAACATTATACATTTTCTGAAAGCAGAGACCCTGGAGAATAAAATGGTGGAAATTTCAATTTCATAATTTCACAGTAAAAATATGTTCATTTTAGTGCACACAAACACAATATGTTATCCAATTTTTGGAAACATATAAAGATGGGGTTATGTCAATCAAATAGATACCAAACATACGAAGCTATAAGCCCACACCTGTGATATGGTGAAAAATGTTGGTACCCCAAATTTTTACAGATCAAGAGTTTAGAATTAACCATGAAGGATGACCCTAAAATCATTGCTGTCAGAACTAGACAAGTGCAGAATGAAAAGAACGGTTTCATTTCAATTTGTTATTTAAATAATTTTGTTTAGTTAAATTAATTTAATGTATTTAATTCTTTTTTGGGTTTCATTTATTTTTGTTTATTCAAATTTGACCGAAACACACAGTATCGAATCGAGATTCAAATTCAAATTTATTGCATTTAAATTTCGCAAGACAGTTCAATTATTTCTATTTTATTCCATTCTATTATGTTCTATTCTATTATTTTTTCTATTATATTCTATTTTCTATTTTATTTTTATTATATTATTTTCTATTCTATTCTTTTATTTCCTAGTCTATTCATTTTTATTGTATTATTTTCTATTCTGTTTTACTCTATTCTTTTCTATTCTATTCTATTCTAGTTTATTCTATTCTATTCTTTTCATAATTCAAATTTCAGAAGACGGCTTTATTCTTTCTATTTTATTTCATTATTTTCTAATCGATTCTATTTTTTTCTATTCTATTCCATTCTATTCTATTCTTCTTTATAGTCTATTCTTTTATATTCTATTCTGTGTTACTCTACTCTATTCTTTTCAAAATTCAAACATTGGAAGACGGCTATATTCTAACACTAATACACACAGTCTTTGAAGGAAATCAGCAATATTCAGCAATATGTTTATATTTTGAATTTGTTTTCAAATTTGATTTGAACTCTGGACAAAATTTTATTTAGTTAATTCAGATTCATTTAAATTCATTACTATTGTAATTCAAAAATTTTAATACATTCAAATTTGAAAAAAATGTGTCCAAATTTTGTTTAGAAACAAAGCTAACCACACATGTCTGGTCAGCACAACTGTCATTTTTTATGTTTTTTTTATGGCCTCATCCAACACATGATTATGTTCTTATCCACTTGAAGACCAGGCTTTTTCTGGCACTTTTTGTTTACAAGTTTAAATAAGAATTTTTTTTACCAGAGAATTACTTATAACCCCCAAACATTATATATATATATATATATATATATATATATATATATATATATATATATATATATATATATATATATATATATATATATATATATTATTTAGCAGAGAACCTAGGGAATAAAATGGAGATTGTGGCAATTTTTTATGCTACACGGTATTTGTGCAGCGGTTTTTCAAATGCAATTTGTTTGGAAAAGATACACTTTAATGAATTACAAAAAAAAAACATTTAATACCCCAATGTTTTTGTAAAATATGAAAGATGTTACGCCGAGTAAATAGATACCGAATATGTCACGCTTTAAAATTGCGCACGCTTGTGGAATGGCAACAAACTACGGTACTTAAAAATCTCCTTAGCCGCTTTAAAAATTTCTACAGGTTACTAGACATGTGCAATTCATATCGGTCAGAATACAAATTCGGAGGAATTTTTGGTTATTCTGAGATTCAGATGTATCCCAATCTCTGAAATAGTAACGAATAGTAACAAATTTAGTTGAAATCTGTTAAAATTTGAAGAAATAGCTGGTTGTTAAGCAGAGGGCTGGGAAGCCGGCCACCTGCGTGCTTTACAACTATGAGTCATCATCTGTCAGCGGGCTTCCCCACTGATAGATGAATGTGAAAGATAAAGGATGCCGGCAATTACCCTTTGGGTCTGGTATTGATATTAAGGGGAGCCCCACACCAAAAAAAAGAGGTCCCCTCCAAAATCCATACCAGACCCTTATCTGAACACACAGCCTGGCAGGCCGGTAAAAGGAGGGGGGACAAGCGAGTGCCCCCCCTCCTGAACCATACTAGGCCACATGCCTTTAACATTGGGGGTGGTTTGAGGTTGATGGGGACAAGGGCCTCTTCCCAGCAACTCTGGGTGGTGGTTGTGGAGGTCTGCAGGCAGGGGGCTTATCAGAATCTGAAAGCCCCCTTTAACAAGACACAAATAAACCTCAGGACAAGGGATCATTTTTTTTAAATTAAAGCAGTATTAAACCCTCGTTTTTATTTCAAAATAAGCAACAAACATGCCTATACCTACTTGCCCTGTGCAATGCTTTTGCACAGAGCAGCCCCAATGCTCTTCTTCTGTGACCCCACAGAAAGCCACTTTCCCTGGGGGCATCCCTATATGCTTGCTCTTGAGTCCCGCTGCTGCATCCATTAACACAGACAGATTGACTCGGACCCGCTCCCATGTCACAGCTATTGATTGACGGGAGCTCCACTGCTATCAATCAGTCCAATTAGGAAGGAGATGCTGCGCTCATGCACATCTCTGGATCGGGTTTGGCTCAGGTAGGAAAAAGGGGGGGAGGCTGGGGGGGGCTGTTGCAGCACAGAAGGTTTTTCACCTTAATGCATAGAACTCATTAAGATGAAAAACCTTAAGGCTTTAGAACCACTTTAAACATTTCTATTAGATATGTTTTCAAGTACACAAAAAAGCTGACTGACTGAGCCTACCTAGAAGAACTTCAATAAATACAGCAACTATTGGGACAATGAACACCTTGGTCAGAACTATGTAATGTACAACATAATGTATAGAGTGCAGGGGTCAGGAGTAAGTAACATACAAAGCAACGTATACAGTGCAGCAGTTGGGATGAACCCTGTGGTCACATCAGAGTCCCCTCTTATATCCCCAGTATTTCCCTATACATCAGGGTTCTAAGAGTCTCTCCTTACATCAGAGTTCCCCCCTTATATCAGAGTTCCCCCTTATATCAGAGTTCCCCTTTACATTGGATTCCACAGACTTCCTCCTTAGATCAGAGTCCACAGAGTTCCCCCTTACATCAGAGTTCTCAGAGTTCTCCTTCACATCAGAGTCCTCAGCGTTCTCCTTTACATCAGAGTCCTCCGAGTTCTCCTTTACATCAGAGTCCTCAGAGTTCTCCTTTACATCAGAGTCCTCAGAGTTCTCCTTTACATCAGAGTCCTCAGAGTTCTCCTTTACATCAGAGTCCTCAGAGTTACCCTTCACATCACAGTCCACAGAGTTTTCCCTTACATCAGAGTCCACAGAGTTCCCCTGAACATCGTAGTCCACAGAGTTCTCCCTTATATCAGAGTCCACAAAGTTGCCCTCCTTTACATCAAAGTCTGCAGGGTTCAGTGTAGGGGGGACTCTGCAGATCCTGATGTAAAGGGGAACACTCTGGACCCTGATGTAAAGGATATCTCTGCTGTAATGGGGTCTCTGATGACCAACCCCCCCCCACTCACCCTTACACAAGAGTCCACAGAGGTCCCCCTTACATCAGTGCAAAGGGGGAATTCTGAAGACCCGGATGTAAAAGGGAACGCTGATGTAAAGAGGAATGCTGTGGATCATGATGTAAGGGGGAATGCTGTGGACTCTGAGTGTCACCAGTGCCCCCCTTACATCAGAGTCCGCAGAATTCCCCCTTACATCATGGTCTACAGCGTTCCCCTTTACATCAGAGTTCTTCTGTACATCCAGGTCCGCAGAGTTCCCCTTTGCAATGTAAGGGGGAATCCTGCAGACTCTGATATAAAGGAGGACTCTGAGGAAACTGATATAAAGGGGAACAATTCAAACACCTACCACCTTCTGCATAGTGAATAAACTAAGGTAAGGGAGAGTTACTGATATAAGGGGAAACCTTTATATCAGTGTCCTCCCTTACCTTACTGTATTCACTACCCCCATTACATCAGTGACTCCCTCCCCACAGACTGTGTGGCCTTTTAGGAGTTGTCACACTGACCTCATCTGTCATTGCTTGGGTGCAGGTAGGGAAGCCTCAGTCAGCCTTGCATGTCTTTGATCCTCTTCTACTCCTGGGTCAGCACTCCCGCTTCCCCTCTTTGCGTCTCAAACTCAGTTTTCAGAAAAGGCGCCAAGTGCCATGACGTCACCATGTACCCGCTGCTCGAGGCCAAGTACCATTTGCCTGGCTTTGGAACTGCGCATGTGCAGTGTTAAAGTTGACCACAGCCATCTGTTTTACTGGCACTCAGAACATGTTCCCGGACATTTATGGACAGGATTTGTCTGTAAATTTATGGGCGGTTGGCAACCATGGCTGCTACAGACATCGCATTTACTTCCATGGCAGTGATGAGGTTAAATAAAGGAAACCTCCAAGTACAAAATACTAAACCTGCAGAATTTTGTACAGGTGTGATGTGAATTCTGCACTCAGTAATGATCAATACAGAAGATACATTACTATTACTGTTTGTCTATATGATTATTTTTTAGAGCTATTTGAAATCCCAGAGATAAAAGTGACCCCGTATCCAGTGGTAGAAGGTGATGAGATGACCCTGACATGTGATTCTAGTCTCAGCCCGCTCAGACCTAGGACACAACTGAAATTTGCTTTTCACAAAGATGGACGGAATGTCCGAGAATTCACTTCATATAATCAGTATGGAGTTCAGTCCGCTCAGGTGAAGGACTCTGGAAATTACTCCTGTGAAGTGACAACGGCAACCAACAGTGTAAAGAAGAGGAGTCCGGAGATATTGGTGAAGATAAACGGTGAGTCAATTACAGGACCATCCAAAGGAATGAGTACCATTTTATAAACCTAAAACAGAAGACTCAGATTTGTGATGATCAGCATTCACAGTAACAATGAATTAACCAGAAAATGAACTATCTTCAAAATGTCTTAGTAATGATGCCCAGTCTCAACTGTAATGTCCCGTACACACGATCGGACTTTCCGACAACAAAACCGTGGATTTTTGTTCGAAGGTTGTTGGCTCCAACTTGTCTTGCATACACACGGTCACACAAATGTTGGCCAACAATTACGAACGTAGTGACGTACTAGACATACTACGTGATTTTTCAGCTCTTTAGCGCCACCCTTTGGGCTCCTTCTGCTAATTTCATGTTAGTAGAAGTTTGGTGAGTGATTCGCGCTTTTCTCTTTGCGTTTTTTGTTTTGTGCTATTATTATTATTATTATTATTATTATTCTTGATATCACTTGAAAAAAAAAGGTTTTGAAAATTCGTTTGCAATAACTCCATCAGTATCACCAGCAAAGCAGCTTCATTATTATCCCATTAAAGAAGAAGAGAATTGTGCGCTGCATTTGGAGATTTCATAATTTGCCACGTCATGAATGTTAATTGTCCATTACAAACGCTAGTTTACAA
The DNA here is from genome assembly GCA_037952925.1 of Lithobates clamitans. Taxonomy (NCBI): domain Eukaryota; kingdom Metazoa; phylum Chordata; class Amphibia; order Anura; family Ranidae; genus Lithobates; species Lithobates clamitans. The sequence goes on from JBBGZY010000791.1 coordinate 2,052,382, forward strand.
GACTGACCGCTTCTGCTTGCGAGCATGCGTGGACTTTTGTGCGCAGACTTGTGTACACACGATCGGACTTTGTGGCAGACTTTGCCCGGTGGATGGGATTTGGTCGGACAATTGGATCGTGTGTGGGCTCCAGCGGACTTTGTTTTCTCAAAAGTTGGACGGACTTAGATTTGAAACATATTTTAAATTAATCCGTCGAAATCGAGTCCGGTGGAAAAGTCCGCTCGTCTGTATGCTAGTTCGACGGACAAAAAGCCACGCTAGGGCAGCTATTGGCTACTGGCTATGAACTTCCTTGTTTTAGTCCGGTCGTACGCCATCACGTACGAATTCGACGGACTTTGGTGGATTGTGTGTAGGCAAGTCCGTTCATTTAGAAAGTCCGTCGAAAAGTTTGCCGAGCAAAGTCTGCCATAAAGTCCGCTCGTGTGTACGCGGCATTACTTACCAGTCTATGGTGTCCAGAGCTGTCTGATTCTTTACCGTGAAACTGATCTTGCAGATGGGTGGAGGTAGGACCAAACTGACATCTTCTTCTAGGAGAGGATTGAGGAAATGGGAGCAGCTACGAAAAAAAGTTACCAGCTCCCTGAAAGTTGGAACATTAGTTAGTGGCTGGAGGGAGATAGAAGATAAGCGTCACTTCAATTTTTGCTTCTGCTTTAACCTATACATCTTACAACTTACAGTATATCTAAACCCAAGAACAAATATATAACATATTGCACCTCACCAGTCCTTAGATTTGGAGGCTGCATTCAATTTCTAATGAAGCCATCATCTTACTAGCCATCTTCTTAATTCAGGTAAAATACATTTTCTTTACGTATTTAAAAACACTTGGTGGCCCTGAAAGAAATCCAATTTCCTTCCTGGGCACTAAACAGAAATCTCAAACAATGATATCAGCTTTGAAAGCTATCGTCTGTGAACTATAACACACCTCCCTTCGATTGCAATGTGTTCATTAAGCTTTCCATTAATGAATAAGGCATATTTAAAATTGATACTAAAGTACAAAAGACCATCAATCAGTCACAGTGTTAAAAAGTTAGTCAGAACACAACAAAATGCAAAAATATTATTAGTCCCTGAGTGCTGAATAGACCGCCATTGTTAAGGTCCCCGCTGACTTAAAGTGGAGTTCCATCCAAAAATGGAACTTCCACTTTTTGGAATCTCCCCCCCTCCGGTGTCACATTTGGCACCTTTCAGGGGGGAGGAGGGAGCAGACACCTGTCTAATACAGGTATTTGCTCCCACTTCCTGGCATAGATCACCACAGTGATCGCTGTGACCTACGCCACTTCCGGTGCCTACTCTGTCCTCCCCCGCTGTCTTCTGGGACAGCAGGGACCAGTGAGGACGCGCAGCGCGACTCGCACATGTGCAGTAGGGAACCAGGAAGTGAAGCCGCATGGCTTTACTTCCTGATTCCCTAACCGAGTATGGCGGCAGCAGCAGCCAAGAGCCGTCTGACAGATCGGCTTCAGCTGACGATATTGCGGGCTCCCTGGACAGGTAAGTGTCCATATATTATAAGTCAGCAGCTGCAGTATTTGTAACTGCTGGCTTTTAATATTTTTTTTTCGGCGGACCTCCGCTTTAACTAGCTGACTCATAAATTATGCTAAATCTAAAACTCAGTAGGACATAGAAGAGTTTTCCATAGATAATGAAAGTCTCAAACAACCATATGTAGGTCAAGGAGATTCCCCAAGTAAACAGGCCCCTAAGAAGCCATAGCAGTGAAAGAAAGAAAAGAAGGAAAGTAGAGATATGGGCAAGTGTCCACTCCAGGCCTGTGGGACATGTTTCTAGTTCAACTGGTATAGCCCATCAGGTATCGGATCCAAGGATTCCACATGTTTTCGAACAACGGCACTTTTTCATTTAAGAGCACCGAAAGACGTTTGTTGATCATGAGCCAAGACAGCCTGTTCTTCAATGATTCAAACTGAACCATTGGAGACTTCCAGGATCTAGCAACAGTGATACAAACCACTATGATTATAAATGTTATCAATCATGTTATGGGTTTTGGTGCTCCCTCCACTGGATGGCCCAATAGTGCCTGTTGTGGGGATTTAGTGAATCAGTCTCACGCCAGTAAATGATTTAATAAAATGATACGTGAGGATCCAAAATCTTTTGACCTTTAGGCATGTTCACCACACATGGTAAGCCAAGCCCTCCTGGCCTCAACCACTTAAGCAGAGGGGGAAGGCACCTGGGGGCCAAAAGGCTAGTCTAGCAGGAATCATGTACCATTGCAGAAACACTTTGTAATTGGCCTCTATTAAGAATGTGTTGACTAGGTTTTTGGAGGCACGTTGTGCCCTCTGGCAAATCAAGTGTTTTTCCTCGATGTCCTGCTCCCATTTGGTCATATAGGGCAGCTTGATGTCTTGGATAGTGAGCATGTTTGAAGCTTTTGATATATATCTGGAATGTTTGTCTATATGTTTGCATAGGTACTCCATAGGAGTGGCAGAAGAAAGGTCAGAGGTCGGTTAGGAAATGTTAGGAAATGGGTAATTTGGGTGTAGCTGTAAATCTCGGTATGCCAAAATTTTCTTTAAACACCAACTACCTTCTATGTAAAGGAGATAAGGAGAAGTGGGGGATATTGTGGTCCAAATCAGGAGAGTAGCCTAGGGTGACAACGCTGTTCCTCCAGAGATTCAGTACATTAAATTAGCGTTGTCACCCTGGGAGTAGAAAGTGTGTGATTAGAAGGGGAAAACAATGAAAAAAGCCTTGAAATAAAAGTGAATGCAGCCACCACATCTAATGACTGGTAATCTGCAATATATTCTTTTTTTATGAGTTGGGGAAGGATTTCAAACTCTGCATCAGCATTATGGTAGAGATATTCCAATGTACAACTATTGTATAATTTATTGAAAATTGAGTTTTGGTAACAGAAAAATATTTTTTTTAATCATCAGACAAATACCAATATTACTGTACCAATATTACCTTGTGCTGCTACTGGGAAGAAGCTGGGGGCAGAGCTTGGAAGCAGAAAGTGCAGGGTCTGGAGGAGGACCAGAGGAGGGCTGGAGTCAGCTGCCGGAGTCTGCTGAATGCTGAGACCAGGGAAAGCAAAGATGTGGGGATGCTGCAGCTGAATAGAGAGGTGCAGGTTCTGTAGGAGGAATTCTGTCCTCCTCTCAGCTGCTGAGTGCCGAGACAAGGTGGGGGCGAAGAAAAGCGGGTGCCACAGCTGCAGGAGAAGTGTGAGAGCCACATGAAATGGCCTGGCAGGCTGGACTCAGACCTTCCCCTAATCAAAGCATCTCTCACAGATTAGTAAAACACCCCCTAGGGACACATTTAAGCGATTTAAGTGATTTACCCGTTGTTTGCCCCTGATGTCAACCCCTTCCCAGCCAGTGTCATTAGTACAGTGAAAGTGCATATTTTACTGGTCCCCAAAAAAAGTGTCAAAAGTGTAAGCTAGTGTCTTGACTGTTCACCGCAATATCGCAGTCCCGCTATAAGTCGCTGATCGCCGCCATTACTAGTAAAAAAAATTAAATTAAATTAAAATACGCTTTAACTTTTGCGTAAACCAATCAATATACGCTTATTTGGGATTTTTTTACAAAAAATATGTAGCAGAATACATATTGGCCTAAATTGATGAAGAAATTAGATTTTTTTGCATGTTTTTTTTTTATTGGGTGTGTATTATAGCAGAAAGTAAAAAATATTGTTTTTTTTTTTTTTTTTCAAAATTGGCAATCTTTTTTTTGTTTATAGCGAAAAAAATTAAAACCACAGAGGTGATCAAATACCCCCAAAATAAATCTCTATTTGTGGTAGTAGAAGGACATACATTTTATTTGGGTGCAGTGTCGCTTGACCGCGCAATTGTCAGTTAAATATAAACGCAGTGCCGTATCGCAAAAAATGGCCTGGTCAGGAAGGGGGGTAAATCTTCCGGAGGTCAAGTGGTTACGATAATTAGAAAAAATACATTTAATAACACTTTAATGTTTAAACTCAGCTTCTAATCTCTAATAAAAATGAATCCCAAGCCTAATACAAACCCTCAAGTATAAAGGCCCGTACACACGATTGGACTTTTTGACAACAAACATGCAAATTAGCTGTTTTAAGGCAACATCTGACCGTGTGTACGCTCCATCGGACAAACTTTTTTCGGTTTTCATCGGACAAATGTTGGCTGTGCGAATAGACAAACTTGGCGGCAACAAAAGTCCAACGTCGGCTAGTCTGATCGTGTGTACACAAAACCATCGGACTTTAGTCCAAAGTACAAACACGCATGCTCAGAACCAATGCAAAAGATCAGACAACAATACAGAAGTTGACCAAAGGGTGGCGCCGGAGAATTGAACGTCCTCTTTTGAAGTGTTGTCAGTACGTTGAAATGTCATTCGTGTTTGTTGCCTAAAAAGTCCTGCCTTGTGGATGCTTAACAAGTTCACGGCCAACGCCCTTTGTACAGAAATCCACGGAAAAGTTTCTATAAAGTCCGATCGTGTGTATGAGGCTTAAGGCTGGATACACACTATACAACTTTTGTTGTTTGATACCCTTGAAGCCTCGTACACACGATCGAACTTTAAACAAACTTTTCCGTGGATTTCTGTCCACAGGGCGTTGGCCGTGAACTTGGTATGCATACACACGGCAGGACTTTTTAGGCAACAAACACGAACGTAGTGACGTTTCAACGTACTGACGACACTTTAAAAGAGGAAGTTCAATTCTCCGGCGCCACCCTTTGGTCAACTTCTGTATTGTTGTCTGATCTTTTGCATTGGTTCTGAGCATGTGTGTTTGTACTTTGGACTAAAGTCCGATGGTTTTGTGTACACACGATGGGACTAGCTGACGTAGGACTTTTGTTGCTGCCAAGTTTGTCTGTTCGCACAGCCAACATTTGTCCGATGAAAAACAAAAAAGTTTGTCCGATGGAGCGTACACACGGTCGGATGTTGCCTTAAAACAGGTTATTTGCATGTTTGTTGTCAAAAAGTCTGATTGTGTGTACGGCCTTTAGACTTACCAAAACTATGTAGTGTACGGCCTGCCTGATTGCATACAAATTGAAACTGTTTGACCTCATATTATATGGTTTTGATAAAAAGGATAAAATCTAAAGAGAATTGTATAATGTGTATAGATGGCCCCTAAGCCAGAACACTAATGAACCTTTGTTGCTCTTCATGGTCACCTCACCCTGTGTTAGTCTGATATCATGCTGGTAGATCACCTGTTGTATTTTTTCACAGAAAAAGCATTTATATTTTTCCTCCTGGATTTCCTTCTCTGCAGAACTATTCATAAATCCAACAATCAAAGCAATCCGATATCCAGAGATAGAAGGAGACACTATGAACCTGATATGTAACACAAGTCTCAGTCCACCCAGACAGAGGACAGAACTGCAGTTTGCTTTCTATAGAGATGGACGGGATGTTCAGGAATTCAATTCATCCGATCAATATGGAGTCCAGTCCATCCAGCTGGAGGATTCTGGGAATTATTCCTGTGATGTGAGATCTTCAAATGGCAAAGTGAGGAAAAGTAGTCACTTCATCCTTATTATGATAAAAGGTGAATATGATTTATTCCCAAACCGATCACAAAATATACCTCCAGTTTTATGGTAAAAAGCAATCTGTGCAAAATTATAGACTGTCATCCAAACATTACAATTGTTTCTGGCAGATTCTGTTCAAGTTTCTAGCAATTAATAGGGATGATCAGACACATTTTTTTGAAATTACTGTAAAATTTGACCCCATTATTGGTCGAACCTTTGTTAAAATGTTGGGACGTTTTGACTACATTCATTGATGTTAAATCTGAATACCAGATATTAAAGAGGGAGTCCACCTAAACCGCCTAAAAAAGAAAATATTAAAAGCCAGCAGCTACAAATACTGCAGCTGCTGACTTTTAATAAATGGCCGCTTACCTGTCCCAGGGTCCAGCGATGTAAGCAGCCGACGCCGAGAACCCACTCGGTTCTCGGCAGCTGCCGCCGCCATCCTAGTTGAGGGAATCAGGAAGTGAAGCGTTGCGGCTTCACTTCCCGGTTCCCTACTGTGCATGCGCGAGTCGCGCTGCGCATCGTAACTGGTCCCCGCTATCTCCTGGGACCTGTGTGTTTCCCAGGAGACAGCGCGGAGGGACAGGAAGAGGCATAGATTCCCATGGGAGTCTATGCCGGAAGTGGGTGCAAATACCTGTCTTAGACAGGTATCTGCACCCCCCTGAAAGGTGCCAAATGTGACACCGGAGGGAGGGAGGGTTCCGAAAAGCGGAAGTTCCATTTTTGTGTGAAACTCCGCTTTAATTTTTTTCATTGGTGCCAGCGAAACTATGCAAAAAATCCATACCTGGAATTCAGATTTAATAGAGACAAATTTCACCAAATTTTCAGACTTTTGACGCTCATCCATTCTAAGCAAATAGTCATTTAAATAGCAAAAAGCAATCAGCCGACAGCTGAGCGGCCAGCTTTGAGAAGGAAGAGCTGAGCCCAGCCCTGACAACTGGTAAGGCAATGTTGCCTGAATACAGTGTCTTTGGGAGTAAATGTGCTTGTAGCCGGTGGTACTACAAATACCAGAGACGTGACCAAAGACAATGGTGTCTGTATACAGTGTCCATGTGATTAAATGGGCAGGTGCCCACTTTTACCGATACTGTAATTGAGGCTGCAGGTGAACATGGTGATGGCTTTTCAGGATCTCCCTGTGGGTCCTGGCTCAGAGGATGGCGTCCGACCTCCGTCGCACCGCGGCCCAACCGGATCTGATGTACAGATAGTGTGGATGGAGCCGGAGTGGCCTCCAGGCTGCTGCTGAATAGTAAAGCTGTGCTGTCCACAGATGATCCAAGGATACATGTGGGGTGGCTCTTTCATTGCACGGGCCGCGACTTGGCCACAGCACATATAGACACACAGAGTCACTGCTTGTAGATCCAGGCTGGGGTCCCAAGAGAGCGATCTAGGCTCTCTTGGGACCCCGGCCTGGATCTGCAAGCAGTGACTCTGTGTGTCTTTATATCCTCTCCCAGCAGTCTGGAAGTTGTAGTCCTAAACCAGCGCAATCTCAATGTGAAACTTGAGTCCTAGAACTACAATTCCCTGTATGCTTTGCTTCCTGGTGTTGATCATTCTGCTGGCAGGATGTGATGACACAGTCTTTGCTACTACTAGAGGGAAACAGTTTCACTGCAACAATGTTGCAAAATGTCTTGTGATACTGCAGGTAAGATAGCTGGCTACACACTAATACCAATTTCTAATTGACTTACAAACTGATTTTGTCTTTGTCAAAATTCTTGGGACATTTTAGAAAAATACATTGATATTAATCCGAGACATTTACATTTCACCAAAATTTCAGAGGATGTTTTTTATTACCTATTTTTAGAGCTGTTTTTCACCCCAGTGATAAATATAAGCACCTTTGAAGTCCTAAAAGGTGACAACATGACCCTGATATGTATCACAAGTCTCAGTCCACTCAGACAGAGGACAGAACTGCAGTTTGCTTTCTACAGAGATGGACGGAATGTTCAGGAATTCAGTTTATATACCGTATTTATCGGCGTATAATATGTACTTTTTTCCCCTTAAAATTATACGCCGATCCCCGCCGATCTCCGCGATCTCCGCTGATTGTGAGCGGAGCGAGCGCCAGCGATATACACATAGCCGACTGTATTCTCAGCTCTACTCACAGTCAGGGGCGGGACTGTGAGAGGAGCTGAAACTAGCCGATTGCACTCGGCTATGTGTTTGTCGGCGCCGCTCGTTTCTCTCCTCTCGCAATCAGTGGAGATGGGCGAGACTGCGAGAGGAGCCGAAACTAGCCGAGTACGCTCGGCTTTGTGTATCTCGTCGGCGCTCGCTTCTCTCCGCTCACAGTCAGCGGAGATCTGCACCAATTTTAAAAAATAAGTGGCTGCAAAGAGACTGGCAAGGCTGCAAAGGCACTGGGCAAGGATGCAGAGACACTGGGCAAGGCTGCAGAGGCACTGGGCAAGGCTGCAAAGGCACTGGGCAAGGCTGCAAAGGCACTGGGCAAGGCTGCAGATGGACACCAGGCAAGGCTGCAATGATGGACAAGGCTGCAGATGGACACTGATAAGGCTGCATTGATGGGCATTTAAATGTAAGTTTTTTCCTTAAAATTCCCTCCTAAACTTGGGGTGCGTGTTATACGCCGGCGCGTCTTATACGCCGATAAATACGGTAATCATTATGGTATCCGCTCTGCTCAGCTGGAGGATTCTGGGAATTATTTCAGTGAAGTGAGATCCACATCCAACATTTCTAAGAGGAGTGATAATGTCTTAGTCCAGATAAGAGGTAATTGTTTCCCCATCAGTTTAAAAAAAAAAATAACTTCCCTATGTATAACGTACATTTACTGATGATATATCTATACTTATGGACTAAAAACAGTGCAAATTCGGGTCCAGTGGAGGTTTAGGAAGAACAATAGTGTCCAAAAGGGGTGGGAGAAAACAGCAGTGCTTAGCATGAAGTGGGGAGAAATATTAGTGCCCAATTGGGGAACAATAGTGCTTGGAGAGGGATAGGGGAACAACGGTGCTCAGCAGGGGGTTGGAAGAAAGACCAGTGCCTAGCAGGGGGTGAGGAGAATAATATTACCCATTGAGTGTAAAAAGTGGTGCCCAGTGGGGTTGAAGGAGAACAAGAGTGCCCTGCACAAGGTAGGGGTAGAAAATAGTGGCCAGTTGGTGGCAAAACAATATGCCCAGCAGGGGTGGGGTTAAACATTGGTGTCAGTGTACAACACTTACCTTGCATTGCTGCTCTGTCCCTCCTGCTCCTGCTGCCAGGACTCTAAAGACTCTTGGTACAGGTAAGCACTCTAGGTACAGAAACCAATTAGAGCTGGAGCACGGTGTTGGAACAAGTACTCCAACACTTGGCTTCTGGATGAATCCTGGATTCAAGGGATGCCAGGATTGTGTTAAAATACCAGGACAATACCGTGAGGAATATAATCACTACCCAACTCTAAATGGTGACAGCAGAGGACAGAGGTGGTTGAGATCAACCCATTCATAAGGTAGCTAGGGAGTGACACATTGTGTGGTGTACAGGTGGCGCTCCTGGATAACTTGCCTTTGAGGGTTGTAACCTATGCATAGGATGTGCATCATGTACAATAATAATAATAATCACTGGGACAGATAAAGCAGGGGAGATGGTCTCTCTGTTGTCACTGTACTTTCAAGCTTCTGCCACCAAGGTCAACCAGGAAAAGTGAATTTTTCTGGATGGGGAAGAAAGGCAAGAGGATTAGTCTCCTAGAAGCTTTCCCTATGCCTCAGAAAAAAAATAAGTATAACTAAAGGCAAAACGTTTTGTTTAGTTTTGGAGAGAGTGGAGGAGGATTAGAACACCTGTCAGTTTTTATTGCTGTTTGTGCCCCCAATAAGGAGTTTTCCCCTCTTTATATGTCTGGTTGGCCATTATCATTGAAAGTGAAAGTAAGAGAAAAACCCAAATTTTGGGTTGTCCCCTGAAAAGTAAAAGAGGAGAAATCTTTCAACGGGGACACGTGTTCTGGTGATCTGGGGGTCCCCAGGGAATTCCCTTAATTTGCAGATATTTCCTCTGTTTGGCTATGGGACAGGAAGTGAAGGGAAATCATCCACAATGGGACACGGATGGCGAAAAAAAATATCTGGCAGGGGTTATAACCCTCCCTTACTCTATCCAAAATGAAAAAAAAAGTTTTGCTGATAGTTCTACTTTAAGGTTTTTGGCATTGAATGTGGACCTGACAATTATGGCCAATTAAGTGAAATTGGGAAGGCAGGCTGAAAGTTAGAAAAGGTGGAAAGTTGGAAGAGATGTAAGTTTTCTGAGTGGGAAAGGATCGATTGATTGAGGCTTACCTGATTCCAGTCTTTGTGTCAGGTTTGTAGGCATGTTACCAATGACTCTCTATGCTAAGGCATATAGTGTGTTCTTCCAGAAGTTGTGGGAGAACAGACTGAACCTTATCACAAAGGATGTCACCTATCTGTCCAAGAGAGAGGGTGGTCTAGGTATGGTGAGCCCAATTCTTTTCACTGATGTTCAAAACTGGCAACATGTTTACAGTAGATACCATAACATATACAAATATTTAACGAAAGAAAATGTTGGATAGATATACAGTCCACCTATCATCCAAAAAAAAAACATATAATGTCCGCATCCAATGTGTTATTTCAAAAATTAACCTAATCAAAAAAAAAATTTCATAAAGAAAGGATTTTGTGGCGATCCAGTAATACGTGCAGATACTTCATCCACAGAAACCTCTTCACTACTAATAACTGTGCCAAAGTGATTCTTTATTGGTGACCGAATAACCACCACCAGCTACCAATGCGTGAATTGGATGCTCACCTTAAGGTATGACCAAGCGGTCAGAAAACACCTTTTGTATATATATATATATATACACACACACACACACACACACACAGCGTTTTTTGACCATTTGGTCATACCTTAAGTTGAGTGGCCAATTCACTCATTGGTGGCTGGTAGTGGTTATTCGGTCACCAATAAAGAATCACTTTGGCGTGGTTATTAGTAGAGGAGAGGTTTCTGTGGATGAAGTATCTGCACGTATTGCTGGATCGCCTCAAAATCTTTTTTTTGGACTTTTTAAAAAAAAAAAAAAAAAATCGGAAATTTTTAAAATACATGTTTTTTATGATGATAGGTGGACTGTATATCCATCCACCATTTTCTCTTTCATGTAATATTTGTATATGTTATGGTACTAACAGGTTTTATACACATATCACAAAGGTCTGAATAAGCACACTATTTATACACAATTGATATTTTGATTTTAGTGTTTGAGTTCACTAATTAATGGTTGCAGTTGTTCACCGATAGATTTAGGTGGATTTTTAGTCACTTACATAGAAGCCACATACGTTTTTTCATTAAAAAATGTTTGCAGTAGGACCTCCTAAATGGGAAGGTGTTTTGGATGTTGGTTTAGGCCTTTCTCGGCAACTTTGGGATGAAGGTGGCCATGTACAGAAACTCAAAGTTTGTCCTGGTCATCTCCTAGCCTATGTTGCTCTGTACCTGAAATTACTGCGGCAGTTGCGATTGTCAGCTGAAGACCTCAGATCCCAGATCCAGTCAATGGAACTTCCTTATAAGCTGGATTTTAAGCAAAGCCTTTCTTGACCCACTGGCTTTAAAGGATTTTCCAGGTCTAGTTTTGAGGGAAGGGTTAAGGTTGATTAATTAGGATAGGCTCCCCCCTTAAATTAGATCTGGCCTATTAACCTGTAACTGGCCAGGTCTCCAGGTGAAAACAGAGGAAAGAAAGCCTTAAAAAAGAAAAGGAATGCAGCCACCACAACTGATTATTGATTTAGCTGGAATAATTTACATTTTTGGTTTTGGGATTGATACCGCTCTCCACTCTACCCAAAACAAAAAAAAAAGGTTTTCCCTTTAGTTATACTTTAATGGTGATAGCTATTTCATATGTTCCTTTTTTATTTTCTAAGGTAAAAAGGATGCGGATTACACGTTACAGAACATACTTCGATTGTTGGCATCTGGGATCATAACACTTATAGGGGCCTTTATTTTCTACACCCACATGAAGACTGTAAGGATTTCCAAGACCAAGAATGTTGAGGATGCTGAGGAAAGGGTGGAAGAGCACCAACTGTGATCTCTATGACTATAAAACACCAACTATATGCTATTAGTAGCAGGGAATTATGGGGAAAAATATATAGAAGCCAGGATGGATTAGCAGGTTTATCCTTAACCACTTGACCGGAAGATTTAGCCCCCTTTATGACCAGGCCATATTCTGCGATAAGGCGACAATTGTGCGGTCCTGCAATGCTATACCCACATAAAATGTAGGTTCTTTTTCCCACAAATAGAGCTTTCATTGGTGGTATTGGAGCACCACTGCGGTTTTTATTTTTTGTGCTATAAACAAAAAAAGACCGACAATTTTGAAAAAAAAAATATATATATATTTTTTACTTTCTGTTATAAAACACATCCAATACAAAATCAAATTTCTTCAACAATTTAGGCCAATATGTATCCTGCTACATATTTTTGGTAATCATTGGTTTATGCAAAAGTTATAGTGTCTACAATCTATGGGATATTTTTATTGATTTATTTTTAATTTTTTTTTTTTTACTAGTAATGTGGGCGATCAGCAACTTAGAGTGGGACTGAAATATTTTGCGAAGAACATTCTGACACTAACTGACACTTTTTGGGAACCAGTGACGCTACTACAGTGATAAGTGCTAAAAATATGCACTGTCACTGTACTAATGACACTGGCAGGGAAGGGATTAAAAATCAAGGGTGATCAAAGGGTTAACTGTGTGCCTAGTCAGTGTTTTAAGTGTACAGCGGAAGGTGCTTTTACTATTGGAAGAGATGGAATTTATTCCCTGCTTTGCAGGGACACAAATTCCATCCCTTTCCTCCTGTCAGAATGGCGAGCTCCCTTATTTACATAGGCAGACCACCGTTCTGTGTCTTTCCTCGCGATCAGCGGGTGCTGGATTATACACAGCGAGAGCAAGCCGATGCTAGCATACATATGCGCCCCCTACCCAGAAGTGTTCTGGTGCACACGTGCCGCCCTGTAGCAGTAAAACTCCTATAGGGCAGTCCTGAACTGGTTAAAGCTGATTTCTAGGCATATATAAAAGACACAAAGTAATGCAGCTCTGTAATCATTAATATGTTATCAAATATGTATATTTTATAAATAGAAGCAGTGTATATACCTGAATATGACTTGGCATCAGCCTCTTGCAGTGCCTGTACAACAGGGCTGGAGTGTGAAAGGAATAAGCAGCACAATGAGCCAATCATTTCATGTGCTGACCAGAAGCATGCTAACCGGAGACTGACAAAGACGTGAGCACATCATTGTGCTGCTTCTCCTTTCACTGTCCAGTCACAGGTTGGGGGCTGGTCCGGGATGACATGGGCTCAGAGGAAGGGGACTGAATGATGCTGGCCATTCAACTGAGGACATTTATTTTCAAAAAATAAATACTGTGGAGAAAATCTTTGCATCGAAGGTGAAAATTGCAAGAAATGTTTTTTGTTTGTTTTTTATAATGGGCTATTTAATTATGATTTGTTATTTTTGTCTCTAAGAAGTACAGTTATGTTTCTAACAATCAATAGTAATATATAACAATGTAGGTCCATTTAGACATAAAAATACAATTTAAAAAAGCAAGACTGTAATTCCCTTCAGCCATCACTTACCCCATATGTGGCAGTGTAGACCACAGACTAGGGGAGAAATGTTTGGACAGTGGTACCACATATTGTTTCTTAGCTTCATCAAGTTTTTTCTAGTCATAGCCTAAAGTATGAAAATATAACAGATCTGTACATAGAGAATCATTTTCTTTTATATCAGATGCAGGAAACTGTGTAACCATTTGCCTTATTAGTTTGCTGTGTATTATTTTGCGAGTACAGCCGGTCTTTCTGGCAATTCTGTACAATACTTTAATAGCTTTCTATGTAATATTGATTGTATTATTTAATTTTTTGTCTAGAAAAAAATATTTTTAAACTCTTAAGCTCCTGAAGAAGCGTGTTTGGCACGAAACATGTTGAGCAGGACCTTTAACTGGACATCCTTATCACCCCTGGGTAGTAGTAGATTAGGGATAGGTTTTCCCATGAAATCTGTGTTTTGAGTTACCTTGTGGGTTTCACTTTCTACTAGGGTTGATGATGATTGCCAGTTAAGTAATTGTTTTATGTTGAAGAAACAGCGATAGATAATAATTTTTAATAATCTTTGGTATATTCAATAAAATATTCATTTTTTAATCTCACTTGAGTATTGTTGTGCCATTTTTTCTATTTAATCTATTTATACTATTCAATTAAGGGCGAGGCACTGTGTTATGAGGTTTTGTCCACAGTACCACTCTGCTGACATACAACACTGATCTGTACAACCACTGAGGTCTCTATCTTTGTAAAATACACCAATAAAGCTTTTATTAAACACACTGTATTGTTGCTTTATATATATATAAATAAAAATAAAAGTGCTGAAACTTTTTGAAGGCCCCACGTATACCCCACGTATATAGAGAACATCCTAATGAGTATAACCCATTTTAGTTTTTCATTGGGAAAGGACATGAAAAAGTGTCGAACACTAATGCCCCGTACACACGGTCGGATTTGTGTGTAGGTTTAATCACACATTTTCCATCGGATTTTCCGACACACAAAGTTTGAGAGCAGGCTAGAAAATTTTCCGACAACAAAATCGTTGTCAGAATTTCCAATCGTGTGTACACAAATCTGACGCACAAAGTGCCACGCATGCTCAGAATAAATAAAGAGATGAAAGCTATTGGCTACTGCCCCCCGTTTATAGTCCCGACGTACGTGTTTTACGTCACCACGTTCAGAATGATCGGATTTTCCGACAACTTTGTGTGACCGTATGTATGCAAGACAAGTTTGAGCCAATATCCGTCAGAAAAAATCCTAGGAATGTCCGATCAATGTTGGCATATGAGGATAAAAAGAGTAAACATGGGGGGGAAGAGTAATTTGTCATTGGTGTTCTGTGTATAATATGTTACATTAGCATAACAAAACATTGCATAAAAGATTGCAGAATTGCCAGAAACCATGAATCAGACCGAGACAGAAGTACAGTTAATCACACTTGTTTAATAATAATAAAAAGGTAAACAGAGTAAGCGTAGCCAATACATAGAGTTCAGTAACCAGATCGGGTAGTCAGCCAATGCCAAATGTCGCCCTCCTTATTCCTGATGAGATCTTATGCCCCTCTCTAATCAAGCTTCGTGAAAACTCTTGCTCCCTTGAGGCGGTCAAATAACTCTGTATTCAACGGAATGGGATAGGCATTCTTAATCGTGAAACGATTTAGACCCCTATAATTGATACAAGGTCTCAGTTCACCACTCTTCTTCACAAAAAAGAAACCAGCACAAGCAGGACACGAGGATTTGCGGATGAAACCTCAAGAAAGTGTGTCTGCAACATACTCCTCCATGGCCTTATCCTCCAAGACCAACAAAGGGTAAACCCGGCCATGAGGGGGTATGGCACCAGGTTGAAGGTCAATTGCGCAATCATACGACCGGTGTGGAGGCAAAGAACCGGTTTGACCTTTGTCAAAGACATCGCTAAAATCGCGGTAGGGAGGAGAGTGAAGAGGTGCAAAGGACCTTGACTACCTTCTGGAAGCATCTCTCACTACACTGTGACGACCAGGACAGAACCTCAGCATGGAGCCAATCAAAAGAAGGGTTGTGCCTCTGTAACCAAGGATAACCAATAACCAGCGGAAACTTATGTGAGGAAATAACTTGGAACTGGATTATCTCATGGTGAAGGGCCCCTACGGCCATGGACGATGAAACAGTCTCATGAGTCACATGGGCAGGCTGTAGAGGTCTCCCGTCAAGAGCCTCAATGGCAAGTTGAGTGTCACGCAGCTGCAGCGGAATCGAGTGCTTCGATATAAAGGCAACATCAATGAACAGGCCTGCAGCCCCAGAGTCGATTAGAGCCTGTATCTCGATGGATCACTCAGCCCAAGACAGGGTAGACAAATCTAGGGGCTTATCTTCTTAAAAGAGAGTCTTTCTCTGAGTCTCAAGTCGATGATGATGGCGAATGTGATCAACCTCTCCAGCTCAGTGGGTATATCTCCGGCTGCTATCTCATCCTTGATGTTATCCGAGAGACCATGAGAGAAGGCAGCCACGAGGGCCTCATTGTTCCAAGCAACCTCTGCTGCCAGAATACGGAATTCAATGGTGTAATTGGCAATAGTTCTCATACTCTGTTTGATGGACATGAGGCTCTTGGCAGCAGAAGTGGAGCGTGCGGGAACGTCAAATACCCTTTTGAAGGAAGCCACAAATTCTGGGTAACTCATGGGTTTTTGTGTCTCCCATAGAGGGTTTGCCCAGGTCAAGGCTCTCTCAGAAAGCAAGCTTCTGTCCGTGGGAAACGCCTGGGGCAGCATCTCAAAGTATATCTCAACCTGGTTGAGAAACCGTTGCATTGAACTGAATCGCCCCCAAATCACTGGGGAAGCGGAGCGGAACCAGACATGCCTCTTATAGAGGTAATACTCGAGGTAGGTGCCTGCAGAGACCGGAGCAGCAGCAGGGATGGCCTGCAACACAGGTTGTACCGGAGCAGCCATAATGGAAGACTCTGGGTGAGCCGTGTGTCTCAGGAGTGTTTGTAACGCCAAGGCAAACTGATCCATGCAATGATCCTGGTCATCCAATCTGGAAAAAATATTACCAACAAGTGGACTGACTGCATCTTCTGAATTCATGGCCTTCGCCTACTGTCAGAAACCATGAATCAGACCGAGACAGAAGTACAGTTATTCACACTTGTTTAATAATAATAATAATAATACAAAGGTAAACAGAGTAAGCATAGTCAATACATAGCCAGAGTTCAGTAACCAGATCGGGTAGTCAGCCAATGCCAATGTCAGAGAGCCAGAGATCAATGTAGTAGTACAGCAAGCAGGATCAGGAGCCAGAAGGGACGTCAGCCAAGCAAGTCTTCAACAGGAACGCAGGAGAAAGTCTCTGAGATGTGACCAAAGGCGAAGGTAGAGATGAAGTGAGCTGGACAGCTTTAGACTCCATTCACACAGGGGCAACTTTGGATCAGACTCCAAGTCGCCCCAAGTCGCCCCTAGTCGCCTCAGGTCGCGCTTGCAGAAAAAAAATCAATGATAGAGAATGGATCCGTCTTGGTGTACACTACTGTAGTCGCTCCGACTGCAGAAAAGGTTCCTGTACTACTTCAATCCGACATCTAGGCGACTTGTACCCATTCAGTTCAATGGAAGTCGCCTCCAAGTCGGATCACAGTTCATACTGAGGCAACTTCACAGGAAACAGAAAGGAATTTACCCAGCAACCCTCCATAAACAGCCAGCCCCCTCCTTCTGAAACACAGAGTACTTCCGTTTTTGACCAGATTGGATTGTCCACTTGCCACATCACCTGCCACTAGTTGTGGATTGCCCACTTGCCACGTCACCTGCCACTAGTTGTGGATTGCCCACTTGCCACGTCACCTGCCACTAGTTGTGGATTGCCGACTTGCCACGTCACCTGCCACTAGTTGTGGATTGCCCACTTGCCACGTCACCTGCCACTAGTTTTGGATTGCCCACTTGCCACGTCACCTGCCACTAGTTGTGGATTGCCCACTTGCCACGTCATTTGCTGCAAAAAAGCAGGGTTTCTATAACAACTAGAGGGCCGGAGTATGGAGAACCCTGGTGAAGTCTGTCAGTGATGTCTAGCCGTAATGTCATTTTATGTAGTTAATGATTGAACAATATAACCATACACAAATTAATTATCACAAAATTTTAAGGCCAAAAATTTATTGAAGACATTAACAACAGTATAACATAACAAATTATGAAAACAATTGAAAATCAATACCTGCAGGCTCTATTCAACTCTACAGAAAAACAACTGAAAAAATCAAATATGTTTTGAAAGCACTTAATATCAATAAAGTTATGAAATGGCGTCCATTTGCCATTGTATTTCACCAACTGGTGAAACAAAGTATGACGTAAATTGACCGCGCACTGTGGCACCGTCACTGGATCCCCTCGTAGCACTGAGGTGTGCACTTTCCATATCGTGCATGAGGGAATCCTCAAAACAGTATCCGTCACGTACCCTGACATAAAATTGTGCAGCACGCATGCTGCTTTGACAGCAATAATTGCATTTTCTATATTCAAGGCTATTGGTGTATGTAAAAAACGCCATTTATTGGCAAGTATTCCGAAACTGCACTCAACCACCCTTCTTGCCCTTGTTAAACGATAGTTGAAAACCTTCTTCGGAGTGGTCAGGTTCCTATTTGAGTATGGCCTCATAATGTGTTTCCCCAAGGCAAAAGCCTCATCTGCGAAAAACACATAGGGTAGCGGGGGTTCAGTTGTGCCAGGAAGAGGGCGGTTTTCTGGAAGATCAAGTCGATTGTCTCTTAGCCTTTCACCGAAGGAGGAATTAGCAAAAATACGAGCATCGCAGGTATTTCTATAGGATCCAATATCGATGTACGTAAAACAGTAGTTCGAATCGGCCACGGCAAGCAGTACAAACGAACAGTATTTTTTGTAGTTAAAGAACATACTACCGCTACCGAAAGGCTTAATAACATGCACGTGCTTCCCATCGATAGCTCCAATACAATTGGGGAAATTGCACCGATTACAATATAGCTCAGCAATATCACACCAATTTTCTTGTGTAGGCCTCTTCATAACAATGGTGTTCAAAACGTCCCATAAAATTTGGCAGGTTTCGCGGATGATATAGCTTATTGTTGACTTGTCCGCCATGAACTCAAAATGAAGGCTTACTATAGAATGACCGGTTGCCAGGTATCTGAAAGAAAAAATACATAAGTGATTATGGTTATGTTTATATTTTGCAGTGGCAAGTTTACAGACTCGATGGAAAGGGTTGAGGGACTGCTATAAGCGGCACCTACGAAGATTGCACGAAAGCAGAAGTGGCTCTGGATCCAAAAAATATGTACCCTATGTACATGCCGAAGAGCTGCAGTTCCTGAGGCCTTACATGGAACTAAGAGAGTAAGATAACATCTTTCATATTTCTAAAGTGATATACTATAACGTTCTACACACAAGAGTGTGCTAAAATTGTACTATATGTTTCTTGCAGAACACAATCAAGTTGGGAGGACGTAGACAACGTACAGCGGGCAGGTGGAGAGGCAGCATGCGCTGTAGAAGGAGGGTCTCAGTGTCAATCACTTGAGGTTTCTGTAGACACACAGGAGACCAACATTCCACAGCCTTCTACCCAGCTAGAGCTGCCAGAGGTCCAGCTAACACATATTGAGCTGCCAGTTGTCGAGCAGCCCCAAGTCGAGGAACCACCTACGCGAAGGCCTCTCCCTCCAAGATCCAGCAGACCGATAGGGGGAGAATGAACGAAACGATGGAGCGTTTTTCAACCCTGATGGCAAAACTGGATCAGAAACTGGATACCCTGGAGACTGAAGAGAGTGGCTTTGGATGTATGGTTGCAGGAATGCTCAAAAAAGTGCCACAGGACAGAAAGAACGTTGTTAAAAAATCTATTATGGACATCCTGGAGGCAAACATCCAAAGTGCTCCAGCCACTGAGCAATCCTCAATTTTTGCCCACCCACCACCCCCATCAGGTCCTTATTACGATTTTCCTAACCCTACCCCACCCAGAACCCACCACTACTACCCCTCGCTTCCATCCATACACGGACGAATATGGAAATACCCAAAATCTCGGAAATCCCCCGATCCCCTATCCATCACCGTCCCCTATTCCAAGTACCCTTATTAGTCAAAGATTCGGTGAAGAATCTATTCTGATGCCAACCACACCATTCCCAAGGCCTTCCACCAGCTCTACTCAGCCGACCTACCACCAATTGTAATTGTTTTTTTGTTTTTTTTTCAATGTTGTCTACTTGTTCAGGTTTAAAAAAAATAACAAGTTACTTGTTTTCAAAATATGATAATATTTGGTGATATATAGTTTTCTAAATAATACAAATTTTTGATTGTTCAAATTTTTTGGTATGTTTGTGTGCTAAATTTTAACCACTTAAAGACCAGCCTCGTTTTGGATTTTAGGTGTTTACAAGTTTAAAACAGGTTTTTTTGCTAGAAAATTACTTAGAACCCCCAAACATTATATATTGTTTTTTTTCTAACATCCTAGAGAATACAATAGCGGTCATTGCAATACTTTTTTTTGCACCGTATTTGCGCAGCGGTCTTCTAAGCGCACTTTTTTTGGAAAAAATTCACTTTTTTGAAAAAAAAAATAAGACAACAGTAAAGTTAGCCCAATTTTTTTTTATATTGTGAAATATAATGTTACGCCAAGTAAATTGATACCCAACATGTCACGCTTCAAAATTGCGCCCGCTCGTGGAATAGCGTCAAACTTTTACCCTTAAAAATCTCCATAGGCGACGTTTAAAAAATTCTACAGATTGCATGTTTTGCGTTACAGAGGAGGTCTAGGGCTAGAATTATTGCTCTCACTCTACCGGTCGCGGCGATACCTCACATGTGTGGTTTGACCACCGTGTTCATATGCGGGCGCTACTCACGTATGCGTTCGCTTCTGCGTGCGAGCTCGTCGGGACAGGGCGCTTTAAAATTTTTTTTTTTTTTTTATTATTTATTTTATTTTATTTTATTTATTTTTTCACTGTTTTAAAAAAAAAAAAAAATTGGATCACTTTTATTCCTATTACAAGGAATGTAAACATCCCTTGTAATAGAAAAAAGCATGACAGGTCCTCTTAAATATAAGATCTGGGGTCAAAAAGTCCTCAGATCTCATATTTAGACTAAAATGCAAAAAAAAAAAAAAAAAAAAAAGTCGTTTAAAAAAATGACACTTAAAAAATTTGTGCCTTTAAGAGAGTGGGCGGAGCCGTCGTAATGACGTCGCTCCGGCCGTCACATGGTATGGAGACGGGTGGGCGCCATCTTGGCCTCACTTGTCTCCATACCTCAGCAGGGAAAGGACCCGATCGCCTCCGCCGCTACCGACGGCTCCGGTAAGCGGCGGAGGGTGCGGGAGAGCGGCGGGAGGGGGGGTGGCACCTCTCCCACCGCCGATAACGGTGATCTCGCGGCGAACCCGCCGCTGAGACCACCATTATCTTGTACAGAATCGCTCACTGTAAAGATGGATATCTCGGTTGTGGCAGCAGCTGCTGCCGTTACCGAGATATCCATCTTCAAAAAAATGACGTATATATACAGTGAGCGGGGCTGAAATGTGTATTACATGATATTTAAAAAAAGGTGGCTCTCATCTCTTCCCTCCATGAGCTGAGAGCTGCTGACTGTCAGCAGCTCTCCTGCTCTCCTCCCCCACGCCCATTAGAGCGCTGAGTTGTGAAGGGGCGAAGAGCGGCTTGCTGAGAGGCTGGAACTGCCATCAGTCAAGGCAGCTGCACTCCTTTGACCCGTTGGAGAAGACCGGACAAATGAGCGCAGTTTGGACTTTATTAATGTGGAAAATATGCTATTAATGTGCATAAATAAAGATAGTTTACCTTAGGGTAATAATAAGTCTTTCAGTGGATGAGATACTCCTCCTGTATGATGTATTCTGTCGCCTAAGATGGATGTCAACCAGACCAAGCAATTCGTCAAAACTGCAATACAAAACAAAAAAAAGAATGTAATTTACTATATTGAAAATAAGAAATATCAATCAATAGTAGCTACACACACATTACCGCTTAGACAACCATATGCAAATATGGGGGGATTATGACGTGGCAGGTGACGTGGCAGGTGACGTGGCAGGTGGACGTGGCAGGTGACGTGGCAGCTGACGTGGCAGGTGATGTGGCAGGTGATGTGGCAGCTGACGTGGCAGGTGGACGTGGCAGCTGACGTGGCAGCTGGACGTGGCAGCTGACGTGGCAGGTGATGTGGCAGGTGGACGTGGCAAGTGGACAATGACATATAGCATATGTACTTGCCTTGCGATCGACATCCGGGTACAGTTGAAAAACTCAAAACCACGCAAGTTCTCATACATAGCCCAGAACTGGCCTCTGGTAGGTCTATTGGCAATGATTGGATGGATCCAGTACCGATGTTGTCTTCTCATCCTCATCCTTTGCTTCCTTTCTTCCTCTTCCTGTTCCATCAATACTGCCAAACCAGCTGTTATGACAGCTGACATTAAGTAACGCACAGAGAGCATTTTGGACACAGGACAATGGGGAACAGGGAACAAGGAAGAAAACAGGAAGAAGAGTGAGGTCACAAGAGCTGATAAGCTCTAATTGGCCACTTTACAGTTCAGTTCCCTGTCCTGGAGGCGACTTCAAGTCGTGTTGTAAGTCGCCCCAAGTCGTGCTGTGATTCATACTTAAGTCGTGTCCAAGTTGCCTCCCAAAGTCGCGCTGGAAGTCGTGTTGCCCCTGTGTGAATGGGGTCTTAGGTAGCCAGGACTGACGAGCAGATCATAAACAGCTGAGTCACTGTGGAGAGAAAGGAGCTGGCAATTAGCCGACAGCTGAGCGGCCAGCTCAGAGAAGGAAGGGCTGAGCCCTGACAAGAATATAAAATAGTGAAAAAATAAACATGGGTTCAGGTTGAGACATGTATAGAGAACATCCTAATGAGTATAACCCATTTTAGTTTTTAATTTGGAAGGGACATTAAAAGGTGTAAATAAAAAAAGTAGAAATGGGGGAAGGGGAAGGGTTAGGTGTAATACCTCTATACCAGTTGCTAATCAAAAAGTTCTTAGGATTAAGGTTGTTTTATAGAATCAGAGTCTCTGTCATTAGCAGGAAAATATCCATCTATGGGGACAATTTTTCACATTAAAAAAAAAATAAAAAATTAACAAAATGAATTAAAATGAAAACGTTTACATAATAATAGTTTAATTAAATAGAAATAAAAAAAATAACAGACAAATAATAACTAATGGAGGATGGGGAAGTAATTCATTAGGTCAGTGTAGGGTTAACTAAGGGTTTATAAGAGGATTAAAAGGAATACATTAAATGTTTTTAAATTTCCATTTATTAAGAAGACAGTCATAAATGTAATATAGGACTTGAGCCACTTGTGTCAGATCTGCCAGGAGATTCCAACCTAGCTAGACCAATGGTTTGGACACATCAAAAATAGTCCTTGAAAACAATAAGGGGAACCAATCCGTCTGTATTGTATGGTCTACTTGCTGAATAAACAGATGCCTGCAGGCGCTTAATGGGAGATGAAGGATCAGTTCAACTAGCATGTACAAGGGCTGACAGGGGAACAGAAGCAGAAGAGACTAGCTGTTGGTGTTACAGCCTGATGTGTGAAAGTGAGGGGACATCCACTTGGCAGTGGAAGTGGCAGTACAGTGAAGGGTGAAAAAAATGGGAACTGGGTCCCTGGAACAAGCTCACCCAAAGCCGCGCTGATGCTCCATCCTCACTGACAGGTCTGTTCATGTAGGTGGCAGGCCACCAATGAAGTCTCTTTCAAAGTTCCACAAACCGCCGGATCAGTAGATCAGCGTGGGGGCTGATGCAGACATGGAGCTGTGTGAAATACTGGCAGCACTTCTCAGATCTTCAAACCCCAGACAGCTAGGTGCGCGCCATGTAAGCAGATGACTGGAAGTGCTGAGAATTGATCAATTCATCAGGTGGGGAGGCATATGAAAGAAGCCGTGCAGGTAAGGCCGGGTCAGATGATGTTAAATGAGACACCCCATTCATTCCTAATCTGTCCTTGCTATGCCCTTGTCTTATCTAATGTCACCAGCTACAATGCCACCTAGTGACAGAAGAGAAAAGTGCAGCAATTCCAGAATCAGGGAAATCAATTGATTTACTAACAATTGGCCAAGGCAACTATTGCCTGGCAACTAAATTTGATAACAGCCCTGCCTAAACATCAGGGTGCTACATAACCACAGGATGTCACTCACTTGGCATAGGCCCCATTTACAGAATACTTTGCATTTTTCAAAATGAGTGCAAGGCATTCTGTTATTAGGGTGAGGTGAAGATAGTGATCCTACCTCACCACTTCATCAAATCAAAGAATGCCTTGCATTATTTAAGAAAAATGCAAGGCATTCAATGAATGGCACCCATGCTAAGCAGGAAAACTTCTGTGTTCACTATGCAGCCGGGCAGAGGACCCAGAAGACAATGGTAATCACTGTAGTAGTGGTGACTACTACGATGATTCTCCACTTCCACTGTAGTCCCACAAGTATGGCATATGCATACTTACATTAGTCCCAGCTGGACCAGTGTAACTGTGCAAATAATCCATACCTGGAACTAGGCTTTAATGGGGGACAAATTACTCTAAATTTTCATAGAATTTTGACACTCATCCTCTCTAGCAAATGTAATTTTTGTAATGGCTTATTTTTTTGCAGAGCTGTTTTTTACCCTGGTGCTAAATGTAAGCACAATGGAAGTCTCATAAAGTGACACCATGACTATGAAGTGTGACACAAGTCTCAGACAGAGGACAGAACTGCAGTTTGCTTTCTACAGAGATAGACAGAATGAAAAAGGGGGCACAATCTCTTTGGGCGCACCTTCATGGGGTTACCTCCGCCTTTTCCCTGTTATTTATACCATTTAGCATTGATTTAATATCCATTGCAATTTAAGGGACGATGGCCCTTTAAATATTCCTGTTCACCTGGGGGGGTAAATAGGAATGGACCAATAAGATTTGGCAAAATTTTCTGGAAACAGTGGGGCTCAGTATATAAAGGGCCCACTGTCCCAGGAATCTTGCTGCTGGTCAAAAGTCCGGTTTATGAAGAGCTATATTACTAAATATGGAGACTCTAGTCAGGCAACTTTTGGAGAGGGCAGCGACCAGCGGCGGTGAGGAATGGCTGAGGAGTTGTCTAGAAGGAGCGCCAGAGGACTCCCAGCAAGTTGCTGAGGCAGAGGAGGCTGGCGTGTCACACACTGAACCCCAGCCAGCCTGGTGCCAGCGAATAGCGGTAGTGGCACAACGCCAGTCGCATAGGTTGAGATGCGGCCGCCCCCCGGAGCGAGAGAGAGAGAGGACAGCGGGCCCGTTGTCGTATCCATGAGCAGTGCTGAGGAGTATGGCGCGGGGGGCGCTGAAGAACATTTACACAGGCGGCACTAAAGAACATGGCACGGGTGGCGCTGAAGAGCATGGCACTGTAGAGCATGGTGCGGTCTGCGCTGAAGAAATACATGGCCACCGGGACAAGAGAAGGAGGCGGGTCTATTCCCCATCTTCTATCAGAAGTGGCATCAGAAGGCCTGGGGTGAGTGGCATGTCCTCTGCAAATCAGGCCCCACTCCCTGAAGCCGAATGCGTTCCGGCCCCTCAGAGAAGCAGAGTAGGAAGTCGCCCGGTGCCCGAAGATGTTGATGGACAGGTGGCCACCAGGGGCGTAACTAGAAATAGCAGGGCCCCATAGCAAAATGTTGTATGGGGCCCCCCTGCAAACAGCCCCCCCCACAGCTGCCCTGGTGTCAATGCAGCGTGACCTGTGCCACATACAGCGTGACCTGTGCCACATACAGCGTGACCTGTGCCCAATGCAGCGTAACCTGTGCCCAATACAGCGTGACCTGTGCCCAATACAGCGTGACCTGTGCCCAATACAGCGTGACCTGTGCCCCATACAGCGTGACCTGTGCCCAATACAGCCTGGTCTGCCTGTGCCCCATATAGCCCCACCTATGCAGAGGAAGAGGCAAGCCACCCGGATCAGCAGAAAGCGGGATTGCCCGCTGTAATAGCTTTCATTTGAATTTCCTGTCTTCCCGGGGCTCATCGTCACATAGCCCCACCTCTTGGCCTGACGCCTTTGATGACGTCACATGTCCCGCATTGGATCGGCATTCTGTCTATCAAAGGCACCAGGCCAAAAGGTGGAGCTATGTGACGTGAGCCCCGGGAACACTGGAAGTTCTAATGAAAGCTCTTACATCGGGCAATTCAGCTCTCTGCTGATACGGACAGCTCGCCTCTTCCTTTCCTCTCTCTTCCCCTGGCTGGGAGACTATGCCGGCGGTGCTCTTATCGTCACTGGGCCCCACTCGGCTGCGGGCCCCATAGCGCCTGCATGGGTCGCTATGGTGGTAGTTACGCCCCTGGTGGCCACGCCTCCTGGTTCCCCTGCTGTCTCTTCAGGCATGCAGTCTCAGCAGAATGCTAATGCTGCTCTGGCGCCACCTGCTGGGGCTACTGGGGAGTTACATATGCTTACCAATCTGATTTCATCTTTATCTAATATACCGTATATACTCGAGTATAAGTCGAATTTTTCAGCACATTTTTTTGTGCTGAAAGTGCCCCCCTCGACTTATACTCGAGTCAAGCACTTTTCTGCAGCAAAAAATGTCATTTCCTGAACCGAATGTGGGGCCCCGTATCTCAGGGCCACATGGTGCTAGGAGCCCCACATTTGGTGTGCAAACCCAGTAGAACTGGTACCACAACATATCCAAAGCTAAGGTTCCTAGCTCTAAGTGGTCCCGAGATACGGGGCCCCAAAATCGGTTCAGAAAATGTCATTTTCTGCTGCAGAAAAGTGCTTGACATTTTCTGAACCGACTTTGGGGCCCCATATCTCAGGGCCACTTGGTGCTAGGAACCCCAAATTTGGTGTGCAAACCCAGTGGTACCACAACATATCCAAAGATGAAGTTCCTAGCACTAAGTGGCCCCGAGATACGGGGCCCCAAAATCGGTTCAGAAAATGTCATTCTCTGCTGCAGAAAAGTGCTTGACATTTTCTGAACCAACTTGGGGCCCCATATCTCAGGGCCACTTGGAGCTAGGAACCCCACATTTGGTGTGCTAACCTAGTGGAACTGGTACCATAACATATCCAAAGCTGGGGTTCCTAGCACTAAGTGGCCCTGAGATACGGGGCCCCAAAACCGGTTCGGAAAATGTCATTTTCTGCTGCAGAAAAGTGCTTGACATTTTCTGAACTGATTTTTGGGGCCCTGTATCTCAGGGTAACCCCAGCTTTGGATATTTTATGGTGCTCGTTCAACTGGGTTTGCACACCAAATTTGGAGTTCTTAGCACTAAGTGGCCCCAAGATACAGGGCCCCAAATTCAGTCAACTGTGTCCATCTGCAGCAATGTCATTTCGGGACCCTTTGGGTTCAGAGACCCCAAATTTTGGCTGCAGCTAGGGGGCATCTAGGAACCCTTAACTACCAAGTTTGAAGTTCAGGGGACCTATGGCTGCAAATGGGCACAGTGAGGCATGCAAATGGGCACAGTGTTGCTGCAAATGGGCATTGTTGACCCTCTTTTCCACTTACAGTAGCTGTGCATTTCTCACCCTCGTCTTATACTCGGGTCAATAAGTTTTTCCCATTTTTTTTGTGGTAAATTAGGGCCTCGACTTATACTCGGAACGACTTATACTCAAGTATATACGGTAGCTAATCTTTTTTAAGTTTCAGCAAATGTGTAGGGATGGGCCGAACTTTGGTTGTTTGGACGTTCAGCGAACAACAAACATTATGCGGTGTTCGCGGCAAATTCGAAAGCCGCGGAACCCCGTTAAAGTCTATGGGACACTAACATGAAACTCCAAAAGTTCTCAAAGGTTTATATGCAAGTTATTGTCATAAAAAGTGTTTGGGGACCTGGGTCCTGCCCCAGGGGACATGTATCAATGCAAAAAAAAGTTTAAAAAACAGCCCTTTTTTTCGGGAGCAATGATTTTAATAATGCTTAAAGTGAAACAATAAAAATGAAATATTCCTTTAAACATCGTGCTTGGGGGGTGTCTATAGTATACCTGTAAATTGGCGCATTTTTCCCGTGTTTAGAACAGTACCACAGCAAAATTACATTTCTAAAGGAAAAAAAGTCATTTAAAACTAATCGTGGCTGTAATGAATTGTCAGGTCTCGGCAATATGGATAAAAATCATTGAAAGAAATGGCATGGGTTCCCCACACCCAGTCCATTACCAGGCCCTTGGGGTCTGGTATGAATATTAAAGGAACCCCGTACCAAAAATTAAAAAAAAATTGCATGGGGGTCCCCCCAAAATCCATACCAGGCCCTTCATGTCTGGTATTGATTTTAAGGGGAACCCTGTGCCAAAATTTTTTAACAAATGGTCCAGTCCTGACCTTTGGCTTTCCTTGACCCTGCCCTGTTTACCTGTCTGCCTGATCTTCCATTGCCAGAATCAGCCTGAACTCTGACCATCCCTTGCCTGCCGATTCTGCCTGAACTGTTCCACTGTGTATGACCTGGCTTGTCTGACCTTGCTCCTGCCTGCCGTGCACACCCGCGTGCGCTTGCTGCTTCCTGGCGCACTTGCATCCTGCTGACCTGCATCCAGCTCACCTGCATCCTGCTGACCTGCATCCAGTTTACCTCCATCCTGCTGACCTGCATCCAGCTGACCTGCATCCTCAGCACTCCAGCCGGTTCCAGGCTCTTGCAGTGGTCATCATTAGGGATGAGGTTTGTGTTCGAGCCGAACGCATGTTTGACACGAACATTGTGTGTTCAGTCATTCGCCGAATTACGAACGATATGGTCCGTTCACGTCAAATTCGAGTGGCGCGTCATGGCCCGTAATTCACTGCGGCATCGCAGTGCATTGCTGGCTGATGATTGGCCAAGCATGCTCTATGACCCGCATGCTTGGCCAATCACAGCGCTGTGTGTACAGAGAGCCGTAATTGGCCAAAGCCAAGGAGGCTTTGGCCAATTATGGCTCAGGGGTTTAGTACACGCCCCACACTATATAAGGCCGCCTGCATGTCGCCCCTGTGTAGTGTGTTCCAGCGTTGAGAGAGAAATAGAGAGAGAGACAGTGTCATTTGATTTAAGTTAGAGTAGGCAGGTCGAGTCAGTTAGCTGCACTTACAGTGTATTGTGTATATATATGCATCCCAGGTGTTGTATGTATATATATATATATATATATATATATATATATATATATATATATATATATATCACTGTAATCAGTTTAGCTAGATCCTGTTCTTCTCTTCCTAATATACTGACAGGCAGGCAGGTGTTTTTTACAGTATTTCCAGTTACTGTACTGTGTACCCTGCACAGTTGCACCTACAGTATAGCTACCTGCAGCCAGGTGCTTGTGTAGGTTCTTTGAAGTATTTCCAGTTACTGTACTGTGTACCCCGCACAGTTGCACCTACAGTATAGCTACCTGCAGCCAGGTGCTTGTGTAGGCTCTTGAAGTATTTCCAGTTACTGTGCTGTGTACCCTGCACAGTTGCACCTACATTATAGCTAACTGCAGCCAGGTGCTGGTGTAGGCTCTTTGAAGTATTTCCAGTTACTGTACTGCATGTCGGCCCTGTGTAGTGTGTTCCGACGTTGAGAGAGAGAGAGAGAGAGAGAGAGAGAGAGAGACAGTGTCATTTGATTTAAGTCAGATAGAGTAGGCAGGTCGAGTCAGTTAGCTGCACTTACAGTGTATTGTGTATATATATGCATCCCAGGTGTGGTGTATATATATATATATATATATATATATATATATATACACACAGTGTTTTTACAGTATTTCCAGTTACTGTACTGTGTACCCTGCACAGTTGGACCTACAGTATAGCTACCTGCAGCCAGGCATTTGTGTAGGCTCTTTGAAGTATTTCCAGTTACTGTAGTGTGTACCCCACACAGTTGCACCTACAGTATAGCTACCTGCAGCCAGGTGCTTGTGTAGGCTCTTGACGTATTTCCAGTTACTGTACTGTGTACCCCGCACAGTTGCACCTACAGTATAGCTACCTGCAGCCAGGTGCTTGTGTAGGCTCTTGACGTATTTCCAGTTACTGTACTGTGTTGTACTGTGTTGTACTGTGTTGAACCTACAGTATAGCTAACTGCAGCCATGTGCATGTGTAGGCTCTTTAAAATATTTCCAGTTACTGTGCTGTGTACCCTGCACAGTTGCACCTACAGTATAGCTACCTGCAGCCAGGTGATTGTGTAGGCTCTTGACGTATTTCCAGTTACTTTACTGTGTTGTACTGTGTCGCACCTACAGTATAGCTAACTGCAGCCAGGTGCTTGTGTAGGCTCTTTGAAGTATTTTCAGTTACTGTGCTGTGTACCCTACACAGTTGCACCTACAGTATAGCTACCTGCAGCCAGGTGCTTGTGTAGGCTCTTGACGTATTTCCAATTACTGTACTGTGTACCCTGCACAGTTGCACCTACAGTATAGCTACCTGCAGCCAGGTGCTTGTGTAGGCTCTTGACATATTTCCAGTTACTGTACTGTGTACCCTCCACAGTTGCACCTACAGTATAGCTACCTGCAGCCAGGTGCTTGTGTAGTCTCTTTGAAGTATTTCCAGTTACTGTACTGTGTACCCTACACAGTTGCACCTACAGTATAGCTATTATAGACAGAAGATCCGCGCTACAGGATATGCTTGCAACTGCAGCCCCCCTATGTAGGCAGAGGGTACCCACTTGTACCCTCAGAGAGTAGATCTAAAAAATATATATATATATATATATATACAGGGAGTGGCGCTGTGCATGAGGGAATAATTGGCATAAATGATTGTCTATCGGTTATAGTTTTTGTGTCTATAAATCATATTGAGGAAAAAACATAAAAATGTGGAGAAATTAAATATGTATCCCACATGGGGATCGGTGAATGCTAATGGGATAGGTATAATTTACAAATAGATGTACAATGTAACCTTCATCCCGTACCCAATAACCGCTGATTATGGTGTTATATAATGTGCATTAATAGGTGCCAAAGTGTCAAGTGCGGTCCAATTAAGTGTTCCAGCCTCTGCTGGAATAGAATACAAGTGATTTAAATATAAAAATTTAAAAATTTTTATATTTAAATCACTTGTATTCTATTCCAGCAGAGGCTGGAACACTTAATTGGACCGCACTTGAAACTTTGGCACCTATTAATGCACATTATATAACACCATAATCAGCGGTTATTGGGTACGGGATGAAGGTTACATTGTACATCTATTTGTAAATTATACCTATCCCATTAGCATTCACCGATCCCCATGTGGGATACATATTTAATTTCTCCACATTTTTATGTTTTTTCCTCAATATGATTTATAGACACAAAAACTATAACCGATAGACAATCATTTATGCCAATTATTCCCTCATGCACAGCGCCACTCCCTGTATATATATATATATATATATATATATTTTTTTTAGACCTACAGTATAGCTACCTGCAGCCAGGTGCTTGTGTAGTCTCTTTGAAGTATTTCCAGTTACTGTACTGTGTACCCCGCACAGTTGAACCTACAGTAAAGCTACCTGCAGCCAGGTGCTTGTGTAGGCTCTTGACGTATTTCCAGTTACTGTACTGTGTACCCAACACAGTTGCACCTAAAGTATAGCTACCTGCAGCCAGGTGCTTGTGTAGGCTCTTTGAAGTATTTCCAGTTACTGTACTGTGTACTCTGCACAGTTGCACCTACAGTATAGCTACCTGCAGCCAGGTGCTTGTGTAGGCTCTTGACGTATTTCCAGTTACTGTACTGTGTACCCTGCACAGTTGCACCTAAAGTATAGCTACCTGTAGCCAGGTGCTTGTGTAGGCTCTTTGAAGTATTTCCAGTTACTGTACTGTGTACCCCGCACAGTTGCACCTACAGTATAGCTACCTGCAGCCAGGTGCTTGTGTAGGCTCTTGAAGTATTTCCAGTTACTGTACTGTGTACCCTGCACAGTTGCACCTACGGTATAGCTACCTGAAGACAAGTGCAGGTGTTATCGTACTAATAATACTACAGGCAGGCAGTTGATTCTGCTAGCTGCAGTATAATCGGTATATATATATATATATATATATATATATATATATATATATATATACATCCCAGTTTTGTGCAGCTCACTGCAGGCCAATAGTATGTCTGTAAGGCCAACAAGGAGAGGCAGACAGTCACAAGCCTATAAAAGAGGGCAAGCAGGCTCTATGTCTAGAGGCAACAGTGCTGGTCGTAGATACGGTGCATCCTCATCAGCACGTGGCCGTGGGACACGCTTGGCCTTTTTTCAGCAGCTGGCCGTGTTGAGCCGCAACATGCAGAAGACTTGGTCGAGTGGATGACCAAGCTGTCCTCATCCTCCTCATCCTCTCTCACCCAGGCTCAGGGTACTTTGTCTGGCAAAGCAGTTGCAAACACGGCCTCTTCCCTCGGCTCAATGGCATCAGTGACTCCTTCCCTAGCCCCACCATGTCCTGAGGAGTCCCTCGAACTGTTTGACCACAGTGTTGGGTACATGCTCCAGGAGAATGCCCAGCGTTTTGAAGGCTTGATGATAGTACTTAGCTAGATGAAGGCAGTAACATGAGCCCGGGGGTGCCCAAGAAGGACAGCAATCTGGCAGTCATGTTCCCCCTGCTGCAGCATACTGCCAGGTTTGCTCCAGTGATGAGGAGGGAGGGGATGATGAGGTCAATGACTCCACGTATGTGCCTGATAGGAGAGAGGAGGAGGAGGCACATCACCAACCAGGCAGGTTGCCCTCCAGGGGCCAGCCTAAGGGCAGCACACTGACTGCATCACACCGCAGAGCTTCGCATGTGCAGGGCGCTGCTGTCTCTGTGTGTTATTCCAAAAGTCCTTTGTGTGGGCCTTTTTTGAGAAGAGTGCATCAGATCGCACTGCTGCTATTTGCAACATATGTTTCCAGCGTATCTCGCGTGGCCAAAACATCTCCCGCTTGGGCACCAAACGCCACTTTTTCTCACAGAAGGCAATTCCAGGTCTCTCTACCAGCATGTGGAAGGCAATGTCTTGGCCTCACTGGACAGGGCGGTCAGTGGTAAGGTGCAAATTACTGCTGACTAATAGTCCAGCAGGCATGGACAGGGACGTTACCTAAGTTTCACGGCGCATTGGGTGACTCTGCTGGCAGCTGGGAAGGATGCAGGTCAAGGTGCAGTAATGTTGGAGGTTGTTCCACCACCACGCCTCCAAAATGCCACAACTGGTGATTCTGACACACCTCTCTCCTCCACCCCCTTCTCTTCTTCTTCCTCTATGGCCTCTTCCTGTGCTTTGACCTTGAAACCAGCGGTGCTCCGTAGGCGTTCAAGGGGCTATGCAAGTACGCAGGCCAAAAGATGCCATGCGGTGCTTGAGCTGGTGTGCTTGGGGGACAGGAGCCACACTGGGGCAGAGATTCTGTCAGCTCTGCAGGGGCAGGTTCAGAGGTGGTTGACGCCACGCCAACCTAAGGCAGGAATTGTGATTTGCGACAATGGCACCAACCTCCGCTCCGCCCTCCGACAGGGACAAATGACCTATGTGCCCTGTTTGGCTCACGTCCTTAACTTGGTGGTGCAGGGGTTCTTGGGCAGGTACCCGGGCTTACAGGATGTCCTGAGGCAGGCCAGGAAAGTCTGTGTGCATTTCCGCCAGTCATATAATGCCAGTGCTCGGCTGTCAGACCTCCAAAAGGAATTTAACCTGCCCAAGAACCGCCTAATCTGTGACATGCCCACCAGGTGGAACTGAACATTGGCCATGCTGCAGAGGCTGCACACGCAGCAGAGGGCCATCAATGAGTACCTGTGTGACTATGGCACCAGGACAGGGTCAGGGGAGCTTGTTTTTTTTCCCCACGCCAGTGGGCCATGATCAGGGATGCATGCACTGTGATCCTGTCACCATTTAAGGAGGCCACGAGGATGGTGAGCAGTGACAGTGCATGCATCAATGACACTTTCCCCCTTGTCCACCTGTTGGAATACACACTGCATGGAATAATGGACAGGGCACTTGAGGCAGAACAGAGGCAGGAAGAGGAGGACTTCCTTAGCTCTCAAGGCCCCCTTTATCCAGATAGTGTTCCTGCGTGCCCGCCGATCACTCAGGAGGAGGAAGATTGTGTCACCATGGAGGTGGAGCCTGGCACTCAGCATCAGCAGCAGTCTTTAAGGGATCATTTACAGTCCCAAGAAACCCATGGACTTGTACGTGGCTGGGAGGAGGTGGCTGCGGATCATGTCGTCCTTAGTGACCCAGAGGACTCCGGACAGAATGCCTCAGCAAACCTACACTGCATGTCCTCCCTGATCCTGCAAAGCCTGCGGAAGGATCCTCGTATTCGTGGTATCAAGGAGAGGGATCAATAAGGCTGGCAACCCTCCTTGATCCACGTTACAAGTGTAAGGTTGCGGACCTTATCTTGCTATCGCAGAGGGAGCAGAGGATGAAACATCTTCAGGAGGCCTTGCAGAAAGGTGTGTGCAACGCCTTCCCAGAGACTGGGAGGTTACAAACTCCTGTTCCTGGACAACGTGTTGCTGAGGCTTCGTTCAGTCAAAGAAGGAGCAGTGGAGAAGGTGGCCGTCTGACCGATGCGTTCTGACAATTTTTTATATTCCGCAGCCCCAAGGTATGATCGGTTCCAGCAACCATCGCCAGCGTCTGTTTTAGATGGTGCAGTAATACCTAGGGGCAAGATCTGACTTGGACACCTTTCCCACTGAAAATCTTCTGGGTTACTGGGTCTTGAGGACGGATCACTGGCCAGAGCTTGCACAGTATGCAATCGAGCTACTGGCCTGTCCTGCATCCAGCGTTCTTTCGGAACGCACATTCAGTGCTGCTGGAGGCTTTGTAACCGATCACAGGGTGCGTCTGTCCACCGACTCGGTCAATCGACTGGCCTTCATAAAAATGAATCAGTCTTGGATCACCACCAGCTACCAAGCACCTGATGCTGATGTAACCGAATAATCTTTTTTTGAAATGTCAGATCCCTTCAAGACTGCCTATGCTGATGCTGAGTGACTATCCTGTTATGCTGAGTGATTATCCTCTTCCTCCTCAATGATCATGCTGATAGCTTGTAAGATCATTTTTGGTTCTGGGCGCCGCCACAAGTGGCTAAGGCCCAATTTTTCAGCCCCTGTTTAACAGGGGAGAGTAATTACAATTTTTGATGCAATACTTTGCAGCAGGGCTCGTTCCTGCGCACCAACTAGAGTATCTGTGAGGGGTTGCAGTGTTATGGCACCAGCACCAGTGCCTAAGGCCCAATTTTTCTGCCCCTTTTCAACAGGGATATGTAATTACAATTCTTGATCTAATATTTTACAGCAGGGCCTGTTCCAGCGCCCACCAAGAGTAACAGTGAGGTCTTAGTGTTGTGGCACCAGCACCATCACCACCAAAGGCCCAATTTTTCTGCCCCTGTTCAACAGGTGCATGTAATTCCAATTCTTGATCTAATATTTCACAGCAGGGCCCGTTTCTGCACCCACCAAGAGTAACTTTGAGGACTTACAGTGTTGTGGCACCAGCACCACCACCACCAAAGGCCCAATTTTTCTGCCACTGTTCAACAGGGGCATGTAATTACAATTTTTGATCTAATATTTCACAGCAGGGCCCTGTGAGGGCTTACAGTGTTGTGGCAACACCAACACCTAAGGCCACAATTTCTGCAGAGTATATAGGGCAGGCCCCTAATTTAAAACATCCAACTTACAAACGACTCCAACAAACAGAAGGAGACAACAGGAAGTGAGATGAAATCTACCCCTAGGAAGGGAAATTCTCTCCTGTAAGAGTTAATATGGGAAAAACGTTTCTCTTTTCCACTGATGCTTTATCACCAATCCTTGTTTCACTAAAAACCCCAAATTTTCTAAAAACATTTGTCATTGGGACAGAAAGTGAGGTGAAATCTTCTGAAGAGGAGCACAGACATCAAAACAAATGTCCCAGGGGTGATAACCCTTCCCTATGTTTTCCAAAAAGCTTAAAATAGATTTTTTGGCTGGAGCTAAACCTGTTAAAAATGTACCAGTTGAAAATTACAAACAGATTATACTTAACAACAAACCTACAGTCCCTGTCTTGTTTGCACTGCCTGTATACTGCTGTTCAGAGTATATAAGGCCTGGTGGCCCCATGCCTTTCCTTTTTATAATTTGGGTGCGGGTTCCCCTTAATATCCATACAAGACCCAAAGGGCCTGATAATGGACTGGGGGGTACCCATGCCATTTGTCTCACTGATTTTCATCCATATTGCCAGGGCCCGACATTACATTAAAGCCGCAAGCTGTTTTAAATAACTTTTATTCCTTTAAAAATGTCATTTTGTGCAGGGACTGTTCTAAGCATGGGAAACACGCGCCATTTTACAGGCATACTATAGACACCCCCCAGGTACGATATTTAAAGGAATATTTCACTTTTTTTTTTTTTACTTTAAGCATCATTAAAATCACTACTCCCGAAAAAATGGCCGTTTTTAAAACTTTTTTTTTGCATTGATACATGTCCCCTGGGGCAGGACCCAGGTCCCCAAACCATTTTAGGACAATACCATGCAAATTAGCCTTTAAAATTAGCACTTTTGATTTCGAACGTTCGAGTCCCATAGACGTCAATGGGGTTGTAACGTCCATGCGAATTTTCAGTCCATTTGCAGGTTCTGGTGTGAACCGAACCGGGGGGTGTTCGGCTCATCCCTACCCCTGACATGCCTTCTGCATCCACTTGGATAACCCCGGACAAAATACATACTTACGAATAAAGGCCTCCATCCGTTCTGCACAGAAGTGTCCTCCAATATGTTGAAAGACTTGACAAACCTCTAAGGCCTCTGATTTAGGGAATATCAGTTGATGAATAACTTGCGGATCTCCTGGAATCTGTGCCTTTTGGTGTAAGAGTCCATTATATCTTTCCAGCCTATCCCACTCTTTTAAAAGCTGACAAAACGTCGCCGAGAGCCTCCTTCGCTCCTGCGAGTCTGCTTTCCGATTCCTGTCCCAATATCTCATGAGCTGATCAATGTCAGGGTCTTGCTGCTGGAGTTGCAGCTACTCTCGAGGAGTATGAATCTCTGGCCCTCTTGGCGTAACTTAGTTGCTCTGCAGAGCCTTTTGAAGCCTGTTACTCCTTCTGGTGGGTCCCGGAAGGAAAAACCTCATCCTCTTCGAGTTGTTGATCTAGATCATCCTGAGGCCCATCGAGAGGAAATCGAGAGAGAGCATCAGCATTACCATTGGAGCATTGTGGTTTGTAGTGAATGGTATAGTTGAACTGGGCCAGTCGGGCCACCCAACTTTGCTCTAAGGCCCCCAGTTTAGCAGTCTCTAGATAGGCAAGAGGATTGTTGTCAGTATATATGTCCACGTGACCACTTACTAAGTACTCAGCAAACTTTTCGGTGACGGCCCAGACTACCGCTAACAACTCGAGTTTAAAGGAACTGTAGTTGGTTGGGTTACGTTCGGTAGGGCGTAAACTCCGACTTGCATAGGTGATCACACGCTCCGTTCCATCTTGTTTTTGAGCCAGCACAGCCCCCAATCATTGGAGACTGGCATCGTGTACACCCGGAAGGGTTTATGATAGTCAGCGTAAGCCAATATGGGAGTGGAAGTCAGCTCCGGCTTGAGGGCCTCCAATGCCTCACTTTGTGCTGCCCCCCAACTATTAGTAATGCTGGGGGAAGATTTTCCTTTCCAATGGGCTGGTTACCCACACAACAACTGTGTCAAAGGGGCTGCGAAAGTAGCAAAGTTCGAAATGAATCTGCGGTAGTAACCCACAAGCCCCAAGAAAGAGCGAAGCTCTGTTACCGTTTTAGGGATTGTCCATGTCTGTACAGCCTTAATTTTGTTGGGATCGGGGGACACCCCTTTTCCCTCGACCACATGCCCCAAATACTGGGCTAGCCACTGGAGGACTTGATCCAGATGTAGCAAATGGTCCTCGAACGTTCTGGAAAAGATGATGATGTTATCTAAGTAAATCAGGACAGATTCAAAGTTCAAGTCTCCCAAGCAAGGTTCAATTAGCCTTTGGAATAGAGGGGTGATAAAGGCCGTTTTTTCACGATCTTCCTCTTTTACCGGGACCTGTCAATATCCACTGGCCAAATCTAGCTTGGAGAAGTACTGGGCCTGTCCCAAGGCCATTAGGGATTCTTCGACCTGGGGCAAAGGGTAAGCATCCCGATGGGTACAATCATTCAATCTGCGATAGTCCACCCAAAAACGTAAGTTGCCATGCTTTTTCCGCACAAGAACTATGGGTGCAGCCCAGGGAATACGACTCTCTCAAATCACCCCCCCCCCCTTGCAGCATGCCGTGTCTCCAGTGTGGATAGAATGATCCAAAGCATTAGTACAGCCTTAATCTTCAGGGCCTTGAGAGAATGCCATCAAATGTCTGTGAACTAGTTGCTGGAGCTTGTTGCTTTGTTCCGGGGTCATCTCCTGCATCGGAAGTGCCATTTGAGTTAACAATTTTTGGAGCTGGGTCTCTGCTGAATCAGGTAGAGCCGTCTGCAAAGCAGCACAGGCGGCCTTCACCCCAGGGCAAGGATCAGTAATGCAGCTTTTGGCCCTTGTATTGGGGTGGACCCCAAGTTAACCAGTTGCACCAACACTTGTCCCTGCTGGACAACAGACAGAGTTCGGGCCACCAACCATTCACCCTTGGTTTCCAGGTTGCATTGTGGTTCGACCATCACAGTGGCCCCTCTTGCGTGTCTTCTAGCTACCAGAGGAAGGGGACACACCAACTCTTGACGTGGGGGTATAATAACCCGATGACGGGCAGGGAGACGGATGACCCCCACCTTCTCTGTGTGTTTATGACTCTGCTTCTGAACAGTCCAACAAGCGTTGATCAGATTCTGCAGTTGTGGTTCTGACTGCCCGGATACTTGCGTTGACGCCTCCCACAGAAGGCGAGTTAAGTCCAGTTCTTTTAGGGCGTTCATACCCAACACCACTGGAATTTCTGGGAAAGAGGACTTTCGGGTCACCACGACCCCGACCCTAGGGAGGGTTTGCTCATAAATAGGGATGAGGTTCGAGTCGAACTCATGTTCAACTCGAACATCGGCTGTTTGCTAGTTCGCCGAACAGCGAACAATTTGGGGGAACACCCTTTAAAAGTCTATGGGAGAAATCAAAAGTGCTAATTTTAAAGGCTTATATGCATTGTATTGTTATAAAAAGTGTTTGGGGACCTGGGTCCTGCCCCAGGGGACATGGATCAATGCAAAAAAAAGTTTTAAAAACGGACGTTTTTTCGGGAGCAGTGATTGTAATAATGCTTAAAGTGAAACAATAAAAGTGTAACATTCCTTTAAATTTCGTCTATAGTATGCCTATAAAGGGGCGCATGTTTCCTGTGTTTAGAACAGTCTGACAGCAAAATGACATTTCAAAGGAAAAAAAGTCATTTAAAACTACTCGCCGGTCCGACAACACATAAAAGTTCATTGATAAAAACGGCATGGGAATTCCCCACAGGGGAACCCCGAACCAAAATTTTTTAAAAAAATGACGTGGGGGTCCCCCTAATTTCCATGCCAGGCCCTTTCAGGTCTGGTATGGATATTAAAGAGGAGCTGCACCTTAAAAAAAATATTAAAAGCCAGCAGCTACAAATACTGCAGCTGCTGACTTTTAATAAATGGACACTTGCCTGTCCCAGGGTCCAGCGATGTTGGCAGCCGAAGCCGCTCAATCGCTCGGCTTTCGGCTGCCCCCGCCACCATCCTCGGTCAGGGAATCGGGAAGTGAAGCGCTGCAGCTTCACTGCCCGGTTCCCTACTGCGCATGCGCGAGTCGCGCTGCGCCTCTGCACTGGTCCCCGTTGTGTGCTGGGAACTGTGTGTTTCCCAGCACACAACGGGGGGGCGGGCTTCTGCGGATATTCTGCAGCTGTCTAAGCCCGGAAGTGGCTGCAGATACCTGTATTAGACAGGTATCTGCACCCCCTCCCCCCTGAAAGGTGCCAATTGTGGCACCGGAGGGGGGGAGGAATCCGATGAGCGGGTGGAACTCCGCTTTAAGGGGAACCCCGTGCTAACATTTTTTAAAAAAATGGCATGAGGTCCCCCTAAAAATCCATACCAGACCCTTATCCGAGCACGCAACCTGGCAGGCCGCAGGAAAAGAGGGGGGGATGAGAGAGCGACCCCCCCGTCCTGAACCGTACCAGGCCACATGCCCTCAACATTGGGAGGGTGCTTTGGGGTAGCCCCCCAAAACACCTTGTCCCCATGTTGATAGGGACAAGGGCCTCATCCCCACAACCCTTGCCAGGTGGTTGTGGGGGTCTGTGGGCGGGGAGCTTATCGGAATCTGGAAGCCCTTTTTAACAAGGGGACCCCCAAATCCTGGCCTTCCCCCCTGTGTGAAATGGTAAGGGGTTGCAAAAGTACCCCTACCATTTCACAAAAAAACTGTCAAAAATGTTAAAAATGACAAGAGACAGTTTTTGACAATTTCTTTATTTAAATGCTTCTTCTTTCTTCTATCTTCTATCTTCTTTTTTCTATCTTCTATCTTCGTTCGGTTTCTCTTCCTCCATCTTCTTGTGGTTCTGCTGGTTCTTCGGTGTTCTCGTCCGGCATCTTCCTCCGTGGCGTCTTTTTCCCTTCTTCTCCTCAGGCCGCTCTGCATACATGATGGCATGATGGGAGGCTCCCACTGTGTGACGCTTCTCCTCTTGTCACGGTTCTTAAATAACGGGGGGTCGGGGCCACCCGGTGACCCCACCCCCTCTGACGCACGGTGACTTGATGGGGACTTCCCTGTGGCATTCCCCATGATGTCAGAAGGGGGCGGGGTTACGTAACGGGGACCCCGCCCCCCTCTGATGTCACGGGGAATGCCACAGGGAAGTCCCCGTCAAGTACCCGTGCGTCAGAGGGGGGCGGGGTCACCGGGTGGCCCCACCCCCAGTTATTTAAGAACCGTCAGAAGAGAAAGAAGATAGAAGATAGAAGAAAGAAGAAGCATTTAAATAAAGGAATTGTCAAAAACTGTCTCTTGTCATTTTTAACATTTTTGACAATTTTTTTGTGAAATGGTAGGGGTACTTTGGTACCCCCTTACCATTTCACACAGGGGGAGGGCCGGGGTCTGGGGGTCCCCTTGTTAAAGGGGGCTTCCAGATTCCGATAAGCCCCCCGCCCGCAAACCCCCACAACCACCGGGCA
Source organism: Lithobates clamitans (assembly GCA_037952925.1). Lineage (NCBI taxonomy): Eukaryota > Metazoa > Chordata > Amphibia > Anura > Ranidae > Lithobates > Lithobates clamitans. The sequence continues at coordinate 2,093,057 of JBBGZY010000791.1, forward strand.
AGGGTTGTGGGGATGAAGCCCTTGTCCCCATCAACATGGGGACAAGGTGTTTTGGGGGGCCACCCCTAAGCACCCTCCCAATGTTGAGGGCATGTGGCCTGGTACGGTTCAGGAGGGGGGGCGCTCTCTCGTCCCCCCCTCTTTTCCTGCAGCCTGCCAGGTTGCGTACTTGGATAAGGGAGTGGTATGGATTTTAGGGGGGACCCCACGCCATTTTTTTTTATTTTGGAGTGGGGTTCCCCTTAAAATCCATACCAGACCTGAAGGGTCTGGTATAGATTTTGAGGGTGACCCCACACCATTTTTAAAAAAAAATTTGGCCGGGGTTCCCCTTAATATCCATACCAGACCTTATTGGAATTTAGGGGGGCCCCCCCACGTCATTTTTTTTCAAATTTTGGTTCAGGGTTCCCCTGTGGGGAATTCCCATGCCGAACTTTTATTTGTATTGTCGGACCGGCAATTCATTAATAGCCGCAAGTAGTTTTAAATGACTTTTTTCCTTTGAAATGTCATTTTGCTGTAAGACTGTTCTAAACACTGGAAACATGCACCCCTTTACAGGCATACTATAGACACCCCCAGGTACAAAATTTAAAGGAATATTACACTTTTATTGTTTCACTTTAAGCATTATTAAAATCACTGCTCCCGAAAAAAAGGCCATTTTTAAAACTTTTTTTTGCATTGATCCATGTCCCCTGGGGCAGGACCCAGGTCCCCAAACACTTTTTATGACAATAACTTGCATATAAGCCTTTAAAACTAGCACTTTTGATTATTCATGTTCATGTCCCATAGACTTTAACGGTGTTTGCATGTTTGAACAAATTTTTTGCCTGTTCGCAAGTTCTGGTGTGAACCGAACAGGGGGGTGTTCGGCTCATCCCTACTCATAAACTTTCATGGACATCCAAGTGACCCCTACTACTGGAATTGGTAGGTTGTTAGCAGCTTTCAGCCTCAACCAGAAGGGGTCTAGAGTTGGGGTCAGCCCAAAATGTTGCTGTTAGAACAAATAGGCCATAGTGGTGACTTCTGATCCAGTGTCCACCAGACATCTGGCAGGCTGTCTGTTGAACATCACTTTTACCACTGGGCACCCAGAAATCATTGTAGGATCACGTTGAGGCAGTGAACAAACATTTCCTGTGGGTCGCCCCTCCGCCACAGGAATCTCTAGTCTAAAGGATTGTTTTGTACGTTCTGGTCTCCCAGTTTCGCACAATTCCTTGTGACATGGCCTAGCCGTCCACACTGCCAGCATTTCTGGTCAATATCGGGATCCCTCCGGAGGGGGTTGATTGCCACCCGGGGTTGTTCGGACCCGCTCCGCAGAGCTGCCACCTCTTGCCTGAGGGAGGCGACCATATCAACTAGGTCTCGTACGACCTTTTCCATCGAGGGCATCCCCGCATTCGAGGCAGTGGCAGGGCATGGGGCAGTCACTTCCTCCCACTCCACTGGCCACCTGGCTCCATGAGTGAGGGTAATCTGGTTTCTGGCACCAACCCGTTCATGGCCCGGCTCTTCCTGTTCCCTCTCAATGGCCTCTTGTAGGATAGCAGCACATTTTACTGTACCATCAGCCCTCATTCGATCCCTTAAGGTTCTCTTTAATGAAGAGGACCATACACCAGTGAGGAACTGGTCCTGGATAAGCTGATCGGGGTTAGGGACCCCAGTTTCGGCAGGGGCCATTTTCTTCTCCAACCGCCACCAGATTTCCTGTAAGGCCACTGCAAATTGAGGGATAGTCTCTCGGTCGTGCTGCTCCTGACAATAGAAACTCTTCCGGAGTTCGGCTATGGAGGTACTCTCACCATACAGGCTTTCTAGGTGGCCCACAATAGCTGTTCTGCTATCCCTTTTCATCTCGGGCAGAACCATCACAGCCCAGTGGGCTTCTCCTTCTAGCTCATTATCCGCCAAATCTGCAAAGTGTGCTGTGAGTATTTCGAACAAGTGGACCAAACTGTCCAATCTCTCCACCCAGTCTGTCAGGGGAATATTTGTGCCATTAAATTTTGGAATCAGGGCCAAAGCCACTCCGTATGGTGCCATGGTTGACCCTCTAGCCACTCCCCCGCTTGAGGATGATGGTTCAGACATCCTGCCGACTATGCCAAAATATAAGCGGGTGTAGGGTGTAGCGCCTTCACAGAGGGAATCACACGTACTTACTTTATAAACCAGGCAACGTTTATGTATTCTTCTACATATTTTTGGTAATAAAAATCGCAATAAGCGTATATTGATTGTTTGCGTAAAAGTTATAGCATCTACAAAAAAGGGGATAGAGTTATGTCATTTTTATTATTATTATTATTATTTTTACTAATAATGGCGACGATCTGCGATTTTTATCCGGGCTGCGACATTATGGCGGACAGATCGGACAATTTTGACACTATTTTGGGACCATTGACAATTATACAGCGATCAGTGCTATAAAAATGCACTGATTACTGTGCAAATGTCACTGGCAGGGAAGGGGTTAACACTAGGGGGCGATCAAGGGCTTAACTGTGTTCCCTGACTGTGTGTTCTAACTGTAGGGGGAGGGGATTGACTATAGGAGATGACAGATCGTTGTTCCTAGCTATTAGGAACTGGAGGCTGGTCCGGGATTACCTGGGATCAGAAGAAGTGGGTTGAACGATGCTGGCTATTTAACAGGGGACATTTATTTTCAGAAGATATGTACTGTGGAGAAAATATTTTTATTGAAGATGAACATTGCAGAAATTTTTTTTATTTTATTTTTTTACTTTATCTTTTAATAGGCTATTCGATTATATCTTGTTATTTTTGGCTCTAAGAAGTATAGTTATGTAACTGTTTCTGACAATCTATAGTAATATATTACAATGTAGGTCTATATACTGTAGACATAAATCCGATATTAAAAAAGGCAAAGCTGTAATTCTCTTCAGCCATCGCTTACCCCATATGTGGCAGTGTAGACCACAGATTAGGGAAAAAAATGTTTGGACAGTGGTAGACCACGTATTCTTTGGTAGCTTCATCAAAATGCTTTCTTTTCAAAGCCTAAAGTATGAAAATATAACAGATCTGTACATAGAGAACCATTTTATTTTATACCGGGTGCAAATAATGGTACCGCCACTTGTGTCTATATTTTTGTAAAATAAGGCAATAAAGCTTTTATCAAACAAACTGTATTGCTGATTTGATTTGTTTTTAAGCCCAACCCTATCCAAAAATGTTTTAATCCAATAAACAGTTAGTAAGGGTTATGCCACGTACACACGAGCGGACTTTACGGCAGACTTTGCCCAGCGAACGGGATTTGGTCGGACAATTCGATCGTGTGTGGGCTCCAGCGGACTTTGTTTGCTCAAAAGTTGGACGGACTTAGATTTGAAACATGTTTTAAATCTATCCGTCGAACTCGAGTCCAGTCGAAAAGTCCGCTCGTCTATATGCTAGTTCGATGGACAAAAAGCCACGCTAGGGCAGCTATTGGCTACTGGCTATGAACTTCCTTGTTTTAGTCCAGTCATACGTCATCACGTACGAATTCGACAGAATTTGGTGGATTGTGTGTAGGCAAGTCCGTTCATTCGGAAAGTCCGTCATAAAGTCCGGCGTAAAGTCTGCTCGTGTGTACGCGGATTTAGAACCTCTTTCAAATATTCATTATCACTTTTGTCCCCATTTGGGAGATTTCTCCTCACTTCCTGTGTGCTCATGCCAAATGGGACAGGATATAAGAGGAAATTCTCCCAGGCAGAAATTAAAATATTTTCCAGCATAAAGAGCAAGGGTTAGAAACTCTGTAGGACTTTATTCTTATCTGTGCCTCCCATGAAAGAAACCGTTCTTCACCTTTTTGTACATATAATGGAAAGTAGATCCGGACAGCTTTTATAAAATAAATGTTTTGAGTTTTAAACAAGGAAAAAAATAATAATGCCTTATAATTCTGATATATTTAATATATAAATATAAATTAGGCAGAGGCTGCAAAGTGAGAGACATCAACAGCCATTTCCTGTAGACATGAGAATTTTTCACATATAAATATCTAGCAGTCGCATACTTGATGGTTGTGGTACACTATACACCTCAACATAGAAAAAAACAATCTATAGTCTTTAACCTCTCCAGCTCCAACACCTCTATTCCCCCTACAGACCAGAACTTCTTTACATTACTACTATGGGTCATTTTTTTGGCAATAACTTTGTCATTACTTAAAGTGGATGTAAACCCAATGTCATCCTCTCTAAACTACTGCCATAGGGGTTATCTATAAGGATATACTTGCCTCCTGCATGTATCTTTACCTGTCAAATGTCTCCCCTCTGTCTGTTATTAGACCCGAAAAACTGCAGATTCTGTGGGCGGGTCTGTTGTCCGGAGCTCGGTGGGTGGAGTCATGATGTCAGTAGACTCCCCGCCCACCTCTACACTCCCCTTGTCAATATGCATTTCTCCTGTGTATTTCTAACACTGAACTTCTGCTATGATCTCTAACATCCAGTGAAAAGACAGGAAAGTAACCACATGACTTCAGCATGCCAAATCATGCTGAGGTGTGGAACAGCCAATCCTTGCAGAGCTGCTGAAGAAAGGAGTGGGGTGGGAATTTAAAAATAATGCATGTGTCTTAGGGTAGTGCACAAGATATGTAAATCACCTGTCACTCACAGCAAGGGGGAGGATTTGACAAAGTTTTTCTCAGTTTGTCAAAATTTTTCTCACTGAACAATAAAAGAGGATTGCTCAGAGTTGGATTAACTCTAACTGAGACTGGGCTCAAATAATAGGAAATCTTATACTCTACAGTATGATATCAAAAAAAAAAAAATTCGGGTTTACATCCACTTTAAGATAACAACATAATACATATATTGTATTTTTTAAGGACAAATGAGGCTTTTATTTAGTAATATTGTCGTGCATTGTATTTATTTTCTACACAAAAAAATTCAAAAAAACTAAAATTTCTGATTATTTCTACTTTGACCAGTGGTGGGTTTTTATAAAAGTTTTACTTTAAATAAAAGTTTCGCTGTTATTCAACCATTTCTACTGTTTATAGTGACACTAAAAATACTTTCTGGTACAAAGCACTGCATTCATTTACAATGGAATTTATGCCTTTTTTTTTTTTAAGCAATTTTTTTTTCATTTAATACATTTTTTATTATGATTTGGACAGGGTTACATTCAAATGATAAAGAAATTGTAAAATTAATATTACAATCGGTAAGGAAAATTAACATGTCTCAATAAATGAGATTGAGAGTAATTATAAACTTGTCTTCAATATAATAATAAGTAACGAATATGTGCTGTGTCAAAAAATAAAATAAAATAGCAAAGGTAGCAAACACATAGGCAGTATAACAAACCTCAAAAAGCATATATATGTGAAAGTGTGGTCTTCAATATACAATATGTTCGCATAACAAATATTTTGACATATCAAAGTTTTGCATATAATATTACAGAATATAAAATAGTAAAATAGGCAGAAAAATTAAACACGGGTTGAGGTTGAGAGTTGTATAAAAAGAACATCTAAACAAGTATGACCCATTTTAATTTTTAATTTGGGAGGGACATGAAAAGGTGTCTAAAACGAAGTAAATAAAAAAAAAAAATTGGAAATTTGGAAGAAACGGAGGGATGGGGAGGGTGGGATGTAATCCATCCATACCAGTTTGAAATCAAATCCAGTAAAACCTTGGATTGAGAGTAACTTGGTCTGCAGACTGTTTTGCAAGACAAGGAACATTTTTTTTATAAATTTTGACTTGATAAACGAGCGATGTCTCGATATACAAGTAGCGTCAAATCACATAAAAGAGTAGGGGGACGCCCCCAAGTGTAGCAATATGGTTACATTTAATGAAGACACAACATTTAGCAACTCACATGGTTGATGATTAAAACAGGCACATCTAGGTATGCAGGGATCCGGGGTAAAGCTTTTTTTTTTAAAGAATTAAGCTTTAGAGAGAGAACATCTCTACAACATGTCATTTGCTTATTTCCTGTTTTTTTATTTTTAGTTATGTTGTTAGTTTCTTTAATCTTCTTTGTGGGTAATAATAACATGAACCGTCCAGGTGTCCCGGAAAACCAAACACCTATTAAAGTCCTCGTTCTTTCTACATTTGTTAATATTAAACCACAAAGCTGAAATGACGGTCCGGTCCACAGCTCTGATAGTCTTCATCTGTAAGTATCTGCTTTGATTATTGTCAATATATTAAATTATCTACTTACTGTATTTACCTATTTGTTTCCATATCTACCAAATGTTGTTACTTACTTCTAGTTACTTAATCAATGAACAGTTAACTAGTATCTATTTTCAAAAGAACTGCAAAAAAGAAGAACTTTCTACTTGAAAATGCTGCGAGACAACAACAGTTGAGTATTGTCCGTGATACTTTTTTATTTGCACTAAAATACAAACTTTCAGGACAAGCTTTTGGGGTGTGTTCCCTTCAAGGTCCAAGCCGTACTAATACCAGTATGGACCTTAAAGCAGGGGGTACACCCTGAAAACTTGTCCTCAAAGTTTTGGTTGTATTGCTAATAAAAAAGTATCATGGACAGTTCTGTTGTGCACTAATACAGCCACAATCACCTCATAGGAGGCAACAAAAACATTTCTAGTAAAAACCAAGACAACATTTTTATTACTTAGAAAAGTGGATAGAAGGTGCCGGAACTCTGAGGATTCTTTGTGTGATTGCTTTGTATCCTTGTTTTTATTATCACAAAGTGTAGCAGTAAAGTGTAGGTACAGTGGGTATAGAAAATAATCACCCCCTTTAAAATAATCACATTTTGTTGCTTTGCAGCCAAAAATGAAGACAGACACAGTTTTTGTTTCATCCAGCTGTATTTACTCAGTGCAACTTATAACATCCACGTGAAAGATATAACACCAACATGTCAGAATTTTTTTTTAAAAATTCAAAAACAATTACAGAGTTGGATAAAGGATCAACCCCTATGTCAGTATTTTATTGGACCACCTTTTGCTTTAATTCCAGCCTTTAGTCTGTTGGGATTTGTCTCTACTAACTTTGCACATCTAGACTTCGCAATATTTGCTCACTCTTCTCTGCAGAACTGCTCATGTTCAGTTACATGTGATGGTGACCTTTTGTGGACTCCAGTCTTCAAGTCATTCCACAGATTTTCAATGGGATTTAAATCTGAGCTCTGACTAGGACATACAAGGACATTCACCTTTTTTCTCCTTCAACCACTGCATAGTCATTGCCGCTGTGTGCTTTGGGTCATTATCATGTTAGAAGGTAAACCTTTTTCCCATTGATAACTTTCTGGCAGAGGGCAGCGGATTGATTTCTCGATAATTTGATGGTATTTTGCCCCATTCATTTTTCCTTCTATCCTGACAAGTGCTCCAGTCCCTTCTGTAGAAAAACACCCTCATAACAAGATATTAGGAATGGTGGTATTTGGATGGTGAGCTGTATTAGATTTCTGCCAGACATGGTGTTGAGGCCAAATAGTTAAATTTTTGTCTCATCTGACCACACCAACACCCTTTTCCATGTGGCCTCAGAATCTCCAAGCTCAGTGGTGACTGCATGTGGTCTTTCTTGAGGAGCGTCTTTTTTCTTGCACCTTCCCATACAAGCCACAGTGGAGAATTAGTGATATTGTTGTCACATGCACACAATGACCACTCTTTGTCATAAATTCCTGCAACTGCTTCAGAGTTGCTGTAGGCCTCTTGGTGGCCTCTCTGAACAGTTTCTTCCTGGCTCTTCATCCAGTTTGGAGCAACGTCCTTATCTAGGGAGGGTCTGTGTTGTACCACTTCTTAATAATTGACGTCACTGTGCTTCTAGGCATTGATAAAGCCTTTGAATTTTTTTTGTATCCATCTCCTGATGTGTGCCTGTCCACAATTTTAGCCCACCCATAGTTGATTGTTTGCTTCAGTTGCAGGAATGCTCCAGGAAAGCTCTCTTCATGCTGAGCTAATCAAAATGACCACAGCTGATCACAGTTGACAGTCAAATGGCTTTGTGTTCCATTGAGAAGGTGATTGAGTCATTTTTAGGAGGGGTTGATCCTTTTTCCAACTCAGTAATTCTGTTTTTGATTTTTTTAAATGTTGATGTTATATCTTTTACTTGGATGTTATAAGGTGCACTGAGTAAATACAGCTGGATAAAACAAAAATGGTGTCTGTTTTCATTTCAGGCTACAAAGCAACAAAATGTGATTATTTTAAAGGGGGTGATTCTTTTCTATACCCACTGTATAAAGAATCTGAGTGTTGGGTTGGCGGCTTCTTTACACTTTATGGCTTCCACAATGACCTTAGCTTGAGGTAAGGATGAGTGATTAAAGTGATTGTAAAGGTAGATTTTTTTTAAACAATGTATGTATATATATTATTATTATTATTATTATAATACATACCTGCTCTGCAAATTGGTTTTGCACAGAGCCGCCCCGATCCTCCTCTTCTGGGGTCCCCTGTTGGTGCTCCTCCCCTCTTCCAAGTGCCCCTATATCAAGCTGCTTGCTATGGGGCACTGGTACGGGCTCGATCCCAAGCCAGTCTCTGTGTGTCCATTGACACTCGTACAGTATGGCTCAGCCCTGCCCCACCCTTTCCTCTAAGGCTGTGATTGACAGCAGCAGGAGGCAATGGCTTCCACTGCTGCCTCCTTGTCCAATGAAGAGAGAGGTAAGAGAGCTGCTGCTCTTGGGCACAGGGCTACATCGAGATCTGGCTCAGGTGAGATTGGGGGGGGGCGGCTGAACAAAGAAGGTTTTTTTACCTTAATGCAGAAATGCATTAAGGATAAAAAAACCTTTTACAATCGCTTTACGAACTGCAGTGCCTGACAGTATTATTAAAGTTTAAATACAAGTTTATTCCAATAATGAAATGTTTGTCAAGCCAAAGAGTTTCGGGGGCTGTATACCCTTCATCAGAGCTTGAAAGAATGATACATTGTAACAGTCTATACGGACTAAAATTGGTTTATAGTTGTGTATTGTTAGTTTGATTTTCTATGACAATCTGTTTATCTAATCTAATTTAGATAAGGTTTGGGGTCTGTATCTTCTCCCCCTTATCAGGTTATGAAAGATTGCTTAAACTGGCTGCTGAAGGATAGCTGTGCAAACACTGACACTCCATATACACTATTACAATGTATCTTTATTTCAAGCCCTGATGAAGGAGGTGGAGATACAAAGTGTGTTGGTTTTACAAACATTTTATCACTGGAAAACTCTTATGTCTGGATCTTTAATATTACCATATGGCACATCAATTGTTATTCATTCACAATTATTAATACATCTTATATTTATATAATATATTGAATTGTTCTTATCCTAGACACAATATCACATTTTTTGCATAGACTGCAGTTTGTATTTCAGACATTTAACAGTTTTTGTCTTATTTTACAGCCACAATACTGGGACACACAGGTGAGTCTTTATTTTATATCATTCAATCAATTAATCAAATTGATCAATCAATCACTGTAGTAAAATGATAGAAAATGAGAGCCTGAGCCGGCTGCTCCCGCCCCCCCCCAAAGACCAGCAATCCAGTGAGCGAGTTGGAGGCAGAGCAGAGAGCGGGTGACTAACAATAGCTCTCCGCTCATGGAGTTGTGAGAACCGAGCGATCGTTTGATCGCTCAGTTCTCAGTGTCGCCGGGGGACAGATGCTGCATCCACCTAGGTAAGTATAATTCTAAAAAAAAAAACCCCATACTACTATTTTATTAAATGAATAATCATTTGAAAACTGCATTTTGTATTGACTCGTGTTATCTTTGTGTAATATTAAAATTTGATTGTAGATCTGAATCATTTAAAGTGTTTGTTACCCCAACATTTCATATTCCTGATATGTCTCTGCTGTACCATGTACTTGTATGAGAAAGTACCCTACTCTCTTTGTATTGCTTCATTTGTGTGAAATACCTGGTGTTCCTGCCAATCCCCCTGCTTTCCTATTAATAGCTGACCACACTAAGCATGAGAGGACAGTGTGGTCAGTTTTCTAGCTATGCTGGGAACTTAGCCTGCTCTCCTCCAATGATCAGACTTATCTTGACATGCACCCCCCCCCCCCTGCACAGCCTTTCACTGGGAAGCTGAGTGTACTGCTGCTTCTCCCCCCCCCCATGTAGCTGAGAACAGAGGGAATGTGATCACTGATAAAAAGGGAAAACATTTATTTATAATGTTTTTTATATCTATACACAAATGTTTTTCCTTTCATTTATATTTTAACCGGTTCCCGACCAGCTCACGCAGATATACTGTGGCACAATGGCTCTCCTGGGCAAAACCCCATACGGGTACGGCTTTCCCTTTAGGAGCCGCCAGAGGGCGCACGCGCTGCATGGCGGTGGACCCGATGCGCATGGCCGGCGGGCGCGATCGTCACCTGCCACACGTGATCGCGTGCACAAGAGCCAGCACGGAGATTTGTGTGTGTAAACACACATATCCCTGTTCTGTCAGGGGAGAGGAGACATACTGTTTGTTCCTACTAAGTAGGAACAGCGATCTGTCTCTTCCAACAGTCAGTCCTATCCCCACACAGTTAGAAGACACTGAGGGAACACACATTTAACCCCTTGATCGCCCCCTAGTGTTAACTCCTTCCCTGCCAGTGACATTTACACAGTAATCAGTGCATATTTACAGCACTGATTGCTGTATAAATGTCAAAGTTGTCCAATCTGTCTGTCGCATTGTCGCAGTACCGCTAAAAATTGTAGATCGCCGCCATTACTAGTAAAAAAATAAATAAATAATAAAAAAGCCATAAATATCTTTCCCATGGTTTGTAGACATTATAACTTTTGTGCAAACCAATTAACCACTTGCTGCCCGCCCGCCGTCATATGACGGCAGGACGGTGCAGCTGTTGTTCTGGGCCGCCGTCATATGACGGCGCAGCCTTCTAGGCAGCCCAGGGGGCACGCGCCCGCCGCATCGCTCGTGTCCCGGTGCGTGTGCACCCGCGATTGCCGGTAACCGAGCAGGACCGTGGATCTGTGTGTGTAAACACACAGATCCACGTCCTGTCAGATGGGAGGAGACCTATGGTGTGTTCCTTGTACAGAGGAACACTGATCGGTCTCCTCCCCTTGTGAATCCCCTCCCCCCACAGTTAGAATCACTCCCTAGCAACACATTAATCCCTACAGCGCCCCCTCCTGGTTAACCCCTTCATTGCTAGTCACATTTATACAGTAATCAATGCATTTTTATAGCACGGATCGCTGTATAAATGTGAATGGTCCCAAAAATGTGTCAAAATTGTCCGATGTGTCCGCCGCAATATCGCAGATCGCTGCCATTACTAGTAAAAAAAAAATAATAATAAAAATGCTATAAATCTATCCCCTTATTTTGTAAACACTATAGCTTTTGCGCAAACCAATAAATATACGCTTATTGCTATATTTTTTACCAAAAATATGTAGAAGAATACATATCAGCCTAAAATGAGGAAAAAATTTGTTTAAAAAAAAATGGATACTTATAGCAAGAGGTAAAAAATATTGTGTTTTTTCAAACTTGTCACTCTTGTTTTGTTTATAGCACAAGAAATAAAAACCGCAGGGGTAATCAAATACCACCAAAAGAAAGCTCTATTAGTGGGGAAAAAATGATAAAAATTTCATTTGGGTACAGTGTAGTATGACCGCGCAATTGTTATTCAAACTGTGACAGCGCTGAAAGCTGAAAATTGGCTTGGGCAGGAAGGGGGTGAAAATGCCCTGTATGGACATAGTTAATATACGCTAATGCGATTTTTTATTTATTTTTTTATTTTTTTTAATACCAAAAATATGTAGAAGAACATATATTGGCCTAAACAGACAAAGAAATTTGATTTTTTTTAAAAATTGGGGGATATTTATTATAGCAAAAAGTAAAAAATATGTAAGAAGTATAAGTAAGAAATATGCAAAAAAAAAAGGCAGGGTGCCTTTGGCCAATCATGGCTCAGGGGGACTAAGTCCACGCCCCACACTATATAAGGCTGCTTACAGAGAGCCCATATAGTGTGGTATAGTGGACTGAGATAGAGAGATTGAGCTAGATTAGGCAGGCAGGTTAGTTAGTTAGTTGCAGTGTATTTGATATATATATTACAGTCAGACTAGTATATATATGTATGTGTGTATATATATATATATATATATATATATATATACTGAAGTTCAGAGTATAGTGCCCTCAGTGTAGTATATATAATACAGTGCAGGGTATATAGTGCAGTGTACAATATATAATATAGTGTATTGAAGTGGTTAAGGGGAGCCCTATGACAGAATTAAGAAAAAAACAGAATGGGTTCCCCCCATCCATACCAGGCCCTTTGGGTCTAGTATGGATTTTGGGGGGGGACCCCCCACACCATTTAAAAAAAAAAAAATGGGCGTGGCGTTCACCTTAATATCAATACCAGACCCGAAGGGCCTGGTATGGCCTGGGGGGGGAACCCACGCTGTTTTTTAAAATGATTTTTTATGTATATTGCCGGGATCTGGAATACATTACAGCCGCAAGTAGTTTTAAATTACACTGTTTCCTTTAGAAATGAAAATTTGCTGCAGTACTTTTCTAAACACAGGAAACATGCTCTACTTTACAGGCATACTAAGGGGACCCCCCAGGCACAATATTTAAAGGAATATTTCACTTTTATTGTTTCACTTTAAGCATTATTAAAATCACTGCTCCCAAAAAACCGGCCATTTTTAAAACTTTTTTTTGCATTGATCCATGTCCCTTGGGGCAGGACCCGGGTCCCCAAACACTTTTTATGACAATAACTTGCATATATGCCTTTAAAATGAACACTTTTGATTTTTCACGTTACTGTCCCATAGACTTTAACGGTGTTCGAGTGTTTGCACAAACTTTTTGTCTCTTTGGGGGTGTTCGGCTCATCCCTACTAGCTATGTAGATGAATTAAACACAGTGGTGTAGTGGGTAGCACTTTCACCTAGCAGTAAAGAGGTTTGCTGGTTTGAATCCCAACCACCTGCCTGGAGCTTGCATGTTCTCTCTGTACCGGTGTGGGTTTCCTCCGGTTTCCTCCCACACTCCAAAGACATGCCGATAGGTTAATTGGATTCTGTCTAAAACTTGGCCCTGTGAGTTGGGGACCTTAGATTGTAAGCTCCTTGAGGGTAGGGACTGATGTGAATGTATAATATATATGTAAAGTGCTGTGTAAATTGACAGCGCTATATAAGTACATGAAATAATAATAATAAACTGAAGGTTCAGTTGGCTGAGTACCATGTCATGCAACTTTCTTAGAACATATTACATGGGGGGTGGTATCGGGGGATAAGTATGTTTATTTTCTGAATTTACAATTTGATTTATACCTTGAAATGCCCCTGGTGGGAAAAGATTTGTTATGTAAAACGAAAAATAAAGATTTAAAAAAAAAAAAAAAAAAAAAAAGAACATATTACATTTTATTGTGTGGAATTACCATGGCAGAAGTTACAATTCCACTTTATTCCTCTTCAGGATGGGCAATGAGTCCTGTGGTCACCTTCACCCCGAACTGGAGGAAGATCTTCATAGGAGAGTCTATAACAATGACGTGTGATGTGGGGTCCTCCGGAGGAGAAGATCTGACCTACATCTGGTACAAAGATGGTAACTGGATAAGTGCAGAAAAAATCTATACCATTAGATCTGCAAACTATTGGAATAGCGGGGACTACAGATGCCGGGCCGGTACAGAAAGAAGTGACACAGCCAGACTGGACGTTGTTGTTGGTCAGTTCATTATTTCATATTTGGAAATATACCATTTATTATGTTTTCAGACACAATAAAAGAAACCTATTATCAAGCAGTACCCACATGTTTCTTCTTAGTGTAGCCAGCAGTTGACTTTATTAGGGGCTCTCATGCTATAGGAATTGTTTTACCTGCCAAAGGTTTCATATTTTGTCTATGCAGGGCTCAGATTTGCACAGCTCTGTCACACAGTACAATCTTGTCTGGCAGGACAGGAGACCTTATTCTTTTCTGCTGCAATTCAGTAACACCTACAGGTCTTGTCCCTCCCCCAGCCAATGACTGAGAAGCAGCAGACTGATGAGCTCATCTCTCTGTCACTCTGCTCTCTGCTCCTATCAGCAAGATCTTTGGTAGCACTGCAGATCTTTGTGCTGCTTTTCCCTTCCTCAGTCAGAGCTTAGCTGTACAGGGACCGCAAGAGTCTGATACAAAGTCAAATTCAGATACTTACACTTTTTGCATTAATGTGATTTACACCGATCGGCCATAACTTTATGACAACACTCCTAATACTGTTTTTATTATTATACAGGATTTATATAGCGCCATCAGTTTGCGCAGAGCTTTACAATGTAGAGGGGGGACAGTACAATTACAATACAGTTCAATACAGAAGGGACAGGAGGGTCCTGCTCATTGAGCTTACAATCTAAAGAGAAGGGAAGGTGATACAAAAGGTAATGGGGATGGGGATGATCTGATGGAGGTGGCGTGGGTACAGTTCTTAGGTGGGTGTGGGGTAGGCTTCCTTGAATAAGTGAGTTTTCAGGGATCTCCTAAAGGTGGACAGGGTAGGGGCTGATCGGACATACTGGGGTAGGGAGTTCCAGAGGATGGGAGAGGTTCTGGAGAAGTCTTGGAGGCGAGCATGGGAGGAGGTAACAAGGGAGATAGAGAGCAGGAGGTCCTGGGAGGAGCGGAGAGGACAATTTGGACGATATCTGCAGATGAGGTTGATGATGTAGCTGGGGACGATGTTGTGGATGGCCTTGTATGGGGTACATATGGTGGGGTAGGGGAAGCCAGTGAAAGGATTGGCAGAGAGGAACAGCGATCACGGATCGATTAGTGAGGTGTATTAGTCTAGCAGCAGCATTCATAATAGACTGAAGGGGGGATAGCCTGTGTAAGGGTGGGCCAGTGAGGAGGTAGTTGCAGTAGTCGCGGCAGGAAATGACCAAGGAGTAAATAAGTTGTTTAGTGTCATTAGTCAGGAAGGATTGAATAGGTCCCACTTTTGCCCAGAAACATCCCTGACCCATTGAGGCATGAAGTCCACTAGACCTCTGAAGGTACACTGTTGTTTCTGGTACAAAGCCACCAGTAGCAGATCCTGTAAGTTGGGAGGTGGGGCTTCCATGGTTCGGACTTGTTTTTCCAGCACATGCCTCGGATTGAGTCCTGAAGAATATGGAGGCCAAGTCAACATCTTCATCTCATTGTTGTGTCCCTCAAACCATCCTTGAACCATTTTTGCAGTGTGTGTGTGGTGGGGGGGGGGGTGCATTATTCTGATGAAAGAGGCCACTGCCATCTGGGAATCCTGTTTCTAAGGAGTGGTGTACTTGGTCACCCACAATGTTTAGGTAGATGGTACATGTCAAAGTAACATTCACAAGAATGGCAGGACCCGAGGTTTCCCAGCAGAACATTTCCCAAAGCCTCACACTGCCTTCACCGGCTTGGCTTCTTACCATAGTGCACCCTGGTATTATCTCTTCACCAGGTAAGTGACGCACCCAGCCATCCACATGATATAAAAGACAACGTCACTCATCAGACCAGGCCACCTTCTTCCATTGCTCCAGGGTCCAGTTTTGATGCTCATGTGCCCATTGTGGGAGCTTTTAGCTGTGAACACGGGTCAGCATGGGCACCCGACCGGTCTGCCGCCTACACAGCCCCATACCCAACAAACTGCGATTTATAGTTTTACTGCTGTCAAAACATCAACTTCAGGGACAACATGTTCACTTGCTGCTTAATATATCCCACCCACTTTCAGATGCCATTGTAACAAGATAATCAATGTTATTGGCTGATCGGTGTATTTATATAAATGGTATGGCTGATCTGTATATTTATATAAAAGTTATGGCTGATCGGTGTATTTATGAGAAGTAAGCTGCATTAATGTATTTCTTTTATTTATGATTGGAGTTCAAGATTTAAAGATCATGACACCATTTTTGGAACCTGAATTTATTGCTGTGCATCACAATGGATACGGCCCTTACAATGACCCGGGAACTAGGATAAAACATTTGATAGAAGAACCCTTGAAAAGAAGATGATGAATACTTAGTTGTAGAGATGAGATGATGGTTTGCTCTCTTCGCCAAAACTTTTGCATGTTCAGCTCCTTGTTGGTGGGAACTGAGGATCATACATAGAAGTGGTATTTTGCTTTATGTGGTTCGTAACATTCAGAATCGAAATTTGGACAAATTTTTCATTATTACAATACAATTACAATAGTAACGCATTTAAACAAATCCAAAATAACGAAACAAAATTTCGGACGAAATGCGAATTTGAATAGTTTTCGAATAATAATATAAATTTTGAGAGAATAAAATAGAATAGAAAATAAAGGAATAGAATAGAATAAAAAAGAATATAACCATCTTCTGAAATTCCAATTTCAAATAGAATACATTTGAATCTGAATACAATAAAAAAGAATAGAATAGAAAAAGACTAGAATAGACTAGAATAGAATAAAATAATAAGAGAATAACTTTCTTCCAAAATTAGAATTTTGAATAGAATAAGTTCAAACTCAAATAGAATAGAATAGAAAAATAAATAGATTTGAATGCAACTCGAATTGAATCGATTTGAATTTTCCAAATTTGGTTGAATTAAGTTTAATATCGACCGAATTCTGAAAATTTTAATTGATTTGAATTCAAATAAATGAAACAAATTAAACAAACTTAACTAAACTGTAAATAATGAATCCAAGCAAAACTCTTTTTTTTTTGTTCTGCACATGTCTATTATTCTTCTATATATGAAAGCTTCCCATGGTCAGTGGATGATAAGGAAGCAGCGGGCGCTTCTGTGTTCCTAGGAACCGCTGACATCACCGGGAATCTCCAACATGTAACCAAAGGGGCGGGGACAGAGGTGACATCACTGCAGAAATATGGGCACTGGGCATATTTGTACATAACATTGCCCGAAT
The DNA here is from genome assembly GCA_037952925.1 of Lithobates clamitans. Lineage (NCBI taxonomy): Eukaryota > Metazoa > Chordata > Amphibia > Anura > Ranidae > Lithobates > Lithobates clamitans. Next base: position 2,110,102 of record JBBGZY010000791.1, read on the forward strand.
CTGACCAAATATTACCACTACCCCCTCTTCTTCTTCTTGCTGCATCTTGCTGAACCTTGCTGGATCTTGTTGGACCTTGCTTGAACTGAGCCCAGGGCAGAGTTCAGTTCATCACTACTTAGCTGTTGTAGAGCAATGGGAACTGCTGCTATCCCACACTTCCAGTCATGTTAGGTAGTGCCCCTTGCAGCACTCTGGGGCGCCCCCTGCTGGCACATACAACATGTAGCAACACCTGGAAGAGAAGATTGGACTCACTGCCTGCCAGACAGATAAGTATTGGACATCTTCTTTTACAGCGTTTTCTCCTATATTGTTATCCTAGTGATGGGATCACTTTAATTCAGACTAATTGATAAATGAAAGATTTATGAGAAGTCATGGAGGTTACATACAGGAGGAATCTACTATACATCTATACTACAAATGGTTGTGGGAACAATTCTATGTCTGTCCTTCATCTTCTCATGTGATCTTCTCTGTGTTCCAGGCCCGGTGATCCTGCAGGTTCCTCTCCATGTTCATGAAGGAGATGATCTGACTCTGAGATGTCACCATCATTCTGACTACACCGGAATATATACAATGTTCTACAAGGAAGATTCTGTCATTCAAAACTGGAGGGAAACATCTGAATTTCATGTAGGAATTGTAAACATGATGAACATCGGGAGATACAAATGTGCAAAGGAAATAATTCCGAATACTTGGAATACTTATGTACCTTACACAGATGAAGCTTCTATCTCCATACACAGTAAGTCATGGGATCGTTACACCCTCTGGATAGCTAAAAAGAAATATTATACCCTTTTCAAATGCACATTTTAGGCCTGAAGATTAGTTACACTCCCAAACATTATACATTTTCTGAAAGCAGAGACCCTGGAGAATAAAATGGTGGAAATTTCAATTTCATAATTTCACAGTAAAAATATGTTCATTTTAGTGCACGCAAACACAATATGTTATCCAATTTTTGGAAACATATAAAAGATAGGGTTATGTCAATCAAATAGATACCAAACATACAAAGCTATAAGTCCACACTTGTGATATGGTGAAAAATGTTGGTACCCAAAATTTTTACAGATCAAGAGTTTAGAATTAACCATGAAGGATGGCCCTAGAATCATTGCTGTCAGTACTAGACAAGTGCAGAATGAAAAGAATGGTTTATTTTGTTATTTAAATAATTTTGTTTAGTTAAATTCATTTAATGTATTTATTTTCTTTTTTGAGTTTCATTTATTTTCGTTTATTCGAATTTGACCGAAACACACAGTATTGAATCAGGATTCAAATTCAAATTTATTGCATTTGAATTGTGCAAGACAGTTCAATTATTTCTATTTTATTCCATTCTATTATGTTCTATTTTTTTTTTCTATTATATTATATTTTCTATTTTATTTGTATTTTTATTCTTTTCTATTCTATTCTTTTATTTCCTAGTCTATTCATTTTTATTGTATTATTTTCTATTCTGCTTTACTCTATTATTTTCTATTCTATTCTGTTCTGGTTTATTCTATTCTATTCTTTTCAAAATTCAAATTTCAGAAGACGGTTTTATTCTTTCTAATTTCTTTCTTTATTTTCTAATCGATTCTATTTTTTTCTATTCTATTCCATTCTATTCTATTCTTTTTTTATAGTCTATTCTTTTATATTCTATTCTGTGTTACTCTACTCTATTCTTTTCAAAATTCAAACGTTGGAAGACGGCTATATTCTAACACTAATATACACAGTCTTTGAAGGAAATCAGCAATATTCAGCAATATGTTTATATTTTGAATTTGTTTTCAAGTTTGATTTGAATTCTGGACAAAATTTTATGTAGTTAATTCAGATTAATTTAAATTCATTACTTTTGTAATTCGTGAATTTTAATACATCCAAATTTGCAAAAAATGTGTCCAAATTTTGATTATAAACAAAACTAACCACACATGTCTGGTCAGCACAACTGTCATTTTTTATGTTTTTTTATGGCCACACCCGACACATGATTATGTTCTTGAAGACCAGGCTTTTTCTGGCACTTTTTGTTTACAAGTTTAAATCATTTTTACTAGAGAATTACTTATAACCCCCAAACATATATATATATATATATATATTTAGCAGAGACCCTAGGGAATAAAATGGAGATTGTTGCAATTTTTTATGCCACACGGTATTTGTGCAGCGTTTTTTCAAATGCAATTTGTTTGGAAAAAATACACTTTAATGAATTACAAAAAAAACACATTTAATACCCCAATGTTTTTGTAAAATATGAAAGATGATGTTAAGCCAAGTAAATAGATACCGAATATGTCATGTTTTAAAATTGCGCTCGTTGAATGGTGACAAACTACGGTACTTAAAAATCTCCTTAGCTGCTTTAAAAATTTCTACAGGTTACTAGACATGTGCAATTCATATCGGTCAGAATACAAATTTGGAGGAATTTTTGGTTATTCTGAGATTCAGATGTATCCCAATCTCTGAAATAGTAACGAATAGTAACAAATTTAGTTGAAATCTGTTAAAATTTGAAGAAATAGCTGGTTGTTAAGCAGCGGGTGGGAATCCGGCCCCTGCGTCCTTAACAACCATGAGTCATCATCTGTCAGCGGGCTTCCCCACTGATAGATGAATGTGAAAGATAAAGAATGCCGGCAATTACCCTTTGGGTCTGGTATTGATTTTAAGGGGAGCCCCACACCAAAAAAAAAAAAATGAGGTCCCCTCCAAAATCCATACCAGACGCTTATCTGAGCACACAGCCTGGCAGGCCGGTAAAAGGAGGGGGGACAAGCGAGTGCCCCCCCTCCTGAACCATACTAGGCCACATGCCTTTAACTGCTTGCTGACCGCTGGCTGTCAATTGACGGCCAGGCGGCGCAGCTCTCATTGCGGGCGGGCGTCATATGACGGCCTTGCTTTCCCGGCCCACCAGGGGGCGCGCGCCGCCGGCGGTGATCGCATGCACCCGCCGTGTCACTGGGCACCCGGTGCGCGTGCCCAGCAGCCATGATGTCCGCTGGGCACCCGCGATTGCCGGTAACACAGCAAGATCGTGGATCTGTGTGTGTAAACACACAGATCCACGGTCCTGTCAGAGGAGAGGAGACTGATGGTATGTTCCCAGTACAGAGGAACACCGATCGGTCTCCTCCCCTAGTGAGTCCCCGCCCCCCACAGTTAGGAACACTCCCTAGCAACACAGTTAACCCCTCGATCACCAGCTAGTGTTAACCCCTTCCCTGCCAGTCACATTTATACAGTAACCAGTGCATTTTTATAGCACGGATCGCTGTATAAATGTGAATGGTCCCAAAAATGTGTCAAAAGTGTTTGATGTGTCCGCCGCAATATCGCAGTCACAATAAAAATCGCAGATCGCCGCCGTTACTAGTAAAAAAAAATAAAATACATAAAAATGTTATAAATCTATCACCTATTTTGTAGACGCTATAACTTTTGCGCAAACCAATCAATATACGCTTATTGCGATTTTTTTTTTTTTTTACCAAAAATATATGGAAGAATACGTATCGGCCTAAACTGAGGAAAAAATTTGTTTTAAAGAAAAAAAATTGGATATTATTATAGCAAAAAGTAAAAAATATTGTGTTTTTTTTCTAACTTGTCCCTCTTCTTTGGTTTATAGCACAAAAAATAAAAAACGCAGAGGTGATCAAATACCACCAAAAGAAAGCTCTATTTGTGGGGAAAAAATGATAACAACTTTTTCTTGTACAGTGTTGTATGACTGCGCAATTGTCATTCAAATTGCGACAGCGCTGAAAAATGGCTTTGACAGGAAGGGGGTGAAAATGCCCTGTATTGAAGTGGTTAACATTGGGGGTGGTTTGAGGTTGTTGGGGACAAGGGCCCCTCCCCGGCAACTCGGGGTGGTGATTGTGGAGGTCTGGAGGCAGGGGGGCTTATCATAATCTGGAAGCCACTTTTAACAAGACACAAATAAACCTCAGGACAAAGGATCATTTTTTTTTAAATTAAAGCAGTATTAAACCCTTGTTTTATTTCAAACTAAGCAACAAACATGCCTATACTTACTTGCCCTGCGCAATGCTTTTGCACAGAGTAGCCCCAATCCTCTTCTTCTGGGGTCCCCTACGGCGCTCCAGGCCCCTCTTCTTTGATGGGTGCCCCCACAGAAAGCCACTTTCCCTGGGGGCATTCGTACATGCTTGTTCCTGAGCCCCACTGCTGCATCCATTGACACAGACAGATTGACTCGGACCCGCTCCCATGTCACAGCTTTTGATTGACAGGAGCTCCACTGTTATCAATCAGTCCAATTAGGAGGGAGACGCTGCGCTCATGCACACCTCTGGATCGGGTTGGGGGGAAAAGGAGAGGGCTGGGGGGGTATTGCAGCACAGAAGGTTTTTCACCTTAATACATAGAACTCATTAACATGAAAAACCTTAAGGCTTTAGAACCACTTTAAACATTTCTATTAGATATGTTTTCAAGCACACAAAAAAGCTGACTGGCTGAGCCTACCTAGAAAAACTTCAATAAATACAGCAACTATTGGGACAATGAACACCTTGGTCAGGACTATGTAATGTACAACATAATGTATAGAGTGAAGGGGTCAGGAGTAAGTAAGAACATATAGAGTGCAGCAGTCAGGATAAACCCTGTGGTCACATCAGACTTACTCCTTAAATCAGAGTCCAAAGAGTTTCCCCTTACATCAGAGTTTTCAGCGTTCCCCTCTACATCAGAGTCCATGGAGTTCCCCTCTACATCAGACTCCACAGAGTTCTCCTTCACATCACAGTCCACAGAGTCCCCACTTACATCAGACTCCACAGAGTTTTCCCTTACATTAGAGTGAACAGAGTTCTCCCTTACATCAGACTCCACAGAGTTATCCCTTACATCAGACTCCACAGAGTTATCCCTTACATCAGACTCCACAGAGTTCTCCCTTACATCAGACTCCACAGAGTTCTCCCTTACATCAGACTCCACAGAGTTCTCCCTTACATCAGACTCCACAGAGTTCTCCCTTACATCAGACTCCACAGAGTTCTCCCTTACATCAGACTCCACAGAGTTCTCCCTTACATCAGACTCCACAGAGCTCTCCCTTACATCAGACTCCACAGAGCTCTCCCTTACATCAGACTCCACAGAGCTCTCCCTTACATCAGACTCCACAGAGTTCTCCCTTACATCAGACTCCACAGAGTTCTCCCTTACATCAGACTCCACAGAGTTCTCCCTTACATCAGACTCCACAGAGTTCTCCCTTACATCAGACTCCACAGAGTTCTCCCTTACATCAGACTCCACAGAGTTCTCCCTTACATCAGACTCCACAGAGTTCTCCCTTACATCAGACTCCACAGAGTTCTCCCTTACATCAGACTCCACAGAGTTCTCCCTTACATCAGACTCCACAGAGTTCTCCCTTACATCAGACTCCACAGAGCTCTCCCTTACATCAGACTCCACCGAGCTCTCCCTTACATCAGACTCCACCGAGCTCTCCCTTACATCAGACTCCACCGAGCTCTCCCTTACATCAGACTCCACCGAGCTCTCCCTTACATCAGACTCCACCGAGCTCTCCCTTACATCAGACTCCACCGAGCTCTCCCTTACATCAGACGCCACCCAGCTCTCCCTTACATCAGACGCCACCCAGCTCTCCCTTACATCAGACGCCACCCAGCTCTCCCTTACATCAGACGCCACCCAGCTCTCCCTTACATCAGACGCCACCCAGTTCTCCCTTACATCAGACGCCACCCAGTTCTCCCTTACATCAGACGCCACCCAGTTCTCCCTTACATCAGACGCCACCCAGTTCTCCCTTACATCAGACGCCACCCAGTTCTCCCTTACATCAGACGCCACCCAGTTCTCCCTTACATCAGACGCCACCCAGTTCTCCCTTACATCAGAGTCCACAGAGTCCCCACTTACATCAGACTCCACAGAGTCCCCACTTACATCAGACTCCACAGAGTCCCCACTTACATCAGACTCCACAGAGTCCCCACTTACATCAGACTCCACAGAGTCCCCACTTACATCAGACTCCACAGAGTCCCCACTTACATCAGACTCCACAGAGTCCCCACTTACATCAGACTCCACAGAGTCCCCACTTACATCAGACTCCACAGAGTCCCCACTTACATCAGACTCCACAGAGTCCCCACTTACATCAGACTCCACAGAGTCCCCACTTACATCAGGCTCCACAGAGTCCCCACTTACATCAGGCTCCACAGAGTCCCCACTTACATCAGGCTCCACAGAGTCCCCACTTACATCAGGCTCCACAGAGTCCCCACTTACATCAGAGTCCTCAGGGTTCAGTGTAAGAGGGAACTCTGCAGATCCTGAAGGAACATTTTGAACCCTGATGTAAAGGATAACTCTGATGCAATGGGGTCTCTGATCACCAAACCCCCCCCCTCTCCCTTACACAAGAGTCCATAGAGTTCCCCCTTACATGAGTGCAAGGGGGAATTCTGCAGACTCAGATGTAAAAGGGAAACTCTGATGTAAAGAGGAATGCTGTGGACCATGAAGGGGGGATGCTGTGGACTGTGGTGTAAAGGGGAACTCTGAGGGTCACCAGTGCCCCCCTTACATCAGAGTCCAAAGAATTCCTCCTTACATCATGGCCCACAGCATTCCCCCTTTACATCAAAGTTCCTTTATACATCCAGGTCCGCAGAGTTCCTCGTTGCACTGTAAGGGGGAATCTGAAATAAAGGGGAACCCTGAGGACACTGATTTAAGGGGAAACACTGCAAACTCTGAATGTGGGGGGAGGGGGCTCTGGTGACCACCTACCACCTTCTGTATAGTCAATACACTAAGGTAAGGGAGAGTTATTAATATAAGAGGGGACCTTTATATGAGTGTCCTCCCTTACCTTAGTATATTCACTACCCCATTACATCAGTAACTCCCTCCCCCAGACTGTGTGGCCTGGCTGGAGCTGTCACACTGAGCTCCTCCACAATAGCTTGGGTGCAAGGAGGGCACTGAGGACAGGATCAGTCAGCCTTGCTTGCCTTTGATCCTCCTTCTCCTCCTGGGTCAGCACTTCCGCTCTCCCTCTTTGCGTTCTCAGACTCAATTTTTGGAAAAGGCACCGAGTGCCATGACGTCACATTGCACCCGCCCCCCCCTCCCACTAAGGGCCAAGTACTATTTGCATAGGATGCATTATGGTAAGAAACCTTAAGGCTTTAGAACCACTTTAAACATTTCTATTAGATATGTTTTCAAGTATACAAAAAATCTGACTGACTGAACCTAACTAGAAGAACTTCAATAAATACAGCAACTATTGGGACAATGAACACCTTGGTCAGGACTATGTAATGTACAACAAAATGTATAGAGTGCAGGGGTCAGGAGTAAGTATCAGATAAAGCAATGTATACAGTGCAGCAGTCAGGAGGGAACCCTGTGGTCACATCAGAGTCCCCTCCTATATCCCCAGTATTTCCCTATATATCAGGGTTCTAAGAGTCTCTCCTTACATCAGAGTGCCCCCCTTACATCAGAGTTGCCCCTTATATCAGTGTTCCCCTTTACATTAGAGTCCACAGACTTCCTCCTTAGATCAGAGTCCACAGAGCTCCCCCTTACATCAGAGTCCTCAGAGTTCTCCTTTACATCAGAGTTTATAGAGTGTAGGGGGGACTCTGCAGATCCTGATGTAAAGAGGAACACTGTGGACCCTGATGTAAGGGATGACTCTGATGTAATGGGGTCTCTTATCACCAACCTCCCCCCTCTCGCTTACTTAAGAGTCCACAGGGGTCCCCCTTACATCAGTGCAAGGGGGAATTCTGAAGACCCGGATGTAAAGGGGAACTCTGATGTAAAGAGGAATGCTGTGGATCATGATGTAAGGGGGAATGCTGTGGACTCTGAGTGTCACCAGTGCCCCCCTTACATCAGAGTCCGCAGAATTCCCCCTTACATCATGGTCCACAGCGTTCCCCCTTTACATCAGAGTTCTTCTTTACATCCAGGTCCGCAGAGTTCCCCCTTGCAATGTAAGGGGGAATCCTGCAGACTCTGATATAAAGGAGAACTCTGAGGACACTGATATAAAGGGGAACAATTCAAACACCTACCACCTTCTGCATAGTGAATACACAAAGGTAAGGGGGAGGTACTGATATAAGGGGAAACCTTTATATCAGTGTCCACCTTACCTTACTGTATTCACTACCCCCATTACATCAGTGACTCCCTCCCCACAGACGGTGTGGCCTGGCTGGAGCTGTCACACTGACCTCATCTGTAATTACTTGGGTGCAGGTAGGGAAGCCTCAGTCAGCCTTGCTTGTCTTTGATCCTCTTCTACTCCTGGGTCAGCACTCCCGCTTCCCCTCTTTGCATTCTCAAACTCAGTTTTCAGAAAAGGCGCCATGTGCCATGTCGTCACCATGTACCCGCTGCTCGAGGCCAAGTACCATTTGCCTGGCTTTGGAACTGCGCATGTGCAGTGTTAAAGTTGACCACAGCCATCTGTTTTACTGGCACTTGGTACCTGTTCCCGGACATTTATGGACAGGATTTGTCTGTAAATTTATGGGCAGTTGGCAACCATGGCTGCTACAGACATCGCATTTACTCCCATGGCAGTGATGGGGTTAAATAAAGGAAATCTCCAAGTACAAAATACTAAACCTGCAGAATTTTGTACAGGTGTGATGTGAATTATGCACTCAGTAATGATCAATACAGAAGATACATTACTATTACTGTTTGTCTATGTGATTATTTTTTAGATCTGTTTGAAATTCCAAAGATAAAAATGACCCCGTATACAGTGGTAGAAGGTGATGAGATGACCCTGACATGTGACACTAGTCTCAGCCCTCTCAGACTGAGGACACAACTGAAATTTGCTTTTCACAAAGATGGACGGAATGTCAGAGAATTCTTTTCATATAATCAATATGGAGTTCATTCCGCTCAGGTGAAGGACTCTGGGAAATATTCCTGTGAAGTGACAACTGCAACCAACAGTGTAAAGAAGAAGAGTCCAGAGATATTGGTGAAGATAAACGGTGAGTCAATTACAGGACCATCCAAAGGAATGAATACCATTTTATAAACCTAAAACAGAAGACTCAGATTTGTGATGATCAGCATTCACAGTAACAATGAATTAACCAGAAAATTAACTATCTCCAAAATTTCTTAGTAATGATGCCCAGTCTCAACTGCAATATCCCGTACACACACGATCGGACTTTCCGACAAAAAAAACGTGGATTTTTGTTCGAAGGTTGTTGGCTCCAACTTGTCTTGCATACACACGGTCACACAAATGTTGGCCAACAATTACGAACGTAGTGACGTACTAGACGTACAATGTGGTTTTTCAGCTCTTTAGCGTCACCCTTTGGGCTCCTTCTGCTAATTTCATGTTAGTAGAAGTTTGATGAGTGATTCGCGCTTTTCTCTTTGCGTTTTTATTTTGCGCTATTATTATTATTATTATTATTCTTGATATCACTTGAAAAAAAAAAGGCTTTGTAAATTCGTTTGCCATAACTCCATCAGTATCACCAGCAAAGCAGCTTAATTATTATCCCATTAAAGAAGAAGAGAATTGTGCGCTGCATTTGGAGATTTCATAATTTGCCACGTCACGAATGTTAATTTTTCATTATGAACGCTAGTTTACAAGACCGACCGCTTCTGCTTCCGAGCATGAGTGGACTTTTGTGCGCGGACTTGTGTACACACGATCGGACTTTCCGACAACAAAGTTTTGTTGGCGGAAAATTTGAGAACCTGCTAGCCAACATTTGTTGGCGGAAAGTCCGACAGCAAATGTTCGATGGAGCATACACACGGTCGGACTTTCCGACAACAAGCTCACATCCAACATTTCCCATCGGAAAATCCGACTGGGTGTACGCGGCATAATAGTTCCTAAAAAACAAACAGGTGGACAAACCGCTTGGTATGTAGCACCCCCAGAGGGATTCGGGCACAGGTTACACAAAGAACAAAAAATGCAGACTCCAAATTTCTACTCGCAGTCAATACAGAAAAAGGAACTTTAAATGAGATTGGAGCTCTGTACTCTTCAGACTGTAGAGCAGCACACTGACCCCTTGGACTGTTCACCAGTAGAAGCTTCTCCCCAGCTTCCCTTCACTAGTCACTTCACAAATGCATGTAAAAACCTGGGGGGGGGGCGGCAGGGACTTAAAAAGACTCTGCATGACTCAAGATGGCCACCAGGGTCACCTAGATCCAATGTAGCCAACCAGAACACTGCTATAGGGAATCATAGAGAAACCCAGTTTCTCTTGACTTCCTTCTCCAGCTGCATTGCTGTTCCAGACTAGTGCCACCTGCAGTGGAAAAAATAGACTGCACCTGCCTATACATCACTAGCAATTAACCCCCTAGTGGTTGGCCAGGAAGATATAAATGTTGATAACTAACTTTTTGGATCCTCTTACACTATTTTAGGAATCCTTTAATAGTAGGTACAACGAAAGCGGAACTATTAAGTTAGGCCTATAACAGCAGCCCAATGCAATGTAAAATAGGGACACTCCTGCTACCTGTGGATTTCAGTACAAAATTTGTAGCAGACAAGAAAACGGTGATAAGGTTATTCTCAGCTTTAGGAGTCAACCACTGGCGCTGGTATTCAGTGTCGGGTGCAGAGATCTAGATGACATATTGTAACTGTCTAGTGTTTTACTAATTAAGAACATATCCCTTAGCTTAGACATCAGACACTTAACTCTCAAATATGACAATATGTTGCTGTTGCTGCTGACTTTTTAAGAAACAGTTACTTACCAGCCCATGGTGTCCAGAACTGTCTGATTCTTTGCCTGGCTTTGCATGATCCAGTGCCACCATCTTGCATATGGGAGCTGGCTGTGACTTCCTGATGTCTTGCAGTCATCTCCCCACTGTGCATGCCCAAGATTGTGCCATGCTGTGAAACTGGTCCTGCAGATGGGTGGAGGTAGGACCAAACTGACATCTTCTTCTAGGAGAGGATTGAGGAAGTGGGAGCAGGTACGAAAAAAAGGTACCAGCTCCCTGAAAGTTGGAACATTAGTTAGGGGCTGGAGGCCAAGAACAAATAGATAACATATTGCACCTCATCAGTCCTTAGATGTGGAGGCTGCATTCATTTTCTAATGAAGCCATCATCTTACCAGCCATCTTCTTAATTCAGGTTAAATACATTTTCTTTAGGTATTTAAAAACACTTGGTGGCCCTGGTAGAAATCCAATTTCCTTCCTGGGCACTAAACAGAAATCTCAAACAATGCTATCAGCTTTGAAAGCTATCGTCTGTGAACTATAACACACCTCCCTTTGATTGCAATGTGTTTATTAAGCTTCCCATGAATGAATAAGGCATATTTAAAATTGATAGAAAAGTACAAAAGACCATCAATCAGTCACAGTGTTAAAAAGTTAGTCAGAACACAACAAAATGCAAAAATATTATTAGTCCCTGAGTGCTGAATAGACCGCCATTGTCAAGGTCCACCCTGACTTAACTAGCTGACTCATAAATTATGCTAAATCTAAAACTCAGTAGGACATAGAAGAGTTTACCATAGATAATGCAAGTCTTGAACAACCATATGTAGGTCAAGGAGATTCCCCAAGTAAACAGGCCTCTAAGAAGCCATAGCAGTGAAAGAAAGAAAAGAAGGAAAGTAGAGATATGGGCAAGTGTCCACTCCAGACCTGTGGGACATGTTTCCAGTTCAACTGGTATCGCCCATCAGGTATCGGATCCAAGGATTCCACATGTTTTCGAACAACGGCAATTTTTCAATTAAGAGCACCGAAAAGCGTTCGTTGATCATAAGCCAAGACAGCCTATTCTTCAATAATTCAAACTGAACCATTGGAGACCTCCAGGATCTAGCAATAGTGATACAAGCCACTATGACTATAAATGTTATCAATCATCTTATGGGTTTTGGTGCTCCCACCACTGGATGGCCCAATAGTGCCTGTTGTAGGGATTTAGTGAGTCAGTCTCACGCCAGCAAGTGAGTTAATAAAATGATATGTGTGGATCCAAAATCTTTCGACGTTCACCACACAAGGTAAGCCGAGCCCTCCTGGCCTCAACCACTTAAGCAGAGGGGGGAGGCACCCGGGTGCCAAAAGGCTAGTCTAGCAGGATTCATGTACTATTGTAGAAACACTTTGTAATTGGCCTTTGTTAAGAATGTGTTGACTAGGTTTTTGGAGGCACGTTGCGCCCTCTGGCAAATCAAGTGTTTTTCCTCGATGTCCTGCTCCCATTTGATCATATATGGGGCAGCTTGATGTCTTGGATGGTGAGCATGTCGGAAGTTTTTGATATATATCTGGAATGTTTGTCTATATGTTTGCATAGGTACTCCATAGGAGTGGCAGAAGAAAGGTCAGAGGTCAGTTAGGAAATGTTAGGAAATGGGCAATTTGGGTGTGGCTGTAAATCACCGGCCACGGTATGCCAAACTTTTCTTTAAACACCACCTACCTTCTATGTAATGGAGATAAAGAGAGGAGGAGGATTTTGTGGTCCAAATCAGGAGAGTAGCCTAGGGTGACAACGCTGTTCCTCCAGAGATACAGTACTTTAAATTAGCGTTGTTACCCTGGGAGTAGAAAGTGTGTGATTAGAAGAGGAAAACAATGGATAAAGCCTTGAAATAAAAGTGAATGCAGCCACCACATCTAATGACTGGTAATCTGCAATATAATATTTTTTTATGAGTTGGGGAAGGGATTTCAAACTCTGCATCAGCATTATGATAGAGATATTCCAATGTACAACTATTGTACATTGAGTAAAAATTGAGTTTTGGTCACAGGAAAATATTTTTTTTAATCATCAGACAAATATTACCAATATTACTGTACCAATATTACCTTGTGCTGCTGCTGGGAAGAATCTGGGGGCAGAGCTTGGAAGCAGAAAGCACAGGGTCTGGAGGAGGACCAGAGGAGGGCTGGAGTCATCTGCCGGAGTCTACTGAATGCTGAGGCCAGGGAAAGTGAAGATGTGGGGGCGCTGCAGCTGAACAGAAAGGGGCAGGTTCTGTAGGAGGAGTTCTGTCCTCCTCTCTGCTGCTGAGTGCCGAGACTAGGTGGGGGCGAAGAAAAGGGGGTGCCACAGCTGCAGGAGAGGTGTGAGAGCCACATGAAATGGTCTGGCAGGCTGGACTCAGCCCTTCCCCTAATCAAAGCATCTCTCACAGTTTAGTAAAACACCCCTTAGGATCACATTTAACCCATTAATCACCCCTGATGTCAACCCCTTCCCAGCCAGTGTCATTAGTACAGTGAGTATTTTTATCCCATATTTTTTTCCCCCCAAAAATGTCAAAAGTGTAAGCTAGTGTCCTGACTGTTCACCCCAATATCACAGTCCCGCTATACTAGTAAAAAAAATAAAAATTTAATTAAAATATTCCATATTTTGTAGACACTTTAACTTTTGCGTAAACCAATCATTACACGCTTATTTGGGATTTTTTTTACCAAAAATATGTAGCAGAATACAAATTGGCCTAAATTGATGAAGACATTTATTTTTTTTGCATTTATTTTATTGGGTGTGTATTATGGCAAAAAGTAAAAAATATATATATATATATTTTTTTTTTCAAAATTGGCAATCTTTTTTTGTTTATAGCGCAAAAAATTAAAACCGCAGAGGCGATCAAATACCCCCAAAATAAAGCTCTATTTGTGGGAATAGAAGGATATACATTTTATTTGGGTGCAGTGTCGCACGACCACTCAATTGTCAGTTAAAAATAAACGCAGTGCCGTATCACAAAAAATGGCCTGTCAGGAAGGGGGTAAATCTTCCGGAGGTCAAGTGGTTACCATAATTAGAAAAAATACATTTAATAACACTTTAATGTTTAAACTCAGCTTCTAATCTCTAATAAAAATGAATCCCAAGCCTAATACAAACCTAACAAAACCTCAAGTCTAAGGCTGGATACACACTTCCTTTAGACTTACCAAAACTATGTAGTATAAGGACCTGCCTGAATGCATATAAATTGAAACTGTTAAGGTTTGACCTCATATTATATGGTTTTGGTAAAAAAGGATAAAATCTAAAGAGAACTGTATAATGTGTATAGATGGCCCCTAAACCAGAACACTATCGAACCTTTGTTGCTCTTCATGGTCTCCTCACCCTGTGTTAGTCTGATATCATGCTGGTAGATCACCTGTTGTATTTTTTCACAGAAAAAGCATTTATATTTTTCCTCCTGGATTTCCTTCTCTGCAGAGCTGTTCATAAATCCAACAATCAAAGCAATCCGATATCCAGAGATAGAAGGAGACAATATGACCCTGATATGTGACACAAGTCTCAGGCCGCTCAGACAGAGGACAGAACTGCAGTTTGCTTTCTACAGAGATGGACGGAATGTTCAGGAATTCAGTTCATCCGATCAATATGGAGTCCAGTCCGCCCAACTGGAGGATTCTGGGAATTATTCCTGTGATGTGAGATCTTCAAATGGCAAAGTGAGGAAAAGTAGTCACTTCATCCTTATTATGATAAAAGGTGAATATGATTTATTCCCAAACCGATCACAAAATATACCTCCAGTTTTATGGTAAAAATCAATCTGTGCAAAATTATAGAATGTCATCCAACCATTGTAATTGTTTCTGGCAGATTCTGTTCAACTTTCTAGCAATTTATAGGGATGATCAGACACATTTTTTTGAAATTTCTGTAAAATTTGACCCCCTTTTTGACCCCACAATTGGTCGAACCTTTGTTAAAATGTTGGGACTTTTTGACTAAATTCATTGATGTCAAATCTGAATACCAGATATGGATTTTTTGCATTGGTGCCAGTGAAACTATACAACAAATCCATACCTGGAATTCAGATTCAATGGAGACAAATTTCACCAAATTTTCTGACTTTTGACGCTCATCAATTCTAAGAAAATAGTCATTTATTTTTTTGCAGAGCTGTTTTTCACCCCGGTGCTAAATGTATGCACATTGGAAGTCTTAGAAGGTGACAACCTGACCATGAAGTGTGACACAAGTCTCAGTCCGCCCAGACAGAGGACAGAACTGCAGTTTGCTTTCTACAGAGATGGACGGAATGTTCAGGAATTCAATTCATCCGATCAATATGGAGTCCAATCCACACAACTGGAGGATTCTGGGAATTATTCCTGTAAAGTGAGATCTGCATCCAACATTTCTAAGAAGAGCGATTATGTCTTTGTTCAGATAACAGGTGATTGTTTTACTGTCGGTTAAGAAAACAGTTAACCTACATACAGTATCTCACATAAGTGAGTACACCCCTCACATTTTTGTAAATATTTTATTATATCTTTTCATGTGACAACACTGAAGAAATGACACTTGTCTACAATGTAAAGTAGTGAGTGTACAGCTTGTATAACAGTGTCAATTTACTGTCCCCTCAAAATAACTCAACACACAGCCATTAATGTCTAAACCGCCGGCAACAAAAGTGAGTACACCCCTAAATGAAAATGTCCAAATTGGGCCCAATTAGCCATTTTCCGTCCCTGGTGTCATGTGACTCGTTAGTGTTACAAGGTCTCAGGTGTGAATGGGGAACAGGTGTGTTAAATTTGGTGTTATCGTTCTCACTCTCTCATACTGGTCACTGGAAGTTCAACATGGCACCTCATGGCAAAGAACTCTCTGAGGATCTGAAAAAAAGAATTGTTGCTCTACATAAAGATGGCCTAGGCTATAAGGAGATTGCCAAGACCCTGAAACTGAGCTTCAGCACGGTGGCCAAGACCATACAGCGGTTTAACAGGACAGGTTTCACCCAGAACAGGCCTCGCCATGGTCGATCAAATAAGTTGAGTGTATGTGCTCAGCGTCATATCCAGAGGTTATCTTTGGGATGTATGAGTGCTGCCAGCATTGCTGCAGAGGTTGAAGGGGTGGGGGGTCAGCCTGTCAGTGCTCAGACCATACTCCGCACACTGCATCAAATTGGTCTGCATGGCTGTCATCCCAGAAGGAAGCCTCTTCTAAAGATGATGCACAAGAAGCCCGCAAACAGTTTGCTGAAGACAAGTAGACTGCGGCCCAGACCCTTCGGAGACTGAGCCGCAGGGCAGTTTTCCAACATAACAACCCCAAACACACCTCCAAGACGACCACTGCCTTGCTAAAGAAGCTGAGGGTAAAGGTGATGGACTGGCCAGACCTAAACCCTATTTAGCATCTGTGGGGCATCCTCAAACGGAAGGTGGAGGAGCACAAGGTCTCTAACATCCACCAGCTTCGTGATATCGTCTTGGAGGAGTGGAAGAGGACTCCAGTGGCAACCTGTGAAGCTCTGGTGAACTCCATGCCCAAGCGGGTTAAGGCAGTGCTGGAAAATAATGGTGGCCACACAAAATATTGACACTTTGAGCCCAATTTGAACATTTTTACTTAGGGGTGTACTCACTTTTGTTGCCAGCGGTTTAGACATTAATGGCTGTGTGTTGAATTATTTTGAGGGGACAGCAAATTTACACTGTTATACAAGCTGTACACTCACTACTTTACATTGTAGCAAAGTGTCCTTTCTTCAGTGTTGTCACATGAAAAGA
Organism: Lithobates clamitans; assembly: GCA_037952925.1. Taxonomy (NCBI): domain Eukaryota; kingdom Metazoa; phylum Chordata; class Amphibia; order Anura; family Ranidae; genus Lithobates; species Lithobates clamitans. The sequence goes on from JBBGZY010000791.1 coordinate 2,126,758, forward strand.
TATAATAAAATATTTACGAAAATGTGAGGGGTGTACTCACTTTTGTGAGATACTGTTGGTATGTACATCCAGCTCCGGGACAAGGTCATCAAGTGCCCTGGGACCACACCTCCACCCCACGCCATGCTTCACTCCTATCAATCAGGCAGCGCTGAAGAACAAAGCATTGACCAGCTCCCAGCACCCCACCCCTCCACATTAAAAATAAATTTAAAAAAAACAGCATCTGGGACAGGTCCCCCCCCCCTCCTTGTTCTGTGTGCATCTACTAATATGCAATATCTGTTCTCGTGAACTAAAAACTGTTCTATTTTCCTTTATGTAGAGAAAAGTAGCAAGCACACAATACCATTGATCATTGTGACTCCTCTGGTCTTGCTCTTGGTTGTCACTTTCCTGCTCTTCAAGTACAGACACAAGCTACACTGGCCAACCGCTGGGTGTCCACATCAACGAAGAGGACTGCAACTGGAGTCTCAAATTTCTCCAACATGTATGACCATTATCTTTATATTAAAGGAGTACCAATGACTAGGATGTAGTACAAATATGCTATCAAAAGCCCAAAGGCAGTTTCTCTAATATATATGACTTAAAGCTAAAGTTTATTCTTATTTTTGTCTTCAGTGGTTCCTTCTTTCCCTCCACATCAACATGCTAATAGAAATTTTACAATAAACCTTTTCAATTTTATTACATACTTTATTTTAGGCAAAAGACATAATTTCTCGGTCTTTCTGCTTCTGTATGCAATGCAGGCACATCATGGCGGATTAAATATATATTGTACACACACACACACACGTGCACACATCTTTTTTCCAAGGGTCTTCTGGCCAGTCTGTTGACATCACAAGTCCTTCCTCTTTGCTTCCAGCATGCTTCCTGTTGGACTGTATGTCACCCACTAGAACAATTTAGTGCAGTAGTGCCCTGGGCTCACAGGAAGTGGGTTGAACGATGCTGTCATTCAACCTGGAGGTTCAGGACAGTGAGGAGGATTGATGGTAAATATTTTCAAGGTGATTTTTTCTTTATTTTAAGTTTCACTTTTGCTAAGCTATAGTATTTATTTTTTTATGTTTAAGTGGAGTTCTTCTTTAAATTTATGTTGCATTGTACAAATTTAATACAGAAGAATACGTCATTATCATCTCCCTCTTTCCCAGATGTTGCCGGAGAGTCAGCCGATGACACTGAAGTCACTTACACCGACCTTATTCTGCATCGTGTACATAAAGGTAATCCCTGTGTGGGAGTTTATGTTCCGGTTTGCTGTTTACAAATTTATATGGCATGGACACATAGAACACAGTGGTAGTCTCCTGCTTGTAAGCTCTCTTTGTATGACTAAAACCTGCTCTGACTCATTCACCTATGTATGGGATCTTGGCTTGAGCTACTGATCCCTGTAGACATAGGCCTTTTCCAACACCGTGGTAAGAAGATATGGAAAGCATATGAGAAGGAGTCTCTATAGCTCTATCTGGTGAAAAGATAGCAAACTATTATATATGTTATAATTGCATACCTGACGGAATAAAATATGTCTAAAATATGAGTATTTTTTTAAACATTTTTTTTATGCCTATTTTTGTTTTTATTTGCTACAAATTGATAAAATAATAACATTTTTGTTATATTTTACACTAAATTTAAATGTGGGATGAAATGGATGAGGCTTAGGCAGGACTTGGCAGATGGGACCCGAGTATAAAAGGGTTGAGAACTGATGGGGTAAAGAATAGGTGACCAGAGAAGGGGATCAATTACTTTTTGATCATGGAAAGTAGCCACTGAAAATCATAATTTCCTTCCTGTTGAAAATCTGAATTTAAAATCTGTTTATCACTATGGATCAACATAATGATAATTCATATTTATAATGGGGGACATACACACACAGCAACGTTTGAAGAACTACAGCACGTTTTTCATAAATTCCCATTCTGAACTTTTTTTTTTTGTTTTAAGTATACCAGAAAGTATATTTTCAGATTTTCACTTTTGTTTTAATTACATTTTCATAGCCCACTAGTGGATATCAGTTTGTCAGAAAGGGCAGTTGGCATAATTTCTGGGCACTTGTTGAGCCTAAACCAATTGCACAGTAGATGGCATATTGTTTTCATTGCGTCAATAAAGTCTGTCCATGCACTTGGTATGGACTGGGAGAAGTAGCAAATTGTGAATATTGTGTACATTTATTGTATGTTCATTTTCCAGGGTCTTCAACATTGACCAGAGAACCCGTGAGTATAATTCAATATTTAAAAAATTGGTTAAGTGCAAGATTTACAATATCATGTTCAGAAGAATAATTGGAAGGATTAATGGGTGGTGATGGGTACCCAAAGTAGTGTTTCCAGATGGTGGTGTGCAGATGGTGGCAACACTAGACTGGCTCTATTCCCAAACCAAAGGGCTTCCAAGCCCACTTTGGACTGATACTGGGAAAGAAGATAAGGACTGGAGGACCACAGCAGAGTATTGAACCATTAGATGTTGAGGAACATGTTTAAGAGCTGCCTTATAACAACTCTGTGACTCTAATGGCTAAAGTCCATTCAATAGACCAACATTTCTCAACCTTTTACCCCAGATGAACCCTTGAAATAATTTTTTGTTTTTTGATTGAACTAGATGGACTTATGTCTTTTCAACCTGACTAACTATAGAACTATGTAACTATGTGTTGGGAAAACCATTGCAAAAACCAATCCATTGGTGGTCAGTGGGAAAAGTACCCTCTACATTGCTGACCAGTGGGAAAAATGTTCCCCTTTAGTGGTGGTCCAAATGCCACCCTTACAGATAGCTAAAAAGATCATTGAGTTAATAGTTACATAGTTAGTCAGGTTGAAAAAAAAAAAGATACAAATTCATCCAGTTCAACCTATAGAAAAAAAATAGAATAAATAAAATTAATAGAACAAATAAAATGCAAGTGGTGTTGATCCCCAAATTATGCAGGACCATCAAATAAGAGGTCAGTCAGCCACAGGTCAAGGTGCCCCTGGCAACCTCCTGGAGGAGCCCTAGTTGAGGATGGCCGCCTTAGACATTCCCTCTGTTTATCAAGCCCGAATGAAAAGGGTGTCCTAGAGCCTGAAAAGAGTTGGCTATACAAGCAAATTCTGCTTGAACTTTATAGTTGAAATAACATAATTTGGACTTTATTACACTGATGAGGCACTCCAGTTATTATCTATTTTTTGAGCGTTAGGAAGAATATGAAAAAACAAGTAAAAAGGCGCAAGACATAATTACCTTGGGTTACCTGGGGAATATGAACACTGTGTGAGCTGAGCAGTAGGCATAGACCAGGTCACAAGTAGGTTGAGCCCCTACAAGAAACAGTAATGTATTCTTCAAATTTTGAGCCTGGAAGGAGTATTGGGTTTGCAGGGTAACTAGAGAAGTAGGCAAAGGTCAATGCACAAGTAGGATAAGACCTTCAATCCAAAATTTGTACAAGGAATAGTAATATATTTTTCAGATTTTGATCCTGGCAGGAGCGCTGGGTTAGTAAGCTAACTAGAGCAGCAGGCAGAAACGGACTGTACTCCTCTACAGGTGCAAGTGTTCTGAAGCTCTCCTACAAAAATGTTCACATTTGTAATCATAAGATACATGGCTCCTCTCTTACACAATCTCCAAATGCCCCTTTGTGGTTCAATATGAATCTGGCAGAGCTCGCTAAGCTTCCTGATGTACCATGCTGGGCTTAAGTATGCTCAACTGTTTTCTTCCAGGACATTTAAATCATTTTCCGCACTGAGAGCTGAACTCAGCATTCCTAACACGTATTTTTTCCCTTATGTATAACATCATCACACAGTAGCAGCCCGGTATAGCTAGGGGGATGTCCTACTTCAGCCCTCGGAACTGAAAACTCTGTTATTAAGTTGGTTCCTTGGAATTAGCGTTAACGCACAGGCAACCCCAGTGTGAAAGGAGTTTTACTATCCTCATCTAGACCAGATTAAAGCTCAATGGCAAACAGCTATACCAGCATTGCAGGATGACTCTTGGGTGGAAGTGTTGGGGAACCATCTTTCTGGGGTTATAGCAGTCAGGAATAAGGTGATAGATTGTGCAAAATGGGTAGATTGGATTCCCCAGAATGCTATAGGTGCCACGTTGCCACTGGAGACTTTATTCACATGGTATAGGATTGCCCAGGTATGCGGCGGCGGCTTTGGTCTATGATTACTAAATTTACAGAAGAGAAGTTAGCCTTACTCAATATATGCACCCCCATTAGATCACTCCTCGGAGACCTTGAGGATGAGGGCCTTCGTGATTCCCAGAAAACTTTGCTGAGGCTCCTCTTCTTTGATGCTAAAAAAGCTATTGCTTTACAGTGGAAGAAACCAGACCTTCCTAGCTTGTAAATGTGGATTGATTTAATAAACAAAAGCCCTGCCTATGTACAAAATGACAAAATGACACCGCGAGGGGTTGTCCAAAAAACATGCAATAAAATTTGGTCGAGTTGGACTTCTGCAGTCTCAGACAACATAGAGGTCGAGGTTGATTTATTTTCTGTTGCCTTAGTGGTCCTGGTCAAGATTTGTAAGTTTTGAGCCTTATTATTTTACCTATACTGGCTACATTTCCTTTTTGTACCTTATGTTGTGAATTCACCAGCTGTTTTCTGTTGGAGTTGTGCTTAAGACAGGCTTTGTGAACGATGTTTATGTGTCTATGTACAAAATTGGTCTTATATCAGTATGTATTGCTGGTCTGTTAGTATGTAAACTGTTCAGTTTTTCTTGACTGAAAAATGAATAAAACTACCTTAAAAAAAAGAAAACCATAGCAGACCACAAGTAGGACAAGATCTTCATTCTGCAATTTTTACTAGAAAGAGTAATTATATTTGTAACGGAACCTGATTCCCACACACTCCGCTTGAGTGCTTCTGTCAGTACACCGCATCCTCCAGTCAGAGCATCGATATCAGATATTATAGCGGATCGTACAAGACTAGCCAACAATAGCTTGTCTGAACATGGAACATTTTATTTGACACATACTTTTATATCCCACAGGAGGACAGCCCCTCCTGATCATATTACCCTAACAATACAAAGTGTAACCAGAAACATAATTAACATGAGTTAATTAACTTGTCATTTAACCAGCCTAGGTAACTCAATGCCCACCCAGACAATGTTGTGATTAATCAGATAACCCCACTTCAGGTCAGACTTGAAACTCTCAAAGTACAATACACATTGATATAAGTAGAAACACATCCCACAAGAGTTTACTAGCAGAGAAAAACATTCCAATTAGCACAATTAAAAATACATACAGTGATCTTCCTCAGCCTAGTAGGCAACAGACTATAGCAGGAGACCTCAGTAGCAGACTGTCCGTCTCCTACATTGAAGACCATGGGATCCACATCTAAGAAATGCTTTGATTAATCAGGAATTGCAGATGGCATGGCAATGGTCTACAACAGGCTATGAGGCAAAGCTCATACAATGTCCCATTTGAAATAATCCAAACCACATTCTCAGTGTCATCATTTTCTCGGTCACTCTGTGCCCCTAATAGACTTACACATAAAAGGGACATGGGGAGCTGAAACAAGGGTTTCCCAACATCTCCAAGGGAAACTGGGTTCCATGGGCCCCTTGCCCAAAGTGACTCTCATCACAATATTCTTCAGATTTTGTTCCTGGTGGGAGTCCTGGTGTGGCAAGGTAACTAGAGCAGTAGACATAGGTTGGTGCACAAGTAGGGTGAACACCTCATTAAAAAAAAATGTATAAGGAATTGTAATTATATTCTTCAGAGTTTGGGCCTGGCAGTAGGTAGAAGCCTTGGGGTGGCATGATAACTAGTGCACACATATGGTGAGGCGCTCATTCCAAAAACTGTCCCAGGAATAGTAATACAGTATATTCTTGCAAAAGATTTTGGTTCTGGTAGGTCCTGGTAGGCAAGGTAACTAGAGCAGTAGGCATAACCTGGTGCACACGCAGCAAAAATTGTACAAGGAATAGTAAAATATTCTTCAGATTTTGGGTCTGGTAGGAGCCTTAGCGTGGCAGGATAGAGCAGTAAGCAGTAGAGTGAGGCAATCATTCCAAAAAATTGCACAGGGAATTATATTCTTCAGATGTTGGGCCAGCAGTAGCTCTGAGGTGGCAAGGTACCAGCCAGGGAAGGCAAGATTTTGCTCAGAGTTTGGCCCTGGCAAGGTAACTCCAGCAGTAGCTATAGGTGCATAATTAGGTGCCATAGTTGAAAAGTGTCATAGCCAAGTTATATTTTTTTACTTGCTGGTCAAGGTTGACATCTATGAGGACAGATGTTCAGATCACATTGGAGTTATCAATGCCCTTATGTGTTGGTCCACGTGTACAGTGCAGTGACACTGTTTAAGGTTGCAAGCTTTCTATGGTTAACAGTATTATGAAGGGCATATATTAAAAGGTTTAAAATAAAGTCTATAAAACATTGATAAAATAAGAAATGATTTATATTGATCAATGTATATCATTCTTGTACTTTTACAGGATGTCACCTATGCCGCTGTGAAATGCAAAAAAGCATCATATTAAAGAAGACCTCTGCTGATCTCTGTCTGTAATGACCAGATAGCATCACCCCATTATAATATTTTAAAGACTAACCCTTGTTTGGGGAATAAATTTACTTTCATTGTTGCTATTATGTATATATTTATTATGCTAACAGGGCTGATGTATTCCGCTGTGCTTTGCCTAAAACTACATCAGTTCTTAGACCCACTAAAACAGATCCTTGTGTTAAAACTATTTTTTTTATAAGGCCAGAGATTTACTTCCTTAGAACTGTAACTGGTGTTAAATACAGAAAGGAGGAGAGGTGATGAGAAGAAAAGAGGAGAGGAGAGAAAAAAAGAGGAGAGGAGAGAAAAGAAGAGGAGAAGAGAGGCGAACAAGAGAAGGGAGGCAAAGGGGAGAGGAGAGGAGAGGAGAGGAGGAAAAGGGGAGAGGAAAGAAGAGGAGGAAAAGGGTAGAGGAGAGGAGAGGAGAGGAGGAAAAGGGGAGAGGAGAGAAGGGGAGAGGAAGAGGAAGAGGAAGAGGGAGAGGAAGAGGGAGAGGGCAAGGGAGAGGAGAGTTTTTATTTTCTCGCTATTGATCTATGTTAGAGAAAAACTGTTATTATAATGTAGCACCCTCTAGGTAGGTAGGTGCTGGAGGTGGGATTTTTTGTAGAACAGGTAAATTTAGGCAGGCCTGGCTGGCAGCCAGGCCTGTTTGTTTTGATCTGATGTGGGCTGGGAGTGGCTCAGGGTAGAGGCTGGTGACTCAGAGGCAGCATCACTGAGACCTCCCTCTTCTTTCTACAGTTTGCTGGAAAGTTCTGGAAAAGAGGAGGAAAGGAGAGGTGGCACTTCCTGGGGTGTTTTAGGGAGCCCTGACGAATCCCCAACCTGGATTGGTAGGGGGCAGGCCTCCTTAAATACTCAGGGTCAGACCAGGTGGGGAGGAGTTGTTGGGTTGAAGAGCAGGAGGGAGACAGTGCTGAGGCTGTGCGGGCCTTTGAGGGAGCTCCCCAGTCTGGGGGTGGTGACCTTGGGCCTGGGCACTTTCAGGAACACATGAATTGGTCCTGGACCAGAGACACAAGAGAGAGCAAGGAGAGAACAGCGGGAGAGAGCACTGCTAAGAGACTCCAGGGAACACAACTGGTCACAGCCAGGAGGGCTGGTGAGTGAGGCACAGTCAGGAGGGCTGGTGAGACACGCATGCAAGGACTGGGAGTTTGCAGTCTGAGATGGGTGCAGAACCAGAAGTGTGGACTGTGGTGGAAGGGGCAGTGGAAAGAGGCAGCTGCAGCCAGGAGGGCTGACAGGGCCTGAAGAGGGCCTAACTAGGATCAGTAGCTGTAGTAGGACAGCTAGCACAAGGACTATTCTGATACACCATTGGAGCCAGTGGTCCCAGCCTGCAAAGGGCATTTGCTTGGGCCTGGCTGAATTAGTGTCAGGCCTAACCAACAAATAGTGATAGCTCTTCCTGGGGAATCAAGTGATGTGCTGGGGGTGACTAGAAATAACAGTCTGCAGCAAGTGATGTTCTGGTGGAGTGAGGAATGAATGATGAGCTTCAAGAAAGTTGTGCAGGAGAAAGCTGAAGGAGTATGTACAGGGAGTGTTCATAGTTGTCCCAAAACCAATTGTTGTTCTTTTATCCATGCTGGGCATCCCATAACTCCCATCCCCATCCAAGTTATATCCCTCAATAAAACAAAAACATTTAGTTCACTGACTGTTTTATGTCTCGGAGTGCCGGAGAGTGAATGCTGGGCAGGGTGATAGACACACCACAATTCTCAGCAGCCCCTATGGGGGGTAGCACTACAATAAAATATAGGTGGGGGGGGGGTGTAGCATAAACGGTATTTATTGTGAGTGTAACTTCCTCCAGCATCTTGGGTGTTTGAACATCAATCACTACGTTTGACATGCAAGTTTGAGTATCAAAGTCAACATACTCCTTTAAAGTAAACACGCGTACTCATTATCAGAGATAAAAAGAAAGTGAAATAAATCCACGACCACTTAAATAGTAAACATGTCCTTTCTTAGAGCCTCTTTAATTATCACATTATTCTGCATAAGCAAGGTAAAGTTTGAAACAAGTAAGAGAGGAATAAAGAAAGAAAATGAAAAAGCATGAAAGGGGATGGGAAAAAAAGAGAAAAAAAAAGGAAAAAGGGGCGAGGAAATAGGGTGGGGAACCTGCCGAATCTCGACATGCCAGATCCAAGTGTATTGCGGTATTTGTTAACCACTTCAGCTCCAGAAGATTCTACCCCCGTTATGACCAGGGCATATTTTGCTATTCACCACTGCGTTATTTTAACTGGCAATTGCGCGGTCATGCAATGCTGTACTTATATTAAATTGATATAATTTTTTTTCACACAAATAGCGCTTTCTTTTTGTGGTATTTGATCACCACTGGGTTTTTTATTTTTTGTGCTATAATTTAAAAAAAAAAATTCTAAATAAACTATTTTTTTTTCTGTTAACCACTTCCCGACTGCCTCACGCAGATATACTCTGGCAGAAGAGCAGGTACAGGCAGATTAACGTACCTGTACGTGGCCCTTTTAAGAGGTGGCTTGCGGGCACGCACGCGCGCGCCCGCTGGGAGCTCCGTGATCGCGGGTCCCGCGGACTCGATGTCCACGGGGATCCCCCGATCGTCTTACGATGAGGAAGAATGGGAAGATGCTAATGTAAACAAACATCTCCACATTCTGCATAATGACACTGTCACTGATCACCGCTCCCTGTAATCGGGAGCGGTGATCAGTGTCGTGTCACACACAGCCCCTCCCCCCCACAGTTAGAATCACTCCCTTGGGCACACTTAACCCCTACAGCGCCACCTAGTGGTTAACCCCTTCACTGCCAGCCACGTTTACACAGTAATCAATGCATTTTTAATTGCACTGATCGCTGTATAAATGTGAATGGTCCCAAAATTGCGCTAAAAGTGTCCGATGTGTCCACCATAATGTCGCAATCACGTCAAAAATCGCAGATCGCCGCCATTGCTAGTAAAAAAAAAAAGTGCCATAAAACTATCCCCTATTTTGTAGAAACTATAACTTTTGCGCAAACCAATCAATAAACGCTTATTGTGGTTTTTTTTACCAAAAATATGTAGAAGAATACATATCGGCCTAAACTGAGGAAAAAAATTTTTTTTTATATATTTTTTGGGATATTTATTATAGCAAAAAATTAAATCGTCGCTATTTTTTTGTTTATAGCGCAAAAAATAAAAACCGCAGAGGTGATCAAATACCATCAAAAGAAAGCTCTATTTGTGTGAAAAAAAGGACGGCAATTTTGTTTGGGAGCCACGTCGCACGACCGCGCAATTGTCAGTTAAAGCGGCGCAGCGCCGAATCGCAAAAAGTGCTCTGGTCTTTGGCCAGCCAAATGGTCCGGGGCTTAAATGGTTATAAAGCATATCCAATTGAAAAAAAATCTAAATTCTCCTTACAACTAGGACAAAATATATTCTGCTACATATTTTTGGTACAAAAAAACAAAACAAATAAGTGCATGAAAGTTATAGTGCCTACAAACTATGCTATATACTAGAATGTTTATTTATGTATTTATTTATTCTTGTAATGGCAATAATGAGCAACTTATAGTGGGACTGTGAGTGCGGCGAACAATCTGACACTAACTGATCCTGGGGGGGGGGGGGGGGCTGACTAACTGCCACGGACATCACCAGTGACACTAATACAGAAATCAGTGATAATACTATACACTGTCACTGTACCAATGACACTGGCTGGGAACAGGTTAACATTTAGGGGCAATCAAGGGGTTAAATGTGCGCCTAACAATGTTTAGTGTGTGTACTGTGTGCTGATTTTTACTGAGCGAAGTGCAGGGAGGAAAAAAAAATGCACATCACTGCTGTCTGTAGAGAGCCCTGTGTTGTTTACTTACTTAATCATTGATTTATGGCCGGAGCCCTCTGATCGGCACACGCTCACCCTACCCGGAAATAGGAAATCATGTACATGTAATTGATGTACATGCACATGATCCAGAGCAGCAGAGCCATCCTGCCGCAGTATAAGTGTAGCTGGCGGTTCTTAACCGGTTAAGCAAAATATTGTTTGAATATGGGTGTATCAATGAAAACCCAACAAGACACCCATGCTTGTTGAAAATTATTCAGATTTGTCATTATCCTGCGCAATCATACGTTCCATTCATATAAGATCGTTCGGGGCTTCAAACCACTTCGCCGGAGTAGGGACAACCGGGGACTTCCAGCGCTGTGGGATGACTCGCCTGCCAGCTACTAAAAGAGGTTCCAAAGTGAAATGTTTCACCGTTTTCACTGTTTTCATAATCAGAGATAGCAAGGCTGCTTGTTTCTATGATTTGTGAGGTCACAGTCATTATATAACTCAAAACTCGTGTCCCAGAGTCGTTCAATGGGAGCTCAACTCCACCAAGTATGGAGGAACGTACTCACTGCTCTCACCATACCCAGAATCAGAGATGGCAAAGAGAGGAGAGCTTTTATTGTCTCTGTTTTCATCTATGTAAACCACTTCAGCTCCAGAAGGATTTACCCCCTTTATGACCAGGTCATTTTTTTGCGATACGGCACTGCGTCTCTTTAACTGACAATTGCATGGTCGTGCAGCACTGTACCCAAACAAAATTGTCATCAGTTTAGGCCGATATGTATTCTTCTACATATTTTTGGTAAACAAAAATCATAATAAGCGAATATACAGGATACAGGAGATGGTCAGAGACTGTAAACATGATACAGGAGATGGTCAGAGACTGCGGACATACTACAGGAGATCGTCAGAGACAATGAACATGATACAGGGGATGGTCAGAGTCAATGTGTTCACATGGTAGGTACAGACTGGGCCAATTACAGCCCATCTGCACCATGTGATTAACTCTGGCCAATCACAGCTAATCACAACAAAACTAAAAAAAATACTGATCACTTCCCAGAGTACTACAATGTCAATGGTAACATTATATTGCTCTGGTCAAAGTGTGTTTAAAAAAACATTACCACAGGGAGGGAGAGAGTATGGCGATGGTGGACAGTAAGGAGAATCAGTTCCTGCCATACAGTGTTTACAAAGGGTTAAGAACCCTCTCACCAGTACCAGTACCAGTCCTGTACTTCGACATAATTGCCAATGAAGGAGGGGCCCATCATGGATCGAGGATTTGAGCTCTGGAGAACCCGCACAAGGAATGATGACGAAGCTGAAGATGATCAGCCAACCCATTTGCTTTCTTTGGAGCATGCTGGAACCGACGAGCGGCAGTTGCATCAATGTCCCCTTACTGCTGGCAGTGGTACTACACAGGCCATGCTCCTAGCAGAGACCCTGATCAGTTGGGAGTAGGAATGGGCTATCTGTTCGAGTCGAACATGAGTTTGACTAGAACATTGGCTGTTCGCCCATTCGCTGAACAGCGAACAATTTGGGGTGTTCGCAGCAAATTTGAAAAGCCGTGGAACACCCTTTAAAAGTCTATGGGAGAAATCTAAAGTGCTAATTTTAAAGGTTAATATGCAAGTTATTGTCATAAAAAAGTGTTTGGGGACCCGGGCCCTGCCCCAGGGGACATGTATCAATGCAAAAATTTTTTTAAAAACAACCTTTTTTTCGGAAGCAGTGATTTTAATAATGCTTAAAGTGAAACAATAAAAGTGAAATATTCCTTTTAAATTTCGTACCTGGGGGGTGTCTATAGTATGCCTGTAAAGTAGCGCATGTTTCCCGTGTTTATAACAGTCCGAGAGCAAAATAGCATTTCTAGAGGAAAAAAAAAGTAATTGAAGGATTCCCGTTGCATCAGAGGGGGGCGGGGTCACCTGTACATGTCACTGGGAAACCCTGGCGTTTCCTCTTGTCAGAGGGGGACGGGGTCACGTGATGGGTGGCCCCACCCTCAGCTACATAAGAGCTTCAAGCTAGCGCCGCGTCATTGGCTGGGTGCCTCCGGTGGGGGCAGGATCCTGTGCGTGTTCCTCAGGTCATGTATGAGCCTGTAATTCTACATTACCAGTCTTAGAAGTTTTTAAAGGGGCCAATCCAACAGCACCTTTTGTCATTGCATTAACAAATTGGATTTAAGAGTTTGTGTTCGTACAAAATTACAAATATTCTGGCTGATAAAACAGTTCACATACTTTACATACATTTCTAAAGTGTATAAGTGTATTTAGCGGTTTTGTTAAAGTACCACTTAACCACTTGCCGACCGCCTCACGCCTATATACGTGAGCAGAGCGGCACAGGCAGGCAAAATCACGTACCTGAAACGTGATTGCCTTCCCGCGGGTGGGGGGTCCGATCGGACCCCCCCCGGTGCCAGCTGCGGTCGGCATTTGGTTGGGAGCGATGACAGACGAGGGGGAGGCCATCCGATCGTGGCCCCCCCCTCGCGATCGCTCCCAGCCAATGACAAACATCCCCTGCCTCTGTATAGTACACAGAGGCAGAGGATGTGATGTCATCTCTCCTCGGTCTGGCAGTTTCCGTTCCAGCGCCGAGGAGAGATGACATGTAAGTAAGTGCACAACACAAACACACACAGTAGAACATGCCAGGCATACATTACACCCCCGATCCCCCCCCCGATCGCCCCCCGATCCCCCCCCAATCACCCCCCCCCCCCTGTCACAAACTGACACCAGCAGTTTTTTTTTTTTTTTCCCTGATTACTGCATAGTGTCAGTTTGTGACAGTTAGCAGTGGTGGGACAGTTAGTATTACCCCCCTGTAGGTCTAGGGTACCCCCCTTACCCCCCCTAATAAAGTTTTAACCCCTTGATCACCCCTCCTCACCAGTGTCGCTAAGCGATCATTTTTCTGATCGCTGTATTAGTGTCGCTGGTGACGGTAGTTAGGGACGTAAATATTTAGGTTCGCCGTCAGTGTTTTATAGCGACAGGGACCCCCATATACTACCTAATAAATGTTTTAACCCCTTGATGGCCCCCTAGTTAACCCTTTCACCACTGATCACCGTATAACTGTTACGGGTGACGCTGGTTAGTTCGTTTATTTTTTATAGTGTCAGGGCACCCGCCGTTTATTACCGAATAAAGGTTTAGCCCCCTGTAGGTCTAGGGTACCCCCCTTACCCCCCTAATAAAGTTTTAACCCCTTGATCACCCCCTGTCGCCAGTGTCGCTAAGCAATCATTTTTCTGATCGCTGTATTAGTGTCGCTGGTGACGCTAGTTAGGGACGTAAATATTTAGGTTCGCCGTCAGCGTTTTATAGCGACAGGGACCCCCATATACTATCTAATAAATGTTTTAACCCCTTGATGACCCCTAGTTAACCCTTTCACCACTGATCACCGTATAACCGTTACGGGTGACGCTGGTTAGTTCGTTTATTTTTTATAGTGTCAGGGCACCCGCCGTTTATTACCGAATAAAGGTTTAGCCCCCTGATCGCCCGGCGGTGATATGCGTCGCCCTAGGCAGCGTCAGATTAGCGCCAGTACCGCGAACACCCACGCACGCACCGTACACGCACCGTACACCTCCCTTAGTGGTATAGTATCTGAACGCATCAATATCTGATCCGATCAGATCTATACTAGCGTCCCCAGCAGTTTAGGGTTCCCAAAAACGCAGTGTTAGCGGGATCAGCCCAGATACCTGCTAGCACCTGCGTTTTGCCCCTCCGCCCGGCCCAGCCCAGTCCAGCCCACCCAAGTGCAGTATCGATCGATCACTGACACTTTTCTTTGTAGCGTTTTGGTGAACTGGCAAGCACCAGCGGCGTAGTACACCCCGGTCGTAGTCAAACCAGCACTGCAGTAACACTTGGTGAATGTTTTGAACGCTACCATGCACTAGTTGAGTATTAGCGTAGGGTACAGCATTCCACAGACTAGGCGCACTTTCACAGGGTCTCCCAAGATGCCATCGCATTTTGAGAGACTCGAACCTGGAACCGGTTACAGTTATAAAAGTTACAGTTACAAAAAAAAAGTGTAAAAAAAAAAAAAAACACAAACAAAAATTAAAAAAAATAGTTGTCGTTTTATTGTTCTCTCTCTCTCTATTCTCTCTCTATTGTTCTGCTCTTTTTTACTGTATTCTATTCTGCAATGTTTTATTGTTATTGTTATTGTTATTATGTTTTATCATGTTTGTTTTTCAGGTATGTAATTATTTATACTTTACCGTTTACTGTGCTTTATTGTTAACCATTTTTTTGTCTTCAGGTACGCCATTCACGACTTTGAGTGGTTATACCAGAATGATGCCTGCAGGTTTAGGTATCATCTTGGTATCATTCTTTTTAGCCAGCGGTCGGCTTTCATGTAAAAGCAATCCTAGCGGCTAATTAGCCTCTAGACTGCTTTTACAAGCAGTGGGAGGGAATGCCCCCCCCCACCGTCTTCCGTGTTTTTCTCTGGCTCTCCTGTCTCAACAGGGAACCTGAGAATGCAGCCGGTGATTCAGCCAGCTGACCATAGAGCTGATCAGAGACCAGAGTGGCTCCAAACATCTCTATGGCCTAAGAAACCGGAAGCTACGAGCATTTTATGACTTAGATTTCGTCGGATGTAAATAGCGCCATTGGGAAATTGGGGAAGCATTTTATCACACCGATCTTGGTGTGGTCAGATGCTTTGAGGGCAGAGGAGAGATCTAGGGTCTAATAGACCCCAATTTTTTCAAAAAAGAGTACCTGTCACTACCTATTGCTATCATAGGGGATATTTACATTCCCTGAGATAACAATAAAAATGATTTAAAAAAAAAAAAAAATGAAAGGAACAGTTTAAAAATAAGATAAAAAAGCAAAAAAAAATAAAGAAAAAAAATAAATAAAAAAAAGCACCCCTGTCGCCCCCTGCTCTCGCGCTAAGGCGAACGCAAGCGGCGGTCTGGCGTCAAACGTAAACAGCAATTGCACCATGCATGTGAGGTATCACCGCGAAGGTCAGATCGAGGGCAGTAATTTTAGCAGTAGACCTCCTCTGTAAATCTAAAGTGGTAACCTGTAAAGGCTTTTAAAGGCTTTTAAAAATGTAGTAATTTTGTTGCCACTGCACGTTTGTGCGCAATTTTAAAGCATGTCATGTTTGGTATCCATGTACTCGGCCTAAGATCATCTTTTTTATTTCATCAAACATTTGGGCAATATAGTGTGTTTTAGTGCATTAAAATTTAAAAAAGTGTGTTTTTTCCCCAAAAAATGCGTTTGAAAATCGCTGCGCAAATACTGTGTGAAAAAAAAAAATGAAACACCCACCATTTTAATCTGTAGGGCAATTGCTTTAAAATAATATATAATGTTTGGGGGTTCAAAGTAATTTTCTTGCAAAAAAAAATAATTTTTTCATGTAATCAAAAAGTGTCAGAAAGGGCTTTGTCTTCAAGTGGTTAGAAGAGTGGGTGATGTGTGACATAAGCTTCTAAATGTTGTGCATAAAATGCCAGGACAGTTCAAACCCCCCCCAAATGACCCCATTTTGGAAAGTAGACACCCCAAGCTATTTGCTGAGAGGCATGTCGAGTCCATGGAATATTTTATATTGTGACACAAGTTGCGGGAAAGAGACAATTTTTTTTTTTTTTTTGCACAAAGTTGTCACTAAATGTTATATTGCTCAAACATGCCATGGGAATATGTGAAATTACAACCCAAAATACATTCTGTTGCTTCTCCTGAGTACGGGGATACCACATGTGTGAGACTTTTTGGGAGCCTAGCCGCGCACGGGACCCCGAAAACCAAGCACCGCCTTCAGGCTTTCTAAGGCCGTAAATTTTTGATTTCACTCTTCACTGCCTATCACAGTTTCGGAGGCCATGGAATGCCCAGGTGGCACAAACCCCCCCCCCAAATTACCCCATTTTGGAAAGTAGACACCCCAAGCTATTTGCTGAGAGGTATAGTGAGTATTTTGCAGACCTCACTTTTTGTCACAAAGTTTTAAAAATTGAAAAAAGAAAAAAAAAATTTTTTTTCTGGTCTTTCTTCATTTTCAAAAACAAATGAGAGCTGCAAAATACTCACCATGCCTCTCAGCAAATAGCTTGGGGTGTCTACTTTCCAAAATGGGGTCATTTGGGGGGGTTTTGTGCCATCTTGGCATTTTATGGCCTTCAAAACTGTGATAGGTAGTGAGGAGTAAAATCAAAAATGTATGCCCTTAGAAATCCTGAAGGTGGTGCTGGGTTTTCGGGGCCCCGTACGCGGCTAGGCTCCCAAAAAGTGCCACACATGTGGTATCCCCGTACTCAGGAGAAGCAGCTGAATGTATTTTGGGGTGCAATTCCACATATGCCCATGGCCTGTGTGAGCAATATATCATTTAGTGACAACTTTTTGTAATTTTTTTTTTTCTTTTTTTTGTCATTATTCAATCACTTGGGACAAAAAAAATAAATATTCAATGGGCTCAACATGCCTCTCAGCAATTTCCTTGGGGTGTCTACTTTCCAAAATGGGGTCATTTGGGGGGGTTTTGTACTGCCCTGCCATTTTAGCACCTCAAGAAATGACATAGGCAGTCAGAAACTAAAAGCTGTGTAAATTCCAGAAAATGTACCCTAGTTTGTAGACGCTATAACTTTTGCGCAAACCAATAAATATACGCTTATTGACATTTTTTTTACCAAAGACATGTGGCCGAATACATTTTGGCCTAAATGTATGACTAAAATTTAGTTTATTGGATTTTTTTTATAACAAAAAGTAGAAAATATCATTTTTTTTCAAAATTTTAAGTCTTTTTCCGTTTATAGCGCAAAAAATAAAAACGGCAGAGGTGATCAAATATCATCAAAAGAAAGCTCTATTTGTGGGAAGAAAAGGACTCAAATTTCGTTTGGGTAGAGCATTGCATGACCGCGCAATTAGCAGTTAAAGCGACGCAGTGCCGAATTGTAAAAAGTGCTCTGGTCAGGAAGGGGGTAAATCCTTCCGGGGCTGAAGTGGTTAAAATAATGAAACCTACTTGTTTGCTATTGGTCACTACATTCTGCTCATACCCATAGACCTTTGCAGGAACTTATTATGTAGAAACCAAGATGAGAGAGAGAATACATGTCTGACTTGAAGCATATTTTTCCAGAAAAGAAAGCTTTTTTAAACATTTTAGCTGGTTAGCCTTAACCTCAAAGCTAACTATTACCATCTCTTTACACATGCCACATATCTGTGTGGTCTGTTCATTGGTCTGAGCTCTCAGAATTGGGGACTGAAATGGAAAATGACCCAGACACACCATTTACCCAACCAGAAAATGAGGTTTGGTGCATTAACAACATCTCATCAGTTTGTTGAAAGGTTTTGAACACAAAACAATTTCTCTGGTTCACTGGACTCACAACCTGCCATAGTAGACCTCGCTAACCTCTAGAGACCATAGCAAGATGAATCTCCTACTTTTATTTGTGTTGTTTATTGGTACCTTCCAACAAGTAATTCATCAGTTATGTCTTCCTTGGATCATTCTAATTACTAAATTAATGATGTTCTTAAGGCATTAGAATTTTTTTTTACAGGAAGGGCAAGAATGAGCAAAACTTATTAGGAAGCAAAGGTTTCAAAGAGCCCATTTTGTGGGCTTAAAATGATAAGGGTCCCCACTGGAATACCATCACCAACTTCTTTCCTACCATCCTCTAGTTGCTGCCATGATATTTTCCATGATTCCTGTGCTGGAATGATAGGCTGTTCGGAGGCAACCAATCAGTAACTCTGCCTGCGCATTGATCCCACAACTTGCCAAAGCTCAATCTTGCACAACAGAAAAGAGGAATCAGCACCACAGAACTACCTGGACAATTGTGGATCCCAATTGAGAATGCTGCTGCTCAATCCTTGTAGAATACTAGTAGATAATGCAATAAATAAGTTTTCAGCGTGAAGCTCTGGAATATCCACAGTTGTATTTACAATTTGTACCAAATATATATTAATTCTAGAAAAGATGGACTTTATATGATTCAAAAATCTCAGCCCTTCCCTGGGACAATCTACCCCTCCTATTATTTGTGGAGTAACTTAAATAATATTCATAATATGTGAAATAGAGTGAAACTGAAAATTCTCTATATAATAATCTAAATAAAGTGCAAGTGCTTATTCACTGAATAAATGTCCGTAATAATGCAACATTCAATGTGTTGAAAACAATACTCTCAAATCCATGGACAATAGTGTGTGTGGAAAAATGCAAAAAAATATTAATTACCATATGATAAACAAGGTAAAAAAAAAATGACAATGAAAAATAAGTGTATAAAACTAAAAGACTGAATTTATATACACCTAATCTTTAAACTGTGCAAGACCATGTATGTGTCATAATTATGTGTTGAAATTTTTTTTTTATATATATGGTTAATTATTGAAATATTTTCTTAAAACAAAAATTTTCTTAATATCCCCCAAAGGGCATCCGTGCAAAAAAAGTGCAAAAAAAGTCCAAAAAACTCCTGAAATCCCAATTCGCAATCAAAAAAAGGCTGAAACAACGTGATCCAACACTTCTTAAATTCAGATGGCTAATGTTCTCCTTTCATCCGAAAAGTTCTAAAGTGACTCACCAACAGTTGTGTCTGGAAAAAGTATGAACCAGCAATTGCATAGAATTAAATTAAGTTTGGTGGCACAGTGGCAGCGTTTGATGGGTTTTTTTTTTTCAGAATTTTTCAGTTTGTTTGTGTCCCCCCAAAAATTTTAAGCACCAGCTGCCACTGGTCAGCGTCCTAGCTCCCGCTTTACTAGTTCCGTTGCATTAACGTCCTCATAGAGCGGCTCCATGGGGATGTTTTCCTTTTCTATTCCACTTAATTGTCGGTGGTTCATTGTGGAAGAAATACTGACAGGTGGAGAGACTGGAGAGAGTGGAGTGGAGAGAGATACAACATCGCTATTGCAGACTTGGGTTGGAGGAGATACTAACAGGCTGAGAAGTCCACGGAGTAGAAATAATCCAAATATTTAATTCTGTGCAATTGCTGGTTTATAATTTCTCCAGCCACAACTGTTGGTGAGTCACTTTAGAACTTTTCAGATGAAAGGAGAGCATTAGCCATATGAATTTAGGAAGTGTTGGATCACGTTGTTTTAGCTCTTTTGATTGAGAATTGGGATTTGGATTTCAGGAATTTTTTGGACTTTTTTTTGCATGGATGCACTTTGGGGGATATTAAGAAATTTTGGTACTAAGAAAATATTTCAATAATTAACCATATATTAAAAAAATAATCAACACAAAATTATGACACATACATGGTCTTGCACAGTTTAAAGATTAGGTGTAAATAAGTTCAGTCTTTGAGTTTTATACACTTATTTTTCATTGTCATTTTGTTATTTATCATATGGTAATTAATATTTTTTTGCATTTCTTCACATACCCTATTGTACACGGATTTGAGTATTGTTTTTAACACATTAAATGTTGCATTATTATGGACATTTATTCAGTGAATAAGCACTTGCACTTTATTTAGATTATTATATAGAGAATTTTCACTTTCACTCTATTCACATATTATGAATATTATTTAAAGTGGAGTTCCACCCATATTATATTTTTTCTATTCTGTTCTATTGTTTTTCTATTATTTTCTATTCTAATCTTTTCTATTTGAATTCAAATTAATTCTATACGAAATTCGAATTTTGGAAGATATATATATATATATATAATATGTTTTCTATGCTGGTCTATTGTTTTTCTATGCTATTCTTTTCTATTATTTTCTATTTTATTCTAATCTTTCCTATTTGAATGCGAATTCATTCTATACGAAATTCGAATTTCGGAAAATGCTTATACAGAAATTGGAGTTTGGTACAGAATGAATTTGAATAGAAAAGATTAGAATAGAAAATAATATTAAAGAAAAGCACAATAGAACAGAATAGAAAAAAATATAATATATCCCATTCTAATCTTTTCTATTCAAATTCAAATTCATTCTGTACAATATCATTCTACAAATTCCAATTTCAGAAGATGGTTTTTATATAAATAAATATATATATATATATATATATATATATATATATATATATATATATATATATATATATATATATATATATATATATATATATTTCTATTCTATTGTTTTTTCTTTTCTAGTCTTTTCTATTATTCTATTTCATTCTATTTCTATATAACCATTTTCTGAAATTCGAAATTTGTATAGAATGAATTTGCATTCAAATAGAAAAGATTAGAATAAAATAAAAAATTGTGATCTATAAAATTAAAGTTTGTTTTTTCCAAAAACATTGCGTTTGAAAAACCGCTGCGCAAACACCGTTTGACATAAAAGATTGCAAAACCTGATATTTTTTTCTATAGGGCCTCTGCTAAAAATATATATATGTTTTGTTGTTCTAAGTAATTTCCAACAAAAAATATAGATTAGTGGTCTTAAAGGAATTCTTATATATTTTTTTTTAGGTCTTGAGGAACTCCCGCAAAAAAAATTAATTGTGGGTGAGTGGGAAAAACACACCTTACGTCAGTGGCCAATGGAAAGAATGCCCCCCTTACAGTGGTGGTCAGAAGTCCACTCTTACAGACAGCTAGAAAGATCATTGGTGTCCTGCAGCTGGCTTTGTCAAGTGGTGATGCTCCAGAACTATGGAGATACCATCAAATGGGAGGTCAATCAGCCACAGCTCAGGAAACCCCAAACATCTTCTGGAGGAACCTTAGCATTCCACAGGACCCTGCTTGGGAATGGCTTCTTAGCTATACACATAGAGGGACACAATGTATATGGTATATGTATCAGTATTATACATCATTGTAATTTGTCCTTTTTTTAACTACTTGCCTACTGGGCACTTTCGCCCCCTTCCTGCCCAGGCCAATTATCAGCTTTCAGCGCTGTTGCACTTTGAATGACAATTGCGCGTTCAAGCAACACTGTACCCAAACAAAATGTTTGCAATTTTTTTGGTGGCATTTAATCACCACTGGATTTTTTATTTTTTGCAAAAAAAAAACAAAAACTAAAAAAGACCAAAAATTTTGAAAAAAAAGGAAAATGTTTTTTTTTTTAGTTTCTGTTATAAAATTATAGCGGGGGTTCACCCACACCGCCAAAAAAAAAAATATTAAAAGCCAGCAGCTACAAATACTGCAGCTGCTGACTTTTAATACATTGCCACTTACCTGTCCCAGGGTCCAGCGATGTCGGCAGGGGACGCCGAGAACCCGCTCGGTTCTCGGCAGCTGCCGCCGCCATCCTAGGTAAGGGAATCAGGAAGTGAAGCGTTGCGGCTTCACTTCCCGGTTCCCTACTGCGCATGCGCGAGTTGCGCTGCGCGTCCCTAGTGGTCCCCGCTCTCTCCTGGGAGCTGTGTGTTCCCAGCAGACAGCGCGGTCGGGACGGGAAGAGGCATAGACTCCCATGGGAGTCTATGCCGGAAGTGGGTGCAAATACCTGTCTTAGACAGGTATCTGCACCCCCCTCCCCCCTGAAAGGTGCCAAATGTGACACCGGAGGGGGGGAGGGTTCCGAAAAGCGGAAGTTCCATTTTTGTGTGGAACTCCGCTTTAAGTATTTTTCCTCCTTCAGTGTTAAGGAGGCTGCACTGATGAGCACTGAAAGGCAGCACTGACTGGCATCACTGTTTGGCACTGTGCAGATCTCCCGTGTGAGGAAATGCCGCTGATCAGCTCTCCTCACATGCTGTCAGTGTGAGGAGAGGAATGCCAATAACCGTTTTTCCTTGTTTACATGTAATCAGCTGTGATTGGACACAGCTGATCACATGGGCAAAGAGCTTCATCATTGGCCCTTTACTGAGATTGGTGATGCGCATGTCACATGACGTCCCAGAACGAGAGGGCCATCTTGCGCCCATCAATTCACAATACGATGGGTGGGAGGTGTTTAAACCAAACCAAAAATTGTATAAAAGCTGTCTGAGTCTCCACTTTGTTACCTGAACAAGAATTGAGCAGAAATGTCCTTTGTGAGAGCACAGATAACAATAAAGTTCTATTTAACCCTTGCTTTCTATAATGGGATGTAGCACCCTGGGGTTTAGTAAGGGAGCTCCTCACCAAATTCCTTGTCAGGAGTAGCTACTGTAGATAGTTGTTAGAGATCCATTGATTCCTCCCTAAGTTTGGCCTTGTTGTATTTTTCTCTTCTGCCACTAGGTGGCCGGGCTCTTGGTGGCATTAGATGTGAGAAGGACATTTCAAGGTCAGGTTAGGGGTGTATGGGATATCTCTGCCAATGGGCAGGGGTTTTCTTGGATCCCTTGGCCTGCTGGGAGAGCCTATATATTCTGGTGGAGTCGGGTGATCTCAGTTCTGTGCCACCCAGACTGCTGTCTGGGTGGACGTGTGTCATACGCTCTGGGCTGCTAGGCCGGATATTGGGCCCATCCCGGAGGCATCTGGCTGCCAGGCTGTGTGAGGGCCTATCCAGAAGTAAGAGGGCAGCGCAGGGTTGGAACTGCGGCTTGCAGTCCAACCAACAGTGACGGTTCAGCCGGCTGGAGAACTTGTCGTGGTCGGAGGTAGAAGGGAAGCTGTCGCCACTAAGGGACCGGCCACCTTTATCACAGACCACAGTGAGTAACTGAAGCAAGTACCGGAGCAATATTCTCACCGAACGGGCACGGTGGAAAATCGGGAAACTTTGGGAGTTGATCAAGTCAGGGACCCAACCAGCGGAGGTGACGCTTGCAGAGCAGCCTTGTGTGTCAAGCCAGGGACCGAGCCGATTAGCAGGGGTAAAGCTTGAAAAGTATCTGGAGTGCCAAGCTAGGGACCCAGCAGGGAAGCTAGGGTGACGCTTGAGGAAGATACCACCGCAAAAGCCTTGAGGAGCCCATGGGATTCAGAGTCAGTGAATCAGAGAGTCCAGTGAGAGACTAGGACCTCAAAGGGCTTAAGAGCTACAAGTGGACATTGTAATGAAGCTGAGAGAACTGTTTGGCAGAAAAGGTCCGACGGAATCATTCCGTTGGACATTCCGATCGTGTGTGAGCTTCATCGGACTTTTTCTTTCTAAAATTCTGACGGACCTAGAAATAGAACATGTTTCAAATCTTTCCGACCGAATCAGTTCCTATCGGGAAAACCGCTCGTCTGTACGCTATTCCGACAGACTAAAAACAACACAAGGGAAGCTATTGGCTACTGGCTTTTGAACTACCTTTTTTCTAGTCCCGTCGTACGTCATCGCGTTCTAAACGATCGGACTTTGGTGTGATCGTGTGTAGGCAAGTCCGTTTCAGTGGAACTCCGTTGGAAAGACCGTTGCAGTCTATTCTGACGGAAAGTCCGGTCGTGTGTACGTGGCATAAGATACTGTTGCCATAGGAGACAGCAATTCTGCACGTGCAGAAGTGGCACCTTGCTGGGGCCTTTCCCTGTACGGTTGTCCTCCTATTGAAGTCTCAGAGTCTGCCAATTGAAATTGTAACTACTCAAGGGTGTCCTGGCCCTTACCCTCTTTCCCTTGCAAAATATAAAAAGGACTAAAACCTCTTTTGCATCCAAAAAGTGTCTGGCGCCCAATGACTTTCACCATCTTTGCACCCACTATGCCTCACAACCCACTACATATTAAAGGATGTCAGCTATCTTTGGCCTTGAAGGTTTTCAGACTGGGAGAGGTAAGAGACTTTGCTACATGAAAATGCTTTAATTGCTGCCTGTGCTCTTTTGGGGATGATTTCCTCTTACATTCTGTCCCATATGACATCATTTAAGCACATAGGAAGTAAAGAAAAAATCTCCTAAATAGGGACAAAAGTAAAGGTTGTAAAGGTTTGTGTTTTTTTCACCTTAATGCATCCTATGCATTAAGGTGAAAAAACACCTGGCAGTCACCGGCCCCCCAGCCCCCCCCATTTTACTTACCTGAGCCCCTTCATCTCTTCGTCTGGGACGCGCTGTCCCTCTCTCCACGGGGTCCTGGCTCTTGATTGGATAGATTTATAGTAGCGCAGCCATTGGCTCCTGCTGCTGTCAATCAAATTCAATGACGCGGGCGACGGGGGGCGGGGCTGAGTCTGGCATTCGTGTCTGTGGACGCTAATGCAGGACTCGGGAGCACGCCCCCAAAACGCAATCCCCTCGGGAGAGCGCTTCTCCTAGGGGGCTATCTTATGCAGGGAGGAGCCACTCGAGCCGCCGGGGGGACCCCAGAAGAGGATGTTAGGGGCCACTCTGTGCAAAACGAACTGCACAGTGGAGGTAAGTATGATATGTTTGTTATTTAAAAAAAATAAAAAACGATCATTTACAATCACTTTAACCCTTATATTGCATACTCCACCTAGGTTGTATCTGTAGGGGCAGCATTTCTAAACACCGATTCAATCTAGCCATTTACGCAGAACCACCCATAACCTTTTTCACTCTTCCATAAAGGGCAGATTTGTGGAGTACACGACTAATAGTTGTCCTGTGGACAGATTCTCCCACCTGAGCTGTGGATCTCTGCAGCTCCTCCAGAGTTACCATGGGCCTCTTGGCTGCTTCTCTGATTAATGCTCTCCTTGCCCGGCCTGTCAGTTTAGGTGGACGGCCATGTCTTGGTAAGTTTGCAGTTGCCATACTTTTTCGGATGATGGTTCAAACAGTACTCAATGAGGTATTCAAAGCTTGGGATATTTTTTTTTAAAACCTAACCCTGCTTTAAACTTCTCTACAACTTTATCCCTGACCTGTCTGGTGTGTCCCTTGGCCTTCAGGATGCTGTTTGTTCACTAAGGTTCTCTAACAAACCTCTGAGGGCTTCACAGAACAGCTGTATTTTTTATACTGAGAATACATTACACACAGGTGGACTCTATTTACTGATTAGGTGACTTCTGAAGGCAATTGGTTCCACTAGATTTTAGTTAGGGGTATCAGAGTAAAGGGAGCTGAATACAAATGCACGCAACACTTTTCACATATTTGTAAAAAAGTTTAGAAAACAATTTATAATTTTCCTTCCACTTCACAATTATGTGCCACTTTGTGTTGATCTATCACATAAACTGTCAATAAAATACATTTACATTTTTTGTTGTAACATGACAAAATGTGGAAAATTTCAAGAGGTATGAATACGTTTTCAAGGCACTGTATATTACTATAGATTGTTAGGAACAGAAACAGTTACAAAACTCTGCTTCATAAAGTGGAACTCAAGCCACAAATAACAAGATAACAATCTTTTCCTGCAATGTTCACCTTCAATTCAAAGATTTCCTCCACAGTACATATTTTTTGCTAATAAATATCCTCAGCTGGAGGGCCAGCATCATTCTACCTCCTTCCTCTGAGTTCAGGTCATCCCGGACCAGCCCCCAACCTGTGACTAGACAGACAATGAAAGAATAAGCAGCACAGTGATGAGTTTATCTCTCTGTCACTCTGCTTTGTCCTCGTGCTGATATCAGGTCACATTCAGGTGCTTACACTGCTTGCATTTAAAAAATAAATGTTATAATGTATTATTGACAATGGAGCTGCAATAATTTATATCTTTTACATTTGCCTAGAAATCAACTTCAGCCCCGGAGGATTTGGCTGCTCAATAACCAGGCCATTTTTTGCGATACGGCACTGCGTCCCTTTAAATGACAATTGCGCGGTCATGGGACGCTGTACCCAAACAAAATTGACGTCCTTTTTTCCCCCACAAATAGAGATTTCTTTTGGTGGTATTTGATCACCTCTGCAGTATTTATTTTTTGAGCTATAAACAAAAGAAGAATGACAATTTTGAAAAAAAAAACACCATATCTTTTACTTTTTGCTATAATAAATATCCAAATTTTAAAAAATCTATATATTTTCACAAGTGATCGCGGGCGCCTGGCGGTCATCACGCCTGCCGGGCACTCGCATCAGCTCCAGCGGCGAGCCGCGTGCGCTTGTGCCTCCGGCGGTGCGCACGCGCCCCCTAGTGGTTGAAAGGCGAAGTGACGTAAGGTAACGTTGTTTCGCCCAGAGGAGCCAACCTGCCGCAGTACAACTGCGGAGGCTGGTCAGGAAGGGGTTAAGGATGCTAAAGCATCATGGCTTCTATCTCCATCTTCTTTCCCATAACCTCCTGTTACTGACAACATATGGTTGGTGTTAGAGTTATTGAGATGACAATTGGTGCTCTTCCACTCTCTCCTCGGCAACTTTGTCATCCTTAGTCTTGGCTGACCTCCCAGTCTTTATGTTGAAGTAAAAAATAAAGACCCCTATAAGTAATAAGATCCCAGATGCCAACAGTCGAATTATGTTTTGTAACGTGTAATCCGTATCCATGACACCTGAAAAAATTAAAAAGGAACATGTGAAATATCTATCACAATCAGCAAAAAATTGTGGTAAGGAAAACCTTAAAAGTCATTTTTATATTGCAGCATGGTAGATCAGTGGTCAGCACTATTAGATTTTAGCTTTAAAGTAAGACTATAGGCAAAACTTTTTTCTATTTTGGATAGAGCACGGGACGGTTATAACCCCTGGTTAAAAAAAAAATGTGCCATCTGTGTCCCATTCCAAAAATTTCCCTTTACTTCCTTTCTCATAGCCAAAGAGAAAGTGAGAGGAAATCCTTGTAAATCAAGGGAATTTCTTGGGGACCCCCAAGTCCCGAGAACTAGTATACCCATTGGAAGATTTTCCCTCTATTTTCTGGAGACAACTCAAAATTTGGGTAATTGTTTTTACTTTCATTCTCAATAATAATGGTAAACAGGACCAATAGAGAGGGTGAGTCTCCCTAATGGGGGCACAAGCCGCGATAAAAACTGGCAGGTGGTCTAATCCTACTCCACTGCAGCCAAAAAAAAGTCTTGCCTTTAGTTATACTTTAAAGTGCAGTGTGCCAAGTCTAACAATGCCTACATATTACTTACATTACTTCCCTTTTCCTTCATGTATAAATGGGTAACATAGAGGTATGGTGGCTTCTGTTCTTTCTTTAGCATGATTCTACCTAGGTTTGCATGGAGCAGATAAAAGGAATAGAACTATTCTCAGGTTTTACTGCCATCAGATAAAAATTGTCAATATGGCACGATGGGTGAGACAAACTACGTTGATTGAAAGTACAGTGCAGTCTAGATCCTTCAGGATAAAACCTATGGCTTTAGGAACCGCTAAAGAATCCAATCCAGCACACTTAACACAGCCCTTCTGAGAGACCGAAGAGCTCTCTAAGCAGTACACTTTTAAAATGCATGGGTGCAGGGACGGCATGACAGAAGTGGACAGCAAGGACAGGCAATGTGTAAGTTAAGTAGGTCCCCTTTAAGAAAAGGGGGGGTGGTCTAGAGCCTGGAGGATCCTGGGGGAAGTTAGTGTTCAGGAGGAACAGGAAGTGACGTCAGTCGAGAGCAAAGAGGGTGAAGATTCCCACCCTCCCAATGTTTGGTCAGTATTACATTTGGGCTTTCTGGACAGCCCAGCAGTGGAGGGTCTTTGGAGGAAGAGAAGAAGGCTGGTATACAAGGTGGTTGGGACCCATCTGTGGTATGGGTTTCCTGGGTACCTTCCGGTTAATGAGGGGTTTAACAAGGAAGGGGTTAAAAAATGGTAGTTCACTGCGTATGTCGAGTACCGTCTCCGAGTCGGTGGCTTGCGACTGGAGGCCTAAGTTTTGAAAGAGGTTGGTTGCAGTGACCAAGTTGGTGTCATTGCCCTCAAAGACAACCAAAGTATAGAGGACTTTTGGTTGATGGTTATTTTAAATGTTATCTATTTAAGTTACGTTAATTGTAACACGTTTAAATAAAAGGCCATAAAGCCATTTTACTCCAAAACCTTGTCACATCATTTATTGGGTAAATGGGCGGTTTGGAGGTTATGGGATAAGAGGTTTGGTAGGAAAACTGGAGGTATATGTCCTTCGTATGTCATGCACAGTGACAGTGTAAGTGTAAGTGTAGTTGGTGTGTAGACATTTATTAACCGCTTGCCGATCAGCCGCTGCAGTTGTACTGCGGCAGCATGGCTCGGCTGCGCAAATTGCCATTATGTTACGTTGGTAACATAAACAGCCATGGCTGATGAGAGTGCCCGGCGGTCTCGATCACCGTCGGGCTCCCGCGATCGCTCGGGGCACACGGAGAACCGGGAGCTGTGTGTGTAAACACACAGTTTCCGGTTCTCTGAGGGTTGAACTGACAGATCCTCTGTTCATATAGAGTATGAACAGCGATCTGTTAGTTTCCCTGCACAGTCCCATCCCCCCTTCAGTTAGAACACAAAATAGGACACACATTAACCCCTTCCCTGCCCCTAGTGGTTAACACCTTCACTGCCAGTGACATTTTTACAGTAATCAATGCTTTTTAATCTCACTGAGCGCTGTATTAATGCCAATGGTCCCAAAAATGTGTCAAAATTGTCCGACGTGTCCGCCATAATGTCGTAGTCACGATAAAAATCGCTGATCGCCGCCATTACTAGTAAAAAAAAATTATTAATAAAAAAAACATAAAACTATCCCTATTTTTTAGACCCTATAACTTTTGCTCAAACCAATCAATATACGCTTACTGCGATTTTTTTTTTAACCAAAAATATGTAGAATACGTATCGGCCTAAATTGAGAAAAAAAAAGTTTTTTTTATATATTTTATGGGGATATTTATTATAGCAAAAAGTAAAAAATAATGCGTTTTTTTCAAAAATGTCGCTTTTTTTTATTTATAGCGAAAAAAATAAAAACCGCAGAGGTGATCAAATACCACCAACAGAAAGCTCTATTTGTGGGAAAAAAAGGACGACAATTTTGTTTAGGAGCCACGTCGCACGACCACGCAATTGTCAGTTAAGGCGACGCAGTGCCAAATTGCAAAAAGTGCTCTGGTCTTTGGCCAGCCAAATGGTCCGGGGCTTAAGCGGTTAAATTAGGACAATTTGCAACTCACACAAAGTAAGACCAACTATGCTTATTATGGTTCTCAAAAGGATTCCCAACTGGGAAGGACACCAAGAAAACTGTCACAATGGATATGGTCTGGATGGCACCTGCAATAGCTAAGGAAGACAGCAAGGGGGTGCCAATCTAAGCGTAGCAAGGTAGAGAGATGGATCCAGCACACAATATCTGGCAAATCACAGTACGTGGATGATCTCATGCATTACAGTCATTGGTGCATCTGCAGCTGGGAGGAGGCATCCAGGATTCCAAGATGGAACTGTTGCTGCAAAGATTGGAGTGTGGTAGCCGGGGTGACCAGACATCCTCATGACAGGAAGCAGGAGGCAGCACGTGTGGCTCTATGTTTACTACCATAAGAGGCTCCGCTCGTGGGATCCCTTGGCTCTCTTTGTTGCTCTTAGCTGCTGTTGCATGTTCACCACCACTATGTACAATATGGGATTCATTGCTCTTCACTGCACCAGATGACACCAAGGAACCAACCACAGAATGGAGCTTTGGGGAGAAGAGGCAACACTGGAGCCAGCCGTGGAGGACCATAGAGTAAGTAAACCTGCCTGTTCCTGTACCCCTAAACATAGGGAGTATTTAGCCCATGTAGTGCAGGGGGACCTCACTGCAAGGGTAGTTTTTTTTTTTTTTAATTACTGGAGTTGGGTATTAAATTGAGTTGTGAAATGCCAAAAGCTCAGTCAGCTTAGCTTTCCGAATTTTACACAAAATGAGAAAAAAAAGTTTTGGGTATAGATAATCTTTAAACCTATGAGGTGCTTGGTTCCATTTTGGTTCCGAGGCTGAATACGCCATGATAATG
This sequence comes from Lithobates clamitans, assembly GCA_037952925.1. Taxonomy (NCBI): domain Eukaryota; kingdom Metazoa; phylum Chordata; class Amphibia; order Anura; family Ranidae; genus Lithobates; species Lithobates clamitans. The sequence goes on from JBBGZY010000791.1 coordinate 2,157,039, forward strand.
GAGCATGCATGATCCGAACGCGAGCTCGACCATGCCTCTCATCCTTTAGCGCTGACGTGCTTGCTGTGTGACCGTCTTCAGCCTTGGGAACCACCGGAGACGCCGGGAACTGCTGACCACCACCGCTGTCCAGCTGGACTACAGGAGCCCAAGTTTCTTATGCCATACACATTATATCTTACCAAAATGTTATTTGATCTTACATTTATTAAACATTGAATTTTAACTAACATACTGCACTCAGAGTGTCACCGCTCCTCTCTCTCTCACCCATATCCACAGGGTGACTTCTGCTCTCTACAGCTGGCTGTCCACACTGATACAGACCAGAACCCCTGAACCCTGGCCTGGTCTCAGCAGTAAATGAACTTTGCCTACTGGCACAACTGGACCTTGGAACTATTTCCATACCGCACTAGCTGCATTTATAGCGCGCCATCTTTTTTCATTTCATTTCTCTGAACTCCAATGGAAAGTTGATCATTCCTCTGAGTGCTAATTGTAAAGTAGACAATTCATTTGAACTCTAATGAAAAGTGGATGATCCCTCTGAAATCTAATGTAAAGTGGTCCATTCAATTGACCTCTAAGGTAAAGTGGACCTTTTATCTGAACTGTAATGTAAAGTGAATGACTTCTCTGATCTCTAATGTAAAAGGGAGTAGTCATGCTGAATTCTAAGTTAATGTAAAATATAGGATTTTTATAACAGCTTACCTGTAAAATCCTTTTCTTTGAAGTACATCACGGGACACAGAGCCATAGTAGTTACTATGTGGGTTATAGGCCACCTTCAGGTGATGGACACTGGCACGCCCTAAGAAAAATGTGCACTCCCTATATAACCCCTCCCACTACTGGGAGTACCTCAGTTTTGTAGCAAAGCAATACATGTGTATACCAAGAAGGGAGGGGCTTCTGTGTCCCCTGATGTACTTCAAAGAAAAGGATTTTACAGGTAAGCTGTTAGAAAAATCCTATTTTCTTATCCTACATCACGGGACACAGAGCCATAGTAGTTACTATGTGGGATATCCCATAGCAATGCCAACTGAAGGGAGCGAGACTCAACAAAAGTAGGGCACTAAGAGACTAGAAGACTTATACTGCAGCCTGCAGTACACTGCACCCAAAGGCGTTATCCTCATGGCCTTTTACATCTACTTGATAGAATCTGGTAAATGTATGAACTGAAGACCAAGTTGCAGCCTTGCAGATCTGAGCCATGGAGGCTTGGTGATGCACTGCCCAAGAAGCACTAACAGCCCTGGTGGAGTGCGCTTTAATATGAAAAGGAGGAATTTTCCTTTTTAAACCATAAGCTTGAACAATCACTTAGAAATAGTAGATTTTGATGCTGCCTGTCCTCTTTTGGGACCGTCTGGCAATACAAACAAAACATCTGTTTTACGAATCTGAGCGGTCACTTTCAAATAGACTTTGACCGCTCTCATCACATCAAGAGACTGTAGTGACTTTTCTTCCACAGAACGAGGTTCTGGAAAAAATAAAGGCAGAACAATATCCTGGTTTAAATGAAAACCTGACACTACCTTCGGTAGGAAATTAGGTTGAGGCCGCAATACAACCTTATCCTTATGAATAATCAAATATGGTTGTTTACAAGAAAAAGCAGCCAACTCTGATACTCTTCTTGCAGAAGATATGGCAACCAAGAAAATTATTTTCCTCGTCAAGAGGACCAAGGGAATATCTCAAATTGGCTCAAAAGGCTGTTTTTGTAAAGCCGACAGGACTAAATTTAAGTCCCAAGGGTTCAGGGGTGACCTAACTGGGGGATTAATCCGCGTTACCCCCTGAATAAAGTTACGAACCAGAGAGTGTGAAGCAAGTGGTCCTTGAAAAAATACAGATAAGGCCGACACCTGGCCCTTGATAGTACTCAAGGCCATTTCTAATCCCATCTGTAGGAATTCAAGGATCCTACCTATGACATATTTTCTGGGGTACCAACCCCTGGATTCACACCAGGAGACATATGCCTTTCAGACTCTAAAGTATATGACTCTGGAGGCCGGCTTCCTAGCATTAACCAAAGTAGAAACTACTGAAGCTGACAGCCCACGGCCCTTTACAATGTGGGTCTCAATAGCCAAACCGTTAAATTTAGCGTTTGTAAGGTAGGATGGAATACTGGACCTTGCAAGAGAAGGTCTGGCCACAGTGGTAGGGTCCAAGGATCCCCTACCGCCAGCTTTATGATTTCAGCAAACCAAGATCTTCTGGGCCACGCTGGGGCCACCAGAATCACCTACTTCCCTTCTTGCTTGATCCTGCGAAGAAGACGTGGAAGCAGCATAACAGGAGGGAACGCATAGATCAGTGAAAACTGATCCCACGGAAAGACTAAGGCATCTGTTCCGCATGCCATCGGATCCCTTGTCCTTGACACAAAGTTGTCGATCTTGTTGTTGAACCTGGACGCAGATCCACGTCCAGAACTCCTCATTTTTGACATATTGACAGAAAGATGTCAGGATGAAGGGACCATTCTCCCAGGAAAAATTGTTGGCGACTCAAGTAGTCTGCATGACAATTCTCTATCCCTGGAATGAAAATTGCTGATAGGCAAGGAATGTTGTTTTCTGCCCAAGAAAGAATATGATTCACCTCTTTCTGGGCCACACGATTTCTAGTGCCCCCTTGGTGATTGATATAGGCCACCGCTGTGGCATTGTCGGATTGGATTCTGACAGGACAATTCCGTAGTCTGGAGGTGCAGGCCTCCAGGGCCAGGCGTACTGTCAGAATCTCTAGAATATTGATGGGCAAGGTCATCTCTGATTTGGACCATTTCCCTTGCACAGAGGCTTCTTCCAGGACTGCTCCCCAGCTGGCATCTGTTGTTACCACCTTCCAGGTAACTGGTAGAAAGGATTTCCCTTTTTGAAGATTCTTGTATATCAACCACCTATTGAGGCTCTGACGCACATTGGGGGATAAACGCATTGGGAAATCCAGAGCTTAGACCTTCTTGTTCCAAGTTGACAGGATACTGTTTTGCAGCAGTCTTGAATGAAACTGTGCATAAGGAACGGCCTCGAAAGAAGCCACCACCTTTCCCAACAATTTCATGCAAAGTCGAATAGAAGGATTCTTCTTTGTTTGGACCAATTGAATCAGTTCCTTTTTGGAACTGATCCTTTCCTGGGCAAAAACACCCTCTTCTGAGCTGTATCTATGATCAGCCCCAAGTACTGCAATCTCCTTGATGGTTTTAAAGAGGATTTCTCTAGGTTGAGAATCCAACCTAGGTATTCCAGGTAGCTGACTGCGGTGACCAAAGTTTGGTTTAAGCGGCTACTGATCGATCTATCAAGAGTAGATCATCTAATTAGGCTAGTATCATTATACCTTGAGCCAGGACCTTTGTAAACACTCAAGGTGCAGTAGCTAGACCGAAAGGCATAGCTACAAACTGGAAATGAAGATTTTTCTACCTCGAAGCGTAGAAATTTCTGGTGAGCAGGGAAAATTGGCACATGGAGATAAGCATCCTTGATGTTGATTGACACCAGAAGTTCCCCCCCTTGTAGGATGGAGACTACTGATCGGATTGACTCCATGCGAAAAGAACAGATATTCAAAAACCAGTTTAGATCTTTGAGACCTAAAATGGGTCTGATATCCCCGTTTGGTTTTGGAACCATGAACAGGTTTGAATAAAACCCCAAACCTTGCTGTTCCAATGGGACCACCGATATCACTCTTTGAGACAAGACATGATCCAAAGCTAGAAAGAGAGACTTCTTTTTCACTGGATCTCTGGGAACGTTTGATCTGAGAAAACGAGGAGACAGGAACTCTCAGAACTCTAGTTTGTAAATTGAGGATGCCACCCATCTGTCTTGACATTGTTCCTGCCAGACCTTTGAAACCTGTAGAAGCCTTCCTCCCATTCGAGCGAGCGGGGGCGCACCTTCATAAGGAGGCTTTAGTATTCTGTTTTGTGGGTTTCTTCCCCAAGGTCCTTTTTTGGCCTTGGGACTGACCCTGAGGTTTGCCTCTTGAACCTGGCAGTGGAGGCCGTCGTGACTGCCTGGAGGCTGATGCCCCCGGAACTAGAGAAGAAGCACGTTTAAAAGAAAAATGCTTAAACTTCTTAACCGGTAAAAGGGAACTTTTCCCATTCGAAATTCTTTGGATATACTTATCCAGATTGTCTCCAAACAACCGTTCACCATGAAAAGGGAAACTGGACAAGAGCTTTTTGCATGGCGCTTCGGCTGACCAAATTTTCAACCATAGGATTCTACGCACATGTACCAGCCCTAGCATGAGCCGTGAGGCCTGGAGAATAGAATCTTTCATAGCGTCTACTGTAAAACACAACGCTTCTGATATTCCAGCCAAATCCTGGGCCTGCTGATCAGGCATAACTTTGTGTACCTCTATAAACTGGTCCTTTAAGGACTGAGATACTCCGATCGCTGCCAGCGCAGGTTGAACAACTGAACCTGAGAGTGAAATATAGTTTTTAAAAAGGAACTCTAACTTCTTATCTGTTGGATCCTATAGCATATGAGCATTGTCTACTAGACAAGTCAGGTTTTTATTTACAGAGGATATAGCAACGTCAATTGCTGGAATTCCCCATTTCTTATAAAACTCTTCCTCCATAGGAAAAAGTATTGAAAACTTTTTCGGAGGAAAAAAACTGTTTATCTGGGTGCTCCCACTCAGAATACATTAGCTTCCCCTGCCATGAATGGATAAGAAAAGAATGAACAGATTGGGGAGGCTTTAGTGAACCCAAACCAGAAGTGGGCTCATCGACTGACTGCGTTATTGGCAGTAAAAATGTGGAGCGGACCAATTCAGTGAGAAACTGTACCAACAAGAGAGAGGAAGAAGAGGAGACGTCAGCCTCTTCCTGGTCCTTTGAAAGAAATTCGTCATCTCTCGCCCCTTGTTCCTCAGCATGAGGGTCCTGAGCAATGGACGGAGACCTGCTGCGCTTAGTCCCACTCTGGGATTCAATTAAAGCATCAATTTTTTTCTTCAAGCTTAAAATGGTTGAAGAAAAAAACTCCTTAGTAATATACCCAGGGGCTGCAGTCTTAAGAGCAGCTGCAACACTCGTCACTCCTGATGGTTCCCTCTGAGCAGCCATATTACTCTCAGGAGAGGATGCCATCTTTTTTGCGATGGTTCTAGGCATCTGTGTGACTGTAGAAGTCTTTCTATAGCCCTTTTTTGAGGTTCTTTTACCCCCCTTCCAACCATAGCCCGATGCACAAAGCAGAGGTACTACCAGAAGGAATGCATCCACTGCTTCAGCAATAGTCCCGCTTTGTCGCTGCTATTAGCTTGATGCAGTAGTAAGTGTGTCAAAAGGAATGCCTGTGTCACCAAACCTCCACCTTTGCTCTTGTGTCCCTTCTTCAGCATGTAACAACACAAATGGTGCCTTTTAAACACACCTTCCCGTGCTGGACGTTGAAGGACGCCAATGCCGCGCTAAGCCCCACTCCCCTGTCACCTACGGCCCTTCCCCTCTTTTTGAAAAAGAGCTCTTTCCCACGCGAGCGTGGGCTCCTGATCCTATGGGATCCACAGGGAGGAAGGAGGAATGGCGGAGGGGGGTCTGGAAGCCGCCGAGTGGCATGCCGTTTTTCTTTTTTTAATCTTGTGGCGCTCTTTCCCCGAGAAGAGGGAAAGAAGAAATAGCACAGGGGGCATATGGTGGGGAGCGGGAACCCCCCCAGACTTACCGGAGGTCTGCTGCTTGGCCGGTGGAAGAAGAAACTGCTGCTTCCTAAACACAACATGGGCTTTCTGAGAAGCATGAGACGGTAAGTGCTCAATACAGCCCCCAGTGGTGACACATAGACATGACAAAACTTACTAAATTTAAAGAAGTCCATTATAAGAAAATTTTACAAATTACAAACTCTCTAAAAAGAGAAGCATTACAGGCAAGACGATACGAGGCCCGGGTACCATTCAATTCGGCCAAAAAGACACTTTGAATGGATTCGGCTACATGGCTAGTCCCAGCAAGGATTGCTCCAGTGGAGCTCAGCACAGCACATCTTTACTCGTGGCCAACACCTTAGACACTGGCAAAAAAACTGAGGTACTCCCAGTAGTGGGAGGGGTTATATAGGGAGTGCACTTTTTTCTTAGGGCGTGCCAGTGTCCATCACCTGAAGGTGGCCTATAACCCACATAGTAACTACTATAGCTCTGTGTCCCGTGATGTACGATAAGAAAATGTGGGGAGAATAGGGGAGTAGTACTGAACGCTGTATTATCCTAATTTTCCCCAGGATTCACAAGCCAGTAACAAAAATGGTCAGATTTAAATCTCATGTTTATGCATGGCAGGCAGGGAAGGTGACCCATTTGACAAACTACAGTCCAGCTTAAGGCACATTTGATAGAAAGCATAATAAATGTTATAAAAAGTTATGAAACAGGTGATGGTGATGGTGACCCTTGCTAATTTTCAGCCTGCCTTCCCTATTTCCATAAGTGGCCATCATTTTCAGGTCCAAATTCAGTGTTGAGCTCCTTATTTTTTTCTTGGGCTATAGGAAAGGCTTCCTGGAGACTAAAGCCCTCACCTTTCTATTCCTTCTAGAAAATTTTACTCATCCTGGTTGATCTTGGAGGCAGAAGCTTCAGAGTACCGTGATACCAGAGACACCATCTCCTTGGCTTCATATGTCCCAGTGATAATTACAATTGTACATAATGTACATTCTGCATAGGCTACAACCCTCAAATGCAACTAACCACAGGGTCCCCACTGGTACCCCACACAATGTGCCACTCCCTCTTCTCCTTATGAAGGGATTGAATGCACACACCACTGTCCTCTGCTATTACCACTTCCACCCCATTTAGAGTTGGTCAGTTGTCATACCCCCCACTGTTCTGGATTTGATGGGACTGCCCTGGGATTTTAACACAATCTCAGTGTCCCACGGATCCAAGATGTGTCCGGAAGCCAAAGGTTGGAGTGCTTGTTCCAATACCCAGCTCCTGTTTTATGTAGTTTCTGTACCTAAAAGAGTTTACAGAGTCCCAGCTCCAGGAGAAGGTACTTTGCTTTGCTGTCCGGCCAGCTGGCGAAGACACTGGTTGGTTGCTCGGGTCTCCCAGGAGAGCCCGGGAGAGCCGCGGGAGACAGCGGGAGAGACGTCCTCTCCTGCTGCTTGTAATAGCAACTGAGTGGCTAGTAAGCTGCTCCGATTGCTATTACAAGAGAGCTGACCGCTGACTCTAAAAAACAATACAGGGATGATGCCTGCAGATGCAGCCATCTTCCTGGGAAACAGATCCTGCCCCCCTAAAAAATGCAGCACCAGACAAACACCTTGTTTGCCTCATAATAAATACGCCACTGGGTGAGCTACCAGCATGCTATAGGACTCCTGACACAGTGTAAGGTAAGTATGCAGACCAACAAGGTTTAATTAGTGTTAGGGGTGAGTTTAGAGGCTTTGTTAGGTTTGTATAAGGCTTGGAGTTTAATTTTTTGGGGAATCACATACTGAGGTTAAATATTAAAGTGGTTGTAAACCTCAGACACGAAATATGAACAAAGCATATCCCTCTATAGTGTGTACCTGTCTTAATTAAGAGTACCTGAAGCTTCCCGCTGTTCTCCAGGGGAGGTGGGACAGGAAGGTGAATGCTTATGCTGGGCATACAGAGGTCGAATTCTGAATAAATTTTCTTTCGAAAATCGTAATGATTAATTTTCGTTCAAATTTCGCACTATTAATGGGCCCTGGCAACGGCCAATTTTCGTGCACTTTTCTGCAGCAACATGAGGTGAAATTGAAGGCTTGGTTAGTCGAATTTCGAAACCAATGGTGGCACCATCAGATTACAAAAAGCATGAAATGACTGATTTTCCAAAGAAAATTCATTTGAAATTTGACCCATGTATGGCCTGCATTAGATTGGAGCATCAGGGGTGAAGACTTTGCTCGTATAGAGTGTCCTGGAGAGTTGGGGAGAAGCGTCTACTGGTGGACATTGCAGGAAGTTCTGATGGTTGCCGTAGTTTGAGGATCCCTGATCTATAGGGTATGAGTGCGTAACTGAAGCTGCTCTACAGTTGGAATAATATAGAGCTCCGACCTTGCTTAAAGATCCTGCTTTTTTTCTGTATTGACTGTCAGCAGAAAACCAGAGTCTGCGCTTTTCTTCCTTTGGGTCTCCTGTGCCCTGTTTCCTCTCTCCCTTTTTTTATTTGGACGTACAATAAAGCGGATCTTTACTGCATCTGAGCACCACAAACCAAAAACATTATTTAAATAATTTTTAGGCTTCATGCATGCTTGGCCGTGACTTACCTTTGCTGCGGGGAAAATGCAATACGATTTGGCACGGTTTTGTGGTTTCCCACGGACAGCGGTCAAAACGTTCCTATCCTGATTGCAATTCCTCTGCATTCAGGAGAAGGAGGTTGAACCTCATCTAACCGCAGCACCTCCTAAACTCTGCTAAAAGCCTAGGCTTTTATACATTTGGGTTTAAGAGCTTTGGCAAAAAAAACACCAAAAGCTCCTAAACTGCCCGTGTACATGAAACCTTAATATTCAACGCAAACTGCCCCATCCATCCATGTCTCTTTGCTTTATTTTGTTGAGAAATCACGTTAAAAAACACCCCCTAGCATTTCTGGCCGAGGCCATCTTGAGTAAGGGCCAATGATTCATCTAGCATTTACTCCCTGGAATCCATCTGCCCTTAGCTCAGGCATGCATGCAGGAGAATGTGCTAAGCTGAGAAATCCCCTCCTCCCCTCCTGAAGACTCCTGGGTTACTTAAAAAAGTCTTTACCCAGCATTGACCCTCCTGAAGACTGACATACTGGGATATATGACATAATTTGCCTAGGCAAGAAACCAGAAAGTAACTGAAGAAATTTAGAAAAAAGGTTTAAAGCAAAACAATATGATATACCGTATATACTTGAGTATAAGTCAAATTTTTCAGCACATTTTTTTGTGCTGAAAGTGCCCCCCTCGACTTATACTCGAGTCAAGCACTTTTCTGCAGCAAAAAATTTCATTTTCCGAACCAACTTTGGGGCCCCGTATCTCAGGGCCACTTGGTACTAGGAACCCCACATTTGGTGTGCAGCCCAGTGGAACTGGTCCCACAACATATCCAAAGCTGAAGTTCCTAGCACTAAGTGGCCCCGAGATACGGGGCCCCAAAATTGGTTCGGAAAATGTCATTCTCTGCTGCAGAAGTGCTTGACATTTTCTGAACCGACTTTGGGGCCTCGTATCTCAGGGCCACTTGGTGCTAGGAACCCCAGCTTTGGACATTCTATGGTGCTAGTTCCACTGGGTTTGCACACCAAATTTGGGGTTCTTAGCACTATGTGGCCCCGAGATACAGGGCCCCAAATTTGGTCAACTGTGTCCATCTGCAGCAATGTCATGTCGGGACCCTTTGGGTTCAGAGACCCCAAATTTTGGCTGCAGCTAGGGGGCATCTAGGAACCCTTAACTACCGAGTTTGAAGTTCAGGGGACCTATGGCTGCAAATGGGCACAGTGAGGCTGCAAATGGGCACAGTGAGGCTGCAAATGGGCATTGTTGACCCTCTTTTCCACTTACAGTAGCTGTGCATTTCTCACCCTCGTCTTATACTCGGGTCAATAAGTTTTTCCAATTTTTTTTGTGGTAAATTAGGGCCTCGACTTATACTCGGAACGACTTATACTCGAGTATATACGGTACTTTCTTATATGCTTACTAAGGCTAGCAGCATGAGGATTCAAAATAATCAATGTTGATTGAGTGAAGTTCCATTTTAACCTCTACTGAACTGTCCTAAAGTAAGTCAATGATTCAACCCTGAGGTAAAATGTCAGCACACCAAGCCATTTGGGGGGCCAAACTGCCTCAGTGGTAGGAGGGGATGCTACATCCCTAGAAGTTTATCCACCTGTTATTTTTTAAGGACTATAACAGCCCAGACTGGGCATCATTACTACGTAAATTTGAAGTTAGATGATTACTCATTAACCACTTAAAGAATCAGCCGCCGCAGTTGTACTGCAGCAGGTTGGCTCTCCTGGGCAAATCGCCGTCATGGTACGGTGGCCGCTTTAAGACCACTAGGGGGCGTGCACGCCGCTAGAGCCAATACGCATGGCCGGCGGCTGTTATGTGCGCTGGCCACCCGCGATTGCTCCTGAGAGAGAAAGAACGGGGTTCTGTCAATGTAAACAGAAAGATCCCCATTCTTTCAGCGGAGGATAGACAGATCTTCTGTTCTTGTGATTAGGAACAGCGATCTGTCTCCTCCCCCTGTCACTACACTGCCCCACAGTTAGAAACACCTCCCTAGGGAAAACTTAACCCTTTGATCGCCCCCTAGTGTTAACCCCTTCCCTGCCAGTGACATTTATACAGTAATCGGTGCTTATTTTTAGCTCTGATGGCTGTATAAATGTCAATGGTCCCAAAAAAGTGTCAAAAGTGTCCGATGTGTCCGCCACAATGTAGCAGTCGCGCTAAAAATTGCTGATCACCGCCATTACTAATTAAAAAAAAAAAAATAATAAAAATGCCATAAATCTATCCCCTATTTCGTAGACGCTATAACTTTTATCATAGCAAAAAGTAAAAAAATATTGTTTTTATTTAAAATTGTCGTTTTTTTTATATTTATAGCGCAAAAAATAAAAACTGCAGAGGTGATCAAATACCACCAAAATAAATCTCTATCTGTGGGAAAAAAAAGGATGTAAATTTTGTTTGGGTACAGAGTCGCACGGCCACGCAATTGTCAGTTAAAGCGACGCAGTGCCGTATCGCAAAAAATAGCCTGGTCAAAAAGGCGGCAAATCCTTCTGGTCCTTAAGTGGTTAATTTACTATTAAATGCTGAGTCCTCTGATTTGGGTTTATGAAATATAACTCATTCCTTTGGACGGTCCTGTGGTTGACTCACCCTTTATCTCGACCAACATCTCCTGACTTCTCTTCTTTACACTGTTGGTTGCCGTTGTCACTTCACATGAATAATTTCCAGAGTCCTTCACCTGAGTGGACTGAACTCCATATTGATTATATGAAGAGAATTCTCGGACATTCCGTCCATCTTTGTGAAAAGCAAATTTGAGTTGTGTCCTCGGTCTGAGTGGACTGAGACTAGTGTTACATGTCAGGGTCATCTCATCACCTTCTACCACTGGATATGGGGTCACGTTTATCTCTGGAATTTCAAGTAGTTCTGAGAAAAAAAAAATCACATATTTGAACTGTAATGTATCTTTTACAGTGTCTTGAAAAAGTATTCATTCCCCTTGAAATTTTCAACATTTTGTCATGTTACAACCAAAAACGTAAATGTGTTTTATTGGGATTTTATGTGATAGACCAACACAAAGTGGCACATAATTGTGACGTGGAAGAAAAAAAATGGTTTCCAAATTGTTTTACAAATAAATATCTGAAAAGTGTGGCGTGCATTTGTATTTAGTCCCCTTTACTTTGATACCCCTAACTAAAATCTAGTAGACCCAATCGCCTTCAGAAGTCACCTAATTAGTAAATAGAGTCCACCTGTGTGTAATTTAATTTATAAATACAGCTGTTCTGTGAAGCCCTCAGAGGTTTGTTAGAGAATCTTAGTGAACAAACATCATCATGAAAGCCAAGGAACAAACCAGACAGGTCAGGGATAAAGTTGTGGAGAAGTATAAAGCAGGGTTAGGTTATAAAAAAAATATCCCAAGCTTTGAACATCTCACGGAGCTCTGTTCAATCCATCATCCGAAAATGGAAAGAGTATGGCAACTGCAAACCTACCAAGACATGGCCGTCCACCTAAACTGAATGGCCGGGCAAGGAGAGCATTCATCAGAGAAGCAGCCAAGAGGCCCATGGTAACTCTGAAGGAGCTGCAGAGATCCACAGCTCAGGTGGGAGAATCTGTCCACAGGACAACTATTAGTCGTACACTCCACAAATCTGGCCTTTTTTTAAGAGTGGCAAGAAGAAAGCCATTGTTGAAAAAAAAAAAACATAAGAAGTTCCATTTGCAGTTCGTGAGAAGCCATGTGGGGGACACAGCAAACATGTGGAAGAAGGTGCTCTGGTCAGATGAGACCAAAATTGAACTTTTTGGCCTAAAAGCAAAACGCTATGTGTGGCAGAAAACTAAAACTGCACATCACCCTGAACTCACCATCCCCACCATGAAGCATGGTGGTGGCAGCATCATGTTGTGGGGATGCTTTTCTTCAGCAGGGATAGGGAAGCTGTTCAGAGTTGATGGGAAGATGGATGGATAGAAATACAGGGCAATCTTAAAAGAAAATCTGTTACAGCCTGCAAAAGGCTTGAGACTGGGGCGGAGGTTCACCTTCCAACAGGGCAACAACCCTAAACATACAGCTAGAGCTACCATGGAGTGGTTTAGATCAAAGCATATTCATGTGTTAGAATGGTCCAGTCAAAGTCCAGACCTAAATTAAATTGAGAATATGCGGCAAGACCTGAAAATTGCTGTTCACAGATGCTCTCCATCCAATCTGACAGAGCTTGAGCTATTTTGCAAAGAAGAATCAACAAAAATGTCCCTCTCTAGATGTTCAAAGCTGGTAGAGACATCCCCAAAAAGACTTGCAGCTGGAATGGAAAGGTGGTTCTACAAAGAATTGACTCGGGGGGGCGGAATACAAATGCACGCCACATTTTTCAAATATATTTCACCATTTATCATTTTCCTTCCACTTCACAATTATGTGCCATTTTGTGTTGGTCTATCACAAAAAATCCCAATAAAATACATTTACATTTTTAGTTGTAACATGACAAAATGCGGAAAATTTCAAGAGTATGAATACTTTTTAAAGGCACTGTTTTATAGAGTACACCCCTAAGTGAAAATTTCCAAATTGCACCCAATTAGCCATTCCCCCCCCCCCGTGTCATGTGACTCGTTAGTGTTACAAGATCTAGAGTGTGAATGAGGAGCAGGTTCAATATGGTATTATCGCTCATACTGGTCACTGGAAGTTCAACATGGCGCCTAATGGCAAAGAACTCTCTGAGGATCTGGAAAAAACAGAATTGTTGCTCTTCATAAAGATGGCCCAGGCTATAAAAAGATTTCCAAGACCCTGAAACTGAGCTGCAGTGCGGTGGCCGAGACCATAAAGCTGTTTAACAGAACAGGTTCCACTCAGAACAGGCCTCGCCGTGGTCGACCAAAGAAGTTGAGTGCACGTGCTCAGCGTCATATCCAAAGGTTGTCTTTGGAAAATAGACGTATGTGTGCTGCCAGCATTGCTGCAGAGGTTAAAGGAGTGGGTGGTCAGCCTGTCAGTGCCCAGACCATACGCTGCACACTGCATCAAATTGGTCTGCATGGCTGTCAACCTCTCCTAAAGATGATGCACAAGAAAGCCTGCAAACCGTTTTCTGAAGACAAGCAGTCTAAGGACTTGGATTACTGGAACCATTTCCTGTGGTCTGATGAGACTTTTAATACAATACAACACAATACAACAAATAAACTTATTTGGTTCAGATGGTGTCAAGCGTGTGTGGCGGCAACTAGGTGAGGAGTACAAAGACAAGTGTGTCTTGCCTACAGTCAAGCATGGTGGTGGGAGTGTCATGGTCTGGGGCTGCATGAGTGCTGCCAGCACTGTGGAGCTACAGTTCATTGAGGGAACCATGAATGCCAACATGTACTGTGACATACTGAAGCAGAGCATGATCTCCTCCCTTTGGAGACTGGGCCGCAGTTCAGTATAAACACACCTCCAAGATGACCACTGCCTTGCAAAAGAAGCTGAGGGTAAAGGTGATGGACTGGCCAAACATGTCTCCAGACCTAATCCCTATTGAGCATCTGTGGGGCATCCTCAAACAGAAGGTGGAGGAGTGCAAGGTCTCTAACATCCACCAGCTCTGTGATGTCCTCATGGAGGAGGGGAAGAGGACTCCAGTGGCAACCTGTGAAGCTCTGGTGAACTCCATGCCCAAGGGGGTTAAGGCAGTGCTGGAAAATAATGATGGCCACACAAAATATTGACATTGTCTTTATTAAAGTCTACATATGTAAACATCCCATGACTTACTTTGTATGTAGATGATAACTTCATCTTGTAAAGATACATACATTGTATACAAAGGATATTCATCTGTACATTTGTATCTTCCAGAGCCCATCATGTTTACAATTCCTACATGTAATATGGATGTATATCTGTGGTCATGAATGACAGAATTGTCCTTGTAAAAGGTTATAAATTTTGACATGAATCCAGAACGATGGTGACATCTCAGAGTCAGATTATCTCCTTCATGAACATCAAGAGGAACCCGCAGGATCACCGGGTCTGGAACACAAAGCCACATCACATGAGAAGATGAAGGTTACAGGACAACCAGGCACTGGGAAACCAACAAGAGAACCGGATGTCACATCTGGTGTGCAGCGCGGAGCAGCAGGAAGAAGAGCGGGGTCCTGACCATAGAGGAGGAACTAGCAGATGACACATGTGGTGCGCAATATGGGAAGGCTATAGCAGAAGGTGAGCAGGGACTGGAGAGAGAGAGAGGATCAGCAAAGCTCGGGGACCAGAGCAGGAGAAACTAGCAATATCACATGTGGTGTGAAGTGTGGGTGCCAATGGTGGCCCGTGCATTAAGGGCGCATGGGCGCCGCCCCCCCTCTCCTGCCACCCCCTCTGTGCACTATCGATAGATTCATGCATTGCATGAATCTATCTATGGCCGCCGCAGCCACCCCCCATTCAGGCATCCGGCCCCCTTTCGGAGTGTTTCGGAGTGTTTTTGTAGAACCTGATTAAAGCCATAGGCTTTAATAGGTGTCAAAAACGGTGACCTGCGAGCGCCATGCTTGGCACTCGCAGTTCCCTCAGCTGTGATAGGAAAGCAAATGAACATTTGCTTTCCTAACACTGAACCGCCTCTCCGCCAATCAGGTGCTCGGGTCTGTTACCTGTCAGCTGATTGGCTGAAACGACAGGCACCGCTATTTGATGCCTATCAGGAGGAGAGGACGGGAGTTGGGAGATTAGGACGGCAGGAGACGTTGGCTTGAAGGACCTCACTCATCGCTGTCACCCACTGCCCCATCAAGACAGGGTAAATGCCGGGCAGACGGCGAGTGGGTGGGGGGGTTCACACTGGCGGCATTCAATGGCACAGTGGCAGCATTTAATGGGCACACTGACAGCATTTGATGGGCATACTGACTGCAGTTGATGGGCACACTGGCAGTATTTAATTGGCACAGTGGCTGCATTTGATGGCACAGTGGCTGCATTTGATGGCACAGTGACTCGTTTGATGGCACAGTGGCTCATTTGATGGCACAGTGGCTCGTTTGATGGCACAGTGGCAGCATTTGATGGGCACAGTGGCTCGTTTGATGGCACAGTGCCTGCAATTGATGTTTTTTTTTCAGAATTTTTCAATTTGTTTGCGCCCCCCAAAAAAATTTTGAGTTCTAGCCGCCACTGGTGGGAGCAATATAATGGGAAGTGAGCAGGGACCAAAGAGAGAGGAGGATCAGCAAATCAGAGGATCAGCAGAGCTGCGGGTTACTACTAAGTGGGGGATCAGCAGAGCTGGGGGTTACTACCGAGCGGAGGATCAGCAGAGCTGGGGGTTACAACTGAGTGGGGCATTAGCAGAGCTGGGGGTACTTCTGTGTAGGGGATCTGCTAAACAAGGGTACTAATAAGCTGGGGATCTGCTGCATGAGGATACCAATGAGCTGGGGGTCTGCTGAACAGGGGGTACTAATGAGCTGGGGATCTACTGACCGGGGGTACTACTGAGCTGGGGTTCTACTGGGTTCCTTTAAAGCAAATCGAAAATCAACACATGCACACAGTGCATTTGCCAAGCTTCGTTAACCTCTTGACGCTGGCCAAATGCAGATATGTGGCCTCCCCGTGAGTTGGCATTCATGTCGAGCGGCGGCATATATGCGGCCTTGTTTAAACATGAAACCGTGCTGAGTGCACACTCCCAGCATGGACATTGGAAAGCCAGTGAGTGACATCCTAGGGGATCAGACCGAACAAGCAGCTCATAACATTTCACTTATTTTGTTTTAAACTGGCAAAGAACGCATTAAATATCACATTTCTAAATGTGGCACGATTAACTGACCGGTAACAACGTCCAGTCTGGCAGTGTTACTTCTCTCTGTACCAGCCTGGCATCTGTACTCCCCGCTATCCTCAGTGCTTGCAGATCCGATGGTAAAGATTTTTCCTCCATGTACCCAGTTACCATCTTTGTTCCAGATGTAGGTCAGATCTCCTCCAGAGGACCCCACATCACACGTCATTGTTATAGACTCTTCTGTGAAGATCTTCCTGCAGTTCGGGATGAAGCTGACCACAGGGCTCACTGCCGACCCTGAAGAAGAATAAAGTGAAAATCTAATTTATGTCTGGTTGATTTCAAACAATAAAAGGTAGTATGTTCTAAGAGTGTAAAGCAACACAAGAGGGTGATTCAAAGTGCGGTAAGTAGGAATAACTTCTGTCATGTTCATTTGAAACGATAAAATGTAATATGTTCTAAGAGAGTATAACATATTGTTATACAACTAGGTCAACTGATTCAGTTTAATTCAGCTAAAAAAATTCCAGGTGTATCAAAACAAAGGGTGTGCATAGTTCATTAAAAGGTTGTCCCCTGCCAACATGCTGCAGACAAGGACTCTTGCTCTGTGTGTGGAAGCAGTGGTCTCTCTGCAGAGGTCTGACATGTGCCCCTGCTGAGTAAGACCTATAGCTTTCCAATCTCCAGGAAGCCTGCGCTCTTCTGCTTGCAGAGCCATAAACGTGACTCGGCTCAAGGCATGTCAGACATCTGCAGAGAGACCAATGCTTCCACACAGGGAACAAGGGTCCTTCTTTACAGCATGCTGGCATTCAGGCTGTGGCTGCTTTCTTAAGAAAATTAGCTGGTTTTCTGTGTCTCTGCTGTAACTTTTATATTAATACCTTCATATCTGTCTTCTCATTATAAGTAGCCTGTACATTAACCCCTCCACCTCCTGCCTCTACCTTTTCCTTAAAGCCTAGGTACAACCAAAGCAAAAAACACAAAAATCAGCAGAAGGAACACAACTTACAGTCGTGGGGGTGGGGGGTTGGGAATGAACGAAGAAGAAGAGGTATCAGCACAAGAGACATCCTACTGACTGTTAGTTGTATCCCTTGATCTGATTTTTGTGCCTCATTAATTTATTTTGGTTGCACTTAGGCTTTAATTTCCCCAAATTTGTGGCAAAAAAATTAAATTACCTTTGGGTGTCTACTTTCCAAAAAGGGATTATTTCGGGGGGGGGGGGGGTGCTCATTGCGATCTTACATTTTTTATTTGTTTTATTATTTATTAGAAAATAAGGGAAATTTATTTTTTAGCCTTTTTTGTCTTATTTTTCTTTCTATTTTCCAGTAATAGTCAAAATATCACAGCAAAATTACTTAGTGTTGGGTGTGAAAAACTAGAGATAAGCAAATAACGGAAAATCCTCTGTGTTTGTAGAACAGAGGACCCAATTGGTGTAACTTGTAGCAATACAAAAAAAGGTCACTGCCCCCACCTATAACTGGTCTTCATAGCAAGGAGCACTGGAAGGGCAAACGCATGTAAAATAAAACCAAAGAATTTCCAAGCTCAAATACCAACCAGCCTGCGACCAACCGAATAAACCTTCCTAACAGTATGCATTAAAAACAGGGGTTTAGTTGCACACATTTGTGTGCAACTAAACCTCTGTTTTTAACGCATACTTTAAGGCAGGTTAATTTGGTTGGTCGCAGGCTGGTTGGTAAGTTGAGCTTGGAAATTCTTTGGTTTTATTTTACATTTGTAAATTTTAGCACTTTCCTAGCTTGGGATGCTAAGTAAATTTTGTTTTTGGCTCCTTCTGTAATGAAGGGAGCAAAGATAGTTTGTCTTGGTCTGATCAGCGTTTCACAGGCTGGGAGTTTGATTGCTTCTCCCTGCCTCTGGAAGAAGCTTCAGAGCTTAGGGTGGGAGATTCAAATAACCATCCTGAATATTCATCATGCGTCAGCCAATATCTGGAGAGGAGTGTCCAGAAGGGGGCTGGAAAGGTGATAATAAGTCTGAATCACTGGAAAGCTGGGTCCTTTTCTCTAGGAGGGTTCCAGAGCCTGAGGGTGCTGCTACCCTCCGGCAGCCCATGGACTTTATAGCTGTTTGTGAGGCCTTAGTGATGTCAGTGCTGTCTTTAATGCAGGGAAAAAGGGAAATCTGCCCTGGGCCCAGTCATTATTGTGGGGCTCAAAGCTGCCCACATATACAGTATATGCTCTCCGGCCTGGTTGATACAAGCGGCAACACTGTGACAGGGGAGAGGCACAGCTGTAGGCTGTGTGAGTTAGAGCCCGCTCATCCTGCTTCTCCCTCTGCCAGAACTGTAGTAGCTGTGACAGAGCAACTCTCTGTGTTCCCCCACTCGCCCCCCTTCTCTGGTAAGCAGGACAGAGATCAAACACACAGAGCAACCTCTAGCAAACAATGGGTGAGCGGTAATAATGTGCAGTAATCTCTAGCAACCAATCAGTGAGCAGTAATAATGTGCAGTGACCTCTAGCAACAAATCAGTGAGCAGTAATGATGTGCAGTAACCTCTAGCAAGCAATGGGTGAGTGGTAATGATGTGCAGTAACCTCTAGTAACCAGTGGGCAGTAAGGATGTGTGTTACTGAACATCCTTACTGCTGACTGATTGGTTACTAGAGGTTACTTCAGATCATTACTGCTCACTCTAGCAACCAGTCAGTGAGCGGTAATGATGTGAAGTAACCTCTAGCAACCAATTAGTGAGCGGTAAGGATGTGCAGTAACCTCTAGCAGCAAATCAGTAAGCCTGGACCAATCAGCGGGGGTGGTCTGTGGACCAGTTCTTTATCTTTACATTATTAAAGTTTTTTTTTTAGATAAGTCTATGTTTGTGTTTGTTTTTTGGGATGTTGGGGTGGAGAGCAATATTGCATCATGGGGGGGAGGGTGGCACAAGAAAATGTTTTACCAAGGGTCCAATCAATATTAAAGATGGACATGGCTAAGAAAGAAGCCGATTGCAGGACCTCACCACAAGGAAACTGTTGTGAGTAAAGCCCCTAAACTGATCCCTGGGACTGAGCAGTATTCTGGAAATCACACTGGCTACCATTATTTGTGCATAGGAGCAAGGCTACCAGATGCCAAAGAAACTTGCCTCATGGTCTTCAGCTGTGAGGTTTTAGTCTGTTCAGAAAGTTATCTCATGGTCTTCAGCTGTGGGATTTAGACTGTCCAACGTTCAGGTCTTCTTAAGAAGAAGATTGTCCTCTAATTGCTTTGTACTAATCATTTTGGAGTATCCCAAGCCCTAACCCCTCTCTCCTTAAGAGTTTCTTCATGCTATAAATCTTAAAAGGACATCCCCTAGGCTGTGTTATTGGAGCCGGAGTGAATAGACTGGCGCCTGCGATGGTGGGCAGATGCTATGCTTTTAAGACTACTTACCAGTTCCCTATTATGCAGAAGGGCAGGGTCCCCGGAAAATCATCCACCCAATAAGGATAGAGTACCTTTCCATATCAGGTGCTTTCTTATAGTGTAGGATTTCCTTATAAGGGCAATGGTGTAGCACAAGGGCTCTACTAACATTTTCATTGGGCAGCTGGTGGCTATGCGCTGGAATTATGATGTACAAATGTGAAAATCAATTACAAAAATATACACTCAATCAGGAGAATCCAGTATTTTCAGTGTAGATAAGATGAATTGGGATATGTACCTACTGGAATTCCCTTTACGATTCTATTTCTAGAATGTTACTATAGCAATTGATTGATTGATTGATTGAATGACAGATCTAAAATAAAGACTCACCTGTGTGGCTCAGCATTGTGACTGTAAGATAAGATAAATAACTGTTACATGTCTGAAATACAAACTGTCTATGCAAAAGCTCTGTATTGTTTCTAAGGAAAGAGCAATTCAATGGGGGCGATTTACTAAAACTGGAGGGTACAAAATCTGTTGCAGCTCTGCAAAGAACCAATCGGCTTCCAGGTTTTATGTCAAAGCTTAACTGAACAAGCTGAATTTAGAAGCTGATTGGCCACCATCCACAGCTGCACCAGATTTTACACTCTCCAAGTTTAGTAAATCTCACATCTATATATATAGAAATTCAAACGAATTTTCGTTTTTCGGAATTTCAGATGTATTTGAATTTCCAAATTACAATAGTACCAAATTTAAACAAATCTGAAATAACGAAAAAAAAAATTCAGACGGAATTTAAATTTGATTTGAATTGAATAGTTTTCTAATCAATTTTGAATAGTTTTCGAATTCGAAAAGTTTTCAAATTGGAATCTGAAAATTCGAAAGCTATTCGAATTTGAAAATATTCAAAGAGAATAAAATAGAATAGAAAATAGAGGAATAGAATAGAAAAGTATATAACAGAAAATAAAAGAGGAGAATATAATAGAATAAAACAGAACAAAATAGAAAAAAAAAAGAATAGAAAAAAAAAGAATAGAAAAAAAAGAATAGAATAGAATATAACCATTTCCCAAAATTTAAATAGAATCAATTTGAATTTGAATAGAAAAGAATAGAATAGATTTGAATAGAATAGAAAATAACAGTATAGTATAGAAAAAAACAGAATAGAATAGAAAGAATATAACCAATCTTCCAAAATTCAAATTTCGAATAGAATAAACCTGAATTGAAAATAATAGATTAGGATAGAATAGAAAATAATAGAAAATAATATAATAGCATAGAAAATAATAGATTAGAAGATGGTTATATTCTTTCTAATTTAATTTATTTGTTTCTATTCAATTCCATTCTATTTTAGTTATTTTATTTTCTATTCTATTTCGTTCTGTTTTACTCTATTATATTCTATTCTTTTATTTTTCTGTTATATTCTTTTCTACTCTACGGTTTTCTATTTTATTAATTTATTTTCTTTCCTATTTTTTGTCTTTGGAAATTGGAAAACTTTTCGAATTTGAAAACTTTTTTCGAATTCGACAACTATTCAAAAACTTTTTCGAATTTGAAAACTATTCGAAAACTTTTTGAATTTGAAAACTATTTGAATTCAAAAACTATTCAAAGTTTATTTGAAAACTATTCGAATTGATTCAAAATCGAATTCTGAAAATTCAAATCGATTTGAATACAAATAAACGAAAAAAAAATCCAAAAACAAATTAAATGGGTTAATTTATGTAAATAACTAATCAAAACAAAACTAAATAAATGTTTTCGTTCTGCACATCTAATGAATTATTATGAGTGATTATGAGTTTATTAATAATTACGAGTAATTAAGAATTCAAGTCCATACAAAAGTGTATTTTAGTGATAACGTTTGTAAAGCCAAAGCTTTTTTTGGGGGGGGGGGCTGTGTCTTCACCCCCTTCATCAGGGCTTGAGTTTGCACAGCAATCTGTCAGCAGCTAGTTGAAGCATTCTTTCAACCCCTGAGTACAGCAAAACCACCAAAACCCATTGAAGGCTGCTTAAACTAGCTGCTGACGGATTGCCATACAAACTCACACTACCAGTATACAACTATACAATACAATACAATATAATTATAAACTGATTCTTGGCTCCATATACATCATTACAATGCATCATTCTTTTAAGCTCTGATGAAGGGAACACAGCCCCCGAAACACTTTGGTTTCGCAAACATTGTATCATTGTAATGAACTTGTATTTGGACTTTATTAATAATTTTCTTCAATTCATAATCACTCATCCGGACCACAACCTAAGGTCACAACCTGTCTAATTATCATTTGCAATGCTGGAATGGGTCACATGATTAGCAGGTAGTACTAAGGATGAACTGAAATCATACCAGGATGTGTCGTTTCTTCTGCCCGCCTTCATCATAGTGCTTTTTACTAGAATCGTTTTTGTTGCATCACAGCAACCAAATTCTGCACTGGAAAATGACAGATAGCGAGTGAATGCTTGAATCTGATTGGTCGCTTGTTGTCTTTGCTGGTTGTCCTAATGCAACTAACTTTCAGTTTTAACCACTTCCTGACCGTCGTTTACAATGTACTGCAGCCGGGTGGTCGGTGTAGGCGAAGCGGCAGACCTGTATGTCGCTGTGTACATCCGGGTTTAGGGGGCGGGCACATGTGCACCCGCTGTGATTGTACCCAGCAGGAGCCTCTCAGCAAGTCCTGGCCAATATTTCAGGGCCGGGATCTGCTGATCGGCTGTGTACAACTGCAGTCCAGACCTCAATCCACAGGGCTCTGTACAGGAGGAGTGATCTCTTCTCCTGTAAAAGCAGGAATAAGAAACAAAGAGATCTGTTTGGAAAAGCAGCACATATTACACATAGTTGGGCACACATTTAACACCTTGATCGCCCAAGATGTTAACCCCTTCCCAGCCAGTGTCGTTAATACAGTGACAGTGCATATTATTAGCACTGATCACTGTATTATTGTCATTTGAGATGTCAGTGGCAATTAGTCGGTCCCCCCCCCCAGTGTCAGTTCGTGTCATATTGTCCCCCACACTATCACAGTCCAATTATAAGTCGTTGATCACCGCCATTAGTAGTGTAAAAAGAACAGAATAACAATTCCAGTATACAGTGCCTTGAAAAAGTATTCATACCCCTTGAAATTTTCCACATTTTGTCATGTTACAACCAAAAACGTAAATGTATGTTATTGGGATTTTATGTGATAGACCAACACAAAGTGGCACATAAGTGTGAAGTGGAAGGAAAATGATAAATGGTTTTCATATTTTTTTACAAATAAATATGTGAAAAGTGTGAAGTGCATTTGTATTCAGCCTACTTTACTCTGATACCCATAATTAAAATATAGAGGAACCAATTGCCTTCAGAAGTCACCTAATTAGTAAATAGAGTCGACCTGTGTGTAATTTAATACCAGTATAAATACAGCTGTTCTGTGAAGCCCTCAGAGGTTTGTTAGAGAACCTTAGTGAACAAACAGCATCATGAAGGCCAAGGAACACACCAGACAGGTCAGAGATAAAGTTGTGGAGAAGTTGAAATCAGGGTTAGGTTTAAAAAAAATATCCCAAGCTTTGAACCTCTCACAGAGCACTGTTCAATCCATCATCTGAAAATGGAAAGAGTATGGCACAACTGCAAACCTACCAATACATGGCCATCCACCTAAACTGACAGGCCGGGCAAGGAGAGCATTAATCAGAGAAGCAGCCAAGAGGCCCATGGTAACTCTGGAGGAGCTGCAGAGATCTACAGCTCAGGTGGGAGAATCTGTCCACAGGACAACTATTAGTCATGTACTCCACAAATCTACCCTTTATGGAAGAGTGACAAGAAGAAAGCCATTGTTGAAAGAAAGCCATAAGAATTCAGTTTGCGAGAAGCCATACGGGGGACATAGCAAACATGTGGAAGAAGGTGCTCTGGTCAGATGAGACCAAAATTGAACTTTTTGGCCTAAAAGCAAAACAATATGTGTGGTGGAAAACTAACACTGCATATCACCCTGAACACACCATCCCCACCGTGAAACATGGTGGTGGCAGCATCATGTTGTGGGGATTCTTTGCTTCAGCAGGGACAGGGAAGCTGCTCAGAGTTGATGGGAAGATGGATGGAGCCAAATATAGGGCAATCTTAGAAAACCTGTTAGAGTCTGCAAAAGTCTTGAGACTGGGGCGGAGGTTCACCTTCCAGCAGGACACCAACCCTAAACATACAGCCAGAGCTACAATGGAATGGTTTAGATCAAAGCATATTCATGTGTTAGAATGGCCCAGTCAACGTTCAGACCTAAATACCATTGAGAATCTGGGGCAAGACTTAAATTGCTGTTCACAGACGCTCTCCATCCAATCTGACAGAGCTTGAGATATTTCGCAAAGAAGAATGAGCAAAAATGTCCCTCTCTAGATGTGCAAAGCTGGTAGAGACATCCCCAAAAAGACTTGCAGATGTAATTGCAGTGAAAGGTTTTTCTACAAAATATTGACTCAGGGGGGCTGAATACAAATGTACCCCACACTTTTCACATATTTATTTTTAAAACTGTTTGAAAACCATTTATCATTTTCCTTCCACTTCACAATTATGTGTCATGTTGTGTTGGTCTATCATATAAAATACCAATAAAATATCTTTATGTGTTTGGTTGTAACATGAAAAAATGTGGAAAATTTCAAGGGGTATGAATACTTTTTCAAGGCACTGTATATCCCATAGTTTGTAGACACCATAACTTTCAGGCAAACCAATCAATATACACTTATTGGGATTTATTTATTTATTTTATCAAAGACATGTAGCAGAATACATTTTGGCTGAAATTTATGAAGAAATTTGATTTTGTCGTGGATATTTTTTGCAACAGAAAGTAAAAAATATTGTTTTTTTTTCCAAATACTTTTTTCATTTATATCGCAAAAAAAAGTGGTGATCAAATATCACCAAAAGGAAGCTCTATTTGTGTAAAAAAAGAGACAAACTATACAGTAAAACCTTGGTTTGATTGCGTTTTGCAAGACAAGCAAAATTTTTAAATACATTTTGACTTGATATACAAGCAATGTCTTCATATACAAGTAGCAACACGTCACAACTGAGTATAAAAGAGAAGAGAGGAGCCTCTTAATGTAGCAATATGGTTACATTTAATGAAGGTACAACATTTAGCAACATATTGCCACACTTATGCCGCGTACACACGAGCGGACTTTTCAACCGGACTGGTCCGACGGTCTATCCGACGGACTTTTGGCAGACTTTCCGAACAAACTGACTTGCCTACACACGATCACACCAAAGTCCGATGGATTCATTCGTGATGGCGTACGACCGCACTAAAATAAGGAAGTTGATAGCCAGTAGCCAATAACTGCCCTAGCGTCGGTTTTCGTCCGTCGGACTAGCATACAGACGAGCGGACTTTTTGATAGGAACTGGGTCCGGCGGATTTCCGACGTGAAGATTTGAAGCATGTTCCAAATCTAAAGTCTGTCAAATTTTTAACCGGAAAAATCCACTGGAGGTCCAATGAAGCCCACACACAGTCAGATTGTTCGCCAGACTCGGTCCGTCGGACCAGTCTGGTCGAAAAGTCCGCTTGTGTGCACGTGGCATTAGAGGCGCCTCTCTTCTCTTTTATACTCTGTAGCTCCTGCTGGATTTTGCTTCTAATCCCCTTGTGGAGGCTTCCATTTGTGGATGGACATTTTATGGTTATACAACCTGGTCACATTGCTATAATTTTTTTATATGGACTATAAACTGAAGGACTTATCAATAAATGGTTGTGGAATGAATCATTTGAGTTTCCATTATTTCTTATGGGGAAATCTGCTTTGATATACAGTAAAACCTTGGATTGCGAGCATAATTCGTTCCGGAAGCATGCTTGTAATCCAAAGCACTTGTATATCAAAGAGAATTTCCCCATAAGAACTAATGGAAACTCAAATGATTAGTTCCACAACCTTTTATTCATAAGTCCTTCATTTATAGTCCATATAAAAAGATTATAGCAAAGTGACCAGGTTGTGTAACCATAAAATGTCCATCCACAAATGGTAGCTTCCACAAGGGGATTAGAAGCAAAATCCATCAGGAGTAGGGATGAGCTTCGTGTTCGAGTCGAACCCATGTTCGACTCGAACATCGGCTGTTCGGTCGTTCGCCGAATTGCGAACGATATGGGCCGTTCGCGCCAAATTCGTGTGGCGCGTCACGGCCCATAATTCACTGCGGCATCGCAGTGCATTGCTGGCTGATTATTGGCCAAGCATGCACTATGACCCGCATGCTTGGCCAATCACAGCGCCGTCAGTAGAGAGAGCTGTAATTGGCCAAAGCCAGGGTGGCTTTGGCCAATTATGGCTCAGGGGATTTAGTACACACCCCACACTATATAAGGCCGTCTGCACGGCGGCCCTGTGTAGTGTGTGTTCCGGTGTGCTGAGAGATAGAGAGAGAGAGAGACAGTGTCATTTGATTTGAGTTAGATAGATTAGGCAGAACAGTCAGTCAGTTAGCTGCACTTACAGTGTATTGTGTATATATATGCATCCCAGGTGTTGCATATATATATATACACTGTATTCAGTTTAGCTAGATCCGTTCCTGTTATCTTCTATCTAGACTATTTACATTTAGTGCAGTGTGTCCTGCTCACAGTGTTCAGCTAGATCCGTTCCTGCTATTTACATTCAGTGCAGTGCGTCCTGCTCACAGTGTTCAGCTAGATCCGTTCCTGGTATTTACATTTAGTGCAGTGCGTCCTGCTCACAGTGTTCAGCTAGATCCGTTCCTGCTATTTACATTCAGTGCAGTGCGTCCTGCTCACAGTGTTCAGCTAGATCCAATCCTGGTATTTACATTTAGTGCAGTGCGTCCTGCTCACAGTGTTCAGCTAGATCCGTTCCTGCTATTTACATTCAGTGCAGTGCGTCCTGCTCACAGTGTTCAGCTAGATCCGTTCCTGCTATTTACATTCAGTGCAGTGCGTCCTGCTCACAGTGTTCAGCTAGATCCGTTCCTGGTATTTACATTTAGTGCAGTGCGTCCTGCTCACAGTGTTCAGCTAGATCCGTTCCTGCTATTTACATTCAGTGCAGTGCGTCCTGCTCACAGTGTTCAGCTAGATCCGTTCCTGGTATTTACATTTAGTGCAGTGCGTCCTGCTCACAGTGTTCAGCTAGATCCGTTCCTGCTATTTACATTCAGTGCAGTGTGTCCTGCTCACAGTGTTCAGCTAGATCCGTTCCTGCTATTTACATTCAGTGCAGTGCGTCCTGCTCACAGTGTTCAGCTAGATCCGTTCCTGGTATTTACATTTAGTGCAGTGCGTCCTGCTCACAGTGTTCAGCTAGATCCGTTCCTGCTATTTACATTCAGTGCAGTGCGTCCTGCTCACAGTGTTCAGCTAGATCCGTTCCTGGTATTTACATTTAGTGCAGTGCGTCCTGCTCACAGTGTTCAGCTACATCCGTTCCTGCTATTTACATTCAGTGCAGTGCGTCCTGCTCACAGTGTTCAGCTAGATCCGTTCCTGCTATTTACATTCAGTGCAGTGCGTCCTGCTCACAGTGTTCAGCTAGATCCGTTCCTGGTATTTACATTTAGTGCAGTGCGTCCTGCTCACAGTGTTCAGCTAGATCCGTTCCTGCTATTTACATTCAGTGCAGTGCGTCCTGCTCACAGTGTTCAGCTAGATCCGTTCCTGCTATTTACATTTAGTGCAGTGCGTCCTGCTCACAGTGTTCAGCTAGATCCGTTCCTGGTATTTACATTTAGTGCAGTGCGTCCTGCTCACAGTGTTCAGCTACATCCGTTCCTGCTATTTACATTCAGTGCAGTGCGTCCTGCTCACAGTGTTCAGCTAGATCCGTTCCTGCTATTTACATTCAGTGCAGTGCGTCCTGCTCACAGTGTTCAGCTAGATCCGTTCCTGGTATTTACATTTAGTGCAGTGCGTCCTGCTCACAGTGTTCAGCTAGATCCGTTCCTGCTATTTACATTCAGTGCAGTGCGTCCTGCTCACAGTGTTCAGCTAGATCCGTTCCTGGTATTTACATTTAGTGCAGTGCGTCCTGCTCACAGTGTTCAGCTACATCCGTTCCTGCTATTTACATTCAGTGCAGTGCGTCCTGCTCACAGTGTTCAGCTAGATCCGTTCCTGCTATTTACATTCAGTGCAGTGCGTCCTGCTCACAGTGTTCAGCTAGATCCGTTCCTGGTATTTACATTTAGTGCAGTGCGTCCTGCTCACAGTGTTCAGCTACATCCGTTCCTGCTATTTACATTCAGTGCAGTGCGTCCTGCTCACAGTGTTCAGCTAGATCCGTTCCTGCTATTTACATTCAGTGCAGTGCGTCCTGCTCACAGTGTTCAGCTAGATCCGTTCCTGCTATTTACATTCAGTGCAGTGCGTCCTGCTCACAGTGTTCAGCTAGATCCGTTCCTGGTATTTACATTTAGTGCAGTGCGTCCTGCTCACAGTGTTCAGCTAGATCCGTTCCTGCTATTTACATTCAGTGCAGTGCGTCCTGCTCACAGTGTTCAGCTAGATCCGTTCCTGCTATTTACATTCAGTGCAGTGCGTCCTGCTCACAGTGTTCAGCTAGATCCGTTCCTGGTATTTACATTTAGTGCAGTGCGTCCTGCTCACAGTGTTCAGCTACATCCGTTCCTGCTATTTACATTCAGTGCAGTGCGTCCTGCTCACAGTGTTCAGCTAGATCCGTTCCTGCTATTTACATTCAGTGCAGTGCGTCCTGCTCACAGTGTTCAGCTAGATCCGTTCCTGGTATTTACATTTAGTGCAGTGCGTCCTGCTCACAGTGTTCAGCTAGATCCGTTCCTGCTATTTACATTCAGTGCAGTGCGTCCTGCTCACAGTGTTCAGCTAGATCCGTTCCTGGTATTTACATTTAGTGCAGTGCGTCCTGCTCACAGTGTTCAGCTACATCCGTTCCTGCTATTTACATTCAGTGCAGTGCGTCCTGCTCACAGTGTTCAGCTAGATCCGTTCCTGCTATTTACATTCAGTGCAGTGCGTCCTGCTCACAGTGTTCAGCTAGATCCGTTCCTGCTATTTACATTCAGTGCAGTGCGTCCTGCTCACAGTGTTCAGCTAGATCCGTTCCTGGTATTTACATTTAGTGCAGTGCGTCCTGCTCACAGTGTTCAGCTAGATCCGTTCCTGCTATTTACATTCAGTGCAGTGCGTCCTGCTCACAGTGTTCAGCTAGATCCGTTCCTGCTATATACATTTAGTGCAGTACGTCCTGCTCACAGTGTTCAGCTAGATCCGTTCCTGTTATCTTCCTACTGACAGGCAGGCTTGTCTGGTTACAGTATATAAAGCTACCTGAAGAAAATTACAGGTGTTCTTTTTGATCCTATTAGTACCACGGTCAGGCAGCTAGACTATTTACATTTAGTACAGTGTGTCCTGCTCACAGTGTTCAGCTAGATCTGTTCCTGTTATCTTCCTACTGACAGGCAGGCTTGTCTGGTTACAGTATATAAAGCTACCTTAAGAAAATTACAGGTGTTCTTTTTGATCCTATTAGTACCACGGTCAGGCAGCTAGACTATTTACATTTAGTACAGTGCGTCCTGCTCACAGTGTTCAGCTAGATCCGTTCCTGTTATCTTCCTACTGACAGGCAGGCTTGTCTGGTTACAGTATATAAAGCTACCTGAAGAAAATTACAGGTGTTCTTTTTGATCCTATTAGTACCACGGTCAGGCAGCTAGACTATTTACATTTAGTACAGTGTGTCCTGCTCACAGTGTTCAGCTAGATCCGTTCCTGTTATCTTCCTACTGACAGGCAGGCTTGTCTGGTTACAGTATATAAAGCTACCTTAAGAAAATTACAGGTGTTCTTTTTGATCCTATTAGTACCACGGTCAGGCAGCTAGACTATTTACATTTAGTACAGTGCGTCCTGCTCACAGTGTTCAGCTAGATCCGTTCCTGCTATTTACATTCAGTGCAGTGCGTCCTGCTCACAGTGTTCAGCTAGATCCGTTCTTGCTATTTACATTCAGTGCAGTGCGTCCTGCTCACAGTGTTCAGCTAGATCCGTTCCTGGTATTTACATTTAGTGCAGTGCGTCCTGCTCACAGTGTTCAGCTAGATCCGTTCCTGGTATTTACATTTAGTGCAGTGCGTCCTGCTCACAGTGTTCAGCTAGATCCGTTCCTGCTATTTACATTCAGTGCAGTGCGTCCTGCTCACAGTGTTCAGCTAGATCCGTTCCTGCTATATACATTTAGTGCAGTACGTCCTGCTCACAGTGTTCAGCTAGATCCGTTCCTGTTATCTTCCTACTGACAGGCAGGCTTGTCTGGTTACAGTATATAAAGCTACCTTAAGAAAATTACAGGTGTTCTTTTTGATCCTATTAGTACCACGGTCAGGCAGCTAGACTATTTACATTTAGTACAGTGCGTCCTGCTCACAGTGTTCAGCTAGATCCGTTCCTGTTATCTTCCTACTGACAGGCAGGCTTGTCTGGTTACAGTATATAAAGCTACCTTAAGAAAATTACAGGTGTTCTATCCCAGCTTAGTGCAGCTACAGGCCATTAGTATGTCTGGAAGGCCAAGAAGGAGAGGCAGACAGTCACAAGCCAATAAGAGAGGGCAAGCAGGCTCTGTGTCTAGTGCTGGTCGTGGAGACGGTGCATCCTCATCAGCACGTGGCCATGGGACACGCTTGGCCTTTTTTTCGGCAGCTGGCCGTGTTGAGCCGCAACATGCGGAAGACTTGGTCGAGTGGATGACCAAGCCGTCCTCATCCTCCTCATCCTCTCTCACCCATGCCCAGGGTGCTTTGTCTGGCAAAGCAGCGGCCTCTTCCCTCAGCTCAATGTCATCAGTGACTCCTTCCCTAGCTCCACCATGTCCTCATGAGGATTCCCTCGAACTGTTTGACCACAGTGTTGGGTACATGCTCCAGGAGGATGCCCAGCGTTTGGAAGGCTCTGATGATGATACTGAGCTCAATGAAGGCAGTAACATGAGCACGGACAGAGGGGGTGCCCAAGAAGGACAGCAATCTGGCAGTCATGCTCCCCCTGCTGCAGCATACTGCCAGGTTTGCTCCAGTGATGAGGAGGGAGGGGATGATGAGGTCACTGACTCAACGTGGGTGCCTGATAGGAGAGAGGAGGAGGAGGAGGAGGAGGAGGAGGTGGCACATCACCAACTAGGCAGGATGCCCTCCAGGGGCCAGCCTAAGGGCAGCACATTGACTGCATCACACCCCAAAGCTCCACATGTGCAGGGCGCTGCAGTCTCTGCGCGTTATTCAAAAAGTTCTTTGGTGTGGGCCTTTTTTGAGACGAGTGCATCAGATCGCACCGCTGCTATTTGCAACATATGTCTCAAGCGTATCTCGCGTGGCCAAAACATCTCCCGCTTGGGTACCACATGCTTGACCAGACATATGTTGACCTGCCATGCAGTTCGTTGGCAAGCGTATCTAAAAGACCCACACCAAAGAACAAAGACGATCTCTCCTTGCTCCTCATCAGCTGAGATTTCCAACCCCACTAGACCTTCAGTCCTCTCTGAGACCTGCAGTGAGAGGAATGAAGGTGTAGAATTAGGTGTGTCACAGCCAAGTACTTGTGGGCAATCTGCTTTTGGTACACCGACGTCAGATTGTACCAGGCAAATTTCCCTGCCCCAGCTGCTGCACCGCCGAAAGAAGTTTGCTCCCAGCCATCCACATGCCCAGCGGTTGAATGCTAGTTTGGCAAAATTGCTAGCACTTCAACTGCTGCCTTTTCAGTTGGTAGACTCTGCCCCCTTCCGTGAGTTTGTGGAATGTGCGGTTCCTCAGTGGCAGGTACCCAAACGCCACTTTTTCTCACGGAAGGCGATTCCGGCTCTCTACCGGCATGTGGAAGGCAATGTCCATGCCTCGCTGGACAGGGCGGTCAGCGGTAAGGTGCATATTACCGCTGACTCATGGTCCAGCAGGCATGGACAGGGACGTTACTTAAGTTTCACGGCGCATTGGGTGACTCTGCTGGCAGCTGGGAAGGATGCAGGACAAGGTGCAGTAGTGTTGGAGGTTGTTCCGCCACCACGCCTCCAAAATGCTGATTGTGACACACCTCTCTCCTCCACCCCCTCCTCTTCTTCTTCCTCCATGGCCTCTTCCTCGGAACCAGCGGTGCTCCGTAGGCGTTCAAGGGGCTACGCAAGTACGCAGGCCAAAAGATGCCATGCGGTGCTTGAGCTGGTGTGCTTGGGGGACAGGAGCCACACTGGGGCAGAGGTTCTGTCAGCTCTGCAGGGGCAGGTTCAGAGGTGGTTGACGCCACGCCAACTTAAGGCAGGAATGGTGGTTTGCGACAATGGCACCAACCTCCTCTCTGCCCTCCGACAGGGACAACTGACCCATGTGCCCTGTTTGGCTCACGTCCTTAACTTGGTGGTGCAGCGGTTCTTGGGCAGGTACCCGGGCTTACAGGATGTCCTGAGGCAGGCCAGGAAAGTCTCTGTGCATTTCCGCCGGTCATATAATGCCAGTGCTCGGCTGACGGACCTCCAAAAGGAGTTTAACCTGCCCAAGAACCGCCTAATCTGTGACATGCCCACCAGGTGGAACTCGACGTTGGCCATGCTGCAGCGGCTGCACACGCAGCAGAGGGCCATCAATGAGTACCTGTGCGACTATGGCACCAGGACAGGGTCAGGGGACCTTGGTTTTTTTTCCCCACGCCAGTGGGCCATGATCAGGGATGCATGCACTGTCCTGTCACCATTCGAGGAGGCCACGAGGATGGTGAGCACTGACAGTGCATGCATCAGTGATACTGTCCCCCTTGTCCACCTGTTGGAGCACACGCTGCGTGGAATAATGGACAGGGCACTTGAGGCAGAACAGAGGCAGGAAGAGGAGGACTTCCTTAGCTCTCAAGGCCCCCTTTATCCAGACAGTGTTCCTGCGTGCCCGCCGATCACACAGGAAGAGGACGAGGAGGAGGAGGAGGAGGAGGAAGATTGTGTCAGTATGGAGGTGGAGCCTGGCACTCAGCATCAGTAGTCTTTAAGGGATCAGTCCCAAGGAACACATGGACTTGTACGTGGCTGGGAGGAGGTGGCTGCGGACGTTGTTGTCCTTAGTGACCCAGAGGACTCCGGACCGAATGCCTCAGCAAACCTACGCTGCATGGCCTCCCTGATCCTGCAAAGCCTGCGTAAGGATCCTCGTATTCGTGGTATCAAGGAGAAGGACCAATACTGGCTGGCAACCCTCCTTGATCCACGTTACAAGGGTAAGGTTGCGGACCTTATCTTGCCATCGCAGAGGGAGCAGAGGATGAAACATCTTCGGGAGGCCTTGCAGAAAGGTCTGTGCAACGCGTTCCCAGAGACTGGGAGGTTACAAACTCCTGTTTCTGGACAACGTGTTGCTGAGGCTTCGGTCAGTCAAAGAAGGAGCGGTGGAGAAGGTGGCCGTCTGACCGATGCGTTCAGACAATTTTTTGGTCCGCAGCCCCAAGGTATGATCGGTTCCAGCAACCATCGCCAGCGTCTGTTTTACATGGTGCAGGAATACCTAGGGGCAAGATCAGACTTGGACACCTTTCCCACCGAAAATCCTCTGGGTTACTGGGTCTTGAGGATGGATCACTGGCCAGAGCTTGCACAGTATGCAATTGAGCTACTGGCCTGTCCTGCATCCAGCGTTCTTTCGGAACGCACATTCAGTGCTGCTGGAGGCGTGGTAACCGATCACAGGGTGCGTCTGTCCACCGACTCGGTCGATCGGCTGACCTTCATAAAAATGAATCAGTCTTGGATCACCACCAGCTACCAAGCACCTGATGCAGATGTAACCGAATAATTTTTTTTGAAATCTCAGATCCCTTCAAAGACTGCCTATGCTGATGCTGAGTGACTATCCCTGAGTAATTATCCTCTTCCTCCTCAATCATCACGCTGATAGCTTGTAAGAACATTTTTGGTTCTGGGCGCCACCACCAGTGCCTAAGGCACAATTTTTCAGCCCCTGTTTAACAGGGGCGTGTAATTACAATTTTTGATGTAATACTTTGCAGCAGGGCTCGTTCCTGCATTCCAACTAGAGTGTCTGTGAGGGGTTGCAGTGTTGTGGCACCAGCACCAGTGCCTAAGACCCAATTTTTCAGCCCCTGTCTAACAGGGGCGTGTAATTACAATTTTTGATGCAATACTTTGCAGCAGGGCTTGTTCCTGCGTTTCAACTAGAGTGTCTGTGAGGGGTTGCAGTGTTGTGGCACCAGCACCAGTGCCTAAGACCCAATTTTTCTGCCCCTGTCTAACAGGGGCGTGTAATTACAATTTTTGATGCAATACTTTGCAGCAGGGCTCGTTCCTGCGTTCCAACTAGAGTGTCTGTGAGGGGTTGCAGTGTTGTGGCACCAGCACCAGTGCCTAAGACCCAATTTTTCAGCCCCTGTCTAACAGGGGCGTGTAATTACAATTTTTGATGCAATACTTTGCAGCAGGGCTTGTTCCTGCGTTTCAACTAGAGTGTCTGTGAGGGGTTGCAGTGTTGTGGCACCAGCACCAGTGCCTAAGGCCTAATTTTTCAGCTCCTGTTCAACAGGGGCATGTAATTACAATTCTTGATCTAATATTTCACAGCAGGGCCCTGTGAGGGCTTACAGTGTTTTGGCCACAGCAACACCTAAGGCCCAAATTTCTGCTGAGTATATAGGGCAGGACCCTACTTTCAAACATCTAACTTACAAACGACTCCTACTTGCAAACGGAAGGAGACAACAGGAAGTGAGATGAAATCTACCCCTAAGGAAGGGAAATTCTCTCCTGTAAGAGTTAATATGGGAAAACAATTTCTCCTTTCCACTGATGCTTTCCAATCCTTGTTCCACAAAAAAACCCAAATTTTCAAAAAACATTTTTCATTGGGACAAAAAAGTGAGGTGAAATCTTCTGAAGAGGAGGAAAGACGCAAAACAAATGTCACAGGGGTGATAAACCTTCCCTATGTTTTCCAAATAGCGTAGAAAAGATTTTTTGGCTGGAGCTAAACACATTAAAAATGTTCAAAATTACAAACAGATTCTACTTAACAACAAACCTACAGTTCCTGTCTTGTTTGCACCGCCTGTATACTGCTGTTCAGAGTATATAGGGACCTTTCCTTATTTTAATTTGGGTGCGGGGTTCCCCTTAATATCCATACAAGACCCAAAGGGCCTGGTAATGGACTGGGGGGTACCCATGCCGTTTGTCTCACTGATTTTCATCCATATTGCCATGACCCGACATAACATTAAACCCGCAAGCAGTTTTAAATGAGATTTTTTCCTTTAAAAATGACATTTGGTGCAGGGACTGTTCTAAACATGGGAAACACGCGTCACTTTACAGGCATACTATAGACACCCCCCAGGTACGATATTTAAAGGAATATTTCACTTTTTTTTTTTTACTTTAAGCATCATTAAAATCACTGCTCCCGAAAAAACGGCCGTTTTTAAAAGTTTTTTTTGCATTGATACATGTCCCCTGGGGTAGGACCCGGGTCCCCAAACCCTTTTTAGGACAATACCATGCAAATTAGCCTTTAAAATGAGCACTTTTGATTTCGAACGTTCGAGTCCCATAGACGTCAATGGGGTTCTAACGTTCGTGCGAACTTGCGGTCCGTTCGCGGGTTCTGGTGCGAACCGAACCGGGGGGTGTTCGGCTCATCCCTAATCAGGAGCTACAGAGTATAAAAGAGAAGAGAGGTGCCTCTAAGTGTAGCAATATGGTTACATTTAATGAAGGTACAACATTTAGCAACTCACATGGTTGATTATTAAAACAGGCACATCTAAGTATGCAAGGATCTGGGGTAAAGCTGCCCACATAGACCGTCCTCCTCACCGCCAGCTCTCACCACTGTCAGTCTGCAATCATGACCGGGAAGACTACCCTGCAGTAGAGCCATCTAAAAGCGAGACTTGAAAAGCTCGTGGAGCACAGCATGGAAGGGATGACGTTGATGGCATGCGAAGGATGGTCTATGTGGACAGCTGTACCCCGGATCCCTGCATACTTAGATGTGCCTGTTGTAATCATCAACCATGTGAGTTTCTAAATGTTGTACCTTTATTAAATGTAACTATATTGCTACACTTAGAGACTTAGAGACGCCTCTGTTCTTTTTTACACCCTGTAGCTCCTGATGGATTTTGCTTCTAATCCCCTTGTGGGGGGCTTCCATTTGTGGGTGGACATTTTATGGTTACACAACCTATCACTTTGTTATAATCTTTTTATATGGACTATAAACTGAAGGACTATTTTATACTCAGTTGTGACATGACACTACTTGTATATCAAGAAATGGCTTGTTTGTCAAGTCAAAATTTATTTAAAAATTTTGCTTGTCTTGCAAAATGCTCTCAAACCAAGTTACTCTCAAACCAAGGTTTTACTGTACGAGTGCTTTGGATTACAAGCATGTTTCTGGAACGAATTATGCTCATAAGCCAAGGTTTAACGGTATAAACTTTGTTTGGGTACAGTGTTGCATGACCGCGCAATTACCAGTTAAATTAGTAGAGTGCAAAAAATGGCCTGGTCATGAAGGGGGTAAAAGTGGTGGTCAAGTGAGTAAAGTAGTCTGGTCAGCCACATCACCCCATGGGTTTTTTTTTTTTTTTTTTTCAGTTCTCGGAGCCTCCAACAGTGACATCTCTAAACGAAAGTTTTTTTCCCCTGTTTTCACTTTGGAGTCTCACTCCTCATACTACAACAGAGGTGTCCCCACTTCTCCATAATATGTTGAATTAGACGTGTAAATACAGAGTGGGACCCCATAAAAAAGGCAGCAGTAGGTGGGCAGATCTGGGAACTCAAGTGTTTTATGTTACCGACAAACTAACAACGACCGGCTACTTCCAATACAATTTTTTTACCTTTTGCAGCTCTGTTGAAAAAAGTCGCTAGTTATTTGTTCATTGATTAAGAAACTAGAATAAGCAACAGCATTTCAGATATGGAAATAGTTAGGTAAATAGGAAGATAATAAAAATACTGACAAAAATCTAAGCAGATACTTACAGATGAAGACTATCAGAGCTGTGGACTGGACCATCATTGTAGATTTGTGGTTCAGTATTAGTTAGTGTAGAAGGAACGAATGACTTTAAAATGCTTTTGGTTTTCCGGGACCTGTGGAGGGCTCATGTTTTTAGCACCCACAAAAGAGATCAAGGAAATGAATAACATAACTAAAAATAAAACACAGGAAATGCCCACTAGAGATGTGGTAAAGATTAATTTTCTTTAAAGCTGAAAGTGGATGTACAGTGCCTTGCAAAACCATTCACCACCCCCCCCCTGACTTTCTACCTATTTTGTTACATTACAGCCTTTAGTTCAATGTTTTTTTAATCTGAATTATATGTGATGGATCAGAACACAATAGTCTAAGTTGGTGAAGTAAAATTAGAAAAATATATACATAAAACTATTTTTCAGAAATAAAAAAATGATAATTGGCATGTGCGTATGTATTCACCCCCTTTGTTATGAAGCCCATAAAAAGCTCTGGTGCAACGAACTACCTTCAGAAGTCACATAATTAGTGAAATGATGTCCACCTATGTGCAATCTAAGTGTCACATGATCTGTCATTACATATACACACCTTTTTGAAAGGCCCCAGAGGCTGCAACACCTAAGCAAGAGGCACCACTAACCAAACACTGCCATGAAGACCAAGGAACTCTCCAACAATGTTGTTGAGAAGTACAAGTCAGGGTAAGGTTATAAAAAAATATCCAAATCTTTGATGATCCCTAGGAGCACCATCAAATCTATCATAACCAAATGGAAAGAACATGGCACAACAGCAAACCTGCTAAGAGACAGCCACACACCAGAACTCACGGACCGGGAAAGGAGGGCATTAATCAGAGAGGTAGCACTGAGACCGAAGGTAACCCTGGAGGAGCTGCAGAGTTCCACAGCAGAGACTGGAGTATCTGTACATAGGACAACAATAAGCCGTACGCTCCATAGAGTTGGGCTTTATGACAGAGTGGCCAGAAGAAAGCCTTTACTTTCAGCAGAAAACAAAATGGCATGTTTTGAGTTTGCGAAAAGGCATGTGGGAGACTCCCAAGCTGTACAATGCCTACTTTACATTGTAGCAAATTTTCTGTCCCCTCAAAATAACTCAACACACAGCCATTAATGTCTAAACCGCTGGCAACAAAAGTGTGTACACCCCTAAGTGAAAATGTCCAAATTGGGCCCAATTAGTCATTTTCCCTCCCCGGTGTCATGTGACTCATTAGTGTTACAAGGTCTCAGGTGTCACTGGGGAGCAGGTGTGTTAAATTTGGTGTTATCGCTCTCACTCTCTCATACTGGTCACTAGAAGTTCAACATGGCACCTCATGGCAAATAACTCTCTGAGGATCTGAAAATTGTTGCTCTAGATAAAGATGGCCTAGGCTATAAGAAGATTGCCAAGACCACGAAACTGAGCTGCAGCACGTTGGCCAAGACCATACAGCGGTTTAACAGGACAGGTTCCACTCACAACAGGCCTCGCCATGGTCGACCAAAGAAGATGAGTGTACGTGCTCAGCGTCATATCCAGAGGTTGTCTTTGGGAAATAGACATATGAGTGCTGCCAGCATTGCTGCAGAGGTTGAAGGGGTGGGGGGTCAGCCTGTCAGTGCTCAGACCATGCACCGCACACTGCAAATTGGTCTGCATGGCTGTTGTCCCAGAAGGAAGCCTCTTCTAATGATGATGAACAAGAAAGTCCACAAACAGTTTGCTGAAGACAAACAGACTTAGGGCATGGATTACTGGAACCATGTTCTGTGGTCTGATGAGACCAAGATAAACGTATTTGGTTCAGATGGTGTCAAGGGTGTGTAGCGACAACCAGGTGAGGAGTACAAAGACAAGTGTGTCTTGTCTACAGTCAAGCATGGTGGTGGGAGTGTCATGGTCTGGGGCTGCATGAGTGCTGCCGGCACTGGGGAGCTACAGTTCATTGAGGGAACCATGAATGCCAACATGTGCTGTGACATACTGAAGCAGAGCAAGACCCCCTCTCTTTAGTGACTGGGCCGCAGAACAGTATTTCAACATAACGACTCCAAACACACCTCCAAGATGACCACTGCCTTGCTAAAGAAACTGAGGGTAAAGGTGATGGACTGGCCAAGCATGTCTCCAGACCTAAACCCTATTGATCATCTGTGGGGCATCCGCAAACAAAAGGTGGAGGAGCGCAAAGTCCATAACACTCACCAGCTCTGTGATGTCATCATGGAGGAGTGGAGAAGGACTCCAGTGGCAACCTGTGACGCTCTGGTGAACTCCATGCCCAAGAGGGTTAAGGCAGTACTGGAAAATAATGGTGGCCACACAAAATATTGACACTTTGGGCCCAATTTGGACATTTTCCTTTAGGGGTTTACTCACTTTTGTTGCCAGCGGTTTAGACAATAATGGCTTTGTGTTGAGTTATTTTGAGGGGACAGCAAATTTACACTGTTATACAAGCTGTACACTCACTACTTTACATTGTAGCAAAGTGTCATTTCTTCAGTGTTGTCACATCAAAAGATATAATAAAATATTTACAAAAATGTGAGGGATGTACTCACTTTTGTGAGATACTGTATATTGAACACCAATTGACAATTACTCTCATTTTCATTACATCTAATTTCTAGTGATATATTCATTTTCCTTACCAATTGTAACCATAAATGTACTATTTCTTTACTATTTCAGTTTTGGTGTCATTATATCCCCGGAAGGCCGGCTGTACCCATCCACCCCGTCAACCCCACCTGTAAGGACACAGCATGTGAAGACAACTCATCTTCAGGTGAGCCAGTGGGGAGTGGTAGGGCAATAGACTGGGGGGGTCACCCTGACTGCAAGCAGAATTCCGGCCCATAGATGCTGACTGGGAAGAATTGTCATCGCATAGCAGCTCAGAAGAAGAATTGGAGTGGGGAGGCCCTCAGGAAGATGTGGAGGTGCTTTCAGAGGTGTCAGATGTGCCAGAGCCAGCTGAGAGGGCCAAAGGATCTTTGCAGACCCCTGTCTGTGTCCGACAGTGGTTCCAGAACAAACCATCCGAGACCCAGACCAGAAGTGCTGAGTAGAGGCAGTGGGTAGTGAGGTCAACCCATGTCTGTGTCTTTCCTGGGAAAAGGAAAACCACAGGAGCTTCCAAGGTTCTCCAAGTTCCAGGGGGAGGTGCAGCTAGAATGGGGCCTGGATTATTCTTATGTAACAAAGAGTTGGGGGGTGGGGCACACCCTAAACATACATTTCTAAAGGTTGGTGCTGCTATAAAGACCAATATACAAATAGAGCCACAGAGAATAGTGCACACATAAACAAAAAAAAAAAAAGTTGCTTTCAAATCTTGCAAGGCTACTTAAAAACACCTGATATTAAAGTAGTTGTAAACCCATTACAACAACTTTATGCTACAGGTAAGCCTATAATAAGGCTTACATGTAGCTACTAGGGATGAGACCGATGTTCGAGTCGAACGTAAGTTCGACTCGAACATCGGGTGTTCGCCGAATAGCAAACAATTTGGGGTGTTTGCGGCAAATTCAAAAGCTGCGGAACACCCTTTAAAAGTCTATGGGAGAAATCAAGTGCTAATTTTAAGGGTTAATATGTAAGTTATTGTCATAAAAAGTGTTTGGGGACCTGGGTCCTGCCCCAGGGGATGTATGAATGCAAAAAAAGTTTTAAAAACGGCCGTTTTTCCGGGAGCATTGATTTTAATGATGCTTAAAGTGAAACAATAAAAGTGAAATATTTCTTTAAATTTCATACCTGGGGGGTATTTATAGTATGCCTGTAAAGTGGAACATTTTTCCCATGTTTAGAACAGTCCCTGCACAAAATGACATTTCTAAAGGAAAAAAAAGTCATTTAAAAGTAATAGCGGCTATAGTGAATTGTCGGGTCTCGGCAATACACATAAAAGTCATTGAAAAAAACATCATGGGATCCCCCCAAAAATCCATACCAGGCCCTTTGGGTCTGGTATGAATATTAAGGGGAACCCCGAACCAAAACTTTTAAAAAAAAATTGCGTGGGGGTCCCCCCAAATTCCATACCAGGCCCTTCAGGTCTGGTATGGATATTAAGGGGAACCATGCGCCAGGGCCGGTACAAGGGGTGGGTGGATGGGGCTTCTGCCCTGGGCGCAGTGGGGGGCGCTAGGTTGGGAGGAGAAAAATCTGTCCACAAAATGTAGCTGTGACACTTGTATGCCCCTGTTGCCTGCCTAAATCAATAATTATGCGCCCCTGCTTGCTGCTCTGCAGTCACAAATACACCCCTTTCCAGGCTCCCTTCTTGAGTTCCTATGAGCCCCCCCCCCAGATCCGAGCTGGTACAGTCCCAGCGACAGTGCATGTGGGCAGAGCAGGAAGCGAAGCTCACAATGCAGCATCGATCTTTGGGTCCTGCCCAGCACACAGCAGAGCGCTCCTCCAGAGCAGGGTGGAGATGACAAAATCACAGATGACAGACTGGATCTTCTTCTACTGTGAGTCCAGACTGCTCTGCATTTCACACTGTGATATAAACCCGCTCTATACTTTTCACTGCAGGTTTATTGAAAGTGAAAGTAAATTTCTACTAACGGGTTAGGAATTATTTTGACATTTCAGGTGCTACATAGACATACCTCCCAACATTTTGAGATGGGAACGAGGGACACCTGCTAACAAATGTATGTAGGCATAGGACACGCCCCCTTAAAGGAGAATTAACCAAAATAAAAATGTTAATTAAATCCACAAGGGCTTTTTTTTACCACCAATATTCCTTTATATTGGCTTTTACCATTTACAAATGCAGCAATTTAGAATTTGGATGAAAGGTTTAGCTCTGGGAAACACTGTTTAAAAGATAAAAAGTGTATTTTATATACAACTATACAGATCAGACCAAAATGAGGGACAAATGAGGGGGAAAGAGGGACAGAGGGACATTGCTCCAAATCAGGGACAGTCCCTCGAAATCGGGGACAGTTGGGAGCTATGCATAGATGTAATCCACATACACATTATATCTTCTAAAAAGAATGATTTTTAATAAGATATAATGTGTATGTGGATTACATCTATGTAGCACCTGAAATGTCACACTAATTCTTAATCTATTGAAGAATAAAAGCATTACACAGTAAAGGATGTGATTTCTTATCCCAGCCCAACTACAAGAAAGTCTACTCTTGCAGTGTGGGGGAGGGGGGAGAAAGGGGTATAGTCTTTTTTTTTTACCTACCCTCTATGCTTCAGCCAGCTCTAGTGCTCTCCCCCAACCTAGACATCATCACATCTATAGGAAGATTAACCCTGTATGGTCCAAAGTGGTGGCTGGAGTGTGACCACTGTCCCTGCAGGGGACCTGTAACAGCACTGCAGGGAGCAAAAAAGGACAAGGTAAAACTGGGTACACCGATCAGAATTACTCTGGTTCAGTGGGAGGGGGGCTGAATTTTGATCAGTGTGTAACCCCCTCTGTTAGGCAGAAACTGATTGTTATATCCGCTTCTGATGGAAATCCTTGTTCAATCCAGCTGTTTGCAGCCAAACGGCTGCAGTGCTGATCAGTGTATTCTGATAGGGAAGAGTCCCTGCTGTTAGAATACAATGTCCCAGTAAGGGGGGAATTCCCACATCCACCCCACTTGTGTGGATGGAGGAATCTACCACGTGCTCTTGATCCAGCAATGTGCACAAGAGCAGTTGCACTCTAGTGGACTGTTTGTTTATAGTGCCCTTTATAGTACTTTGCACAGTGTTTGATTTGCAGCACTGGGAGTTTGGT
Organism: Lithobates clamitans; assembly: GCA_037952925.1. NCBI lineage: Eukaryota > Metazoa > Chordata > Amphibia > Anura > Ranidae > Lithobates > Lithobates clamitans. The sequence continues at coordinate 2,199,483 of JBBGZY010000791.1, forward strand.
AGTAACTCCAACACCAAATTGTGTGCAAATAAACCATAAGAATTTGACTAGAGTTATTTGAATAGTATTTGGGAGTTATTCACGTTATATGTTATAGTATTTATTTTTTTTATTTACAGCACCAGGAGTGTGGTCTTAACTCCCTCACAAAATGTTTTTGCAGCACAAGGAATTTGGTCCCACATACATGTGATATGTAATTGAATATTTATGAGTTGTTCGCATTATATGTCTTGGTATTCTACTTACAGCTCCGGGAGTCTGGGATTCGCCCCCTCACAATTTTGTTTGCAGCACTGGTATTTTGGTTCCATATTCATGTGATATATATAATTCACTTGTTCATATTTGATAATGACACATACACTAAATTTGATATAATTTATAGGGGTACTGCTATGCACTAGGGTGTATATACTCCTGGTCTCTGGACTCTGCAGTTTACCGTTCTTGACTCCTGCACATTGTATATTACAGTACATACACCTTACCTTTGCACTCTGTGTGTTTTCCTCTCCTGACTCCTGCACACTATACATTATCTTTGCTCCTGATTTTTGTACTTTGTAATTTATCCAATCCTGACCTCTGCACTCTATATGTAGTTCTGATTAGGTATATGTAAGATAATTGGTCGGGGGGGCGCAGCTCGGCATGTTCTCCCAGGGCGCTGTTTGACCTTGTCCCGGCACTGCCCTGTGCCAAATTTTGTTTAAAAAAAATGGCGTAGGGGTCCCTCTCAAAATCCATAACAGACCTGAAGGTATGGCTTTTAAGGGGAACCCTGCGCCAAAATAGTAAAAAAAAAAAATGGCGTGGGGGTCCCCATAAAAATCCATACCAGACCCTTATCAGAGTATGCAACCTGGCAGGCCACAGGAAAAGGAGGGGGACGAGAGAGAGCACCCCCCCGAACCGTACCAGGCCACATGCCCTCAACATGGGGAGGGTGCTTTGGGGTAGCCCCCCCAAAGCACCTTGTCCCGGTGTTGATGGGGACAAGGGCCTCATCCCCACAACCCTTGCCCGGTGGTTGTGGGGGTCTGCGGGCGGGGTCTTATCAGAATCTGGAAGCCCCCTTTAACAAGGGGACCCCCAGATCCCGGCCTCCCCCCCTGTGTGAAATGGTAATTGGGTACAAATGTACCCCTATCATTTCACAAAAAAAGTGTCAAAATGGTACAAAAGACAAGACACAGCTTGGGACAAGACCTAAAAAATAAAAAAATGTCCCACAAAGTCCATTATTCTTCTTCTCTCGCTCCGTCGACGAACCAAAAAAGAAAAAAAAAACAAAGTCGCAACTGACCCGCCTCCATGGGAAGCACCCACTGTATGCCGTGTCCTCGGAGTTCTTTTATAACTGAGGGCAGGGCCACACGGTGATGTCCCGGGTGACCCCGCCCCCCTCTGATGCATAGGGACTTCCCAATGGCTTTCCCAGGGCATCAGAGTGGGATGGGGCCTCTGACGCCCTAGGAAAGCCATGGGAAGTCCCCGTGCAACAGAGGGGGCGGGGTCACCGGGGAACGTCACCGTGTGGACCCACCCTCAGTTATATAAAAACAGAAAAAGGTTAGCCCATGGGACTTTATATGAGGTGTCCATGCTGATCACAAGTAAATAAATAGAATTAAGTAAAAAATATATATCAACTTTATTAAAGTCATTATCATACAATAGAGCTCATGCATATATATGGCAATTCATAAGAACAGCAACATAACATAATGGTCCTTAAAACATAGCCAATAACATTGGTCAAAGTATAATAAGTACAGATATACATGCTACATCTCTAACCCGACGCATTTCGCGAGCTTTCCTCGCATCATCAGGGGCTGATGTATATATCTGATGTCTGTAACAACAGGGTAAAAAATATATTCAAGTATGGGTTATGATTGGACAAAAATGCGAAGCCAGAGCTCATGATCCCATACTCACTTGTCAGGCAGTTGGCTCCAGGGGCCGACCACCGGCAGGGGCGGTCGGAAAGTATCTCCCAAGGGAGCTGAAGGGACGGAGGTCAGACAACGGAGGACCGAGGTCAGGCGTAGGGTCGGCACGGCAAAGAAATGAAAAGGAAAATGAGGAGGCTGGACCCAGATGTCACCCCGAATCATTGCAGAGCTTGCTCACTGGAATAGATTGAATAAGTAAAAAATATATGTATATATGTAAGTAGGTCTACAGAGATAGAGATATCGAGTGGTATGCTCTGGTGTAAGGGTGCAGAGGTGTCCAACCATGCTAGAAAAGGAAAAAACAAGGAAGAAAGGTAGAAGAAAAGAAAGAAAGATAGAGGAGAAAGAAAAGGGGGAGAGGAAAAGAGGAGAGAGGGCCAAAAGTGTAGCCCCCCAGTCATGCAGGGTGAATTCAGAATAAAAAGTGTATGAATGTGTGTCTATGGGTAATGAATGTAAAAATAGTAATGGTATCCTAAGTAGCTGAAAAATCTTATATATAGTAGACTCAATATGAGAGACTGTAAAGGTAATTGTATATGTAGCTCAAATAGTAGGTATCAAGATGTTATAAAGATATAAATGTCTTGCACTGGAGTATATGGGATATAGGAAAGTCCTGCAAGGAATGAGGGAAGAGCAGTGTAAAGTGAATGGGGGAAAGGTGATGAAAAAGGGGATAAGGGGTAATGTGGAGAAAGACATAAGGGAGAGAGAAATAAATGGATAAATAGAGCAAAAAGAAATGTGAGAAAAATAAATTAAGTAAGGGAGTGAAAGTGTATACAGATAACACTCCACATGTTAGGTAGCTGGTAGATGCGTTCAAGAAATGGCATGTAATACAAAAGTGATAGTGAACATAATGCTTACCAATGTGCTCTCTAGTGAATGTGTGGAGAGGACCAAGCTGGAGAGGAAGTATGCCGTGCCAAAACCCCCGCCTAAATACCCGGACATCCGCCGCACACCTCCGCCCCTAGCGTCATGCGACTGGCGAATGGGGGAGGGGACCCTCCGTGCGCTCGCCGGAACTACAGCAGAGCGCAACGGAGATCCCCGCCCATCGCCTGGAGTGACACATTGTGCGCCAGGAATACAGACATCGCTGTGTGCGGATGTCTTCCACTGTGCGCGGGGCATGGCGCCGATGCACGTGGTGGCTCCGCCCCTCCTGGGGGGGAAAGGCGGAGACAGCAGGGGCATGATATCCCCATTTAGTGCATCGCAGCTCCCGGGGACATAAGCCGACACCCTCAGCCAAAGGGGCAGACCCCCGGAGACCCGGTCCGCAAGCAAGGAGGGGAGTCATCTAGACATGACCAATATCCTGATGTATTGGGGATCAAAAGGAGTATGTAATCACAGGATCTGGGAGCAACAACAGACTCGTGGGCATTTGTGGGTGTCTTCCACCCGAATTCAATAGAGAAAAAAGAAAGGCTGAATATTGCTCCCTAACATGAGGCACCTCCATCCCTATAATGCACAAAAACAGAAAAAGGTTAGCCCATGGGACTTTATATGAGGTGTCCATGCTGATCACAAGTAAATAAATAGAATTAAGTAAAAAATATATATCAACTTTATTAAAGTCATTATCATACAATAGAGCTCATGCATATATATGGCAATTCAATAGATGACTCCCCTCCTTGCTTGCGGACCGGGTCTCCGGGGGTCCGCCCCTTTGGCTGAGGGTGTCGGCTTATGTCCCCGGGAGCTGCGATGCACTAAATGGGGATATCATGCCCCTGCTGTCTCCGCCTCTCCCCCCAAGGAGGGGCGGAGCCACCACGTGCATCGGCGCCATGCCCCGCGCACAGTGGAAGACATCCGCCCACAGCGATGTCTATATTCCTGGCGCACAATGTGTCACTCCAGGCGATGGGCGGGGATCTCCGTTGCGCTCTGCTGTAGTTCCGGCGAGCGCACGGAGGGTCCCCTCCCCCATTCGCCAGTCGCATGACGCTAGGGGCGGAGGTGTGCGGCGGATGTCCGGGTATTTAGGCGGGGGTTTTGGCACGGCATACTTCCTCTCCAGCTTGGTCCTCTCCTCACATTCACTAGAGAGCACATTGGTAAGCATTATGTTCACTATCACTTTTGTATTACATGCCATTTCTTGAACGCATCTACCAGCTACCTAACATGTGGAGTGTTATCTGTATACACTTTCACTCCCTTACTTAATTTATTTTTCTCACATTTCTTTTTGCTCTATTTATCCATTTATTTCTCTCTCCCTTATGTCTTTCTCCACATTACCCCTTATCCCCTTTTTCATCACCTTTCCCCCATTCACTTTACACTGCTCTTCCCTCATTCCTTGCAGGACATTCCTATATCCCATATACTCCAGTGCAAGACATTTATATCTTTATAACATCTTGATACCTACTATTTGAGCTACATATACAATTACCTTTACAGTCTCTCATATTGAGTCTACTATATATAAGATTTTTCAGCTACTTAGGATACCAATACTATTTTTACATTCATTACCCATAGACACACATTCATACACTTTTTATTCTGAATTCACCCTGCATGACTGGGGGGCTACACTTTTGGACCTCTCTCCTCTTTTCCTCTCCCCCTTTTCTTTCTCCTCTATCTTTCTTTCTTTTCTTCTACCTTTCTTCCTTGTTTTTTCCTTTTCTAGCATGGTTGGACACCTCTGCACCCCTTACACCAGAGCATACCACTCGATATCTCTATCTCTGTAGACCTACTTACATATATACATATATATTTTACTCATTCAATCTATTCCAGTGAGCAAGCTCTGCAATGATTCGGGGTGACATCTGGGTCCAGCCTCCTCATTTTCCTTTTCATTTCTTTGCCGTGCCGACCCTACGCCTGACCTCGGTCCTCCGTTGTCTGACCTCCGTCCCTTCAGCTCCCTTGGGAGATACTTTCCGACCGCCCCTGCCGGTGGTCGGCCCCTGGAGCCAACTGCCTGACAAGTGAGTATGGGATCATGAGCTCTGGCTTCGCATTTTTGTCCAATCATAACCCATACTTGAATATATTTTTTACCCTGTTGTTACAGACATCAGATATATACATCAGCCCCTGATGATGCGAGGAAAGCTCGCGAAACGCGTCGGGTTAGAGATGTAGCATGTATATCTGTACTTATTATACTTTGACCAATGTTATTGGCTATGTTTTAAGGACCATTATGTTATGTTGCTGTTCTTATGAATTGCCATATATATGCATGAGCTCTATTGTATGATAATGACTTTAATAAAGTTGATATATATTTTTTACTTAATTCTATTTATTTACTTGTGATCAGCATGGACACCTCATATAAAGTCCCATGGGCTAACCTTTTTCTGTTTTTGTGCATTATAGGGATGGAGGTGCCTCATGTTAGGGAGCAATATTCAGCCTTTCTTTTTTCTTTTTTTACCCTCAGTTATATAAGAACTGTCAAAGCGAAGACGCGTCATACTGCAGGTGCCTCCCATTGAGGCGGGTCGGTCATGGCTTTGTTTTTATTTTTTTCGGTCAGTCGGCGGAGCGATATAAGAAGATGAATGAACTTAGTGGGACATTTTTATTTTTTAATAAAGGACTTGTCCCCAAGCTGAGTATTGTCTTTTGTACCATTTTGACACTTTTTTTGTGAAATGGTAGGGGTACATTTGTACCCAGTTACCATTTCAACACAGGGGGGGCCGGGATCTGGGGGTTCCCTTGTTAAAGGGAACTTCCAGATTCCGATAAGCCCCCGCCCGCAGACCCCCACAACCACCGGGCAAGGGTTGTGGGAATGAGGCCCTTGTCCCTATCAACATGGAGACAAAATGCTTTGGCGGGCTACCCCAAAGCACCCTCCCCATGTTGAGGGCATCTGGCCTGGTACGGTTCAGGAGGGGGGGGGCACTCTCGTCCCTCCTCTTTTCCTGCGGCCTGACAGGTTGCGTGCTCGGATAAGGGTCTGGTATGGCTTTTTGGGGGGACCCCCACACAATTTTTAAAAAAATTTTGGTGTGGGGTTCCCCTTGATATTCATACTAGACCCAAAGGGCCTGGTAATGGACTGGGGGATCCCAAGCCGTTTTTTTCAATGACTTTCATCTGTATTTCCGAGACCCGACAATTCACTATAGCCGCTATTACTTTTGAATGACTTTTTTTCCTTAGAAATGTAATTTTGTGCAGGGACTGTTCTAAACATGGGAAAAATTCACCACTTTACAGGCATACTATTGACACCCCCCAGGTACAAAATATAAAGGAATAGTTCACTTTTATTGTTTCACTTTAAGCATTATTAAAATCACTGCTCCCGAAAAAACGGCCGTTTTTATAAAGTTTTTTTTTGCATTGATACATGTCCCCTTTGGCAGGACCCGGGTCCCCAAACACTTTTTATGAAAATAACTTGCATTTTAACCCTTACAATTAGCACTTTTGATTTTTCATGTTCATGTCCCATAGACTTTATTGGCGTTCGCACAAATTTTTTGCCTGTTCGCATGTTCTACTGCGAACCAAATCGGAGGGTGTTTGGCTCATCCCTAGTAGCTACCCAGGATATCTCCAAAACCTGCACGGTTTAGGAGATATCTCCTGTATGTGCCGATGATGTAGACACATGCGCACTGGGGCAAGCTGAAACAATGGCACGTATGTGCCGTTGCTTCAGTCTGTGTGGCATTACTGGCGGCTCCCACGCGCATGCGCGGGAGTGACGTGATCGCGGCTCCAGCCATTCACAGCACCGGAGCCGTGATACCTGGGAGATTTGTCGCCGGCCGGAGGGGGAGACGAGGATGGTTGCAGGGGCTTCATTCTCGGGTAAGGAATTCATAATGAGCTAGTATGCTATGCATACTAGCTCATTATGCCTTTGTCTTGCAGGGTTGCTTTTTTTTTCCTCAAGTGATATTGGCGATGGGGGAGAGGTAGGTTTAAATACAGGAAGTAACAATGTCAGATATATAACTGTTTAAAAGCTGGACACTATTGGCTTGCTAAAAATAGGACTCTAAGGCTAACCTAATAGAGAAACAACGATAAAACAGGTAACAATACAAAAAATCAACAAAGGGGATCGGACACCCATATTTACATACTGGTATTAAATAGTGAGCCAATTAAGCATGGTATGGCCATATGGTGTGACTTAATCCATAACAAGCAACATAAAAATTAAACATGACAATATTCTGAATTAATAGTAAACAAATATTAAAACATAACGACTAAAAAAAAAAAAACATTTTCTTTAGTCGTTATGTTTTAATATTTGTATCAATGCAAAAAAGTTTTTAAAGAGATCAGTTTTGAAGGACCAGTGATTTTAATGAAGCTCAATGTGAAACAATAAAAATGAAAACATGCATTAAATATGGTGCCTGGAGGGTCCCCTTAGTCTGTCTGTAGAGTGGCACATCTGTACCATGTATAAAACCTGCTGCAGCAAAAATTACATTTATAAAGAAAAAAATATATACATTTAACCACTTCGTATCCGGGCCAAGTCTGACACTTAGGTCCTACATGTAAAAATCTACTTTTTTTTTGCTAGAAACTTACTTAGAACACCCAAACATTTCTAAAAAAAAAAAAAAAACCCAAATGATATATATATATATATATATATATATATATACATATATATACACATATACATACATATATATATACACACTTGGGACTACAGCTTGCAATACCTTTCGCCCAAAGGCTTGCTCACTAGCCGACACCAGGTCCACTCTGTAGTGCTTTACGAAAGTGGAATAGCTGGACCATGTTGCAGCCCTGCATATTTGCTCTGGCGTTGCTCCAGCCTTTTCTGCCTGAGAAGCTGCCATAGCTCTGGTAGAGTGTGTGGGATTTCTTTCCCTGCTAATGTATAGGCCTGGCCAATGGTTACTCTGAGCCATCTGGCAATAGTGCGTCGAGATGCTTTGCATCCTTTTCTGGCCCCAGAAAACAAAACAAATAAAGAGTCTGACTTTCTAAACATCTTGGTCAGCTCTAGGTACTGAAGGATACATCTCCTTACATCCAAAGAATTCAATTTTAATTCCCTTTCCCCCGAGGGGTTGGGACAAAATGAGGGTAGAACTACCTCCTGACTTGTGTGAAAACCAGAAGCAACCTTAGGTAAAAATGCTGGATCAGTCTTGAAGATGATCCGATCTGGGAAAATAACGCAAAAAGGAGGTCTAACCGATAAGGCCTCAATCTCACTGACTCTCCTGGCAGTTGTCACTGCTACCAAAAAAACTGTTTTTAACGTAAGATCCTTTAGTAGACATTCCTCTAAAGGTTCAAAGGGGGTTCCCGTCAGGCCCTGTAAAACTAACGATAGGTCCCACTTGGGAAAGGGAGGGCCTTGAACCGGTCTTTGTCTAGACAGAACCTTAAAGAATCTGACCACCCAAGGGTTGGTGGCCAGATGCTTTTCTAAATAAGCACTGAGTGCTGACACCTGACCTTTAAGGGTACTTATGGATAAACCCCTGTCTGCCCCGCACTGAAGGAATTCCAACACAGCTGTGGGACTATGTACCGCAAAGGAGCCTTCTGCACACCATTCATTGAAACGTACCCAGACTTTTTTATAAATCTGGCGTGTTTCCTTCTTCCTGCTATTGAGGAGGGTGGAGATTAATTTCTCAGAAAAACCCTTAGCTCTTAGCATACCCTCCTCAGTAGCCAGGCCGCTAACTGCCATTGGTGAACCTGTGGACAGAGGACTGGGCCCTGTGAGAGGAGATCCTCTTGAGGTGGCAGGAATAAGGGAGGTTCGACCGCTAGCTTCTTGAGTACTGAGAACCAAGCCCTCTTTGGCCAATGTGGTGCTACCAGAATCAGGGACGTGTTTTCCATCTGGAACTTCCTGAGAACTGCCAGTAATAACGCTGGGGGCGGGAAGGCATAGCAGATTCTGAAATGCCAGTCCTGGATCAATGCGTCGACCCCTCGCGCTCCCTCCCCTCTGTTTAGGGAGAAAAAACAAGGGGCTTTCGCGTTGCTTCTTGACGCGAACAGATCTACCTCTGGAGGACCCCATTTCTCTGAAATGAGATTGAAAACCTCCTGGTTGAGGATCCAATCGCCCCCTCTGTTTGGTTCGGCTGAGAAAATCTGCTATCACATTCTTTTCTCCTCTCAGGAAGACTGCTGAGAGTGAGAGAGTGTGAGTCTCGGCCCAGCTCAGAATGTCTGATGCTAAGGCCAACAGGACTCCGCTTTTCGTGCCGCCCTGTTTGTTTACATAAGCTACGGCGGACGAGTTGTCAGACTGCACCTGAACATGGTGGCCCTGTAGCTCCTTTTTGAAGAACCTGAGTGCTAGCCCGATTGCCCTCAGCTCCTTCCAATTGGACAACCTTCTGAGTTCGTCGCCCTCCCAGGTGCCCTGTGCTACAAGGGAACCCAGATGCGCCCCCCAACCTTTGCCGCTTGCGTCTGTGGTTACCACCTGAGAAACTGGGATGAACCACAGACGACCCTGCGACAAGTTTGAGACCCTCTTCCACCACCAGAGGGATCTCTTTACTTGGGGTGGGACCTGAACCAAGGTGTCCAGATTTTTCTGACTGTGATCCCACACCCTTAGGACAAAGGACTGTAAGGGACGAAAGTGCAGACCTGCCCATTGCACTGCTGGGAGGGTAGCGGTCAAAAGTCCCAGGGCCGACATCAGAACTCTTATGGAGACCTGACTGCTGCACTGGAGAACAGCCACTGCCCTGTCCAGTTTTTGTACTTTTTCTGCTGGAAGAAACACTCTCAGTAGCGTTGAGTCCAACAGATAGCCCAAGTACGTAATGCGCTGAGAGGGAATCAAACTGGATTTCTCCAAGTTCATTAGCCACCCTAGACCTGTAAGAACCCTCTTTGTTAGTTCTAGATCTCTGACTAACTGCAGTGGACACGCTGCAAACAGGAGCAGGTCGTCCAGGTATGCTATCACTGATATTCCCTGGAGCCGAAGAAAGGCCATCACCTCCGCCAAGACCTTGGTGAAAATGCGGGGGGGAGGAGGATAGCCCAAAAGGCAGCGCCTGAAACTGTAGATGTACCGTTGTTCCACCTACATCTACCGCTAGCCGAAGAAACCTCTGCGAGGCTTCTGTTATAGGCACGTGTAGATACGCGTCCCTTAGGTCCAGAGATACCATGAAGCAGTTGCGGGGCAACAGGGCTCTGACTGTGAAAATTGTTTCCATACGGAATCTCCTGTACATCACTGACCTGTTCAGGGGCTTTAAATTCAGAATCAGTCTGAATTTCCCTGTGGGTTTCTTCACTACGAAGATGTGTGAATAGAAACCCTCTCCCTCCTCGGCCTTTGGAACTCTGAGAACCACATTTTGATCTACCAGATCTCTTAATGCTTCCAACAGAGCCTCGGCTTTTGCCGTACACCTGGGTAGGTGCGTGACAAGAAATCTCTGTGGAGGAGGATTTGTGAATTCGATATGGTACCCCCTTCTTATAATCCCTAGGATAAAGCGATTGGGGGATATTGCCTCCCACTGTGGGAGGAAGGCCCCCAGTCTTCCCCCCACTATGGTTGGGGAGTCATTGGCTTTTACGGGGCTGTTCAGGAGGGCGAAAAATCGCCCCTCCTCTGCCCTTGCCTTTCTGACCCCAAAATTTCTTTTGCCCTTCCGGCTTTGGAGTTTCTTTACGCTTTTGCGGACGAAACCCCTTCTTTGTCTGTGTAGGGGTTTTCCGCTTAACTGGGAAGGATTTCTTCCTGTCTGCTGTGCGGTCCAAGACGGTCTCTAACCCTGGGCCGAAGAGAAGGTCTCCCGGTAACGGTATGCTGCACAACTTGACCTTAGAGGCGCTATCGCCCGGCCAAGTTTTTAGCCAGAGGGCTCTCCTGGCTAAATTGGCCAGAGCCGCTGATCTGGCCGACATACGGACTGATTCTGCCGAGGCATCAGCTATGTAGGCGATACCCCGCAGAATCGTAGGAAAAGAAGAGAGAATGGTTTCTTTTGCCGTTCCAGCTTCAATATGCTCTTGAATCTTAGAGAGCCAGTGCTCCAGATTGCGAGCCACTACTGTGACAGCCAACTCAGGTTTCAAGTTACCAATTGTTGAATCCCAAGTCTTTTTGAGGAGAGAGTCTATTCTCTTATCCATGACATCCACCAGGGCCCCCATGTCCTCAAAAGCCAGGTCTGTGTGTCTGGAAACCTGGGAGAAGGCGGCATCTAACTTGGGATTTTTATTCCAGATAGATGTAGGATCATCCGAAAATGGAAATCTCCTTTTTAAGGATCTAGAAAAAAAGGGTTTCCTTTCGGGATCCTGCCACTCCTTTTTAATAGTTTCAACCAGTACCTCATGTACTGGAAAAACTTTCCTCCTTTGTTCCCCTAGGCCCTTGTACATTTGGTCATGAAGGGTCAGGGGTTTCCTGTCTTCCTGAATACCAAGGGTTGTATAAATAGCCCCTAAGAGGTCCTCTACCTCTTCCATGGATAATTTATATCTGGAGGATTTCCTGGACTCCCCGTCCTGGTCCTCCCCCTCTGAACCCTCCTGGGAATCGAAGGAGGAACTGTCTGGTTGTCTTTGTTCCACTCCGGAGGGCCCTGGAGCTTCCTCTGCCCTAACTGAAGTTGCAGGTTGGACAGGAGCAGAGCCCTGAGCCTGAGGCGGGGTTGTATCCTGGGGAGCTGGACTAATGGGAGGCTGAAACCTTTCAAATAAGGCTTTAAATGAAGAGAAGGTGGACGAGAGCTCCTTAACCGAGGCAGCCAGTCCTGATTCCTGTTCAGAGTCCCTCTCTTTAACAAGGGAGTCTATGCACTCCCTACACAAGACCTTTGTCCATGCTTCCCCTAATGTGTCCCTGCAAGAGGCACATCTCTTCTTAGAGCTATGTGTAGACCTAGACTTCTCTGTAGCTTTCTGAAATACATGAAAAGAAAAAACAAACATTTTGTCACTTTTTTTTTTTTTTAAAAACAAGGATACAACCCTGGGAGTGCACTAGACCCTCCTTAATATGTGGGGATCTGAGCCTCCCTCCCCCTGACCACCCAGGGTGTCTGCCCCCCCATGACAGGAACTATACATGGAGGAACAATCCTAGATAAAGAGTACTCTTCCCCAGGGCACTCTTACCTTAGGAAGGCTGGAGGTAGTGTCCGTTGGCTGAGCATCTGCTTCCGACATGACTTGCAGGTGGTTGCTACTACTGAGTCCCACGCTGCCTGTGCGCGTCCCAGACTCGTCTCCAGCCTGTGCCTGGCTTCCCTATCAGCACCGCGACCCGGAACCGGAAGCCGCGGGTCAAATGCAAGCATTCGCCCTTCCGCCGGAAATGACGTCGCCCGTTGTCCGGCCCGCCTAGTTCCAAAAGAAAAAAAAAAGAGAGCGGCCTGTATAGTATACAGGAAAGGCGAACGCTTGCATGCTGCAGCCCTGTAGCCACGATAGGGAGCCCCCACAGCCTGAAACCGCGCTCGGCTAGGAAGTGGTGGCAACAGAATGAGGGGTAAGTCCCCCCCTTGCCCCTAGGAAGCCCCTGCTCCCATTACAGGCTCCAAAAAAATATAAACAGCCGCAGTCACCCTGACTGAGTGGCCTGGTTCCTTGCACAGTGTCTCCCCACCGGAGGAAACACTAATACTGAGGTCTGGCAGGGGGAAGTAAGAATTTATGGGCTGGCGCAGTGTTTCCTAGAGGAAGAGGAGGAGACTATCTCTCATGGTGGCTGTCCTGAAAGACGAAGGGGGAAAAATCCTTCCTGATCCCCCAAGAGGCAATCAGATATTCCCTGGATCCACTTTACCTATAAATGTTCGTACCCGGTTATATTATGTACATTTAGTAAAGAATCCAGGCCTTTCTTAAAGCAATCTACTGAGATGGCCAGATCCACCTCTGAAGGGAGTCTATTCCACATTTTCACAGCTCTTACTGTGAAGAAACCTTTCCTTATTTGGAGATTAAATCTCCTTTCCTCTAGACCTAAAAAGAGTGCCTCCTTTGTCCTCTGATGACCTTAAAGTGAATAACTCAACACCAAGGTCACTATATGGACCACTTATATATTTGCACATGTTGACCATAATTGCCCTTAATCTCCTCTTAAGAGGGAAGAGATTCAGTTCTTCTAATCTTTCCTCATAGCTGAGCTCCTCCATGCCTCTTATCAGTTTGGTTGCCCTTATCTGTACTTTCTCCAGTTCCTCGATATACTTTTTGAGAACTGGTACCCAAAACTGAACTGCATATTCCAGATGAGGTCTTACTAATAAATTGTTCAGGGGAGCAAAATGATACCTCTCTCTGGAGTCCATACCTCTTAATACAAGAAAGGACTTTGCTCACTTTGGAAACCGCAGCTTGGCATTGCATGTTATTATTAAAATGATTATAAAGCTTTATTTAAAAAAAAACAGAGCAGCCCTGATCCTCCTCTTCTAGAGGTCTCCTGGTGGTGCTCCAGGCTCCTCCCCTCCTTCTGGTGTCCCGTTGGAGGGCCACTCTCCCTGGGGGCACCCTTGTGGGCGTGCTCCCAAATCCTTTATTGCTATATTCCTTTATTGCTGTCACAAGGGATGAACAACATCCCTTGAGACAGCATGGGCCATGACAGGTCTTCTTTATGGAGCGACCTGGGCTCTATTAGACCCCAAATCTCTCCTCCAGCCTCCTATGTAGCAGATTAGCCACAGATTAGTCTGATCGTCTGCTTTCCTGGCCGCTAGAGGCCAGGTAAACAAAGAGGCGGAACCAAAAGCGAGGAAAATACTTGTTGCTTCTGGTTTCCGGGGTTACAGAGAAAGAGGAATGATGTCAGTCCCTCTCCCTGTTCAGTACAGCAATTGCTGTCACCCACACTGCTCCTGGGATCTTCGATGGGAAGGTAGAGTCCGGGAAAGGCGTTGGTGTTGGGAGGGGGGTACCCCCCCTTCTGCCACCCTGAGAAGTGATCGAGTGTCTAATTAGCCAATCAAATCGCTTCTGAAAAGATCCATACCGGGATGATGCCTGTAGGCGCAGTCATCATCCCGGAATAACTACTGAAACCCAAGCATGTCCTACGGGCGGCAAGTAGGTAAATTAATTTTTCCTTGCAAGCTCTCTTTATTTTGTAAACACCGGCTTGGGGAGCCTGTCTGTATGATGAGGCCACAATGTAGAGCACTTTGAACAAGATCAGAGTTTTTTTGCTAGAAAATGACTCAGAACCCCCAAACATTATATATATATATATATATATATATATATATATATATATATATATATATATATATATATATATATATATATATATATATATATATATATATATATATATATATATATATATATATATATATATATATATATTAGCAGAGACCCTAGAGAATAAAATGGAGGCTGTTGCAATATTTTATGTCACACGGTATTTGCACAGCAAATTTTTAAACGCAATTTTTTTTGGGGAAAAAAAAAACACTTTCATGAATTAAACACTAAAGTTAGCCCAATTTTTTTTGTATAATGTGAAAGATGAGGTTACGCAAAGTAAATAGATAACGAACGTATCATGCTTTAAAACTGCGCATACCCATGGAATAGCGCCAAACGTTGGTACTTAAAAATGTCCATTGGTGATGCTTTCATTTCTTTTTTACAGGCTACCAGTTTAGAGTTAGAGGAGTTCTTGTGCTAGAATTATTGCTCTCTCTCTCGAACATTTTCAGCGATACCTCACATGTGCGGTTTGAACACCAGTTACATATGCGGGCTTGACCTACCTATGTGTTTGCTTCTAAGTGTGAGCATATTTTTTACACTATCCCTTAAAAAAATGTTTTTGTTCACTTATTCCTATTACATGGAATGTAAATATCCCTTGTAATAGGAACAGGGCTTGTATGGGGAAAACTGGGGTCTGTAAGTGCCCAGATTTCTACTCCATACTATATTTTTTATTTTTACACTTTCCGTTTAAAAAAAAAATGTTTTTTGATCACTTTTATTCCTATTACAAAGAATGTAAATATCCTTTGTAATAGGAATAGGTCATGGCATAGACCCCCAGATCTCTCTGTTAAGAGGACCAGTCATGCCTTATTCCTATCCCATGTCTCCCCATAAAGACCTGTCATGCCCCATTTCTATTACATTACATTACATTCCTTGTAACAGGAATAAAAGTAATAGTGTATGTAATAGGAATAGGTAATGACTTAAGATCTCTCTGTAAAGAGGACCCATCATGCCTTATTCCTATCCTAGATCTCTCCATAAAGAGGACCCGTCATGCCCTATTCCTATTACAAGGGATGTTTACATTCCTTGTAACAGGAATAAAAGTGATAGTGTAAAATTATTATTATTTTTGTAAGATAGAGAAATCTGGGGACTTAGGCCCCCTTTTCAGCGAGATCTGGGGTCTATGTCCCCAGATCTCTCCTCTATCCTATTATTTTTACACTTTCCCTTTAATTTTTTTTATATTTTTTATCACTTTTATTCCTATTACAAGGAATGTAAACATCCCTTGGAATAGGGCATGACAGGTCCTCTTTATGGAGAGATCTGGGGTCTATAAGTCCCCACATCTCTCCTCTATGCTGGAAAAAAAAAATTGATCTTAAAAACCCAACAGTGCTTACATCTGCCGGCAGCGGAAGTGAAGTCATGCCATCACTTCCCGCCTTCAAGGGTCATTTTTTTTTTTTTTTTTTTTTTACAGCCGGCCGTTCCCTGCAAAGTAAAAGCAATCTGGATGCCAGTAATTGCAGGCATCATTCAGATATCTCCACATCAACCCAAGAATGTCATACGACGTCCACCATAGGTTAAGTGGTTAAACCAAATAAGAGCAAACTACACACCACAATCTAGTTTAAAAAAATACATAGTAAAAGGAAAGATTGGAAGACATTAGATTTAAAAATCAGGCAACATTTATTTAGCCATGTACAATGATTTTTATTCTATATTTCAAACAATGGTAGAGAACAGTCCTTGAAATGATCATAAAGGGGCTTCTGCATGATGTTCATCACAGAACAAAATTGCAAAGGAAATCAGAAGAATTGATGACGTCTTTGGGTTGAATGCAGTTCACCTCAACCTTGCCGATACACCAACACTGCTAGTCCAGTTGAGCAGACTTGTTGAAACAAACAGTAGCTAAAAACGAGAGAACTAGGGTTAGAGATGAGACATTTGTAAGAATAGTCCTAAGTGTATTTTATACTTCTGCAGCCAAACCTACTTATTATTTCTTACATTTTCCCATTAACATAGCATAAATTTACAATACAAATACAATTAAAAAAACAAAACAAAAAAAAACAAAAAAGGGACAAACCCAACTAGACAACATAAAAGAGATGAAAGTTTTCACACAATGGAGAGCATGTGGATGTGGCCAGGGATGTGGCCAGATTGACAAAAAAAGAAAAACATTTTTTAAAAACTGATACACATGGAAATATTTGAAGCACAATTCTCTTCTATATGTATAGAAGAGGTTAACGATGTATGAAGGGCCAGACAAGTAAAAAAAAATAAAAAAAAGGGGGGGTTAGTATATATGTAAACATGAAGAAGTGATGGAGGGGGAACAGGCTGTAGTGGAAATAATAACTAGAAAAGCAGTCTACAACTGGAGTGGGCGGAGTAACTGGGTGAGGTGGCTTGAGTAACTGTTGTGTGGTTGGAGTGGCTGGAGTAACTGAAAAGTGTTAAAAAGCTTAATATGTTAAAAAGTATAAAAAGTAGTAAAAAAGTTGAAGTCCCATCATTTTTTTCAAAAAAGATTTTTTTTTTCCCCCTCGAAAGATTTTTTTTCAAAAATTATTATTATTTTTTTTTCTTATGATTTTTTTTTCTTAAAAATGATTTTTTTTTCCTTAAATATTATTATTTTTTTTTCAAAATGATTTTTTTTTCATGGGGTGGTCATAATATTTTGGCTGATCATGGGGGGGTCATAATATTTAGGCTGATCATGGGGTTGTCAGCTTTTGTCACCTCCCACTCTAGTTCTGAACATGTCGCCATTCATTCCTATGGGACCAATTTTGCCGCAAAAAACGGCGATTTTTCACGAACCATTCGGCGAAACATTCCACAAAGTAATAGCACACCAATCGGGAACAATCCACACGTTTCGGTATATCACTGTCTATGTAGTGTAAAAGCTGTGGGAGGAGTTAGGGTGGTAAATTTGGCTATAATAAGAATGATATATATGTGAGATAACAGTAAGTGGTCTTGCTATGCAAGAACACTTAATGAACGGTAATGATACAAGCAATGTGTGTGTGTCCATGGTGTGGATACCAAGTGGGGTGCACCTAATGTTGGATCATGGATTATATATATATATATATATTTACTATACCACTCCCAACCGGTGGAGCAGAGACAGACCTGTTTGTGGGGGGGGGGGGGGGGGGAGAGACAGGGGTAGGGAGGAAGGAGTGGGGGGAGAAACACCAGAAATGAGTGTGTGATCTGTTATAACAAGGTGTATGCGTCTAACTCCTCATTGAGTCCCCCTGGCAAGAGGGAATTGGGAATATATCCAGAAAGTCTCCCGCTGGCAGAGTCGTTTGAAACGCTCCACAGCAGGCAAACCTCCGGAGATGGCCTCTATGACCCACACCTTCAGGCCTTCGGTGGACTTTTGATGTTCAGTCAAAAAATGTTTTGGCACACTGTGCTCACCACATCCCTGTTCGATGAACCACCTGTGCTTGCCAAACCATTGGCAGAGGGGAACGGATGGTTCTGTCAACATGTAGGAAGCCACAAGGACAGGTCAGACAGTATACTACATGATCGCTGGAGCAATTGTGAAACTCTTTTATAGGGTAAGTTTTTCTTTTTGTAAAGAAGCTTTTTTTGTCCATGCTGGACAAATATACAAATCATGCATCATTTTTCTTACATTGAAACATGCCCACTAGTGGGATCAAGGGGGTGAGGGTGGTGGGATCTGGCTTGGGTTTGCGAAACTTACTTGCCGCAATTCGGCTCTTGATATTTTTGGCCTTGCGGTAGGAAACTTTGGGTTTGGATGTTGTGTGCCACTGTGGTAGAGTTCTAGATCCAAGAAGGCCATTTTGTCAGGGTCCGCTACGAAGGTGAAAGAGTCCAAAATTTTTGTGATTACAATGGAAAACAAACTGCGTGAGGTTCTCCATGGTGCCATCCCAGATGATAATTACATCATCGATCTAACGCCCGTAAAAAATGATGTTGGCAACAAAGTGATTGTTGTGTGTGATGTGGTGGAGTTCCCAATAACCCATTGTTAGATTTGCGTAACTTGGGGCAAAGTTTGCCCCCATGGCAGTGCCTTGGGTTTGTAGATAAAACTGATCTTCAAATTCAAAGTAGTTATGCTCGCGGCAAAAAGTTGTTGCCTCAAGTATGAAGTGGGCTTGTTGTGGGTTGACAAGTGGATCAGTGGATAGGAAGTGTTCTACTGCCATAAGACCTACTTCATGGGGAATGGATATGTAAAGGGAGGTGACATCCAGGGATGTAGAGTAGAAGTAGTAGGATAACATGTCCAGTAGAGGTGTACAGTCTCTGATGTATGTTTGAAGATTCTGTGCCAGAGGTTGTAAAAAGAGATCCACATACATGGATAAGCTACTGGTGACCCTTTCCATTAAAGCAACGATGGGCCGTCCTGGTGGGTTATTAATATCTTTATGTATTTTCAGCAGGTGGTAAAAGTATGAAGTTTTGTAAAAACTTTTAATTAGAGAAAAGGGAACTCTGGTTTGGAAATAATTTCTTCCTGGAGGGCTCTATTGGCTAATGTGGTAGCTTCCTGAGTTAACTTAACAACAGTCTCAGGGATTCCTTTATGTAATCCATTTTTTTTTTTAAGTACAATACCTCCACCCTTGTCTACAGCTTTAATGATCATGTGCTCGTTGTTGGCCAGCGTGTCTAGTGCTGTTCGTTCAGCCTTGGATAGGTTGGATATTTTCTTGCAGTTCGGGTTGGTTTGACACATCTTGATGATGTCTGCATACACCACCTGATAAAAGGTGTGTATGTAAGAACCTTTTTTGTGTACTGGGTTGAATATTGATTTTGGTTTGAAGTGGGTTTGTTCAACTAAGAGGAAGGTCAAAAATCAATATTCAACCCGGTACACAAAAAAGGTCCCTACATACACACCTTTTATCAGGTGGTGTATGCAGACCTCATCAAGATGTGCCAAACCAACCCGAATTGCAAGAAAATATCCAACTTATCCAAGGCTGAACGAAAAGCACTAGACACTCTGGTCAACAACAAGCACATGATCATTAAAGCTGTAGATAAGGGTGGAGGTATTGTAATTCAAAATAGATGGATTACATAAAGGAATCCCTGAGAGTGTTGTCAGATACCAACACCTACTCTAAGTTAACTCAGGACCCTCTGCCCCGTTTCACTCAGGAAGCTACCACTTCAGCCAATAGAGCCCTCCAGGAAGAAATTTCCAAACCAGAGTTCTCTTTTCTCATTAAAATTTTTTATCACCTTCCGAAAATACATATAGATATCAATAACCTACCAGGACGGCCCATCATTGCTACAGTGGAAAGTGTCACCAGTGGCTTTTCAATGTATGTGGATCACTTTTTACAACCTTTGGCACAGAATCTTCCATCATACATCAGAGACGGTACACATCTACTGGACATATTATCATTCTACTCCTGGGAACCCACGTACATATGGGCATCCCTGGATGTCACCTCCCTTTACACATCTATTCCCCATGATGTAGGTCTGATGGCAGTAGAACACTTCCTATCCACCGATCAACTTATCAACCCATGACATGCCCACTTCTTACTTGAGGCAACAACTTTTTGCCTCAAGCATAATTACTTTGAATTTGAAGACCAGTTCCATCTACAAACCCAAGGCACTGCCATGGGAGCAAACTTTGCTCCAAGCTACGCAAATCTAACGATGGGTTATTGGGAACTCAATCACATCACACACCACAATCCCTTTGCTGCCAACATAATTTTTTACGGGCGTTACATCTATGTAATAATCATCAGGGATGGCACCATGGAGAACCTCACACAGTTTGTTTACCATTTTAATAACAACGATTTGGGACTTTTTCACTTTCATAGCGGATCCCGACAAACTGGACTTCTTGGATCTAGAACTATACCACAGTGGCACACAAATAGATACTACCAACTACGTGAACCCCACTGCAGGAAACTCATACATACACTACCAGAGTTGCCACCACCCCAGATGGAAGAACAATATCCCCAAGAGCCAGTTCCACAGGATCCGATGTAATTGTACCAAAGATGAGGATTACCAGACCCAAGGCCAACTCTTAACCCAAACACTTCTGGACAAGCGATACCCCCCAGCTCTCGTAGATGATGCTTTCCATCAGTATCAGGCTAAACTGACACCTAAACCCAAAACGTCAGAAGGGCTCCAGCCAACAAGGTTTACCACCCAGTTCCATGACCGCTACAGACAAATGGAAAAATCATCAAGAACTGGCCCATCCTGCTGGAAGATCCTTTTCTGGGTTCCATCCTAACATCCAAACCCAAAGTTTCCTACTGCAAGAGCAAAAATATCAAGAGCCGAACTGCACCAAGTAAGATCCACAAACCCAAACTTAAGCTAGATACCAACACCCACCCCCCCTCCCTTGATCCCACTAGTGGGCATGTTTTAATGCAAGAAAAAATGATGCATGATGTCTACATTTGTCCAGCATGGACATAAAAGCTTCTCTACAAAAAGGAAAAACTTACCCTATAAGAGAGTTTCACAATTGCTCCAGCAATCATGTAGTATACTGCCTGAACTGTCCTTGTGGCCTCCTATATGTTGGCAGCACCATCCGTCCCCTCCGCTAGCGGTTTGGCAAAGCACAGGCAGTTCATCGAACAGGGATGTCATGAGCACAGCGTGCCAAGACATTTTTTGACTGAACATCAAAAGTCCACCGAAGGACTGAAGGTGTGGGTCATAGAGGCCATCTCCGGAGGTTTGCCTGCTGCGTAGGGTTCCAAATGGCTCTGCCAGCGGGAGACTTTCTGGATATAGTCACTCAATTCCCTCTTGCCAGGGGGACTCAATGAGGAGTTGGACGCATATACCTTGTTATAACAGATCACACACACTTCTGGTTTGTTCCTCCCCCACTTCCTCCTTACCCTGTCTCTCCCCCCACAAACCGGTCTGTCTCTGCTCTACCGGTCGGGAGTGGTGTATATATATATATATATATATACACACATATACACACATACACACACACACATACATATTACATGATCCATCATTAGGTGCACCCCACTTGTTATCCACACCATGGGGACACACATATACATCCCTTGAATACCAATTCGGGAAACAGCACCAACTTTATCATTAGCATTCATTATTTAAACTACAGCTTGTTCCCCCCCCCCCCCCCCAATTACTTCTTCATGTTTACATGCATACTAACCCCCCCTTTTTTCCTATTTTACTTGCCTGGCCCTTCATACATCGTTAACCTCCAATAGGCTTCTATACATATAGAAGAGAATTATGCTTCAAATATTTCCATGTGTATCAGTTTTTATTTATTTTTTTTGTCAATCCAAGACTATTAACCCCCGCTTCACCTTGCCCCTTGCTATAATTTATTTTTCCGCAAATTGTTTACCAATTGGTCTGCTGGAAGTTCTAGTTCCACGGCCACACCCACATGCTCTCCATTGTGTGTGTGTATATATATAGCTGTCCTCCTCTAGAGGGCAGCAGGCCAATAGAAGGAGCAGCCAGCTCCGAGCATGTAGGCCTTTTACCACTGCAGCCCTGATTGACAAGATTCCAGCCCTGCCTAGGTCCATTCAGATGCCGGTGACATCACTTCCTGTTCCACGGTCCATGCTGGTCAGTGTGGAGCTTCTTGGTTCCTTTGCTCCTGGAAAAACACTGTGATCCATTCCAGCCAGCTGCTCAATCCTTTCCAGCTATCCAGAACAGCGGAGGGGCCTACAGAGCCATGTGGAATGCCAGGACTGCACTTTACTTTGACGAGCATGCATCTTCTATCATCTTATAAGCGTTTTTAATCTTATCCTATTAACCGCTTCCCGACCGGTGCACGACTATTTATGTTGGCAGAATGGCACGGCTGGGCAAAAAGGTGTACCTGTACGTCCTTTTGAATACCCCGCCATGCCATTGCGTGCGCGCCGGCGGCGTGCGCCGGCCAGGAGCTCCGTGGGTCGGGTCGCGGATCCCGCGTACTCGATCGCCGCGGGGATACCCGCGATCGTCTCATGGAAAGCAGGAACGGGGAGATGCTAATGTAAACAGCATCTCCCCATTCTGCCTAGTAGTGACAGTGTCACTGGATCTCTGCTCCCTGTCATCGGGAGCAGAGATCAGTGTACTGACACACACAGCCCATCCCCCCTAAAGTTAGAATCACTCCCCAGTACTGATTTAACCCCTCCCTGCCCCCTAGTGGTTAACCCCTTCACTGCCAGTGTCATTTACACAGGAATCAATGCATTTTTATAGCACTGATTGCTGTATAAATGACAATGGTTCCAAAAATGTGTCAAAAATGTCCGATGTGTCCGCCATAATGTCGCAGTCACAATAAAAAAAAAAAAAAAAACGCTGATCGCCGCAAAACTAGTAAAAAAAGATTATTAATAAAAATGCCATAAAACTATCCCCTATTTTGTAAACGCTACAACTTTTGCGCAAACCAATCAAACGCTTATTGCGATTTTTTTTTAACCAAAAATATGTAGAAGAATACGCATCGGCCTAAACTGAGTAAAAAAAATGTTTGATATATTTGAGGGATATTTATTATAGCAAAAAGTAAAAAATAATGCGTTTTTTTCAAAATTGTCGCTCTTATTTTGTTTATAGCGCAAAAAATAAAAATCGCAGATCAAATACCACCAAAAGAAAGCTCTATTTGTGGGAAAAAAAGGACGTCAATTTTGTTTGAGAGCCACTTCGCATGACAGCGCAATTGTCAGTTAAAGCGACGCAGTGCCGAATGGCAAAAAGTGCTCTGGTCTTTGGGCAGCCAAATGGTCCGGGGCTTAAGTGGTTAAAGTCATCTTAATACTACACTCAGGTCAGCGCCTCCTTCTCCCTGTTTTTTTCTTGCATGTCTTGCAGAGTTCTGGACCCACTCTAAAGGATGGCTGCCTTCCTTTTTAACTCTTAATAGCCCTTTCTATGGATACATCACCATCCAGCTATTACAGCCACAGACTATACCCTCTAAGGATTACTCCATCTGGAGCGCCAGATAAACACTGACTATACTGTTGGCTCTAGTATGGTGACCTCATACTCTAATCCAGGGCCAGATCTATCCGTCTGATGTGGGGGTGCAGTAAATAGTGTCGGGGGGGGGGGTAGAGAATGGGCGTTCAGCAGAACAGTATATAGAAACAGGAATCAGTAGGGCAGAGTACAGTTCGGTTAGCAGGGCAGTGTCAAATGTGTGAATGGGGAAAAAAAAAGAAAAATCAAGCCATTTTTGTTCAACCCACTGGTTGAACACAAAGAAACATTCTGATGTATGGGCTGAGCTTACCTTAAAGAAGAACTTCATTAAAACCAACAACAGTTGAGACAATGAACACCTTGGTCAGGTCTATGTACAGTATATCTATGCATATTGTATAGAGTACAGGGGTTAAGATCAAGCAATAAACAAAACAGTACAGCAGTCAGGATAAGTGACACATTCACAACAGGGTCCTCCCTTACATCCATGTCTCTAAAGTCCAATCTTACATCAGATTCCCACCCTTACATCAGTCCCACTTTATAGCAGAGTATCGCCCCTTGCATCAGAGTGTGGCAGAGTGCCCCCTTACACATACACTATATTGTCAAAAGTATTGGAACGCCTGGCTTTACACGCACATGAACTTTAATGGTATCTCAGTCTTAGTCTATAGGTTTCAATATTGAGTTGGCCCACCCTTTGCAGCTGTAACAGCTTCTTCTGGGAAGGCTGTCTACAAGGTTTAAGAGTGTGTCTATGGGAATGTTTGACCATTCTTGCAATAGCACATTTGTGAGGTCAGGCACTGATATTGGACGAGAAGGCCTGGCTCGCAGCCTGCGCTGTAATTCACCCCAAAGGTGTTCTATCGGGTTGAGGTCAGGACTCTGCATTCCAGTCACGTTCCTCCACCCCAAACTCGCTCATCCATGTTTTTATGGACCTTGCTTTGTGCACTGGTCCAAATCATTTGGTGGAGGGGGGATTATGGTATGGGGTTGTTTTTCAGGGGTTGGGCTTGGCCCCATAATTCCAGTGAAGGGAACACTTAAGGTGTCAGCATACCATGACATTTTGGACAATTTCATGCTCCCAACTTTGTGGGAACAGTTTGGGGATGGCTCCTTTATGTTGACGATACTGAGATGACTGCGCACCAGTGTGCAAAGCAAGGTCCATAAAAGTCATGGATGAGCGAGCTTGGGGTGGAGGAACTTTACTGGGCTGGACAGATTCTTGACCTCAACCCAATAGAACACCTTTGGGATGAATTAGAGCAGGGACTCCCGAGCCAGGCCTTCTCGTCTACATGAGTGCCTGACTTCACAAATGCTCTTCCTGAAAGAATGGTCAAATATTCCCAAAGACACACTCCTAAACCTTGTGGACAGCCTTCCCAGAAGAATTGAAGCTGTTGTAGCTGCAAAAGGGTGGGCCAACTCAATAGTGAATCCATTAAATTTCAAGTGCGCGTAAAGGCAGGAGTCCCAATACTTTTGGTAATATAGCGTAGGTATTTTTTTATTTTTTTTTTCCTAAAACAAAAAGTAGTGGGCTCCATTCACACATGAGTAATTGCCATCTGTGATCCTGCCCGCAAATCCAAAATGCTGTGCAAAAAACAGCACAACGCTTGTTCAGGTGCCATTAATTTCAGTGGCACCTAAATGTAGGGGCAATTTTGCCACAATAAACCAGGCTGCAATAGCGGAAAACCGCAATGCACCAAGCCGATGCCCAAAAAGAAGCTCCTGATAAGTTTTGAGGGACAAGCTTCGTGGGTTGCAATTTTGCCATGATCACGTGGCAAAAATCGCACCTGCGTTTAGGTGACATGGAAATTAACAGCACCCAAATAAGCATTGTGCGATTTGTCATTTTTGCACAGCGTTTTAGTATCACAAATCTGCCCGCAAAACGCTCAGGTGTGACTGGAGTCCAAGTCAACATAAAACGTTCTAGAAAAATTGAGCAAGTTGAAAAATGGTTTATAGTATGGTTGACTGTTCAGTATGCACCTGGGTTTAGAAACAATAACAGGGCATATAGCAAAGTACAATAGCCAAACAGCCAATCACCAACTGACCCATACTGTTTACAGCAGTCATGTGATTGTTTACTTTAAGAGCATTACACGTCATACTGTCTATTGAATAAGCCCCAACTGTCACTGAGCTATTAAACTATTCCCAGTCATCCTCTAGGGGGCGCCTGCTGCGCACTGGCCGCCAAGGGGAGGCACGCTTCCCACTGGCCGCCAAGGGGAGGCACGCTTCCCACTGGCCGCCAAGGGGAGGCACGCTTCCCACTGGCCGCCAAGGGGAGGCACGCTTCCCACTGGCCGCCAAGGGGAGGCACGCTTCCCACTGGCCGCCAAGGGGAGGCACGCTTCCCACTGGCCGCCAAGGGGAGGCACGCTTCCCACTGGCCGCCAAGGGGAGGCACGCTTCCCACTGGCCGCCAAGGGGAGGCACGCTTCCCACTGGCCGCCAAGGGGAGGCACGCTTCCCACTGGCCGCCAAGGGGAGGCACGCTTCCCACTGGCCGCCAAGGGGAGGCACGCTTCCCACTGGCCGCCAAGGGGAGGCACGCTTCCCACTGGCCGCCAAGGGGAGGCACGCTTCCCACTGGCCGCCAAGGGGAGGCACGCTTCCCACTGACCGCCAAGGGGAGGCACGCTTCCCACTGACCGCCAAGGGGAGGCACGCTTCCCGTTGACCGCCAAGGGGAAGCACGCTTCCCGTTGACCACCAAGGGGAAGCACGCTTCCCGTTGACCAAGGGGAGGCACGCTTCCCATTGACCAAGGGGAGGCACGCTTCCCGTTGACCAAGGGGAGGCACGCTTCCCGTTGACCAAGGGGAGGCACGCTTCCCGTTGACCAAGGGGAGGCACGCTTCCCGTTGACCAAGGGGAGGCACGCTTCCCGTTGACCAAGGGGAGGCACGCTTCCCGTTGACCAAGGGGAGGCACGCTTCCCGTTGACCAAGGGGAGGCACGCTTCCCGTTGACCAAGGGGAGGCACGCTTCCCGTTGACCAAGGGGAGGCACGCTTCCCGTTGACCAAGGGGAGGCACGCTTCCCGTTGACCAAGGGGAGGCACGCTTCCCGTTGACCAAGGGGAGGCACGCTTCCCGTTGACCAAGGGGAGGCACGCTTCCCGTTGACCAAGGGGAGGCACGCTTCCCATTGACCAAGGGGAGGCACGCTTCCCATTGACCAAGGGGAGGCACGCTTCCTATTGACCAAGGGGAGGCACGCTTCCCATTGACCAAGCGGAGGCACGCTTCCCATTGACCAAGCGGAGGCATGCTTCCCATTGACCAGGGGGAGGCATGCTTCCCATTGACCACCAATGGGGTGAAAGTGCCCTATATTGGAGGGGTTAAAGGCTAAATTCATCTTTAAAGAAAAATATATTAAAATTAAAAAGAAAAAATGTGTACCCTTCACTTACGTTAGATCGAACAGCCGCCCAACCATACTGCTCATTCCAGTCGGAAAGAAGAAAGAAATGGCTGCACATCCAGAACTTCCGATTGCCTTTTATTTTGTTTCACAAAGATAACACCAAAGACACCAAACTGTGGTCACGTGGATGCGTTTCTTGTGCTCATTCCAGTCATCTGCAACAAGATATTGGTAACATTAAAAAACACAAGAAGGATGATATGGGGCTTTAGGCCCCAATTATCGTATTAACAACTTTTAAAATACATGATATCCACTCAACTAATATTGACAAGCTGGGCATTTTAAAACAATAAAATGCTTTCCTGGCTTCTAAAACAATAAAGCATTAAGCAGTAAAAATATACATCATTTTCACATTAAACAATATAGTTCTAATGCTAACTAATAACCGCACTAAAGCCTAACAAAAAAAAAAAAAACAATTAAATTATGTGCATTGCGTCTGAACTCTGCTCTGTTGGGACCACAAAGCTTGAAATCAACAGGAAATCAATCGCAATGCTTTCTATGCTGCGCCAGGCTGGGCATTAATCTGCAGCAGAGGGGGAATTAATGGCATTGTATAAAAGCAATGCTACAGTGGGCTTGATTGCGCAACACATCATTTGCATTTCATATAACTGGCTCCCATAGAGCAGCCAATCACTATTTGCATTGCTTATGAACTCTGCTCTGTTGGGACCACAGAGCATATGCGCAAGGTGAAATCATTTGCAATGCATTCTATACACTGCTCCAAGTTGGGCATATAAATGAGCAGCGGAGGGGGAATTAATGGCATTGTATACAAACAATGCTTAGGTGGGCTTAATTGCGCAATACTTCATTTGCATTTCATATAAACAAAAGGCCGGCTCCAGTAAAGCAGCCAATTACTATGTGCATTGCC
Organism: Lithobates clamitans; assembly: GCA_037952925.1. Taxonomy (NCBI): domain Eukaryota; kingdom Metazoa; phylum Chordata; class Amphibia; order Anura; family Ranidae; genus Lithobates; species Lithobates clamitans. The sequence goes on from JBBGZY010000791.1 coordinate 2,227,098, forward strand.
TGTGAAATCTGCTCTGTTGGGACTACAGAGCATATGCGCAATGGAAAATCACTGGCAATGCATTCTACACTGCTCCAAGGTGGGCATACTAATGAGCAGCAAATGGGTAGTTAACAGCATTGTATACAAACAATGCTACAGTGGGCTTGGGAGGGGGTCCTGTCTAAATCCTAGGTGCAACAAATCTATGTGCATTGCGTCTGAACTCTGCTCTGTTGGGACTACAAAGCTTGAAATCAACGGGAAATCAATCGCAATGCATTCTATGCTGCGCCAGGCTGGGCATTAATCAGCAGCGGAGGGGGAATTAATGGCATTGTATAAAAACAATGCTACAGTGGGGGCTTAATTGCGCAACACATCATTTGCATGTCATAACTGGCTCCACTAGAGTAGCCAATCACTATCCGCATGGCTTATGAACTCTGCTCTGTTGGGACCACAGAGCATATGCGCAAGGGGAAATCATTTGCAATGCATTCTATACACTGCTCCAAGTTGGGCATATAAATGAGCAGCGGAGGGGGAATTAATGGCATTGTATACAAACAATGCTTCAGTGGGCTTAATTGCGCAATACTTCATTTGTATTTCATATAAACAAAAAGCCGGCTCCAGTAAAGCAGCCAATTACTATGTGCATTGCCTGTGAAATCTGCTCTGTTGGGACTACAGAGCATATGCGCAAGGGGAAATCACTGGCAATGCATTCTACACTGTGCTCCAAGGTGGGCATAATAATGAGCAGCAAATGGGTAGTTAACAGCATTGTATACAAACAATGCTACAGTGGGCTTGGGAGGGGGTCCTGTCTAAATCCTAGGTGCAACAAATCTATGTGCATTGCGTCTGAACTCTGCTCTGTTGGGACTACAAAGCTTGAAATCAACGGGAAATCAATCGCAATGCATTCTATGCTGCGCCAGGCTGGGCATTAATCAGCAGCGGAGGGGGAATTAATGGCATTGTATAAAAACAATGCTACAGTGGGGGCTTAATTGCGCAACACATCATTTGCATGTCATAACTGGCTCCACTAGAGCAGCCAATCACTATCCGCATTGCTTATGAACTCTGCTCTGTTGGGACCACAGAGCATATGCGCAAGGGGAAATCATTTGCAATGCATTCTATACACTGCTCCAAGTTGGGCATATAAATGAGCAGCGGAGGGGGAATTAATGGCATTGTATACAAACAATGCTTCAGTGGGCTTAATTGCGCAATACTTCATTTGTATTTCATATAAACAAAAAGCCGGCTCCAGTAAAGCAGCCAATTACTATGTGCATTGCCTGTGAAATCTGCTCTGTTGGGACGACAGAGCATATGCGCAAGGGGAAATCACTGGCAATGCATTCTACACTGCTCCAAGGTGGGCATACTAATGAGCAGCAAATGGGTAGTTAACAGCATTGTATACAAACAATGCTACAGTGGGCTTGGGAGGGGGTCCTGTCTAAATCCTAGGTGCAACAAATCTATGTGCATTGCGTCTGAACTCTGCTCTGTTGGGACTACAAAGCTTGAAATCAACGGGAAATCAATCGCAATGCATTCTATGCTGCGCCAGGCTGGGCATTAATCTGCAGCAGAGGGGGAATTAATGGCATTGTATAAATACAATGCTACAGTGGGGGCTTGATTGCGCAACACATCATTTGCATTTCATATAACTGGCTCCACTAGAGCAGCCAATCACTACCTGCATTGCTTAAGAACTCTGCTCTGTTGGGACCACAGAGCATATGCGCAAGGTGAAATCATTTGCAATGCATTCAATACACTGCTCCAAGTTGGGCATACAAATGAGCAGCGGAGGGGGAATTAATGGCATAGTATACAAACAATGCTTAGGTGGGCTTAATTGCGCAATACTTCATTTGCATTTCATATAAACAAAAGGCCGGCTCCAGTAAAGCAGCCAATTACTATGTGCATTGCCTGTGAAATCTGCTCTGTTGGGACTACAGAGCATATGCGCAATGGAAAATCACTGGCAATGCATTCTACACTGCTCCAAGGTGGGCATACTAATGAGCAGCAAATGGGTAGTTAACAGCATTGTATACAAACAATGCTACAGTGGGCTTGGGAGGGGGTCCTGTCTAAATCCTAGGTGCAACAAATCTATGTGCATTGCGTCTGAACTCTGCTCTGTTGGGACTACAAAGCTTGAAATCAACGGGAAATCAATCGCAATGCATTCTATGCTGCGCCAGGCTGGGCATTAATCAGCAGCGGAGGGGGAATTAATGGCATTGTATAAAAACAATGCTACAGTGGGGGCTTAATTGCGCAACACATCATTTGCATGTCATAACTGGCTCCACTAGAGCAGCCAATCACTATCCGCATTGCTTATGAACTCTGCTCTGTTGGGACCACAGAGCATATGCGCAAGGGGAAATCATTTGCAATGCATTCTATACACTGCTCCAAGTTGGGCATATAAATGAGCAGCGGAGGGGGAATTAATGGCATTGTATACAAACAATGCTTCAGTGGGCTTAATTGCGCAATACTTCATTTGCATTTCATATAAACAAAAGGCCGGCTCCAGTAAAGCAGCCAATTACTATGTGCATTGCCTGTGAAATCTGCTCTGTTGGGACTACAGAGCATATGCGCAAGGGGAAATCACTGGCAATGCATTCTACACTGCTCCAAGGTGGGCATACTAATGAGCAGCAAATGGGTAGTTAACAGCATTGTATACAAACAATGCTACAGTGGGCTTGGGAGGGGGCCCTGTCTAAATCCTAGGTGCAACAAATCTATGTGCATTGCGTCTGAACTCTGCTCTGTTGGGATTACAAAGCTTGAAATCAACGGGAAATCAATTGCAATGCATTCTATGCTGCGCCAGGCTGGGCATAAATCAGCAGCAGAGGGAGAATTAATGGCATTGTATAAAAACAATGCTACAGTGGGGGCTTGATTGCGCAGCACATCATTTGCATGTCATAACTGGCTCCACTAGAGCAGCCAATCACTATCCGCATTGCTTATGAACTCTGCTCTGTTGGGACCACAGAGCATATGCGCAAGGTGAAATCATTTGCAATGCATTCTATACACTGCTCCAAGTTGGGCATATAAATGAGCAGCGGAGGGGGAATTAATGGCATTGTATACAAACAATGCTTATGTGGGCTTAATTGCGCAATACTTCATTTGCATTTCATATAAACAAAAAGCCGGCTCCAGTAAAGCAGCCAATTACTATGTGCATTGCCTGTGAAATCTGCTCTGTTGGGACGACAGAGCATATGCGCAAGGGGAAATCACTGGCAATGCATTCTACACTGCTCCAAGGTGGGCATACTAATGAGCAGGAAATGGGTAGTTAACAGCATTGTATACAAACAACGCTACAGTGGGCTTGGGAGGGGGTCCTGTCTAAATCCTAGGTGCAACAAATCTATGTGCATTGCGTCTGAACTCTGCTCTGTTGGGACTACAAAGCTTGAAATCAACGGGAAATCAATCGCAATGCATTCTATGCTGCGCCAGGCTGGGCATTAATCTGCAGCAGAGGGGGAATTAATGGCATTGTATAAAAACAATGCTACAGTGGGGGCTTGATTGCGCAACACATCATTTGCATTTCATATAACTGGCTCCACTAGAGCAGCCAATCACTATCTGCATTGCTTATGAACTCTGCTCTGTTGGGACCACAGAGCATATGCGCAAGGTGAAATCATTTGCAATGCATTCTACACTGCTCCAAGTTGGGCATATAAATGAGCAGCGGAGGGGGAATTAATGGCATTGTATACAAACAATGCTTAGGTGGGCTTAATTGCGCAATACTTCATTTGCATTTCATATAAACAAAAGGCCGGCTCCAGTAAAGCAGCCAATTACTATGTGCATTGCCTGTGAAATCTGCTCTGTTGGGACTACAGAGCATATGCGCAAGGGGAAATCACTGGCAATCCATTCTAAACTGCTCCAAGGTGGGCATACTAATGAGCAGCAAATGGGTAGTTAACAGCATTGTATACAAACAATGCTACAGTGGGCTTGGGAGGGGGCCCTGTCTAAATCCTAGGTGCAACAAATCTATGTGCATTGCGTCTGAACTCTGCTCTGTTGGGACCACAAAGCTTGAAATCAACGGGAAATCAATCGCAATGCATTCTATGCTGCGCCAGGCTGGGCATTAATCTGCAGTAGAAGGGGAATTAATGGCATTGTATAAAAACAATGCTACAGTGGGGACTTGATTGCGCAGCACATCATTTGCATGTCATAACTGGCTCCACTAGAGCAGCCAATCACTATCCGCATTGCTTATGAACTCTGCTCTGTTGGGACCACAGAGCATATGCGCAAGGTGAAATCATTTGCAATGCATTCTATACACTGCTCCAAGTTGGGCATACAAATGAGCAGCGGAGGGGGAATTAATGGCATTGTATACAAACAATGCTTAGGTGGGCTTAATTGCGCAATACTTCATTTGCATTTCATATAAACAAAAGGCCGGCTCCAGTAAAGCAGCCAATTACTATGTGCATTGTCTGTGAAATCTGCTCTGTTGGGACTACAGAGCATATGCGCAAGGGGAAATCACTGGCAATGCATTCTAAACCGCTCCAAGGTGGGCATACTAATGAGCAGCAAACGGGTAGTTAACAGCATTGTATACAAACAATGCTACAGTGGGCTTGGGAGGGGGTCCTGTCTAAATCCTAGGTGCAACAAATCTATGTGCATTGCGTCTGAACTCTGCTCTGTTGGGATCACAAAGCTTGAAATTAACGGGAAATCAATCGCAATGCTTTCTATGCTGCGCCAGGCTGGGCATTAATCAGCAGCGGAGGGGGAATTAATGGCATTGTATAAAAACAATGCTACAGTGGGCTTGATTGCGCAACACATCATTTGCATTTCATATAACTGGCTCCACTAGAGCAGCCAATCACTATCTGCATTGCTTATGAACTCTGCTCTGTTGGGACCACAGAGCATATGCGCAAGGTGAAATCATTTGCAATGCATTCTATACACTGCTCCAAGTTGGGCATACAAATGAGCAGCGGAGGGGGAATTAATGGCATTGTATACAAACAATGCTTCAGTGGGCTTAATTGCGCAATACTTCATTTGTATTTCATATAAACAAAAAGCCGGCTCCAGTAAAGCAGCCAATTACTATGTGCATTGCCTGTGAAATCTGCTCTGTTGGGACGACAGAGCATATGCGCAAGGGGAAATCACTGGCAATGCATTCTACACTGCTCCAAGGTGGGCATACTAATGAGCAGCAAATGGGTAGTTAACAGCATTGTATACAAACAATGCTACAGTGGGCTTGGGAGGGGGTCCTGTCTAAATCCTAGGTGCAACAAATCTATGTGCATTGCGTCTGAACTCTGCTCTGTTGGGACTACAAAGCTTGAAATCAACGGGAAATCAATCGCAATGCATTCTATGCTGCGCCAGGCTGGGCATTAATCTGCAGCAGAGGGGGAATTAATGGCATTGTATAAATACAATGCTACAGTGGGGGCTTGATTGCGCAACACATCATTTGCATTTCATATAACTGGCTCCACTAGAGCAGCCAATCACTACCTGCATTGCTTAAGAACTCTGCTCTGTTGGGACCACAGAGCATATGCGCAAGGTGAAATCATTTGCAATGCATTCAATACACTGCTCCAAGTTGGGCATACAAATGAGCAGCGGAGGGGGAATTAATGGCATAGTATACAAACAATGCTTAGGTGGGCTTAATTGCGCAATACTTCATTTGCATTTCATATAAACAAAAGGCCGGCTCCAGTAAAGCAGCCAATTACTATGTGCATTGCCTGTGAAATCTGCTCTGTTGGGACTACAGAGCATATGCGCAATGGAAAATCACTGGCAATGCATTCTACACTGCTCCAAGGTGGGCATACTAATGAGCAGCAAATGGGTAGTTAACAGCATTGTATACAAACAATGCTACAGTGGGCTTGGGAGGGGGTCCTGTCTAAATCCTAGGTGCAACAAATCTATGTGCATTGCGTCTGAACTCTGCTCTGTTGGGACTACAAAGCTTGAAATCAACGGGAAATCAATCGCAATGCATTCTATGCTGCGCCAGGCTGGGCATTAATCAGCAGCGGAGGGGGAATTAATGGCATTGTATAAAAACAATGCTACAGTGGGGGCTTAATTGCGCAACACATCATTTGCATGTCATAACTGGCTCCACTAGAGCAGCCAATCACTATCCGCATTGCTTATGAACTCTGCTCTGTTGGGACCACAGAGCATATGCGCAAGGGGAAATCATTTGCAATGCATTCTATACACTGCTCCAAGTTGGGCATATAAATGAGCAGCGGAGGGGGAATTAATGGCATTGTATACAAACAATGCTTCAGTGGGCTTAATTGCGCAATACTTCATTTGCATTTCATATAAACAAAAGGCCGGCTCCAGTAAAGCAGCCAATTACTATGTGCATTGCCTGTGAAATCTGCTCTGTTGGGACTACAGAGCATATGCGCAAGGGGAAATCACTGGCAATGCATTCTACACTGCTCCAAGGTGGGCATACTAATGAGCAGCAAATGGGTAGTTAACAGCATTGTATACAAACAATGCTACAGTGGGCTTGGGAGGGGGCCCTGTCTAAATCCTAGGTGCAACAAATCTATGTGCATTGCGTCTGAACTCTGCTCTGTTGGGATTACAAAGCTTGAAATCAACGGGAAATCAATTGCAATGCATTCTATGCTGCGCCAGGCTGGGCATAAATCAGCAGCAGAGGGAGAATTAATGGCATTGTATAAAAACAATGCTACAGTGGGGGCTTGATTGCGCAGCACATCATTTGCATGTCATAACTGGCTCCACTAGAGCAGCCAATCACTATCCGCATTGCTTATGAACTCTGCTCTGTTGGGACCACAGAGCATATGCGCAAGGTGAAATCATTTGCAATGCATTCTATACACTGCTCCAAGTTGGGCATATAAATGAGCAGCGGAGGGGGAATTAATGGCATTGTATACAAACAATGCTTATGTGGGCTTAATTGCGCAATACTTCATTTGCATTTCATATAAACAAAAAGCCGGCTCCAGTAAAGCAGCCAATTACTATGTGCATTGCCTGTGAAATCTGCTCTGTTGGGACGACAGAGCATATGCGCAAGGGGAAATCACTGGCAATGCATTCTACACTGCTCCAAGGTGGGCATACAAATGAGCAGGAAATGGGTAGTTAACAGCATTGTATACAAACAACGCTACAGTGGGCTTGGGAGGGGGTCCTGTCTAAATCCTAGGTGCAACAAATCTATGTGCATTGCGTCTGAACTCTGCTCTGTTGGGACTACAAAGCTTGAAATCAACGGGAAATCAATCGCAATGCATTCTATGCTGCGCCAGGCTGGGCATTAATCTGCAGCAGAGGGGGAATTAATGGCATTGTATAAAAACAATGCTACAGTGGGGGCTTGATTGCGCAACACATCATTTGCATTTCATATAACTGGCTCCACTAGAGCAGCCAATCACTATCTGCATTGCTTATGAACTCTGCTCTGTTGGGACCACAGAGCATATGCGCAAGGTGAAATCATTTGCAATGCATTCTACACTGCTCCAAGTTGGGCATATAAATGAGCAGCGGAGGGGGAATTAATGGCATTGTATACAAACAATGCTTAGGTGGGCTTAATTGCGCAATACTTCATTTGCATTTCATATAAACAAAAGGCCGGCTCCAGTAAAGCAGCCAATTACTATGTGCATTGCCTGTGAAATCTGCTCTGTTGGGACTACAGAGCATATGCGCAAGGGGAAATCACTGGCAATCCATTCTAAACTGCTCCAAGGTGGGCATACTAATGAGCAGCAAATGGGTAGTTAACAGCATTGTATACAAACAATGCTACAGTGGGCTTGGGAGGGGGCCCTGTCTAAATCCTAGGTGCAACAAATCTATGTGCATTGCGTCTGAACTCTGCTCTGTTGGGACCACAAAGCTTGAAATCAACGGGAAATCAATCGCAATGCATTCTATGCTGCGCCAGGCTGGGCATTAATCTGCAGTAGAAGGGGAATTAATGGCATTGTATAAAAACAATGCTACAGTGGGGACTTGATTGCGCAGCACATCATTTGCATGTCATAACTGGCTCCACTAGAGCAGCCAATCACTATCCGCATTGCTTATGAACTCTGCTCTGTTGGGACCACAGAGCATATGCGCAAGGTGAAATCATTTGCAATGCATTCTATACACTGCTCCAAGTTGGGCATACAAATGAGCAGCGGAGGGGGAATTAATGGCATTGTATACAAACAATGCTTAGGTGGGCTTAATTGCGCAATACTTCATTTGCATTTCATATAAACAAAAGGCCGGCTCCAGTAAAGCAGCCAATTACTATGTGCATTGCCTGTGAAATCTGCTCTGTTGGGACTACAGAGCATATGCGCAAGGGGAAATCACTGGCAATGTATTCTAAACCGCTCCAAGGTGGGCATACTAATGAGCAGCAAACGGGTAGTTAACAGCATTGTATACAAACAATGCTACAGTGGGCTTGGGAGGGGGTCCTGTCTAAATCCTAGGTGCAACAAATCTATGTGCATTGCGTCTGAACTCTGCTCTGTTGGGATCACAAAGCTTGAAATTAACGGGAAATCAATCGCAATGCTTTCTATGCTGCGCCAGGCTGGGCATTAATCTGCAGCGGAGGGGGAATTAATGGCATTGTATAAAAACAATGCTACAGTGGGCTTGATTGCGCAACACATCATTTGCATTTCATATAACTGGCTCCACTAGAGCAGCCAATCACTATCTGCATTGCTTATGAACTCTGCTCTGTTGGGACCACAGAACATGTGCGCAAGGTGAAATCATTTGCAATGCATTCTATACACTGCTCCAAGTTGGGCATATAAATGAGCAGCGGAGGGGGAATTAATGGCATTGTATACAAACAATGCTTCAGTGGGCTTAATTGCGCAATACTTCATTTGCATTTCATATAAACAAAAAGCCGGCTCCAGTAAAGCAGCCAATTACTATGTGCATTGCCTGTGAAATCTGCTCTGTTGGGACTACAGAGCATATGCGCAAGGGGAAATCACTGGCAATGCATTCTAAACTGCTCCAAGGTGGGCATACTAATGAGCAGCAAATGGGTAGTTAACAGCATTGTATACAAACAATGCTACAGTGGGCTTGGGAGGGGGTTCTGTCTAAATCCTGTCTATATCCTAGGTGCAATAAATCTATGTGCATTGCGTCTGAACTCTGCTCTGTTGGGATCACAAAGCTTGAAATCAACGGGAAATCAATCGCAATGCATTCTATGCTGCGCCAGGCTGGGCATTAATCTGCAGCAGAGGGGGAATTAATGGCATTGTATAAAAACAATGCTACAGTGGGGGCTTGATTGCGCAACACATCATTTGCATTTCATATAACTGGCTCCACTAGAGCAGCCAATCACTATCTGCATTGCTTATGAACTCTGCTCTGTTGGGACCACAGAACATATGCGCAAGGTGAAATCATTTGCAATGCATTCTATACACTGCTCCAAGTTGGGCATACAAATGAGCAGCGGAGGGGGAATTAATGGCATTGTATACAAACAATGCTTAGGTGGGCTTAATTGCGCAATACTTCATTTGCATTTCATATAAACAAAAGGCCGGCTCCAGTAAAGCAGCCAATTACTATGTGCATTGCCTGTGAAATCTGCTCTGTTGGGACTACAGAGCATATGCGCAAGGGGAAATCACTGGCAATGCATTCTACACTGCTCCAAGGTGGGCATACTAATGAGCAGCAAATGGGTAGTTAACAGCATTGTATACAAACAATGCTACAGTGGGCTTGGGAGGGGGTCCTGTCTAAATCCTGTCTAAATCCTAGGTGCAACAAATCTACGTGCATTGCGTCTGAACTCTGCTCTGTTGGGACCACAAAGCTTGAAATCAACGGGAAATCAGTCGCAATGCATTCTATGCTGCGCCAAGCTGGGCATTAATCAGCAGCGGAGGGGGAATTAATGGCATTGTATAAAAGCAATGCTACAGTGGGCTTGATTGCGCAACGCATCATTTGCATTTCATACAACTGGCTCCACTAGAGCAGCCAGTTACTATCTGCATTGCTTATGAACTCTGCTCTGTTGGGACCACAGAGCATATGCGCAAGGTGAAATCATTTGCAATGCATTCTATACACTGCTCCAAGTTGGGCATATAAATGAGCAGCGGAGGGAGAATTAATGGCATTGTATACAAACAATGCTTCAGTGGGCTTGATTGCGCAATACATCATTTGCATTTCATATAAAAATAAAAGGCCGGCTCCAGTAAAGCAGCCAATTACTATGTGCATTGCCTATGAAATCTGCTCTGTTGGGACTACAGAGCATATGCGCAAGGGGAAATCACTGGCAATGCATTCTACACTGCTCCAAGGTGGGCATACTAATGAGCAGCAAATGGGTAGTTAACAGCATTGTATACAAACAATGCTACAGTGGGCTTGGGAGGGGGCCCTGTCTAAATCCTAGGTGCAACAAATCTATGTGCATTGCGTCTGAACTCTGCTCTGTTGGGACTACAAAGCTTGAAATCAACGGGAAATCAATCGCAATGCATTCTATGCTGCGCCAGGCTGGGCATTAATCAGCAGCGGAGGGGGAATTAATGGCATTGTATAAAAACAATGCTACAGTGGGGGCTTAATTGCGCAACACATCATTTGCATTTCATATAACTGGCTCCACTAGAGCAGCCAATCACTATCTGCATTGCTTATGAACTCTGCTCTGTTGGGACCACAGAGCATATGCGCAAGGTGAAATCATTTGCAATGCATTCTATACACTGCTCCAAGTTGGGCATATAAATGAGCAGCGGAGGGGGAATTAATGGCATTGCATACAAACAATGCTTCAGTGGGCTTAATTGCGCAATACTTCATTTGCATTTCATATAAACAAAAAGCCGGCTCCAGTAAAGCAGCCAATTACTATGTGCATTGCCTGTGAAATCTGCTCTGTTGGGACTACAGAGCATATGCGCAAGGGGAAATCACTGGCAATGCATTCTACACTGCTCCAAGGTGGGCATACTAATGAGCAGCAAATGGGTAGTTAACAGCATTGTATACAAACAATGCTACAGTGGGCTTGGGAGGGGGTCCTGTCTAAATCCTAGGTGCAACAAATCTATGTGCATTGCGTCTGAACTCTGCTCTGTTGGGACCACAAAGCTTGAAATCAACGGGAAATCAATCGCAATGCATTCTATGCTGCGCCAGGCTGGGCATTAATCTGCAGCAGAGGGGGAATTAATAGCATTGTATAAAAACAATGCTACAGTGGGGGCTTGATTGCGCAACACATCATTTGCATTTCATATAACTGCACTCCACTAGAGCAGCCAATCACTATCTGCATTGCTTATGAACTCTGCTCTGTTGGGACCACAGAACATATGCGCAAGGTGAAATCATTTGCAATGCATTCTATACACTGCTCCAAGTTGGGCATATAAATGAGCAGCGGAGGGGAAATTAATGGCATTGTATAAACAATGCTTTGGTGGGCTTGATTGCGCAATACTTCATTTGCATTTCATATAAACAAAAGGCCGGCTCCAATAAAGCAGCCAATTACTATGTGCATTGCCTGTGAAATCTGCTCTGTTGGGACTACAGAGCATATGCGCAAGGGGAAATCACTGGCAATGCATTCTAAACTGCTCCAAGGTGGGCATACTAATGAGCAGCAAATGGGTAGTTAACAGCATTGTATACAAACAATGCTACAGTGGGCTTGGGAGGGGGTCCTGTCTATATCCTAGGTGCAACAAATCTATGTGCATTGCGTCTGAACTCTGCTCTGTTGGGACCACAAAGCTTGAAAGCAACGGGAAATCAATCGCAATGCATTCTATGCTGCGCCAGGCTGGGCATTAATCTGCAGCAGGGGGGGAATTAATGGCATTGTATAAAAACAATGCTACAGTGGGCTTGATTGCGCAACACATCATTTGCATGTCATAACTGGCTCCACTAGAGCAGCCAATCACTATCCGCATTGCTTATGAACTCTGCTCTGTTGGGACCACAGAGCATATGCGCAAGGGGAAATCATTTGCAATGCATTCTATACACTGCTCCAAGTTGGGCATATAAATGAGCAGCGGAGGGGAAATTAATGGCATTGTATAAACAATGCTTTGGTGGGCTTGATTGCGCAATACATCATTTGCATTTCATATAAACAAAAGGCCGGCTCCAGTAAAGCAGCCAATTACTATGTGCATTGCCTGTGAAATCTGCTCTGTTGGGACTACAGAGCATATGCGCAATGGAAAATCACTGGCAATGCATTCTACACTGCTCCAAGGTGGGCATACTAATGAGCAGCAAATGGGTAGTTAACAGCATTGTATACAAACAATGCTACAGTGGGCTTGGGAGGGGGTCCTGTCTATATCCTAGGTGCAACAAATCTATGTGCATTGCGTCTGAACTCTGCTCTGTTGGGACCACAAAGCTTGAAAGCAACGGGAAATCAATCGCAATGCATTCTATGCTGCGCCAGGCTGGGCATTAATCAGCAGCGGAGGGGGAATTAATGGCATTGTATAAAAACAATGCTACAGTGGGGGCTTAATTGCGCAACACATCATTTGCATTTCATATAACTGGCTCCACTAGAGCAGCCAATCACTATCTGCATTGCTTATGAACTCTGCTCTGTTGGGACCACAGAGCATATGCGCAAGGTGAAATCATTTGCAATGCATTCTATACACTGCTCCAAGTTGGGCATATAAATGAGCAGCAGAGGGGGAATTAATGGCATTGTATACAAACAATGCTTAGGTGGGCTTAATTGCGCAATACTTCATTTGCATTTCATATAAACAAAAGGCTGGCTCCAGTAAAGCAGCCAATTACTATGTGCATTACCTATGAAATCTGCTCTGTTGGGACTACAGAGGATATGCGTAAAGGGAAATCACTGGCAATGCATTCTAAACTGCTCCAAGGTGGGCATACTAATGAGCAGCAAATGGGTAGTTAACAGCATTGTATACAAACAATGCTACAGTGGGCTTGGGAGGGGGTCCTGTCTAAATCCTAGGTGCAACAAATCTATGTGCATTGCGTCTGAACTCTGCTCTGTTGGGACCACAAAGCTTGAAATTAACGGGAAATCAATCGCAATGCTTTCTATGCTGCGCCAGGCTGGGCATTAATCAGCAGCGGAGGGGGAATTAATGGCATTGTATAAAAACAATGCTACAGTGGGCTTGATTGCGCAACACATCATTTGCATTTCATATAACTGGCTCCACTAGAGCAGCCAATCACTATCTGCATTGCTTATGAACTCTGCTCTGTTGGGACCACAGAGCATATGCGCAAGGTGAAATCATTTGCAATGCATTCTATACACTGCTCCGAGTTGGGCATACAAATGAGCAGCGGAGGGGGAATTAATGACATTGTATAAACAATGCTTCAGTGGGCTTGATTGCGCAATACATCATTTGCATTTCATATAAACAAAAGGCCGGCTCCAGTAAAGCAGCCAATTACTATGTGCATTGCCTATGAAATCTGCTCTGTTGGGACTACAGAGCATATGCGCAAGGGGAAATCACTGGCAATGCATTCTACACTGCTCCAAGGTGGGCATACTAATGAGCAGCAAATGGGTAGTTAACAGCATTGTATACAAACAATGCTACAGTGGGCTTGGGAGGGGGTCCTGTCTAAATCCTGTCTAAATCCTAGGTGGTCCTGTCTAAATGCTGCTCTAGCAAATGGGCAGCAAGGAATATCTATGTGCATTGTGCCTGAACACTGCTTTGTTTTAGCCTACTGGCTACACTATAAATGGACATTAATGAATAGTTTTCATTGAAAACTTTCATATTTTTTAAATTAGATTAGTTTAAACCTATTTGTGTGGGAATGGCATGTGTCATACCTTTTCCCCTTAGGGGAGAAGGCATACTGACCCAGTGCCTGAAGTCTGACCCAAGAATAGGGCACTTTGATTTTGGCCTGGCCAAAGCGTTTGTTGACTGTAGTATGGTGCCCTCATACTCTAACCAAGAAAAACTAAAAACCATTCCAAGATCAAAACTCCGTATTCTCAGGAAGAAAGGATGAACAGTTAGAAGAGGATCCTCCATTCACTTCATAAGCCATAGTCAAACATCTAGACTGCCTGCCAGGTTGCCCTGGGAGCAGTTGGAGAAGAGACTGAATCAGATCCAGGCCTCGCCTTCTCGGAGGAATGGGCACTCTTCCCCCGGTCCAGCAAGAACTGAGATTGACCCAGTCTCTCCACCTTCTACTTCAGAACAGCCTAGCGACCAGATTAGATGCCCAATTACAGCTTACAATGGAAATGTAAGATGTTCTTGCAACAGCCGCCCTTTACTTCCAGAGAGCGGGGGCTCTCTGTAGACTTTCCCAAGAGGTATGAGAGTGGAATCCCTGCTCAGCCATTCATCCCTGATTGATTGAGCAATAGACTTTCTCCTTCCTAACTCGGTCTAGCAATATTTTTGGGTCCACAAAATAGAGTGGCTAAACCCAAGCAATGAGTTACGATTAAAGCTCATAACTCAGGCGGTTGATTAAACTATATACTTTCTCATTCCTAACTTAGTCGAGCAATATTTTTGGGTCCACAAAATAGAGTGGCTAAACCCAAGTAATGAGTTACGATTAAAGCTCATAACTCAGGCGGTTGATTGAACTATATACTTTTCATTCCTAACTTAGTCTAGCAATATTTTTGGGTCCACAAAATAGAGTGGCTAAACCCAAGTAATGAGTTACGATTAAAGCTCATAACTCAGGCGGTTGATTGAACTATATACTTTCTCATTCCTAACTTAGTCTAGCAATATTTTTGGGTCCACAAAATAGAGTGGCTAAACCCAAGCAATGAGTTACGATTAAAGCTCATAACTCAGGCGGTTGATTGAACTATATACTTTCTCATTCCTAACTTAGTCGAGCAATATTTTTGGGTCCACAAAATAGAGTGGCTAAACCCAAGTAATGAGTTACGATTAAAGCTCATAACTCAGGCGGTTGATTGAACTATATACTTTCTCATTCCTAACTTAGTCTAGCAATATTTTTGGGTCCACAAAATAGAGTGGCTAAACCCAAGCAATGAGTTACGATTAAAGCTCATAACTCAGGCGGTTGATTGAACTATATACTTTCTCATTCCTAACTTAGTCTAGCAATATTTTTGGGTCCACAAAATAGAGTGGCTAAACCCAAGCAATGAGTTACGATTAAAGCTCATAACTCAGGTGGTTGATTGAACTATATACTTTCTCATTCCTAACTTAGTCTAGCAATATTTTTGGGTCCACAAAATTGAGTGGCTAAACCCAAGCAATGAGTTACGATTAAAGCTCATAACTCAGGCGGTTGATTGAACTATATACTTTCTCATTCCTAACTTAGTCTAGCAATATTTTTGGGTCCACAAAATAGAGTGGCTAAACCCAAGCAATGAGTTATGAATAAAGCTCATAACTCTGGCGCTCCTTCTATAGCATGTTAGACACATTTTTTATCATCCTTAATGAGTTTTATGTAGGTACCCACCATCTGCTAATGCTGCGGGAGCAGAAAAGGGATTCCATCTTGCTTGGAGTGTGCCTGGCTTCCCATCCTGCTTTGAGAGATCATGGCTTCCCATCTCGCTTGAAGATTTCATGGCTTCCCATCTTGCTTGAAGATTAGTAGTCTAGTCATGGAAAATAGAAAATTTACAATGGCATTATGCTTACTTATCCAGAGATAATGAAATCTGAGGTTTTGGTGAAAAAAAATCTAAACCATGGCATGATATACATTTTTTTTTTTACTGTTAACCTAAAATGCTTACTGCAAGGTTGTTATGGTTAAACCTGGCTTCAATATCTCCAGGTCACTTAACCCCTTAATCTCTAAAGCTGGCCATGTACATGTCAGTTTTTTCATTCAGCTAGTGGGTTATATTAAAAAAAAAAAACTGACTGGATTCCTCCATCCGCACACTCAATGTGGATGCCGGAACCCTCTCCACTGTATCATTGTATTCTGACAGCAGGGAGACCTCCCTGCTGTCGAAATATACAGATCAACTCTCCAGCCTACGTCACTGACCGATTGGGAATCAACCACAGTGGCCACACATGGATCCAAAATTCAGCTTTAGTTACTCTAAGGCTGGCCATACATGGAAGTTATTTTGAAGTGGGCTCATCAAAAAAACAAAACAATGAACTGAACTGATTTCATCCAATTCACACAAGTGGCGTCAATAGAGAAATCCTTCCTGCTTGGTTATTGTATTCTGACAAAGGGGAGACGACTCCACTGTCAAAATACACTAATCAGCACTTATTCAAAGTAAAACCTTCCAACAAGCCGGTTTGAGAGAAGTCGATCATTAGAGCAAAGTTTCAGGAATGGGAACAGCCATAGATGGATTGAAGATTCAGCTGGTTCCTGTTGAACCGGTCGAATTTCATTCCATCTATGGTCAGTTTCAGTGTTAAAGAGCATCTGCATGACCGAGGTCTCCAGAAGAAGAAACCCTCCATTTTTTTCTCTGTTTACGCCTAATCAAAAAAGGAAGATCTGTTGACACGTGAAATTATAGCCAACCAAAAAAAAAACACATTGCTTTATTTGCAATAAAACATTAACAATAACTAATAGACCATAACTTGGTGCCACAAACTGCTCACCACTACTTAGGATTATTACCAGAACATTTTTCAGTAAACCTTAGCCTGCAAAAAACAAAATGACTCTAGCTAACCCAGGCATTGACTGCATATAGTCTATTAACAGATTCAACAAAGGATGGCAAATTACTAGAACATAGAAACCATCTCAATTAGGAGGCATGGGGACAAATAATCTTGTTTAGTCAAAAGGAGGATATGTATTGCTCTGGAAAAAAAAACACCAAAAATCAAGCACTGTGTAGATCTCCAAGATTGAGATATATGTAAAAAATATATATAATCAATGTGTTTACAGGTCTATTTATTCTTACCTTGGTATTATAAAGAGCCTGATTATTAATATTAGATAGATAATTATTCAATATTGTTCCGCTTGGTTTTGTAAGTATTACGTGGTGTTCCGCATGAATTTGCAGAGGATAATATGTAACACTCTATACTTACGTTTTTGAATGATGTTAGATCTACTTTATTATAGGTGTAAGCACTTTAACCCTCGAGCTCCTGAAGAAGCTTATAAATACGCAAAACATGTTGAGCAAGTCGCTAAGCTGGATCTCAGCACCCCTCAAGTTAAGCCACTATTGGATATCAGGGAACCATGGTGGTTTTTACCACCATATACACACTATGATTGGGGGCTCCTCATTTTAAATTGAGGATTAGTGGTGAAATCAGCATTGTTCAGTTGGGGTCAATAGACAAAAAATATAGTGCAATATTTATGTGTTTGGGATTGTTTTCTAACCTGAAATCTAACTTTAATAAACTCTATTTTCTAACTTACCTTTAGTTGTGGTGCCATTAAAATCCCATTCTTTGTCCATTTTTCTGTAGCTATCCTACCAGCCCCTATATGCTGTGCACATCATACAACAGACCATAATTGTACCATCACCATAACCAGTAGCAAGGGGCCCCTAATGGTACAGGAAAGGGAAGAACCCCAAAATGTATGTAATGCATTGGGATCCCATAAAAACATAAGCAGTGAAACTGAAGAATATGAGTTGGGTGTAATGAACAACGGATAATGAAAATTGAAGTTAGCCATTTAAAGTATTGAAGTTCTATAGGACTGCTCAGAAGGAGAGTTTATGTAGAACATAAATTAAGGGTACCTACATCCTAAATTGACATATCTAAAGACAACAAATACAAAATGGGAGAACAGGATTTTCTTTGTACTGTCATGAGACATTACAACAAGAATTTAAAATTAACATTTTTTTATTGTGTACATGTAGTTTTATAAAACAGTATATAAAGATCATGTAAACATACAAGTTATAGCCCCGTTTTTTTTATCCCTCTCGATGGTTACTACAACCCCAAGTTAGGAAACCCTTCTACCTGGGAAATTACTCCAGAGTAGATCAGCAAGTGTAGGCCATTGAACTCGACATGTTTCATGATCGCCCGCTTCCTCAGGAGAAAAGTGAAGGGAAGCAGGACACTACAAGAGTACATAACAAAGTCATAGTATTGAAGGTAACAAAAACAGCATAGTGTGTCCTCAACAGCGGATGACTAGAACAAAAAAGGTACAGGAATGCCTTACCACAAGATCAGGCTGGGTCCACTGGCAGCTATCATGGAGGCACCAAAGCTAAAGTGGCCGGGCGAGCAAGAAAGCAAAACCAAAATGGTGACTGGGATATCTACAGTGTATATATATATATATTATACACACATGAAATATAAGTTCAGTTTACATAGGAGTCTAACAATGTTAAAGCTATAGTCTTGGATTTTACCAGACGTAGGGTACATACCGCAGTAGCACTGATATTAAAGCAAAGATTTTACAGGCGGTTGGAAGTTGGAATATGGTGGAACTTTGAAAAGGTAATGTAATCCATGTTCAGGGGAATAAGTCCCAATGCGGGTCTCTCATATGTTTTTGCTCCCTTGTTCGCCTGGTGACTTTGGCGCCTCCATGATAGCTGCCGGCTGACCCAGCGTGATCTTGGGGTAAGCCGTTCCTGTACCTTTTTTGTTGTAAAAATCTGCTGTTGAGGACACTATACTGTTCTTGTTACCTTTGATACTAGGACTTTGTTATGTACTCTCCCTCCACTTTTTTCCTGAAGAAGCGGACGACCGTGAAACATGTCGAATTCAATGGCCTACACTTACTGATCTCCTCTGGAGTGATTTTCCAGGTAGAAGGTTTTCCTACCCTGGGGGGTGTAGTGACCATCAAGAAGAATAAAAAACAGGTCTATACCTTCTATGTTTATATGATCTTTTTATATACTGTTTTGTAAAACTATATGTACATAATAAAAAAATTATTTTCAATTCTTGTTGTAATCTCTCACAAAGTATTGAAGTGTTGCCATTTTGTGGGAGCGGCAAGTGTCAGACTTTATCCCCACTAAATATATAAGGATTCTGACCTAGTACCTAAAGTCTAAGCCAAGAATAGAGAGTATTGATCGTGGCCTGGCCAAAGATTGTTGGCTCTAGTATGGTGACCTCATACTCTAATCCAGGGCCAGATGTATCCATCTGATGTGGGGGTGCAGTAAAAATTGTCGGGGGACAGAGGATGGGAGTTCAGCGGAACAGTATACAGACACAGGAATCAGTAGGGCAGAGTACAGTTCGGTTACTAGGGCAGTGTCAAATGTGTGAATTTAAGAAACAAGCCATGTTTGTTCAACCCACTGGTTGAACAAAAAATAAAAAATAAAATCTGATATATGGGCTGAGCTTATGTTAAAAAAGAACTTCATTAAAACCAGCAACAGTTGAGACTAGGGATGGGCTATTTGTTCGACTCGAACATTGGCTGTTCGCCGAATAGCGAACAATTTGGGGTGTTTGCGGCAAATTCGAAAAGCCGCAGAACACCCTTTAAAAGTCTATGGGAGAAATCTACAGTGCTAAATTTTAAAAGTTAATATGCAAGTTATTGTCATAAAAAGTGTTTGGGAACCCGGGTCCTGCCCCAGGGGACATGTATCAATGCAAAAAAAAAAAAAAAAGTTTTAAAAACTGAGTTTTTAATAATGTTTAAAGTGAAACAAAAAGTGAAATATTCCTTTAAATTTCGTACCTGGGGGATGTCTATAGTATGCCTGTAAAGTAGGGCATGTTTCCCATGTTTATAACAGTCCGAGAGCAAAATGACATTTCTAAAAAGGAAAAAAGTCATTTAAAAGTACTAGCGCTGGCTATTAATGAATTGTTGGTCCCGACAATACACATAAAAGTCATTGAAAGTCATTGGAAAAAAAAAATTTAAATATTTGCGGGGGTTCCCCAAAATTCCATTACCAGGCCCTTCAGGTCTGGTATGGATATTAAGGGGAACTAAGCGCCAAACTTTTTTTAAAAAATGGTGTGGGGTTCCCCCCAAAAATCCATACCAGACCCTTTAGGTCTGGTATGGATTTTAAAGGGAACTCTGCACCAGAATTAAAAAAAATGGCGTGGGGTTCCCCCAAAAATCCACACCAGGCCCTTATACGAGCACGCAACCTGGCAAGCCGCAGGAAAAGAGGGGGGGAGGAGAGTGCGCCCCACCCTCCTGATCCGTACCAGGCCACATGCCCTCAACATGGAGAGGATGTCCCCATGTTGATGGGGACAAAAGCCTCAAGCCCCACAACTCTTGCCCGGTGGTTGTGGGGGTCTGCGGGCAGGGGGCTTATCAGAATCTGGAAGCCCCCTTTAACAAGGGGACCCCCAGATCCCGGCCTCCCCCCCGTGTGAAATGGCACCGGTGTACAAATGCACCCCTACCATTTCACAAAAAGAAAGTGTCAAAATGTTAGAAACCACTGGAGACGGCTTGGGACAAGTCCTTTATTACAAATAAAAAAAAAAAAAAAAAAAAAGGATTCCAGCGATGTATTTCAATAAATCCATGCTCCTACTCCAGCGATGTAATCCAATTCTCGATCTCCAGCGATGGATGATCTCCAGCGAGGAACACGCACAGGATCCTGCCTCCACCGGAGGCACCCAGCCAATAATGGGTGCAGGATCCTGTGCGTGTTCCTCGCTGGAGATCATCCATCGCTGGAGATCGAGAATTGGATTACATCGCTGGAGTGGGAGCATGGATTTATTGGATTACATTACTGGAATCTTTTTTTTTTTTTTTTTTTTAATTTTTTTTTTTTTATTTGTAATAAAGGACTTGTCCCAAGCCGTCTCCTGTGGTTTTTAACATTTTGACACTTTCTTTTTGTGAAATGGTAGGGGTACATTTGTACCCTGTTACCATTTCACACGGGGGGAGGTCGGGATCTGGGGGTCCCCTTGTTAAACGGGGCTTCCAGATTCCGATAAGCCCCCTGCCCGCAGACCCCCACAACCACCGGGCAAGGGTTGTGGGATGAGGCCCTCGTCCCCATCAACATGAGGACATCCTCCCCATGTTTAGGGCATGTGGCCTGGTACGGTTCAGGAGGGGGGGGCACTGTCTTGTCCCCCCTCTTTTCCTGCAGCCTGCCAGGTTGTGTGCTCGGATAAGGGTCTGGTGTGGCTTTTTGGGGGAAGCTCGCGCCATTTTTTTTTAAATTTTGGCGCGGAGTTCCCCTTAATATCCATACCAGACCTGAAGGGCCTGGTAATGGAATTTTGGGGGACCCCCAGACATTTTTTTTTTTTTTTTTCAATGACTTTTATGTGTATTGTTGAAACCCACAATTCATTAATAGCCGGCACTAGCGCTAATACTTTTAAATTACTTTTTTTTCCTTTAGAAATGTCATTTTGCTCTCAGACAGTCATAAACACAGGAAACATGCGCTACTTTACAGGCATACTATAGACACCCCCCAGGTACGAAATTTAAAGGAATATTTCACTTTTATTGTTTAAGCATTATTAAAATCACTGCTCCCGAAAAAACGTCAGTTTTTAAAACTTTTTTTTGCATTGATACATGTCCCCTGGGGCAGGACCCGGGGCCCAAACACTTTTTATGACAATAACTTGCATATCAACCTTTAAAATTAGCACTTTTGATTTTTCATGTTCGTGTCCCATAGATTTTAACAGTGTTTGCGTGTTCGAACAACTTCTTAGCCTGTTCGCATGTTCTGGATGCGAACCGAACAGGGGGGGTGTTCGGCCCTTCCCTAGTTGAGACAATGAACACCTTGGTTAGATCTATGTACAGTATAGCTATGCATATTGTACAGAGTACAGGGGTTAAGAGCAAGCAATAAACAAAACAGTACAGCAGTCAGGAAAAGTGCCACATCCACAACAGGGTCCTCCCTTACATCCATGTCTCCAAAGTCCCACCTTACATCAGAGTCCACCCTTACATCAGTTGCACTTTATAGCAAAGTATCACCCCTTGCATCAAGGGGTGATACTTTGCTATAAAGTGCGACTGATGTAGGTATGGCAGAGTGCCCCCTTATACATACATTACAAAAAGTATTGGCACACCTGTCTGTGCACGGACATTCACTTTAATGGCATCCCAGTCCGTAGGGTTCAATATTGAGTTGGCCCACCCTTTGCAGCTATAACAGCTTCAACTCTTCTGGGTAGGCTGTCCACAAGGTTTAGGAGTGTGTCTATGGGATTGTTTGACCATTCTTCCAGAAGAACATTTGTGAGGTCAGGCACTGATGTTGGCTGGGAAGGCCTGGCTAGCAATCTCCGCTCTATTTCATCACAAAGGTGTTCTATTGGGCTGAGGTCAGGACTCTGTGCAGGACAGTCAAGTTCCTCCACCCCAAACCTACTCATCCATGTCTTTATGGACCTTGCTTTGTGCACTGATCCAAATCATTTGGTGGAGGGGTGATTATGGTGTGGGGTTGTTTTTCAGGGGTTGGGCTTGGCCCCTTAGGTCCAGTGAAGGGAACTCTTAAGGCATCAGCATACAAAGATATTTTGGACAATTTCATGCTCCCAACTTTATTGGAACAGTTTGGGGATGGCCCCTTCCTGTTTCAACATGACTGCGCACCAGTGCACAAAGCAAGGTCCATAAAGACATGGATGAGCGAGTTTGGGGTGGAGGAACTTGACTGACCTGCACAGAGTCCTAATCCCAACCCGATAGAACACCTTTGGGATGAATTAGAGCGGAGACTGCAAGCCAGGCCTTCTCATCCAACATTAGTGTCTGACCCCACAAATGCGCTTCTGGAAGAATGGTCAAACAATCCCATAGATACTCCTAAACCTTGTGGACAGCCTTCCCAGAAGAGTTGAGCTGGTGGGCCACCTCAATATTGAACACCCATGGACCAACACTGCCATTAAAGTTCATGCGCGTGTAAAGGCAGGCAGCCAATACTTTTGGCAATATAGTGTAGGGTTTTTTTAATTTCTAAAACAAAAAGTCATAGGCTTTATTCACACATGGGTGTTTGCCATTGGTGATTCTGCCCATGAATCCAAAATGCTGTGCAAAAATGACAATCGCACCACGCTTGTTCAGGTGCCATTCATTTCAATGGCACCTAAACGTGGGTGCAATTTTGAAACGATAAATTAGGCTGCAATGGTGGAAAACCCCAATGCATGAAGTGGACGCCCAAAAATAAGCTCCTGCTACTTTGAGGGACAAGCTTTGCACATAGCGATTTTGCCACGATTTATCACATGGCAAAAATCGCACCCACGTTTATGAGTGACTGGAGTCCAAGTCAACACAAAACGTTCTAGAAAATTTGAGTAAGTTGAAAAATGGTTTATATTATGGTTGACTGTTCAGTATGCATCTGGGTTTAGAAACAAGAGCAGGGCATATAGCAAAGTGCAATAGCCAAACTGCCAATCAGCAACTGACCCATGCTGTTTTACAGCAGTCATGTGATTGCTTTAAAAGCATTACACATCACACTGTCTATTATACAAGCCCCAATTGTCACTGAGCTATTAAACAATTCCCAGTCATCACCAAGGGGGAGACCATGCTCCCCATTGCACACCAATGGCAGGGGGAGACCATGCTCCCCATTGCACACCAATGGCAAGGGGAGACCATGCTCCCCATTGCACACCAATGGCAAGGGGAGACCATGCTCCCCATTGCACACCAATGGCAAGGGGGAGACCATGCTCCCCATTGCACACCAATGGCAAGGGGGAGACCATGCTCCCCATTGCACACCAATGGCAAGGGGGAGACCATGCTCCCCATTGCACACCAATGGCAAGGGGGAGACCATGCTCCCCATTGCACACCAATGGCAAGGGGGAGACCATGCTCCCCATTGCACACCAATGGCAAGGGGGAGACCATGCTCCCCATTGCACACCAATGGCAAGGGGAGACCATGCTCCCCATTGCACACCAATGGCAAGGGGAGACCATGCTCCCCATTGCACACCAATGGCAAGGGGAGACGTGCTTCCCATTGCACACCAATGGTAAGGGGACAAGTGCTTCCCATTGCACACCAATGGCAAGGGGAGACATGCTTCCCATTGCACACCAATGGCAAGGGGAGACATGCTTCCCATTGCACACCAATGGCAAGGGGAGACATGCTTCCCATTGCACACCAATGGCAAGGGGAGACATGCTTCCCTTTGAACATTTTCCACATTCAGCTATCAGCAAGGAACCCCGCTGACCGCTTGACGGCTCATGCGAAGGACGTGGTGGCCAGCTTCCCAGCCCACTCCTTAGCAACCAGTAGGGATGAGCTTCGAGTCAAACTCATGAGGTCAGGACTCCAAGTCAACACAAAACGTTCTAGAAAATTTGAGTAAGTTGAAAAATGGTTTATATTATGGTTGACTGTTCAGTATGCATCTGGGTTTAGAAACAAGAGCAGGGCATATAGCAAAGTGCAATAGCCAAACAGCCAATCAGCAACACACTGTCTTGAACAACGGCTGTTCGCCAGTTCGCTAAACAATTTGGTGTGTTCGCGGAAAATTCGAAAGCCGCGGAACACCCTTTAAAAGTCTATGGGAGAAATCAAAAGTGCTAATTTTAAAAAGGCTTATATGCATGGTATTGTCATAAAAAGTGTTTGGGGACCCAGGTCCTGCCCAGGGGACATGTATCAATGCAAAAAGAAGTTTTAAAAACGGCTATTTTTTCAGGAGCAGTGATTTTAATAATGCTTAAAGTGAAACAATAAAAGTGTAATATTCCTTTAAATTTCATACCAGGGGGTGTCTATAGTATGTCTGTAAAGGGGCGCATGTTTCCCATGTTTAGAACAGTCTGACAGCAAAATGACATTTCAAAGGAAAAAAAGTCATTTAAAACTACTCGCGGCTATAATGAATTGTCGGTCTGACAATACACATAAAAGTTCATTGAAAAAAACAGCATGGGATTTCCCCACAGGGGAACCCCGAACCAAAAAAAAAACAAAAAAACGTGGAGGTCCCCTTAAATTCCATACCAGGCCCATCAGGTCTGGTGTGGATATTAAGGGGAACCCCGTGCCAAAATAAAAAAAATGGCGTGGGGGTCCCCCTAAATTCCATACCAGGCCCTTCAGGTCTGGTATGGATTTTAAGGGGGGCCCCGTGCCAAAATTTTAAAAAAATGGCGTGCCCCCCCCAAAAAAACCCTTCTCAGACCCTTATCCGAGCATGTAACCTGGCAGGCTGCAGGAAAAGAGGGGGGGTGAGAGAGCACCCCCCTCCTGAACCGTACCAGGCCACATGCCCTCAACATTGAGAGGGTGCTTTGAGGTAGCCCCCCAAAGCACCTCCCCATGTTGATGGGGAGAAGGGCCTCATCCCCACAACCCTTGCCCGGTGGTTGTGGGGGTCTGCGGGGGGCTTATTGGAATATGGAAGCCCCCTTTAACAAGGGGACCCCCAGATCCTGCCCCTCCTTGTGTGAATTGGTAATGAGGTACAAATGTACCCCTACCATTTCAGAAAAAAAAGTGTCAAAAAGGTTAAAAAACACAAGAGACAGTTTTTATTAAGTCCTTTATTAATTTATTTTTCTTTCATCTTCTTTCTTCTGGTGTTTTCGGTGTTGTTCTTCCTCCATCTTCGTCTTCTCCATCTTCTTCTTCCTCCGCTCTTCTCATCCCGCATCTTCTTCCAGGCTTCTTCTCGCACGATCCGCCTCAGTGGGAGTCTTCAGCCGTGTGACGCTTCGCTTCTTCTGACACTTCTTATATAACGGAATGGTAACCCCGCCCCCCTCTGACAACACTGGGAAAACCACAGGGAAGTCCTGTGAATTCCCCGTGCGTCAGAGGAGGGCGGGGTCACTGGGTGGCCCGCCCACCGTTATATAAGAAGTGTCAGAAGAAGCAAAGCGTCACGCGGCTGAAGACTCCCACTGAGGCGGATCGTGCGGACAGAGTGGAAAAGAAGCCTGGAGGAAGATGCGGGACGAGAAGAGCGGAGGAAAAAGAAGATGGAGAAGAAGATGAAGAAGAAGATGGAGGAAGAAGAACACCAGAAGAAAGAAGATGGAAGAAGAAGCAGAAAGAAATTAATAAAGGACTTGTCAAAAACCGTCTCTTGTGTTTTTTAACCTTTTTGACACTTTTTTTGTGAAATGGTAGGGGTACTTTTGTACCTCATTACCAAGGGTCCCCTTGTTAAAGGGGCTTCCAGATTTCGACAAGCCCCCCCGCCCGCACACCCCCCACAACCACAGGGCAAGGGTTGTGGGGATGAGGCCCTTCTCCCCATCAACATGGGAACAAGGTTCTTTGGGGGCTACCTCAACGCACAATCCCAATGTTGAGGGCATGTGGCCTGGTACAGTTTTGGGGGGGCACTCTCTCATCCCCCCTCTTTTCCTGCGGCTTGCCAGGTTGCGTGCTCGGATAAGGGTCTGTTATGCATTTTTGGGGGGACCCTACGCTATTTAAAAAAAAAAAAATTTTGTTTAGGTTTCCCCTGCGGACCGACAATTCATTATAGCCGCAAATAGTTTTAAATTACTTTTCTTCCTTTGAAATGTCATTTTGCTGTCAGACTGTTCTAAACACGGGAAACATGCGCCCCTTTACAGGCATACTATAGGACACCCACCAGGTACGAAATTTAAAGGAATATTACACTTTTATTGTTTCACGTTAACAATATTAAAATGACTGCTCCCAAAAAAAAGTCAGTTTTTAAAACTTCTTTTTGCATTGACACATGTCCCCTGGGGCAGGACCCAGGTCCCCAAACACTTTTTATGACAATAACTTGCATACAAGCCTTTAAAATGAGCACTTTTAATTATTCATGTTCGTGTCCTATAGACTTTAACAGTGTTTGAACAAATTTTTTGCCTGTTCGCATGTTCTGATACGAACCGAACCGGGGGGTGTTCGGCTCATCCCTAGCAACCAGCTATATATATATATATATATATATATATATATATATATATATATATATATATATATATATATATATATATATATATATATATATACACACAGTGTTTTTAGTGTTTGGAAAAAATGCAAAATGCATCAAAAATCGCATCACAAACACAACATTTGTGTTTCTGCTGCGACTCAATTGAAGTTTCAAAAAAGCACTGGCTGCATAACGCATAGATGTGAATGTGTACCCTTGGGAAACCATGTTTCATAGGAATACCAATGGCAAGGGGAGACATGCTTTCCATTGAACAACAATGACAAGGGGATGCAAGCTTCACCTTCATCAGCAATGACAACTGGAGACATGCTTCCCATTCATTACCAATGGCAAGGGAAGACGTGCTTCCCATTCTTTGCCAATGACAAGGGAAGACTTGCTTCCCATACATTACCAATGGCAAGGGGAGGCGTGCTTCCCATACATTACCAATGGCAAGGGGAGGCGTGCATCCCCTTCATTACCAAGGGGAGGCGTGCTTCCCATACATTACCAATGGCAAGGGGAGGCGTGCTTCCCAAACATTACCAATGGCAAGGAAAGGCGTGCTTCCCATACATTACCAATGGCAAGGGGAGGCGTGCTTCCCATACATTACCAATGGCAAGGGGAGGCGTGCTTCCCATACATTACCAATGGCAAGGGGAGGCGTGCTTCCCATACATTACCAATGGCAAGGGGAGGCGTGCTTCCCATACATTACCAATGGCAAGGGGAGGCGTGCTTCCCATACATTACCAATGGCAAGGGGAGGCGTGCTTCCCATACATTACCAATGGCAAGGGGAGGCGTGCTTCCCATACATTACCAATGGCAAGGGGAGGCGTGCTTCTCATACATTACCAATGGCAAGGGGAGGCATGCTTCCCATACATTACCAATGGCAAGGGGAGGCGTGCTTCTCATACATTACCAATGGCAAGGGGAGGCATGCTTCCCATACATTACCAATGGCAAGGGGAGGCGTGCTTCTCATACATTACCAATGGCAAGGGGAGGCATGCTTCCCATACATTACCAATGGCAGGGGGAGGCGTGCTTCCCATACATTACCAATGGCAAGGGGAGGCGTGCTTCCCATACATTACCAATGGCAAGGGGAGACATGCTTCCCATACATTACCAATGGCAAGGGGAGGCGTGCTTCCCATACATTACCAATGGCAAGGGGAGACATGCTTCCCATACATCATCATTGGATTGGATTTAGCAGGGCTTCCCCTGCAGTTAAAAGGTTGATCTAGGTAGTGCAAGGGCTTGCCTGTTTGAATAAAAAAGACAATACATCAGGCCCCAGCATAACACAGTCAATAGTAAACATTAGGAGAGATTATACATAAATATTATAACATGTAAATGTGTCACATTTAAACAAAGTGCAGAAAAAAAAAAAAAAGTTTAAACTAACTTTTAAATGAACATTACAGACATAATCCAGCAATACTTACCAACCAAACAAACATGGCGGCAGCAGCAAGCCATGTGCTCCCATCTGTAGGCCAAAGGGAAAACCTGATCACAAGTGGGCGTATTTATATGTAAATCAGCCATTTTTTTTTTCTCATCCAACTTTATTTGTGACAGTGCCAAACTGACAAATGCTTAATAAGTTTAAATTTTTTTTTTCTTTTGCAATCGGGGGTTTTTATGTTCGCTGTACCTGGGCAGAGTTAGAGAAAGGGAAATAACATTAAAATAAAGTAAAAATTAAAAAAAAAAAAGTTTTAAAATGCATGCTCTATGGTGAACCAGGAAGTTAAAGGTCAGCTGACACTTACAGCCCTATCTCTTGCAATTTAACCCCTTATTGCACAGGTTCAACTTGACAAGGTTTTTGTTTTAATGGTTTACAGAAGAAAAATAAAAAAATAAAAAAGGTCTGTCACTTTTGTCTTGTAAAATTCAGCAACCATATTAGACAAATAGGTTTCTTCAATAATGCAAAGTGCATTGACCCTACATTCACACCTATGCATTTTTTAGTGCAGTTTGCAGAAACGCACCACAGTCCATTTAACATGGCTTCCTATGGTACACGTTCACATCTATGCGTTTTGCAGCCAGTACATTTTTGGAAAGGGTTGGGGGGGGACTTTTTTCCCCCGTTTTGCGTGTAACAGATTTTAATGGAGTCGCACCAGAAACGCAAGTTTTCCCCCTCCTTTAAAAACACTGTATATAGCTGGTTGGAGCAGGCTGGGAAGCCGGCTGCTACGTCCAAAACAACTGATGTGTAATAGACTTTATAGGAGTCGCACCAGAAACGCAAGTGTGCCGTTTGTGATGCAATTTGCGTTTCCCCCCCTTTAAAAACAATGTATATAGCTGGTTGCTAAGGAGTGGGCTGGGAAGCCGGCTGCCACGTTCATAACAACTGATGAGTCATCAGCTGTCAGCAGGGTTGCCTGCTGACAGCTGAATGTAAAAAAAAAAAAAAAAAAGAATTCCCGGCAAAAAAAAAAAAAACATGGCTTGTGCGCCCCCTCCCAGGTCCATACCAGGCCCTTCGGTAATAGACTTCAATTGAGTTGCACCAGAAACGCAAGTGTGGTGTTTGTGATGCGATTTTTGATGCGTTTTGCATTTTTTTCCCTTTTAAAAACACTGTGTATATAGCTGGTTGCTAAGGAGCAGGCTGGGAATCCAGCTGGCATGTCCATAACAGCTGATGAGTGTAATAGACTTCAATGGAAGTCTGGTATGGATTTGGGTACTGGACTTGGAGAGGACCCCCACCCCAAAGTTGTAAAAAAAAATATATATATATATATATATATATATATATATATATATATATATATATATATATATGATATGGGGTCCCCTCCAAAATCAATACTAGACCCTTATCTGAGCATCCAGCCTGGCAGGCCAGGAAAGAGAGAGGACAAGCGAGTGCCCCACCCGAACCACATCAGGCTGCTTGCCCTCAACATGGGGTGGTTTGGGGCAGGGGGCCTCTTTCCGACAACCCTGGGCGGTGGTGTGGGGGTTTGTGGGCAGGGGGCTTTAAGATAGGGGCCCCCATATCTCCCCCTATCTGAATGAGTATAGGGTATATTGTACCCTTACCCATTCACCAAAAAAAAAAAAATTAAAAATTGTAGTGTAGCGTTACAAAAAACAAGAGACTGTTTTTGACAAGTCTTTTATTAAAAATGAAGAATGTCCCCCGTGGTAGCTCCAACAAGTCTTCTTCCAGTGGCATCACCGATGTCTTCTCCCACCACCGCCGAGCCGCTAAAAATTAAAGACGCTGGCTCCCTCTATTGTGTCAGCGCTGGTGTCTGCCAGATCTTATATAGCCATGGGGCGTGGCCATCAGGTGAGGTCACCCAGACCTTGTGACACCACATGCTGTTTCGTTTTAGCGGCTCGGCAGCGGCGGGAGAAGACAGCGGTGGCGATACTGGAAGAAGACACAGAGCTACCATGGAGGGGGGGGGGGGGACATTATATCCAAAGTGCAGAATAGCAGTGGGGTGATGGATGGGTGTGGGAATGTAAAGGACCTGGCACTGTAGTCAAAAAAGAGACAACATTGTGGGAGCGTGCAATTAGGAAAGCAACCACCGACACCAAGGATGATAATTATTTTATTACACTGACATAAATCATGGGGTAGATTTTATTTCCACTTACACCATCAATGGGGCTTATTTCCTCTCACTGACACCAATACGGGCTTATTTTATTCCCACCAACATCATTGATGGGGCTTATTTCCTCCCACTGACACCAAAAATATGGGGCTTATTTTCCTCCCAACACCAATGATTTGGGACATACACTATATTGTGAAAAGTATTGGGACGCCTGCCTTTACACGCACATGAACTTTAATGAGATTCAAGTCTTAGTCGTGTAGGGTTCAATATTGAGTTGGCCCACCCTTTGCAGCTATAACAGCTTCAACTCTTCTGGGAAGACTGTCCACAAGGTTTAGGAGTGTGTCTATGGGAATGTTTGACCATTTCTCCAGAAGCGCATTTGTGTGGTCAGGCACTGATGTTGAATGGGAAGGCCTGGCTCACAGTCTCCACTCTAATTCATCCCAAAGGTGTTCTATCGGGTTGAGGTCAGGACTCTGTGCAGGCCAGTCAAGTTCCTCCACCCCAAACTCGCTCATCCATGTCTTTATCCACTTGCCGCCAACCCACCATCAAATGACGGCTGGGCGGTGCGGCTCTCGTTCTGGGTGGATGTCATAGGACGGCTTCCCAGAATGACCACTCTCGCGTGCCCCTGTGCCATGTTGCTAGGACACAGCGCAACCCCGATCTGTGTAAAGAGCCGTGTCCGCGGCTCTTTAACCATGTGATTGGCTGTGCCCAGTCACAGCCGATCACATGTAAACACGGAGATGCCTGTAATCGGCGCTCCTCGCCTAACACTGACAGAGTGTAAGGCAAGGAGAGCCGATCAGCGTCATTTCCTCACAGGGAACAGCTAGGTATGTAATCAGGGCACTGATCATCAGTGCCCTGATTACAATTGAGTGCACATCAGTGCCAGCAATCAGTGCCCACAAGTGCCAGCAATCAGTGTCCACAAGTGCCAGCAATCAGTGGCCATTAGTGATGCCAGTCAGTGCTGGCTATCACTGCTGCCCATCAATACCCATCACTGCTGCTCATCAATGCTCATCACTGCTGCCCTTCAATGCTCATCACTGCTGCCCATCAATGCCGCCCATCCATGCCACCTATCTGTGCCCACCAGTGCCGCCTATCTGTGCCCAGTGCCACCCATCACTGCTCATCAGTGCCACATATCAGTGCCACCTAGCAGTGTCCATAAGTACGGCACATTCGTGCCTCCTCATCAGTGCAGCCTATCAGCGCCCATCAGTGCCGCCTCATCAGCGCCCATCAGTGAAGGAGGAAAATTACTTATTTACAAAATTTACTGACAGAAATAGAAAAACTTTTTTTTTTCAATATTTTTGGTCTTTTTTTTATTTTTTTAGGAAAATATAAAAAACCCAGAAGTGATTAAATACCACCAAAAGAAAGCTGTATTTCTGTGAAGAAAATGATAACAAATTCACATGGTTACAGTAATGGATGACTGCGCAATTGACATTCAAAGTGTGACACTGCTGAAAGCTGACAAATAGCTAGGGAAGGAAGGGGGTGTAAGTGCCCTGTATTGAGGTGGTTAAGGACCTTGCTTTGTGCACTGGTCCAAATCATTTGGTGGAGGGGGGATTATGGTGTGGGGTTGTTTTTCAGGGGTTGGGCTTGGCCCCTTAGTTCCAGTGAAGGGAACTCTTAAGACATCAGCATACCAAGACAATTGGACAATTTCATGCTCCCAACTTTGTGGGAACAGTTTGTGGATGACCCCTTCCTGTTCCAACATGACTATATACTGTATATATGGCGGCAAAGCGGCTCCTCTGCTCAGGATCACGTACCTGTACGCGCCCTTAGCAACCTGCTCCCACTGTGATTTGACACTGAGGGAGGCAAATCAGTGGGTCCAGCAGACGGGATGTCCGCCGGGACCCACCGATCGTTCCCAAGAGAGACAGAATGCCGGTCTGCATATGTAAACAAGGCAGGTCGCCGTTCTGTGAGAAGGGGAGATAGTGATCCTGTGTTTCTGTTAAGCAGGAACACAGATCTCTGCCTTCCCACAGTACAAGCACCTCCCCCACACAGTAAGCACTCCCTTGGAACACATTTAACCCTTTTGATCGCCCTTGATGTTAACCCCTTCCCAGCCAGTGTCATTAGTACAGTGACCGTGCATATTTTTAGCACTGATCGCTATTGACCACTTCAGCCCCGCAAGGTTCACTTTCGCTTTCTTTTGGTGGTATTTGATCACCTCTGTGGTTTTTATTTTTTGCACTATAAACAAAAAAAAGACTGACAGTTTGAAAAAAAAAAACTATATTTTTTACTTTCTGCTATAAAGCATATCCAATTAAAAAAAAAATGTAAGAAATCTAATTTCTTCATCAGTTTAGGCCAATATGTATTCTGCTACATATTTTTGGTAAAAAAAAAATCACAATAAGCCTATATTGATTGGTTTGCGCAAAAGTTATAGCTTCTACAAACTATGGGAAATTTTTATGGAATTTTTATTGATTTTTTTTTTTTACTAGTAATGGCGGCAATCTGTGATTTTTAGCGGGACTGCGACATTACGGCAGACAGATCGGACACTTTTGACACTTTTTGGAGACCAGTGATCCGTGCTAAAAATATGCACGGTCACTGTACTAATGACAGTGGAAGGGAAGGGGTTAACATCAGGAGCAATTAAAGGGTTACATGTGTTCCCTAGGGGGTGCTTTCTAACTATGAGGGGGAATGCTGTGACTGGGGAAAGAAAGAGATCCGTGTTTCTACTTAGCAGAAACACAAGATCTCTATCTTTCCCTCACAGACTGGCGATCTGCCTTGTTTACATAGGCAGACCGCCGTTCAGCGTTTCCTGTGAACAATTGCTGGGCCCCGGCGGACCCGATGATTGGCTCCCACTGTGTCCAATCACAGCGGGAGCGAGTTGCCGGCGGCGCCCCCCAAACCTTGTGCACAAAATCACGAATGGGTACGTGACTTCACACAGCCGGGCCGCCCTGCCGCAGTATATATGCGTGGGGCGGTCAGGAAGCAGTTAATATCACTGGTCCCCAAAAAAATGTCAAAAGTGTCACTTAGTGTCCGATTTGTCCGCCATTTATTGGGATTTTTTTTATCAAAGATATGTAGCAGAATACATATTGGCCTAAATTACTGAAGAAAAATTATATTTTTTCCATTTTTTATTGGATATGTTTGATAGCAAAAAATTTGAAATAGTTTTTTTTTTCAAAATTGTCTGTCTTTTTTGTTTATAGCGCAAAAAAAAAGCAAAAAAAAAATAAAAAAAAAACGCAGAGGTGATCAAATACCACCAAAAGAAAGCTTTATTTGTGGGGGGAAAAAAAGGACATAAATTGTATTTGGGTACAACGTCGCTCTTACTGTACGCAAATGTGCGTTCATGGCTTGAAGGGATTACTGTTATTTTAGAGAGGGCGGTTGGCTTTTTAGTGATAACAACCGATGCGACTAAAGGCCGCTCGAGAGGGGACGCCCCCCCCTCCTGCCGCTCTTCCCACCCCACCGGTAGACCCAAGCCACCAGCCGGCGCGTCCGCCATGTAGGCTGAGACCCGAAAAAGCCGATTCGGCTTTGATCAGGCCTCTGATGTAAAACCTCAATGGCGCCAATTAAAAAAAACTAACTGTATTCAGAATCGCCAATTTTGGCGATCTGAATACTTGTAAGTGCAAAAGGAGGGTCTTTTAGACCCCCGATCCCTCCATAAAGAGTACCTGTCACATGCCTATTACTGACACAAGGGATGTTTACATTCCTTGTGACAGCAATTAAAGTGATCAGAATTTTTTTTTTTTAAGGGACAATGTAAAAAAAAGAAATAAAATAAATAAGATTTTTTTTAAAGGGACAATGTAAAAAAAAAGAAATAAAATAAATCAGAATATATATTTTTTATAAAAGCCCATCCCGCTTACGCAGCAAAGAAAACGCATACGTAAGTCACGCCCGCAAATATAAACGGTGTTCAAATCATACATGTGAGGTATCGCCGCGATCATCAGAGTAAGTGCAATAATACTAGCACCAGACCTCCTCTGTAACTCTAACCTGGTAACCGGTACATTATTTTTAAAGCGTCGCCTATGGAGATTTTTTTTAGGTACCGTAGTTTGTCGCCATTCCACGACTGTGCGCAATTTCAAAGTATGACATGTTATGTATCTATTTACTCAGCGTAACATCATCTTTCACATCATACAAGAAAATTGGGCTAACTTTATGGTTTCATTTTTTTTTAAATTCATAAGTGTCTTTTTTCCCTCAAAAAAATGCAATTGAAAGAGCGTTGCGCAAATACAGCGTGACATAAAATATTGCAACAATTTTAATCTCTAGGGTCCCTGCAAAAAAAGTATATCAATGTTTGGGGGTTCTACATAACTTTCTAGAAACAAAAAAAAAGAGATTTTAACTTGGAAGCAACAAATGTCAAAAATAAGCTCAGGCATGAAAGGGTTAAAGTAACGCAGTGCTGTATCGCTAAAAAAGGCCTGGTTATGAAGGGGGGTAAACATCACACACATTAATGTGTATACATAACACATCCTAATACACAGGGGTCGAAGAGGCCTGAAGATAATTTAGTTTAGCAAAATTCTCCTCCAAAGTAAATTTACAAGTGGCACCATAGTATTGTACATCACACTGTAGCAATGTAGACGTTTTATCATTAATTTAGGTCAGGGGTCTCCAAACTGCAGCCCGGGGGCCAGATGTAGCCCTTAGCTTGCCTTTATCCTGCCCTTTAGGCACTTTTCCTCCCACTGATATGAGACACTATTCTGCCAACTGACACCAACAATGGGGCACTTTCCCCCCCCAATGACACCAACAATGGGGCACTATTCCTCCCACTGATACAGTGACCACTATTCTTCACTCTAATACAAACGGTGGTGATGTTTACTCCCACTGATGCCGGGAAAATCTCCACTCCAACTGACCACAATCAAGCCACCCTAAAGTCTGAAGGACAATAAACTGGCCCTTTGTTTAAAAAGTTTGGAGACCCCTGATTTTGGTTGTCATTGATGAGTAATCAGCAGAGGAAATCTGAATGGGATTGGAAGGTCTGAATGCTACTTTGTGGCCATAAATTGCAATTGGGTATGTAATGTGGAGAGGGTGATGTAGGGACAAGGTTGCAGGCCAAAGCTTTGAACTTTTACTATTTGCTGGAATGGTATAGCTTGATATAATATACAAAGCTTGGTTTGGTTCCATGGTGGTGGCTGGATGGAGGGTAAGCAGACTTTATTGAAGGAGGAAGCCATAGCACATGGAAATAGTTTGTGATCCAAATCTAACATTGTCTTACCTTCTTGATATCAGGTGGCCATTGTACCCTTAGACAAACTGAATTTGAGGATCCACCCTCTCCAACACATCCCTGAACCAGTGAGTGAGTATCTGATTCATTACTGGTGTTGATGTTGCTAGGGTTAACCCTATAACCCAGCACAATGTTCTGGCAGATTTGTTTCTAGGTCTTATAATATATACGCTATATTGTCAAAAGTATTGGGACGCCTGCCTTTACCCCAATCTTAGTCTGTAGAGTTCAATATTGAGTTGGCCCACCCTTTGCAGCTTTAAGGCTGGTTCTACACTAGTCCAAACTGAATGTAGATTTCTCCACATCCAATTCGCATGACAGGAGATTGTGACCAGCTCTCTATGGAGTAGGGTTGCCACCTCATCCCTTTAAAACCAAACACATATTAATTACACAGTTTCTGTGGCTGATTAAGGTGATAATTAAACTCACTTGGTGCCTTATCTGCACGAAATTAGCCTCAGAACCTCTGTAATTAATATGTGTTCGGGTTTAAAGGGATGAGGTGGCAACTCTACTATGGAGCCTGTTCACATATCTCCATGGTGGCTGCGGAGCAGCTTGCACAGGGGTCCTGTGCGTCTTTGGCTCCATTTCAGGGGAGGATGCAGGCAAAAATTTGGCCCTGATTCATCCCTGAAATGAACAGGGACGCACCGGACCTAGAGTTGCCACCTCATCCCTTTAAACCCGAACACATATGAATTACAAAGGTTCTGAAACTAATTTAATGGAGATAAGGCACCAAGTGAGTTTAATTACCACCCTAATCAGCCACAGAACCTGTGTAATTCATATGTGTTTGCTTTTAAAGGGATGAGGTGGCAACCCCACTGCTGCGAGTCGCATCTGTCTTAGCTGTGAACCAAGCCTTAAGCCTTGTACACACGATTGGATTGTTGACCAACAAAGCGTCAGACTTTTGTCCGAAGGGCCTGTGCCGTGAACTTGTCTTGCATACAAACGGTACACAATTGTCGGCCAACAAACACGAACGTAGTGGCGTACTACGTGGAATTTCAGCTCTTGAACGCCACCCTTTGGGCACCTTCTGCTAATGTCGTGTTTGGTGAGTATTGATTCCGAGCATGTGTGTTTGTACTTTTGACTTTTGTGTGACGGACTTTTGTACACACGATACGAAAATCGGACAACAGAACGTTGTCCGCCAAAAATGTACTAGCCTGCCATCCAACATTTATTGGCCGAAAGTTGGACAACAATTGTCTGATGGAGCGTACTAACGGTCGGATTTTAGGCAAACAGTCTATCATCACACAATTCCCTACCGAAAAGCTGATGTGTATGAGGCTATAGGCGATGTTCCCACTGATCCGATCCGACTTTGTCCTGTGACTTCATGTCCGACTTCAGAGAATGGGATCTGACTTTGATCCGACATTGAGATGATTGCGGCTTGTCCTTTGACCAATCAAAACAATTCCTTTGCTTCTGGTATTGAATAATCCTCATGCCGAATTTATAAAAAAAAAATTACGTGGCCCCCCCCCCCCCCCCCAAGACCATACCAGACCATAGCTATATAGGAACTAGCAGACACCGTAGCTGAACTAACCGCGGTAGTCAGCTTTGGAGCAGTATCGTTTATTTTATTTTAAGCGGGTTGGTGGCAGCGGTGGCAGAGGAAGAAGAAGAAGAAATCAGTGAAAGGAGAAGATAGTGGGGGAGAAGACTGGAGGAAGAAGACCAGAGGAAGAGGACATCACCAGAGGTAGAAGACACTGTGGAGCTATGACGGGGGACATTTTTCAATGTCAAAGGATTTGTCAAAAACCGTCTCTTTGTTTTTTGTAACACTACACTTCTTTTTTTGGCTGAATGGGTAGGTGTACGACCCCATACTCATTCACATGGGGGGCGGGATCTGGGGGCCCTATTGTTAAAGGGGTTTCCAGATTCCGATACTCCCCATGCCTGCAGACCCCCACAACCACCACGCAGAGCCACCCCTGCCCCGAAGCACCTACCCCTCCCCAATGTTGAGGGTATGTGACCTGGTATGGTCCTGGGGGTGGGCACTCGCTCGTCCCCCTCCTTTCCTGATCTGCCAGGCTAACGGGTATTTTTTTTTTGTGGGGTTTCCCCTCAAAATCCTCAGCTTCCTTTGCACGACAGACTCAGGTGGCTCCTGCCACCTAGTGTAGCGCCCTCTGTGTACAGTGTTGGAAAATTTAGTTGGGCTCCTCTGTAGACAGAGGAGCCAGGGTTCATTTGTTTAGAGTTAGCTGGCAGAGCTCCAAGGGCTGGGTCTCTGTTACCTCCCCATGGCTTCTGGAAGGGTTATAGAATTTAGAGGGCAGAGAAGTGTCAATATTTTGTGTGGCCACCATTCTTTTCCAGCACTGCCTTTACCCTCTTGGGCACAGAGTTCACCAGAGCTTCACAGGTTGCCACTGGAGTCCTCTTCCACTCCTCCATGGCAACATTGCGGAGCTGGTGGATGTTAGAGACCTTGCGCTCCTCCACCTTCCATTTGAGTATGCCCCACAGATCCTCAATAGGGTTTAGGTCTGGAGACATGCTTGGCCAGTCCATCACCTTTACCCTCAGCTTCATTAGCAAGGCAATGGTCGTCTTGGAGGTGTGTTTGAGGTCATTATCATGCTGGAATACTGTCCTGCGGCCCAATCTCCGAAGGGACAGGGATCATGCTCTGCTTCAGTATGTCACAGTACATGTTGGCATTCATGGTTCCCTCAATGATCTGTAGCTCCCCAGTGCTGGCAGCACTCATGAAGCCCCAGACCATGACACTCCCTCCACCTTGCTTGACTGTAGGCAAGACACACTTGTCTTTGTACGCCTCACCTGGTTGCCGCCACACACGCTTGACACCATCTGAACCAAATAAGTTTATCTTGGTTTCATCAGACCACAGGACATGGTTCCAGTAATCCATGTCCTTAGTCTACTTGTCTGAAGGCAAACTGTTTGCGGGCTTTCTTGTGCATCATTTTTAGAAGAGGCTTTCTTCTGGGACGACAGCCATGCAGACCAATTTGACCACCGTGCTGCAGCTCAGTTTCAGGGTCTTGGCAATCTTCTTATAGCTTAGGCCATCTTTGTGTAGAGCAACAATTCATTTTTTTTTCAGATCCTCAGATAGTTCTTTGCCATGAGGTGCCATGTTGAACTTTCAGTGACCAGTACGAGAGAGTGAAAGTGATAACACCAAATTTAACACACCTGCTTCCCTTTCACACCTGAGACCATGTAACACTAACGAGTTACATGACACCGGGGAGGGAAAATGGCTAATTGGGGCCAGTATGGACATTTTCACTTAGGGGTGTACTCACTTTTGTTGCCAGCGGTTTAGACATTAATGGCTGTGTGTTGAGTTATTTTGAGGGGACAGCAAATTTACACTGTTATACAAGCTGTACACTCACTACTTTACATTGTAGCAAAGTGTAATTTCTTCAGTGTTGTCACATGAAAAGATATAATAAAATATTTACAAAAATGTGAGGGGCGTACTCACTTTTGTGAGATACTGTATAGTATAATAAAGAAAAGTGGCAGGCTGTACACAGACCGGTATTACTGTGTTACTCTATTCATTTTTATTGACTATAAGTCATTTAACCACTTCAATACAGGGCACTTATACACCTTCCTGCCCAGACCAATTTTCAGCTTTCAGCGCTCTCACATTTTGAATGACAATTGCGCGGTCATGAGATGCTGTACCCAAACGTAATTTTTATCTTTTTTTTCCCACAAATGGAGCTTTCTTTTGGTGGTATTTGAT
The DNA here is from genome assembly GCA_037952925.1 of Lithobates clamitans. NCBI lineage: Eukaryota > Metazoa > Chordata > Amphibia > Anura > Ranidae > Lithobates > Lithobates clamitans. The sequence continues at coordinate 2,266,917 of JBBGZY010000791.1, forward strand.
CACCACTGGGTTTTTTTTTTTTTTGCACTACAAGTAATAATAGCATGAAAATTTTGAAAAAAAGCTTTCTTTGTTTCTGTTACAAAACTTTCTAAATAAGTAAGTTTCCTCCTTCACTGATGGGCACTAATGAGGCTGCACTGACGGGCACTGGTGAGGTGGTACTGATGAGACACTTATATGCAGCACTGATAAGCATAACTGATGGGCACTGTTGTACAGCACTGGTGGGCACTGATAGGTGGCACTGATGGGCACTGATAGGTGGCACTGATAGGTGGCACTGGAGGGCACTTATAGGCGGCACTGGTGGGCACTGATGGGCGGCAATGATAGATGGTACTGATAGGCAGCACTGATCTGGAGGCACTGACAGGTATCACTGATGGACACAGAGTGCCATCCTAATGGGCAATGATGACACCCTGGTGGGCTCTAGTGGGCTTTCCTGGTGGTCCTGGGTGGGCATCCTGGGGGGGGGGCTGCACTGATGATTAATAAGCACAGAACCCCCTGTCAGGAGAGCAGCTGATTGGCTCTCCTCTACTCACGTCTGTCAGTGCAAGTAGAGGAAAAGCCGATACATGACTTTTCCCTGTTTACACTGTGATCAGCTGTGATTGGACACAGCTGATCCCGTGGTAAAGAACCTACGTCAGAGGCTCTTTAGCTCGATCGAAGATGCGGTATATCAGACTGACACACCACACCACCGATCGCCACACTGCACGCTCCCACGGGCACGTGATCCACGGCTTATCCTGTTGGACGTCATATGACGCCTAGTCAGGATAATGCAACCACTTCTCAGCCATCAATTTGCTATATGGCGGGCGGGAAGTGGTTAGCCAAAACATCGGACTTGTGTTTGTAGACCTAGGAAGGACACACTACACTACACTGACACACTACACTATACTCACACTATACTGAAACACTACACTGACACACTACACTGAAACGACACAATATTGACACTAGGGATGAGCCGAACACCCCCCTGTTCAGTTCGCACCAGAACATGCGAACAGGAAAAAAGTTTGTTCGAACACCCGAACACCGTTAAAGTCTATGGGACACGAACATGAATAATCAAAAGTGCTAATTTGAAAGGCTTATAGGCAAGTTATTGTCATAAAAAGTGTTTGGGGACCTGGGTCCTGCCCCAGGGGACATGGATCAATGCAAAAAAAAGTTTTAAAAACGGCTGTTTTTTCAGGAGCAGTGATTTTTAATGATGCTTAAAGTCAAACAATAAAAGTGTAATATCCCTTTACATTTCGTAGCTGGGGGGTGTCTATAGTATGCCTGTAAAGGGGCGCATGTTTCCCGTGTTTAGAACAATCTGACAGCAAAATGACATTTTGAAGGAAAAAAGCCATTTAAAACTACTCGCGGCTATTGCATTGCCGACAATACACATAGAAGTTCATTGATAAAAACGGCATGGGAATTCCCCACAGGGGAACCCCGAACCAAAAATTAAAAAAAAAAATGACGTGGGGGTCCCCTTAAATTCCATACCAGGCCCTTCAGGTCTGGTATGGATATTAAGGGGAACCCCGGCCAAAATTTTTTAAAAAATGACGTGGGGTTCCCCCTAAATTCCATACCAGACCCTTCAGGTCTGGTATGGATTTTAAGGGGAACCCCGTGCCAAAAAAAAGCGGCGTGGGATCCCCCAAAGATCCATACCAGACCCTTATCCGAGCACGCAACCTGGCAGGCCGCAGGAAAAGAGGGGGGGACGAGAGTGCGCCCCCCCACCTGAACCGTACTAGGCCACATGCCCTCAACATTGGGAGGGTGCTTTGGGGTAGCCCCCCAAAACACCTTGTCCCCATGTTGATGAGGACAAGGGCCTCATCCCCACAACCCTGGCCTGTGGTTGTGGGGGTCTGCTGGCGGGGGGCTTATCGGAATCTGGAAGCCCTCTTTAACAAGGGGACCCCCAGATCCCAGCCCCCCCCCTGTGTGAAATGGTAAGGGGGTACTTACCCCTACCATTTCACTAAAAAACTGTCAAAAATGTTAAAATGACAAGACACAGTTTTTGACAACTCCTTTATTTAAATGCTTCTTCTTTCTTCTATCTTCCTTCATCTTCTTCTTCTGGTTCTTCTGGCTCTTTCCTCTTCTTCCTCCGGCATTCTCATCCAGCATCTCCTCCGCGGCGTCTTCTATCTTCTTCTCCTCGGGCCGCTCCGCACCCATGGCATGGGGGGAGGCTCCCGCTCTTCTCTTCTTCTTTTCTTCTCTTCTTCTCTTCTTCATTTTCTTCTCCGGGCCGCGCCACACCCATGCTGGCATGGAGGGAGGTTCCCGCTGTGTGACGGCGTCTCCTCGTCTGACGGTTCTTAAATAATGGGGGGCGGGGCCACCCGGTGACCCCGCCCCCTTCTGACGCACGGTGACTTGACGGGACTTCCCTGTGACGTCACGGGGAATGCCACAGGGAAGTCCCGTCATGTCCCGTGCGTTATTTAAGAACCGTCAGACGAGGAGACGCCGTCACACAGCGGGAGCCTCCCTCCATGCCAGCATGGATGCGGAGCGGGCCGGAGAAGAAAATGAAGAAGAGAAGAAGATGAAGAAGATGAAGAAGAAGATGAAGAGAAGAGCGGGAGCCTCCCCCCATGCCATGGGTGCGGAGCGGCCCTAGGAGAAGAAGATAGAAGACGCCGCGGAGGAGATGCTGGACGAGAACGCCGGAGGAAGAACCAGAAGATGAAGGAAGATAGAAGAAAGAAGAAGCATTTAAACAAAGGAATTGTCAAAAACTGTCTCTTGTCATTTTTAACATTTTTGACAGTTTTTTAGTGAAATGGTAGGGGTAAGTACCCCCTTACCATTTCACACAGGGGGGGGGCGGGATCTGGGGGTCCCCTTGTTAAAGGGGGCTTTCAGATTCCGATAAGCCCCCCGCCCGCAGACCCCCACAACCTTTGAAATGTGTACATCTATCCTTGTCCTAGGAGATCTCCAAGAGTGCCAGTCGAGCAGGACTGGGCAGAAAGTCAGTAAGGAGGACTGGGAGAGAGGGAGGCCGGGTGCCGCTGGTGGCAGCCAGGCGGCCTAGCATTTTTCTGCAACCAAGTGGAGCTGGTATCAGTGACCACAGGGAAGCAGAAGAAGGAATATTATGCTGTTTGCTCACTCTGCACTTCTGTCAGGAAGGGCTAGCCTGTACCCAAGATGGCGGCCGAAGAAGACGACCTGTGACCTCAGCCCCTGTCAGAACACCTCCGGTGCATCCGCCTGCATCAATGGCGTCCCTAGGGGGGGCAGAGGGGGCCCTGACCCCCCAACATTATGCTGTGCCCCACCATGTGCCCCCCCCCCAAAAAAAAATTATTTTTTTTTTTCAAAAAATCAATGTCTAAGAGGGAGACAGTCCCCAGTCTGCTCCTGCGGGTGATTCCTCCCCCCTCCCTCTGCTCACTGACACTGCATAATGCGAGCGCTCACACAACCACGGCCGCCCGATCTGCTCCTTCCCCTGCATCCTCATTGGCAGGGAGAAGAGCGAGTTGCAGGAAGGACTCCACCAGGACTCTCAGTTATTGAACAAACAGACTGATTTCTCCCATCCTTAGGACAAGAGAATCAGCCTGTAAATTCCAAGAGATGCCAGACCAGCGCTGTCAATAGCAGGAGCAGGACAGCAAGAGGAGGCTGGGGAACCCCACAGTGGCAGAACACCAGGGCCCGGAGGCAAGACAACCTTTGCAACCCTAATAGTTCTCCCACTGCTTTGGATCCTTATATTTTCCTGGTATGCTGGTGACATATATCTCTTGTTTTCTGCCACCCTGGGGGGGCCCAATACAGTAGGAAGGGAGCTCACTGCAGAACATGTGAAAGGGCCGTTGTGGGATCGTAGTAAAGGGCCCCAGGATATATATATATATATATATATATATATATATATATATATATATATATATATATATATATATATATATATATATATATATATATGCATTTTATAATTGCCCCCCTACTTTTGTCCCTGTCCCCCCATGTGCCCCCCCTAAATTTGAAAGCTGGAGATGCCACTGGCCTGCATATACGCGCACGTGCGCATTGCCAAGAAGGGCATGTCAGTACTCGAGATGGGAATCCAAGACAGTCTGTTTGCTCAGTCAGAATGCCAGCATGCCGGCATGCGCGCCCTGTGACAGCTTTGGCGCCAAACAGGCTATTTAATCTCAGTTAGTGCCTAAACCCAGTGCTGTCCATTCTACAGCGTTCCTGTGTGTTCCTGTTTGCCTGCATCCTGATACCTGTACCTGTTATCTGACCCGGCTTGCCTCTGACTCTGCTGTTCGCTGCCTGCATCCGACCCGGCTTGTTCTGACCATTGCATCTGCCTGCTCCTTTTACTACTTCGCTGCCAGCCTGTTACCGTCCAGGCCTGTGTCCTGACTACGCTTCTGCCTCTGCACCTGCTCCTGATGTGCCAGCCAGTGTATGACCCGGCCTGCTTGTACCTGCCTTCTCTGCTATCTGGAAGATCCTGCAGAACTACCGTTCCACCTGCAGCTGCTTCCAGTCCCACGGTCTGCAATCCATCAGGCACTCATGCGACTCTGCACTCCTGCGCCTCCTGTCTGCTCTACCTGGGGGCCCAGAGTCAGAGGGGTAAGAGAGGCCGTCTCCTGCATATCTGGCTCAACCGTCAGGTACGTGAAACTACTTTGTCAAGGGACTGAGAGTTCCTGCCTGTAATGGGCCTTTGCTGAACTAACAACAAAACTGTTCCCACCTGAGTGAGCAGCAGGTGCTGTGCTAAAACCAAGTCTGTGCAGGAGGAAGAAAAAGAGGACTTTTGTGTAAATAGGGATGAACTGTCCCTTTGTTCATAGTTCTGGACATTTTTCAAGTTGGGCATCCCATAATTCCCTATCCTATCCCAGTTATCAACTCCTAATACAACATCAAACACAAGCCAAAGACTATTCATTGTGTTTGAGTGAATGAAGGAAATGCTATGTGACTGACTGTGCAGCAGTGGGGACCCGGGAAACTAGCGACTCCTACAGGGGTAGTGCCACATAAGTGTTTTACCACCAGCCTGGAGAGTTGTGGGCAGCCCATCGTACACCATCTCTCCTCGGGTTTGCCTCCCTGAAAGCCAAAGCCCACAATGAGGAAGTCGCAGAGGTGACTGGTGAGCCTGGACTTTTGCAACTAACATTTGTTGCACCCTCCTATTGTATGCTAGATGTAGACAGGTTTTTGTCAGAGTAGGCAAAACATAGTTGGCTCAGGGCTACGCCTAGACTGTGTAATCTGTGTTAGGGTTATGTTGGGTCAGGCTGGATGACTCATCCTGACAGCTCCTCTGGTTCCTCCCCCTGGTCTAGAAGGTTGTTGAAACTTCTAGAGCCTTGTAGAAACTTCTGGAGCTGGAGGGTGGAGGAGAGGAAGGGCTGTTTAGAATCTTTATGAGGGTCTCAGACAATCCCCAGCAAACTGGGCTGGCAGGGGGCAGATTTGCCTCATAAATAGGCATGAGCCATGCCAGCAGGAGCAGTCAGGTGAAAGATAGAGATTGAGGGCTGAGGAGACTGTTGGTAGCCCTTGTAGGGTGCCCCCTAGTCTGGAGGGGGTGACCTTGGACTGGGGCTCTGGTGTTTGGAGGATTCTGCTGAAAACACAAGGAGTAAGTCTTCCCTGGAGGCACAGGAGCAAGGATAGAGGACAGCAGGAGCAGGCCAGCAGGTATAGGAGGGCTCTTGAGAGTCAGCTGTGTAAGCTGGTGAGTGTCAGTTTGGAGGACTGTGCTGGAGAAGTCAGTCTGGAGGGCTAGGAAAGAGGCTGCTGCAGCCAGGAGAGATGACAGGGCCTGAGGAGGTTGTGCTGGGATCAGACCACAGAGAGGAAGTGCTATGAAAGTGTAACCTGTGTCACTCTTCTGTTCTACATGCATAGGGACTGCGAGTAGGGGTGGCCTGTCCATAAAGGGTGCACAGGAGTCGCCCACCCCCCCGTCCATTGCCACTTCCCCTATCCATGCATCTGTCCCCTTTCATGACACAGGCGTATGGATTCCAATGTGGGGGGGGGGCTGTTTTTTTGAAGCACCGATTAGAGCCAGAGGCTCTAATAGGCTTCAATATAGGGTGGGCTCGGGTCGCAGAGAGTGCGCTCTGAGCTCACCCAGGTGTGTTCAGTGTGAGTAGACAATGTCCTGGCATAAGTGTAAGTAAACACTGTCCCGTTATTAGTTTTAACAGGAGGAATAGTTCTCCAACAATGGTGTCAGTGGGGCGAATGATGCCCCATCTTTGTTCATAGTAGGAGGAATCGTGCCCCATAGAGGTTTCAGTGGGAGGAATAGTGCACCATTGATGGCATCAGTGGGAGGAATGGTGCCTCATCATTGATGTCAGCTGAAGGAATAGTGTCCCAAGAGCCGGATAGAAGCTAGCAGATGGCCACATCTGAGCCCTGGGCTGCAGTTTGGAGACCACTGCTCTAGAGTGCCCCTTTACATCCTCCTCCAGGACACCCCATTACATCCTCCTCCAGAGTGCTCCATTACATCCTCCAGAGTGCTCCCTTAGTACTACAGTACTAAGGGGCACTCTGCAGGCATTAATAGGGCACTAGGGGGGGCACTCTAGAGGATGTAAGAGGGCACGCTGAATTATGTAAGGGGGTACTCTGGAGGCATTAAGGGAGCACTCTAGAGAAGGATGTAAGGGGGCACTCTGGAGGTACTATTTTAGTACCTCCCAGAGTGCCCTCCTACATCTTCCAGAGTTCCCCACTAGTAATGGTAAAGTCGGTGGCATAACTACCAGGGTTGCAAAGGTCACACTTGCAACTGGGCCTTGGCATTCCGCCACCGTGGGGGGTCCAAAGACAGCAGGTAGGGGGCTCGCTGCAGAACACGTGAAAGGCTCCCACTGCGGGACTGTAATGAAGGGCCCCACAATGAGGTTAAAGGGCTCCGAGATCAGTGGGAAGGGGCTCTGGACCGATGGAGAGAGCCTTGGGATGGGGTCAGGGGGCCCGTCATGGTTTCTTGCACAAGGGCCCCGAAGGTTCTAGTTACGCCCTGCTCATGTCTACAGGAAATGCCTTTCGGTGTCTATCTGTTTGCAGCCTCTGCTCTATTCAGTTCAACCTTTCTAAACCTTTTTAACCCTTGAAATTATTTTTAGGTCTTGGGAAACCCCTGCAAAAAATTTTTATTGGGGGTAAGTGGGAAAAACACCCTTTACATTAGTGGTCAGTGGAAAGAATGGTGGTCAGGACCTGTGCTGGCTTTTTCAAGTGGTGTTGTCCCAGAACTATGGAGACACCATCAAATGGGAGGTCAATCAGCCACAGCTCAAGGAACCCCAAGCATCTTCTGGGGGAACACTAGCATTCTGCAGGACCCTGTTTGAGAATGGCTTCTTAGCTGTACACAGAGCTGGACACAATGTATATTTTATATGTATCAGTATTATACATCATTGTAATTTGTCCTTTTTTTTAAAACCAAATCAAAAATTTAATAAAAGCTGTCTGAGTCTCCACTCCGTTACCTGAACAAGAATTGAGGAGAAATGTCCTTGGTGAGAGCACAGATAACAATACTATCCTACCAATTTTTTAACCTATACTCGCTATACTGGAAATAGTTTTAATTCTTGCATGTGTCCCTGTTGAGGATGATTTCCTCTTACATCCTGTCCGATCTGACATAATTTAAGCAAACAGGAAGTAAGGTGGTTATAACTAGACATGTGCAATTCGTTTAGTTCCGAATTCATTTTTTAACGAATTTAGACAAATTTGTTAATTCGTAAATGTCCAAATTAATGAAAAGCCATTTAATGAACTTTTCAGAATATTCATAAATTTGAATATTGTAAAATTTGTAAAATTCAAAAAAATTCCGAAATTTGTATATTTAAAAAAAAAATGGATATTCGGGAATTCGTAAAAATTCCGTTAATTCGTAAATTAGAAAAAATCTTAAATTCTGAAATTGCAAAAAAAATCATAAATTTGGGAATTCTAAAAAAAATCGTAAATTCGAAAAAAAATCGTAAATTCTTTCGAAAAAATTCATAAATTTGTAAATCTGAAAAAAATCGGAAATTCAAAAAACAACATAAATTTGGGAGTTCGAAAAATATCAGAAATTCGGGAATTTGGAACCTCGAAAATGAAAAAATCTGAAATAATAACTTAACTATTACTAGCTATTAAATTATAGGTATTGGAATTTCCTTTCAAATTTGGCTGTTAGTGAACGTAACGAATACGCATTTATCCGAAGTTACGAATTATCCGAAATAACGAATGCCGCATCTAAATGAATGGAACATAGCTAATTAATAATAATAGGTTACAATAATAATAATAATAAAAAAAACATTTTTGTTCTGTTCAATTTGTTTAGATGCGGCATTCGTTATTTCGGATAATTCGTAAATCTTGTTGATGCATGTTGTGCCTATAAAGTCTGCAATTTTTTTAATTAGAGTTTTTAGAATTCATTTCAATCTTTTTGTCCAATTTTGTCAACTAATAATATGTAAACTTTAAAAAAAATATATATTCCTTTTGTTAGCTATTTTTTTTTGTTGTTGTTGCACTAAAAATATGTAGAATTGGACAAACCTAAACAATCGTATTCCTAAAAACTCTTTGATTGCAAACCAGAAAGGGTACACTAATTTCCCTTCCCTTTTTTTTTTGCTGTTCCCACTTTTTTTTTTCCATGCAATATTTCTATTTGGTGTTTGATTTCCCACCCAAATTAAAAACGAAAATGGATTATATTAAAGTGGTTGTAAAGTCTAAAGTCAAGAAGTGAGGAGCAATTTCTCTCATGGGGTCATAGATAACAATAAAGTTCTACAGAGTATTTAACCCCTCGCTTATAACACTGGAAAATGTTTTAATTACTGTCTGTGTCCCCATTGGGAAGATGAAGCGAGAAAAAACATTTGACAGAGCTTCTTTCCCTTACAAACTGTTTCTTGGACTTAAAAAGCTTTTGGATAGGTGTTGGGCTTAAAACATTTTGTTTTATAAAAAAACTTTATTGGCACATTTTTCAAAATATAGACCTTAGTGGCCTGCACCGAGTATAAAACAACATTATTTTTTATCTACAGATCTGTAATATTTTCATACTTATAGGGTCTGATGACAAAATTATGAGAAGCTAAGAAAGAATACATGGTCTGCCACTGTCTGAACATTTTTCCGCACTAGTCTGTGGTCTACATTGCCATGTTTGGGGTAAGCGATGGCTGAAGGGAATTATAGTTTTTCCTTTTTAACCACTTAAGGACCGAGCCTCTTTTTTAGATGTGTTATTTACAAGTTAAAAACTTTTTTTTTTTGCTAAAAAATTTACTTAAAACCCCCAAACATTATACATTTTTTTTCTAACACCCTAGAGAATAAAATGGCGGTCGTTGCAATACTTTCTGGCACACCATATTTGCGCAGCAGTCTTACAAGTGCACTTTTTTTGGAAAAAATACACTTTTTTAACTTAAAAAATAAGACAACAGTAAAGTAAGCCCAATTTTTTTTATATTGTGAAAGATAATGTTTCGCCGAGTAAATTGATACCCAACATGTCAAGCTTCAAAATTATGCCCGCTCGTGGAATGGCGACAAACTTTTACCCTTAAAAATCTCCATAGGCGATGTTTAAAAAATTCTACAGGTTGCATGTTTTGAGTTACAGAGGAGTTCTAGGGCTAGAATTATTGCTCTCGCTCTACTGATCGCGGCGATACCTCACGTATGCGTTCGCTTCTGCACGCGAGCTTGGCGGGATGGGGCGCATTTACATTTTTTTTTTCTTATTTATTTTACCTTTTTATTTTAATTTTTTTCACTGTTTTATTTATTTATTTTTTAAATTGTGTCTCTTTTATTCCTATTACAAGGAATGTAAACCTCCCTTGTAATAGAAAAAAAGCATGACAGGACCTCTTAAATATGAGATCTGGGGTCAAAAAGACCTCAGATCTCACATTTACACTAAACTGCAATAAAAAAAAAAATTAAAAAAAAATTGTCATTTATTTAGCAGTCCAGAAGTGGTTAAAATGTATTTATGTCTCTATAGACCTACACTGTCATGTATCAATCTAGATTGTCAAGGAGCAGAAACAGTTACAAAACTATACTTTGTAAAGTAGAACTCCAGTCAGAAATAACAAGATACAAATATTTTCCTGTAATGTTCATTTTAATTTCTAATTCCACTGTACTTATTTTCTGCCATTTTTTAAATTTCTTTGCCACTAAATATCCTCAGTTGGATGGCCCGCATCATTCAACCTACTTCCTCTAAATCCAGGTCATCCCGGACCAGCCCCCAAGCTGTGACCGGACAAGGAACGAATAAGCAGCACAGTGGTGAGATTATCTCTCTGTCACTCAGCTCTGTCCTCGTGCTTCAAATCAGCATGTGAACTGATTGGTTCCTTGTGCTGCTTCTTCCTCTCACACATCATCCCTACTGTACAGAAACTGCAAAGGGCTGATATCAGGTCACATTCAGTTGCATACACTGCTTGTATTTAAAAAAAAAAAAACGTTTTATAATGTATTATTGACATTTGTGTCTTTTTCATCTTCCTAGATGAAATTGCTAAAGCATCCTGGCTTCTGTCTCCATCTTCTTCCCATAGCCTCCTATTACTGACAACATACAGTTGGTGCTTTATAGTCATTGAGACGGCAGTGGCTGCTCTTCCACTCTCTCCTCCGCATCTTTGTAATCCTTTGTCATGGCCACCCTCCCAACTTAATGTAACAGTAGAAAATAAAGGCCCCTATAAATAATAAGATTCCACATGTCAACAGTCGAATTTTGTTCTGTAACGTGTAATCCGTATCCTCGTCACCTGAGAAAAACAAAAAAACAAGAGAAACCACCATCAACAAAAAACAGAAGTAAGGAAAAGTATTTTTTATACGGCACCTGATAAATCATTGGTCAGCACTGTTCGCTTTAAGCCAGTGCCACTTCCAACAAGGATACTGCCCACAAATTACTTCCATTACTTCCTGTTTCCTTTAAGTATAAGTCAGTAACTTAGTGGATTCTATGATGGATTCATATGGTGGATTCTGCTCTTTCTGTAAAGTACTTGTATATCCACCTATGTTTGCACAGAGTGGGTAAAGGATTAGAAGTCTCGTCGGGTTTTACTGCCAACAGAGCAGACCTTCTCAACACGGAGGAACCCTTGAAATAACCTTTCGGGCTCAGAGAACCCCTGTTAAAAATGGATATATCTACAACTCATGATACATTGGTGTGATGGTCAGTGGAAGAGTGTTACATCTGTGGTCTTGGGGAAGAATTTCCCCCCTACAGATAGCTAAAAAGTTCATTGGTGTCAGTGGGAACCTATCCTAGAGGCAAAAATTGGTCACTGCTCAAGGAACCTCTAGCAACCATTGGAGGAACCCTAGGGTTCCACGGAACCCTGGTTGAGAAGCCCTGCAACAGAGGCTCTGCTCGAGTGTAGACTGTGTGTTTCATTTCTAAATTTGGAAGAAATTGTCATTATTCTGAGATTCTGATGTACCTTAGGTTCCAAATCATAATAGTAACACATTTCAACAAATCCGAAATAAATTATAACAAAACTAATTATCGAAAATTAATTAAAAAATGAATTTGAATTTGAAATGGAAACATATTGCAATAAGAACAGTAAGGCATACAAGTGAAATATTATGATGGTCCCTGCTTAGGCTAGAATAAAATAAAACAGAATAGAATATAAAGTAATAGAATAGAATAAAACAGGTCAGAATATAAAATAATAGAAAAGAATAGAACAGAATAGAATTGAAAATAAAAGAAGAGAATAAAAAATAAAATAATAGAATATAAGAAAATAGAATAGAATATTATATTCTGTGTTATTCTGTTTTCCTTTTATTTTATTTTATTTTATTTTATATTCTATTCTGTTTAATCCTATACATTTTTTTTATTTTTTATTCTATTCTTTTCTATTATATTCTATTAAAAGGGGAAAAATGTATCAATAAAAAATATTCACTAAATAAATCCAATGAGCAGCAACTTAATGTAAGATATACACAGATAAAACAGAAAAAGGAAGAAGCCGCGCTAAGTCCAATTAATAAAATTGATTGTAGAAATGAATATCATCTCTCATATGGCAAAAAAATTGTTGAATAATATTCAAATTCTTCTAGTATTAACACCACAGTGAGTTCGTTCAACCACCACCTGTGGTGTTAATACTAGAAGAATTTGAATATAATTCAAACAATTTTTTTATTAACAATTTTTTTGCCATATGAGAGATGATATTCATTTCTACAATCAATTTTATAAAGTGGACTTATTAGCGCAACTTCTTCCTTTTATTATATTCTATTACTTTAATTTCTATTCTATTCTATAAAGCAGCCTAAATAAGAATCATCACCTTATTTCACTTTTACACCGTACTGTATTTATTGTAATATGTGTCCATTTCTACCTTGAATTTGAATTCATTAAATTAAATGATGTATATATTAGAAATATCTTAATACAGTGCCCTGAAAAAGTATTCATACCCCTTGAAATTTTCAACATTTTGTCATGTTACAACCATAAACACAAATGTATTTTATTTAGATTTTATGTGATAGACCAACACAAAGTGACACATCATTGTGAAGTGGAGGGAAAATGCTAAATCGTTTTCAATTTTTTTTTGCAAATAAATATGTGAAAAGTGTGGTGTACATTTGTATAGCGCCCCCTGGAGTCAATACTTTGTAGAACCGCCTTTCGCTGCAATTACTACTGCAAGTCTTTTTGGGAATGTCTCTACCAGCTTTGCACATCTAGAGAGTGACATTTTTGCCCAATCTTCTTTGCAAAATATCTCAAGCTCTGTCAGATTGGATGGAAAGCGTCTGTGAACAGCAATTTTCAAGTCTTGCCACAGATTCTCGATTGGATTTAGGTCTGGACTTTGACTTTCTATTCCAACACATGAATATACTTTGATCTAAACCATTGCATTGTAGCTCTGGCTGTATGTTTAGGGTTGTTGTCCTGCTGGAAGGTGAACCTCCACCCCAGTCTCAAGTCTTTTGCAGACTCTAACAGGTTTTCTTCTAAGATTGCCCTGTATTTGGCTCCATCCATCAGCTCTGACCAGCTTCCCTCTCCCTGCTGAAGAAAATCATCCTGACAACATGATGCTGCCACCACCATGTGGGGATGGTGTGTTCAGGATGATGTACAGTGTTAGTTTTCCGCCACACATAGCGTTTTGCTTTTAGGACAAAAAGTAAAATTTTGGTCTCATCTGACCAGAGCATGTTTGCTGTGTCCCCCACATGGCTTCTCACAAACTGCAAACGGGACTTCTCATGGCTTTCTTTCAACAATGGCTTTCTTCTTGCCACTCTTCCATAAAAGCCAGATTTATAGAGAGCACGACTAATAGTTGTCCTGTGGACAGATTCTCCCACCTGAGCTGTGGATCTCTGCAGTTCCTCCAGAGTTACCATGGGCCTCTTGGCTGCTTCTCTGATGAATGCTCTCCTTGCCCGGCCTGTCAGTTTAGGTGGACGGCCATGTCTTGGTAGGTTTGCAGTTGTGCCATACTCTTTCCATTTACGGATAATGGACTGAACAGAGCTCCGTGAGATGTTCAAAGATTAGGGTATTTTTTTTATAACCTAACCCTGCTTTAAACTTCTCAACAACTTTATCCCTGACCTGTATGGTCTGTTCCTTGGCCTTCATGATGCTGTTTGTTCACTAAAATTCTCTAACAAACCTCTGAGGGCTTCACAGGACAGCTGTATTTATACTGAGATTAAATTACACACAGGTGGACTCTATTTACAAATCAGGTGACTTCTAAAGACAATTGGTTCCACTAGATTTTAGTTAGGGGTATCAGAGTAAAGGGGGCTGAATGCAAATGCACGCAACACTTTCAGATATTTATTTGTAAAACATTTTGAAAACCATTTATCAATGTCCTTCCACTTCACAATTATGTGCTACTTTGTGTGGGTCTGTCAAATCAAATCCCAATAAAATACATTTACGTTTTTTGTTGTAACATGACAAAATGTGGAAAATAGGGTATGAATACTTTTTCAAGGCACTGTTTACAAATTAATTCTAAAAAATAATTATTCCAACATAACAAATATGACAAAATAAAATTATTAACGCAATAAACAAATACGAAACTAAACAATTTTCTGTCGTGCACATCTCTACTCGAATGATTTCTTCTCTTCCTGTCTGGTTAGAAGGTTGTCCCCAGGAAAGGAAGTGAGGGGAAAACTATTTTAAAGCAACACAGACAGAAGTAAAACCTCCAGGAATTAGAAATAAAAAAAATCTACCCATGTAGTGGGCTCCCCTGCACTGCAAGGGTTAAACTCTTGTTGGGCCTTGTGTTCAATTGGGGAATGCTAGAACCATGGTTAGCTATTTATTCTAGTCTGTTTCCCTGGTGCAGATTTTCCTGGAACAGGAAATTAGTGTAAATCTCTCTAATGGAACCCATTCTCCATTCAACTCAAAACAGAAAAAAAGTTTTGGATATAAATAAACATAAAACTTTAAACATAAGAGGTCCGTCATTGCTATCCTACAAAAGATTCTGCTTGGAAGGAGTTTGTGTGGGCTCCCTTCCACATTAAAAAAAAAAAAAACAGATTGACTTTGCTAAAAATTGTGTGCAAGTAGTAAAAACACCTGAGTGGAGGATCCTCTGGGGTGGGAACTAATGTGGTAGTTTTACAAAATAAAACTGCACTCCCAAGCTCAATCAATCCAGCTACACTTAGAAAACCATGAAAATCTTACTACTTTTATAAACTTTTTAATTTTATAAAAAACTTGATTAAGATGGAGCATTATGCCCTGTACACGCGATCAGACTTTCCGACAAAAAAACTGTGGACTATTGTTCGAAGGTTGTTGGCTCCAGCTTGTCTTGCATATACACGGTCACATAAATGTTGGCCAACAATTACGAATGTGGGAACGTTGTGACGTATGAGGGGCCGATAAAAGGGAAGTTCAATAGTCATGTGATATCTCCATTACGAACGCTAGTTTTACAAGACCGATTGCTTCCAGCTCGTACTTGATTCCGAGCATGCGTGAACTTTTGTGCTACGGACTTGTCTACACACGATCGGAAAGTCCGACAACAAAGTTTTGTTGGCGGAAAATTTGAGAACCTGCTAGCCAACATCTGTTGGCAGAAAGTCGGACAAAAAATGTTTGATGGACCATACACACTGTCGGACTTTCAGCCAACAAGCTCACATCCAACATTTCCCGTCGGAAAATCCAACCGTGTGTGTGCGGCTTAAGTATTAGTATTATCAAATGAAGGTCAATGACACTTGCAATTACTCGTATTACATGGAGGCAGTGGCAGTGGTTTTGGAGCCTGGAGGGGGCTCGGTTCCCAAAGAGAGGAAGAATAATGGCAGGTCCAGCCGGGAAAAACCCTTACATCCTCTTCTTTCTGTGAACCTACACCCTGTTGTCAACAGTTGCAACCAGATCTGCTGGCAGAGGCTTGAACAGCATACAGATTTTTTTGCCCGGAGAGTTGGCATCAGCGTGAATACAATTATACATAATACACTTCCACTGCATCGGCGACAATTTTCAAAAGCAGGAGCCCAACCAGTTCCCCATACAATTTGTCACTCTCTTGCCTTCTTATGAAGGTCTCAGTCATAGACATCACTGCACTCTGCTGTCACCACTTCCACCAGTCAGATATAGGCAATGGTCATGCCCCCCCAACCATCCCACATTTTTCTGGACTGTCTCAGGATTCCAAAACAATCCCAGTGCCCTGCAGATCTGGGCTATGTCCCGAAGCCAAGGGAGTTCTTGCTCCATCACCCAGCTCAAGCTCTATGCAGCTTTTGTACCTAAAAGTGTCTGCATATTCCCTGCAGCAGAAAAAAGGGCAGAGCAGCAGCATGCGTTGTGAATAAGTGTTGTGCACTTACACCATTGCCTACTTCCACCCCCACTGGACACTATTGCAAGTGTCCAGTGCTATTGTTTCACTGTTGAGCACTTACGTTTCTTCCCACCTCCTGGTAGGTTCTACTGTTCTCTGCCACCCCGGACACTATTGTTCCTCCTAACCCCCCCACTGAGCCCTGTTTTTAGTTCATGAGAATAGATATTGCATCAGTAGATGTACATTATACATATGTAAGTTAACATTTTCATAACTGATAGTGAAACAATTTACCTCTTATCTGGACAAAGACATCCTCACTCTTCTTAGAAATGTTGGCTGCAGATCTCACTTCACAGGAATAATTCCCAGAATCCTCCAGCTGAGGTGATTGGACTCCATATTGATCAGATAAACTGAATTCCTGAACATTCTTTCCATCTCTGTAGAAAGCAAACTGCAATTCTGTATTTTGGCTAAGTGGACTGAGGCTTGTGTTACACATCAGGGTTATGGTGTCACCTTCCAAGACTTTGATAGTGCTTACATTTAGCACTGGGGTGAAAAACAGCTCTAAAAAAAAAGATTGACAAATCTTATTTTCTAGCAGGTATGAGTGTCAAACTTTTGTGACATTTTGGTGAAATTTGCCTCCAATGTGTAGGCAGGTCCAGTCTTATTTTCCAACTGCAGGTGGTGCTCAACCACAGTGGCAGTGCAGAGGGAGAGGAGGCAGAGGGAGAAGTCAGGAGGAATGTGGTCACTATATGGTTTTCTGGGTCACTGGGGCAGGTATCTGGTTGGGTGCTGCCAGCCCATGTGACTCTGGTGGTCATCTTGTGTTAGGCAGAGTGTTTTTAAGACCCCTGGCTCTCGGGTTTAGCACATTTAGCATGTAGATCAGCCTTTCTCAACCTTTTCAGCACAGAGGAACCCTTGAAATAACTTTCTGGTCTCAGGCAACCCCTGCTAAAAGTTCCTATATCTACAACTCATGATACATTAGTGTGATGGTCAGTGAAAAGAATGCTCTTTACACTTGTGGTCATTGGGAAGATAGATACAGATAGCTAAAAAGATCAATGGTGCTAGTGGGAACTTATCTGAGATGCAGAAATTGCTTATTGATCAAGGAACCCCTAGAAACCTCTGGAGGAACCCTAGGATTCCATGGAACCCTGGTTGAGAAACCCTGGTGTAGATAGTGTGTTGGGACAGGTCACATGTTCATCAGGGACAGTACTAATGGTAGCGAAAAGTTCCAGACGAGTAGGGAAAGTATAGGGACCCTCCACTATTTCTGGAAACTTCCCCACTTGGGCTCGGACTTGCCAGGCCACATTCTACCCCTCAAGAAAGACTGTTAGCTCAGCTAAGAGCTGCTCTGCTACATGCTGCTACCATCCGTGAGTGTTTCAGGTTGGGATTCCTTCCGTCGGGCTTGTTGTGAACTGTTTTCCTTTGACTTCAATACAAGTTCTTTCAATTGCATCTGAACTGAGTGTGTGTTGTTGCCACCGCACAAGGCTGTACCCATCCACAGATTAATAACAATGAATTTCGCCAAAAATGTCCCAAAATTTTGACAAATGCAATATCAGTTCTAGAATCAATTAGAAGGTTGATTTTCACAGAAATTTCACAGAAATTGTGATACTTACCCCTATAAAATACTAGTAGATTCAAGGATAGGTGAGCTTTAAAAGAAGGTGCTTGTCTTGCATACACACGGTCACACAAATGTTGGACAACAATTACAAACATGGGAACGTGGTGACGTACAAGACATACGACGAGCAGATAAAAAGGAAGTTCAATAGTCATGTGATATCCCCATTACGACGCTAGTTTTACAAGACCGAGTGCTTCCGGCTCATACTTGATTCCGAGCATGCGTGAACTTTTGTGCGACGAACTTGTGTACACACGATCGGAAAGTTTGACAACAAAGTTTTGTTGGTGGAAAATTTAAGAACCTGCTAGCCAACATTTGTTGGTGGAAAGTCCGACAACAAATGTTCGATGGAGCATACACATGGTCGGACTTTCAGCCAACAAGCTCACATCCAACATTTCCCGTCGGAAAATCCGACCGTGTGTACGCGGCATAAGTATTAGTATTATCAAATGCAGGTCAATGACACTTGCAATTACTCCTATTAAATGGAGGCAGTGGCAATGGTTTTGGAGCCTGAAGGGGGTTCGGTTCCCAAAGAGAGGATGAATCATGGCAGGTCCAGACCAGAAAAACCCCTTACATTTCTCTTCTTTCTGTGAACCTACCCCCCTTGTCAAAAGTTGCAACCAGATCTGCTGGCACAGGCTTGAACAGCATACAGATTTTTTTGCCCGGAGAGTTGGCATCACCATGAATACAATTATATATAATACACTTCCTTTGCATCGGCGACAATTTTCAAAAGCAGGAGCCCAACCAGTTCCCCATACAATTTGTCACTCCCTTGCCTTCTTATGAAGGTCTCAGTCATAGACATCACTGCACTCTGCTGTCACCACTTCCACCAGTCAGAAATAGGCAATGGTAATGCCCCCCCAACCATCCCACATTTTTCTGGACTGTCTCAGGATTCCAACACAATCCCAGTGTCCTGTAGATCTGGGCTATGTCCCGAAGCCAAGGGAGTTCTTGCTCCATCACCCAGCTCAAGCTCTATGCATCTTTTGTACCTAAAAGAGTCTGCATATTCCTAGCAAAAAGGAAAAAGGGCAGAGCAGCAGCATTTGTTGTGCATAAGTGTTGTGCACTTACACCAAATGCCTACTTCCACCCCCACTGAACACCACCATGCTTCTCTCCTCACTGGACTTTACTGTTACTCCCTAGCTTCCTCTGTGCACTATCGTTTCTTCCCAGCCCCTAGCCCACTGCTGGACACTATTGTTTCTCCCTATGCTTTGCTGGGCACTATTGTTCTCCCCACACCTATTGAAGGGGACTATTGTTTTCACATCACCCTTTCGGTTGCTATTGTTTCACTGTTGAGCACTTATGTTTCTTCCCACCTCCTGGTAGGTTCTACTGTTCTCTGCCACCCCTGCTGGACACTATTGTTCCTTATAATACCCCCACTGAGCCCAAATAAGCACTGTTTTTAGTTCATGAGAATAGATATTGCATCAGTAGATGTACATTATACATATGTAAGTTAACATTTTCATAACTGATAGTGAAACAATTTACCTCTTATCTGGACAAAGACATCCTCACTCTTCTTAGAAATGTTGGCTACAGATCTCACTTCACAGGAATAATTCCCAGAATCCTCCAGCTGAGGTGATTGGACTCCATATTGATCAGATAAACTGAATTCCTGAACATTCTTTCCATCTCTGTAGAAAGCAAACTGCAATTCTGTCTTTTGGCTAAGTGGACTGAGGCTTGTGTTACACATCAGGGTTATGGTGTCACCTTCCAAGACTTTGATGGTGCTTACATTTAGCACCGGGGTGAAAAACAGCTCTAAAAAAAAAGATTGACAAATCTTATTTTCTAGCAGGTATGAGTGTCAAACTTTTGTGACATTTTGGTGAAATTTGCCTCCAATTTGTAGGCAGGTGCAGTCTTATTTTTCAACTACAGGTGGCGCACAACCACAGTGGCAGTGCAGAGGGAGAGGAGGCAGAGGAAGAAGTCAGGAGGAACGTGGTTACTCTATGGTTTTCTGGGTCACTGGGGCAGGTATCTGGTTGGATGCTGTCAGCCCATGTGACTCTGGTGGTCATCTTGTGTCAGGCAGAGTGTTTTTAAGACCCCTGGCTCCCGGGTTTAGCGCATTTAGCGTGTAGATCAGCCTTTCTCAACCTTTTCAGCACAAAGCAACCCTTGAAAGAACTTTCTGGTCTCAGGCAACCCCTGCTAAAAGTTCCTATATCTACAACTCATGATACATTAGATGGTCAGTGAGAAGAATGCTCCTTACACTAGTGGTCATTGAGAAGAATTCCCCCCTTACAGATAGCTAATAAAATCAATGGCGTTAGTGGGAACTTATCTGAGATGCAGAAATTGCTCATTGATCAAGGAACCCCTAGAAACCTCTGGAGGAACCCTAGGATTACATGGAACCCTGGTTGAGAAACCCTGATGTAGATAGTGTGTTGGGACAGGTCACATGTTCATCAGGGACAGTACTAATGGTAGTGAAAGGTTCCAGATACGTAGGGAAAGTATAGGGACCCTCCACTATTTCTGGAAACTTCCCCACTTGCGCTCGGACTTGCCAGGCCACATTCCACCCCTCAAGAAAGATTCTGTCAGCTCGGCTGAGACCTGCTCTGCTACATGCTGCTACCATCCGTGAGTGTTCCAGGTTGGGATTCCTTCCATCGGGCTTGTTGTGAACTGTTTTCCTTTGACTTCAATACAAGTTCTTTCAATTGCATCTGAACTGAGTGTGTGTTATTGCCACCGCACCAGGCTGCACCCATCCACAGATTAATAACAATGAATTTCGCCAAAAATGTCTCAAAATTTTGACAAATGCAATATCAGTTCTAGAGTCAATTAGAAGGTTGATTTTCACAGAAATTTCACAGAAATTGTGATACTTACCCCTATAAAATACTAGTAGATTCAAGGAGAGGTGAGCTTTAAAACAAGGTGCACTTATCTTTTTGCCATCTTCCACTGACCTAACCTATCCTAACCCACTCTTCCCCTCCACAGATGTATACTTAGCTCAAACTAATGACTGCATAAAATGCTATGAGACCATCTCTGATCATCTCTTATCTATAGCCTCGATATTCTGCTCCATAGAAGCATATAGATCACTAATGTGCAGGGGTAGCCAGAACAGTAAAGACCTGCACTACTGGGATTTAAACAGTGGAAAAGGGGGCCATCATATCAAGCTACATATGTATTTGTAGGGGAAGGGTGGACTAGGTTAGGTCAGGAGAAGGGGGGAAAAGGAAGGATACACTTTGTTTTAAAATGCACACGTATCCTTTAAATAGCATCTGCTGGACAGAATTGTAATAGATGGTTGGCAGTCTATATTTCTGCACAGAACATCTTTTACCTTAAAGCTGGAGGCACATTTGGGATTTGTTTAGGAATAAATCATATTCACCTTTTATCGTAATATGGACGAAATGACTACTTTTCCTCACTTTGCCATTTGAAGCTCTCACGGTACAGGAATAATTCCCAGAATCCTCCAGCTGGGCAGACTGGACTCCATATTGATCTGATGAACTGAATTTCTGAACATTTCGTACATCTCTGTAGAAAGCAAACTGCACATCTGTTCTCTGTCTGAGCGGCTCAAGTCTTGTGATACATATCAGGGTCATTTGGTCTCCTTCTATCGTTGCATTTCGGATTGCTACGATTCTTGGATTTACAAACAGCTCTGCAGAGAAGGAAATCCAGGAGGAAAAATATAAATGTCTTTCCATGTACAAATACAACAGGTGAGCTACCAGTATGCTATGGGACTCATGATCCAGATTGAAGTGACCATGCAGAGCAACAAGGGCTCATTAGTATTATGGGTTTTGTCAAGTTTGTATTAGGCTTGGAGTTCCAAATTTTTAAGGAATACCTGCTGAGTTTAAATATTAAGGCCTTAATGATGAAGATGGCTGGTGGCTGCATTAGAAAATGGGAAGATGGCTGGTGGCTGCATTAGAAAATGGTTGACTCCTGGGGCAAGCAGTTGAGAACAATCGATTCACCATTTTCAAATATCTTTCTTTGTGTTTATTGCCATGCAGTACTGAAATCCCCAATGGTACTACCTGTAGGGGCCTTGCCCGAAGCAGGAGTGTGTTAAAAAAATTAGTACTGCTGGGTTGTTGTCCACCTACATCTAAAATTGATAGTTCTGCTTTCTTTGGGTTTTTCCCAAGACTTCTGTCTGCTGTGGAGCATCCCTAGCAATAGATTAAGCTGATCAAATAATCTGAAATATGAACATTTATATCTCCCTGGCCAATCATTAGGAGACTTATTACTGGTGGCACATTCTGGGAAAGAGAATAAATATTCAGGAGTGTTACCTTGAAAAGCTCTGTTGCCTCCCAGTCTCTGCCGCCCAGTCTCTGCCTGGGGAGAGTGTGTTGCTGTGTCTGTCCTCCCAAACTTGCTGCCTGGAGAGGGTGCGCTTTACTACAGAGAAACCAAAGTCTGGAGTCTGAAGCTCCCTGCTGTCCTCCTGGGGATGTGGAACAGGCAGGCGATTGCTTAGATTGGACCACTATGGGTGAAGACTTGCTGTGGAAGAGTGTCCTGGAGAGCTGTGGGGAAGCTACTGCCGGTGGACATTGTAGGAAATTCCCGTGGCTCATCCAAGAGATATGTGTAACTGCCCTATGGTGTGAAAAGTACAGAGCTCCTGTCTTGCTTAAAGTTCCATTATTATGATTTGACCATAGGTAGAAATTTAGTCTGCATTTTTTTGTTCTTTGGGTATCCTCTGCCCTAATCAATCTATCCCAGAGTTTATTTGGTCATATATTAAACCTTGTTGAACTGTCTTAAAGTGACTGGCACCCAATTTCTTCATACTGCACACAAGTCAAGGACCCTACCCTAAGGTTAAATGTCAGCACACAAAGCCATTTGGGGTCCCCAACTGTCTCCAAGGGGTGAGGGGGTGGTACATACAAAGAGGTTTGTCTATATGTTGTTTTTTTGGGACTAAGGCTGAGGCTGGGCATCATTATTAGGTAAGTTTGGAGTTAGAAAATGGTTCATTAATTCATTATTAAATGCTGATCGTCAAAACCTGAGTCTTCTGGTCCTGATTGACTCACCATTTACCTCGACCAGTTTCTCCTGACTCCTCCTCTTTACACTGTTGGTTACAGTTGTTGCTTCACAGGAATATTTCCCAGAGTCCTTCACCTGAGTGGACTGAATTCCATACTGATTATATGAAGTGAATGCTCTGACATTCCGTCCATCTTTGTGAAAAGCAAATTTCAGTTGTGTCCTCGGTCTGAGCAGGCTGAGACTAGAATCACATGTCAGGGTCATCTCATCACCTTCTACCACTGGATACGGGGTCACTTTTATCTCTGGAATTTCAAATAGCTCTAAAAAGTAATCACATTGTGAAGTTATGTGAAAAAAGTTTAAAAAAATGAAACTTACACAAAATCATTGCTCACCATCCCAACGTAGACTCACATAGGAACATATATGCTTGCACCGGGTGTGGCTACATTAAAAAATGAAGATTGTACTTATACAAATAATTCCAGGGCTATCATTTGCGATTAACTCTAACCTGATAACCTGTGAAGGCTTTTAACCTCTTCCTGATCTCAGTATACCCGGATGACGGCTATAGCATGGTCTCAAATTTCTGGGAGTGTCTATTGATGTTCCCCCATGATCGCGCTTCCCGTGTGCCCCCTGCAGCGGGCATCTGCGGGGATCTGTGATCGCTGTGTCCTTTGGACACAGCTGATCACAGATTGGGGTAAAGAGCCAATCACAGCAGCTCTTTACCATGTGACCAGCTGTGTTCAATCACAGATGATCACAGTGTAACATAGCTCCCAACTGTCCCTGATTTCGAGAGACTGTCCCTGATTTGGAGCAATGTCCCTCTGCCCCTCATTCCTCCTCATGTGTCCCTCATTTTGGTTTGATGCATATGCCTGTATATAAAATGCACTATATATCTATCAAAAAGTGCTTCCCAGTGCTAAACCTTTCATCCAATTTCAAAATTGTTGCATTTGTATATTTCAAAAGCCAATATAAAGGAATAGAAGTGTTAAAAAAAGCACTTGTGGGTTTAACTAATAATTATTTTTGTATAATTTTCCTTTAGGGGGGCATGACGGGGGGTATGTCCTATGCCCACATACTTTTGCTAATAGGTGTCCCTCATTCCCATCTCAAAAAATTGGGATGTATGGTGTAAACAGGATTTGACTGTTATCGGCAGTCCTCTCCTCACGCTGACAGCATTTAGACATCCCAAGTCTCCCCCGAGGTGCGGGAGTCTCCTGCATTTTGGCTGTGGCTCCCGCAGACCCACGAGTGTCGGGTGAGTGCAGGGCTGATCCTGGGCGGCAGTGGGGTATCATCCCCACCCTGCACACATGGAATCTTCCCCAGCTTCACAGCTGGGAATGATCGGTGCGGCAGGAAACAGCTGTGAGCACCAATCCCCCTGTATAGCTTTTCAGCTGACAGCCGCTTCTCCTCCTCTCCCTCCCGTGGCTATACAGGGAGATCAGTGCTCACAGCTGTCCCTACCGATCATTCCTGGCTGTGTCCTGTCCTTCTCTGGTCCCCTGTCCTCCTTCTTCAGCCCTCTTCTAACTCTGTGTCCTCCTCCTCCGCCCCCTTGTCCTCCTCCTCCGGCTCCATGTCCATCTTCTCCGCCGCCCCCCGCAGCCGGCTTCCCTCCTCTCCCCTCCTAGGGGCTGCTGTAGGGGATGTCAGGATAGAGAGCGGAGAAAGGGACAGGTAAATATTTAATTTATCAGCCCCTTCCTTTTCTGAACACAGTGGACACAGTGAGCGAAAACTAAGCAGAGTAACCTGTGTTTACTCTGCTCAGTTTATGAATAGAGAGAAACTTCTGTCTCCTCTCCATTCATCTTCAGTGCTGAAAAAGATTAGGGAACCTGTGTCCTCAGTCCCTTTCTCTGTCTCAAAGGGGAGATGTCAGGGGTCTGTTTAGATATCTCACTAAAGCCCCCCAACAGATAAAAAAAAAAATGCATTAAATATTAAATAATTAAATTGTAAAAAAAATTATAAAAAATTTAATTGTAAAAAAATATATATAAAATAAAAAATTACTGACACCAATCAACCCTGCCCTACCAACACTATCCACTGCCCCAACCCCGTCCCCCCAAAAAGCATTGTGAAAAAAATTAAAAACAAATTAAATTGTAAAAAAAATAATACGTAAAAATACAAAACTACTGACACCATCCATTGCTTTACTGACACTGTCCACTACCCCCCACCCCCAATTATCCCCAAAAATAAAATTGTAAAAAATAATTTAAAAAGTAAAATTGTAAAAAAATAATAAAAATAAAATAAATAAATAAATGTTGACATTGTCCACTGCCCTACTGACACCATCCACTGGCCCCTAAAAAGCATTTGGAAAAAATGAAAAAAATAAATACAAAAAAAAAATTAAATTGTAAAAAAATAATAAGAAAATAATATAATAATAATATATAATAACTACTGACACTTTCCACTGCCCTACTAACACCATCCTACACATACTACCCACCACCTACATGCACTCCGCACACCACACTCCTCTCCTGCACATACTACCCACTGCTTTGCACTCCGCACTGTACATTCCCTATTTAACATCACTGCATTCTACACTATGTAAGTCATCTCAGACTATTAAACCACAACCCCTTTAAGCCACACCCAATATGTAGTGCAATTTAAGCCATGCCCACATTTCGCTGTGGGGGTGTGGATATTGTTGTGGAAAATTTTATATTAATGTGTTGTCATAAGTCTCCCAGTGTGTGTTCAACCACAGCCCGCTCTAAAGAGCTGACTGGGGCAGATCGACGCTGGCTGAGACCTGTTAGATAGTGGAAAACTTCCTGGTGTTTGGAGAGAGGTGTTTGCGGAGAAAAGACATGTCCGCCAGCAAAAGGGCCTCTGTGCAATGTACAGAACGATCGTCTGGTGGGGATGCGTTCACTCTGCAAAGACATTATCGGTTTAGAAGTGTTTTGCTCTTGTCACCCCTGGTATGCCTGATCAACATGTTTGGGGTGCCATGATGTACACCTGCAGATAATCTCCCATGCACAAGGAACTTTAGTCATCGTCATTTAGTATATTGTATCATGTCCTGTAGTAATTGGTTGTTTTGTGTTCTGTTGTTAAATCCTTATATGGTCACTTACATCCTGTGAGGTCACAAGCTTTGTAAGAGGTGTGTTTGGCTGTTGGAGGCTGAACCCTCGAGCTGTGGGACCTCCTATTGATATGCTAATAAAGTGGCTCACTCAGACAGCTGAGAAGGGCTGGCTGCAGTGTGTTTTTTGGAACTGGAACGATGAGAGAGAGACAGCTCTCTCAGGGCCACTTTCACCATCCCTTAAGTGGACTGTTGGGTTTTACATTTGGGTGTGGCTAAAAGGTAATGTGTATCTACATATTCTATTCTATGTATACCTGCTTTTTCCATTGAAAGCATGACTGTATGCTAGACTTCTTTGATCTATTTATTTATCCATTTATTTTTACCTCTTCAGCTATCCCTTGATGCATCTCACTCCTGATGATTGGCTTTAAACGCCATGAAACGCGTAGAGTCTACACTCAGGGATGCCACTTCATCTATGAATTTTATCAATATGCCGTTTATATATATATTCATCTTTATTAGGAATGCCATGTTCACCTCATATGTATATCCATTCAAATTGCTTGTATCAATCATGTCGATTTTCTATAAACAGCATTTATATTAATATGACTACTAATATTTTATTATGCTTCAATGCGCATGATGTATGTATTGTTTATTATGATACATTATATTTATATATATATATATATATATATATATATATATATATATATATATATATATCACTCATGAATTGATTCCTATGCGATTAATTGATCAGCAACTCCCTATGGCCATACAGTTTTTCCCTTATGGGATGGTGACATTTAATTGAATTCATGGTAGCCTAGATTAATTCAAAAACATACCCATGCCTCATTTAAAGTCCCACTATCCCCTCTCTTTTTTCTTTTGTCTTTTGTCTAGTTAGTTGGATGGGACACACACCAGAGGATGGATGCGATAAAAAGGTGAGATGCATTTATTTCATTAGACGAAATTGTTATTATGATTAGAAACAGGAGATTTGGCTGTGTGCTTTTGCGTACAACCAAATTTCGCTGACAATATGCAGAGCGCCACTTCCCTGAAATGAGTTTTTACAGGTTGGAATATCTAAGCATGTGAGGAGAGGAGAGCCAGTAAGCGACAATCCATACAGGGGGCATCTACACTGATAATCAGGGCACTGATAATCAGTGCAGCCCCAACAGTGCTGCCAGTGAGTACCCATCAGTACTGCCTGTCAGTGCCTAACAGTGTTGCCTGTCAGTGCCCATCAGTGTTGCTTGTCAGTGCTCATCAGTGTTGCCTGTCAGTGCCCATCAGTGTTGCCTGTCAGTGCCCATCAGTGTTGCCTGTCAGTGCCCATCAGTGTTGCCTGTCAGTCCCCATCAGTGTTGCCTGTCAGTGCTCATCAGTGTTGCCTGTCAGTGCTCATCAGGGTATCAATGTTTGTCACTATTTCATGGGTGCAGATTAAGACTTGACATGTTTGGTATCTATTTACTTGACTCATCAGCGCATCCTCATCAGTGCCCATCAACGCATCCCCATCACTGCCCATCAGTGCAGGTTATCAGTGCCCATTAATGCCGTCTCATCAGTGCCCATCAGCGCATCCTCATCAGTGCCCATCAGTGCAGCTTATCAGTGCCCATCAGTGCCACCTTATCAGTGCCCATCAATGCTGCCCCATCAGTGCACATTAGTGCAGTCTTATCAGTGCCAATCAGTGCCACCTCATCAGTGCACATCAACTGAAGAAGAAAATTTACTTACTTGCAAAAAAATTTAACAGAAACTAAAAAAAAAACATTACATTTTTTTAGCAAAAAAAAAAACCCAGTGGTGATTAACCTCTTGCCGACCGCTGCACACCAATATACGTCGGCACAATGGCAGCAGTGGGCAACTGAGTGTACCTATACGTCCCCTTTAATTGGCGAGGCTAGCACGCGCCCGCCGTGTACAGCGTGACCGTGCCCGCGGGTCCCGCGGACTCGATGTCAGCCGGTATCCCACAATCGTGTCACGGAGCTGCAGAACGGGGAGATGCCTATATAAACAAGGCGTTTCCCTATTCTGCCTAGTGACATGACAGAGATCACTGCTCCCTGTCATCATGAGTGATCTCTGTCATGATCTCTGTCATGTCAGTGGTAGCCCATCCCCCCTACAGTTAGAATCACTCCCTAGGACTAGGGATTAGCTTCGAGTTCGACTCGAACATCGGCTGTTCGCCAGTTCGCCGAACAGCGAACATTTTCGGGTGTTTGCGGCAAATTCGAAAGCCGCGGAACACCCTTTAAAAGTCTATGGAACAAATCAAAAGTGCTAATTTTAAAGGCTTATATGCATGGTATTGTCATAAAAAGTGTTTGGGGACCCGGGTCCTGCCCCAGGGGACATGGATCAATGAAAAAAAAAGTTTTAAAAAGGGAAGTTTTTTCGGGAGCAGTGATTTTAATAATGCTTAAAGTGAAACAATAAAAGTGTAATATTCCTTTAAAATTTCATACCTGGGTGGTGTCTATAGTATGCCTGTAAAGGGGCGCATGTTTCCCGTGTTTAGAACAGTCTGACTAAGGGGAACCCCGCGCCAAAAAAAAAAAATGGCGTCGGGTCCCCCCAAAAATCCATACCAGACCCTTATCTGAGCATGCAACCTGGCAGGCTACAGGAAAAGAGGGGGGGACGAGAGAGCACCCCCCCTCCTGAACCATACCAGGCCACATGCCCTCAACATTGGGAGGGTGCTTTGGGGGGCTACCCCACGCCATCAACATGGGGAAAAGGTACTTTGGGGGGCTACCCCAAAGCACCCTCCCAATGTTGAGGGCATGTGGCCTGGTATGGTTCAGGAGGGGGGGCGCTCTCTCGTCCCCCCCTCTTTTCTTGCAGCCTGCCAGGTTGCGTGCTCAGATAAGGGTCTGGTATGGATTTTTGAGGGGACCCCACGCCATTTTTTTTTTACATTTTGGCGCGAGGTTCTCCTTAAAATTCATACCAGACCTGAAGGGCCTGGTATGGAATTTAGGGGGACCCCCCACACCATTTTTTTTTAAATTTTGGTTCGGGGGTTCCCTTGTGGAGAATTCCCATGCCATTTTTATCAATGAACTTTTATGTGTATTGTCGGACCGGCAATTCATTAATAGCCGCAAGTAGTTTTAAATGACTTATTTTACTTTGAAATGTCATTTTGCTGTCAGATTGTTCTAAACACGGGAAACATGCGCCCCTTTACAGGCATACTATAGACACCCCCCAGGTATGAAATTTAAAGGAATATTACACTTTTATTGTTTCACTTTAAGCATTATTAAAATCACTGCTCCTGAAAAATATCAGTTTTTAAAACTTTTGTTTTCATTGATCCATGTCCCCTGGGGCAGGACCCGGGTCCCCAAACACTTTTTATGACAATACCTTGCATATAAGCCTTTAAAATTAGCACTTTTGATTATTCATGTTCGTGTCCCATAGACTTTAACGGTGTTCGCGTGTTCAAAACATTTTTTGCCTGTTCGCATGTTCTTGTGTGAAGCGAACAGGGGGGTATTCGGCTCATCCCTACCTAGGACACACTTAACCCCTTGATCGCCCCATAATGTTTAACCCCTTCCCTGCTAGTGTCATTTACACAGTAATCAGTGCATTTTTATAGCACTGATTGCTGTATAATGGTCCCAAAATAGTGTCAAAAGTGTCCAATCTGTTCGCCATAATGTCGCAGTCATGATAAAAATCGCAGATCGCCACCATTACTAATAAAAAAAAAAAAATTAATAATAAAAATGCCATAAAACTATCCCCTATTTTGTAGACGCTATAACTTTTGCGCAAACCAATCAATATACGCTTATTGCAACTTTTTTTTAACCAAAAATATGTAGAAGAATAAACTAAGAAAAAAATGTTTTTTTTATATATTTTTGGGGGATATTTATTATAGCAAAAAGTAAAAAATATTGCTTTTTTTTTTTAAATTGTCGCTCTTTTTTTGTTTAAAGCGCAAAAAATAAAAACCGCAGAGGTGATCAAATACCACCAAAAGAAAGCTCTATTTGTGGGGAAAAAAGGACGTCAATTTTGTTTTGGTGTAACGTCGCACGCCCGCGCAATTGTCAGTTAAAGTGACGCAGTGCCGAATCGCCAAAAAAGTGCTCTGGTCAGGAAGGGGGTAAAATCTTCCGGGGCTGAATCGGTAAAAGACCACGAAAAGAAACCTCTATCTGTCTTAAAAAAGGATAAAAATTTAATCTGGGTACCATGTTGCATGACCGCACAATTGTCTTTCAAAATGTGACAGCGTTGAAATCTGAAAATTGGCCTGGGCAGGAAGGGGGTGAAAGTTCCTGGTATTGAAGTGGTTAAAGGGGGCATCTGCAGCAAAGGGTTAAAGCTTAGTTATGTAAAAAAAAAAAAAAGTATGTCTTACTTTGTATGTAGATAAAGGCTTCATCTGTGAAAGTTATATGACTATACAAAGTTTTTTTCTGTATTTCCTTTGTACATCTGTATCTCACGGTGTCCATCATGTATACAGTTCCTACATGTAATACAGATCTGTATCTCCCACCTTGAATGATAGAATCATCTTTGCGGAATATTGTATATACTTCTATGAAGTCAGAACGATGGTGACATCTCAGAGTCAGATCATCTCCTTCGTGAATATGGAGAGGTACCTGCAGGATTACCAGGTCTGGAACACAGAGAAGATCCCATGAGAAGATGATGGTTACAGGACAGACATAGTATTGCCTCCACAACTAGATACATTTGTAGTAGATTGACATGACCAAATTTATTGAGTGACGTTACTGGGATCGGAACGGGCCAGCAACTCATTCCTACAACTCAATAACATTTCTCTTTTTTTCTGGAATTGGCAAAGAACACATTAAAATAATAAACTGACCAGCAGCAACATCCAGTCTGGCAGTGCCACTTTCTGTACCAGTTCGGCATCTGTAGTCTCCGCTATGTTCCGTTTTTGCAGATCTAATGGTATAGATTTTTCCTGTATACACCCAGTTACCATCTTTGTACCAGTAATAGGTCAGATCTCTTCCTCCAGTAGAACCCACACCACACGTCATTGTTATAGACTCTCCTGTGAAGATCTTCCTCCAGTTTGGGGTGAAGGTGACCACAGGAGTCACTGTTGATCCTGAAGAGGAATAAAGTGGAATTCTAATTTAAGTCAGGTTAATTTCAAACAACTAAAGGTAGTGTATCCTAATGCCCCATACACACGATCGGACATTCCGACAACAAAATCCATGGATTTTTTCCGACAAATGTTGGCTCAAACTTGTCTTGCATACACACGGTCACACAGATTTTGTCGGAAATTCCGAACGTCATAGACTTTGTGCGTTGGTATTGTGTACACATGATCGGAATTTACAACAACGGATTTTGTTGTCGGAAAATTTGAGAACCGGCTCTCAAATTTTGTGTGACGGAAATTCCGATGGAAAATGTCCGATGGAGCCTACACACAGTCAAAATTTCCGACAACAAGCTTCCATCGAACAGTTGTTGTCGGAAAATCCGACCGTGTGTACGTGGAAAAAGAGTGTAAAGAAATACAAGTGGGCACTTCTAAGTGCAGTAAGTAGGACCAATTTATTTAAAAAAAACAAATAAACCACTCACATGTGGTAGAATAAAAAGTGCATGCCGTAAGCTCTGTTGCCTTCATCCATAAATTCAGGCAGAGCAAAGATGTTAACCACTTCAGCCCCGGAAGAATTTACCCCCTTCCTGACCAGAGCACTTTTTGTCTATCGGCACTGCGTCGCTTTAACTGACAATTGCACGTGGCTCCCAAACAAAATTGACGCCTTTTTTTTCCCCACAAATAGGGCTTTCTTTTGGTGGTATTTGATCACCTCTGCGGTTTTTATTTTTTGCTCTATAAACAAAAAAGAGCGACAATTTTGAAAAAAACGCATTATTTTTTACTTTTTGCTATAATAAATATCCCCCAAAAATATATAAAAAAAACTATTTTTTTCCTCAGTTTAGGCCGATACGTATTCTTCTACATATATTTGGTAAAAAAATTTGCAATAAGCGATTATTAAACGGTTTGCGCAAAAGTTATAGCGTTTACAAAATAGGGGATAGTTTTATGGCATTTTTATTAATATTTTTTTTTTTTTTAAATGGCGGCGATCAGCTATTTTTATTGTGACTGCGACATTATGGCGGACACATCGGACATTTTTGACACATTTTTGGGACCATTGTCATTTATACAGCAATCAGTGCTATACAAATGCACTGATTCCTGTGTAAATGACACTGGCAGTGAAGGGGTTAAACACTAGGTGGCAGTGTAGTGGTTAAGTGTGTCCTAGGGGCGTGTTTCTAACTGTAGGGGGGATGGGCTGTGTGTGACACGTAATTGATCTCTGCTTCGATGACAGGGAGCAGAGAACAGTGACACTGTCACTAGGCAGAATAGGGAGATGCTTGTTTACATTAGCATCTCCCCATTCTCCCTCCCCGTGGGGCGATCGCGGGTATCCCCGCTGCGATCGAGTCCGCAGGGCCCGCGACCCGACTCACAGAGCTTGCTGCGGGCGGGTGCGCGCCCGCTGGCCACCTCTTAAAGGGGAACGTACAGGTATGTGGTTCTGCCTGTACGTGCCTTTCTGCCGCAGTATATCTGCGTGAGGCGGTCGGCAAGCGGTTAAAGAGCAGAAACCACCAATAATAGAGGATATACCAGCTCTAGAGCTGATCTGACAGTGTGGGCACTTGGCTGATGATGTCACATTCCAGGATGTGTGAAGGAGGCATGACTACGCGTTTTTCGGCTTGAGAAAGAGGCGGTAGCGCCTCGAAACACTCAGCCATGCCCGCTTCACACCTGATAAATCCTCTGTTATTTGAAAGTTTCTACTCTTTAACATATTTGATCTGCCTGGATTTCTGGATGATGGCAACAGAGTTTGTGACTTGTGTTTTTTATTCTACTACATGTGAGTGGTTTATTTGTTCTTTATGAATAAAATGATCCTACTTACTGCACTTGGAAGCACCCTCTTGGGTTTCTTTGCATTGCTACAGATATTCTTTCTATCTGTGGAGGAGCTGCACTTCTAGACCAAGCTTTTTCTGGCATTTTTTTGTTTACAAGTTTTAATTCAGCATTTTTTGCTAGAAAATTACATATAACCCCCAAACATTATATATATATATATATTTAGCAGAGACCCTTTTTGGAAAAATACACTGGAAAAAAACTGAAACACAATATATACTGCAATTTGTTTTGTAAAATATGAAAGATGATGTTATGGCGAGTAAATAGATACCTAACATGTCTTGCTTTAAAATTGCACACGCTCGTGGAATGGCGACAAAGACAAAGACTTAAAAATCTTAATAGGCAAAGGTTTAACATTTTTTACAGGTTACCTGTTTAGTTACAGAGGAGATCTAGCGTTAGAAATCTTGCTCTCACTGTAACGTCCATGGCTATACCTCACATGTGTGGTGCAACCACCGTTTACATATGCGTGCGCGAATTACATATGTGTTCGCTTCTGCGCGCAAGCTCGGAGGGATGAGGGTGCTTTAAAGTTTGTAGGTTTGTTTTCCTTTTTTATTATTATTTTTTTTTACACTGTTTGTTTAACTTTTATTTATTTTTTATCATTTTTATTCCTAATGCAAGGAATGTAAACATCCCTTATAATAGAAATAAGGTTGACAGGTCCTCTTGTTGGAGAAATCTGGGGTCAAAACGACCCCAAATCTCTTCTTTACCTTTAAAAGCAAAAGATCGAAAAAAAAAAATATGTTTACTTCCACCCTGGACCGGAAGTGACGTCATTATGTTGCTCTGATTCTCCAAGGTCATAGAGGCGATCAGAGATTATCTTGTCTTTCATTGCTTCTGTGACCAGCCAGCTGTAACATTGGATCTTTTCTCGGGCTCGCCGGTGTTTCTTGGGCTTACCGTTTACACCGGCACGCCCGGGAAACGATCCCCTCCCACCATTTCAGAAAACGGTCGAGTCGCTAATGAGCCACTCGGATGCTTTCCTGAGAAATCCAGCCACCGGCTGAAAAAAAAAATGGTACCGGGGTTTTGGCTGATATTTCAGCCATAACCAGTGGCGGCTGGTCCACAAGGGGTGCAGGGTTGCCGCCCCCCCAGCCCGCGGCACCACCCCTCCTAGCCCACACCCTCTTTGTGGCCGTGCACTGTGCTCGGTGCCGGACCAACAAGTCTCCATCTGGTCTGACACCCCCCCTCACAGGCACATGACCACAGCCTGAGGCCCCAATTGGCTAGTTTTATGGGAGGGCTCGGGGCGCAGACAGCACTGTGTCCCAAGCCCTCCCACACTGCTAAGCCAGCGAATCAGCTTCCGGCTTCTTGCCCCAGCCAATCAGCCACCTTTCTATCCCGGCCGAACAGATACTGTCAGCTTCAGGGAGGACAGCAGGACACACCAATGGAGCGGAAAATAGCTAGCCGGCTGGCTCTGCACAATTCTAATGCCCCGTACACACGATCGGATTTTCCGACGGAAAATGTGTGATAGGACCTTGTTGTCGGAAATTCCGACCGTGTGTAGGCTCCATCACACATTTTCCATCGGATTTTCCGACACACAAAGTTTGAGAGTAGGATATAAAATTTTCCGACAACAAAATCCGTTGTCGGAAATTCCGATTGTGTGTACACAAATCCGATGGACAAAGTGCCACGCATGCTCAGAATAAATAAAGAGATGAAAGCTATTGGCCACTGCCCCGTTTATAGTCCCGACGTACGTGTTTTACGTCACCGCGTTTAGAACGATCGGATTTTCCGACAACTTTGTGTGACCGTGTGTATGCAAGACATGTTTGAGCCAACATCCGTTGGAAAAAATCCTAGGATTTTGTTGTCGGAATGTCTGAACAAAGTCCGACCGTGTGTACGGGGCATAAGAGTGTATAACATGAAGTACACAATGGGGATCTGCTTTTTTTACCCACTTCTATATATACGCCCTCCCGTATTGACGATTGTCCTGTCCAGCCTTTTTAATACAATGGGCAAACAAGACAACTGTGAATGCAGTTGAGGGAATCAATATATGGCCTCCCACATTTGCTGCTTGTGTGCGACTAATGGAGCGCACAGCGGCGTGGCCTGTGATCGCCGTGTCCCTCAGATACAACAGATCACAGAGCCGGGTACAGGGCCAATAAAATTGGCCCTGAACCAAGTGGTCACTATGACCAAATGGACTTTCATTTTAAATCAAATTTCTGGTGGATCAAAACAAAAGGTTTGCAAAGTCCTCTAGTTACATTTTTTAAGAAGGCAGTTATAACGTGAATAGAAAAGGTTGTTCTCTGCTCTCTGTGTTCAAACAGTGGCCTCTCCTTTCTGTCCCAGTTTGGCTCCGAAGTCCTGGGTATTATATTCACATTTCACCTTCACAGGTTGAGCCACTGTGCAGCCTGTGGAGTGGGAGGAAACTTCTTTCTTCCCACTCCACAGGCTGCACAGTGGCTCATACTGTGAAGGTGAAATACCTCCTTGTGGGGTGAATAATAGTGGTGAGTGCGTTTCTTATGGGGCACTGTTTTCCAAGAAGCACAGAACAATTTGAAGGAGCACATTGTCACTTTATTGGACTTTTTTTTTTTTTTTGTTAATACACCAGGGTTTAAGGACGGTATATGCATATTTCTGAACCCAGTTTCACAGCAACAATATACACCAGTCATATATGTTGGATTTTTTTGCACAGAAATGTCACTTTGAATTGAAGGTTTTGCACAGGATTGTGTTTATTTTATTTTATTTTCGTTTGAACATAACAATATGTATTATGTATAAGTGGTTAGGAAGTTTACATAGTAGGATTTTTTTGTGGATTTTTGTGAATATACAAATATTTATTTTCTGCACTTTTATTGTCAAGTCATGTCAATAATTTAGAGGTTGTAGGTCACCACTTAATAAGAGCAGCGCCATACCTATCCCCTCTTTTTCACTCACGATTTTCCCCCTATTTACCGTATACCGTGTAAATACGGTATGTGAAAAGTGTGGCGTGCATTTGGATTCAGCCCCAGTGAGTCAATACTTTGTAGAACCGCCTTTCACTGCAATTACCACTGCAAGTCTTTTTGGGGATGTCTCTACCAGCTTTGCACATCTAGCGACATTTTTGCCCATTCTTCTTTGCAAAATAGCTCAAGCTCTGTCAGATTGGATGGAGAGCGTCTGTGAACAGCAATTTTCAAGTCTCGCTACAGATTCTCAATTGGATTTAGGACTGGACTGTGACTGGTCCATTCTAACACATGAATATGCTTTGATCTAAACCATTCCATTGTAGCTCTGGCTGTATGTTTAGGGTCATTATCCTGCTGGAAGGTGAACCTCCGCCCCAGTCTCAAGTCTTTTGCAGACTCTAACAGCTTTTCTTCTAAGATTTCCCTGTATTTGGCTCCATCCATCTTCCCATCAGTTATGATCAGTTTCCCTGTCCCTGCTGAAGAAAAGCATCCCCACAAGATGATGCTGCCACCACCATGTTTCACGGTGGGGATGGTGTGTTCAGGGTGATGTGCAGTGTTGGCTTTCCACCACACATAGAATTTTGCCTTGGGATCAAAAAGTTAAAATGTGTGTCTTATCTGACCAGAGCACCTTCTTCCACATGTTTGCTGTGTCCCCAACATGGCTTCTGGCAAACTGCGAACAAAACTTTTTA
Source organism: Lithobates clamitans (assembly GCA_037952925.1). NCBI lineage: Eukaryota > Metazoa > Chordata > Amphibia > Anura > Ranidae > Lithobates > Lithobates clamitans. Next base: position 2,303,496 of record JBBGZY010000791.1, read on the forward strand.
TGGCGTTCTTTCAACAATGGCTTTCTTCTTGCCACTCTTCCATAAAGGGCAGATTTGTGGAGAGCACGACTAATAGTTGTCCTGTGGACAGATTCTCCCACCTGAGCTGTGGATCTCTGCAGCTCCTCCAGAGTTACCATGGGCCTCTTGGCTGCTTCTCTGATTAATGTTCTGCTTGCCTGGCCGGTCAGTTTAGGTGGACGGCCATGTCTTAGTAGGGTTGCAGTTGTGCCATACTCTTTTTTTATTTTCAGATGATGGATTGAACAGTGCTCCGTGAGATGTTCAAAGGGGGTGGGAAGGGGGAATGATAGTCAGTTGCTTCTGTATAATTAGTTGGTAATAGAGACCTTTTTGAGCCTGGGTATGCCCAATAGGCTCTGTGCTGTATGTATTATTTTTTTCTTTTAATAATAATAAAAATAATTTTCAAAAAAACTAACAAAAAACAGTGGTCTCTCTGAAGAGATCCGTCTCTCCCCCATTTTAGTCAGAGCCAGAGCTTTCCAATCAGCAGGCAGCATGATGTTTTTTTGATTTCTAAACCATAGGTGTTACCAGTGGTGGCCGGTCCACTAGAGGCACAGGGGCTAATCTATGCGCCCGGCTCCTAATCTACATGCCGCGCCGGTAGGGAGTCTTAAGTCTTCCGGCCAATCAGGTCTCAGGACCCACTTTCTGTTCGGCTGGGAGGAGAAGCAATGCCTGTTTGGCCGGGAGGAGAAGCAAAGCCTGTTCGGCCAGGAGGAGAAGCAATGGCCACGCTTTTCCCTCGTCAAGCTGGAGCGAGGAGCAGCATCGACCTCCTAAGGTAAGCTCACTGATCACCGCTGTCCGTCTCCCGCGGAGGCCACTGATCGCTGCCGTTCATCTCCCGTGGGGGGCACTGATCGGCACTGTCCATCTCCTGTGGGGGGGCACCGATCGCCACCATTCATCTCCCGTGGGGGGCACTGATCGCCATCATCCATCTCCCGTGAGGGGGGGCACTGATCGTCACCATCTATCTCCCACATGGTGGCCCACTGATGGCCGCCATCCATCTTCACGCATGGGGGGCAGGTTTGTTTGGAGCCCCCCCAAATATTGAGCACCAGCCACCACTGGGTGTTACTCTGCTGGGTTTGCAGAAGATTGCAGAGGTGGCACAAAGCTTCACAATGACTGCAAAGCTGTCGATGTTTTAACTGGAAGCTTTCAGGTTAGGAGAGGGAAGGGGTTGTGTGGACTGCTTCATCCAGTGTAATTGGATAGTGCTGGGGGTGGTGAGCTGTGTGACCATGTTGCTCATCCCCCCCTCCACGTTCGATCGTTCTTCAGAGAGCGTTAGACAGAGATGATATGTTGCCTCCTCTCCACCTATTTTAACTCCTAATCCAAGCTGTAGGAGATGCTTTAAAGTGATTGGTATTTTTATAAAATAAACAAACAAGTATTTCCAAACATGTTATACTTACCTGCTCTGTGTAATGGTTTTGCACAGAGCAGCCTCATTCCTCCCCTTCTTGAGTCACCAGCTGGGGCTTCTAACTCCACCTTCCTGCCGAGTGACCCCATAATAAGCCACTTGCTATGGGGCACTCATGCATGGTCGCTCCTGAACCCTGCTCTGTGTGTTCAGCCCTCCCCCCTGCTCACAGGCTGTGATTGACAGCATCTAGAGGCAATGGCTCCTAAGGCTGTGTCTAAACCAATGAGGAGGGAGAGAGCGTAGAGAGCTTCTGCTCTCATGCACAGAGCTGGACTTAGATTGGGCTTAGGTAAGTATAAGGGGGCTGAAGATGGTGGGGGAGCTGCATGCAAAAGGTTTTTTTTTACCTTAAGGCATAGAATGCATTATGGTTAAAAAAAAAACTTCTGTCTATAAAACCACTTTAAAGCTAGAAAAATGACGAATGATTGATTGATTAATTGATTGATTGACTCACCTGTGTGTCCCAGAACTGTGCCACCTGTAAAATAAAGCAAAATATTTTACATGACTGAAATGCAAATGTTAAACTGTTTTTAAGAAAATAACTGTCCAATATATATTAGATTTTTTAACAGCATTGGCTTAGCTTTGGAGATTGGGTAGTGGGGTTGAGGCTTCTAGTGTGCTCCTTGTGTTATCTCCTTAAAGCGGAGCACCACCCAAAAGGGGAAGCTTTGCTTGTTTGCTTGCTCCCCCCTCCGTTGCCACATTTGGCACCTTTCGGGGGGGGGGTCAGGTATCTGTTTTTGACAGGTAACCGTCCGCACTTCCATGAGACCTTGCCGCGGTGAGTTCCCGGAAGTTCGGACCCCCTCCTTCTTTCTTCACTACATGCATGCACAGTAGGGAACCGGCTGTGAAGCCGCAAGGCTTCAATGCTGGTTTCCCTTACAAGGAATGGCAGCGGCAGCACCCGAGAGCCGGCTGAAAAATCGGCCTGGTTGCCGACACCGCAGGATCCCTGGACAGGTAAGTGTCCTAATATTAAAATTCAGCAGCTACAGTATTTGTAGCTGCTGACTTAAAATTTTTTGGTGGGGGGGTTGGAGCTCCATTTTAAGCTTATCTTCTTAACCACTTGACCATAGGCGTGCGCAGCCTATTGCATTAGGGTGTGCACCCCAAAGCTCAAACAGACAAAAGTATTGGGACGCCTGCCTTTACACACACATGAACTATAATGACATCCCAGTCTTAAGCTGGCCATACACCTATAGATTATCTGCAGATTTTCTATGGTTAGATGGAAAAAGTGGGAGATTCCTCCATCCACACAATTTAGCGAACATGGAGAGATCTGTTGCACTTTTTCTATCTAACCATAGAAAATCTGCAGATAATCTATAGGTGTATGGCCAGCTTTAGTCCGTAGGGTTCAATATTGAGTTGGCTCCGCCCTTTGCAGCTATAACAGCTTCAACTCTTCTGGGAAGGCTATCCACAAGGTTTAGAAGTGTGTCTATGGGAAGGTTTGACCATTCTTCCAGAAGGGCATTTGTGAGATCAGGTACTGATGTTGGATGAGAAGGCCTGGCTCGCAGTCTCCACTCTAATTCACCCCAAAGGTGTTCAGAGGGAGAGGAAGCATTTGATTCGCTGGGAGCGATCGGGAGGTCAGGATTCTGTGCAGGTCAGTCAAGTTCCTCCACCCCAAACTCGCTCATCCATGTCTTTATGGACCTTGCTCTGTGCACTGGTCCAAATCATTTGGTGGAGGGGGGGTTATGATGTGGGGTTGTTTCTCAGGGGTTGGGCTTGGCCCCTTAGTTCCAATGAAGGCAACTCTTAAGGTATCAGCATACCAAGACATTTTGGACAATTTTATGCTCCCAACTTTGTGGGAGGAGTTTGGGGACGGCCCCTTCCTGTTCCAACATGACTGCCCACCAGTGCACAAAGCAAGGTCCATAAAGACATGGACTTAGCAAGGGTGTTGGAAAATTACCTTCAAGTGCAAAAATTCACATTACAATAGTAACTAAAATATCTAAAATTAAGTGTAGTGATCTAAAAAATAAAAATTCAAAAGTGCTATAATGGTGGGAACCTCCCAACTAAAAAATTTTTTACTTGAGATTAATCTGTATGGTAAATATCTATAGGAGGGGTTTCCACCATCCTTGCTAAGTTTATTTTTATACAGTATGTCTTATTCTCAGTGTGATGTGTATTATATGTGAAGTTGCGTATCACAGAGACCGGTATTGTGATAATATTGAAGTTTATTGAGATTTCCATACATTAGAGGATTTCACCATTATTGTTAAGTTATTGATCAGTAAGTTAGCGCTGCACTTTTCTTTTTTTTTTTTTTTTGTGGTGTGGGAACACATAACTGTGCTTAGTGGCTGGCCTTTCAATTACACTTTTTTTATTTTACCTCCAGTACTTTATTGTAAATAGTAGTGTGGTGATTACCTATTATACTAAAATCAGCATGTGGCATTAATAAACATCAACAGATTTCATTTGTGCCCCACCAGGCCGGCACACCCTTGGACAATGTGCCTGGCTGCTGAGTTCATCACCCCCATCCCTGCACTCAGTGCACTGATGGGCACTGATTAACAGCACTGATAAGCGGCACTGATTGGCAGTGACAGGTGGTACTCATTTGCACTGGTGTGTAACTGGCACTGACAGGTGGCACTGATTGGCACTGACAGGTGGCATTGGCACTGACAGGCAGCACTGGCACTGATTGGCACTGACAGGTAACACTGATTGGAAGTACTAATTGGCACTAACAGGTGGCACTGATTGGAAGCACTAATTGGCACTGACAGTAGGCACTGGCACTGATTGGCACTGGCAGGTGGCACTGATTGACACTGACAGGCGGCACTGATACTGATTGGCACTGAAAGGTGGCACTGATTGGAAGCACTGATTGGCACTGACATTGATTGGCACTGACAGGTGGCACTGATTGGAAGCACTGATAGGTGGCACTCATTGACACTGACAGGTGGCACTGATTGAAAGCACTTGGCACTCATTGGCACTAACAGGTGGCACTGATTGGAAGCACTAATTGGCACTGACAAGCGGCACTGGCTGGCACTGAAAGGTGGCACTGATTGGAAGCACTGACTGGCACTCATTGGCACTGACAGGTGGCACTGATTGGAAGTACTAATTGGCACTGACAGGCGGCGCTGGCACTGTTTGGCACTGACAGGTGGCACTGACAGGCGGCGCTGGCACTGTTTGGCACTGACAGGTGGCACTGACAGGCGGCGCTGGCACTGTTTGGCACTGACAGTTGGCGCTGGCACTCATTGGCACTAACAGGTGGCACTGATTGGAAGCACTAATTGGCACTGACAGGCGGCACTGGCTGGCACTGACAGGTGGCACTGATTGGAAGCACTGACTGGCACTCATTGGCACTGACAGGTGGCACTGATGGGAAGTACTAATTGGCACTGACAGGCGGCGCTGGCACTGTTTGGCACTGACAGGTGGCACTGACAGGCGGTGCTGGCACTGTTTGGCACTGACAGGTGGCACTGACAGGCGGCGCTGGCACTGTTTGGCACTGACAGTTGGCGCTGGCACTCATTGGCACTAACAGGTGGCACTTATTGGAAGCACTAATTGGCACTCACAAACTGACAGGCGGCACTGACTGGCATAGACAGGTGGCATTAGTTGGAAGCACTGACAGAGGAGAGGGGGGGTTTCCAGGGGCGTACCTAGAGCATTTGGCGCCTGGGCGGATCATATATCTGGCACCCCCCACATTAAAATGTAAAAACACCCCACTGTGCTCCACTGGACCCCTTTACATTATTCAGCCCCCCTCAGCACAGACCCCCCCTTCAGCACAGATGGACCTCCCCCTTCAGCAAAGACCCCCCCTATTCAGCACAGACCCCCCCCCATTCAGACATACCCCACTTCAGCACAGATGGACCCCCCTTCAGCACATACCCTCCCATTCAGCACAGACCCCCCTTATTACAGACAGACCCCCCTTCAGCACAGATGGACCCCTGCCTTCAGCACAGATGGAGCCCCCATTCAGCACAAACCCCCCCTTTAGAACAGATGTACCCCCTATTAAGCACAGTCCTCCTTCAGCACAAATGGAGCCCCCCATTCAGCATAAACCCCCCTTCAGCACAGACAGACCCCCTCCCCCCATCCCATTCAGTACCTCTGATCAGCGTGGCACAGGCACAGCAGGTCCCCTCCCCCTGTGTACACATAAACACTGGAGGGGGAGGCGGCTTCACTCTGCTCGCTGTGCCTGTGTGACATCCGAGCAGGACCGAGCAGCTTAAGAAAGGGGGCGGGGCTACATACACGTAGCGGCCCCGCCAGACTCATCCCATTGGCAGGTATTCGGTACCTGCTCGGTCCCGCCCACCCCGACATCATACATGATTTCTGACAGGTCCTCTCTCTCTCTCTGCATGCAGTTATTATACAGGAGGACAGTGTCACACTAAGCGATCGGCAATGTTATACTGCCTCACAGGTGGTGCGGGGTACACATTGCACATCAGCCCAGGCAGATCTCAGGATACAGAGGGCATGCAACTAAACACTGCTCAGGGGATTAGGGTGTGCCCAGGCACACCCGGCACACCCCGTGGGCACGCCTATGCACTTGACCACTAGGCACTTAAGCCCCCTTAATAACCAGACCAATTTTCAGCTTTCGGTGCTCTCACATTTTGAATGACAATTACTCAGTCATGCAACACTGTACCTATATTAAATTTTTGTCCTTTTTTTCAAACAAATAGAGCTTTCTTTTGGTGGTATTTAATCACCACTGGGTTCTTTATTTTTTGCGCTATAAATGAAAAATAACCGAAAATTCTGTAAAAGAAATTCATTTTTCTTTGTTTCTGTTATAAAATTTTTCAAATTAGTAATTTTTCTTCATATATTTTGGCCACAATTTATAGCGCTACACATCTTTGGTAAAAATAACCCAAATCGGTGGATATTATTTGGTCTTTGTGAAAGTTATAGAGTCCAAAAGCTATGGTGCCAATATCTGAAAATTGTTCACACCTGAAGTACTGACGGCCTATCTAATTTCTTGAAACTCTAACATGCCAGAAAAGTATAAATACCCCCCAAATGACCCCTTTTTGTAAAGAAGGCATTCCAAGGTATTTAGTAAGAGGCATGGTGAATTTTTTGAAGTTGTCATTTTTTTCCCACAATTCTTTGCAAAATCAAGATTTTTTTTTCCCACAAAATTGTCATATTAGCAGGTTATTTCTCACACACAGCATATGCATACCACAAATTACACCCCAAAACACATTCTGCTATCACTCCCGAGTATGGCGATACCACATATGTGAGACTTTTACACAGCGTGGCCACATACAGAGGCCCAACATGCAGGGAGCACCTTCAGGCGTTTTGGAGCACCCAGGCCAATTCTGACATTTCTCTCCTATATGTAAAAATCATCATTTATTTGCTAGAAAATTACATAGAACCCCAAAACATTATATATGTTTTTTTTAGCGAAGACCTTAGAGAATACAATGGCGGTCGTTGCAACTTTTTATCTCGCACGGTATTTGCGCAGCAATTTTTCAAACTCGTTTTTTTTGGGGAAAAAAACAGTTTTGTGCTTAAAAAAAAAAAACAGTAAAGTTAGCCCAATGTTTTTGCATAATGTGAAAGATGAAGTTATGCTGAGTAAATAGATACCCAACATGTTAGCCTTCAAAATTGCACACGCTCGTGGAATGGTGCCAAACTTCGCTACTTAAAATCCCCATAGGCGACGCTTTAAATTTTTTTACTGGTTACATGTTTTGAGTTACAGAGGAGGTCTAGGGCCAAAATTATTGCAATACCCCACATGTGTGGTTTGAACACCGTTTTCATATGTGGGCGGGACTTATGCATGCGTTCGCTTCTGCATGCGAGTACACGGGGACAGGGGCGCTTTAAATTTTTTTTTATTATTATTATTAATTTTACTTTATTTATTTTAGTTTGATGCTTTTTTCCAAAAAATACATTTTTTTATCACTTTTATTCCTATTACAAGGAATTTAAATATCCCTTGTAATAGGAATATTTGCTGTAGCTGCAGGCATCATTCAGATATCCCCGCACAAAGGCAAGGAACGTCATATGATGGCGGGCGGGAAGTGGTTAAAACGCATTTTTTTAACACAAAGTTGTCCATTTATACAATATTTCCAACACATAGCATGTACCAAAAATGACACCCCAAAATAGATTCTCCTACTCCTTCTGAGTACGGAGATACCACATGTGTGAGACTTCCACAGCCTGGCCACATACAGAGGCCGAGTACAGCCGAGTATGGCTGAGCATGGCTGAGCATGGCTGAGCATGGCCGGGTATGGCTGAGCATAGCTGGGTATGGCTGAGTATGGTAGGGTTTTGCAGGGTATCGCCGAGTATGACTGGGTATGGCAGAGTATGGCTGGGTATCACCGAATATTGCAGAGTATGGCTGGGTATTGCAAAGTATGGCTGGGTATGGCAAAGTATTGCAGGGTATTGCAGAGTATTGCAGGGTATTTCAGAGTATTGCTGGGTATTGCAGGGTAATTGCCGAGTATTGCGGGGTATTGCAGGGTATGGCAGAGTATTGCAGAGTATTGCAGAAAATTGCAGGGTATTGCAGGGTATTGCAGAGTATTACGGGGTATTGTAGAGTATTGCACAGTATTGCAGAGTATTGCGGGGTAATTGCAGAGTATTGCTGGGTATTGCAGAGTATTGCGGGGTATTACAGAGTATTGCGGGGTATTGCAGAGTATTGCAGGGTATTGCAGAGTATTGCAGGGTATTGCAGAGTATTGCACAGTATTGCAGAGTATTGCGGGGTAATTGCAGAGTATTGCAGAGTAGTGCAGGGTATTAGAATATGGCTGAGCATGGATGGATGGATGGCTGGATGTGACTGAATTTGTCGCTGAGCAGCGCTGTGGGCACTACAGATCCAGCCCACAGCGCTCCTGCTATCCGATCTCTCCCCCTCTCCGCTCACACCGTACCGATCGGTACACAAAGGGGAGAGAGGACTCGGCATCATGACATGATGCCGGTTTGTTTACATGTGATCGCTCCGTCATTTGACGGAGTGATCAGATGGTAAACGGCCGCGATCAGCCACGGATGTTCTCGGGTGCTTGCCCCAGGGGGCACGTGAGAGCGGGATTCTGGGAGGACGTCACTGTACGCCCTCCCAGAGTTAACCAATCGCCCTGTAGCGGTCATTCGGCTATGGGCCTGTTGCTAAGTGGTTAAACAGACAATGTACTCTGAAACCTGTGCCCATGTAAAGACAGACAGAAGGCAAAAGACTGGTCACCAGTTTTGCCTGTGGTCTTCATGCAGGTGACCTTTTCTCCATTACTGATATAGTGTTACCCCCATACGGCGGGTGCCTCCCATAAAGGCGGGTCAGTCGCGGCTTCCTTTTTTTTTTCGTTCCGTCGGCGGAGCAAGAGAAGAGGATCGAAGAAGGACTTCGTGGGACATTTTTATTTTTTTATTTTTTAATAAAGGTCCCAAGCTGTGTCTTGTCTTTTGTGCCATTTTGACACTTTCTTTTTGTGTAATGGTAGGGGTACATTTGTACCCCGTTACCATTTCACACAGGGGGAGGCCGGGATCTGGGGGTCCCCTTGTTAAAGGGGGCTTCCAGATTCTGATAAGCCCCCCACCCACAGACCCCCACAACCACCGGGTAAGGGTTGTGGGGATGAGGCCCTTGTCCCCATCAACATGGGGACAAGGTGCTTTGGGGGGCTACCCCAAATCACCCTCCCCATGTTGAGGGCATGTGGCCTGGTATGGTTCAGGAAGGGGGGGCGCTCTCTCGTCCAGGTTGCGTGCTCAGATAAGGGTCTGGTATGGATTTTTGGGGGGACCGCACGCAATTTAAAATAAAAATTGGCGCGGGGTTCCCCTTAAAATTCATACCAGACCTGAAGGGTCTGATATAGATTTTGAGGGGGACCCCTACGCAATTAAAAAAAAAAAATTGGTGCAGGGTTCCTCTTAATATCCATACCAGACCTGAAGGGCCTGGTATAGAATTTGGGGGGACCCCCACGCAATTTTTTTTAAAATTTGGTTTGGGGTTCCCCTTAAAAGGGCCTGGTAATGGACTGGGGGGATCCCATGCCGTTTTTTTTCAATGACTTTTATCTGTATTGCCGAGACCCGACAATTCACTATAGCCGCTTTTACTTTTAAATTACTTTTTTGCATTGATACATGTCCCCTGGGGCAGCACCCAGGTCCCCAAACACTTTTTATGACAATAACTTGCATATTAACCCTTAAAATTAGCACTTTTGATTTCTCCCATAGACTTTTCATTATAGCCATGAGTAGTTTTAAATGACTTTTTTCCTTTAGAAATGTCATTTTGCTCTTGGACTATTCTAAACACGGGAAAAAATGTGCCACTTTACAGGCATACTATAGTCACCCCCCAGGTACGAAATTTAAAGGAATATTTTACTTTTATTGTTTCACTTTAAGCATTATTAAAATCACTGCTCCCCAAAAAAATGTCAGCTTTAAAACTTTTTTTGCATTGATACATGTCCCCTGGGGCAGGACCCAGGTCCCCAAACACTTTTTATGACAATAACTTGCATATTAACCCTTAAAATTAGCACTTTTGATTTCTCCCATAGACAATTCATTATAGCCACGAGTAGTTTTAAATGACTTTTTTTCCTTTAGAAATGTCATTTTGCTCTTGGACTATTCTAAACACGGGAAAAATGCGGCACTTTACAGGCACACTATAGTCACCCCCCCCCAGGTACGAAATTTAACAGAATATTTCATTTTAATTGTTTCACTTTAAGCATTCTTAAAATCACTGCTCCCGAAAAAACTGCCTTTTTTAAAACTTTTTTTTGCATTGAAACATGTCACCTGGGGCAGGACCCAGGTCCCCAAACACTTTTTATTACAATAACTTGCATATTAACCCTTAAATTTAGCACTTCTGATTTCTCCCATAGACTTTTAAAGGGTGTGCCGCGAACACCCCAAATTGTTCGCTGTTCGGCGAACTGGCGAATAGCCGATGTTCATGTTGATCTTACATTCGACTCGAACATCAGGCTCATCCCTGGTTCAGGGGTGTGCTATGTACAGATTGCAAAGTTCAGGGGTGTGCTGTGTACAGAGTGCAAGGTTGAGAAGTGTGCTACATACAGAGTACAGGAGTGAGTTACATACAGAGTGCAGAGTTTAAGGGTGCACTACGTACAGAGTAAAGAGTACAGGGATGGGCTACATACAGAGTTCAAAAGTGTGCTACGGACAGAGTACAGGTGTGGGCTATGTACACAGTGTGGATTTCAGGGGTGCACTACGTACATGATGAGTGCAGAGATCAGGGGTGAGTTACATACAGGCAGTCCTCGAGTTATAAACAACTCCTATTTACATTACAAATGCCGGCCACTTGTGCTCCACGCTGGTCCTGGATAGGGATGAGCCGAATTCCAACCGGTTCGGTTCGCACCAGAACCTGCGAACGGACCAAAAACTTGCACGAACATTAGAACCCCATTGACGTCTATGGGACTCGAATGTTCGAAATCAAAAGTGCTCATCTTAAAGGCTAATTTGCATGGTTATGTCCTAAAAAGGGTTTGGGGACCCGGGTCCTACCCCAGGGGACATGTATCATCAAAAAAAACTTTTAAAAACGGCCGTTTTTTCGGGAGCAGTGATTTTAATGATGCTTAAAGTAAAAAACAAAAAGTTAAATATTCCTTTAAATATCGTACCTGGGGTGTGTCTATAGTATGCCTGTAAAGTGGCGCGTGTTTCCCGTGTTTAGAACAGTCCCTGCACAAAATGTCATTTTTAAAGGAAAAAATCTCATTTAAAACTGCTTGCGGGTTTAATGTAATGTCGGGTCCTGGCAATATGGATGAAAATCAGTGAGACAAACGGCATGGGTACCCCCCAGTCCATTACCAGGCCCTTTGGGTCTTGTATGGATATTAAGGGGAACCCCGCACCTAAATTAAAATAATGAAAGGTGTGGGGCCACCAGGCCCTATATACTCTGAACAGCAGTATACAGGCGGTGCAAACAAGACAGGGACTGTAGGTTTGTTGTTAAAGCGGGGGTCCACCTATCTATCGTTTTTTTTTTTTTTGGGTTCATTCACAAACTTTTCTTCTCAGCATTACATGCTCACATATTGTGTGTAATATGTCCGCCTGTGTCAGATTTCGTCGGAAAGAATAATTTATATTATTCACTGCAGGCGGTTTCCATCTTCATTGTGGGCATTTAAAGCCCACAAGCATTTATTTCCTGGATGTGGTGAATGCTGTGCTCCCAGAATTCACCGCTCGTTCCCGCACATGCTCAGTGGCATCCTGGGAAGGCTGAGACTAGCTCCCAAGAGTCTGGGAGAGGCTAGAAACACGCCTACTCCCACGGGAGGAGAACCAGGAAGTGCAAAGAAGAATAGAAAAATAAAAGGTAATTACGGCAATTTAATTTTTTTTAAATGGCATGTCAGCATCTAGGCAAGGAAGAGAATACATACAGATATTGTTCAAAATTTGGGTGGAACCCCACTTTAAGTAGAATCTGTTTGTAATTTTGAACGGGTACATTTTTAACGTGTTTAGCTCCAGCCAAAAAATCTATTTTAAGCTTTTTGGAAAACATAGGGAAGGGTTATCACCCCTGTGACATTTGTTTTGCTGTCTGTCCTCCTCTTCAGAAGATTTCACCTCACTTTTTGTCCCAATGACAAATGTTTTTTGAAAATTTGGGGTTTTTTGTGGAACAAGGATTGGAAAGCATCAGTGGAAAGGAGAAATGTTTTTCCCATATTAACTCTTACAGGAGAGAATTTCCCTTCCTAGGGGTAGATTTAATCTCACTTCCTGTTGTCTCCTTCCGTTTGCAAGTATGAGTCGTTTGTAAGTTAGATGTTTGAAAGTAGGGGCCTGCCCTATATACTGTACTCAGTAGAAATCTGGGCCTTAGGTGTTGTTGTGGCCACAACACTGTAAGCCCTCACAGGGCCCTGCTGTGAAATATTAGATCAAGAATTGTAATTACATGCCCCTGTTGATCAGGGGCAGAAAAATTGGGCCTTTGGTGCTGGTGGTGGTGATGGTGCCACAACACTGTAAGTCCTCACTCGCTCTTGGTGGGTGCAGAAATGGGCCCTGCTGTGAAATATTAGATCAAGAATTGTAATTACATACCCCTGTTGAACAAGGGCAGAAAAATTGGGCCTTTGGTGGTGGTGGTGGTGGTGCTGGTGCCACAACACTGTAAGTCCTCACTCGCTCTTGGTGGGTGCAGAAATGGGCCCTGCTGTGAAATATTAGATCAAGAATTGTAATTACATGCCCCTGTTAAACAAGGGCTGAAAAATTGGGCCTTAGGGCACTGGTGCTGGTGCCACAACACTGCAACCCCTCACAGATACTCTAGTTGTAACGCAGAAATGAGCCCTGCTGCAAAGTATTGCATCAAAAATTGTAATTACACGCCCCTGTTAAACAGGGGCTGAAATATTGGGCCTTAGGCACTGGTGGTGGCGCCCAGAACCAAAAATGTTCTTACAAGCTATCAGTGTGATCATTGAGGAGGAAGAGGATAATTACTCAGGGATAGTCACTCAGCATCAGCATAGGCAGTCTTTGAAGGGATCTGAGATTTCAAAAAAAATTATTCGGTTACATCAGCATCAGGTACTTGGTAGCTGGTGGTGATCCAAGACTGATTCATTTTTATGAAGGTCAGTCGATCGACCAAGTCGGTGGACAGATGAACCTTGATCGGTTACAAAGCCTCCAGCAGCACTGAAAGTGCGTTCCGAAAGAACGCTGGATGCAGGACAGGCCAGTAGCTCAATTGCATACTGTGCAAGCTCTGGCCAGTGATCCATCCTCAAGACCCAGTAACCCAGAGGATTTTCGGTAGGAAAGGTGTCCAAGTCAGATCTTGCCCCTAGGTATTCCTGCTCCATGTAAAACAGACGCTGGCGATGGTTGCTGGAACCGTTCATACCTTGGGGCTGTGGACCAAAAAATTGTCTGAACGCATCGGTCAGACGGCCACCTTCTCCACCGCTCTTTCTTTGACTGACCGAAGCCTCAGCAACACGTTGTCCAGAAACAGGAGTTTGTAACCTCCCAGTCTCTGGGAACGCGTTGCACAGACCTTTCTCGAAGGCCTCCCGAAGATGTTTCATCCTCTGCGATGGCAAGATAAGGTCCGCAACCTTACCCTTGTAACGTGGATCAAGGAGGGTTGCCAACCAGTATTGGTCCTTCTCCTTGATACCACGAATACGAGGATCCTTACGCAGGCTTTGTAGGATCAGGGAGGCCATGCAGCGTAGGTTTGCTGAGGCATTCGGTCCGGAGTCCTCTGGGTCACTAAGGACGACATGGTCCGCAGCCACCTCCTCCCAGCCACGTACAAGTCCATGTGTTTCTTGGGACTGATCCCTTAAAGACTGCTGCTGATGCTGAATGCCAGGCACCACCTCCATACTGACACAATCTTCCTCCTCCTCCTCCTCCTCCTCCTCCTCCTCTTCCTGTGTGATCGGCAGGCACGCAGGAACACTGTCTGGATAAAGGGGGCCTTGAGAGCTAAGGAAGTCCTCCTCTTCCTGCCTCTGTTCTGCCTCAAGTACCCTGTCCATTATTCCACGCAGCGTGTGCTCCAACAGGTGGACAAGGGGGACAGTGTCACTGATGCCTGCACTGTCACTGCTCACCATCCTCTTGGCCTCCTCAAATGGTGACAGGACAGTGCATGCATCCCTGATCATGGCCCACTGGCATGGGGAAAAAAAAACAAGCTCCCCTGACCCTGTCCTTGTGCCATAGTCGCACAGGTACTCATTGATGGCCCTCTGCTGCGTGTGCAGCCGCTGCAGTATGGCCAACGTTGAGTTCCACCTGGTGGGCATGTCACAGATTAGGCTGTTCTTGGGCAGTAGAGATGAGCCGAACACCCCCCTGTTCGGTTCGCACCAGAACATGCGAACAGGAAAAAAGTTCGCTCGAACACGCGAACACCGTTAAAGTCTATGGGACACGAACATGAATAATCAAAAGTGCTAATTTTAAAGGCTAATATGCAAGTTATTGTCATAAAAAGTGTTTGGGGACCTGGGTCCTGCTCCAGGGGACAGGGATCAATGCAAAAAAAAGTTTTAAAAACGGCCGTTTTTTCAGGAGCAATGATTTTAATAATGCTTAAAGTCAAACAATAAAAGTGTAATATCCCTTTAAATTTCGTACCTGGGGGGTGTCTATAGTATGCCTGTAAAGGGGTGCATGTTTCCTGTGTTTAGAACAGTCTGACAGCAAAATGACATTTTGAAGGAAAAAACTCATTTAAAACTACCAGCGGCTATTGCATTGCCGACAATACACATAGAAGTTCATTGATAAAAACTACATGGGAATTTCCCAAAGGGGAACCCCGAACCAAAATTTAAAAAAAAAATGACATGGGAGTCCTCCTAAATTCCATACCAGGCCCTTCAGGTCTGGTTTGGATATTAAGGGGAACCCCGGCCAAAATAAAAAAAAAAAAATGTCGTGGGTTTCCCCCTAAATTCCATACCAGACCATTTAGGTC
Source organism: Lithobates clamitans (assembly GCA_037952925.1). Taxonomy (NCBI): domain Eukaryota; kingdom Metazoa; phylum Chordata; class Amphibia; order Anura; family Ranidae; genus Lithobates; species Lithobates clamitans. Next base: position 2,318,606 of record JBBGZY010000791.1, read on the forward strand.
TGGTATGGATTTTAAGGGGAACCCCGCGCAAAAAAAAAAAAAATGGCGTGGGGTCCCCCCAAAAATCCATACCAGACCCTTATCCGAGCACGCAACCTGGCAGGCCGCAGGAAAAGAGAGGGGGACAAGAGTGCGCCCCCCCTCCTGAACCGTACCAGGCCACATGCCCTCAACATTGGGAGGGTGCTTTGGGGTAGCCCCCCAAAACACCATGTCCCCATGTTGATGAGGACAAGGGCCTCATCCCCACAACCCTGGCCGGTGGTTGTGGGGGTCTGCGGGCGGGGGGCTTATCGGAATCTGGAAGCCCCCTTTAACAAGGGGACCCCCAGATCCTGGCCCCCCCCTGTGTGAAATGGTAAGGAGATGAAGAGAAGAAGAGAAGAGCAGGAGCCTCCCCCCATGCCATGGGTGCGGAGCGGCCCGAGGAGAAGAAGATAGAAGACGCCGCGGAGGAGATGCTGGACGAGAACGCCGGAGGAAGCACCAGAAGAGCCAGAAGAACCAGAAGAACCAGAAGATGAAGGAAGATAGAAGAAAGAAGAAGCATTTAAATAAAGGAATTGTCAAAAACTGTCTCTTGTCATTTTTAACATTTTTGACAGTTTTTTAGTGAAATGGTAGGGGGGGTGGGATCTGGGGGGTCCCCTTGTTAAAGGGGGCTTCCAGATTCCGATAAGCCCCCCACCCGCAGACCCCCACAACCACCGGCAAGGGTTGTGGGGATGAGGCCCTTGTCCTCATCAACATGGGGACAAGGTGTTTTGGGGGGCTACCCCAAAGCACCCTCCCAATGTTGAGGGCATGTGGCCTGGTACGGTTAAGGAGGGGGGGGGCGCACTCTCGTCCTCCCCTCTTTTCCTGCAGCCTGCCAGGTTGCGTGCTCGGATAAGGGTCTGGTATGGATTTTTGGGGGGACCCCACGCCATTTTTTATTTTTTTTTTGGCGCGGGGTTCCCCTTAAAATCAATACCAGACCTGAAGGGTCTGGTATGGAATTTAGGGGGAACCCCACGTCATTTTTTTTTTTTAATTTTGGCAGGGGTTCCCCTTAATATCCATACCAGACCTGAAGGGCCTGGTATGGAATTTAGGAGGACTCCCACGTCATTTTTTTTTTTTTTAATTTTGGTTCGGGGTTCCCCTTTGGGGAATTCCCATGCCGTTTTTATCAATGAACTTCTATGTGTATTGTCGGCAATGCAATAGCCGCGGGTAGTTTAAAATGAGTTTTTTCCTTCAAAATGTCATTTTGCTGTCAGACTGTTCTAAACACAGGAAACATGCGCCCCTTTACAGGCATACTATAGACACCCTGCAGGTATGAAATTTAAAGGGATATTACACTTTTATTGTTTGACTTTAAGCATTATTAAAATCACTGCTCCTGAAAAAACAGCCTTTTTAAAACTTTTTTTTGCATTGATCCATGTCCCCTGGGGCAGGACCCAGGTCCCCAAACACTTTTTATGACAATAACTTGCATATTAGCCTTTAAAATTAGCACTTTTGATTTCTCCCATAGACTTTTAAAGGGTGTTTCGCGGCATTCGAATTTGCCGCGAACACCCCAAATTGTTCGCTGATCGGCGAACTTGCGAACAGCCAATGTTCGAGTCGAACATGAGTTCGACTCGAACTCGAAGCTCATCCCTATTGGGCAGGTTATACTCCTTTTGGAGGTCCGCCAGCCGAGGACTGGCATTATATGACCAGCGAAAATGCACACAGACTTTCCTAGCCTGCCTTAGGACATCCTGTAAGCCCGGGTACCTGCCCAAGAACCGCTGCACCACCAAGTTAAGGACATGAGCCAAACAGGGCACATGGGTCATTTGTCCCTGTCGGAGGGCAGAGAGGAGGTTGGTGCCATTGTCGCAAACCACCATTCCTGCCTTAAGTTGGCGTGGCGTCAACCACCTCTGAACCTGCCCCTGCAGAGCTGACAGAACCTCTGCCCCAGTGTGGCTCCTGTCCCCCAAGCACACCAGCTCAAGCACCGCATGGCATCTTTTGGCCTGCGTACTTGCGTAGCCCCTTGAACGGCTACGGAGCACCGCTGGTTCCGAGGAAAAAGCACAGGAAGAGGCCATGGAGGAAGAAGAAGAGGAGGTGGTGGAGGAGAGAGGTGTTTCACAATCATTAGTATTTTGGAGGCGTGGTGGCAGAACAACCTCCAACACTACTGCACCTTGTCCTGCATCCTTCCCAGCTGCCAGCAGAGTCACCCAATGCGCCGTGAAACTTAGGTAACGTCCGTGTCCATGCCTGCTGGACCATGAGTCAGCGGTAATATGCACCTTGCCACTGACCGCCCTGTCCAGCGAGGCATGGACATTGCCTTCCACATGCCAGTAGAGAGCCGGAATCGCCTTCCATGAGAAAAAGTGGCGTTTGGGTACCTGCCACTGAGGAACCGCACATTCCACAAACTCACGGAAGGGGGCAGAGTCTACCAACTGAAAAGGCAGCAGTTGAAGTGCTAGCAATTTTGCCAAGCTAGCATTCAACTGCTGGACATGTGGATGGCTGGGAGCAAACTTCTTTAGGCAGGGCAGCAGCTGGGGCAGGGAAATTTGCCTGGTACAATCTGATGTCGGTGTACCAAAAGCAAATTGCCCACAAGTACTTGGCTGTGACACACCTAATTCTACACCTTCTTTCCTCTAAGTGCAGGTCTCAGAGAGGACTGAAGGTATAGTGGGGTTGGAGATCTCAGCTGATGAGGAGCAAGGAGAGGTCCTCTTTGTTCTTTGGTGTGGGTCTTTTAAATGCCAACGAACTGCGTGGCAGGTCAACATATGTCTGGTCAAGCATGTGGTACCCAAGCGGGAGATGTTTTGGCCACGCGAGATACGCTTGAGACATATGTTGCAAATAGCAGCAGTGCGATCTGATGCACTCGTCTCAAAAAAGGCCCACACCAAAGAACTTTTTGAATAACGCGCAGAGACTGCAGCACCCTGCACATGTGGAGCTTTGGGGTGTGATGCAATCAATGTGCTGCCCTTAGGCTGGCCCTTAGGCTGGCCCCTGGAGGGCATCCTGCCTCGTTGGTGATGTGCCGCCTCCTCCTCCTCCTCCTCCTCCTCCTCTCTCCTATCAGGCACCCACGTTGAGTCAGTGACCTCATCATCCCCTCCCTCCTCATCACTGGAGCAAACCTGGCAGTATGCTGCAGCAGGGGGAGCATGACTGCCAGATTGCTGTCCTTCTTGGGCACCCCCTCTGTCCGTGCTCATGTTACTGCCTTCATTGAGCTCAGTATCATCATCAGAGCCTTCCAAACGCTGGGCATCCTCCTGGAGCATGTACCCAACACTGTGGTCAAACAGTTCGAGGGAATCCTCAGGAGGACATGGTGGGGCTAGGGAAGGAGTCACTGATGACATTGAGCTGAGGGAAGAGGCCGCTGCTTTGCCAGACAAAGCACCCTGGGCATGGGTGAGAGAGGATGAGGAGGATGAGGACGGCTTGGTCATCCACTCGACCAAGTCTTCCGCATGTTGCGGCTCAACACGGCCAGCTGCCGAAAAAAAGGCCAAGCGTGTCCCATGGCCACGTGCTGATGAGGATGCACCGTCTCCACGACCAGCACTAGACACAGAGCCTGCTTGCCCTCTCTTATTGGCTTGTGACTGTCTGCCTCTCCTTCTTGGCCTTCCAGACATACTAATGGCCTGTAGCTGCACTAAGCTGGGATAGAACACCTGTAATTTTCTTCAGGTAGCTTTATATACTGTAACCAGACAAGCCTGCCTGTCAGTAGGAAGATAACAGGAACGGATCTAGCTGAACACTGTGAGCAGGACGTACTGCACTAAATGTATATAGCAGGAACGGATCTAGCTGAACACTGTGAGCAGGACGCACTGCACTGAATGTAAATAGCAGGAACGGATCTAGCTGAACACTGTGAGCAGGACGCACTGCACTGAATGTAAACAGCAGGAACGGATGTAGCTAAACACTGTGAGCAGGACGCACTGCACTGAATGTAAATAGCAGGAACGGATCTAGCTGAACACTGTGAGCAGGACGCACTGCACTGAATGTAAATAGCAGGAACGGATCTAGCTGAACACTGTGAGCAGCACGCACTGCACTGAATGTAAATAGCAGGAACGGATCTAGCTGAACACTGTGAGCAGGACGCACTGCACTGAATGTAAATAGCAGGAACGGATCTAGCTGAACACTGTGAGCAGGACGCACTGCACTGAATGTAAATAGCAGGAACGGATCTAGCTGAACACTGTGAGCAGGACGCACTGCACTGAATGTAAATAACAGGAACGGATCTAGCTGAACACTGTGAGCAGGACACACTGTACTAAATGTAAATAGTCTAGCTGCCTGACCGTGGTACTAATAGGATCAAAAAGAACACCTGTAATTTTCTTCAGGTAGCTTTATATACTGTAACCAGACAAGCCTGCCTGTCAGTAGGAAGATAACAGGAACGGATCTAGCTGAACACTGTGAGCAGGACGTACTGCACTAAATGTATATAGCAGGAACGGATCTAGCTGAACACTGTGAGCAGGACGCACTGCACTGAATGTAAATAGCAGGAACGGATCTAGCTGAACACTGTGAGCAGGACGCACTGCACTGAATGTAAATAGCAGGAACGGATCTAGCTGAACACTGTGAGCAGGACGCACTGCACTGAATGTAAACAGCAGGAACGGATGTAGCTAAACACTGTGAGCAGGACGCACTGCACTGAATGTAAATAGCAGGAACGGATCTAGCTGAACACTGTGAGCAGGACGCACTGCACTGAATGTAAATAGCAGGAACGGATCTAGCTGAACACTGTGAGCAGCACGCACTGCACTGAATGTAAATAGCAGGAACGGATCTAGCTGAACACTGTGAGCAGGACGCACTGCACTGAATGTAAATAGCAGGAACGGATCTAGCTGAACACTGTGAGCAGGACGCACTGCACTGAATGTAAATAGCAGGAACGGATCTAGCTGAACACTGTGAGCAGGACGCACTGCACTGAATGTAAATAACAGGAACGGATCTAGCTGAACACTGTGAGCAGGACACACTGTACTAAATGTAAATAGTCTAGCTGCCTGACCGTGGTACTAATAGGATCAAAAAGAACACCTGTAATTTTCTTCAGGTAGCTTTATATACTGTAACCAGACAAGCCTGCCTGTCAGTAGGAAGATAACAGGAACGGATCTAGCTGAACACTGTGAGCAGGACGTACTGCACTAAATGTATATAGCAGGAACGGATCTAGCTGAACACTGTGAGCAGGACGCACTGCACTGAATGTAAATAGCAGGAACGGATCTAGCTGAACACTGTGAGCAGGACGCACTGCACTGAATGTAAATAGCAGGAACGGATCTAGCTGAACACTGTGAGCAGGACGCACTGCACTGAATGTAAATAACAGGAACGGATCTAGCTGAACACTGTGAGCAGGACACACTGTACTAAATGTAAATAGTCTAGCTGCCTGACCGTGGTACTAATAGGATCAAAAAGAACACCTGTAATTTTCTTCAGGTAGCTTTATATACTGTAACCAGACAAGCCTGCCTGTCAGTAGGAAGATAACAGGAACGGATCTAGCTGAACACTGTGAGCAGGACGTACTGCACTAAATGTATATAGCAGGAACGGATCTAGCTGAACACTGTGAGCAGGACGCACTGCACTGAATGTAAATAGCAGGAACGGATCTAGCTGAACACTGTGAGCAGGACGCACTGCACTGAATGTAAATAGCAGGAACGGATCTAGCTGAACACTGTGAGCAGGACGCACTGCACTGAATGTAAACAGCAGGAACGGATGTAGCTAAACACTGTGAGCAGCACGCACTGCACTGAATGTAAATAGCAGGAACGGATCTAGCTGAACACTGTGAGCAGGACACACTGTACTAAATGTAAATAGTCTAGCTGCCTGACCGTGGTACTAATAGGATCAAAAAGAACACCTGTAATTTTCTTCAGGTAGCTTTATATACTGTAACCAGACAAGCCTGCCTGTCAGTAGGAAGATAACAGGAACGGATCTAGCTGAACACTGTGAGCAGGACGTACTGCACTAAATGTATATAGCAGGAACGGATCTAGCTGAACACTGTGAGCAGGACGCACTGCACTGAATGTAAATAGCAGGAACGGATCTAGCTGAACACTGTGAGCAGCACGCACTGCACTGAATGTAAATAGCAGGAACGGATCTAGCTGAACACTGTGAGCAGGAAGCACTGTACTGAATGTAAATAGCAGGAACGGATCTAGCTGAACACTGTGAGCAGGACACACTGCACTGAATGTAAATAGTCTAGATAGAAGATAACAGGAACGGATCTAGCTAAACTGAATACAGTGTATATATATATATGCAACACCTGGGATGCATATATATACACAATACACTGTAAGTGCAGCTAACTGACTGACTGTTCTGCCTAATCTATCTAACTCAAATCAAATGACACTGTCTCTCTCTCTCTCTATCGCTCAGCACACCGGAACACACACTACACAGGGCCGCCGTGCAGGCGGCCTTATATAGTGTGGGGTGTGTACTAAATCCCCTGAGCCATAATTGGCCAAAGCCACCCTGGCTTTGGCCAATTACAGCTCTCTCTACTGACGGCGCTGTGATTGGCCAAGCATGCGGGTCATAGTGCATGCTTGGCCAATCATCAGCCAGCAATGCACTGCGATGCCGCAGTGAATTATGGGCCGTGACGCGCCACACGAATTTGGCGCGAACGGCCCATATCGTTCGCAATTCGACGGACGGTCGAACAGCCGATGTTCGAGTCGAACATGGGTTCGACTCGAACACGAAGCTCATCCCTAATATATATATATATATACTGATACTGCAGCTAGCAAAATCAACTGCCTGCCTGTAGTATGAGAACACCACCAACCTTCTACAGGTAGCTTTAGCTGAACACTGTGCAGAGCTTGCAAAAAACGAACTTGTAGCTTTTTTAGCTGCCTGCGGTAGTGATAGGATCAGGAAAACACCACCAACCTTCTACAGGTAGCTTTAGCTGAACACTGTGCAGAGCTCGCAAAAAAACAACTTGTAGGTTTAGCTGAATACTGTAAGGAGGACGCACCACACAAACTTGTAGTTTTAGCTGAACACTGTGAGCAGGACGCACTGCACTAACTTGTAGTTTTAGCTGAACACTGTGAGCAGGACGCACCGCACTAACTTGTAGTTTTAGCTGAACACTGTGAGCCGGACGAACTGCACTAACTTGTAGCTTTAGATGAACACTGTGCAGAGGTCTCACTACACTAACTTGTAGGTTTAGCTGAACACTGTGAGGTGGACGCACCACACTAACTTGTAGTTTTAGCTGAACACTGTGAGCAGGACGCACAGCACTAACTTGTAGTTTTAGCTGAACACTGTGAGCAGGACGCACCCCACTAACTTGTAGTTTTAGCTGAACACTGTGAGCAGGACGCACAGCACTAACTTGTAGTTTTAGCTGAACACTGTGAGCAGGACGCACCGCACAAACTTGTAGTTTTAGCTGAACACTGTGAGCAGGACGCACCGCACTAACTTGTAGTTTTAGCTGAACACTGTGAGCCGGACGAACTGCACTAACTTGTAGCTTTAGATGAACACTGTGCAGAGGTCTCACTACACTAACTTGTAGGTTTAGCTGAACACTGTGAGGTGGACGCACCACACTAACTTGTAGTTTTAGCTGAACACTGTGAGCAGGACGCACAGCACTAACTTGTAGTTTTAGCTGAACACTGTGAGCAGGACGCACCCCACTAACTTGTAGTTTTAGCTGAACACTGTGAGCAGGACGCACAGCACTAACTTGTAGTTTTAGCTGAACACTGTGAGCAGGACGCACCTCACTAACTTGTAGTTTTAGCTGAACACTGTGAGCAGGACGCACCCCACTAACTTGTAGTTTTAGCTGAACACTGTGAGCAGGACGCACTGCACTAACTTGTAGCTTTAGATGAACACTGTGCAGAGGTCTCACTACACTAACTTGTAGTTTTAGCTGAACACTGTGAGCAGGATGCACAGCACTAACTTGTAGTTTTAGCTGAACACTGTGAGCAGGACGCACCGCACTAACTTGTAGTTTTAGCTGAACACTGTGAGCAGGACGAACTGCACTAACTTGTAGCTTTAGATGAACACTGTGCAGAGGTCTCACTACACTAACTTGTAGTTTTAGCTGAACACTGTGAGCAGGACGCACCGCACTAACTTGTAGTTTTAGCTGAACACTGTGAGCAGGACGCACCGCACTAACTTGTAGTTTTAGCTGAACACTGTGAGCAGGACGCACTGCACTAACTTGTAGCTTTAGATGAACACTGTGCAGAGGTCTCACTACACTAACTTGTAGTTTTAGCTGAACACTGTGAGCAGGACGCACCCCACTAACTTGTAGTTTTAGCTGAAGACTGAGAGCAGGACGCACAGCACTAACTTGTAGTTTTAGCTGAACACTGTGAGCAGGACGCACCGCACTAACTTGTAATTTTAGCTGAACACTGTGAGCAGGTCGCACAGCACTAACTTGTAGTTTTAGCTGAACACTGTGAGCAGGACGCACCGCACTGACTTGTAATTTTAGCTGAACACTGTGAGCAGGACGCACAGCACTAACTTGTAGTTTTAGCTGAACACTGTGAGCAGGACGCACAGCACTAACTTGTAGTTTTAGCTGAACACTGTGAGCAGGACGCACTGCACTAACTTGTAGCTTTAGATGAACACTGTGCAGAGGTCTCACTACACTAACTTGTAGGTTTAGCTTAACACTGTGAGGTGGACGCACCACACTAACTTGTACTTTTAGCTGAACACTGTGAGCAGGACGCACAGCACTAATTTGTAGTTTTAGCTGAACACTGTGAGCAGGATGCACAGCACTAACTTGTAGTTTTAGCTGAACACTGTGATCTGGACGCACTGCACTAACTTGTAGTTTTAGCTGAACACTGTGAGCAGGACGTACCCCACTAACTTGTAGTTTTAGCTGAACACTGTGAGCAGGACGCACCGCACTAACTTGTAGTTTTAGCTGAACACTGTGAGCAGGACGAACTGCATTAACTTGTAGGTTTAGCTGAACACTGTGAGCAGGACGCACCGCACTAACTTGTAGTTTTAGCTGAACACTGTGAGCAGGACGCACCCCACTAACTTGTAGTTTTAGCTGAACACTGTGAGCAGGACGCACCCCACTAACTTGTAGTTTTAGCTGAACACTGTGAGCAGGACGCACCGCACTAACTTGTAGTTTTAGCTGAACATTGGGAGCAGGACGCACCCCACTAACTTGTAGTTTCAGCTGAAGACTGTGAGCAGGACGCACAGCACTAACTTGTAGTTTTAGCTGAACACTGTGAGCAGGATGCACCGCACTAACTTGTAGTTTTATCTGAACACTGTGAGCAGGACGCACTGCACTAACTTGTAGCTTTAGATGAACACTGTGCAGAGGTCTCACTACACTAACTTGTAGTTTTAGCTGAACACTGTGAGCAGGATGCACCGCACTAACTTGTAGCTTTAGATGAACACTGTGCAGAGGTCTCACTACACTAACTTGTAGTTTTAGCTGAACACGGTGAGCAGGACGCACTACACTAACTTGTAGGTTTAGCTGAACACGGTGAGGTGGACGCACCACACTAACTTGTAGTTTTAGCTGAACACTGTGAGCAGGACGCACCGCACTAACTTGTAGTTTTAGCTGAACACTGTGAGCAGGACGCACCCCACTAAATTGTAGTTTTAGATGAACACTGTGAGCAGGACGCACCCCACTAACTTGTAGTTTTAGCTGAACACTGTGAGCAGGACGCATCGCACTAACTTGTAGTTTTAGCTTAACACTGTGAGCAGGACGCACTCCACTAACTTGTAGCTTTAGATGAACACTGTGAGCAGGACGCACCGCACTAACTTGTAGTTTTAGCTGAACACTGTGAGCAGGACGCACCGTACTAACTTGTAGTTTTAGCTGAACACTGTGAGCAGGACGCACCGCACTAACTTGTAGTTTTAGCTGAACACTGTGAGCAGGACGCACTGCACTAACTTGTAGCTTTAGATGAACACTGTGCAGAGGTCTCACTACACTAACTTGTAGTTTTAGCTGAACACTGTGAGCAGGACGCACCGCACTAACTTGTAGTTTTAGCTGAACACTGTGAGCAGGACGCACCGCACAAACTTGTAGTTTTAGCTGAACACTGTGAGCAGGACGCACCGCACTAACTTGTAGGTTTAGCTGAACACTGTGAGCAGGACGCACTGCACTAACTTGTAGTTTTAGCTGAACACTGTGAGCAGGACGCACTGCACTAACTTGTAGCTTTAGATGAACACTGTGCAGAGGTCTCACTACACTAACTTGTAGTTTTAGCTGAACACTGTGAGCAGGACACACCGCACTAACTTGTAGTTTTAGCTGAACACTGTGAGCAGGACGCACCCCACTAACTTGTAGTTTTAGCTGAACACTGTGAGCAGGATGCACAGCACTAACTTGTAGTTTTAGCTGAACACTGTGAGCAGGACGCACCGCACTAACTTGTAATTTTAGCTGAACTGTCATGAGAAGGTCTACCCGTTGGTGGCGCTATCGGTCTCTTGGATCGCAGTACCAGTGTCCATCAGCAGGTGTCTTCCAACACCTAGGACCTGCAGTAAGAGGTCTTTCCTGCTGGTGGCACTGTTGCATCCTCGGGCCGTAGTACCGGCGTCAACCAGCGGGTGCACTCTGGCAGTGTGGAGCAAACAGCTCACACTGCGCTCAGCTGTAACGTGAGGTCAATTACCACAGCCTTACAAATACCCGGCAAGCCCTCATAGGCTTGCCTTGGTATCTCTCTCTCCCTGCGTTCTGACCTTGCTGCCTGTTTGACCTTGAGCCTGCTATCTGCCTTGTCCTGATCTGATCCAATCCCTATCCTGAGGCCTTCCTAGTCCTGTCCCTTCTGTTCCTGGCTCCCTTGGATCCCTGCCCTGAACCCCATCCATCCATCCTCTCCTTGTCCTGTTCAGGTTCCCGTCCTTACCCTTCTGCTGACTTCCCTGTGTATGACCTTGGCTTGGCTTGTTTACGATTACGGTATCTCCCTTTACTTATATATATATATATATATTGTTGTTTGTAGTGGGTTGTTGTGTGGGTTTTTGCACTGTTTGTTCCTGTCACTTATCACTTGTTAATAAACACCATTTCACTTACATGTGTTTCTGGTCTCCTCTGTGCAGTCCACACAGTCTGGTCTACTAGTCTCCTGACATGAACACTGTGAGCAGGACGCACTGCACTAACTTGTAGCTTTAGATGAACACTGTGCAGAGGTCTCACTTCACTAACTTGTAGTTTTAGCTGAACACTGTGAGCAGGATGCACCCTACTAACTTGTAGTTTTAGCTGAACACTGTGAGCAGGACGCACAGCACTAACTTGTAGTTTTAGCTGAACACTGTGAGCAGGACGCACAGCACTAACTTGTAGTTTTAGCTGAACACTGTGAGCAGGACGCACCCCACTAACTTGTAATTTTAGCTGAACACTGTGAGCAGGACGCACCCCACTAACTTGTAGTTTTAGCTGAACACTGTGAGCAGGACGCACCGCACTAACTTGTAGTTTTAGCTGAACACTGTGAGCAGGACGCACTGCACTAACTTGTAGCTTTAGATGAACACTGTGCAGAGGTCTCACTACACTAACTTGTAGTTTTAGCTGAACACTGTGAGCAGGATGCATCCCACTAACTTGTAGTTTTAGTTGAACACTGTGAGCAGGACGCACAGCACTAACTTGTAGTTTTAGCTGAACACTGTGAGCAGGACGCACCACACTAACTTGTAATTTTAGCTGAACACTGTGAGCAGGACACACCCTACTAACTTGTAGTTTTAGCTGAACACTGTGAGCAGGACGCACAGCTTTAACTTGTAGTTTTAGCTGAACACTGTGAGCAGGATGCACCCCACTAACTTGTAGTTTTAGCTGAACACTGTTAGCAGGACGCACTGCACTAACTTGTAGTTTTAGCTGAACACTGTGAGCAGGATGCACTGCACTAACTGTAAATAGTCTAGCTGCCTGACTGTGGTACTAATAGGATCAAAAGAACACCAGCAATACTGTAACAAGACAAGCCTGCCTGCCAGTAAGAAGATGACAGGAACGGATCTAGCTAAACTGAATACAGTGTATATATATATATATATATATATATATATATATATATATGCAACACCTGGGATGCATATATATACACAATACACTGTAAGTGCAGCTAACTCACTGATTGTCCTGCCTAATCTAATCCACCCTGGCTTTGGCCAATTACAGCTCTCTCTACTGACGGCGCTGTGATTGGCCAAGCATGCGGGTCATAGTGCATGCTTGGCCAATCATCAGCCAGCAATGCACTGCAATGCCGCAGTGAATTATGGGCCGTGACGTGCCACGCGAAATTGGCGCGAACGCCCCATATCGTTCGCAATTCGGTGAACGGGCGAACAGACAATGTTCGAGTCGAACGTGGGTTCGACTCGAACATGAAGCTCATCCCTAGTCCTGGATACCTCCGGACACATCCTATACTGCAGTACTACATGTACTGCATGGCCAGAAGAGTCCCAAATAACATAACAAGCGCCTGGAACATCCCACATTCATGCACAGGCGGACATTACACTTACGAATGCAATGTTCCGACTGGAAGTTACACTTACAAATGCAGTGTTGCGACTAATGAACAACTTCGACTTAGGAACAAACCTACAGTCCCTATTGTGTTCGTAACTCGGGGACTTCCTGTACATAGTGCAGAGTTCATTGGTGTGCTACATACAGAGTGCAGAGTTCAGGGGTGCGCTATGTACAGAGTGCAGAGTTCAGGCATGTACTATGAACAAAGTGCAGAGTTCAGGGGTGTGCTGTGTAAGGAGTGCAGAGTTGAGGAGTGTGCTACATACACAGTGCAGGTGTGAGCTATGTACATAGTACAGGGTTCAGGAGTGAGTTACACACAGAGTGCAGGGGTGTGCTGTGTACACATTGCAGGGTTGAGGAGTGAAAAAAATCACAAAGAGTACCGCGCTGTCAAAAAAGCGTGAAAAAGCAGCCAACACGACAATGTAAATAAAATCGTCAAAAAAAGTAGGGGGAGTGCAGCGCTATAAACAAATAAATATCAAGAATGTAATTGTCGACAATTACATTCTTGGCATTTATTTGTTTATAGCGTTGCACTCCCCCTACTTTTTTTGACCAGGGTTGAGGGGTGTGCTACATACAGGGTGCAGGTGTGAGCTATGCAGGGTTCAGGGGTTCACTATGTACAGAGTGCAGAGTTCAGGGGGTTCACTATGTACAGAGTGCAGGGTTCAGGGGTGCGCTACATACATAGTGCAGAGTTCAGAAGTGTACTACGTACCCTGCTCATCACAGACGCCTAGGATGATGTGCTGAAGTGTTTACCATCCTCCCAGCTGATCCCCTGCAGCCCTGGAGCCTCAGATACCACCTGAGTGGCCGGAACTGATGATCACCTGCGCCCAGCGGTACGAACCAGTGTTAATTTGGACTAAAATGGAATTTTAGTTTTAGGCCCATTTTAGTCTTCTGCAATTGTTTTAGTCGTATTTAGTCGACTAAATCTCCAGTACATTTTAGTTGACTAAAATGTCCTACGTTTTAATCGACTAAAATCTCCAGTACATTTCAGTAATTGCAATTTTGTTTTAGTCATAGTCTTTTGACTAAAATGGCTGTTTATTTTTAGTCTCATTTTAGTCTTTTGACTAAAATGGCATTTTAGTCTCATTTTAGCCTTTTGACTAAAATGGCTTTTAGTTTTAGTCATATTTTAGTCATCTCAATTGTTTTAGTTTCAGTCCTATTTTAGTCGACTAAAATAGTATTCATTTAGTCGACTGAAATGTTTTAGTCATTTTAGTCGACTAAATTAACACTGGTAAGAACGCTAGGGACCCATGTGGAATGTACTACATGCCTGTTATTCACTGAAACCATGCGAGTTTGATACCACATATTAAACCTGTGTTTTAAACGAATGCTACACTCAGATCAGCGCCACTTCCTTTCTCCCTTCTTTTATCTACACAGAGTCCTCTTCTGCTCTGTTGGCTGCCAACACTGACTCCCCAACCTGAAACCACCCTCAGGTCAAGCCGGAGTATCATATGGGACTATACATTTAATTTTATTATCTTTATGCTTAATTTTTAATTTAATTTTAATATTACTTTTAATTATTTTTTTCTCTAAATATCTTAAACCATTCTGAACTTTTTTTTACTTTTTTTTACGCACTGATACCTCCAGCAGGTGCGCCGAGCGATCCAAAAAATGTCTGTTTTCTATGGGAATCACAGTGCAGCTTATCACGTGATGCCCCATCCCACAATGCACCTGCATCTGAATTTTCCAATCAAAAGAAAGAAAAGGTGCTTCTATCCCAAGTTATCCAAGAATCCTCCTGAGCTGTCGGGTGAAGGATAACAACATGCCTAAGGGAAAAGGGCAACAGAGAGACATCTGGGGATGATGGCTTATTAGCAGAAACGCGTTGGTTGGACCTACTTACATACCGCTTTTTTGTTTCTATACATGCCTTTGATGACCGTTACCATGTGAGTTTATCCTTTTTATACATTACATTTTTTTATAATTACGGTATCACGCTATGCGAGTATTTCATTTGTTTCTGCATGGTCTGTGAATACCGGATCTGAGCTCCCCATTGTTCAAGCAGGCGCACTTTCCCAGTCAGCTGTTTAAAGCCTTTATGACTTGGGCGGTATAAGCCTTCCCAAGTCCTCGACATCTGGTAAGCCTCCTTATGACTACTGGTGGTGGCTTACCTACGATTTCAACTTTTTTCAAGAGATGTCTGATTAATATGCCTCTGGATTTGTGGGATTATCCTCTTCAATTTTTGGACTCCTTCATATTTGCTGACATCTTTTGGACTGTGTGATTGGATCTTTTGTGTCTCAGTGTGGCACATTTTTTATATCACTTTAATTTATTTTTATTTTTATTTTTTATTTCACCATTCACATTTGTATTCACTCTTTAAGATATTACAGTCACTTACTGTGTACTTGTATATTCATTAATGGTTAAATGTCTTACTCCCCTATTGGGCACATTTGGATATTATTAATTTTGTGTTTGTATGATGAGACATTTATTCCATTATTATTTTAATGGTCTATTTATGGTTTATAGTGCTACACTTTTACTTTTTACATCCACTCGACCAAGTCTTTCGCATGCTGTGGCTCAACATGTCCAGCTGCTGAAAAAAAGGCCAACGTGCTGAGGAGGATGCACCGTGTCCACGACCAGCACTGTTGCCTCAAGACACAGAGCCTGCTTGCCCTCTTTTATTGGCTTGTGACTGTCTGCCTCTCCTTGTTGGCCTTCCAGACATACTATTGGCCTGCAGTGGGATGTAGCTGCACAAAACTGGGAAGTATATATATACTGATTATACTGCAGCTAGCAGAATCGACTGCCTGCCTGTAGTATTATTAGTATGAAAACACCTGCACCTGGCTTCATTGTAGGTGCAACTGTGCAGGGTACACAGTACATTAACTGGAAATACTTCAAGAGCCTGCCTGTGCTATTAATAGGATCAGAAGAAGCACACAAGCTCCTGGCTTCAGGCAGCTATGCTGTAGGTGCAACTGTGCAGGGTTACACAGTACACTAACTGTAAATATTTCAAGAGCCTGCCTGCCTGTCAGCATATTAGGAAGAGAATAACAGGAACGGGTCTAGCTAAACTGAATACAGTATATATATATATATATATATATATATATATATATATATATATATACACTTAACACCTGGGATGCATATATATATACAATACAATACACTCTGTAAGTGCAGCTAACTGATTCGACCTGCCTACTCTAACTTAAATCAAATGACACTGTCTCTCTGTCTATCTATCTCTCTCTCCACCGCAATACACTACACAAGGCCGCCACACAGGCGGCCTTATATAGTGTGGGGCGTGTACAAACCCCCTGAGCCATAAATGGACAAAGCCACCCTGGCTTTGGCCAATTACAGCTCTCTTTACACACGGCGCTGTGATTGGCCAAGCATGCGGGTCATAGTGCATGCTTGGCCACTCATCAGCCAGCAATGCACTGCGATGCCGCAGTGAATTATGGGCCGTGACGTGCCACTCAAATTTGGCGCAAACGGCCCATAACGTTCGTAATTTGGCGAACAGCCGAACACACGATGTTCGAGTCGAACATGCGTTCGACTCGAACACGAAGCTCATCCCTACCCAAGACTTTTGGGAAAATATTCTGTGGACTGATGAGACAAAAGTTGAACTTTTTGAGAGGTGTGTGTCCCGTTACATCTGGCGTAGAAAAAACTAACACAGAATTTCATAAAAAGATATGTGCTGGCTCCCTCCAGGCATGCTTGCCCTCAATCCAACCATTAATAAAATATGTGCTCCTACTATAGAAGCTCTCAAAATTTATAAAATTAGGACAGCAGATAATACTGGGGTGCCATGGAAAGCCCTGTTTTTTAACATAAATTGTTAGACAGGACAATTTGGTTTGTTGCAGGCTGCCTGGTAAGTTGAGCTGGCAATTTTTTTTTGTTGTTCGACATTTCATAAAATTATACCAACAGTCATACATGGTGGTAGTAGTGTGACAGTCTGGGGTTGATTTGCAGCTTCAAGACCTGGACGACTTGCCATAATTGATGGAACCATGAATTCTGAGCTCTACCAGAAAATCCTAGAGGAGACAATGATCCGAAACACACCAGCAAGTCCACTTCTAAATGGTTTAAAAAACAAAAACTAAAGGAAGCAGAGGAAAAAGTAAATCAAAAAGTAAATCAAGGAAAACTCAAAGGCGCTGCAGCCCATCAAATAAATATAGGACACATGACAGATGCTCACCTAGGGAGCTGGGATTTTTAAGGTGCCAATAACTCAATTTAATGAACAACTGTTAAAATTCATACATTTTTTTATGTTAATTAAAACCCATTAGTGATTATGAACACATATCATTGTTTACAAAGATAATCTATATTGTATTTTTTTCATCAATTTAGGTGTGATAACAAATATCCCCTGAGGAAGCCAAAGTCACTGGCGAAACATGTCGGGATTTTCACCCTACAATTACTATCAACTATTGATCATGTCTGTCAAACTTCCAAAAATGATGTGATCCAGCAATTTAAATGTGCTCTCTTATTATCTGTATCTTTTGTTAGGTTTTAATTTTTTAATCAACTTAATAAAATATATGAATTTTAACAATTGTTCATTAAATTTAGTTATTGGCACCTTAAAAAGAAACTCAAAAGCACCGCAGCCCATCAAATAAATATAGAACACATGATAGATGCTCACCTAGGGAGCTGGGATTTTTAAAGTGTCAATAACTCAATTGAATGAACAACTGTTAAAATTCATAAATTTTATTATGTTAATTAAAACCCATTTGTGATTATGAACACATATCATTGTTTACAAAGATAATCTATATTGTATTTTTTTCATCAATTTAGGTGTGATAACAAATATCCCCTGAGGAAGCCAAAGTCACTGGCGAAACATTTCGGGATTTTCAACCTACAGTTACTATCAACTATTGATCATGTCTATCAAACTTCCAAAAATGATGTGATCCAGCAATTTTAAACGTGCTCTCTTATTATCTATATCTTTTGTTATGATTTTATTTTCTAATTAACATAAACAATTGTATGAATTTTAACAGTTGTTCATTAAATTTAATTATTGGCGCCTTAAAAATCCCAGGTCCCTAGGTGAGCATTTATCATGTGTCCTAAAAACAAAATAAAGGTTTTGGAGTGGTCAAAGTTTGGACCTCAATCAGATAGAGATGCTGTGGCATGAACTTAAAAGGCCATTCATGCTGGAAAACCCTCCAATGTGGCTGCATTTAAACAATTCTGTAAAGAAGAGTGGGCCAAAAGTGTGAAAGACTCATTGTCAATTATCGCAAATGCTTGATTGCAGTTGTTGCCGCCAAGGGTGGCCCAAGCAGTTATTAGGTTTAGGGGGCAATTACTTTTTCACATAGGGGCGGGTACGCAGGTTTGGACAGCTTTTTCCCCTTATCCACATTCATGAGTCTATAACCTTGTAATTACTTATAATAAAGAATTGATACATATATCATTTTGGGGAGACAAATGGGGCTTTCTTGTGACCCTGAAGTCATCTGAGAATTTTTTTTAAATTTATTTGTATTTTAAGGTGGAAAAAGAGTAGACATCGGAAAAAAATATATTTTTTCAATTTTGATCAATAAAATTTTGAATACAAGTACCGCACAGCAACATTAAAATTACATTTTAGGTACAAATATTAAAGTTATTTACAAAAGAAATAACGTTTTTTTTGTTTTTCTTTGCATATAACAGTCATTTCTAGTTCTTACGGATTTAAACTAAAACCGTAAGAACTGTCATCTGTAGCTCTCTCACTTACAGATTAGGAACTGAGGAGAGAAAACTGCTTAGTGTGTGACTTCCATTTTGGCTTACAAATGTTACACTGAATGCTCACTGGGATTGGCTGTCAGAGTGATCATTCAATGAGGAAGACTTTTGAATGGCTCCCAGTCGTATAATTGGGACTCATCTTTCTACAGACACCAGGTCTCACAGGGCTGTGCACTGGAGGGAGATAAGAAACTGCTGGGCATACAGGAGACGCCTTGTGTACAGAGGAGGTGTTTTATGGGCGTGTGTAATGGGGCGTACACGCAGTCGGACTTTTCGTCTACAAAAGTCCGACAGCCTGTCCGACAGTCTTCCGGCGGACTTTCGGCGGACTTTCTAACGAACGGACTTGCCTACACACGACCACACAAAAGTCCGACGGATTCGTACGTGATGACGTACACCGGACTAAAATAAGGAAGTTCATAGCCAGTAGCCAATAGCTGCCCTAGCGTGGGTTTTTGTCCGTCGGACTAGCACACAGACGAGCGGATTTCGGGGTCCGTCGTAGTTACGACGTAAAGATTTGAAGCATGTTTCAAATCTAAAGTCCGTCGGATTTGAGGCTGAAAAAGTCCGCTGAAAGTCCGGGGAAGCCCACACACGATCGGATTGTCAGCCAGCTAGTTAGAATCAGTTAGAATCACTCCCTAGGAAACATAATTAACCCCTCGATCACCCACTAGTGTTAACCCCCTTCCCTGCCAGTCACATTTACACAGTAATCAGTGCAATTTTATAGCACTGATCGCTGTATAAATGCGAACGGTCCCAAAATAGTGTCAAAAGTGTCCGATATGTCCGTTGCAATGTCACAGCCACAAAAAAAAAACGCAGATCGCTGTCATTACATATCCGAGGTTCCATGTATGTAGAGGTGGCTCTGTATAGCAACGATTATATGAAACATCTGTTGTACCTCAATGTTTGTGGTCTTTTTAAGAATTAATGTATAATTATGTTTTTTCAATAAACTATTTTTATAAGAGAATTGGTGTTACTGTGCCTACAAAGTCCAGAAGTCCCTCCATTTTTCCTTTTTGAATTATGGCGGACACGTCGGACAATTTTGACACATATTATTTTTAGGACGTGGCACATATATTCTTCATGTATCCACAGTACCACTCTGTGCTATGATACATTTCCTCGAGATGTGTCCGCCATAATGTCGCAGTCCCGATAAAATCACAGATCGCCGCCATTACTAGTAAAAAAAAAAATTTCATAATAAAAAAGCCATAAAACTATTCCCTATTTTGTAGACCCTGTAACTTTTGCGCAAACCAATCAATATACGCTTATTGCGATTTTTTTCTACCAAAAATATGTAGAAGAAAACACATCGGCCTAAACTGAGGAAAACAAATGTGACCTTTTAAATATTTTTGGGGGATATTTATTACAGCAAAAAGTAAAAAATATTGCGTTTTTTTCAAAATTGTCGCTCTTTTTTTGTTTATAGCGCAAAAAATTAAAACCGCACAGGCGATCAAATACCACCAAAAGAAAGCTCTATTTGTGGGAAAAAAAGGACGTCAATTTTGTTTGGGTGCAACGTCGCACGACCGCGCAATTGTTAGTTAAAGCAACGCAGTGCCAAATCGCAAAAAGTGCTCTGGTCTTAGGCCAGCCAAATGGTCCGGGGCTGAAGTGGTTAAAGCGTCGCCTATTGAGGTTTTTAAACAGTCCATGTACGTGATTTTTAAACATTCATGTACACCCTCCCGGCAAAGTAAGCCTGCACTGTAGCTGACTTTTGGCTATAGCGGGGGCAGGAAGTGGTTAAACAGACCAAGCTGTCTAGCAAAAGTGGCAGTACAACCTTTATGCCAAAAGGGAATAAAACAAATAAGTTAACTAATAACTAACCTAGTTGTTAGTTGGAGTTGGGTTTTAAATTGTTAGTCATTTATGTAAAGTCCATCTAAATTGAGTCCGTCCACAATTACCCTCTCTACTGATTGACAATGCCGTGCAAAGGGTGGCTACATTTGTTAGGATATCGAGTGCTGGTATCCTGCAACAGCAGGGTGACAAGATCGGTTTTCTGCACTTAAGGAAGTGGAGACCAGACTGGGTGCGATTAACCACTTGTTTACTGGGCACTTAAACCCCCTTCCTGCCCAGACCAATTTTCAGCGTTCAGCGCTGTCACATTTTGAATGACAATTGCGCGGTCATGCTACAGTTTACCCAAATGAAATTTTTATCATTTTTTTCACACAGATAGAGCTTTCTTTTGGTGGTATTTAATTGCTGCTGGGTTTTTTATTTTTTGCTAAATAAAACAAAAAGGGACCAAAATTTTGAAAAAAACAAAACACTGATAGGTGACACTGATGGGCACTGATGATCACTGATGGGTAGCACTGATAGGCACTGGTAGATGAGACTGATAGGCAGCACTGATCTGTTGCACTGAGGATTAGACACTGATAGGTGGCACTGGTAGGTGGCACAGTGGGCACTGGCAGTTGACACTGGTGGGCACAGACACGGCTTTCTGAGTGAGGGACCGATGTCCCTCTGACAGAAGCTGGTGATCGGCTTTTTTTCCCCTCACTCTGACAGCGTGAGAAAAAAAAAATACAGATTACCGAGCTTCTGTTTACATCACGTGATCAGCCGTCATTGGCTGACAGCTGATCACGTGGTAAGGGGCCGGGATCGACCCCTCACTTGAATCTGTGATCAGCTGAGTCTCATAGACTCGGTGATCACAGAGTGTGCCGCAAATAGAGCTTTCTTTTGGTGGTATTTGATCACCTCTGCAGATTTAATTTTTTGCGCTATAAAAACTCTGGACTTTGTAGGCACAGTAACACCAATTCTCTTATAAAAATAGTTTATTGAAAAAACATAATTATACATTAATTCTTAAAAAGACCACAAATATTGAGGTACAACAGATGTTTCATATAATCGTTGCTATACAGAGCCACCTCTACATACATGGAACCTCGGATATGTAAGGATAACTTACCGTATATACTCGAGTATAAGTCGAGGCCCTAATTTCCCACAAAAAAATGGGAAAAACGTATTGACCCGAGTATAAGACGAGGGTGAGAAATGCACAGCTACTGTAATTGGAAAAGAGGGTCAACAATGCCCATTTGCAGCCTCACTGTGCCCATTTGCAGCCTCACTGTGCCCATTTGCATGCCTCACTGTGCCCATTTGCAGCCATAGGTCAGCCGAACTTCAAACTCGGTAGTTAAGGGTTCCTAGATGCCCCCTAGCTGCAGCCAAAATTTGGGGTCTCTGAACCCAAAGGGTCCCGAAATGACTGCTGCAGATGGACACAGTTGACCGACTTTGGGGCCACGTATCGCTGGGCCACTTAGTGCTAGGAACCCCAAATTTGGTGTGCAAACCCACCAGCACCATAAAATATCCAAAGCTGGGGTTTCTAGCATCAAGTGGCCCCAAGATACAGGGCCCCAAATATCGGTTCAGAAAATGTCAAGCACTTTTCTGCAGCAGAGAATGACATTTTCTGAACCAGATTTGGGGCCCTGTATCTCGGGGCCACTTAGTGATAGAAACCCCAGCTTTAGATATGTTGTGGTACCAGTTCCACTGGGTTTGCACACCAAATTTGGTGTTCCTAGCACCAATTGGCGCTGAGATACAGGGCCCCAAATCCGTTCAGAAAATGTCAAGCACTTTTCTGCAGCAAGGAATGACATTTTCCAAACCGATTTTGGGGCCCCGTATCTCGGGGCCAGTTGGTGATAGGAACCCCAGCTTTAGATATGTTGTGGTACCATTTCCGCTGGGTTTGCACACCAAATTTGGGGTTCCTAGCACTAAGTGGCCCTGAGATACGGGGCCCCAAAGTCGGTTCAGAAAATGAAATTTTTTGCTGCAGAAAAGTGCTTGACTCGAGTATAAGTCGAGGGGGGCACTTTCAGCACAAAAAAATGTGCTGAAAAACTCGACTTATACTCGAGTATATACGGTATCCAAAATGAGTAGATATCCAAGGGCGTGGCTGGACAGCAATTCAACAACAGATAACTTCATATCAAAGAATGCTCTACATGTTCCGCGTGTCTAGACGCTTCTTCAGGAGAAGAATCAGTTGTGACTAACAAATTGGATAAAATTGATATAATTAATTTACAATAATTGATAATGATGCATAAATGTAAAAATATAAATGATGTGAATGGTTCAGGAGCCTCAAACAGCCCGACAGCGAAAGCGGGGAGTGGAGCGCTCAAAAGGGGGCGATGAAAAGACACCACGGGGGCGTGCAAAATATATAGGATACTTACTATAATGTTTAAAACTGGAAATGAAAAAGTGTGCAAATGCACGCCTACATTGGTAGAAACGACGGTGGAACGGGACTAAGTAGCATACGTGATTTATGGTCCAAAGTAATTGTATGTATTCACATTGCCTAAAGAAGGATATATATATAGAAAAAGTATTTAATAATAAACAGTAATGGTGATCTAAGTGGGTCATCCATGATCAGACACTCACGACATGATGAATTGTTTGGAGTAATTTGTATACTTTATAGTATAAGGGTAGAGTCTAGTCCTATGGACACTGCTGGTTAGCAGATGTCCGTGGTTGAGAAGGGATCCAAAGGGAGCCTAAGCAATGTATATGGATCATCCGACAGCATTCAACCAGAATGTATCTGCAGTAGGATATAGTCTACCTGGAGTGTAAAAATGTATGCACCAGTAAGGAGAGGACCAAGAGCTAATAAAATACATAATAAAGAGAAGAAATGGTCTAAATAAATAAAAATAATCTGTATAATTATGTTTTTTCAATAAACTATTTTTAGAAGAGAATTGGTGTTACTGTGCCTACAAAGTCCAGAAGTCCCTCCATTTTTCCTTTTTGAATTATGGCGGACACGTCAGACAATTTTGACACATTTTTGGGACCATTGGCATTTTTACAGCGATCGATGCTATAAAATGGCATTGATTACTGTAAAAATGTCACTGGATAATGGGTAATTCCCTTTTTTTTTTTCTATAGTCATATTCATGAGTTTGAACTTGGGCACAGTCCTATTGTTGCCATTCAATATATATGTTTTCACTTATACATATTTCACCACACAGGTTGTTTTCTTTCACTCGGAATTTATAACACCAATGTTTTGGCATCACATGCTTATAGATTCACATTCTGATTCATTTCAGTGAACTCACCCATCATTAGTGCCACACTTTTTATTCACAAAAAGACAGATATAGCAAGTGAGCTCTTGAATATGATTGGTTGCTTGTTGTCTTTGCTGGTTGCCTCAAAGCAACCAACATATGGTTTTTAAAGAGTCTGGTAAGCTCACCCCGGGGGTTTTTTTCAGTTCTTGGAGACCCAACAGTGACATTTCCCCATTCAAATTTTTGGCCCTTTTTTCACAATGATATCTCACTCCTCATCAGTGCGGACTCCTACGGGGGCGGTGGGCAGCGGCTCCTGTGTCCTCTCCTCTTCTTCTGCATCATGGCAGCTTCCGCCGCGTGACTCCTCTTAGGCGTCCAATAGGATCATTCAACGCTTTGGCTCCGAGGAAGAGGGTATGCCCTTGAAACGCGTTAGCCGTTTGTGATGCCATCTGACCCCTCCAGTATCAGGTCCAGGTTGCAGGTGTTCAGAGACACAGTGTCATCTACTGATAACCCTCTTTTACACGCTTGTTTGTGAGTATGATTATTGCTGTTATAGCTTTAAATAAAATTTACCATTGGTAATGCACAAGGTTGGTGCGCCCTCCTTTCCTCTTTTTATGTTTCGGTTCTAAGAATACCCATTGTTCTAAGGAGGGCAGCAAGACTGCAGGCATTGTTTGATTCAGAGGTTTGGCCGCACCTTTTATCCATAGACTAAGCCCCCAAGCACAGGAGATTGTCGTGGTCCAATAGGATCGTCTGTCCTTCCTGCCAATCGGGTGGCGAGTCCCAAGACCCGCTTCCTGATTGACCGGGAGGAGGATCAGTGTGGCGACAGTGAATATTTATTCACTATTGTCACACAACTGAGTGGGATTGGGGCGCAGTGCTCTGCGCCCCGAGCTCACCCTTTTTTGAAGCCTATTAGAGCCTCTGGCATTAATCACATGCTTCAAAAAAACACCCCCCTGCCATCGGAATCCATGTGTCCGGTGCCCTGCATGTAGATCAGGGAGCTGGACGCATAGATGAGGGGGGGCGGCACCCGTCCGCCCCTAATGGAGGGTCTGCTGCTGCTCCTCATGCTACAATAAGGGTGGTCCTACTTTCCCATGATATATTGAATTAGACGTGCAAAGTGATTAAGGTTGACACTTTTTCTTCAAGCCAAAACCGAACGCTTGGTGCCCCAAGAAGAGTAGCAATGCGGTGCGCATAGCGTACCACAGCGAACAGTGAGTGTGGCCAAATTGTTCTTGCTGACGTCCCCCCCCCTAGTGATGCTAAACCTGCCCCCAGACAGCCGCCCGCAGATGGCAACAGATTTGTGTGTGACAATCATGGTTACTTGAGGAAGCCAGAGCTCAGTCTAAATAGTGTGTCTGGGTTTCAGTCCACCTGAAACCCGGACACATAATTCAAAACTCGGACTGTCCGGGTGAATCCCAGACAGGTGGCAACCCTAAAGAGATAGCAGGCCTCCATTATAAAGGCAGCAGTAGGTGGACAGATTGGGAAACAAGTGTTTTATGTTACCCACAAACTGAGAACAATCAACCACTTCAAGTAAACCCTTATACATGTTGCAGCTCTGTTTAAAAAAAGTTACTAGTTATTTGTTGATTGATTAATTAGCTAGAATAGGTAACAACATTTAGGGTAGAAATGGAAACAGGAAAATAGGTAAATAATTAAATATTAACAGTAATAAAGCCAGATACTTACAGATGAAGACCATTAGAGCTGTGGACTGCACCATCATTTCACTTTTGTGATTAGGTTTTTAGCAAGTGTAGAAAGTACTCTAATGCCGCGTACACACGGTCGGACTTTTCGTCTACAAAAGTCCAACGGACGCTGACGGACTAAAGCTGGCTGGTAATCCGATCGTGTGTGGGCTGCTTCGGACTTTCAACGTACTTTTTTAGCCTCAAATCCGACGTACTTTAGATTTGAAACATGCTTCAAATCTTTACGTCGTAACTACGACGGACCCCGAAGTACGCTCGTCTGTATGCTAGTCCTACGGACAAAAAAACGACGCATGCTCATAAGCAAAAACTAAACGGAAGCACTCGGTCTAGTAAAACTAGTGTTCGTATTGTAGGTAGCACATTCATCACGCTGCAAAATCTGTGATCGTTGAATGCAGCGCATTTTATTTCTTCTTTACGAATGCTCTAAAGAACGAAGGTGTTTTGCTGTTCATAATCAGAGTTCTCCCAAACTGATTTCTGAATTCTTTTTCTCTTTGATCTCATGAATGATATAGTATGCTTTTTATAAACAATGTTTCCATACTAATAATACTTTTTCCCTTTTATTTTTTTTTTTTTTTAGGTTTGTAAAGTTACCACAAAGAACCCATTATTCTTTTTTTTTTTTTTTCTAGTGATTATTTTTTAATTTTTAGATAAAGTTAACCCAAAGCACCGTTTTTGTTTATGTATATATTTTTGTTTCAAGACTTACCACTTGAACATTCTTAACATTAGTAATGTATTTTTGGTGTGTTTTTTTAAAACTCAATGAGATTGTTGTCCCTTGTTAATTTAACATTGTGTGTAAAATCAATGATTTAAAAGAAAACACATAAAAGTCTTTTGCTAAACTCAAAAAAGATCCATTTATTCATGGTCAAAATAAAATAAAGAGGAAGTCAACGCTGGAAAAAGTCGGTGTACAAGAAAATTGGGATCTTGAGGAGTCCATATAAGAGGGAGCACAATCTGGTCCAAGAATCCCAGAGATCAACAGCACCAGCAGATGATCTAGATGTCCCCAGACTGTGGTACTACAACAGCCTGCGTCTTCTGTCAGACCAGACTGAACCCAGGTCATCACTTTCTTCTCTTCCCTGCAGCCTTTCCTCCACGCTGCCCTGCAGCCTTCCCTGCAGCCTTCCCTGCAGCCTTCCCTGTAGCCTTCCCTGTAGCCTTCTTTTGAGGCTGTGGCTCTGGTGTTTCAGTTGTGGCAGGAGGAGGAGGAGGAGGAGGAGGAGGAGGAGGAGGAGGAGGAGGAGGAGGAGGGGGGGGGGCTGCCTCATGTAGTTGGGTGTTTTTGGTTAGCGTGCCCTGCAGCCCCTTATGGATTGTTTCCCCAAATAGGCGCTCACAAATGAGGCGCTGCTCCCAATCCATCTGAAGAAGCCTGCTGGCTAAGTAGCAGCCATAGGCTTCTTCCGCTTCGGGGGGGCTTGTTAAAAAACGGGTGGCCTGTTGCATGAGGCGCAGGGACGCGTCCTGTGTGACCATCCCCTTCCTGGCCCTTTTTTTGGGAAGGTGGAGGGGAGGCACTTGGGATTGGGTGAGGCTCCTACTGGGCCCAGCCACCTCACTTGGCCCAGCCACCTCACTTGGCCCAGCCACCTCACTTGGCCCAGCCACCTCACTTGGCCCAGCCACCTCACTGGGAGCAGCCACCTCCTGCCTGACACTGGGCCCAGCCTCCTCCAGGATGATGGTGAATCCGGCCTCCTCCAGGCTGTCCATGGGCCCGGTCTCCTCCTGCCTGCCACTTTCCCCACATTCCTCCTGGATGGACTCATCCTGTGTATAAAAAAAGGACAATAGTTTTAGTTTCTTTTTTTGGGTTCATCAATGACACACAGTTTGCTTCTCATGACTAGCAAATTCAATGTGAATACATCTCTTTAATAAAAGAGTCTAATCAGACACCCTAATTATTTCAAGCAGGTGCCAAACATATTTAGTCACTACTATCATTTGATATGTATACACAATTTGGAGTGCTAAATTATTTGAGACAATTATAACATCCAGTTAACATCATTAATATTAGTACAGTAAATCTTGGTTAAAATAATTTACCTGACTCCAGATGGTCATATCCGGTTCATCCAGGATGGAAGACCCAGCTTGCTCCTCATCAGCCTCTGCTGGGGTGGAGGGAAGGGTGGAGGGAAGGGTGGAGGGAAGGGTTGAAAGTGATGCCCTGGCTTCATTCTGGTCATCAAGAAAACGGAGTTGTTTGTAGTACCACAGCCTGGGTACATAAACATCATCTGCTGATGCTCCTGATCTCCTTGATTCCTGGATCTTCCTATGCTCCCTTTTATACATGTTCCTCAAGACCCCAATTTTCTTGTACACTGTCTCCATTGTTGCTCCAGGGATGGTCTCCTGGACAAAGGACAGAAGTCTCTCCAGCGTTGACTTCCTCACATGCTTGTTATAATACTGAGGGTGTTTCACCTCCCACAAATTCCTCATCTCTCGATACTTTGAAATAAAAGAAGTAAGGAACTCTGGATCCTTCAATAGGGGATTCATTATATCTGGAAAAGAGAAAGTCACAAGACCAAAAAAACTTATTATATGTTTCTGCTAACCCCTCATCATCTTCTCCCTATGTAGGCCTCATCAATCTATCAAGCCATATAGGCCGCTTGCTACAAAGTCATGACCATAAACCCCCCCCCCAAAAAATATATATCTCAAATTACCTTCGTTTTGGAACGTCCTGGTCCACTATCACCTACGCACAGAACGTACGTACGACACGCGCGAAAGGCCCTCCTTTATACACTACGCATGTGTGAAACTCCGCCTGCGTCGCCCGCCCCTGACGTTCGAAATGAACTCATGTTCTCCGCCCCCTAATTTGACGCACAGAACGTACGTACGACACGCGCGAAAGGCCCTCCTTTATACACTACGCATGTGTGAAACTCCGCCTGCGTCGCCCGCCCCTGACGTTCGAAATGAACTCATGTTCTCCGCCCCTTTTTTGTTACGGCGCGTAGTGGAGTTAAAGAATGGCGGAGACACCTGAAATGTTGACGACCTCAGGTAGTGGAGACAGCCCGCAGGCTGGAACGTCTGGAACGTCAACCAAATCTGTGAGGCCTAGATTTAAGGCCTCTAATATGAGTTTCAAAGAGATGGTGGAGATGGTGGCCATTCTTCGCAAAGACGACTATGATGGCAATTATGGGCCGTACGCACGGCCAAATTTGCGCAAGGCCAAAATCATGGCAAAGGTCGTGGACACTTTGCAGGCATCATTTGGGGTCCAGCGCTCCAAGGATCAATTGCGCAAAAGATGGTCTGACCTGAAAATCAGGGAGCCGGATCAATACCGACGTATCCGGAAAGTTCTTAAAAAAAGTAAGTACTTGTCGTGTTTTTCTCTTGTGTTTATTACCTTGTATACTGCTCCATGTGCTTTTCCTTTCTATCCGATTTTTGTTCATCGTTCTAAACGATCTTTGAAGAAACCTCGTTACATATCCATATATATATCTATCTATCTATCTATCTATCTATCTATCTATCTATCTATCTATCTATCTATCTATCTATCTATCTATCTATCTATCTATCTATCTATATATATCTAATATAGATATAGATATAGATATATATAATCTATATCTATATCTAAATATATAAATATAAATATCTAAATATATAAATATAAATATCTAAATATATAAATATAAATATATAAAAATATAAATATAAATATATAAAAATATAAATATATAAATATATAAAAATATAAATATATAAATATATAAAAATATAAATATATAAATATCTAAAAATATAAATATCTAAAAATATAAATATCTAAAAATATAAATATCTAAAAATATAAATATCTAAAAATATAAATATATAAAAATATAAATATATATATAAATATATATATATATATATATATATATATATATATATATATATATATATATATATATATATATATATATATATATATATATATATATATATATATTATATATCTATTTGAAATTCTCTTAATTTTTTGGATTTACATTTAGTTAGATATTTAGAGATTTTGTTACAGATATAGAGAGAGATCAAAAGATTATTAACTATATTTTGAGATATTGATATCTATCTATCCGGTATGTCTTTATAATTTTAAATATTGAACTAAAATAGGAACTCTACACAAACCACTTCACTACAAATGTTGGAAAATTATTATGTCCTAAAATATCTGTGTGCTAATTAGATTACTCATTTTTTGTTTCACATAGGGGAAAAATCACTCAGCCAACCAAAAGAACACAGTC
This sequence comes from Lithobates clamitans, assembly GCA_037952925.1. Classification (NCBI taxonomy): domain Eukaryota; kingdom Metazoa; phylum Chordata; class Amphibia; order Anura; family Ranidae; genus Lithobates; species Lithobates clamitans. The sequence goes on from JBBGZY010000791.1 coordinate 2,348,427, forward strand.
CACCCCAAGCAAAACAGGATTGGGCAATCAGTCCAAGTCCCATTGACGATGTGGAGGAAGGAGAGGTGGGCGACATGGGCACCCCACCAGGTGAGTGTCTGACACACCAGCTTACGTTAATCTATGCATGGCTGCCTTTTGTTTAATTGAATTTGTCTACTCTATTTTAGGGGATCTGCTTCATTCAAGCAACAGTGACACCCCCGAGGATGTGGAGGAATTAGGCTACATGGCCACCCCACCAGGTCAGTGTCTGAGACAACAGCTTTATTTCTGGTAAGGTAAACTATGTATGTGTGCATATTTGTAAAGACATTTTTTGGTTTCATTCCACTTTAGGAACAACAAGAAGTGACCATTTCACCTCGGAAAGTGCCCAACGTCTAATTGGTCAAATAATGGGCTGGAATCAAGACATGGATCAAATGCGTAATAGGCTGGATCGTATGCAGCAGGAAATGAAGGACATGATTGATGTTTTGGGTCGAATCTAAATGCCCTTTTTTAAACCCCAAAACATCAATCATGTCCTTCATTTCCTGTTTTGCTGACCCCATTCTGGGCCTTCTCTTTGTTTTTTTGGCCTAACATAAATGGCTGTTTAACCTAATGTCAAAAAGGAGGGCTGTCAAAAATCCACAAAAAAATAAAAATTGATTTTCTAAAAAACAACCAAAAAAAAAAAAAAAAGTGATTTTAAAAAACCCAAAAAAAAAAAAAAAAAGTGATTTTAAAAAACCCAAAAAAAAAAAAAAAGTGATTTTAAAAAACCCAAAAAAAAAAAAAAAAAGTGATTTTAAATAACCCAAAAAAAAAAAAAAAAAGTGATTTTAAAAAACCCAAAAAAAAAAAAAAAGTGATTTTAAAAAACCCAAAAAAAAAAAAAAAAGTGATTTTAAAAAACCCAAAAAAAAAAAAAAAAAGTGATTTTAAAAAACCCCAAAAAAAAAAAAAAGTGATTTTAAAAAACCCAAAAAAAAAAAAAAAGTGATTTTAAAAAACCCAAAAAAAAAAAAAAAGTGATTTTAAAAAACCCCAAAAAAATTCAAAAAATTAATGTTAAAAAACCAAAAAAAGTAAAAAAAATTGATTTGAAAACACCAAAAAAATTAAGAAAATTAATGTTAAAAAACCCAAAAAAAAAAAAAAATTGATTTTAAAAAACAAAAAAAAAAAAAAAAAAAACTTGCTTTTAAAAAAAAACAAAACTTGATTTTCCAAAAACAAAGCCTGTTTTTGAAAATCCAAAAGCCCAAAATATTTTTTTGTGGATTAGGTAGAAATATTTCAATATAATTATATTTTGCTACATCATTAAGATACCATTATATTTTTGTCTCGGAACATTTTATACTAAATGCAGAACTGAATGCATACCAACCATTAATAAAAACATCTCCTTTTATAGGATTTGAACAAATGTGTGGTTTGTTATTTCAAGGCTCAGTATCAGTTTGGTTATAATTGTCAAAAAGTTGTTTACAGTGGCAATGGAGCTTATTTATACATTTTTAAAATTCTAATACAGTTGGCACTACAACTGCTCGACCATAACCTAGGAGACAGCCCAAAAGAAAGGCAAGCAATAAATATAATGCCAGATTTCAGCAATATTTTTTTTATTGTAAAAAAAATTATATATCCTGGCCCATTGCAATGGCCCCCCTACCCATAAAATAATCAACATATTGCTGTCTAACCTGACGGGAACTTTGGGGGGCCAAGCCAGTACGGACAGTATCCAGGCCTGTAAGGTTGGCTTCTATTTGTCCGGCCTCAGGCCCAACTGTGCCTATATAATTGGCAGAATGCTTATTTAAAAAGTTGTGCAGAATGCAGCATGATAAAATTATAAAATTAAGTTTGTATTCCGCCAAATTAATGGCTGTTTGAAACAGGCGGAACCGGCTGGCCAGAATTCCAAACGCATTCTCAACCACTCTTCTAGCTCTGGCCAGCCGGTAATTAAAAACCCTCCTCTCCGGGGTGAGGGTTCTTTGGGGGAATGGCCTCATGAGGTGCTTGCTCAGAGCGAAGGCTTCATCGGCAATGAAGACAAAGGGGAGTCCTTCCACGTTATCCTCATCAGGTGGCAATCCCAGGCCACCACTCTGGAGACGCTGGCAGAACTCCGTCTGGGCAAATACTCCTCCATCCGACATCCGGCCATTCTTCCCCACGTCCACATATAAAAAATCATAGTGTGCCGACACCACCGCCATTAAAACAATACTGTGGAACCCCTTATAATTAAAATAATATGACCCCGAATGGGGTGGTGGCACAATGTGGACATGTTTCCCATCTATAGCCCCTCCACAATTGGGAAAGTCCCAACGGCTTGCAAAATGGGATGCCACAGTCTGCCATTCCTGTGGCGTTGAAGGAAACTGGGGAATCAAACAAGAAAACAAAAATCAATTAATTTTGAAGCTAACATTGCAAGAAAATTAGACAATTAAAAACATTATTCCCCAGCATCAGTATAACATTCAATAATTTAATTCTTCTGGAATAACTAATATGGAAAAAGGCACACTTATCAGATTGCTCACCCCCTCTGATAGAACATTGATTACATTTTAGGGGGTTGTGAAATCCCCAAAAAAAATTACTTTAACAACACGCAGGAATTTAGGGATAACAAAGGCTACAAGACTGCAGTTGTCGCACTCTGCAGGTGCAGTTGCAAACCAGCTTACAGTAAATGAGGTAATGTCAAAAGGCATTCATGTTGCAAACAGTACACAATCACATGCAAGGGCAATTAATGAAAACACTTTGAGGCTTGCATATGATTTGATGATGGAAATCAGCAGAGCTTCTGCTCATTTACTAAAGCACTGGAACAAATGCACTTGTAGAGTGCACATGCATTTTGCAAAGTGCAACATAGATTTGCTTTAGACAAATCAACACCACAGAACATTCAAGCAAATTTTAACGAGGGTGGGGGTGGGGGGGTTGTGAAATCTAGCTAATTGCTAATTAGCAGCACACTATTTGGAGTGAGTTCAGGTGGGGGGGGGGGGGTTGTGAAATCTAGCTAATTGCTAATTAGCAGCACACTATTTGGAGTGAGTTCAGGTGGGGGGGGGGGGGTTGTGAAATCTAGCTAATTGCTAATTAGCAGCACACTATTTGGAGTGAGTTCAGGTGGGGGGGGGGGGTTGTGAAATCTAGCTAATTGCTAATTAGCAGCACACTATTTGGAGTGAGTTCAGGTGGGGGGGGGGGGTTGTGAAATCTAGCTAATTGCTAATTAGCAGCACACTATTTGGAGTGAGTTCAGGTGGGGGGGGGGGTTGTGAAATCTAGCTAATTGCTAATTCTAAGCACACTAAATACACTCCAACAAAATACATTCAAAATGAGTAGACTAGGTGGATATGTTCCCATCACTTCATGCTGGGAAGGTTATTGAAGGAAACTATACATGCATGACAAAAAATAACAGGAAAAAATCCCAGCATGTGTGAGGATAAAAAGGGGACATTCACACTATATTGCAATGATGGGAAGTAGTGTTTGAAGCAAGAAATACATTACTTTATCAAAGATTACATAAAAGAACATGTGATGCTAATAAACTAAAAATAGCTTACCTTAATATAGTCCTTCTGCAGGACCTGTATGATGGCAGAACAGGTCTCTGGGATAATGATCCCCAGAGCCTGGGGGGAGATGCCTGTCGAGAACTTAAGGTCCTGCAGGCTTCTCCCTGTGGCCAAATACCGCAAGGTAGCGACCAGCCTCTGCTCCGGAGTGATGGCTTGCCTCATGCAGGTATCCTGCCTGCTGATATAGGGGGTCAGCAAAGCCACCAAACGATCAAAAACGGGGTCCGTCATCCGGAGAAAGTTCCTGAAATCCTCAGGATTATTCTCACGGATCTCACGGAGCAAAGGCATGTGACAGAACTGGTCACGCTGAAGCAACCAATTCTTGGTCCATGAACTCCTCCTCGCCCTGTTCATGGACTGGTCTTGGGCTGAAGAATAAACTACAGCACCAAGCACATACAATGCACGAGCTCTACGACGAGTACGTACAGGTAACATGGCTTCAAAACGGTCGGCTGGTCAGAACGCACTAAACAGAACGCACTGAAGAACAGCAAGGCCTGTGAAGAACGACCTGAAAATCAGGAACGAGCGGCCAATAAAACAAAGATTTCTCAATGCCAACTGACCAAACGCACTGAAAAGCAGATACAAACCTCACAAGCACAGACTGAACAACAGTTAAAACGAACTGAAAAATACGAGTCTCACAAGCGCGAATCGTCTCTCACCAAACTTCTACTAACACGAGATAAACACGAGATTAGCAGAAGGAGCCCAAAGGGTGTCGTACGGGCTATTGAACTTCCGTTTTATAGTCTCGTCGGACTTGGTGTACGTCACAGCGTACTAAACTGGCGTACTTTTGTGTGGTCGTGTGTGGGCAAGTCCGTTCGTAAGAAAGTCTGCCCCAAGTCCGCCGAAGGTACGCCGGAAGTATGTCGGACAGACTGTCCGACTTTTGTAGCTGCAAAGTCCGACCGTGTGTACGCGGCATAAGATGTTTTTGGTTTTCCAGGAAGCATTGGGGGCTTATACTAATAGAAGCCACAATAATTATCAGATATAGTAATACCATAACTGAAAATAAAGCACAGGAAATATGTAGGTGACACATTGTAGTGATGTTTTCTCATTAAACACTTGCTTACCGGACACTTAAACCCCCCTTCTGCCCAGACCAATTTTTAGCTTTCAGAGCTGTCACACTTTGAATGACAATTGCGCGGCCATACAATACTGTATCCAAATTAAATTTTTATCATTTTTTTCACACAAATAGAGCTTTCTTTCGGTGGTATTTAATCACCTCTGGGGTTTTTATTTTTTGCTAAACAAACAAAAAAACAACTTGTTATAAAATTTTGCAAACAGGTAATTTTTCTACTTCATTGATATTCGCTGATGAGGCTGCACTGATGGGCACTGATGGGCTGCACTGATAGGCACAGATAAGGCGGCACTGATGGGCACTGATAAGATGGCACTGATGGGCCATGATGGGTGGCACTGATGGGTGGCACTGATAGATGTCACTGATGGCCACTGATAGGTGGCACTGATGGCCACTGGTAGGTGGTATTGATAGGCAGCACTGGTGATGAGGCACTGTGGGCACTGATAGGTGACACTGTGGGCATTGATGGGTGGTACTGTGGGCACTGGTAGGTAGTGCTGGTGGGCACTGGTAGGTGGCGCTGGTGGGCACTGGTAGGTGGCACAGAAGCCTCTGCAGAGGCTCTCCACTATCAGGACCGATGTCCCTCTCACAGCCGCAGGTGATCAACTTTTTTTTTTCTCCTCGCGCTACTAGCGAGGAGAAAAAATAGCCGATTGCTGGCTTTGTTTACATCACATGATCAGCTGTCATTGGCTGACAGCTGATCACATGGTAAGGGGTCGGGATCGACCCCTTACTCTGATCTGTGATCAGCCAAGTCTCATAGACTCGCTGATCACAGAGCGCGCCCCTTTCGGCTATAGTGCGGACGGGATCACAGGGGGTTTACCCCAAGCTACAAGAGTTACATACTTGTTTTTGTCTTTGTCTTTTTCCCCTTGTAAACCCTTGTTTAATCTTAAGCCTGGTACACACGATCGGATTGTTGGCAGACAAAGCACCAGACTTTTGTTCCGAAGGGCGTGTGCCAGGATCTTGTCTTGCATACAAACGGTACACAATTGTCGGCCAACAAACATGAACGTAGTGACATACTACGTGGAATTTAAGCTCTTTTTTTTTTTTTTTAATTTTTTTTATTTCAATGATTTTTATTGAAGGTTTTCAGAAAAGAATATGTTGTACAACATAAAAGGGAAGGGGGGGAAAAAGATATACACAATCAGGTTGTATACAATCCGGTGATATACAGTCTCAAAATTTTTCACTTAATTAAGTAAGTATTCAAGAAGCATATAGACATTTAACATAAGCAGAGTATGTTCAATATAAGCAGAGTGTATTCGCTGTACGTTGTTTTTATCTTATTTTCATTAGTCAAACTTTAATAGCAACAGAACATCTATATAAACTTTATAAACTTTAGCTTTTAGACCATATTGACCATTGTTTATCAAATTTTTTGCATTGTAAAGAGTTTATTGCTAGGAGGCGCTCGAAAGTGTAATTTCTATGGACTGCTTTGGTTATGTCTGATAGGTTAATGGCATTGGTGGATTTCCAATTTCGTAGTATTGATAAGCGTGTTTCAAGCAGTATATGGGTTATGACTGGTCTAAAATCTATATGAAATTTTTCTATGTTCAGATGTAAAATTGCCAGCGCTGGGTCTGGTTGAGATATTACTCCTGTTATCGTGGAGATCATTTTAAACACTTGGTTCCAAATGCATTTAACAGCAGGACAGTACCAAAGCATATGTAGTAAATTACCTATTTGCCCACAGGCTCTCCAGCAATGTGGGGATGTTCCTGGAAAGAATTTTGCTATTCTGTAAGGGGTGTAGTGCCATCTATTGGCCATTTTAATAGTTAGTTCCCAATGTTTGATACAGTGGGAAGCTTTGTGTATTGCTCTAAAGGCTTGTTGCCACTGTTCATCTGAGGCTGATATACCTAGTTCTTCCTCCCATTTTTTCATTGCATTAGTTTTGGTAAACGTGAGTTTATCTTTAGTTATGTTATAGAAGAAAGAAATTCCTTTTGTGTCTTTTTTAGCTGTAGTGTAGAATTTCCAAATATTGCTCGGAAGTTGTATGGTTGGTGTGGGTTTAGACTTAATGAAGTTCACAATTCTTACACACGTAAACTGTGAGTTCTTTGGGAGATGGTATTGTGTCATAAGTTGTTCTACGGATTTGGGATTTGTGCCATTATATAGATCTGATATGTGTAGTATGCCCTTGCTTGTCAGTTCTTTGATTGTCAGCATTGGGATTTTTGTTTCCAAGAACGATAAGGGTATATTATACTGTGTGTCTTGTTTGTCGTTATACGTTTGTTCCCGCATAGCTCTCCACGCCTTTAATGATACTTGCGTAGTAGGAGGCAGTTTTTTTATGTCCCACTGTATCCACCCGTCTGTCATGAGTAGTAGAGGTAAGTTATTAGTTGGTGCCGTTGCTTTTTCAATTTCCACCCATAATGGTGTGTCCGTTGTTTGAAACCAGTATTTAGTTTGGTCAAGGCGCACTGCCCAGTAATAGTCGTGTATGTCCACTAAACCTGCTCCGCCCGCTTGTTTATGTGTTGTGAGATTATTTCGTGAACATCTAGCTTTTTTCCCCTTCCATATGTATTTCCAAGCGATATTCGCTATATTTTTTAGTAAATGTTGAGGGATATGTAGTGGTAGGGCGCGGAATATGTATAGTACTTGTGGTAATAGCATCATTTTGTAAGCAGTGATTCTACCTAGCCAAGATACTTCGCTATTGGACATGTTTTTGGTTTGGGCCTCCAGTTTGTTTATTAGTGGTAATACGTTGGCTTTTATCATTGTTGATATCTTATTTGTGAGTATAATCCCCAAATAAGTGATATTTCCTGTACTCCACATATATGGTAATTTTTCTTGTAGCGATTTTCGGGTATTTGGTGGAATACCCATGTCTAAAATGAGAGATTTAGTAAAGTTGACTTTATAGTATGATACCTCTCCAAAGGCTATGAGGATTTTATGTGCCTGTATTAAGGATATGGAGGGGTTAGTGAGTAACAGGATTACATCGTCTGCAAATAGGTTAATGGTATGTTTTGCTGATCCAAACTGGAAGCCCGTTATCAGAGGGTGTGAGCGTATGGACTCAGCTAGCGGCTCTATCATCAAATTGAAGATTGTAGGAGATAGGGGGCATCCCTGTCGGGTTCCGTTTTTGATTTGGAAGGTTGTGGATAGGAATCCCGCAGAGTGAACCTGTGCTGACGGGCAAGAGTATAATGCCATAATAGCTTGCAAGATTGGTCCTTTGAACCCAAATTTCATCAGTGTTTGTTCCATATATGTCCAGTGGACCCTATCGAACGCCTTCTCTGCGTCAATGGATAGCAGCAGAGAAGGCGTTCGAGTCTTTTCAGCATGGTTGATTACATTAACAATCCTCCTAGTGGCGTCCGAAGTTTGTCTCCCCCTCACAAAGCCCATCTGGTCTCTCTTAATGAGATTAGGTAGTATGTGTGTTAGTCGTTTAGCTAGTAGTTTCGCGTATACTTTCGTGTCGGAGTTCAGCAGCGATATGGGTCGGAAGTTAGCTGGTGTTGTAGGCTCCTTACCCGGTTTTGGTAGAGTCACTATATGTGCTTTTAGCATTTCCTGTGGAAAGGAGGCGACCTCAGCAGCTTTATTAAAAATTTTCGTCATGTGTGGTGTTAGAATATTGGTGAACATTTTAAAATATTCATTAGAGAATCCGTCCGGGCCTGGAGATTTCCCATTCGGAAGTGTATGTATTATCATCTCAATTTCTCTATGTGTTATCGGAGCATTTAAGCATTCCAAGTGATCCTCAGAGAGGGTTGGGAGGTTCAAGTGCTCCAGGAACGAATTTATTTTGTCTATAGTTGGGTGAGGCGTATGTGCATCTTCGTGTAAGTTATATAGTGACCTATAGTATGCAGCGAATTGGTTCGCTATCTCTTGTGGGTTTGTGATTCTGTGTGTTAGCGTAGGGTGATGAATATATGCTATTCTAGTTTTAGTGCGTGCCGCTTTCAGTCTGTTCGCTAGATATTTACCTGCTCTGTTGGCATTGGTATAGTAGTTTTGTCGTAAGTATTTTAAGTGTTTGTCATATTGTTGAGTTAGGAGCGTTCTGAGTTGTTCTCTAAGGGAATTGAGTTTGGCTATAAGTGCTGTGGACGGGGATGTTTTGTTTTGGGTTTCTATGAGGTGTATGTCTGCAATAAGTGTGTTCAGCTGCTGAGTTCGTCTCTTCTTTTCTCTAGCTCCCATTTGGATCAGGATTCCCCTCATAAAGGCTTTGTGAGCGCTCCACACAACGAATGGGTCATCCACAGAGCCCTCATTGTCGGAAAAGAAATTTTGTATATGTTGGGAAATTGTTTTGTGATGATTATCATCTTGGAAGAGTCTAGTGTTGCAACGCCAGATGGGTGGTGAGGAGGAGACTCCCTTCTCTACAATAGACAAGGAAATGGCTGCATGGTCAGACCATGTGATTTCATGTATTTGAGACACGTTCACGTTTTGCAGAAGCCACTTATCTGTCAGAAACATGTCTATTCTGGAGTAAGAAGAGTGCCTGTTGGAGAAAAAGGTATAGTCCCTTTCCGCGGCGTGTAAACATCTCCATATATCGTGTAGTTCCTCCTGGTGGAGTGTGGGCTGAAGGGATAGGGTCCCTTTTGACTGACCTGATGACGTGTCCAGTGTCGGATCTGAGGTTATGTTGAAATCCCCGCATATTAATAGGTTGCCATATTTCATGGAATTGGCTTTGTGTAGTACTTTTTTGATGAATCTGACTTGACATGTATTCGGAGCGTACAGTGTGATCACTGTGTATGGGTTGGAATTAATATCTCCTGTGAAGATGATGTACCTGCCTCCAGCATCGGTGAAGACATCTTTAGGTTGTATGGATAGCGAGTCTTTAAAAGCCATTAGGACTCCTCCTTTTTTGCTATTTGGCGTGTTGGCCGTGTATATGATTGGGTAATTTTTGTGCTTACATTGGGGAGCATTATGTAATTGGAAGTGGGTTTCCTGAACACAAAGAATATCCGCTTTATGTGTGCTAGCTTCCTTCCACAGGGAGAATCGTTTAGCTGGGTGGTTTAGTCCCCGGGCATTTATCGAGAGGCATGTTATTGTCATTGTGAAAGGTATTTGTGGTTTTGTGGGGTGATGTAGTAGATGTACTCACTGCGCCCGGTTGGGTGGGAGATCCTTGTGGGTTGATGATGAGAGGTAGGTCTTTTCATTTCTTCGTATGGCTTGACTGGTCCGGTACTTTCGTAGCTAAAACTGTGTATATCAAAAACAATGGGTGCAGAAAAACAAGGAAAAAAGAAAAAAGTCAACAGGAGTACGATAAGAAATGGATCCATAAATTGGTCCCTGTGCAGTTGTAACTGCTACTGGTTGGTTGGGGTGTAGGCAAGAGTTAAGCCTAAGCTCTGCCCCGGAGATAATCTGACTTATAACTGTGTGGATTATTAAGAGCTCCCACCATTGCTTTTCTTGGATGAGCGCTTGTATGAGACGGTTTGCCACTCGTTCTGTATGGGGACTGGATCCTGAGGTTGCGCATGGTGCGCTGGTTGTTCAGGTATTATGCCCCAATTCCGTAACGCCTTAAGTCCCTCTTCTAAGGTGGACACTGAGATGGTTTGGCTATTGTGAGTGATCGATAGGGTAGCAGGGTACTTCCATTTATGCAAGATGTTGTGGTTTCTCAGGGCTTTTGTGATGGTCAGTAAATTTCTACGGCGTTGCAGAGTATGTCTTGATAAATCAGGCAGCACTCTAATGGTGGCGTACTGTTGTGGAATGTTTTCCTGTTTGCGGGAAACTTGCAGAATTCGGTCTTTTATGTGGTAGTAATGTACCCTCAGTAAGACATCCCTAGGTGTGTCATCTGGGAGGAATGATGGTTTGGGTACCCTGTGGATTCTGTCCACTAGAAGATCTGATGCTGTTGCCTCAGGTATTAAAGTGGAAAAAAGGGCCTGGGCATATTGCAGAAGCTGAGAAGGGGGGACAGATTCTGGGACCCCCCTCATTTTGAGGTTGTTCCTCCTGGATCTGTCCTCGAGGTCTGAAATTTTATCTTTCAACCATAGAATGTCCTCCCCTTGTGCTGTGTGCGCTTCTACCATAACATTGTAAGATGAGGTATACTCCTCCATCTTGTGTTCCACCTGGTTCACTCTGCGGCCTAGCGTCTGCACTTCCCTTTGGCATTCAGTGATTCCTCTCATCAGATCTGCCTGCAGTGAGGAGCGCAGGGACAGCAGCATATCTTTCAATAAGGTATCTGATACCGGTCTGTCTGCTGTGGGGAAATCTGTGATATGATCCCGGCCCTTATCGCTCTGTCCCATAGTGCTGGAAGGCCCGCTTACCTCCATGGCCGGATCGGCCTGTGATCTGGCTGGAGAGTCCCTTCGCTGCCGCGATTTCGCCGGGCTGCGTGTAGTGGGGGTAGAGGGGCCCGAGGATTGTTCACTGGGAGGGTTGTTCAGGCATGAGGAAGCCGCTGGTGTCCCCCCTCCGTTCCGTCCGGATCCCTGTTCCGGCCTGTCAGTTCTGGCGCCGCCGCCATTTTGTTGAGGCCCGCGCGAGGCATAGTAGCTCGTCATCTTCTGCGGCTGCTGCGGTGTTTTTCGGTGCCGTGGCATCCTTTTTCTGATCCGCAGAGATTCGGCTCTCAGACGGCAGTGTTTGGAGCCGTTGATGGTGCTGGTGAGCGCTGATGCTGGTGGATTATCTCCGGTGGGCGAGCGGAGCTCCTGGGTTAAGCGTCCATCTTGGAGTCCGGTCGCCACGCCCCCCTCGGAATTTAAGCTCTTGAGTGCCACCCTTTGGGCACCTTCTGCTAATGTCGTGTTTGGTGAGCATTGATTCCGAGCATGCGTGTTTGTACTTTGGACTTTTGTGTGATGGACTTGTGTACACACGATACGCAAATCTGACAACAGACTGTTGTCTGCCGAAAATTTACAAGCCTACCATCCGACATTTGTTGGCCGAAAGTTGGACAACAATTGTCTGATGGAGCGTACTAACGGTTGGATTTTAGGCAAACGGTCTGTCATCACACAATTCCCTCCCGAAAACCCGATCGTCTGTAGGAGGCTTAACTCTGTCCTAACTAATACTTCCCCCAATCTGCCCCTATTTTTCTGCAAATGTTTTTATTTCAATTTTTTTAACCATTAAACACTTTATGACCCTCCTATTGTAGCTTTACTGTTACAGGCTGCCACCGTGCGCAGGATCACATGTATATATATATATGTGTGATCCCACACTTCTGGGTAACGGGCACAAATGCACGCTGTCAGCCCGCTCCCACTGTGATTATGTACAGTGGGAGCTGATCGACAGGTACCGCGGAATCGATGTCCGCCGGAACCCGCCGATCATTCGTTACACAGGCAGAATGGCAGTCTGTAAGGTAGATCGCTGTTCTGTCAGTAGGGAAGGCATGGATCCTGTGTTCCTGCAAAGCAAGAGCATGAATCCATGCCTTCCTCTAGTACAAGCACCTCCCCCCACAGTACACAAAATTACTAGCTAGGCACACAGTTAACCCGATAATTGCCCCCCATGTTAAGCCCTTCCCAGCCAGTGTGATTAGTACAGTGACAGTGCATATTTTTAGCACTGATCACTGTATTAGTGTTACTGGTTCCCAAAAAGTGTCAAAAGTGTCAGTTAGTGTCTGATTGTCCGCCGCAATATTGCAATCCCGCTATAAGTCGCTAATCACTGACTAAAAAATAAATAAATAAATCCCATAGACTGTAGACATTATAACTTTTGTACAAACCAATCAATATAAGCTCATTGGGATTTTCTTTTTACCAAAAACATGTAGCAGATCACATATTAGCCTACATTTTTAAAGAAATTCAATTTTTTCCACATAAGAGTTGGGCCCCAACGAGCTGGCCAACAAAAGAGGGCATAACTTATGCCGCGTACACACGGTCGGACTTTTCGTCTACAAAAGTCCAACGGATGCTGACGGACTAAAGCTGGCTGGTAATCCGATCGTGTGTGGGCTTCTCCGGACTTTCAACGTACTTTTTTAGCCTCAAATCCGACGTACTTTAGATTTGAAACATGCTTCAAATCTTTACGTCGTAACTACGACGGACCCCGAAATCCGCTCGTCTGTGTGCTAGTCCGACGGACAAAAACCCACGCTAGGGCAGCTATTGGCTACTGGCTATCAACTTCCTTATTTTAGTCTGGTGTACGTCATCACGTACGAATCCGTCGGACTTTTGTGTGGTCGTGTGTAGGCAAGTCCGTTCGTTAGAAAGTCTGCCACAAGTCCGCCGCAAGTCCGCCGAAAGTCCGCCGAAAGTCTGTCGGACCGGCTGTCGGACTTTTGTAGATGAAAAGTCCGACCGTGTGTACGCGGCATTAGACTGCCAAAATGTTATGATAGCTTCATTTTCTTTAGTTAGGATTGCACCCAGTATAGGGTTTAGGGTGCCAATTGTATATTTCTTGCTACCATTCACCCATTTGCAGTATATTTCTTGCAAAGCCTGCAGCGGGGGTAACACGTTTTCCACATACCCTGGAGTGTGGAATTTACCCAGTGACTGGGGAGCAACAAAGTAGTGGCCTTTAAAGTGACACTGTGCTGAAACGTCTTTAACTTGTTCCCTAAGTATAATCTGCAGTCCTCTTTTAAATTTGTAATTGTCTTCTCAATAAACACTTTGCCTAAGAAATGTCATCTCCTAAAAAATGAGTTGGGGGCAATACTGCCAGCTTGTTAAACTTCTTCAGATCCGCGCTATAGCCGAATGACGGCCATAGCGGAGATCTACTTTGCCGGGAGACCGTCAATGGACGTCCTCCTGTCTGCACGCTCCCCGCGCGCAGCGCGTGAGGCGATCACCGAGTCAATGAGACTCGGCTGATCACAGATCAGAGTAAAGGGCCGATCCCGGCCCCTTACCACTTGATCAGCTGTCAGCCAATGACAGCTGATCACGTGATGTAAACAGAAGATCGGTAATCGTTTTTTTTTTTTCTCCTCACACTGACAGCGCAAGGAGAAAAAAAAGGCGATCACCAGCTTTAGTGCAAGGGACATCGGTCCTGAAGAGGAAGAGACGAAGCCGCCTCATCTGTGTCCACCAGTACCGCCTGCCAGTGCTACCTGCCAGTGCCCACACAGTGCCACATATCAGTGCCCACCAGTGCATAAGTGCCAGCAATCAGTGCCACCTATCAAGGCCTATGAGTGCCACCTATTAATGCCCACCAGTGGTGCCAATCAGTGCCTCATCAGTGCCACCAAGCAGTGCTGCCTATCAGTGTCACCTACCAGTGCCGATCAGTGCTCATTAGTGCCACCCATCAGTGCCCAACACTGCCACCCATCAGTGCCCATCAGTGCCACCTATCAGTGCCCATAAGTGCTACCTATCAGTGCCTATTAGTGCCAGCTATCAGTGCCTTTCAGTGCCACCTATCAATGCCCTTCCATGCCGCCCATCAGTTCCACCCATCAGTGCCCACCAGTGCCTCCTATTAGTGCCCATCAATGCAGCCTATCAGTGCAGCTTCTTCAGTGCCCATCACTGCAGCCTCATCAGCATACATCAATGAAGGAGAAAAATTACCTGTTTGCAAAACGTATTAACAAAATATAAAACGTTTTTTTTTTGTTTTTTTTATGTGGGTCCTTTTAAATTTATTTAACACAAAAATAAAAAAAAAACCCAGTGGTGATTAAATACCACCAAAAGAAAGCTCTATTTGTGGAAAAAATGATAAAAATTTCATTTGTGTACAGTGTTGTATGACCGCGCAATTGTCGTTCAAAGAGTGACATCGTTAAAAGCTAAAAATTGGTCTGGGCAGGAGGGGGGTTTAGGTGCCCAGTAAGCAAGTGGTTAAATGTATATAGCATTCGTTAAGATGCCCATCCAAGTTTTTTAAACTATCAGCTATCAAAATCTCTCCTCTGGGACTTTGCTGCAGCCAAACAGGTAACAACAATGTGAAATATACTGTATATTTAAAAAGTTTAATTTTATTTGTACATCAAATAAAAAAACACAAAAAAAAGCCTCATATATATCCAAGGTTAAATTTAGAATACCTGCATACACAATAGACATGTAGAGGAGCAAAGTGTCTTAGAGGAAATTTTTTAGGTTCCTTTCACATCTGATAATACTGGAATCGTGGGCAGAATCGTCTGATTCTGTCTGTGATTCCAGAATCGCTTCAAAACACGGGACACGTTTGCAATGCCATTATTTCTTGATGGCACCCCATACGCGGTGGAAGAATGTACCTTACATTGCTGATCAGTGAGAAGAATGTTCCTTACAGTGGTGGTCAGTGAGAAGAATGTTCCTTACAGTGGTGATCAGTGGGAAGAATGTTCCTTACAGTGGTGGTCAGTGAGAAGAATGTTCCTTACATTGGTGATCAGTGGGAAGAATGTTCCTTACATTGGTGGTCAGTGAGAAGAATGTTCCTTACATTGGTGGTCAGTGAAAAGAATGCTCCTTACATTGGTGGTCAGTGAGAAGAATGTTCCTTACATTGGTGGTCAGTGAGAAGAATGCTCCTTACATTGGTGGTCAACAAGAAGAATGTTCCTTACATTGGTGATCAGTGGGAAGAATATCCCTTACATTGGTGGTCATTGAGAAGAATGCCCCTTAAATTAGTGGTCAGTGGGAAGAATATTCCTTACATTGGTGGTCAGTGGGAAGATTGCTCCTTACATTGGTGATCAGTAGGAAGAATGCTCCTTACATTGGTGGTCAGTGGAAAGAATGATCCTTCCATTGGTGGCCAACAAGAAGAATGCTCCTTACATTGGTGGTCAGTGGGAAGAATGCTCCTTACATTGGTGGACAACTAGAAGAATGCTCCTTACATTGGTGGTCAACAAGAAGAATGCTCCTTACATTGGTGGTCCGTGGGAAGAATGCTCCTTACATTGGTGGTCAACAAGAATAATGCTCCTTATATTGGTGGTCAGTGGGAAGAATGCTCCATACATTGGTGGTCAGTAAGAAGAATGTTCCTTACATTGGTGATCAGTAGGAAGAATGTACCTTACATTGGTGGTCAGTTGGATAAATGCTCTTTACATTGGTGATCAGTGAGAAGAATTTTCCTTACATTGGTGATCAGTGGGAAGAATGTTCTTTACATTGGTGATCAGTAGGAAGAATGCCCCTTACATTGGTGGTCAACAAGAAGAACGCCCCTTACATTGGTGGTCAACAAGAAGAATGCCCCTTAATTTAGTGTTCAGTGAAAAGACCCCCCTTTTTACAACTAGCTACTGATATATCACTGGTGTCACTGGAAATTTATCTGAGAGGCAGAAACAGGCAGAAAGGCTGTTTTAGTGTCTTGTCAACCAAAGCCGATCATCATACAACCTATTCGTGAAGGTAACATGCCAATTTATTTTTGACTACACCACTTAACCTAAAAAAAACCAAGCCCATTTCCCTGAGGAACATACCTTACTAACTCTAGTCTAGAACTTAGTCAATATAGCAGGGGCATCTACAGCATCCCGCATAAGAAGGACGCAGACGGCAGACTCAACGTGTCCACAGCACAGATCAGACAGGATCTAAGAGCTGAGTCCAATGCTTTCAGGAATACCCCTGCTCATATTGGCAAATGAAAAAAAAAAAAAAAAGATTTCAATGGGTTATAATACACCTGAAGGATGACAAAGTTGTGGGTAACATGCTGAGTTTTATAAGGTCGAAAAAGTTGCTTATAGAGTTTAGTTTAGATTTTGTTTTTCTTTGTTGAGATATACAATGCAAACCACAACCACCAGACATCTACAGGTCTCACGTCCACAGGAAATGGCTGCTGATTTCCGTCTCTTTCTTTGCAGCCTCTGCCCACCTGAGCTCTACACAGAGCTGGATATAATGTACAGCTATATTATATATGCATTGATATCGCATTGTAATTTGTCATTTTTTTTTTCAAAACCATTTTTTAGTTTTGGATGGAGTGAGGAAAAGTGTGTCCCGTCATTGTTATAGTAGTATTTCTGCTTTGCTCATTGACAACAATTCAATCGAAGGTTGTGGCCTTTCCTCACTTTACTACATTTATTTTTATTTTTTTATTGTTGGATGTATGGCAATTTTCTCCATAAAACACCCTTCAGGTAGAAAAACATGTAAGAAGGAATTTACCTAGAGTAGGCACAGATAGAAATGATAGCTTTGACAGAGTTTCTAACCCAGGGGTCCTTAACCTTTTGAAGAGTGAGGGCCACTTAAGTGATTTGGTCACCAAGCCACAATGAACTATTGGGTTTTACCAACCTTCAAACAGCAAATTTAAAGAAGCCATTACTGTCCTGAGCCCCCTATAAGATCGCTTTCACACTGATGCGCTGTGATTTACCCGCACTGCAGGTGCAGCACAGTGCACCTAACTGGTTTGAGGTTGCAGGCCACATGTTGCCCGTGGGCCATGGGTTGAGCACTCCTGTTCTCACAGTTTTTCGAAAGTTTGTATTATAATTAGAATCTCATGTAAGCTTCCAACAGTTTGTGACCTCAATGCTGATGAGAAGTTACAGTGTGTAGATTTTAGACTCCCGAGGAAGTAGGAGTCTTCCTCAGGAGCCAAATTCACCAGAAACTCTGTAAGGGGTGCCCTACACATACATTGTCAGATATCACTATATTTTGTCACATAACTTTACATCCAGAAGATAAAGCTGCTAATTAATAATATGAAGATTGATCTTCTCCCACTCCCCCCTCAGTGGCTTCATAAGAATAACTGCTTAAAGCGTTTCTTACCCCGATACTATATATTCCTGCTATGTGCCTGCTTTACCATGTACTTGTATGAGAAAATATCCTGTTCTTTTTGTATTGCTTCCTTTATATAAAATCCCTGGTGTTCCTGCTAGTCTCTCTGCTTTCCTGTTAAAAACTGACCACACTAAGCAGGAAAGATCAACGTAGTCAGTTCTAGCCATGTTGGGAACTCAGTGTACTCTCCTACAATGGTCACACTTGTCCTGACACGTATTTTTATATGTATTTTTATATGTATACACACATGGGCATCCGCAGAACTTTTTTCAGAGGGGGGCATCATTTTAAGGTCACCCATGTCCCGCCTCCTTTTGACAATGTCATGAAGGGGAGGGGCTTAGTCGCAACTCGCAAGTATTTATTTTTAAAAGGTAAACGGGGTGTTCCATGTACAGGGTGCAGAATCCAGGTGTGTGCTATGTACAGGGTGCAGAATCAAGGCATGTGCCATGTACAGGGTGCAGAATCCAGGCGTGTGCTATGTACAGGGTGCAGAATCCATGTGTGTGCTATGTACAGAGTGCAGAATCCAGGCGTGTGCTATGTACAGGGTGCAGAATCCAGGCGTGTGCTATGTACAGGGTGCAGAATCCAGGCGTGTGCTTTGCACAGGGTGCAGAATCCAGGCATGTGCTATGTACAGAGTGCAGAATCCAGGCGTGTGCTATGTACAGGGTGCAGAATCCAGGTGTGTGCTATGTACAAGGTGCAGAATCCTGGCGTGTGCTATGTACAGGGTGCAGAATCCAGGTGTGTGCTATGTACAGGGTGCAGATTCCATGCGTGTGCTATGCCAGTACCCAATCCCCCACCCCACCCCCCAACAGAGCTCTCTTCCCCCACAGAAGAGAATCCTCTATAACTCACAGTGGCAGGTCAGGCTCCTGGCACGGGCTTCTGTTGATACACGCTGTGGGCTTGAGCGGCTGTGTGGAAGCCCCGCCTCCTCCTCTGTTGTATATGCAGAGCTGGTAGAGCAGGAAGGGTTTTGTGTGTGCTGACTCCCGATGCTAGAGGCCAGCGCTGCAGGCGGCAGAAGCTCCGGATGATGAAAAGCCCTGCCGGCTGCCGCCCACAATACAATCTTCCTTCCTGCGCTGGGTGCTGTTACATGGAGAGCATTCCAGCACCTGGCACCCGCTAACAGTCTGCGCGCTGCGCTAAGGTGATTGGGGTGTGCCTGGGCACAACCCGTGCGCACCTCTATGGCGGACACCTTGCTGATCCCTGATTCCAGGGGAGGGGGGGGCACTTGTGCCCCCTTGCCCCTACCTGCAGACGCCCATGTATACACAAATGTTTTGCCATTTATTTCTATTTTAAACTGAACAAGGTGTTTTACAAAGTGATTGTTTACATTCACTCTAAATACAAATAAGTAATACATGGCCTACATACCAGTGGTTCCCAACCTTTTCTATTCTCCACACCCCTAGGAAATTTTGATTAATGTTCGCACCCCTACAAACGTAATCTCACATTTGAGGATGAAGAAGTCCAATTTCTAAATTTTGATACACAAATTGAACCACATATAATACTGTGTGTGTGAGCAAACTGTACTTACACTTTGCTACAATGTAAAGTAGTCAGTGTAC
The DNA here is from genome assembly GCA_037952925.1 of Lithobates clamitans. Lineage (NCBI taxonomy): Eukaryota > Metazoa > Chordata > Amphibia > Anura > Ranidae > Lithobates > Lithobates clamitans. The sequence goes on from JBBGZY010000791.1 coordinate 2,367,595, forward strand.
AGCTTGTATAACAGTGTAAATTTGCTGTCCCCCCAAAATAACTCAACACACAGCCATTAATGTCTAAACCGCTGGTAACAAAAGTGAGTACACCCCTAAGTGAAAATGTCCAAACTGGGCCCAAAGTGTCAATATTTTGTGTGGTCACCATTATTTTCCAGTACTGCCTTAACCCTCTTGGGCATGGAGTTCACCAGAGCTTCACAGGTTGCAACTGGAGTCCTCTTTCACTCCTCCATGATGACATCACAGAGCTGGTGGATGTTAGAGACCTTGCGCTCCTCCACCTTCCATTTCAGGATGCCCCACAGATGCTCAATAGGGTTTAGGTCAGGAGACATGTTTGGCCAGTCCATCACCTTTACCCTCAGCTTCTATAGCAAGGCATTAGTTGTCTTGGAGGTGTGTTTGGGGTCGTTATGTTGGAATTCTGCCCTGCAGCCCACTCTCTGAAGGGAGGGGATCATGCTCTGCTTCAGTATGTCACAGTACATGTTGGCATTCATGGTTCCCTCAATAAACTGTAGCTGCCCAGTGCCGGCAGCACTCAAACAGTCCCAGCCCATGACACTCCCACCACCATGCTTGACTGTAGGCAAGACACACTTGTCTTTGTACTCCTCACCTGGTTGCCGCCACACACGCTTGACACCATCTGAACCAAATAAGTTTATCTTGGTCTCATCAGACCACAGGACATGGTTCCAGTAATCCATGTCCTTGGTCTGCTTGTCTTCAGCAAACTGTTTGCGGGCTTTCTTGTGCCATGCAGACCAGTTTGATGCAGTGTGCGGCATATGGGCTGAACACTGACAGACTGACCCTCCACCCCATCAATCTCTGCAGCAATGCTGGCAGCACTCATACATCTATTTCCCAACCAAAGACAACCTCTGGATATGATGCTGAGCAGCACATGCACTCAACTTCTTTGGTCAACCATGGAGACGCCTGTTCTGAGTGGAATCTGTCCTGTTAAACCACTGTATAGTTTTGGCCACCGTGCTGCAGCTCAGTTTCAGGGTCTTGGCAATCTTCTTATAGCCTAGGCCATCTTTATGTGGAGCAGGGATATGCAATTAGCAGGCCTCCAGCTGTTGCAGAATTACAAGTCCCATGAGTCTGACAGCCACAAGCATGACACCCAGAGGCATATGCATGATAGGTAGTTTTGCAACAGCTGGAGGTCCGCTAATTGCATATCCCTGATGTAGAGCAACAATTCTTTTTTTCAGATCCCCAGAGAGTTCTTTGCCATAAGGTGCCATGAGGTGCCATGTTGAACTTCCAGTGACCAGTATGAGAGAGTAAGAGCGATAAAACCAAAATTAATACACCTGCTCCCCATTCACACCTGAGACCTTGTAACACTAACAAGTCACATGACACCGGGGAGGGAAAATGGCTAATTGGACCCAATTTGGACATTTTCATTTAGGAGTGTACTCACTTTTGTTGCCAGCGGTTTAGACATTAATGGCTGTGTGTTGAGTTATTTTGAGGGGACAACAAATTTACACAAGCTGTACACTCACTACTTTACATTGTATCAAAGTGACATTTCTTCAGTGTTGTCACATGAAAAGATATAATAAAATGTTTACTAAAATGTGAAGGGTGTATTTACTTTTGTGAGATACTGTAAAAAAAAAAAAAAAGCTTTTCCGTTGGGGCATAAAATGCATATACAGTATAAATTGAGTAATTAGATTCTAATTTATTCTGAAAAAAGTGGAAAATTGAAAATCAATCACAATTGTAAACATATAATTCATGACTTCTTTGCTCTTGCTTCTCATTCACGATTTTGTCAAAACATGCAGGTCCACCTCTGGATTCAAGTAAACAAACAAATAGCGCAGGTTACATGGTTTATGTTATATGCAAATGTTGCTATAAGAATGTCCTTTTGAGCATTGCGCTCTTTGTGAGATGCAAACAGTCTATAGATAGGGCAGCCTTTTGATGGGAGGTGAAGCCGCTCCAGATATGCAAAGGAAAAACAACAGGAAAGGCGCCTCTTAGTAAAACTGTATATTTAATGGTATATAAGCATTAAAAACACTCACATTAAAAACTTAGATAGTCCGGCATGGGGAGTTCAGTATAGCCAAACAGGATTGCGTCCTCCTATGTCCACAGTCTTATTCCTCTATTGCTGACGGCTGGTCCGTGTGGTGAAAGCTTCCGGTATCAGTGATGATCCAAAACGAGGCTTGGGCACCGCCGAGTAGTCAATTGGGAGGCTGGGACGCTGGAACGCACATCCAGAGTATGTGCTGTACTGCCGTAAGGCGACGCGTTTCAGAGCATGCGCACTCGGGCGCGCTCCTTTCTCAAGCTGGGGAATACAGGAAACTGCAGCCTATTTAAGTGCTCTAATGGCACCGCCACCTAGTGGATATAGTTGTAATTGCATAGGGAATACAGGTAATGTTATAAAAAAGGCCAAACGGAAAAAACTATATGTTAGCATTACAATTTAGGTATTGTGTGCCTACTTATTGTTGGTATAAGATATTAATATGTGTAAAATGATATTGTTATGCATGCTATCACTACTTATGGCAAATATTAATACATACTCTATATAAATTAACTGTAGTCGCGTTGAGCTAAATATTGTATAATTACCTAAATGAACTTAATAACCATGTATATGTGCAATATATACAAATAGAAAGTAATAGAGTTGTGGGCACATTTATGCACAATGGCACTATCTAATGGGATGGTACTAATATAAATTGATAATAATTTAATAAAAAAATTAATAAAAATTGTTATTTTAAAATAAATTAAAATTAGAGCATATATATATGTACTAAATATATATATTATTATAAAATGGTACTTTATGTTAAGATGAGCCTCAACTGCTAATGGGAGGGCCTATTAGATATATGGCAAGATTGTGGCAGAATTCTTACTTCATAGATATGTATTCATATTCACTCTAGGTCAGTGTTATTATAGGATGGTGGATATCTCTATTTCTTCGTTAATTCCACCGGGATTTAGAGCGTCCAAAGAATAAATCCAGAAAGTTTCTCTTTCACATAATCTGTGAAATCTTTCAGCTATGGGTAAATTTTTTGGCATTTGTTCAATAACCCATACTTCGAGACCTTCAGTGGAATTAGCGTGGTGTTCACAGAAATGGCGGGGGACACTATGTTTGTCCCTCCCGCCTTCTATTTTTCTTCTATGTTCCCCGAATCTTTGCCTAAGTGGGCGTATCGTGCGCCCCACATAGATAAGATTGCATGGGCAACTTAGGCCATAAACTACAAACTCCGAACCACAATTATAGAAATTGTCAAGTAAATAGGTTTTCCCTTTAGTGGTGAATTGTTTTTTACCATGTTTTACAAACATACACGTTTTGCACATGGTTTTTCTACATTGGAACATGCCCTTGAGAGGAATCATGTGGGCCTGTGCTGGTGCGGTTTTTTTGATGGTCTTTAATTTGCTAGGTGCTATTTGGTTTTTTATATTGGGGGCTTTTTTGTAAGTGATTTTAGGATAATTGGGTAGGACTGGTTTGAGATATGGGTCCTCGAGGAGGATGGGCCAATGTTTTCTAAATATTGCTTCCATTTTGGAGAATTTTGTGTGAAACCTAGTAATGAAACGTCCTGATGAATTTGATGTGTTTTCGTTTTGATGTTTGGTAGCTGATATGGGTTGCAAATAATATTTTTGCGCTTGGTCAACCAATGACTCTGGATACCCTTTGTCTTTAAGTTTTTTTCTTAGTAGATGGCTTTGATCTATATAGTCAGATGTTTCTGTACAGTTCCTCCGTAATCGGCAAAATTGCCCTTTAGGGATATTATTTTTCCATTTTTCGTAGTGGCACCTCTGGATTCAGCAATTCCTAGATTTTGTCTTGACACATGAGCATACACATGCGCATTAGCATGCTCACGTGCCCAGGTGACAGATGTTGGCATCAAATGGGCTATATGAACTGTGTCAGTGCTCTGGATCAGTGCTGCTTTGTCTTTCAGCCTCCTGTGTATCCTGTGACCCTTTGATTCTCTGTATCCTGATTCCAGTTGCTGACCCAGCCTGCCTGATCACTCTGTAAACTTTATCTGCACTGACCCTAGCTTGTCCTTGACCTCTGCTTCTGTCTGCTCCATTGGCTTCTCTTTTATTGATTGGCTCCTGACTTGGCTCGCACCCAGACCATGCTGCTGCCTGTTCCTCTGTGCATGTAACATCCTGCCAGTGTATGACCCGGCTTACCTGACTCTGCTTCCTGACACATTGTGCTGTGCCTGCTGCTCTACAGTCTGCTTCCAGTGCATACCTCACCTGCACGCTGTTGCTAGTACCAGCCTGCTTCAGTCTGCCATCCACCAGGTGTCTACCAGCCCGCCTACTTCACTGAAGACTACTGACGACTCCCCTGCCTGATGTGAATACACAATTTGCTACTAGCAAGGCTTACAGGCGATCGTGCCACTCTGCACTCCTGCACCTTCTGTTCACACTATCAGGAGCCCTGAGTCAGAGGTGTAAGAGAGGCCTTCCTCATCATCTCAGGCTTTGCTACCAGGTACGTGATACAAATCTTGGAAGTATTTCCAAGGCTGTACACCAAAACTCCTCCAAAGTCTTGCTTTTAAATAGCAGTAGACTACATCTCTATCGCGCACCAACGTAAGGGCCCCAACTAGCCAGCAGAAGAGTTCCTTATGTACTTGGGGTATCTGCTAAGAATTTACTTGCCTAAATTGGTGAGAATTAAAAACCTGACTGTTTTCACTGATAGTCCACAAGTGAGCTAGTCCAGTGTTTGTTCTTTCTTTCTTATCTCTTTTGCTCACTTGGGGAAAAACTTAGGGAGTTCATTTTTAAATTCTCAGTCCTGCAGGATGGGTGGGAGTGGCCTAAAGTGGTACTGTATTGTGTTATATTTCCTTTTTTCCTGTTGGTGTTTTGCCATTTTAAAGATTTCTGTGACTTTAATACAAGTTAAACATTCACCTCATCAGTGTGTATGTGTTTATCCCTTGTGTGACAGCTAGGTGGTCACCTGGATAAGGTATTTCAGTGGTGTCAGCAGGGGCAACACTCTGCTCAGGGCTCAGTAGTGAACCAAATCCCATCTGTCTTAATGTCGGACTCGCAGGAATAGTGCGAGTGAGACATTGAGTGACAGGATCAGCACAGCCAAAGAGAGCACAGTTCACTGTGCACCTGACCCACTGCCAGCCAAGGAGTTCCAGCTGGGCGGTGGGTGGAGGTGGAGCAACTAACATTCGGTGATTCATTACAGACAGTCACTCTGGGAGGCAGTGACAGCCCAGCTGGCAGGCGGATCCGAAGATGCCAACGCCCGCCTGACTGCCTGTGCCTGCTCAGCCCGACTCCCTTGCCCCACTGCTACTTCTATTTGTGTGGTTCTGATGGGGCCCCAAGTGAACTTGGGGCACCTGGCCAGTACCCAGGGGTGCCCACTCAGTAAGACGGCCCTGCGTCTATGTGGTCTTTTAATAAATACCTCCAGTATCTTCCCGACTATAGAAGGTAAACTAACATGTCTATAGTTACTTGGTAAAGACTTTGTTCCCATTTTAAAGATGGGCACCACATTGGCCCTACGCCAATCCAGTGGTATCATTCCAGTTATTAACTAGTCCCTAAAAATTTGAAACAATGGCCTTGAAATGACAGAGCTCAATTCTTTTAGGATCAGTGGGTGGATGCCATCTGGTCCAGGTGCTTTATCTACCTTTATTCTGTCTAAATATTTCTGGACCATATCACGTTTGAGCCATTGTGGATCATTTGGGGTTGTGTCACTACCACCTCCTTTATGGACACGAGCTCCTCCATGTTCCTTTGTATACACAGAAAAAAGTATTTAATAAATTTGCCTTCTTTTTGTCCCCAGTCACCCACTCTAGATTATTTTGTAAAGGGCCTACATGCTCAGACCTGACCTTTTTACTATTAGTATATTTTAAGTTTTTTGGGGGGTTTGTCCTACTATCTTTTGCAATCTGTCGTTCGCTCTGTAACATTTAAATGATGATAGTATTCCTTTATTTTTATTTTTTTTAAAAGTACTTTTTTTTTTATTTATAGCCATTTTAACTTTGTCCGTGAGCCACATAGGTTTTATTTTTAGCATTTTAAACGTATTGCCCATGGGAATATACTTTGCAGTGAGTTTAAATACAGTCACTTTGAAGAATTCCCATTTCTGTTCTGTGTCCATTGATGCCAATATTCCCTCCCAGTCTTGGAGAGCAGCCCTCATCCTTGGAAAATTTGCTCTCTTAAAGTTAAGTGTTTTTATCTTCCCGTATGTGTTTGTTGCTTACAGCTAGCATTAAATGAAATCATGTTATGGTCACTGCTACCCAGATACTGTTTTATATGAAATTTGGTAATAAGCTCTGCATGGTTTGAGATTACCAGGTCCAGCAGAGCATCATTCCTAGTCGGGGCCTTAATAAACTGGACCATAAAATTGTCTTGTAACAACGAGAATACTATCTACACAACACAACCGCTTACTACCACTGCTCAAGGCACACTGGTAGTTGGTCTCTAAGGGACTCAAGCCACACTTTGTTGCACCTCCTGAAATTCCATCTTGCAACCCCGATTGGGAACATTTACAACTGTGTAGATAAAATAGAAAGCAAAGCACACATATAAATAAATAAATAATAAAATAAACTTTATTGCATTTTTACATCAACATTACGACTTTGCAAAACTACAGATAAAAATACAATAAAAAAAGCAAACAGTAATGTATAAAAACAAAAGAAGGCTGATGTCAGGGGGGTGATCACTAACGCTATAGCTGTTTTTTGAGGTGTGGTGATTTGTCTCCAAGAAGCAATTTCTTGCTGCTACAAGCTAAACTAGTGCTATAACATTGGGTTTGTGTGTTCTGCTGCAATATGGTTCTCCTTTAGTGATTTGTATCTAGGCTCATATGAGTGAATGAAGGGCGATGGTCACTAACCAAAAGTGTCGTCAACATGAAACACTGCTAAAAACTCAAATCACTGAGCAATTGAACTACAACTCACAGAAAAATTAGCCAGTTAGTAATTCCATAAAAGTAATTAAGAATTTAACGAGAAAACATTTAAGGGGGGTGCTGTGGAAAAATTGTTCATCTGACATGAACCTAAAGGACTCATTGATGCACCCCAAGCTACAGGGACCATGAAAAATGAACACAAAAAAGATTGGCTAAACAAACAATATTTTTTAATAATACTTGTTTTTAATACTGACTTTTCAAAATAACAAATGTGATAATCTGAAGCATGGGTGCTCAACCTGTGGTCCTCTAGCTGCTGTGGAACTACATGTCTCATAAACATTGCAAGGCTGACAGTTACAAGCATGACTTCCAAAGGCAGAGGAATAATGGGACTTGTAGTTTAGCTGGAGGGCCACTGATAGCTTAGCTGCACTCTGAAAAGGACTGAGAAATTAGCCTAAAGCCGTCTACACACGATCAGATTTTCTGCAGACAAAACCTCAGACTTTTGTCCGAAGGGTATTAGTCCCAAACTTGTCTTGCATACAAACGGCACACAATTGTTGGCCAACAAACATGAAAGTAGTGATGCACTACATGGTTTTTAAGCTCTTTAGCGCCACCCTTTGGGCTCCTTCTGCTAATTTCGTGTTAGTAAAAGTTTGGTGAGTGTTGATTCGCGCCTTTCTTTTCGTTTATGAACGGCTGTTCGTCAACCAGACATGTTGCAGAATCAGAGGAGATAACGTGATAATGCTTATGTAACGGGTGACACCACGGGGAAAACCATAGGGAAGTCCCCATGAAGTCCCCGTGCGTCAGAGGGGGCGGGGTCACCGGATGGCCCCGCCCTCAGTTATATAAGAACTTTCAGAAGAACAGAAGTCCCACAGCAGGAACCTCCCATGGACGCAGATCATCCAGAGAACGAAGCGGGGAAGAAAAAGCCGGAGGAAGATGCAGACAAGAATACCGAAGGAAGAAGCAGAGGATCGGATGAAGAAGCAGAGGAAAAAGCGGGGAAAGAACAAGTCGGAGGAAGAAAACCGAATGAAGACCAGAAGAAGATGGAAGAATAAGCGGGGAAAGAAGAAGACATTAATAAAGGGATTGTCAAAAACCGTCTCTTGTCTTTTTTAACATTTTTGACACTTTTTTTGTGAAATGGTAGGGGTACATTTGTACCCCATTACCATTTCACACGGGGGGGCAGGATCTGGGGGTCCCCTTATTAAAGGGGGCTTCCAGATTCCGATAAGCCCCCCGCCCGCATACCCCCACAACCACCGGGCAAGGGTTGTGGGGATGAGGCCCTTGTCCCCATCAACATGGGGACATCCTCCCCATGTTGAGGGCATGTGGCCTGGTACAGTTCAGGAGGGGGGGGCGCTCTCTTGTCCCCCCTCTTTTCCTGCGGCCTGCCAGGTTGCGTGCTTGGATAAGGGTCTGGTATGGATTTTTAGGGGGGCCCTCCCGCCATTTTTTTTTAAATTTTGCATGGGGTTCCCCTTAATATTCATACCAAACCCAAAGGGGCTGGTAATGCACTGTGGGGGAGTCCCAGGCCATTTTTTTCAATTACTTTTATGTGTATTGCAGAGACCCGACAATTCAATATAGCCGGCGCTACCGCAAGTACTTTTAAAGGACTTTTTTTTCCTTTAGAAATGTCATTTTGCTCTCGAACTGTTGTAAACATGGGAAAAACGTGCCACTTTACAAGCACACTATAGGCACCCCCCAGGTATGAAATTTAAAGGAATATTTCACTTTTATTGTTTCACTTTAAGCACTATTAAAATCACTGCTCCCGAAAAAACAGATGTTTTTAAAACTTTTTTTTGCATTGATACATGTCCCCTGGGACAGGACTAAGGGCCCCAAACACTTTTTTATGACAATAGCTTGCATATTAACCTTTAAAATTAGCACTTTTGATTTCTCCCATAGACTTTTAAAGGGTGTTCCGCGGCTTTCGAATTTGCTGCGAACACCCCAAATTGTTCGCTATTTGGCGAACAGACAAAAAGCCAATGTTCGAGTCGAACTCATGTTCGAGTCGAACTCATGTTCGACCCGAACAGACAGCCCATCCCTAGTGTGTACGTGGCTTTATGCCCCGTACACACGGTCGGATTTTCCGATGGAAAATGTCCGATCGGAGCGTGTTGTCGGAAATTCCGACCGTGTGTGGGCTCCATCGGACATTTTCCATCGGATTTTCCGACACACAAAGTTGGAGAGCAGGAGATAAAATTTTCCGACAACAAAATCCGTTGTCGGAAATTCCGATCGTGTGTACACAAATCCGACGGACAAAGTGCCACGCATGCTCAGAATAAATAAAGAGATGAAAGCTATTGGCCACTGCCCCGTTTATAGTCCCGACGTACATGTTTTACGTCACCGCGTTTAGAACGATCGGATTTTCCGACAACTTTGTGCGACCGTGTGTAGACAAAACAAGTTTGAGCCAACATCCGTCGGAAAAAATCCTAGGATTTTGTTGTCGGAATGTCCGAACAAAGTCCGACCGTGTGTACGCCCTATTAGAGTGTGTAGACTGAAGTGCTGAAATTTAAGGTACTGTATACAAGAATAAAATAAATACGAAGCACTTTATATTCAACCATGGTATCATGAGGCTACCTAGACAGAAGTAGCCATCTATCCTCTGGGGCAAAGTAATTATGTAGTTGTTCACCACCAGGCTGAATAAAAGCTGAATTGTTACCTACAATTGCAAGCAGAAAAACTAGTCTTTAGAGTCTTCTCATTCTTCTGTATGCAATGCTATGATAAGAGCTTTTACACTAAACCTTTAGCTATTCCAAAATAATCAAGAGTTTACAAAGCTTCTTATAAAATACATCAGTTTCAGGTAAACATTGGCATGCCTTGTACCAGCACAAGGAGTTCTAATACTTGCATGAATGCCTAGATCAACCATTCTCAACCAGAGTTCTGTGGAACCGTAGGGTTCCTCCACAAAATGCTAGGGGTTCCTTTAGGTGTGGCTGATTGACCCCCCCATCTGATGGTGCCTTAATAGTTCCAGGTTCAAAGACACTTGGCAAAGCCAACAGCTGTCTGTAAAGATGGCACTTGGACCACTATTGTAAGGGGACATTCTCCTTACTGACCCCCTTATGACGAGTGCATTCTTGCACTGACCACCAATGTAAGAAGCATTCTTCCCCCTGACTACCAATGTAAGGAGAATTCTTCCTTATGGCCACCAATGTAAGGAGAATTCTTCCTAATGACCACCAATGTAAGGAGAATTCTTCCTAATGACCACCAATGTAAGGAGAATTCTTCCTAATGACCACCAATGTAGGGGGGCATTCTTTCCACTGAAGCCCCATGAATTTGTCTTAGCAGAGGTTCCCTGAGACCTGAAATTTATTTTAAGGGTAAAAGGGTTGAGAAAGGTTGGCCTAGATGGTGGAAGTTTGCTACAAGTAGATATACAGATCTATTACGAAGTTTGCTTGGCTATAGGTACAGATTGTGGACCCCAACATTGGATCAACGTTTTGTTTTCCTAGCACATACAGAATGTGAGTCTTGACGCTTTTCCATAATTTTTCATATTTTTTGGGCCTCCATTCTGTTTGACCCTCTCATTGTTTTTATTTCACAGCAAAATAAGATGACTATCATTATTAATACAAGTCCAGACAGTATCAATCGAATTTTGTTAGAGAATGTGATATCCACAAGTTTCCTACCTGAGGAAAACAAAAGAGACAAAAATGACCATTATAACACTTACTGTATATGTACCTATTAATGTCCAAAAATATCACGGCTTACCAACCTCAAAAACAATGTGTACTTCATTTTCAGTATACTCAGTATATTCAGTATTCAATATAATATAATATAATAATATAATACTTACCATATTTATCAGCGTATAACACGCGCCGGCGTATAACAAGCGACCCAAGTTTAGGAGGGAATTTTAAGGAAAAAACCTTTTAGGAGTGAAGTTTAAGGAAAAAAACTTACATTTAAATGCCTATCAATGCAGCCTCATCAGTATATCAGTATCCATCTGCAGCCTTGCCCATCTTTGCAGAATAATCAGTGTTCATCTGCAGCCTTGCCCAGTGTCATTTGCAGCCTTGCCCAGTGTCATTTGCAGCCTTGCCCAGTGTCATTTGTGGCATGGTCGTTTAGTAGAAACCGTTTAAAATTAACACCGCCGAGATAGACAGAGCCTGAGTACTCGGCTGTACTCGGCTTGTCTCACAGTCCCGCCCAGTCCCACCCCTTGGCCCAGCTCCTATGATGGACATAACACAGGTCCAATGGTGGGACTGGGCGTGACTGCGGGAAAAGCCTAGCTGAGTACACAGTACACTCGGCTCGCTCCTCTTCCCCTCAGAGACAGCAGGGAGGAGGAACGGCGTGACTGCGAGCCGAGCCAAGTACACAGTACACTCGGCTCTGTCTTTTTCAGCGGCACTCGCTCTTTTTCGGGGGGCGCTCGCGCCTCTTCCCCTCACAGACAGTGGGGATCGGCATATAAAACGCACCCACAATTTTCCCCTGATTTTAAGGGGAAAAAGTGCATGTTATACACCAATAAATACGGTAATTTAAAAAATCTTAAAAAGGAATTTTTTCAATATAATATATATTATAATATACTGTAATACAGTAGAACATAGCATAATATGTGTAGTGTACCCCCTAAGGAGCTGCAGATGAACTGGATCCCCCTCTCCTGCACAGCCAGGTACTTTGAATTTTCACAGGCACTCCAGAGACAGAGAACAGTCTGTGATTTTATTTCATTTTTCTAGGGTAATAATTTGGATAGGGATGACAGCTTTGTCACTCTGTGATGATCTGACAGGCTCCAGTTAAATGTAGTAACAGCCCATTACAGGCAGGGAGTTACAGTCACTATGAGTGTAGAACAATAGAGTGACACAGCTTGCACACAAAACTATACGGCGTTAAACTGGCAGTAGCACACACAGAAGTAAATGGTGTTAAACTGGCAGTAACGCACACAAAGTAAATGGCGTTAAACTGGCAGTAACGCACAAAACTATATGGAGTTAAACTGGCAGTAATGCATGCAGAAGTAAATAGCGTTAAACTGGCAGTAACGCACACAGAAGTAAATGGCGTTAAACTGGCAGTAACGCACACAAAAGTAAATGGTGTTAAACTGGCAGTAACGCAATCAAATAGACAGTGTTCAACCGTAACTAAACTGGCACTCTGAACTGTACCTACTCTAGCTATACACTAATGTCAAGATTACTGACACGGTCTCACTACACTACAGTGAAACTATCTGAGCTGTTCCTACTCTAGCTGCACACTATTCAAAGCTGAATGATGGTCCTCCTCACTACACTCACACTATCCCTAGTCTGACACTAAACTAATATTGTACACTGACAATTGAAGCAAAATAGCACAGTATAGCACACTAACTAACTAAACCACTGAACAGAGCCCTTTTCTATCTCTTTCCATGCCGAAATCACACTGAAAATGGCTGCCATTGAAAGAATACTTTTATACTTTGGGGCGGGAATGAGCCATGATTGGATAAAGTCATGATGACAATGTTCAATCATGACTCTGACAGTGCTCTGTGACCTGATTGGCTGAAGCTTTCACTGCCTCAGCCAATCAGGGCTTGCAATGCACTGTTCAGCGCTACAATGCATTGTGGTCAGTTCGGGGGGCCGAACAAATGGTCGAACGACCTGTTTGTTTGGCTGTTCGCTGAACGTCCGAACAAAGAAAGTTTGGCCCGGACTTATGCTCTGGCTGAACCATTCGCCCATCCCTAGTGGTCAGTGAGAAGAATGTCCCTTACATTGATGGCCGGGCGAACGGGCAAACACCTGATGTTCGACCCGAACATCGAGCTCATCCCTAGTGGTCAGTGGGAAGAATGTTCTTACATTGGCGGTCAGTGGGAAGAATATCTCTTATATTGGTGGACAGTGGGAAAATGCTTCTTATGATGCTGGTCAGTGGGAAGAATGCTCCTTACATTGGTGATACGTGGGAAGAATGCCTCTTATTATCGTGAACAGTGGGAAATGAGAATGCTCTCTTTACTGATGCATCACTTAAAACAAAAAATAAATTAAAATCTGCTTACTGATAGCTAAAAACTTCATTTGTGTCAGTGGTAATGTTTTTTACATATACAAATTGCTCAGTGCTCAAGGAACCCTTAACAACATCAAGAGTAACATTAGGGTTCCATGGAACCCTGGCTGAGAAAGGCTGCTTTATACAAACCTCCGTAGCATAACTAGAAACTCATAATTACCTTAAAGTACTGACCTTTTATCTGAATAAAAACCACTGAACTCTTCTTTACAAGCCTGGCTAAAGCTTTCACTTCACATGAATAATTTCCAGAATCCTCCAGCTGAGCAGACTGGACTCCATATTGGTCAGATAAATTGAATTCCTGAACATTCCATCCATCTCTGTAGAAAGCAAACTGCAGTTTTGTCCCCTGTCTGAGCAGACTTAGACTGGTGACACACATCAGGGTCATGTCATCTCCTTCCATAACTGGATAAGGGATTACAGTAATGCTTGGTTTTTTAAATAGTTCTGGAATTAAATGCAAATGAAAGCAAATATATTATTATAGTGAAACACAGGTACTGTTGTGAAAAAAGTCTACTGAGAAAGGATCCTGATTGTCACCAGATGTCACCTATTGCTAGGAGAAAACATCTGCAAGAGTATTATGATCTCACTCCATATGGTCAAAGAGGAAGAGAACAGAGAAGGGAAAGTGGTGTGGAACACCATGCCTCCCTCATTTTCCCAAATTTTAAAGGATAGATAACAAGAGGGATATTAGAGGAGATAAAAATAGAAATAAAAAGTATAGCAGCACGCCCCCTATCATGGATGGGCCGGATTAAAGATAATACTTTCGAAGATCATGTACAAGTTTCAGATGCTCCCCATATATATACCCCCAGCATACTTTAGAACTTTAAGAATTTTAATCACTAAATTAATATGGCACAATAAGAAACCTAGAATTTCTCTGGCATTTATGAAGAAAGTAAAAAGCCAAGGGGGATTAAATGTACCTGATTTTCAAAAATATTACGAGGCGTTTTTGTTAACACGCGTGGTGGAATGGGCTAAATCAAACAATAATATAGAACACATAATGGCTAATACACAATTAGGGAGGAATATATGGATACCACCACATAATAGCACATTGGAAGAAAATACACACACATTGACACGGATGGTATTAAAAATTTGGGATGCACTGCACAAGAAAAATAAATGGAAATATAATTCACCATTGATGGCACTAAAGGAAAATAATTTATTTGCACCGGGGAAAAGTTCGATAGGGGGGAATTGGATTAAAAAAGAAAACACACAACTACATGATATAATACAAGGGGGAAAAATTTGCACTTTACAAGAACTAAAAATAAAAAAAGATATACTGGAGATTAATAAATGGAGGTATTTTCAGCTCAAACACTTCATAGCAGCACTTCCTCACCCAATAAGAGAAGGAGAAGCACTTACATTGATAGAGCGATTATGTACCATTGAAAAAACAAGTGGGAATATATCTAGGATATATAAAACCTTGAAATAAGGGGAAGATCTGGAAATTCTAACATTTATAAAAAATTGGGAGAGGGAATTGGGGAAACGAGGAAGGAACCAAGAAGTAGGAAAACTTCTGAAACGAGTACATGATTCATCAGTAAATAATGGGATGGTGGAAATGAATTATAAGTGCGTAACCCGGTGGTATAGAACTCCAAAAACACTAGGGAAATATCAAATAGGACAAACAACGGATTGTTGGCGGGGATGTAAACAAACGGGAGCCATGGCCCTATGGTGGGGGTGCCCTAAAATTAGAACGTACTGGAAGGAAATACTGAGTTATATCAAGGAAATTACTAATATAGATATACCTGAGGAACCATGGACATGTTTATTTCATGGAGTAGATATCCTGACAAAAGAATATAGAAACTAAATGATTGTACATATGATGAGCACTGCAAAAAGCTTGATACCGAGGAAATGGAAGGAAGTAGAGAGTCCAAAAATTAGAGAGTGGTTTTATAAAATAGAAGAGATATATAACATGGCATTTCTAAGAGAGAGCCATGAGGATACTAAAGAGGGATTCATTAAGAGATGGTAAATTGGAAAAAGTTTAAATTAACAAAGAAATACAGTGAGATTAAGATTACCTAGAGAAGAGGAGAAAGTAGGGTCTGAGAATGGGGTGGAAAGGGGGGGGGGGGAGGAGGGTAAGGGTAGATAAAGGTTTGAAAACAAAATGTGTTAATGTATATCCCTGTTGACTGAGTAGGAAAATATTTTTTTTACCTTTTGTGTATAATTAAGTTTGATAAAATAAAGAATAAAAAAAAAAAAAGATAGCAAGAGGGTTAGATTAAAATTGTCTCTTTTGAGCTGCCAAGGAAGACAGCATGCTTGACAAAAAAATAAAAAAATCTGTCAACTTAATAGGAATGTTGAGGCATTATAAAACTTAACTGTCCCAGGTATTCAAAGGACTCCTGATAAGGCCCCATTGTAAATGGCCAGGTCCTAAATGGTAGATATCTAGTTAGGCTAGGTTTGACCTATAACTGAACTCCCAGATCCCATATTCATACACATTCCATAAATCCTACTGTAATGGAGTTGCCTTCATTAAAAGTGGTTACATTTTTGTAGAAGCAGATACAACTTTTGGTTAGTCACCAAACATGGCTATATTACATGATCTACAGGCCTACTAAGATGCCTTAGAACTCCTAAGAGAAGTACATAACATAGACCTATTATATTTGGAACATAGCAAATCATAATTTTATTCTGCTCAATTTTATACTGGTTTACATATTGTATAACTTTATGGTTGGTTGGTCGGTCATTCGAAAATATAGATGTACCCAAGGTAAATTGGAACTACGGGTGTTTCCCCTGGGCATTATATAACACTCAATCAAACCTACAATACACTCCTTATACCTTTTAATTGGGTGGAGTGGCTTTGTACCATACCATCCTGTCTGAGGAACAAGAAAACATAGCTCTCTGGCAGCTATCATATTACTATCAGAACTACTATAGATAACTTAAGAGACACGCTATTAGGGCCAATAATTTTTGCTAAAACAACATGGAGAACAGGCATACTCCTCTAAAAGCGGTTCTAAGGTCTGGGTGTTTTTATTTTAATGCATTTCCTGTATTGGAGTAAAAAACACCCCTCTAACTACTCCTCCCTCCTGTAAACACTTGCCAGAGTCCTCTATCGATCCAGAGCTGTACCTGGCAGCAGGTCTTCTCCCCCTCTTCCTGCTCTCACAGGCTTCATTGACTTCTGCTACTGTAATGCCCCTTACACACAATCGGACTTTCCGCCAACAAAACCGTGGATTTTTATTCAAAGGATGTTGGCTCAAACTTGTCTTACATACACACGGTCATACAAATGTTGGCCAACAATTCCAATCGTGAGAACGCGGTGACATACAACACGTACAACAAGGGATGTTCAATAGCCAGTGCAGCTCCTTCTGCTTGATTACAAGCATGCGTGAACTTTTGTGCGACGGACTTGTGTACACACGATCTGACTTTCCGACAACAAAGTTTTGTTGGCGGAAAATTTGAGAACCTGCTCTCAAACATTTGTTGGCGGAAAGTCCGACAGCAAATGTTCGATGGAGCATACACACGGTCGGACTTTCCGACAACAAGCTCACATCCAACATTTCCCAGTGGCATTAGTCAAATCCTGTGAGGAGGGAGCCGGAGGTCTGGGCCAAGCTGCAAAGTATGTGTCTATGGAAGCACACAGCCCGCTCACGCTCGCACGTGGCCCGTGGAGGGTGTTTTTTTGATGATGAAACACGTCGGGGGAGCCTCGTGCCGACATCACCATGTCCGTGGAACAAGTGATCGTAGCCGGCTTGGTGTTATTTGTACATGTTGTTTTTAACTGTCTTGAGTGTATCTACTGGCTTTATAAATACTTTTCTCATCTTATTACAATATGGAGAGGCCCTTTTTTTCTTTTGTTACATCTTACCTCCATCTTGAATCTTAAATGGCATGTTCAATGGTTGACTCCAGGTGACTAAGAGAACGTTGGGGAGATACTGTATAGTGATGGCTTCTGGAGTAATTTTTACATGCTATACATGACTTCTCTTGAGAAAGCGGGTCATGTCAATCTTGTAAGCAGATAACTTATCACACCTGGGTTTTGTGTTGGTGGTTGTTGGTGATATGGACCTGGTGTTAAATTCAACCTAAGAGCACTTCAAAGGGGTTCACTGGATTAAATCATTGGGTCTTTTTGTGGTCCTTTTTACAATGTTTGGATTTTTCAAGGATTGATTCTGTATAAGAGATTTGATTAGTCACATATCACAGTAATTTATTATTTTAGCGCAACGCTATTACATATATGGTGTACGGGAGCTTTATGTTTGCAGTGTTATGTTATTTTTTTGTTATTATGCCTGCACATGCCCCCCCCCCCCCCCCATAGCACACAGTTTGCTAAGGGGACTTACACAGAAGAGGAGGGTCATCACTAAGCACAGCCCTATGATTATATTGTGGCTCACCTTGTATATAGATATTGACTTCTTTGCTCCTCTTCTTCGCACTGCTGACTGTAGTTTCTACTTCACAGTAATAATTCCCAGAATCCTCAAGCTGAGCAGACTGGACTCCATATTGATCAGATAAGCCTAATCTCTGAAGAATCCTTCCACCTCTGTAGAATGCAAACTGCAGTTCTGTTGTCTGTCTGTGTGAACCAGGGACTATGTCACACGTTAGAGTCATTTGATCGCCTTCTACCAATTCACTCGAGTTCGCTTTCAATAATAGATAGAAGAGTGGCTCTAGAAAGGAAGAAGATAACATTTCTTGGTTAATGCACGTGACCTGAAATTCTTATAGACTGTAACTCTTAGACATGGTGAGGTTTTTTGGAGAGACCTGCAACTGGATTCTGTTCAGAATGTTAGATATAGTTGGGTCAAGTTTACTATTTTGTCCTCATAAATTGTATATAGTGTTTATATGATACTCAGCTAATAAAAAACAGTTTAGGGGTATTTAAAATAAATTATTACAAGACTCACTATGGAAGTATAACATTTAGCAACAGATACAAACGTAAATCATTTTTATCTGTCCATTTGTTGTCTTGCAGTTTCCAAGGGGGTGAGATGGAAAAGAGAAAAATCCAGCGCACTATGAGCAAAAAGTCCCAAGTATTAAATGTCCGAAGGAGCATAAAGACGGGCTTATATAAACCAAGAGTCCAATGGGTTAAAATCAGTGGCTGCTGCAGAGCTAGAAGATATTCTGCAATGCCTGATGAAGGAGCATGCATGCCCCAAACGCATGCCACGCCAACCGCCAGTGACGCTAGTGACACCAATCCGACCTCAGCCCACCTAGGGTTCCTTGACAGCCATCCAGGAAGTGCTGGGAACTACCAGCGCCGCCGATGGTTTACCCGGTTTCCCACTGTGGAGGAACGCCGACCATCTGGATTACTGCAGTGGTGATTTACATCTTCATTGATGAGGGCTTTATAATCCTACATTTGTAAGTTTCCACTTTATTGCCTTTATTAAAGTACTTACATGCTACACTCAGATAGTGCTGCTTTTTCTCCTCCTCCAAGGGCTGGGGCGGCTCGTCCATTAAGGGCGCACAGGCGCAGCCCCTTCCTATCCATGCCCCCCTATCCATGCGTCGTTTCTTTTTAAGCACCTGATTGGAGCCAGAGGCTCTAATAGGCTTTAAAATAGGGTGGACTTGGGGCGCAGAGAATGCAAACCGAGCCCACCCAGGTGCGTTACAACAGCGAATGAATATTCGCTATTATAACACACTGATCCTCCTCCTGGCCAATCAGGAAGGGGGTCCTGAGACACGTCACCCGATTGGCTAAAAGGACAGGCAATCCTATTGGAAGTCTAGGAGGAGTAGAAGAGAAGGAGAGGGCACAGGAGCAGCTGCCTGATGCCCACTGCCCGATGCCCGCTGCTCGCCACCTGCCACCTAGATGGGGTAAGTGCCAGACCGACCGACAGACGGCGAGGGGGCAAGGGGACAAAGGGGGGGATGGGGGGGTGGTTGTTTACTGCCACCCCCCAAAAAAATAACCACCAGCCGCCACTGTCCAAGGGGAAGAGAGGAGCTCCTTATAAAACCTAGTACATTTGATCAGAAAATCATATGAGAAATACTACTTTCGAAGTGATCATATGATAATCTGATCTTTAGTACACAGCTTTCGTCCAAAATTATTTGACGACACAAACTTGTACGATACAAGATTGTACAATTTTCATTTAACTAGTACAGTTTTCCTCTGAACATACAATACAAATACAATACATTACATCACTTCCAATTGTTTATTCGGTGGCACAAGAATTTTCTTAACTCTAGTAAACTCTTCATTTTCGATATGAAGACTAGCATGCAAACAAAAAACGGATGATCATTTGTCCAATAATCTCATCATGAGTACCAGGCTTAAGGGTTTATTCACACCATTGTGGGGCATTAGCTTACGTGCATTAACAAGCATGTTATTGCAATGCCATGCCAGAGTGTGTGAATGAACTCTTATGCCCCGTACACACGGTCGGACATTGATCGGACATTCTGACAACAAAATCCTAGGATTTTTTCCGACGGATGTTGGCTCAAACTTGTCTTGCATACACACGGTCACACAAAGTTGTCGGAAAATCCGATCATTCTGAACGCGGTGACGTAAAACACGTACATTGGGACTATAAACGGGGCAGTAGCCAATAGCTTTCATCTCTTTATTTATTCTGAGCATGCGTGGCACTTTGTGCGTCGGATTTGTGTATACACGATCGGAAATTCCGACAACGGATTTTGTTGTTGGAAAATTTTATAGCCTGCTCTCCAACTTTGTGTGTCGGAAAATCCAATGGAAAATAGGTGATGGAGCCTACACACGGTCGGAATTTCCGACAACAAGGTCCTATCACACATTTTCCGACCGTGTGTACGGGGCATTAGAGAAAAGCTAACAGCGCCAAGTCCCAAACAGAAAAATATTGAAAGTTATGTTGAATGTCTTGTAATTTAATTCAATATTGCATAGGTAGTAGGTAGAAAAAAAGTATATATATATATATATATATATATATATATATATATATATATATATATAGATATCTATATATTTATATATAGATATCTATATATATATACACTATATAACCAAAGTATTGGGACCCCTGCCTTTACAAGCACATGAACTTTAATGTCATCCCAGTCTTAAGCCTCGTACGCACGATCGGATTTTCCACAGACAAAACCTCAGACTTTTGTCCAAAGGGCGTTGGCCCCAAACTTGTCTTGCATACAGACAGCACACAATTGTCGGCCAACAAACATGAACGTAGTGACGTACTAGACGTACTACAAGCCAATAAAGAGCAAGTTCAATTGTCAGGCACCACCCTTTGGGCCCCTTCTGCTAATTTCGGGTTAGTAGAAGTTTGGTGAGTGTTGATTCGCGCTTTTCATTTCGAGCTTTTGCAGTTCATTTCTGAACGGCTGTTCGTCAACCAGACATGTTGCGGAATCGGAGGAAATAGCGTGTTATTTATTATTGGCCTTGGAGTTATTGCTTTAACCCAAGTCCAGTCCAGGAACAGGAGGAGGAGGATTTCTTGGACCAAAAATTGGTTGCTTTATTATTCGTGACCAATTATGTCATATGCCTTTGCTACGTGAGCTCCAGGAGAATAATCCAGATTATTTTCAGAATTATCTCCGGATGACGGACCCCTGCTTTCACCAACTCTTGGAATTGTTGACCTCCTATATTAAGAAGCAGGACACATGCATGAGGCTTTTATTAAATTTTTTTTGGTTGAATAATGATTTGATTTGGTATATTTTCTATATTTTTGGATGCATAGAATGCACTTTTTGGTTAAAGCGGGGTTCCACCCAAATTTTGAACATTATCTCTATGCATTCTCTTCCTTGCCTAGATGCTGACATGCTGTGTAAAAAAATTTAAATCGCCGTAATTACCTTTTTTTCTTCTAATCTTCTTAGCACTTCCTGGTTTTCCTCCCATGGGAGTAGGCGTGTTTCTAGCCTCTCCCAGACCTCCCACAGTCCCCTGGGAGCTAGTCTCAGGCTTCCCAGCATGCATTGTGCAACAGCGTCATCACAACATCTCGGTGAATGCTGGGAGCACAGCATTCACCGCATCCAGGAAATACATGCTTGTGGGCTTCAAATGCCCACAATGAAGATGGAAACCGCCTTCAATGAATTTTATAAGTTATTCTTTACAACAAATTCGGACACAGGCATATTTATTACACAGAACATGTGAGTAGATAATCATAAGAAGAAAAGTTTGTGAATGAACTCCAAAAAAAAAAAAACGATAGATAGGTGGACCCCCGCTTTAAGTTCTATCGGCAAATAGCATGTCTAATTTTACTTGTTTTCTTTTTGTAATGTGCAATACAAAATTTGTAGAGAATAATACTTGGCTATGTGTTTTAATTCAAATGACAGTTTGGGAGTAGGCAGTTACATTTAAAAAAATACAATGTAAAATTGACAAGCGACACCAACATAGTTGTATCTTTGATCTTAAAAACTACAGGATAATGGTGTTGTGGTAACTTGCCCAAAAAAAAGCAAAAAAAAAACAAGCTTAATAATATTATTCTTGATATCACTAGACAATAAAAGCCTTTTAAAATACGTTTGGCAGAACTCCATCAGTATCACCAGCAAAGCAGCTTCATTATTATCCCAATAAACAAGAAGAGAATTCTGCGCTGTATTTCGAGATTCCATAATTTGCCGCGTTACAGATGTTAATTCTCCATTACGAACGCTAGTTTACAAGACCGACCGCTTCTGGCTCGTCCTTGCTTCTGAACATGCGTGTCTGTACCTTGGACTTTTATCTGACGGACTTGTGTACACATGATCGGAAAATCCGACAACAGACATTTGTCCGCGGAAAATTTTAAAGCCTGTCATCCAACATTTGTCCGCAGAAAATCCGACAACAATTGTCCGATGGAGCGTACAAATAGTCTGATTTTCCGCCAACAGCCTGTCATCACAGATTTCCTGTCGTAATATCGGATCGCGTGTACGAGGCTTTAGTCTGTAGGGTTCAATATTGGGGATTCTTTTATATAATTCTAAATTTTAATTTCATAATTTAAATATGTTTATTTATGAATTAATTTATTTTTAACAGCTCTTTATTTGCCTTCGTATATCCCTTCTAGTAAATTAAAAGATTACATTAATATAATTTAAAATTAGCTTTGGAAAGAAGTTATCTT
Organism: Lithobates clamitans; assembly: GCA_037952925.1. Classification (NCBI taxonomy): domain Eukaryota; kingdom Metazoa; phylum Chordata; class Amphibia; order Anura; family Ranidae; genus Lithobates; species Lithobates clamitans. Next base: position 2,390,053 of record JBBGZY010000791.1, read on the forward strand.
GATTCTTTGATTGAACAAGTTGGTTGATAATTTTAAAAATTGTTGCAATATTTAAATAAACGTCAATCCAGTAGTCACCTTTTATGTGGATGTATAATTCTCCGCTTCTCTTCTTTACACTTTTGGTTGGCACTCTTACTTCACAGGAATAATTCCCAGAATCCTCCAGCTGAGCGGACTGGACTTCATATTGATGAGATGAACTAAATGGCTGAACATTCTGTCCATCTTTATAGAATGCAAATTGCAGTTCTTCCCTCTGCCGATGCCAGCTTAGTGTGGTGGTACATAAGAGGGTCATGTGATCTCCTTCTGTCACCGAATCTGGAGTTACTGTAAGTTCGGGTTTCAAAAAAAGTTCTAGAAAAACATGTAAAATAATGTTCTGTTACAACTGAATTATCATATTCTGTCCTCTTTACAGACTTGAAACAGTTCACTATGAAATCTGTTGGATATATTTGGTTTCTTTTCAGCCAACTTTCAAATATTGTACAGATAACATTTACTCTTATCTAAACAAAAAATGTGTTTATGTATATAAATGCTCACGTGATGTATATTAGTATATGTATGTTATTTTCGTATTGTCCTACACTATATATTAACATTGTGTATATGAATACAACTTTGAATCAAACATTTGTAAACATTTATAAAGCTAAGCACCCATCTTCCAAGACTGGTTGATATGCTGGAGCAGCGCTTCTCAACCGGGGTGCCATTGGGTTCCTCAGGGTGACAGAACCTAGCTTGGGCTGGATCAGCACCATAAGTTGTCATGCTGTGGACGGGCTGGCTGACCACCAAAGTACTTTTTTGCTAAGATTTTGGCAGCTGGCTTACCCCCGCCATGACAAAACATGATCCTGCAACAGGGCAAGTGGCATGGAGCTTTTCAAGACTACTAGTAAAAACATTTGGGAGCACTCCATTCTTTATAGAGTTTGGCCAACTTATCAATAAAGATGTTGTCCTCATAACCAGCATTATGAACAATAAGACTAATATGACTTTAAAATGGGGTTACAACAGAAGGAAATAAATACATTTATTTAAAATCCAATAAAAATTAATACATTTTAGGAGAAAACATGGAAATACTATGAATCACCACCAAAATTAAAATTGACAACGTTGTCATCCAAGATGGAGGATTCATGGAAAGCCACCCCCAGCATTCTGGACAGGATAAAAGCCTTCTCCAGGCCTGGAGAGGATAGCCGCCTTTTCCAGACATTCTTCAGACCTAGAAAGGATAGCCACCTTCTCCAGACCTTCTCCAGACCTAAAGAGAAGTGCCACCTTCTCCAAACCTTCTCTAGACCGGGAGAGGATAGCCACCTTCTCCATACCTTCTCCTCCTTTTCTCAGCTTCAGCCAAAAATAAAGATTTCTGATGTGAAGAAGGAATGGTTTGGTGGAGGGGACTCAAATTTAAAGGAGGAGGGGGGTTGTAATGTGAAATTTCAACAACACCGTTTTATTTATCATGCCAGGCTCAAGTTTCCCATATATAAGCAACATTTAGATTTTTTAGATTTTAAACTGGGGGCCTAAAGATTTTGCCTACATTGAAAGGGTGCCATGACTGAAAAAAGGCTGACAAATACTGTTTTGGAGAATGTGGGCAGCTGTTGTCAAATATGTTGGTAAATGCAGGCAACTAGAGATGAGGGAATTTCTGAAATTGTGAAACCAATTTCAAATTTCAGAATTTTACCAATGGCTTTCCCATTAGGGTCATATAGGATCTAACCCAAACTTCAAGAGAATGATGCAAAGGTGATTTGAGAGGCTCCTGACAACTTTGTCTGATGAGATGATGGGGCTGAAGAACAGCCTGAGCTACTTACTTACATGGATACTAAGATAGAAGAGTGGGACCTGATGGCACAGGAAGTGAATCTAAGGATGCCCAAGCAACAGAAGAAGCACATATATGGCAGAAACAGTTTTTAAAGCAGCCATTGGTTCCTTACTCCCACGTGTCTTTTGGAATTCTAAACCACACAAAATAATACTGAAATTCATTTGAATTTGGCCATCCAAATCAATGAAATGCGGTCTAAATTTAACATTGTCCGATTTTGTTTGCACACAACAATCTCTTTGGGTAAGTTGTACATTACAAGAATTTTAGCTGATTTTATTGAATATTTGTACACTCTTCTGTAGAAAAATGCTTTACTATTTTTCAAACTGACTTAAGGCACACGCTTTGATTTTCGGACGTCAATTGTGTTACGACGACCGATCGTCCGCAAATCTTACCGTTAGTACGGTGCTTTCGACAGCCGATTTCACTTTTTCGACAGACAAAAGCTGGATGTGCAGACTATAAAATTTTTGGCGGATGTGAACTCAACGTCCGATTTTCGTTTCATTAGTACAGTTTTCGTATGAAGAAAAATCGTAGGAGCAAGACTACGCATGCTCAGAAACGAAAGAATGCATACAAAACTATTCAGCACGTTACGTCACTTCTGACGTTATATTCTGTCAAATGAAAATTCTCGTATTGTTAATAACCACTTCACTTTCAATATGAGACTAGCATGCCACAAAAAGTGGATGTTCTGTCATCCGAAAATCAAAGCGTGTGTACGAGGCTTAAGAATGAGGAAATCTGTATATGCAATCACTACCTGATCTTACTGTTATAACAAGGAAAGGAACACCAACACTTCAGATATAAGAGAGTGGTCAAAGTATCTCACCAAAAACCAAACCTTTTTTGCAGAGGATGCCTATAATTAGACATCAATTTCTTGGCAAACCTTTGGGAAAATTGGTAATAATATTTCACATTGGTAAATTACAAACTGGTGCACTGTAACAATTGTGCATCAAATCTATGATTGAGCTGTTTGGAATGAAATGTATCAGAGAAAGGAGCGTGTTTGTTAGAATTATAAAATTATTCACTAATCTCCTAATCCCAGTCCATTCTTCACGTCAGCCAAAAGTCCAAATGAAGGGTGCACTCTCCATTTACTGAAACGTATCGTTACACTATGGGCTTTTTAGACTGTTTTAACTGAATAAACCTAGTGCTTGGACTCATACTTTTGGGTGTGCCGCTCATTCTTGTTCTTCCAGGGGCAATACACTTAAAGTGGTTGTAAACCCTCCACTACAACTTTTGCTCTTCGTAATCTATATAGCACAGGCAGCTGAACGCTGCCTGTGAAAGTTCACTCACTGTTTTTGTTGCGATAGAAATCGTCCTTCAATGTGCAGTGACGTCAGCCACGCTTGGGCATTGCGTAAATCGTTTAACGGCACACGACGTGTGCCGTTTCTGTCTCCTCTGCATGCCGGGTCATTATCTTATACTGTGAACGGCACAGAGGGAAGCTTCGCGATGCTGCACTCTGATCCTCTCCTTCCTGGTTCTCCCTCTTGTGACTGTGATTTGTCATCATCATTGTCTTAGCTCTGTTGCCGTAGTAACGGCAATCGAGCTAGAGGCTTGGGTTCGATGCTATGGCGCATGCGCGAAATTTGGACAGAAAGTAAGGGTGAAAATGACGTCCACAAACGATTCAACATACAGGAGTATGAATGGTGCGGCCAATACCCGGAAGACACTAAATAATAAAAATGAGAAATAAGGTATTTGCAAACCTCGTTTTTGAGAGATTTAAATGTGTGTGGCTTAGGAATCATTTACATTATTTATATATTTAAAACAAAAAAGATAAAAGTTACAGGGTTTACTTCCTCTTTAAGCTCTGTAAAGAATATATTGCCAATGCCAGTACCTTGGACTGTAATGGAAGCTCCATCCGAATGTCTGTGGTACATTCCATAGTGGAGCACTTGTTTTGTACATGTGTATTTCCCAGTCTTCTGCACATCCATATTTCCAATAAGGAATTCATCCATATAAGTCCAGTCTTGAACGACAACGTTGTCTTTGTAGAATATTGTCTGTCCCGCATCATATTGAGGAAGATGGCGACACCTCAAAGTTATGTTATCTCCTTCGTGAACATAATGTGGAGCCTGCAGGATCACCCAATCTGAAACACACACAAGGGAGGCCTGAGATAAGTAGCTAATTCAAAGAACACAACAAAGACTGTTAAAGCATATCTATGGTCAACATATAAAATCATATGCAATTTTCCAGTTATTTCTAGCCTACTCCCATTAATTTAAACAATCTTGAAGTTTGGAAACTTACCTTTTGAAGATCCTCACACATTTTATCCTTTATTTCTGTGATGCAAATTAGCTATTCCCTGTGGAATCACTGCTTGCAGACAGCAAGCTACCATGCTGTGTTGCATTTGAGACTAAGACTGGGATGCCATATAAGTTCATGTGCGTGTAAAGGCAGACATCCCAATACTTTAGGTAATATAGCGTGTGTGTATATATATATATATATATATATATATATCTATAGATATATAGATATATATCTATCTATATAGATATATATCTATATAGATATAGATATATATCTATATATCTATATATATATATATATATATATATATATATATATACACACACGCTATATTACCTAAAGTATTGGGATGTCTGCCTTTACACGCACATGAACTTATATGGCATCCCAGTCTTAGTCTGTAGGGTTTAACCACTTCCCGCCCGCCCTATGGCAGATTGACGTCCGGGAAGTGGTTGTGTTATCCTGACTGGGCGTCATATGACGTCCAGCAGGATAACATGCCGCAGCGCGCCCCCGGGGGCGCGCATCGCGGCGATTGGTGGAGCGGTGTGTCAGTCTGACACACCGCTACACCGATCTCGGTAAAGAGCCTCCGGCGGAGGCTCTTTACCACGTGATCAGCCGTGTCCAATCACTGCTGATCACGCTGTCAATAGGAAGAGCCGTTGATCGGCTCTTCCTCACTCGCGTCTGACAGACGCGATTAGAGGAGAGCCGATCGGCGGCTCTCCTGGCAGGGGGGGTCTGCGCTGATTGTTTATCAGCGCAGCCCCCCCACAGATCACCACACTGGACCACCAGGGATCGCCACTAGGACCACCAGGGAGAGGGGCAACATGTGGATGGCCAGGTATGTACCCCATGGCCATCCACATGTGCCCAGTGTGCCAAATGTGTGCCAATCAGTGCCCACAAATGGGCACTGATTGGCACCAACATGTTGCAGTGATGCCCAGCAATGCCACCCTTAGGGGCATCACTGCAAACAAGCAGGGCCATCAGTGCCACCCATCAGTGTCCATTTATGCCACCTGTCAGTGCCCATCTGTGCCCATCAGTACCCATATATCAGTGCCCATCTGTGCCCATCTGTGCCAACTATCAGTGACACCCATAAGTAACCATCAATGCCACCTACGAGTGCCCATCAATGCCACCTATGAGTGCCCATCAATGCCACCTATGAGTGCCCATCCGTGCCACCTATGAGTGCCCATCAGTGCCGCATACCAGTGCCACCTATCAGTGCCCATCAGTGCAACCTATCAGTGCCCATCAGTGCCGCCTATCAGTGCCCATCATCAGTGCCCGTCATTGCCACCTCATCAGTGCCACCTCATTGGTGCCACCTCATCGGTGCCCATCAGTGCCGCTGTATCAGTGCCCGTCAGTGCAGCCATATCAGTGCCCATTATTGAAGGAGAAAGCGTACTTATTTACAAAAAGTTTTAACAGAAACAAAGAAAAACTTGTTTTTTTTCAAAATTTTCGGTCTTTTTTTATTTGTTGCGCAAAAAATAAAAACCGCAGAGGTGATCAAATACCGCCAAAAGAAAGCTCTATTTGTGGGAACAAAATGATAAAAAATTTGTTTGGGTACAGTGTAGCATGACCGCGCAATTGTCATTCAAATTGCGACAGCACTGAAAGGTGAAAATTGGGCTGGGCGGGAAGGTGTCTAAGTGCCTGGTATTGAAGTGGTTAACATTGAGTTGGCACACCCTTTACAGCTATAACAGCTTCAAACTCGCTCATCCATGTCTTTATGGACCTTGCTTTGTGCACTGGTCCAAATCATTTGGTGGAGGACGGATAATGGTGTGGGCAGATTAGGGTGGTAATGAAACTCACTTACTTTAACCACTTGCCGACCGCCTACCGCATATATACTGCGGCAGAATGGCACAGGCAGGCAGAATCACGTACCCGTACGTGATCTGCCTCCCGCGGGCGGGGGGTCCAATCGGACCCCCCCCCGGTGCCATCGGCGGTCGGCATTTGACTGGGAGCGTCGGGAGGCGAGGGGGAGACCATCCGATCGTGGCCCCCCCCTCGCGATCGCTCCCAGCCAATGGGAATCCTCCTCTGCCTGTGTGTCGTTTCACACAGGCAGAGGATGTGATGTCATCTCTCCTCGGTCTGGCAGTTTCCGTTCCAGCGCCGAGGAGAGAAGACAAGTGAGTGCACACCACACACACAGTAGAACATGCCAGGCATACTTTACACCCCCGATCCCCCCCCGATCGCCCCCCGATCCCCCCCCAATCACCCCCCCCTGTCACAAACTGACATTAGCAGTATTTTTTTTTTTTTTTTTTTCTGATTACTGCATAGTGTCAGTTTGTGACAGTTACAGTGTTAGGGCAGTGAGTATTACCCCCCTTTAGGTCTAGGATACCCCCCTAACCCCCCCTAATAAAGTTTTAACCCCTTGATCACCCCCTGTCACCAGTGTCACTAAGCGATCATTTTTCCGATCGCTGTATTAGTGTCGCTGGTGACGCTAGTTAGGAACGTAAATATTTAGGTTCGCCGTCAGCGTTTTATAGCGACAGGGACCCCCATATACTATCTAATAAATGTTTTAACCCCTTGATTGCCCCCTAGTTAACCCTTTCACCACTGATCACCATATAACGGTTACGGGTGACGCTGGTTAGTTCGTTTATTTTTTATAGTGTCAGGGCACCCGCCGTTTATTACCGAATAAAAGTTTAGCCCCCTGATTGCCCGGCGGTGATATGCGTCGCCCCAGGCAGCGTCAGATTAGCGCCAGTACCGCTAACACCCACGCACGCAGCATATGCCTCCCTTAGTGGTATAGTATCTGTACGGATCAATATCTGATCCGATCAGATCTATACTAGCGTCCCCAGCAGTTTAGGGTTCCCAAAAACGCAGTGTTAGCGGGATCAGCCCAGATACCTGCTAGCAACTGCGTTTTGCCCCTCCGCCCGGCCCGGCCCAGCCCACCCAAGTGCAGTATCGATCGATCACTGTCACTTACAAAACACTAAACGCATAACTGCAGCGTTCGCAGAGTCAGGCCTGATCCCTGCGATCGCTAACAGTTTTTTTGGTAGCGTTTTGGTAAACTGGCAAGCACCAGCCCCAGGCAGCGTCAGGTTAGCGCCAGTACCGCTAACACCCACGCACGCACCGTATACCTCCCTTAGTGGTATAGTATCTGATCGGATCAATATCTGATCCGATCAGATCTATACTAGCGTCCCCAGCAGTTTAGGGTTCCCAAACACGCAGTGTTAGCGGGATCAGCCCAGATACCTGCTAGCACCTGCGTTTTGCCCCTCCGCCCGGCCCAGCCCAGCCCAGCCCACCCAAGTGCAGTATCGATCGATCACTGACACTTACAAAACACTAAACGCATAACTGCAGCGTTCGCAGAGTCAGGCCTGATCCCTGCGATCGCTAACAGTTTTTTTGGTAGCGTTTTGGTGAACTGGCAAGCACCAGCCCCAGGCAGCGTCAGATTAGCGCCAGTACCGCTAACACCCACGCATGCAGCATACGCCTCCCTTAGTGGTATAGTATCTGATCGGATCAATATCTGATCCGATCAGATCTATACTAGCGTCCCCAGCAGTTTAGGGTTCCCAAAAACGCAGTGTTAGCGGGATCAGCCCAGATACCTGCTAGCACCTGCGTTTTGCCCCTCCGCCCGGCCCGGCCCAGCCCACCCAAGTGCAGTATCGATCGATCACTGTCACTTACAAAACACTAAACGCATAACTGCAGCGTTCGCAGAGTCAGGCCGGATCCCTGTGATCGCTAACAGTTTTTTTTGTAGCGTTTTGGTGAACTGGCAAGCACCAGTGGCCTAGTACACCCCGGTCGTAGTCAAACCAGCACTGCAGTAACACTTGGTGACGTGGCGAGTCCCATAAGTGCAGTTCAAGCTGGTGAGGTGGCAAGCACAAGTAGTGTCCCGCTGCCACCAAAAAGACAAACACAGGCCCGTCGTGCCCATAGTGCCCTTCCTGCTGCATTCGCCAATCCTAATTGGGAACCCACCGCTTCTGCAGCGCCCGTACTTCCCCCATTCACATCCCCAACCAAATGCAGTCGGCTGCATGAGAGGCATTTTCTTTATGTCCTCCCGAGTACCCCTGCCCAGCGAACCCCCCCAAAAAAGATGTCGTGTCTGCAGCAAGCGCGGATATAGACGTGACACCCGCTATTATTGTCCCTCCTGTCCTGACAATCCTGGTCTTTGCATTGGTGAATGTTTTGAACGCTACCATGCACTAGTTGAGTATTAGCGTAGGGTACAGCATTGCACAGACTAGGCACACTTTCACAGGGTCTCCCAAGATGTCATCGCATTTTGAGAGACCCGAACCTGGAACCGGTTACAGTTATAAAAGTTAGTTACAAAAAAAAGTGTAAAAAAAAAAAAAAAAAAAAAAAAACACAAACAAAAATATAAAATAAAAAAAAAAATAGTTGTCGTTTTATTGTTCTCTCTCTCTCTATTCTCTCTCTATTGTTCTGCTCTTTTTTACTGTATTCTATTCTGCAATGTTTTATTGTTATTATGTTTTATCATGTTTGCTTTTCAGGTATGCAATTTTTTATACCTTACCGTTTACTGTGCTTTATTGTTAACCATTTTTTTGTCTTCAGGTATGCCATTCACGACTTTGAGTGGTTATACCAGAATGATGCCTGCAGGTTTAGGTATCATCTTGGTATCATTCTTTTCAGCCAGCGGTCGGCTTTCATGTAAAAGCAATCCTAGTGGCTAATTAGCCTCTAGACTGCTTTTACAAGCAGTGGAAGGGAATGCCCCCCCCCAACGTCTTCCGTGTTTTTCTCTGGCTCTCCTGTCTCAACAGGGAACCTGAAAATGCAGCCGGTGATTCAGCCAGCTGACCATAGAGCTGATCAGAGACCAGAGTGGCTCCAAACATCTCTATGACCTAAGAAACCGGAAGCTACGAGCATTTTATGACTTAGATTTCGCCGGATGTAAACAGCGCCATTGGGAAATTGGGAAAGCATTTTATCACACCGATCTTGGTGTGGTCAGATGCTTTAAGGGCAGAGGAGAAATCTAGGGTCTAATAGACCCCAATTTTTGCAAAAAAGAGTACCTGTCACTACCTATTGCTATCATAGGGGATATTTACATTCTCTGAGATAACAATAAAAATGATTTAAAAAAAAAAAATGAAAGGAACAGTTTAAAAATAAGATAAAAAAATAATAATAATAAAGAAAAAAAAAAAAAAAAAAGCACCCCTGTCCCCCCTGCTCTCGCGCTAAGGTGAACGCAAGCGTTGGTCTGGCGTCAAATGTAAACAGCAATTGCACCATGCATGTGAGGTATCGCCGCGAAGGTCAGATCGAGGGCAGTAAGTTTAGCAGTAGACCTCCTCTGTAAATCTAAAGTGGTAACCTGTAAAGGCTTTTAAAGGCTTTTAAAAATATATTTAGTTTGTCGCCACTGCACGTTTGTGCGCAATTTTAAAGCATGTCATGTTTGGTATCCATGTACTCGGCCTAAGATCATCTTTTTTATTTCATCAAACATTTGGGCAATATAGTGTTTTAGTGCATTAAAATGTAAAAAAGTGTGTTTTTTCCCCAAAAAATGCATTTGAAAAATCGCTGCGCAAATACTGTGTGAAAAAAAAAAATGAAACACCCACCATTTTAATCTGTAGGGCATTTGCTTTAAAAAAAATATATAATGTTTGGGGGTTCAAAGTAATTTTCTTGCAAAAAAAAATTATTTTTTTATGTAAACAATAAGTGTCAGAAAGGGCTTTGTCTTCAAGTGGTTAGAAGAGTGGGTGATGTGTGACATAAGCTTCTAGATGTTGTGCATAAAATGCCAGGACAGTTCAAAACCCCCCCAAATGACCCCATTTTGGAAAGTAGACACCCCAAGCTATTTGCTGAGAGTCATGTTGAGTCCATGGAATAATTTATATTGTGACACAAGTTGCGGGAAAGAGACAATTTTTTATTTTTTTTATTTTTTTTTTGCGCAAAGTTGTCACTAAATGATATATTGCTCAAACATGCCATGGGAATATGTGAAATTACACCCCAAAATACATTCTGTTGCTTCTCCTGAGTACGGGGATACCACATGTGTGGGACTTTTTGGGAGCCTAGCCGCGTACGGGACCCCGAAAACCAAGCACCGCCTTCAGGCTTTCTAAGGCCGTAAATTTTTGATTTCACTCTTCACTGCCTATCACAGTTTCGGAGGCCATGGAATGCCCAGGTGGCACAAAACCCCCCCAAATGACCCCATTTTGGAAAGTAGACACCCCAAGCTATTTGCTGAGAGGTATAGTGAGTATTTTGCAGACCTCACTTTTTGTCACAAAGTTTTGAAAATTGAAAAAAGAAAAAAAAAAAATTTTTTTTTCTCGTCTTTCTTTATTTTCAAAAACAAATGAGAGCTGCAAAATACTCACCATGCATCTCAGCAAATAGCTTGGGGTGTCTACTTTCCAAAATGGGGTCATTTGGGGGGGGTTTGTGCCACCTGGGCATTCCATGGCCTCCGAAACTGTGATAGGCAGTGAGGAGTAAAATCAAAAATGTACGCCCTTAGAAATCCTGAAGGCAGTGATTGGTTTTCGGGGTCCCGTACGCGGCTAGGCTCCCAAAAAGTCCCACACATGTGGTATCCCCATACTCAGGAGAAGCAGCTAAATGTATTTTGGGGTGCAATTCCACATAGGCCCATGGCCTGTGTGAGCAATATATCATTTAGTGACAACTTTGTGCAAAAAAAAAAAAAAAAAAAAAAAATTTGTCACTTTCCCGCAACTTGTGTCAAAATATAAAACATTCCATGGACTCAACATGCCTCAAAGCAAATAGCTTGGGGTGTCTACTTTCCAAAATGGGGTCATTTGGGGGGGTTTTATGTCATCTGGGCATTTTATGGCCTTCAAAACTGTGATAGGTAGTGAGGAGTAAAATCAAAAATGTACGCCCTTAGAAATCCTGAAGGCGGTGCTTGGTTTTCGGGGCCCCGTACGTGGCTAGGCTCCCAAAAAGTCCCACACATGTGGTATCCCCGTACTCAGGAGAAGCAGCTAAATGTATTTTGGGGTGCAATTCCACATATGCCCATGGCCTGTGTGAGCAATATATCATTTAGTGACAACTTTTTGTAATTTTTTTTTTTTTTTGTCATTATTCAATCACTTGGGACAAAAAAAATTAATATTCAATGGGCTCAACATGCCTCTCAGCAAATTCCTTGGGGTGTCTACTTTCCAAAATGGGGTCATTTGTGGGGGTTTTGTACTGCCCTGCCATTTTAGCACCTCAAGAAACGACATAGGCAGTCATAAATTAAAGGCTGTGTAAATTCCAGAAAATGTACCCTAGTTTGTAGACGCTATAACTTTTGCGCAAACCAATAAATATACACTTATTGACATTTTTTTTACCAAAGACATGTGGCCGAATACATTTTGGCCTAAATGTATGACTAAAATTGAGTTTATTGGATTTTTTTTAGAACAAAAAGTAGAAAATATCATTTTTTTTCAAAATTTTCGGTCTTTTTCCGTGTATAGCGCAAAAAATAAAAACGGCAGAGGTGATCAAATACCATCAAAAAAAAAGCTCTATTTGTGGGAAGAAAAGGACGCAAATTTCGTTTGGGTACAGCATTGCATGACCGCGCAATTAGCAGTTAAAGCGACGCAGTGCCGAATTGTAAAAAGTGCTCTGGTCAGGAAGGGGGTAAAACCTTCTGGGGCTGAAGTGGTTAAGTGATACCTTCTCATTTTGTATCGTAGAAGAACCTACTTCATCCAGTAACTTTAATGGTGATGTACAACCCGAAGTTGCATACTCTGTTCTCGCCAGGTTCCCTATGTCACAAAGTAAGTAATTTATATATGTACAGTATATGTTTTCATATTTCCATCATTTTATTAAAACTGTCAGTTTTATGTCACAGCTTTAATTTGTCATTGAAAGGAAGAAGTTGCAGGCAGTGGATCTGTTGCTAATAACTTGGCTAATATGTTCACTCTACCCTGCTCTATGGATTCACTTTTCTTGAACTGAATGGCCCCAGGCACACTGGATGTTAAGCCCTGGTGCTTGGGGCTCTGGTGTTAAGCTGCAGACCAGTTGCACAAATGTCCCATCAAGTCCCACTGCCAGCAGGCTATGAAACTCTGAGAGTCTTGACAGCTACTCCAGCTAGATGGAGCACCCAGCGGTATGTACCTTTAGTGTAATACGTGCCCAGGGACAAATTTCCAGAGTGCAAGAAGCCTGCATTCTGGGCATTCATCCCTGGGCACACACTGCCCTAAATGGAAGTACTGCTAGGTGCACTGTTCAGCCCCGTCCAGCCACAGCAGCTGTGAGAGTATCATAGGTTTGCCAGCAATGGGGCTGGATGAGGCACCTGTGCCCTCCACCTACAGCTAAACCCCGGAGCCCCATGTACCTGGGCTAAACGTCCAGTGTGTATGGGGCCCAGGGAGTCTACTACCCTCCAGTTCATTTGCTACATAGTGGATAGTTGCATTGTTGGACATGATTATTCACCAGCTGATAGAAGAGGCAAATTAAGGCCCAATCTCTATGGTGCTTTTCATCTATTTCGTTCTAATCACTTGTTAGCCACCATCACATAGTCTAATCCAGCCACAATCGCCTATTACTTACTTTTTTTTTAAACTTTAAAACATGTTGTCTTTCGGGATAAGGTGGCGCCATCTTCAGTACTGTTTTCTGAGTCCGCTTAGCATATAATTTCGCCCTTTTATGTTTCCCTTCGCTGTAATCTCACACATGCATGATCGTGTAATAGCCAAGCCTCGTCCTCGATCCGACATTACTATGGCAACTGAGTGCCACCGCTCATAGCCAACCTGTTTGCTGAATTACATATTCGTGCTTTATATTTACTTAGCCATTCTGGGTATGTGTGCCTGTAAGCCCTACTGCAGCTGATTGCTGCTCTAGGATGCAGTACAATTGCCAAGTTTTACTCCCCATGTGATGTCACACAGTCACATGAGGAGTACCAGTAAGCTAGGGAACACTCTGCAGTCTCTCATTCCCATTCCCAATGGATCCCATTCACAGCATCCTGTCAATGGATGGACAACACACAGAGCATGCCGTGAATCATGGGACGGGAAGCGCATGCCCCGGTGATGTCATTAAACAAAACCGATTACAACAAAATAAGTAAGGAGTTACAAGCAGCGATTATTAGTGTTTTTATGAGGATTACAATACGATATACGATAGTTGTGTAGGGGATTTTACTACAACTTTAAGGATGGAAAAAAATGTTAAGGTCTCCATATGACCCTAGGCACTGGTCCTTGATTTCCAATATCAAGTACAGTACAGTTCTGTCCAATGTCAGTCCTGAGATTCAGAGCATTATAACGTGGGTGCCTGTAGACTGTACTGAATCGATACAATCTAAAACAGCCCAATAATGACCTTACACAAACCGCCTTTGAAGCCAACACCAAAATTACAAATTTCTCAATCTAGGCACCAGTCCCCACCTGTATCTCTCAGTCTTCTGTATATATTACAATCTTTATACATTGCGTAATAATTTCAATCTTTCAGATGCTCCAGAGACAACAAAGGAAAACCATGAAAATGTGAGTATTGGAAAAGGTGGTTGCTATCTTAGATGGTGGACATAGCAGACTTGAATCTTAAAATAAAAAAGTGCTTGAGCCATAACAAAACATGTTGTCTCAACCTTCTAAGAATCAAAAATAAGTCTGAACGCAGGTTGGGGGAGGGGAAATAGAAACCGGGGTGACTTGCATAATATGTTATCTGATGTCTCCAAATTAAAACACTAGTAGTGTTCTTATAAGCATTGGTGTTGGATGAGGCAGAAGGGTAGACAGCAAAAATGGTTAAACAGAATGTAGACATGTCTCCAAGAAGTCTCCGTTTTTGATTCATCTATACTGTATAGGGCCAATGAGGGCCTGGCAGAAGCTGATATCTCTAAGCTGTAGGTTTCCTGCTTATGTTTCTGGCAATGAGAGATATGTTAGGGAGAGAGTGATGTTCTACCCAAAGGTCCTGTTTACTGTAACCCTCATACTAACCCTTCCTATATACTGAAGCTATGCTTTGCTGGTGAAACGCAAATAAACAGGTCCCCATAAGTGGTGGCCCCACCAGCTGTGCATACCTGCCTTTCCTTTGTTCCCCCTCCACAAGCACAAATAACATGTGTGGAAGGGTGTGAGTCACACTTCTACCTCATACCCCAAAGTATTTGGTGGTTTTCTTCTTCTGGGCAGCTAAACAGAGTGGCAGAAGAGTGAAGGTAAGTATGTGCAACTGGTGGGGCCGTCAAATAAAGAATTTAAAGGGTTAGTTCACATTTAATGACCTTTAATGGCCATTTTTTATTCCCTGTGCATTTCAGAATCCCCACCACATTACATAACACTTTTCTGCTGTTCAAATAGTCGCTCCTGTACCCTTCAATACATGTAGGCCATGCACAGACTGTCAGAAAAAAATAACTACTAAGTAGCTGACTCATCTTATAGATGGGCTGGATGTTAGAAGTGTGCCTCAATTGTCTGGCCCACACTACCTTTAAGGTAGGATGAGTTCCCAAGGAGATTTATTTTGAACAGGCTGCACACAGCATACATGTATGGAGGGGGCAAGAGCAACCACTTGAACAGCAGAGGAGTGGTGTGTACTGTGCTGGGGATGCTAGAATGCATGGGGGATTTTTTGAAAAATGGCCATTAAAGATGAACTAACCCTTAAAGGAGAAGCTTGGGGTTCCAAAAAAAATCAAACATACTCCCATTAAACTGATGCTGCAGCTGTCCTCCGTCATCTCTAAGCCCAAGAACTGACCGTTTATCCCTCAGTTCTTGGTCAGCTTTGAGTGTAGAGCAGTGACTGACAGCACTCACTGGAGCACGGGACAGGCCCAGCTGGCTTCAGTTCTCAGCCACGTCGGAGCCAGCTGTCAATGAAGCAGCTGGGTGGATCCCGACAATATGAATAATATCCAGTCAAACCCTGGAGCAGCTCTGTGACATTAGCTCACAGTGGGCTAAAGCTCAATTCTGGGTGACAGGAGAGCAAAAGTAAGGGCACTCCTAAGACCTAGAAGAGAAGTATGACCAAAAAGCTTTGGCCATACTTCTCTTTTAAAAGTGAACCAGCTGCTTTGCTTTGCATGGGTTAACTTTGAGAAAACCTTACCATTTGTTTTCATCATCTGTGCCAGGATCCTATCTAGTAGAAAAAAACGTTTTTATTTTTATTTTTTATGTCTTTAGCGGATGTCTAATCCTTGTTTGATTTTTCTATTAATTGGTGTGTTTTTTTTATTTTGTCAGAATGTCGTCTACGCTGCAGTGAAGCACAGATCAAGAAGGCAACCTGCTACTGACCTTGATAGCATTTATCAGAACATCTAATACTGCAGAACTCTCCTCTGGGGTCCCATATATTAAAGCTGAACCCCAGGTATTGCATATTTATCTTATTATACAGTATGTAGGGATGCATATTCCATACCTGTCCTATCACTGTGGAAGTGGAGAATGGCTGTAGTAGCTATCTCTGCAGTGTTCCGAGTGGCTTCCCTGCTGCACAATAATCACAGGAGGATGCTTGCACACTACAACTGCTTCACAATTAATTTAATGCATTCTCTAATTGGTCCAGGTGGAGATCATGATAACACGGCCTTGCATCTCCACCGCATCCAATCAGAGAACATTTTCCATTCAACAATGCAAGGTGCTCTGTGAATGGTGCCCATGCTGGGCAAGCAAATCTGTCAATGCGGCAGGGCAGTCACTCTGCATCGGAGTCAGAAGACTTTGGCAATCACTGTAGTAGTGGTGACTACTAAAGTGATTCTGAGCTTCTACAGCATTCCCACAGGTATGGAATATGTATACTTACATTAGTCCACGCTTGTTCAACACAGCCATGCAACATAAACCATACCTGGAGTTCAGCTTTAGACTATTCCATTGAGTTGATGGATCAATATGCTTTGTACCAATTACAGGATACTGTGCAATACTGAGCAGCTGTCTTCACAATTCTGGGGCGGCTCTGGATCACATAACCTCTAAATGTTACATTGTTGCGAGTTGCTAGAGACCGTTTTACTTTCTGTCTTCTGCTCCTGTTGTAGAGACAGTTGTGTCCCTGTTGAAAAGTTTCGAAAGCGTTTCTCTTCAAACCAAAAGCTGGCCATACAGTAGTAGACTTTCGATGGAACATACATATGAAAAATTCTCAGTACATTCGATAGCTTAAATCAATGGTGTGAACCTCTGCGCTTGTAAATGGGATAAAGTGATGTGAAATAGAATTACGAACATGTAAGCTATAAATCGGTCTGTGAAATGTAGATGTTCAGTGTAATGGTTACTGCAACCCCTGGTTTGTTCCCACAATATAAGTTATAATGAAATGTGATGTGGGGTTGCACAATGAAAAATCCCCAAAAATTGTGCAAATGCTAATAAAAAAATTCAGTGAGTTCATGAAAATAAGCTAAAAAAAAAAATCCAAGCTTCAAATATGATAAATGTCAACTACCTTCTTCTACTTGGGTAGAATCTATGTTTGTTCTTAGATATTCAAAACAGTGCACTTCCACCTCTGTGCAAACATTCTGCGCTCGCAGAACTCTCACCTCATTTAGAACAAATGTAAGACTTTTTATAATAGGCTTAATGGGCTTCCAAGGCACTCCAGTAATCTCCACTTCCAGTAGATAAATGCCCAGGGTAATCTGGCACTGGTCCCTTTAAAATGCCTATGGTCCCTTTAAACATCCAATGCCTCCGCTCAGCAGCATATTAGAATAAGGCTCTTGCTTCATATAAAGTCCCAAAAAGTCCCAAAAAACCCTTTTCTATAGCTACAATGTTAGAACAAAGCCCAACATGCCACCTATATTGTAAAATCGTAAATAACAACACTTTATTGCATTAAGAAAGACTCTTACATTTAAAACACAATCAAACAGCGCATATATAGGTCTGTATACTCATATAGGTCTGTATAGGTCTGCATACTCAGCATTGTATGGTATCTCGCATCACTTCCGGTCACGGGGGGCCCTACGCTTTGGGTCACATCATGTCACTTCATCAGGGAAACCGGATTGTTTATATTGATCTATATTTATACATCATGGACAGGAAATTTGTCGGCGGTCAATTTGTTGAAGCCGTGATGATGTAGTCTATCAGCCATTTTTTATGTGACCACTGGCTATGATTTGTTCACTAGAGGACTGAGATGATAGTTTTGGTGGCCATTTTATTGCAGATTGCATTATATCAATGTATTTAGAAATCTATTCAGAAAAAGATGTTGTCCAAATAATATAGATCACTAATAAATGGGAGAATCAATGCATCAGCCTACCATTGCGGGAGTGATGCTCCACATTTTCATGAACTCACTGAATTTATTATTAGTATTTGGACAATTCATTCAAATTTTTTTTTTTCATTCTTTTTATTAATTTCAAAGTTAAGAGATACGAAATTGTACAAAGAGTACAAAAGTAAATACAACGTGTATACAGAAATTGCAAAAAGAAAGTACAAAAAGGTTAGGTCTAAAGTGTAAGGCTGTCATGTATTCCGAAGTCAGAGAAAGGGGGGCATTACATCTCTTTAGCTCACTAAGACTCTATCAGATAAGAATAGTACAACACTTTAATTTGCTGTAAATCTATCAGTCCATAATTGCCAATCTGAGTCAAAACTCTTTCTGGTATCTTGCTTGGTAGCAAGCATAGCTTCATACTTGTAGTGCAGACAGATAATCTCAATGCCCCTGAGAGGTTTGGAGCTTTGTCTGATTTCCACCTCCTTGCTATAAGTAATTTAGCAGCCAAAAGGACATGTGTAACTATGGAGCGGCACAAGGGGGAAAAATCTGTCTATACTTAAATTGAGTATCGCCAAACTTCGTTTTGGTGATGTAAGGACACCAGTGATGTCAGAAATGAAGTGGAAGACATTCTTCCAGAAGCCAGTGAGAGTTTTGCAGGTCCAGAACAAGAGTTATCCAACACCTTCACATCTCCTCCAGCAAAGAGGCGAGGAGGATGGGAGAAACTTAGATGTACGCGAGGGGGGGGGTCAGATATGATCCCAATGCAATTTTTTGGGACAATTCCCAATGATTAATGCAATGTGAGGCCTTATATATGGATTTGAAAGCAGATTGCCATTGTTCCAAGGTATATGATATATATGATATACATAGGTCTGTTACCGATTTTAAACATGGTGCGGATTTAATGTAAGTGCGTTTGTCCTGGAATAAGTTATAAAATATAGAAATTCCCTTAGGGATATGTGGGGGAGTACCGGGGAACCTCCAAGCCATAGTAGGGAGAGAGAATTCATGGGATTGTTGATATCTCAAGAGGTGGGAAATTTAGAGATTTACATAGTGATCTAGGGGTGAGAGGTCAAACTCTGTAGAGAGTTCCTCAAATGGTTTAATTCTCTTGGCTGAAAGGAGATCTGTGATTGAGTTAATACATTTCCATTGCCAGTGAGTAAGGTTTGAGTTTGGAATTAGGCTTTCTAAGATTGTGAGAGGCAGGGATATAGTAGTTCAGAAAGTTGGAGAAGGTTGGATGTTCCTCAACGCTCTCCAGGCCATCGGGGAAGCTTGGGTCGTGGGAGGGAATTGTTGTAAAGGATATGGTTTACACATATGAGTCAATATGAAGGAGCGGAGCTTCCCTCCAGGGCTGAGGGTCATTTATATTTGAGGCCAAAGAATATCAGAGGAAGGGGAAAACCAATGTCTGAGTTGGGTAAGAAGAGATGAATGGTAAAAATGAATTAGATTTTTCATATGTGGAAGTTATGGAATTATTTTTACACCACTGAATTGTTATAATAACTTTTATTCACTTTAATCGTTTAAACTTGTTTTTAGCCTAATACTGTGAGGCTGTGCAACCCCACATCACATTTCATTATCACATTTGATGGCATGACGAATGTCGTTTGAAAGTATTTCAAAGTTTTGTTACCTTTTAACATTCAATTTTGAAATAAATGTACTTTCCCAAACCAAACCAAATATACACTAGTAGAAATTAGTTAGAGAAAAATTTATCATCCTGCGCCTTTGAATTCTCTCATCACTGTGGTCAAAAATGAAGGCCAATTTGGCCACGCCAACGATTAGAAAATGAAACAAACATTCTTAAAATGAAAAATTTCCAATAAAATTCTACAAGTTTATGCCCAGCTCTAGTTCCATCCTCATATTGCATTGATAACAAAATTTCCAGAGATTTTGACTTATCTGTTAAGAGGTACTTGAAATGGTCTACAACTGTTTAAAGTAGAACAAATAGTCTCTTTGAGATAACATGAGCAAAAAGCGCATGGCGGCTCTGAATTTCTAATAGATCAACAGGTAATTTTTTTGCACCGATATAACAAAAACACTTTAATGAAATATTTAACAGACCAAAATGGCTTTTAATGAAATATTTAACAGACCAAAATTAAGTAAATAAGAAAATAAGAAAGGTTCTTTGTTAGTGTTCACATATACTTTATGTAGTATAAGTGTATATGTGTATAAGTGTGTATATATATATATATATATATATATATATATATATATATATATATATATATATATATATAAATGTATATGTATATATATATATATATACAGGGGGTCCCCTAGTTACAAACTTCTGACTTACAAACGACTCCTACTTACAAACGGAGGGAGACAACAGGAAGTGAGAGGAAATCTACCCCTAGGAAGGGAAATTCACTCCTGTAAGAGCTATTATGGGGAAAAGGTACCTCAACTGATGCTTTATCACCAAGGCTTGTTTCCACAACAACCCAAGATTTTCAAAATCCAATTGTCATTGGGACAGAAAGTGAGGTGAAATCTTCTGAATAGGGACACAGTAAGCAAAACAAACATTACAGGGGTGTTAACCCTTCCCTATGCTATCCAAAAAGCTTAAAAATATTTTTTTTGGCTGGAGCTACACTTAAAAAATGTACCTGTTCTGACTTACAAACAGATTCAACTTAAGAACAAACCTACAGTCCCTATCTTGTTTGTAACCCGGGAACCCCCTGTATGTATATACATACATATATATATATATATATATATATATATATATATATATATATATATATATATATAGTATTTATAATGAGTTCTTGCATACTGCTATTGCCTTGTATTTTATTTAAAAAAAAATGTTTTTAAATTAAAAAAATCCGTTTTTGTAAAATATTTGCCTACATTCTCATTCTGGTCCAGAATTTTTGGATTACTTCAAAACATTATATCATCTTAGAGACCCCAAGTATGCAAAATGAGCTCTCTTACATCAACCTATCCCAGGCCTCTTCTCACATCAGCAGGGACTGGGCAGGTACCTGTTTATAGCTGCTAAGCAGATGTAGCACCCTCCTAATATAGTGCCGTCTGCTAGGCAAGTTTAGTTAGCTCCACTGTAACGAGAAGAGCAGGAGTTGACTATTTAGGGCTGCTCAGTGTTTCACAGGCTGCTGCCCTGTTACTTCACTTGTCTTCTAAATGATTCTAAAATCATAGTAGGAGGAATGGCAGGGTATTCGGACTGAATATTTATTGGACTCCAGCCAATCCCTATGCAGGTGTACCCAGAAGGTGATGAGAGAGCGCATAAATAACCTGAGGCCTGAGCAGAAGGAGCAGAGTTCTTGGGTCCAGTCCAGTTGGAGGAGACTCCTGTGCATGGGCTTTGCTCCTGGAGCAGATTCCTAGAAGAATCCATCAGTAAGACACAGAGGTCCTACCTAGGCTTAGCTGGGGGACCAATTCCCAAGCTGGAGTCCAGGGATTAAGTTGGGTCTGGAGAAGCTCACTAGGGAGAATCAGGAAGAAGTTGATGGGAAGCAGTCCAGCTGTGCTATGGTGGTGTGAGTCTACATCTCCCTCACTAGGAAGAGCCTGGCGAATATTGGCATGAGGCAACCGGTGATCCTGTGGCTAAGTAAGTAAATGACCCCAGCGCTGAAGAGTAGTGACTGTGTATAGCTTTAACTCTGAAAGGAGTGCAGGTCACCTTCAGCATAGAGATCCTGTGCGACATTATTATTTTTGTACAGTGCATCCAGAATTGAAGGGTCCTAAAGTTGTTTAGCTCTACAGCTTACCGGGGTATCCCATGCCCCCTATACCCATCCAAGTTTATTGTTCCCAATAAAAACCTAAAAAGAATCCCCTAGACTGTTCTTTGGAGCCAGTGGAAGAATGCAGGAAATACTGTGTGCCTGGCTGTGTGTGCTCTAAGGAGGAAATAGGACCCTAATTCACCAGTGACAATAGCTAAAGCCTGAAAGAAACCTTCTGTCTTCTTCCAAGCAGTCAAAGACCACATGAACATGTTGTTAATCAATGAAAAATGACCAGTATCCTTAAGGACATCCAACCTAATTTTCTTAAAATGTGGGAGCCTTGGTTTCATTACGCCTTACCAACTTAAACCTGACATAGCTCTACTCCCTCTCTCTGATTTGAGCCTGTGGGGATTACATGTTTATTTACTTTCCCTTCCTTCTTTTGTTTTTCCCTGTCTTCTCTTTCACAAAGATTTCTGTTTTTTCCAGCTCCTCCTTTCATCCCACCTGACTTGTGAAAAGAGTTAGAGTGCCTAGAAATATTATGTAGATGTGAGAAAGAGGGTACCTTCGTCCTGTCAATTTAGGTATGAGGTTTAGAGTGAGGCTATAATGGACCGTAATGGTACCATACAGACGTTTGAGATACAAAATTAGTCCAATTAAAAATAAGCTCTGTATGTTCAGAAACAGTAAGGGTGCGGTTAGAAAAACTGGTGTTATCAATTCACCCTATAGCAACTGTACATTAGCATGCTCGACATGTTTCGTGGAAATGTTCACCGCTTCTTCAGGAGCTTTTTGCAAACATATGGTGTTTCTTGAACAGAAATTATATATCATACTATAGAAAAAGAAAAGCATTAGTCATGATAACACAAAGACATAAAGAATAAATGATAACAACAATATAATAATGTAGTTACATGTATGATGTCACCACCCAAGAAGCCACCCTCACCCTGAGCCAAATCATGCGCAGCAGTCCAAAAGAGGAATAGGTCTGCCCCGGCAGATATGGGAACCCACACAGACAGCAGGGAAGATTGTGCATCTTGTAATCTGGCAAGAGGATTTAAAGGATAGATAATATTCCCCGCATCTATTGCATTTTGTACCACCACCCCCTCCCTTTAGAATGTAAGCTTTATGAGCAGGGCCCTCCTGTCCCTTCTGTATTGAACTGTACTGTAATTGTGCTGTCCCCCCTCTACATTGTAAAGCGATGCGTAAACTGTTGGCGCTATATAAATCGTGTATAATAATAATATAATAATGCAATTATAGCAGATTATATTTGAAAAACACAAACCACCAAAATACATATACAGTATCTTACAAAAGTGAGTACAACCCTCAAATTTTTGTAAATATTGTATTATATATTTTCAAGTGACAACACTGAAGAAATGACACTTTGCTGCAATGTAAAGTAGTGAGTGTACAGCTTGTATAACAGTAAATTTGTTGTCCCCTCAAAATAACTAAACACACAGCCATTAATGTCTAAACCGCTGGCAACAAAAGTCAGTACACCCCTATGTGAAAATGTCCAAATTGGGCCCAATTAGCCATTTTCCCTCCCCGTGTCATGTGACTCGTTAGTGTTACAAGGTCTCACGTGTGAATGGGGAGCAGGTGTGTTAAATTTGGTGTTATCGCTCTCACTCTCTCATACTGGTCATTGAAAGTTCAGCATGGCACCTCATGGCAAAGAACTCTCTGAGGATCTGAAAAAAAGAATTGTTGCTCTACATAAAGATGGCCTAGGCTATATGAAGATTGCCAAGACCCTGAAACTGAGCTGCAGCACATTTACCAAGACCATACAGCAATTTAACAGGACAGGTTCCACTCAGAACAGGCCTCGCCATGGTCGACCAAAGAAGTTGAGTGCACGTGCTCAGCGTCATATCCAGAGGTTGTCTTTGGGAAATAGACGTATGAGTGCTGCATTGCTGCAGTGGTTGAAGGGGTGGGAGGTCAGCCTGTCAGTGCTCAGACTATACACCGCACACTGCATTAAATTGATCTGCATGGCTGTCATCCCAGAAGGAAGCCTCTTCTAAAGATGATGCATAAGAAAGCCCGACAGTTTGCTGAAGACAAGCAGACTAAGGACATGGATTACTGGAACCATGTCCTGTGGTCTGATGAAACCAAGATAAGCTTATTTGGTTCAGATGGTGTCAATCGTGTGTGGGGGCAACCAGGTAAGGAGTACAAAGACAAGTGTGTCTTGCCTACAGTCAAGCATGGTGGTGGGAGTGTCATGGTCTGGGGCTGCATAAGTGCTGCCGGCACTGGGGAGCTACAGATCATTGAGGGAACCATGAATGCCAACATGTACTGTGACATACTGAAGCAGAGCATGATCCCCTCCCTTCAGAGACTGGGCCGCAGGGCATTATTGCAACAATATCATGACCCCAAACACACCTCCAAGATGACCACTGCCGTGCTAAAGAGGCTGAGGATAAAGGTGACGGACTGGCCAAGCATGTCTCCAGACCTAAACCCTATTAAGCATATAGGGGGGCATCCTCAAACGGAAGGTGGAGGAGTGCAAGGTCTCTAACATCCACCAGCTTCATGATATCATCATGGAGGAGTGAAAGAGGACACAGTGGCAACCTGTGAAGCTCTGGTGAACTCCATGCCCAAGAGGGCAAATTGACACTGTTAAACAAGCTGTACACTCACTACTTTACATTGTAGCAAAGTGTAATTTCTTCAGTGTTGTCACATGAAAAGATATAATAAAATATTTACAAAAATGTGAGGGGTGTACTTACTTTTGTGAGATACTGTATAAGGCGGTATGATTTTCCATACATTAGTCTGCATTGACAAAAAAATATTATTCTTACAATGTTTTAAACAATACACATTTTCAAGTTCTCAGATACAGCTACATCAAATGAAGACTTTAATATACAGGCGACTTAATTAGTTCCCCTCCTCAATTGTGTAGAGGAAACATGGAAAATGTATGTAGTTTGCTTCCCCAGGGGCCAAACTGGGGAGCTCCTCCTCCAATACCCCAATATTAGCACAATTTGGAATCCACTTATGTAACATCTTCTGCTACTGAATAGGACTTATATAAACTGCCTTGCTTTGAGATCTTCATGTCTAACTGGTGAAGGGAACCCCCTAATATCTCCTGAAATTTGGCCTCCATTCATCTCAATGATACTGCCTTGCACATTGCTTAAAGTCTTGTCCGATAAACATGTTTAGGAGTGGAGCACGACAGTTTTTTTGGATGTCACCAGTAAGTGTAATCTTGATCTACACAATCTTGGCATTTATTAAAAAAATTAAATTAAAAAAAAATAAGAAAAAATTGTTGTTACTCGATAAAACATAATACCTAACGTAGGACGTATGGACGTAGTATTAAATTATTCGAAAATCCCCCAGCAATCCATCCAGACAACCTAAAGAAAAAAATCAAAAATTCAGGTTAGGGGATTTGTTTCATACATTTGCCAATATACATGAAGCCACATTACGGTGTCATGGCACCTCTGCAAAGCATGTTCCTGGACTGTAAACTATGTGAGCTCCCAAGCTGAAGTGTAGCGCCCTCCTTCCTAAAGGTAAAGCAACTCAACAGAACCCGAGACTGATTGAAGACAGCCGAAGAACCCCTGTGTGTGCCTACAAGATAACAACACAAAACAAACAGTGTCTAGGGCAGGGATATGCAATTAGCGGACCTCCAGCTGTTGAAGAACTACAAGTCCCATGAGGCATAGCAAGACTCTGACAGCCACAAGCATGACACCCAGAGGCAGAGGCATGATGGGACTTGTAGTTTTGCAACAGCTGGAGGTTCCCCATTGCATATCCCTGGTCTAGGGTATTCCCATACCTATGTAAGCCTGTCCTTTAGAGGTTAGAGATTGAAAAGCTGACATTTTTTCCTTGTGATACTAAAGTAGATGTCATGACTTATAGTTTTCTAAAGCATTGTGCATCATTTTGAAATACAATACTTGTTTTCACCTCTTTTCATCCTTTGTCTCTTCTCATTTCCTGCAGCCTCTACTCGCTGGTGTTTCTAAATCCACTATTAATCAATTTCAATATGTTCAAAATTCTGCAGTCAGAATCCTGACTAGGTCTGGTACAAGTGATCTTGTTACCCCTATCCTGGAGTCCTTACACTGGCTTCCTGTCAGGTTTCACATAGACTATAAGATCCTTTTTCTCACCTATAGGCTCTTCATGGCTTGGCACCCCATTATCTCTCTGAACTTTTATCAACTTACTCCTCCCCTCGTAACCTCCACTCCTCAAATTCTGGTCTTCTGTGTGTTCCCTCTACTCCCCTACACTCGATGGGAGACAGAGCCTTCTTCTGCTATGCTCCAAAACCCTGGAATTCACTTCCAAAGAACATCAGAGAGTCATCTTCTCTAAACTCCTTCAAATAAAATCAGAAAACTTTTTTTTTTAGACAAGCTTTCACTTAAAGTGGAAGTAAACCCTGTTTTTTAACTTGTACCTATAGGTCAGCCTATAATGAGGCTTATAGACAAATTGATCCGCACTCCGGTTGTTGCTCTTAAAATTTCTTCATTTTATTGAATAGCCACAGTGAACAAACGCTGATTAATCAGTTAACGCGTTTCAGCCTATAAGGCCTTAGTCATATAATAAGGCTTACTTGTAGGTACAGTGAATATCTCCAAAACCTGCAGGGTTTAGGAGATATTCACACAGCATGCAGCTGGTGCCCTCACCGGCGCATGCTCTCTGAAGGGACTGCATACCGTGTCGTTCAGGAGTGACGTTATCACGGTGCAGCCAATCAGAAGGCCGGCGGACGCAAACCCGGAAGACCAGATGAAGATGGAAGCCCCAACAGCAGTGACAGTGCAGCGCTGGAGGGCTTCATTTTATGGTAAGCATTTCATAATGTGCTAGTATGCGATGCACACTAGCACATTATGCCTTTACCTTGCAGGTTAAAAAAAAAAAATTGTACCTTTTTTCCTTTATGTTATCCTGTGTGTTTCTTGTGTTTTCCTTGTTAAGTTCTTTGAGAAGCTACCTTTAAAGGCGCTATATAAAATAAAGTTTATTATTATTATTATTACTTGTCTTCATAATCTCCAGCTATGGCTGCTTGGCATTTCTCAGGGCGGGTTTTTTGATGTTGACAACAGTAGACAATGTCTGTGTAATGTATGTTGAAATAAGCACTTGTAGTCTCCATCCCAAGCCCATGTCAATGCAGGAGAACAATTACAAAACAGTAGCAGAGCGTTGTCACACTATTACAGGAAGGGCCAGAACAAGAGTCTTCATGGCAGGGACACAAAGTTTTATTTTTATAAAAGCTGAAGATTCAAAAATTTCAAAAAAGAGGCTTGAAATTGCATTAACATGTTAAAGCTTGTAAGAGGTTTTAGTGATCGACTTTTTATAAAAGTTTAAACACAAAATTTGCCTTTTCACACACTTTGGTAAAACAAAATATAATGATTGTTAGTTTTGCTGGGCAACAAACTTTTTTTTAATGCAATTTTAACTGAGACTAAGTTGTATCCTGAACTAACTGAACTAAGTTGTATCCTGAATGTATTTAGACCATTATGGAAAATAAGTTTTTCATTCAGTCAATCAGAATTATTATTTTAGTTACATACCGTATTTATCGGCGTATAACACGCACCCCAATTTAGGAGGGAATTTTAAGGAAAAAAGAACTTTTAGGAGGGAAGTTGAAGGGAAAAAAACTTACATTTAAATGCCCATCATTGCAGCCTTCTCAGTGCAGCCTTGCCCCAGTGCAGCCATGTCAGTGCAGCCTGTCTTGTCAGTGCAGCCATGTCAGTGCAGCCATGTCAGTGCAGCCTTGTCAGTGCAGCCATGTCAGTGCAGCCTTCTCAGTGCAGCCTTGTCAGTGCAGCCTTGTCAGTGCAGCCATGTCAGTGCAGCCATGTCAGTGCAGCCTTCCCCAGTGCAGCCTTCCCCAGTGCAGCCTTCCCCAGTGCAGCCTTGTCAGTGCAGCCTTCCCCAATGCAGCCTTGCCCCAGTGCAGCCTTCGATCCCCTGTCCCTGCTTCCTGGGCTTCAAAATCCCCGACCGCAATTTGAAAATGGCGCCGTCGGCGCCGAAATACACAGAGCCGGTCCTCGGCTCTTTCCGGCGGCTCTCGTTCACTTTCGGCTCCACTCGTAGTCCCGAGCGGAGCTATCCGAGTAGGTTCGGATAGCTCCGCTGGGACTACGAGTGGAGCCAAAAGTAAACGAGAGCCGCCGGAAAGAGCCGAGGACCGGCTCTGTGTATTTCAGCGCCAGCGGCGCCATTTTCAAATCGCGGTCGGCGATTTTGAAATTTTGACAGCTCGGGATCGCAGGGTATCAGCGTAAAACACGCACCTGCGACTTTCCCCTGATTTTAAGGGGAAAAAAGTGCGTGTTATACGCCGATAAATACGGTAATTAGGTTGAAAAAAGATGCAAATCCATTCAGTTCAACCAATAGAATAAATAAATAAATAGAAAATCTCCATATACATAACCCTATACTATACCTACAGTTACTCCAGAGGAAGGCAAAAAAAAAGAAAAAGAAAACTCTATGCATGATCCAATATGTTCCAGTGAGGGGAAATACAAATTCCTTCCTGATCCCATGAAGACAATAATACTGAAAATGTATCTTCTACCTAAGCCAACTGGTAAAAAAAAATGATTTATCTATATGATCTGACATTAAGAAACAGCTTTTCTATAATAAGTCCGTAGATTGCAAAGCCAGATAAAAAGACATTTCAACATGCTTGCTTCACCCTTCCTGTCAAATACAGGAAGAACGTAAGATTTTTTTTTTTCTTCTATTAAAACATTCGGCATTTCTTGTATCAACATTTTCTAGTCAACATGAGTCCAAAATTCTCTGCACTGTTGGTCTGTAAGTAAATTACATTTATTATTTTCTTATTACAAAGTAACTCTATGATCTTATAATAGTGATTTTTTAATTTTTGAGGCAAAAACCATAGGGCAATGTATCATAACCCATAACCAGTCGTCAATCATTATGAATGCACTAAATGTATCAAAGGAAAATCGCATTGGGTGTTATGGGTAATTACATATCTTTGCTAGTTTTTGAACTGCATGATGGAAGCAGGCTTAGCTAAAAGACACCAACACGATGAGTTTATCTAAAGCGGAAATGTTTTTTGTTCTAGTTTTGGATAGACATGGGAAAGATTAGAAGCCATCTGTCTGTGTTTTTACTGGAGAGATTTAGATGAAGTCAAAACTTTTTTTTATTATTATGGATAGACATGGGAAGGGTTAGAACCCTTCTGTCTGTATTCCTTTTGGAGAGATTCACCTTCTCTATTTAATCTGGTGGCGATTGTCACAAACGCAGAAAGGGATTTAAAATACATAATATTAAAGTTCCAGCAGAACAGTAATACCAGGTCAACGGTGACTAGGGATGAGCCGAACACCCCACCGGTTCGGTTCGCACCAGAACCTGCGAACGGACCGAAAGTTCGCACGAACGTTAGAACCCCATTGACGTCTATGGGACTCGAACGTTCGAAATCAAAAGTGCTCATTTTAAAGGCTAATTTGCGTGGTATTG
This sequence comes from Lithobates clamitans, assembly GCA_037952925.1. Taxonomy (NCBI): domain Eukaryota; kingdom Metazoa; phylum Chordata; class Amphibia; order Anura; family Ranidae; genus Lithobates; species Lithobates clamitans. The sequence goes on from JBBGZY010000791.1 coordinate 2,419,069, forward strand.
TCCTAAAAAGGGTTTGGGGACCCTGGTCCTACCCCAGGGGACATGTATCAATGCAAAAAAAACTTTTAAAAACGGCCGTTTTTTCGGGAGCAGTGATTTTAATGATGCTAAAGTAAAAAAAAAAAAGTGAAATATTCCTTTAAATATCGTACCTGAGGGGTGTCTATAGTATGCCTGTAAAGTGGCGCGTGTTTCCCGTGTTTAGAACAGTCCCTGCACCAAATGTCATTTTTAAAGGAAAAATCTCATTTAAAACTGCTTGCGGGTTTAATGTAATCCTGGCAATATGGATGAAAATCAGTGAGACAAACGGCATGGGTACCCCCCAGTCCATTACCAGGCCCTTTGGGTCTTGTATGGATATTAAGGGGAACCCCGCACCCAATTTAAAATAAGGAAAGGTGTGGGGCCACCAGGCCCTATATACTCTGAACAGCAGTATACAGGCGGTGCAAACAAGACAGGGACTGTAGGTTTGTTGTTAAGTAGAATCTCTTTGTAATTTTGAACGGGTACATTTTTAACGTGTTTAGCTCCAGCCAAAAAATCTTTTTTAAGCTTTTTGGAAAACATAGGGAAGGGTTATCACCCCTGTGACATTTGTTTTGCTGTCTTTCCTCCTCTTCAGAAGATTTCACCTCACTTTTTGTCCCAATGAAAAATGTTTTTTGAAAATTTGGGTTTTTTTGTGGAACAAGGATTGGAAAGCATCAGTGGAAAGGAGAAATGTTTTTCCCATATTAACTCTTACAGGAGAGAATTTCCCTTCCTAGGGGTAGATTTCATCTCACTTCCTGTTGTCTCCTTCCGTTTGCAAGTAGGAGTCGTTTGTAAGTTAGATGTTTGAAAGTAGGGTCCTGCCCTATATACTCAGCAGAAATTTGGGCCTTAGGTGTTGCTGTGGCCACAACACTGTAAGCCCTCACAGGGCCCTGCTGTGAAATATTAGATCAAGAATTGTAATTACATGCCCCTGTTGAACAGGAGCTGAAAAATTAGGCCTTAGGCACTGGTGACACAACACTGCAACCCCTCACAGACACTCTAGTTGGAACGCAGGAACGAGCCCTGCTGCAAAGTATTGCATCAAAAATTGTAATTACACGCCCCTGTTAAACAAGGGCAGAAAAAATGGGCCTTAGGCACTGGTGCTGGTGCCACAACACTGCAACCCCTCACAGACACTCTAGTTGGAATGCAGGAACGAGCCCTGCTGCAAAGTATTACATCAAAAATTGTAATTACACGCCCCTGTTAAACAGGGGCTGAAAAATTGTGCCTTAGGCACTGGTGGTGGCGCCCAGAACCAAAAATTTCTTACAAGCTATGATTGAGGAGGAAGAGGATAATTACTCAGGGATAGTCACTCAGCATCAGCATAGGCAGTCTTTGAAGGGATCTGAGATTTCAAAAAAAATTATTCGGTTACATCAGCATCAGGTGCTTGGTAGCTGGTGGTGATCCAAGACTGATTCATTTTTATGAAGGTCAGTCGATCGACCGAGTCAGTGGACAGACGCACCCTGTGATCGGTTACCACGCCTCCAGCAGCACTGAATGTGCGTTCCGAAAGAACGCTGGATGCAGGACAGGCCAGTAGCTCAATTGCATACTGTGCAAGCTCTGGCCAGTGATCCATCCTCAAGACCCAGTAACCCAGAGGATTTTCGGTGGGAAAGGTGTCCAAGTCTAATCTTGCCCCTAGGTATTCCTGCACCATGTAAAACAGACGCTGGCGATGGTTGCTGGAACCGATCATACCTTGGGGCTGCGGACCAAAAAATTGTCTGAACGCATCGGTCAGACGGCCACCTTCTCCACCGCTCCTTCTTTGACTGACCAAAGCCTCAGCAACACGTTGTCCAGAAACAGGAGTTTGTAACCTCCCAGTCTCTGGGAACGCGTTGCACAGACCTTTCTGCAAGGCCTCCCGAAGATGTTTCATCCTCTGCTCCCTCTGCGATGGCAAGATAAGGTCCGCAACCTTACCCTTGTAACGTGGATCAAGGAGGGTTGCCAGCCAGTATTGGTTCTTCTCCTTGATACCACGAATACGAGGATCCTTACGCAGGCTTTGCAGGATCAGGGAGGCCATGCAGCGTAGGTTTGCTGAGGCATTCGGTCCGGAGTCCTCTGGGTCACTAAGGACGACATGGTCCGCAGCCACCTCCTCCCAGCCACGTACAAGTCCATGTGTTTCTAGGGACTGATCCCTTAAAGACTGCTGCTGATGCTGAGTGCCAAGCTCCACCTCCATACTGACACAATCTTCCTCCTCCTCCTCCTCCTCCTCCTCGTCCTCTTCCTGTGTGATCGGCTGGCAAGCAGGAACACTGTCTGGATAAAGGGGGCCTTGAGAGCTAAGGAAGTCCTCCTCTTCCTGCCTCTGTTCTGCCTCAAGTGCCCTGTCCATTATTCCACGCAGCGTGTGCTCCAACAGGTGGACAAGGGGGACAGTGTCACTGATGCATGCACTGTCACTGCTCACCATCCTCGTGGCCTACTCAAATGGTGACAGGACAGTGCATGCATCCCTGATCATGGCCCACTGGCGTGGGGAAAAAAAACAAGCTCCCCTGACCCTGTCCTGGTGCCATAGTCGCACAGGTACTCATTGATGGCCCTCTGCTGCATGTGCAGCCACTGCAGCATGGCCAACGTTGAGTTCCACCTGGTGGGCATGTCACAGATTAGGCAGTTCTTGGGCAGATTAAACTCCTTTTGGAGGTCCGTCAGCCGAGCACTGGCATTATATGACCGGCGGAAATGCACACAGACTTTCCTGGCCTGCCTCAGGACATCCTGTAAGCCCGGGTACCTGCCCAAGAACCGCTGCACCACCAAGTTAAGAACGTGAGCCAAACAGGGCACATGGGTCATTTGTCCCTGTCGGAGGGCAGAGAGGAGGTTGGTGCCATTGTCGCAAACCACCATTCCTGCCTTAAGTTGGCGTGGCGTCAACCACCTCTGAACCTGCCCCTGCAGAGCTGACAGAACCTCTGCCCCAGTGTGGCTCCTGTCCCCCAAGCACACCAGCTCAAGCACCGCATGGCATCTTTTGGCCTGCGTACTTGCGTAGCCCCTTGAACGACTACGGAGCACTGCTGGTTCCGAGGAAGAGGCCATGGAGGAAGAAGAAGAGGAGGGGGTGGAGGAGAGAGGTGTGTCACAATCATTAGCATTTTGGAGGCGTGGTGGCGGAACAACCTCCAACACTACTGCACCTTGTCCTGCATCCTTCCCAGCTGTCAGCAGAGTCACCCAATGCACCGTGAAACTTAGGTAACGTCCCTGTCCATGCCTGCTGGACCATGAGTCAGCGGTAATATGCACCTTACTGCTGACCGCCCTGTCCAGTGAGGCATGGACATTGCCTTCCACATGCTGGTAGAGAGCCGGAATCGCCTTCCGTGAGAAAAAGTGGCGTTTGGGTACCTGCCACTGAGGAACCGCACATTCCACAAACTCACGGAAGGGGGCAGAGTTTATCAACTGAAAAGGCAGCAGTTGAAGTGCTAGCAATTTTGCCAAGCTAGCATTCAACCGCTGGGCATGTGGATGGCTGGGAGCAAACTTCTTTCGGCGGTGCAGCAGCTGGGGCAGGGAAATTTGCCTGGTACAATCTGACGTCGGTGTACCAAAAGCAGATTGCCCACAAGTACTTGGCTGTGACACACCTAATTCTACACCTTCATTCCTCTCAGTGCAGGTCTCAGAGAGGACTGAAGGTCTAGTGGGGTTGGAAATCTCAGCTGATGAGGAGCAAGGAGAGGTCCTCTTTGTTCTTTGGTGTGGGTCTTTTAGATACGCTTGCCAACGAACTGCATGGCAGGTCAACATATGTCTGGTCAAGCATGTGGTACCCAAGCAGGAGATGTTTTGGCCACGTGAGATACGCTTGAGACATATGTTGCAAATAGCAGCGGTGCGATCTGATGCACTCCTCTCAAAAAAGGCCCACACCAAAGAACTTTTTGAATAACGCGCAGAGACTGCAGCGCCCTGCACATGTGGAGCTTTGGGGTGTGATGCAGTCAATGTGCTGCCCTTAGGCTGGCCCCTGGAGGGCATCCTGCCTTGTTGGTGATTTGCCGCCTCCTCCTCCTCCTCCTCTCTCCTATCAGGCACCCACGTTGAGTCAGTGACCTCATCATCCCCTCCCTCCTCATTACTGGAGCAAACCTGGCAGTATGCTGCAGCAGGGGGAGCATGACTGCCAGATTGCTGTCCTTCTTGGGCACCCCCTCTCTCCGTGCTCATGTTACTGCCTTCATCGAGCTCAGTATCATCATCAGAGCCTTCCAAACGATGGGCATCCTCCTGGAGCATGTACCCAACACTGTGGTCAAACAGTTCGAGGGACTCCTCAGGAGGACATGGTGGGGGTAGGGAAGGAGTCACTGATGACATTGAGCCGAGGGAAGAGGCCGCTGCTTTGCCAGACAAAGTACCCTGGGCATGGGTGAGAGAGGATGAGGAGGATGAGGACGGCTTGGTCATCCACTCGACCAAGTCTTCCGCATGTTGCGGCTCAACATGGCCAGCTGCCGAAAAAAAGGCCAAGCGTGTCCCATGGCCACGTGCTGATGAGGATGCACCGTCTCCACGACCAGCACTAGACACAGAGCCTGCTTGCCCTCTCTTATTGGCTTGTGACTGTCTGCCTCTCCTTCTTGGCCTTCCAGACATACTAATGGCCTGTAGCTGCACTAAGCTGGGATATATATATATATATATATATATATATATATATATATATATATATATATATATGTACTGATACTGCAGCTAGCAAAATCAACTGCCTGCCTGTAGTATGAGAACACCACCAACCTTCTACAGGTAGCTTTAGCTGAACACTGTGAGCAGGACGCACCCCACTAACTTGTAGGTTTAGCAGAACACTGTGAGCAGGACGCACTGCACTAACTGTAAATAGTCTAGCTGCCTGACTGTGGTACTAATAGGATCAAAAGAACACCAGCAATTTTCTTCAGGTAGCTGTATTTACTGTAACAAGACAAGCCTGCCTGTCAGTAAGAAGATAACAGGAACGGATCTAGCTGAACACTGTGAGCAGGACGCACCCCACTAGCTTGTAGGTTTAGCTGAACACTGTGAGGTGGACGCACCCCACTAACTTGTAGGTTTAGCTGAACACTGTGAGCAGGACGCACCCCACTAACTTGTAGGTTTAGCAGAACACTGTGAGCAGGACGCACTGCACTAAATGTAAATAGTCTAGCTGCCTGACTGTGGTACTAATAGGATCAAAAGAACACCAGTAATTTTCTTCAGGTAGCTTTATATACTGTAACAAGACAAGCCTGCCTGTCAGTAGGAAGATAACAGGAACGGATCTAGCTGAACACTGTGAGCAGGACGCACTGCACTAAATGTAAATAGTCTAGCTGCCTGACTGTGGTACTAATAGGATCAAAAGAACACCAGTAATTTTCTTCAGGTAGCTGTATTTACTGTAACAAGACAAGCCTGCCTGTCAGTAAGAAGATAACAGAAACGGATCTAGCTGAACACTGTGAGCAGGACGCACCCCACTAGCTTGTAGGTTTAGCTGAACACTGTGAGCAGGACGCACCCCACTAACTTGTAGGTTTAGCAGAACACTGTGAGCAGGACGCACTGCACTAACTGTAAATAGTCTAGCTGCCTGACTGTGGTACTAATAGGATCAAAAGAACACCAGCAATTTTCTTCAGGTAGCTGTATTTACTGTAACAAGACAAGCCTGCCTGTCAGTAGGAAGATAACAGGAACAGATCTAGCTGAACACTGTGAGCAGGACGCACTGCACTAAATGTAAATAGTCTAGCTGCCTGACTGTGGTACTAATAGGATCAACACCAGAACACCAGTAATTTTCTTCAAAATACTGTAACAAGACAAGCCTGCCTGTCAGTAAGAAGATAACAGGAACGGATCTAGCTGAACACTGTGAGCAGGACGCACTGCACTAAATGTAAATAGTCTAGAAGATAACAGGAACGGATCTAGCTAAACTGAATACAGTGTATATATATATATATATATATATATATATATATATATATATATATATATATATATATATATATATATATATATATATATATATATGCAACACCTGGGATGCATATATATACACAATACACTTTAAGTGCAGCTAACTGACTGACTGTCCTGCCTAATCTAGCTAACTCAAATGAAATGACACTGTCTCTCTCTCTCTCTCTATTTCTCAGCACACCGGAACACACTGCACAGGGCCGCCGTGCAGGCGGCCTTATATAGTGTGGGGCGTGTACTAAATCCCCTGAGCCATAATTGGCCAAAGCCTCCTTGGCTTTGGCCAATTACGGCTCTCTGTTAAGGCGGCGCTGTGATTGGCCAAGCATGCGGGTCATAGTGCATGCTTGGCCAATCATCAGCAAGCAATGCACTGCGATGCTGCAGTGAATTATGGGCCGTGACGCACCACACGAATTTGGCGCGAACGGCCCATATCGTTCGCAATTCGGCGAACGACCGAACAGCCGATGTTCGAGTCGAACATGGGTTCGACTCGAACACGAAGCTCATCCCTAACGGTGACAAATGTTCAGATGGTGCCTATCTAGAAAGGGATCACTTTGGAGAGATTTTATCTTATTTGCTGCTTGTTCTCCAGCACAGAAAATTAAGGGAAATGTTGCCACCCAGACATAGACAGCAACCCTTTGGCAGGGCTCTAAACCATCTTTACTCTACGGAAAACAAAAAATTAAAAAACAGCAGGGTAAAGGGTCTTTTTAGTCCCCTAGTTATTCTGGGTAAAGCGTTTGGCCATGTGCCCCCTTACTGAATTGGTTCTCAGCACAGGAGGCGCCTTTAAACCTCACCTGTGTCTTTGTGTTTGTGATAGTGTTTTTACCTGGCTCCCTGTCTGTTTGTTTCTCTGATCCAGCTCTGCTATGATCTTGGGTTCTCTTGTTACTATCCTTTTCCTTACCTGGTTTATTCTTTGGATTGCTGGCTGAACTTGGTTGTTAACTGAGCTAAATCAGCCCGGATCTTGGAAATTATTTTGGACTATGCTTGATTTCTACCAGCCCTGGCCTCGGAACTGTTTTTGGACTAATCTTGCTTTCCATCAGCTCAGATCTTGGAAGTGTTTTTCGGACGATGCTTGCTTTCTACCAGTCCTGGCCTTGATACTGTTTTTGGACTATGCTTGCTTTCTACCAGCTCGGACTTTGGAACTGTTTTCGGTCTAGGCTTGCTCACTCCCTGCCCTAACCTTGGCTCATCCTAGGATTTTGCTACAAGCTGCTGTCTACTACTTGATCGCCCTCAGGGCTACAGGTCCCCTTCCCCGTCTTTTGTTTAGTGACAACTGTGCAGGAGCTATAGCATCATGGTCTACGACCTGGGGGCAATCAATTACCCATACCTAAAGCAAACAGGGGCTGCTACAGGCATATGAAACACCAGCTAACTATAGTTCCTCACCTAGGTATCAAGCTGTGCATTACATCAAGTTTTGAATCTACGTTAATATGTCTACAGTCATTTCCTGGCAATTGTGACCACACAAGAAGAAATTTCAAAGATTAACCAGAATCTCAAGTGATCCTCCATCAAAAAAAAAGAACAAACTCCCTGTACTCCTTCACCGGTATCCACAGAACGGAAAAATTTACGTTCAGAGCTGTAAAGACAACTCTGTTTACAGATTAGTTTGTGGTTGAGGGTATAAGTATGGGGCCACTTATGTAATGTATGTTTTTCCTAATATTTTTCCTAATACACAAGTTTGTATCAACCTCATAAAAAGCTTTTGATAATTATTGTAAAGAATAACCCTAATAAGAGAGATTTAATTGAAAATAAATGTAAATTAATGTCTGTCTGATAGATAATTAATTGCTGGTGATGTGGTATCTGGATAATTCACTAGTCCAATGCATTTAGCGCTAAATTACTGTATGTGTGTTATCGGGACAGACAACAATAAAAATCTGACAAAATTGCCAAAACTAAAATAAAATTTGTTCTAGAATTGGACTTTAAACAAGCATGATAATAATATACTATATTTACCATTAATTCATGTTCATAGTATTTACTTCATGCTTTCTTGTAGCCATTATTATAAAAATATAAAATGCAGAATCTTAAATGGGGTGACATTCAAAGGCTTTTGTATAGGGATGGTGAACTGATTTAGACAGAAGATGAACAAAAAAAAAACAAAAAACTTTACATGTATTCATTTATAATATAAACATAAAATGTTATATTAACTTTCTCGTTTGTCTTTTTTAGTGATTATTTTGGAAAAAGCAGGTAAGTGATCCTTCTTTGCAAGACAATCAAAGCTGTAATCACTTAAAATATTTCAAACATATAAACATATTTAAAATATTGCAACTGTATGATCACTCTTCAGTAGGTTTATTTAGTCTGTAAATGTAAGTTTTCAGGCGTTACACTTTCAAATGGAATTTGAGCTTAATGTATGTTTGTCATATGTCATGTTAGTGACTGGATATTGATTTTAACAAATCTTAGGCTTGGTTTTGGGTATAATTTGTTTGTTTTTAATGATAACGTTATCTGTTTTAACTTGGTCTATGATATATTCCCTAATTTGCCCAATTTTTGTATTTTTGTGTGGTGTTTTGTAGTTCAATAAATTTATTGTTTTTGCAGATTGTGTTTGGGTAATTTGCCTTCTTTGGGGGAATCTCTTTCTCCTAGTTGTTTTGGTTTTGGGTATAGTAGATTATAATTAGAGTTGGGCAAATAGTTTAAGCCGAGCAAAAGTTCAGCCCGAACAATGCCTGTTTGCCCAGGGTGCCCGGCGGAATGTTTGGTCGGTGACGTCACAAGGGAGCCCTTACCTATTTAAGAACTGTCAAATGGCGGAGCAGGCATTCAGGGGGGGTATGGTGGACGTCATGATTAACGATGAATCTACATCGGAGGACACTTTTTTTATCTTTTAAATAAAGGAATTGTCAAAAACTGCCTGTCTTTATTTATTTTTGACACTTTTTTTGGTGAATGGGTAGGAGTACAATGTACCCCATACTCATTCACATAGTGAGGGAGCCAGGATCTGCTGGCCCCCTTGTTAAAGGGGGCTTCCAGGTTTCGATAAGCTCCCTGCCTGCAGAGCCACACAACCACAGCCCCGGGTTGTTGGGTAGAGGCTCTTGCATTGATACATGTCCCCCAGGGCAGTACCCGGGCCCCCATGCCCTTTTTATGGCCAATAACTTGCATGTAAGCTTTCAAAATGGCCACTTTTGATTTTTCACGTTTGAGGGTTTGCGGATTTGCGATGTTCGAGAGTTCTGGTGTGAACCGAACCGGGGGGGGCGTGTTCGGCCCAGCTCTAATTATAATGTAACACTCTGAATAATAAAACAGGAGGAAAACACGCACACCATTCAGGAATGAAGTTATAGGCGTATTCACTAATACCATAGGCCTAGACTGGATTTTTGTTTGGGGTCTTTGCTATAAATTGCATCAATCCATTGTAGTACTACAATAGCGACATCTATCTGTGTCCCTACTTTTGCAATGTTTGCATCAAATAAACAAAGCATTCCATTCTATGAAAAAATATGTGAATATGTAGAAAGCCTGTTAGCCAAAAGTTTACTTTATCTGAATATTTATGGAGTTGTAATACAAAAATTTAAAAATCAGTTCAATTAATCAATTAATAGTAATTGGAAAACCCTCAGTTTCTTCTTTGGAATCAGTGTAGGTATTTAGAATGATTGGAAATGATTAGTCGTGCAAGGGGTAATCAAAGCCAATTAAGTTCAGATTTAATTTTATTCAGACACTTATATCAGGAAAAGCCAACGGTTTTGGTGGTTCAAATGGTCCCCCTTTATTAGGGCTTGTAAAACCTCCATCTGAAACAATCATACTAATTACCCCTCAGGTTTCCTCCAATATTATCAGTCCAGTATATACTTTGTTCAACTTTGCCAAGCCCTGAAGAAGGAGGACCCTTTGAAAACCCTGGCTTTTTATGATATATGAATCTGAATAAAGCGGTAACATTTGTGAGTGGCGGAGGTACCTTCAGTCTCTTCATGAAGCCTCTGGTTGACAGCACTGAGAATAGTGAGGAGCGGTCTCTCCAGTCCTTTTACAGTGGTGATGTGGATGGTGCAGCTGTAGACTGATTCCCTGATGTAATGGCTTTGGTAGGATCCCAAAAAGCTGGAGGCACTGCTACTGAGGTTCTCTATCTCTCTATCGTCCCAAAGCCAAGCACCCCATGCTTTCCTGGGTCGGTCTGGTAAAAATCACCCCACCACATCCCCTGAGTCTCATAGCTCCCTGGGAACTGTAGTCTTTCTTCTTGCTCCATACAGCACAGCAGCTGCTCACAGTACTACATATCCCAGAATGCAACTTGTGGCTGCGCCTTTCTACGGCCGCTTTTGGGTTTAGCTGACGGATGGGAAGAAGGAGAGAAGGAGAGGAGCAGAGAGAGAGTGAGTGGGAACACATGGAGACCTACAGCTATTTGTGGTTGAGCTGCTCAGAAACTGAACAGAGACCCTTCAGCCAGCACCTGGCTACAACTTTAAAGTGATTCTAAAGGTTCGTCTTTTGTTTGTTTTTTTTTAATAACAAACATGTCATACTTGCCTGTTCTGTGCAATGGTTTTGCACAGAGCCACCCCATCTGCTTTATCTCAGGTCTCCTGCCAGCACTCCTGGCTCCTCCCCCTTGTCCAGTGCCCCCAATAGCAAGCCGCTTGCTATGGGGGCACTGGTGCGTGCTTGCTCCCGAGCCCAGCTCTATTTGTCCATAAGACTTATAGAGCTGGGGCTCAGACACGTCCCCCGCTCTCTTTTCATTGGCTCACTCTCTGCAATTGACAGCAGTGGAATCCAAAGACTCCTTCTGCTGTGTCTCAGCCAACAAGGAGAGAGACCCAGGACAGCCGAGGCTCCCATACACATCACTGGATTGTGAGGGGGCTTAGGTGGGTATAAGGGAGGGCCTGTGGAGGAGCATCACACAGAAAGTTTTTTTACCTTTCTGCATAGAATACATGAAGGTAAAAAACCTTCAGCCTTTAGAACCACTTTAATGACCGAGTCTCTTTAAAGAAAAAATGTAGCAGGAGGGGAAACTAATAGAACCAAGGGTTACCAGTGCAGAAAATTTGACAAGTCATAGGCAATAAAGAGATTTTATCCTCTGAAAATTAAATCTTTTTTTCAGTTGTGACGAATAATTCTCGTGTACAATGTTCTATCTTATAGAATCTTCGGTGAGACCTGTGGTGACCTTCAACCCAAACTGGGACAAGATCTTCACAACTGAGTCTCTAACAATGACCTGTAATGTGAGGTCACCAATTCCAACAGATATGATCTACACCTGGTACAGGGATAATATATGGCTACACACAGGACAAAGCTTTCTAATTAGAAATGCAAAAACAGGTTACAGTGGGAATTACCAGTGTAAAGGCACCAAAACGGAAATAAGTGACCCTGTCAGACTGGATGTCATTTTTGGTAAGTAGTTATAGTAGTTTTACCCACCATAAGATTACATATAGGTACATAAAATGTTAATAAAGGTTCTGAAGTACAGTTGAGAGCACAAGGTGTTTTCCTCGGGTTGAAACTTTTTAGGGAGAACAAAATTCAGATTTTATTTTTCAATTCTATACAGTGTAGTGATCAGGACTGTGCAATGTACAGTATAGAATTTATCATGTAGGGGTCAGAACTATATAATTTACAACCCAGTGTATGAAGAGCAGCAGTCAGGACTCTGTAATGTACAAAGTAACAATAGAGTGCTATGATCAGGGCTACGTAACACACAACACAGCAGTGGCGGCTGGTGCTGTATATTTTTGGGTGGGCGGCAAACAAGACATCCCGCCGCCACTCCAGAATTCAGAAAACAGGCTGTCTCATATCCAAAATGACATCAGCAACAAAAAGGGGTGGTAGGTACTCACACTGCTGACAACCATTGGATATTTTTCACTTCATTGAGTTACAACTTTTTTACTTTCTTAATACCTATTGGGTTTGTTACATTGTCCTTATACACATGTACTACATATATAATTTCTATATTGCCCTGTAGTCTCCCTGCCCATACCAGCTGTATAACCATGTCGGTCTGCATTCATGTATTTACCATATTCCACATCTCAGATAGTCTTTCATATCAACATACTCTAATAAGCTTAATTCATTTGTTTACATCTTTATATATACATTAACCACTTCAGCCCCGGAAGGATTTACCCCCTTCCTGACCAGAGCGTTTTTTGCGATTCGGCACTGCGTCGCTTTAACTGACAATTGCGCGGTCATGCGACGTGGCTCCCAAACAAAATTGACGTCCTTTTTTTCCCACTAATAGAGCTTTCTTTTGGTGGTATTTGATCGCCTCTGCGATTTTTATTTTTTGCGCTATAAACAAAATAAGAGCGACAATTTTGAAAAAAACGCATTATTTTTTACATTTTGCTATAATAAATATCCCCTAAAAATATATAAAAAAAACATTTTTTTTCTTCAGTTTAGGCCGATCGTATTCTTCTACATATTTTTGGTAAAAAAAATCGCAATAAGCGTTTATTAATTGGTTTGCGCAAACGTTATAGCGTTTACTAAATAGGGGATAGTTTTATGGCATTTTTATTAATAATTTTTTTTTTACTAGTAATGGCGGCGATTAGCGATTTTTATTGTGACTGCGACGTTATGGCGGACATGTCGGACATTTTTGACACATTTTTGGGACCATTGTCATTTATACAGCGATCAGTGCGATTAAAAATGCACTGATTACTGTGTAAATGACACTGGCAGTGAAGGGGTTAACCACTAGGGGGCGGGGAGGGGTTAAGTGTATCCTAGGGAGTGATTACTAACTGTAGGGGGATGGGCTGTGTGGCTGACGTCACTGATCTCTGCTCCGATGACAGGGAGCAGAGATCGAGTGACACTTGTCACTAGGCAGAACGGGGAGATGCTGTTTACAACGGCATCTCCCCGTTCATCCGCTCCGTGAGGTGATCGCGGGTCTCCCCGCGGCGATCGAGTCCGCGGGACCCGCGACCCGACTCACGGAGCTCCCGGCCGGTGCGCGTGCGCACCGCCGGCGGCGCGCACGCACGGCCACGGCGGGAAATTCAAATGGACGTACAGGTACGCCCATTTGCCCAGCCGTGCCGCTCTGCCGACGTACATCGGCGTGCGCCGGTCGGCAAGCGGTTAAAATTTACCTATTAGAACCTTATACATTAATCTCATTTTGCAAATATGATGCCCTCTGATATATGCGCATCTTTGCAGATATTTTCTAGACATGATTTTAAGGGGCTAAGTGGAGACCGCAGTGAGAAACACCCCTATCCAGACCGTGCTGATCCTGCTGATGTTCCCCTGTTATGGTCTTTTTTTGCTCCGACTCCTCAGCTCCCGAGCTGGATGCACTACACGGCCACCATCTTCATATCCAGCATTTGGCCATTTATCTCAGCCCTCCGGTAAGTATGAGGTCTCTGCTTCAGACCTCTCTTGCCAATTATTCTGCCTGCCCCCATTTATCAACAACATACAGTGTGGACAGAAAGTATTCAGCCCCCCCATCAAATTTTTCACTCTTTGTTATATTGCAGCCATTTGCTAAAATCATTTAAGTTCATTTTTTCCCTCATTAATGTACACACAGCACTCCATATTGACAGAAAAACACAGAATTGTGGACATTTTTGCAGATTTATTAAAAAAGAAAAACTGAAATATCACATGGTCCTAAGTATTCAGACCCTTTGCTCAGTATTTAGTAGAAGCACCCTTTTGATCTAATACAGCCATGAGTCTTTTTGGTGCAACAAGTTTTTCACACCTGGATTTGGGGATCCTCTGCCATTCCTCCTTGCAGATCCTCTCCAGTTCTGTCAGGTTGGATGGTAAACGTTGGTGGACAGCTATTTAGGTCTCTCCAGAGATGCTCAATTGGGTTTAAGTCAGGGCTCTGGCTGAGCCATTCAAGAACAGGCACTGAGTTGTTGTGAAGCCACTTCTTTGTTATTTTAGCTGTGTGCTTAGGGTCATTGTCTTGTTGGAATGTAAACCTTTGGCCCAGTCTGAGGTCCTGAGCACTCTGGAGAAGGTTTTCGTCCAGGATATCCCTGTACTTTGCCGCATTCATCTTTCCCTCATTGCAACCAGTCGTAGTGTCCCTGCAGCTGAAAAACACCCCCACAGCATGAGGCTTGCACCACCATGCTTCACTGTTGGGACTGTATTGGGCAGGTGATGAGCAGTGCCTGGTTTTCTCCACACATACTGCTTAGAATTAAGGCCAAAAAGTTCTATCTTGGTCTCATCAGACCAAAGAATCTTATTTCTCACCATCTTGGAGTCCTTCAGGTGTTTTTTAGCAAACTCCATGCAGGCTTTCATGTGTCTTGCACTGAGGAGAGGCTTCCGTCGGGCCACTCTGCCATAAAGCCCCGACTGGTGGAGGGCTGCAGTGATGGTTGACTTTCTACAACTTTCTCCCATTTCCCGACTGCATCTCTGGAGCTCAACCACAGTGATCTTTGGGTTCTTCTTTACCTCTCTCACCATGGCTTTTCTCCCCCGATAGCTCAGTTTGGTCGGACGGCCAGGTCTAGGACGGGTTCTGGTCGTCCCAAATGTCTTCCATTTAAGGATTATGGAGGTCACTGCGCTCTTAGGAACCTTAAGTGCAGCAGAAATGTTTTTGTAACCTTGGCCAGATCTCTGTCTCTGAGCTCTTCAGGCAGTTCCTTTGACTTCATGATTCTCATTTGCTCTGACATGCACTGTGAGCTGTAAGGTCTTATATAGACAGGTGTGTGGTTTTCCTTATCAAGTCCAATCAGTATAATCAAACACAGCTGGACTCAAATGAAGGTGTAGAACCATCTCAAGGTTGATCAGAAGAAATGGACAGCACCTGAGTTAAATATATGAGTGTCACAGCAAAGGGTCTGAATACTTAGGACCATGTGATATTTCAGTTTTTCCCTGTTAATAAATCTGCAAAAATGTCAACAATTCTGGGTTTTTCTGTCAATTTGGGGTGCTGTGTGTACATTAATGAGGAAAAAATGAACTTAAATGATTTTAGCAAATGGCTGCAATAAAACAAACAGTGAAAAATTTAAGGGGGTACTGAATACTTTCCGTCCCCACTGTACATCTATTGATCTTATTACTTACATTACAGATACAACATTCATGCATCCGCCCCTGAAGAAACGAGCAGGGTCTTGCGAAATGCGTAGGGCTTTATTGATGCTCATTTTATGCCGGTACATACTGGGTATTATTGATGTCTGCATTATGTTTACATACTTTCTTGTCCATATGTACGTGCATTTTATTTTTCTCATTGTATATGTGTATTTACTGACCCAGCAACTTTCAAGTTTTATTGTTGCTCATTGATGTATAACATTTGTAATTAATCTTTATATATTTATTTTCATCTGTGTTGTGTACATTGGCTATTATGCCGGGTAACTCACAATCATTGTTGTTGCCGCTCCGTTACATAACATTTTGAAATTAATAAATTGATTTTGTCTCATTTTTCGCTGTGAACATTAGCTAAACCTCTCTCACCTCATCTAAAGTCCCAAGGCTACTTCTCTTGGGTTCTTTTTTGCACACTGCTGCCCTCCAACCCCCCGCTCTCCGCACCGGCTCCCGCTCTCTGAAACCGACTCCTGCTCAAACCCGATCGGACTTCCTGCTCTCCCCACCGGCTCCCGCTCGTCTGATTGAGCTCCCTGCTCTCCGCAACGGCTCCCGCTCTCTCTGCACCAGCTTCCGCTCATCCGATCGGGCTCCCCACTCTCTCTGCACTGGCTTCTGCTCATCTGATCAGGCTCCCTGCTCTCCACACCGGCTTCTGCTCATGCGATGGCTCTCGCTGCTCTCCGCACTGGCTCCTGGAAAATCAGGAAGACATTAGCTCTTTTTTTTAAGCCAATTAAAACCTCAGGCTCTAATCATGTGCTTAAAAAAAAAAAAACCTTTGTAATCCATGTGTCCAGCGCCCTGCATGTTAATTTTTGATAAAATAGTGATAAATTACACTTACAAAGTTGCAGCTTGATCAGAGTACATAACCAGGAAACAAAACCTCTACTGGATTTTTGGTCACCATGAAGTTGCAACAACTACCTCTTCTGGAAATCCAGAAAAGGAAGAGATAGAATGTACATGGAAAATCGCAGCGAATGACACTGAGCACACCAGGGACTAAAACTGCTAAAACTCCTCAAAAATGGTGGATACTGCTAAGGGCAGGGCTTTTTTTCTCAGAGAATAGGTACAGGTACTCTCCCTCTTCCAAATCACCCCTTCTCTCTGCCCCCTACCCACTCTGAGCACCGTCCCTTGGTTCCACCCCCTACCCACCTCCCAATACCACACTTTTTAGAGAAAACAAAAGCAGGTATATTTTGTGGTGCTAAGTAATTTGTATGGAATTTGTTAACGATAATATAAAATGTAAAATAGGTCCCCCTGTAACAAAATACCCCCTAACAACAGATCCAGCTAAGGAACAATAGACCACCACCAGCAACAGTAGATCTTCCAACAGCCAGCATTAATAGACCCTCCAGCAGCCAGCAACAATAGACCCCCTCCTTCAACAGTAGTTACCTCCCAGCAACATAAGATCTCCCAAGCAACAATAGACCCCTCCCTCAACAATACATCCCCCCAAGCAACAATAGGTCTTCCAGCAGCCAGCATCAATGGACCCTCTAGCACATCCCAGCACCCCTTTGCCATTAGATACATTCAGTGCTGGAGGTGTCAGAACTGCATTTCCCCGCGTTCCCTGACTAAGGGACTGAGTTTGCAGCCTGAACTGGTGTTGAAACATTTCCTATTTTGGGGCACTACCCCTTTATCAAAGAAGAAGAAGAAGTACATATGGTACATAAGTACATATGGTGTTTACTTTGGGGTCCAGGAACTGGTCACCAAAAATGGAGATCAAGGAGGGGGGCTGAGAATGAAGCTTGGCAAAATTAAGGCTGGACCAGGCAGTGCTTTTGGAAGATAACAGCGGCGCTGCCAATTTAGTTCACAATCTCCTGCCATTGTCATCTCCTGGCAGCACTGACCAGTGGTGACCTGACATCCAACTGAGATTTTTGGATAGTTACATGCTCTGATTACATCAATACTTTGTAAGTACAATTTATCTTTATTTTTTCTGTTCCAATTCTACCCGTTATATACTGTATGTCTTCTGATATATGTGGAGCTTCCATTGAGTTGCGCTACATTCAAAGATTCTACCCTTGGTCTAGCAACGCCTATGCACAGCATTATGCCATGTCATGGGCAAGACTGGTACAACGTGATGTCCTGCCTGGTACACACAGTGAGATTATCCGGCGAATGATCGTCTGTTTTTTGTTTTTTTGGTTTTTTTTGCATGCTAGTCTCATATCGAAAATAAAGAGGTTACTAAAGTTACAAATAATTCTCGTATGACAGAATAAAAATTTGGAAGTGATGTAATGTATTGTATTTTTGGAAGAAAACTATAGGAATTAAATGAAATCATAGGATCTGGTATCACACAAGAAAATTGTTCGTGCTTGTCCCATCCGATAATTTCACATGACCTGTCCTCATCGGCTCTCAAAAGCTATGTACTAACGATCAGACTAACATATGATCATTTCGAAAGTGGTATTTTTCAGACGATTTTCTGATTGTGTGTACGGGTCTTAAGGGTGTAGGACAAGAATCCCCTGGGAGGTGGTGATTTATATAAAGGGTGGGAGCAGCATGAAGGGGTAGAACATTCTTTAGTTATCTTTGCTCTAATAGGTTGTCTGTGGTTCTGTTTTTCAGACTGGGTGATCCTGCAGGCTCCTCTCTATGTTCATGAAGGTGACAATGTGACTCTGAAATGTCACCTTTATCCCGGAGGTTCTGGAGGACAGACTATATTTTACAAGGACAATACTGTCATAATCCAGGATCCAAAGGATATAAATGTACAAAAAAGGTCTTGAATTATGCGTACAGTGGAGAAGCTTCTATACCTATGAAAGGTAAGTCCTGCAACATGATTTGGGTGAAGTGGTGCAGATTAGACCTCCTCATGTGTTAATTATTCCCAGAGATCTCCTTTATTCTTCTAGGTTTTAATTTGGTTAGCGCCTTACTTTGATTTTTCATAGGAGAAGTCAGGAAAATGAAGGTGACACAGAAATGTTTATAATATAGAATTGAAAATAGACATTGCAGCATCTAGAGACAGACTAAAGTTTTTGATCAAACCTCTTGTTGTGTGCTCACACCATCTGTATCATTTATTACTATAATTTAGTATTGTAGTATACAGGGTGGGAGGACTGCCGAGGACAGGGGAGCACTGAGGACCTGGGGAGGTATAGGGGGGCAAGCACAACTAAGTGGTCCTTTTATATTACTGACAGATTTTTGTGGGCTAAAGAAAATGTACCATACAAAGTGTGCCATGGTGAATCAGGTGGCTTTGTGACTCTCGCCATTCAGTCACTTGACATCTCAGAGCAGCAAAGGAAGTCAAAGGTGGAAGACTTTCCTTTCGTACGATGTTATCACAGGTATGAACAGGGATCATATAGCAATTTAATGCCCAGAAAGTGTCACTGACTGCAGGTTCCCAATCTGATCTATGTTTGAGGCGGGGTTCACACTATTGCGAATTGGATGATGTTTTTTGAATTCCAATCAGTTTTTATTGAATTTTTCACAAGAAATAGAATACAAAACATATTGTGGATATAACAAGCAGTGTCCACTGCCAATAATACAAAACCAATCTGGTTTAATGTTTGGAATGTATAACCAATCTAGATATCTCTTAGCTTAGTACTCTGTATTCAGGAGTATCCTCAGAGATGTTATACTAAATAGTACCAAGTACATTCTAATCCTCAATGTGCTTGTCAACACATAAAGTGAACAATAAGAAAAAGAAGAGTAAATAACATAAAACATGAAAAGAAAAGTGACTGAGTAACAGTTAACCAATTCTATTGGTAAAGTTTCCAGTTTGAAGATACAAACCCATATCTTAGTGATCTTAATTCTGCTTGTCAGGGGGTATATGATCCCCTGTACTGTGAATACCACGTCTTCCAGGGACTCCAGAGTTCACTAGTTGTCAGGTATTTACCAGTGCTAAATGCAAATTGTGTCTCATATGTACCGTGTGTATTTATTATTTGCCGTATTTCTGCTAGGTTAGGAGGTGTTTTGTCTCTCCAATGCCTGATTATTGTGAGTCAAGCTGCTAGGAGGATATGAGAAATTATTGTTCTCATTTTTGTTGGGATTATCTTTATACCAAGTGAAAGAAGTGCCATACCTTGGGAAGGCCCGAGCTTTATTCCTGTCTTATCCAAAGCTGTATCCTGGCCTAGGCCAACAAGGCCCAGGCCTAGGGCAGCACTTTGCGGGGGGGAGCAAAAAAGCTACCCCCCCCCCCCCCCGCATGAAAAAAACAGCCTCCTCCTGGCTCCCACATGAAAAGAGTCCCCACTGGCTTACGCTACACTTTTAGTATACTTTTTTCTCTCATGGTTTTTGCAACCTGCTGATTTGTCTTAGGTTTTTCTTTATAGGAACATCTTTATGCCAGTTACTCCTGTTGTATTTAGCAAAATGTATTGCAATTAAACATGCACACTTTAAAGATCTTTCAGTCTGTGTGTTGACATATTTTGGGGTTATTTTTGACCTGATTGAGTCCTAATTCTTTGACTATGAAACCGGTTTGTGAATTTTACATGAACACCATCAAATTGAAAAACATTAGTTGGGCAGGTCCTCATCCCCGGTGTTCCTCATGGGACAAGTGGCATTGACAGCCAAAAGCGGTACCTGTGTGGTCAGATTACAATTGTATGTCTAATAATCCACAAATATGGATTTAGACCAACCATATCTCGTTGGTCTAATTTGGCCCAATGTGATGTAATTTAGGGGTATTTTAGCATGTGAATATGAGCACTTCCAACACAACAAAGTGCCTTTGATGTAACTTAGCACTGGCATTTGTTTACCTATGCTTCATGCAGAGTTTGCCTTCCAGTAGACTGGAGGATGAGCTTTAGGAGGAAAGGGTGAGGCCTAAAGAGGAAGGGGTGTGGTTTACAGATGGCAGGGTGGGTCTTAAGCAGGTCTTAAGCAGGAAGGGTTGTGGTCTTGATAGTTACCATATGGGTTACCATATTTAAATTAGGGGGTGCACAAGTTTAGTCATGCCTAGGGCAGCACAAAACCTAAATACACCACTGGACTTATCCTATTATGTTAAAGATGCTAGTCCAGTAAAATTTGGATACATAGACAAAGCCACAATATGTGTGGTAGAGTCCCCACTTCTATGCAATCCCTCCAGCATCTCGAGGATAGTCCAGTAGTGAATATTGATAATCAGTATGGGGTAAGGTACCAACAGAATTTTTTGGTGCAGTTCCCACAGGTTGACACTTCTTGTAGATGCAAATGTAGCGCTGAGTGCTTTCTCCCATTGACCCACGCTATATTCCTTGCCCAAGTCTTTTTCCCAGGCCTGGATGTTAGGTGTTTTACTGAATGTTTGCTTGTTCTGAAGGCAGTTATATATAAGTGATACACCTTTTGTTTTTGTGGTGTTGGTCCTATAGAATAAGACTAACTGCCAGGGTAAGTATGTGATTAGTTTGTTATTATATTTCAGGAGATGGGATATTTGAATATATTTATATAATTCTGATTGAGGAATGGAGTATTCCAGTTGTAATGATCAAAACTTTTTAAGTGTTGGGCTTACAAATAAGTCTTCTAAAAGGAGCGTTCTAGACATGCTCCAATTGGTTAAGGATATATCGGGAATTACGAGTGATAGTGCTGTTATTGGGAATTTAAGGGGTGTGAGTGTACCCATGGGAAACATAGATTTTTGGAGATATTTCCAAGCCTCTATGGAAGCCTGTACTGTGGGCACTATTGTGGCAGGGGTGGAAGAGCGGAAGGTGCTGGTTATAAGACAGTTATATAGGTTACCACCGATGACCTGGTGTTGTTCAAGTTCTGCCCATAATATGGTGTGGTGCATTGTAAACCATCCCCTTAGTTGGGCTAATATGGTAGCTGCGTAATAGTCTTTTATGTATGTGTGACCTATACCTCCCGCCTTTTTATGATGAGCCTGCTAAAAGCGCAGCATGCTTTTTTCCCCCTCCAAAGGTATTTGTTTATAAGTGATTGTGTTTGTGAGAAAAAAGAATTTGGGACTGGAATGGGCAGTGTTCTAAATAAATATAGAAGCTGTGGAAAATTTGCATTTTAAATACAGCCAGTCTACCTGTCCAGGATAATTTGTGTTTCCCTAAATTATCTAGTTTGGAGCGTATGGAGTAAAGGAAGTTTAGATAATTTTCTTTAACAAGATCGGTTACTTGTGGGGTAAGCGTGATACCCAGGTATGTTATACCATTGTTTTTCCAAGTCTAGGGGAATTCTTTGTTAATACTATTCTTTACCTCATTAGATAGACCTAGCCCTAGCAAATATGATTTGGATTTGTTAACTTTATAATAGGATATTGAGTTGAACATTTGCAATGCTTGGTGTACCGAAGCCAAGGAAGATGAGACATTGGTGAGCATCAAGATTATGTCATCAGCGAACAAGCTGATAGTATGCATCCTGCCTTTGATCGTGAAACCTGTAATACCCGGGTGTTGGCAAATGTATGTGGCCATGGGCTCCATGAGCAGATTAAAAATCAATGGAGACAATGGACACCCTTGACGAGTGCCATTTGTTATTGTGAAGGGAGTTGAAAGCAAACCAGATATATATACCTGGGCTGAAGGGTTGGTGTACAATGCCAAGATAGCCTCATAGATCTGGCCCCCAAGGCCGAAACCCCTCAGGACCTTTGTAAGGTACTCCCAGTGTATTCGATCAAATGCCTTCTCTGCATCTAAGGCTAGGAGCAAAGAAGGCATTCTGGATCTGTTGGCTAGATGGATAATGTTAATCAGGTGTCTGGTGGCGTCAGCTGTTTGGCGACCTTTTGTAAATCCAGATTGGTCTGGGTGGATAAGAGATGGTAGTAAATTCACCAGCCTGCCTGCTATAATTTTAGCGTATATCTTCAGGTCATTGTATAGCAATGAAATGGGATGAAAATTTTGGGGTGTATTGGGTTCCTTCCCTGGCTTCGGTAGAGCAACAATCATAGCTTGGAGCATTTCAGAGGGGAAGGAGGATGAGGAGGCGGCATGGTTATATATTTTAGTTAGGTATGGGGTTAAAGCGTTTTTAAATGTTTTAAAAATATTCCCCAGTAAAATCGTCTGGGCCAGGTGATTTATTATTGGGTAGTGAATCTATAGTTTGGGAGACTTCTAGTGCAGTAAAAGGAACATTTAGAGTATTTAGTTGTTGCTCCGTAAGATGCGGAAGCTTAATTGTTTTGAGAAATGCGGAAGTCATAGAGGGCATGGGTTGGGTGGTATGTGGGTCTTGATTCAAGTCATACAGTGAACTATAGTAGGTGCTAAAAGCATCTACAATGGCCTGGGGATGGTACAATTTAGCTTGGCACGTTGGATGGATGATATATGGTATTTTGGTTTTCTGTCTATGCCCTCTGAGCCGGGCAGCAAGTAAATTTTCTGCCTTATTGCCATTAGCGTAGTAGGACATGTTTAGCCTCCTAGAGGCCTTTTCAAAGTCCTCCAGTAGGATTAATCTAAGGTCATGTTTGAGTTTGGTTAAATGTTCAGATGTTACAGGGGTTGTGTTAATTTTATTTTGAGCTTCTAGAGATTGAAATTTCTTGTACAGTGGGGCAAAAAAGTATTTAGTCAGCCTCCAATTGTGCAAGTTCTCCCACTTAAAAAGATGAGAGAGGCCTGTAATTGTCATCATAGGTATACCTCAACTATGAGAGACAAAATGTGGAAACATATCCAGACAATCACATTGTCTGATTTTTGAAAGAATTTATTTGCAAATTATGGTGAAAAATAAGTATTTGGTCAATATCAAAAGTTCATTTCAATACTTTGTTATATATCCTTTGTTGGCAATGACAGAGGTCAAACGTTTTCTGTAATGCCCTGTACACACGGTCGGATTTTCCAACGGAAAATGTGTGATAGGACCTTGTTGTCAGAAATTCCGACCGTGTGTAGGCTCCATCACACATTTTCCATCTCACAAAGTTTGAGAGCAGGATATAAAATTTTCCGAGAACAAAATCCGTTGTCGGAAATTCTGATCGTGTGTACACAAATCCGACGGACAAAGTGCCACGCATGCTCAGAATAAATAAAGAGATGAAAGCTATTGGCCACTGCCCCGTTTATAGTCCCGACGTACGTGTTTTACGTCACCGCGTTTAGAACGATCGGATTTTCCGACAACTTTGTGTGACCGTGTGTATGCAAGACAAGTTTGAGCCAACATCCGTCGGAAAAAATCCTAGGATTTTGTTGTCGGAATGTCCGAACAAAGTCCGACCGTGTGTACGGGGCATTAGTCTTCACAAGGTTGTCACACACTGTTGCTGGTATGTTGGCCCATTCCTCCATGCAGATCTCCTCTAGAGCAGTGATATTATAGGGCTGTTGCTGGGCAACACAGACTTTCAACTCCCTCCAAAGGTTTTCTATGGGGTTGAGATCTGGAGACTGGCTAGGACACTCCAGGACCTTGAAATGCTTCTTACGAAGCCACTCCTTCGTTGCCCGGGCGGTGTGTTTGGGATCATTGTCATGCTGAAAGACCCAGCCACGTTTCATCTTCAATGTCCTTGCTGATGGGAGGAGGTTTGCACTCAAAATCTCACTATACATGGCCCCATTCATTCTTTCATGTACATGGATCAGTCGTCCTGTTCCCTTTGCAGAGAAACAGCCCCAAAGCATGATGTTGCCACCCCCATGCTTCACAGTAGGTATGGTGTTCTTTAGTTGCAACTCAGCATTCACTCTCCTCCAAAGACGATGAGTTGTGTTTCTACCAAACAGTTCTACGTTGGTTTCATCTGACCATATGACATTCTCCCAATCCTCTTCTGGATCATCCAAATGCTCTCTAGCAAACCTCAGACGGGCCCGGACATGTACTGGCTTAAGCAGGGGGACACGTCTGGCACTGCAGGATCTAAATCCCTGGCGGCATAGTGTGTTACTGATGGTAGCCTTTGTTACGTTGGTCCCAGCTCTCTGCAGGTCATTCACTAGGTCCCCTCGTGTGGTTCTGGAACTTTTGCTCAGCGTTCTTGTGATCATTTTGAGCCCACGGGGTGAGATCTTGCGTGGAGCCCCAGATCGAGGGAGATTATCAGTGGTCTTGTATGTCTTCCATTTTCTAATTATTGCTCCCACAGTTGATTTCTTCACACCAAGCTGCTTGCCTATTGCAGATTCAGTCTTCCCAGCCTGGTGCAGGTCTACAATTTTGTTTCTGGTGTCCTCTGACAGCTCTTTGGTCTTCACTATAGTGGAGTTTGGAATGTGACTGTTTGAGGTTGTGGACAGGTGTCTTTTATACTAATAACAAGTTCAAACAGGTGCATTAATACAGGTAATAAGTGGAGGACAGAGGAGCCTCTTAAAGAAGAAGATACACGTCTGTGAGAGCCAGAAATCTTGCTTGTTTGTAGGGGACCAAATACTTATTTTCCACCATAATTTGCAAATAAATTCTTTCAAAAATCAATGTGATTGTCTGGATTTGATTCCACATTTTGTCTTTCATAGTTGAGGTATACCTATGTTGACAATTACAGGCCTCTCTCATCTTTTTAAGTGGGAGAACTTGCACAATTTGTATTTGCCGCCTCCTCTTTCTCTTAGCCCTCGCTCCCAATTTGATGAGTAAACCACGCATAAATGCTTTATGGGCATTCCAAGTTACGAAGGGATCAGTAACAGAATTTGCATTAAATTAAAAAAATTTAACCAGTTCTTTTGTTAGTTCAGTCCTGGTAGAACCTGCCTAGATCAGCCTCGGGTTTGATCTCCATATAAATGTGGGGTTGACAGTAGAAGTGTCATCCACCAGCAGCGTCACCAAGGCATGATCTGACCAGGTAATGTTGTTGATTTTGGATGCTTTGATTTTTGTTAGTAGCCATCTGTCTGCTAAAAAAAGATCCAGTCTCGTGTAGACTCTGTGGCTTGTGGAAAAGAAGGAGTAGTCCCTTTCTGAAGCATTTAGACACCACCATGCGTCATAAAGGTCATATCGGAAGAGTAAAGGTTGTAGGGAATTTTGATGTCTGTTGGAAAGTGTGGTAGAGTCTATTTTGGGGTCAGGAGGTAGATTGAAGACCCCACATAGCAACAGATAGCCTTGTTGGATCTGTTTGACCTTCTTTAGGACCCTATGGAAGAATCGTGCTTGGTGCACATTCGGTGCATACATATTTACAATTGTATACTTTGTAGAGTTAATGTCACAGACTAAAATGTGATACCTTCCTTGTGGGTCAGACAGTTCTTTGTGCAGTGTAAAGCCAACTGTATTGTTTATAGTAGTGAAAACTCCCCCTTTTTTTTGCTGCCATGTTTGCAAAAAAGATGTGCGGGAAGTTGGGATTAGAGCAGTTAGGTTGGGCTTGGCTGTGAAAATGCGTTTCCTGGACGCAGAGAATGTCACATTTATTCTGTGCCGCTTCCTTCCACAGAGACCTATGCTTAGCTGGGTGATTGAGACCCTTGGCATTGATTGTCAAGAAGGCTATGGTCATCTGGGTGTAGTAGAGAGAAGATTTGTGTAAAGAGTGTGTTGATAACACTTATATAAGATAGCATTCCCGAGGTAGGATCTCTGAAGGTGACATTCGTCCGTTCCAGGCTCTTGGAGACCGCGTAGAGTGTATTGGTTAACTTTGACAGAGGGAGATAAACATGTTTTCAACTGTGAATATAACCGATGGTTAACTGTGGAACGTAGTAAAGAAACATACAGGTTTAAAACAACAAAGAAATAGCAAGAGAGGATCAGTGCGATCCGGATGTGGCTTCTGCCACTCATAATTTCTTTGGGTGTAAAAGATAAAAAACTGAAGAGAGCAAAAATAACTGCTGGAAAGAGAAGAACAAAAAAAAAACAGTTCAGCTTATTGGTTTTCTCCTATGCATGGAGGAAGATAACCATGTCTGGCTGCAGAATATTCAGGTATGTTTGTGAGTGTTTTTTGAGGTAACTAGGTTTCATTCTTCACTCATCATGCGTTCAGGGCTTTTTGAGGTGGTTGGATATGCAGATACAGACCCTTGGCCAGGGAATCGACTATATGATCCTTCCCCTCTCTGGTTATGATTAGCTTCATAGGGAACCCCAATTTGTAGGTGATTTTGTGATTCCTAAATGCTTTTGAGATGGTATTGAGGTTCCTGCGTTTTTGAAGGGTAAATTGGGATAAATCAACAAAAAATTGCAGATTCTGATATTGTGAGGGGAATTGTTCTTAGGTGCGTGATGCTGCCATTAGATGCTCTTTAACATGAAAGAAGTGGAGATGCAATTTGACATCTCTGGGTATGTTGTCAGGAAGGTGTGATGGCTTTGGAAGTCAATGGATTCTATCCACCGTAATGTCCAAGTCTGTGATATCGGGCAGTATGGCCTTGAACAGCTGAGCTGCATACTCGCGCAAGTCAGATTGTTTGACCGATTCGGGAACCCCTCTGATTTTCAAATTTTTCCGTCTGGGGTGGTCCTCAATGTCAGCGAGTTTAGGTTTAACTGCTTCCATTTCATCCTCGTTTGTGTCGTGGGTGTCCACCAGATCATTAATGGTGGTAGCAAATTCCTCCATTTTTGTTTCTATGTGGTCCACCCTGGATGCTGTTGCCTGCAATTCCACACCAAATCTGTGTACACAGGATATCATGTCCGCATGTTGTGAGCTCCGTAGGGAGACTAACATGTATTTTAATGTGGTATCCAGCACTGGCTGATTGCTGGTGGGGAAAAGATCAATAGAGTATGGGAGGTCCCTGGTGTCTTCCCCTCAATCTAGGCCCCGGCTCACCTCATGACTTGAATCCAAAGCATCCAGTCTCAATCTCACTTTCTCTGGGCTCCCAGATGAAGGAGTGCGTAGTGGAGACTGTGGGCTCTTGGATGAGCTGTTTCTTTTTGCTGGATTGCCAATAGATGGTTTGTTCTGGGGTGTACTCGCCATGGTGTGCGCCGCCGGGCCTCCGCCATCTTGCCTGTGTTCCAGGGGGAAATAAGATGCAGTGTTCCCCGGGAAAGGAATTAAGGGAAAGGTGGCAACTATAGGTGAAAGTCTTATTATGTTCACAGAAACGGTAAACCTTACACCATTAATCTGTTTTACTGGACCAAAGACCCCTGGGGGGGTGGGGCTCCCGGTGGGAGTATGTTTAATTGGATTTTAGCTTTAAGATCTAATTTTATTGCCCCTCAACAAATAATTAATTTGTAGATTGCAGGAAATAATTGCTGTTCTTACCAAGAAAATATTAGTACTCCAGGCCTATTGTAAGGAACTGCACAATGTTGGTGATAGACACCATGGCTATGAGCAAAAATGTGTTCACCACCTTTAAAGCAACATCACATTTTAAAAATGCAGAGTAAATTAAACTAATTAAGTACAGACTATCTTGACCATTCACAGATGAACCTTGTAAAACCTACAGCAGTGATCCCTTGGTGTGCTGCTAAAATAATGGAGGTTTACTGTTTGATATTTATAATTTACAGAACTCTTCACAACTCCAGAAATAAAGGTGACCCCATTTCCAGTAATGGAAGGAGATAATGTAACTGTGACATGTCACACGAATGTGTCTCCATACAGACCAGAAACAGAACTGCAGTTTTCTTTCCACAGAGATGAACAGAATGTTCAGAGATTTGGATCCTCTGACCAGTATGGATTCCAGTCTGCTAAACTGGAGAATTCTGGGGAATATTACTGTGAAGTTTCTGGCAGAATGAGAGTGAAGAGGAGTAAAGAGCTTAACATTGAAATAAATGGTAAGTATAAATCAAGAATATATATTTTATATATATATATATATATATATATATATATATATATATATATATATATATATATATATATATATATATATATTTATATTTATATATATATATATATATATATATATATATATATATATATATATATATATCATGAAATATTTGGTAAAGGTGACCAGAAAGAAATACTTTCTAAGAGTGGCATATAGAGATCTTGGAAGTATATGATAAATGTGTAGGAAACTGATCACTGGGCAGTAACACAAGTTATGGAAATTAAAGCAAATATTTTTGTAAGGAATATCATCTATTAAAAAGACACCTACCAAAATGAACATACATGGGATTCAATTGCTGATGGCCTTCTGACAATGCTAGTCACCTGGCTATCACACCATTTATGCACCAGGTGAAGCCACAACTCCAATTGTATACAATTGTTCTGGATCAATGACTTCCAACTGATTAAATGAAGAAGGTCAACATAAAACCAGGCAACAAGGATTTCCCAAGAAAGATTACAATGGCAGCCACAGTGGCTCTATCATGGCATGTTTGTAGATCTGAATATTTTCTAATGTCTATGGTTGCAGAAGCTACCAATTTCTGACTCTCACTCTCAGGAAGAATAGGCAATTCTAAAAAAAACGTCGCCCAATCACCATTGACTCTCTGGGCACTCCTCTCCATCCCTCTCCACTAGTGTAAACATGTATGCTTGGCCAAGTTGAGCACATCTGTTTCTGAAGAACTTCATAGGATTTTCACTGGGATGTCAAACCACCATCTGAAGTCTAATATGTACCCCACAAGGCTACCTATCAAACTGCCGTATATTTTGTCCCCATGGAAAAACAGACTTTATTTTGTGTCAGTCATAACAAAATATAACCAAGTATTGATTCACATTATGCTTGGTGTGCTGGTTTTCTCTTCATCACTGGATTCTGTACGGTACCATTGCAAAGCCACGCACCCACCTTTCACAAGGGTTACTTATGGAGAAGATAGAAGACTGTTTGGGACTTTGTATGAGGTACAAGGGGCCGTTGGGTCCCCTCCTCCATCCCGGTTCAATATTAGAAATTAAAAAAGGGGGTGCAAGAGGCGGGACTTTGCATGAGGCACACAGAAGCAGATAAATAAATTGAGTAAAAAACGCTTTTAATTAGTTCAAAATGTCATATATTTACATATTTATTTTATTATGCATTATGCTATATCACAATATTTTATATATTTCATTCGAATCTAATATTGCACAGTAATTTGCCTTCCAACAAGGAATGACATATATTTTAACAGATACATGAATTGATTGATACATATTTACACACATAGCAGTAGGTACCTATACTGAGTAGTGTCACATATTAGTAATGAAAAAAGATGAGAATTGGTCAAAAACGAACATCCATACAGAGTTGATAAGTATATACACATATCAGTAGTTCTAAGCTCTACGCGTTTCGGAGCCTTAAAGCCACTCGTCAGGAGCAAAACCGTAGTGATCATCTATAAATAGAAGGACAATTATATTTAGATAATCTTAAAGGGTTGGGAGGGCAAGTGGGCAAATGTAACATATGGAAGACCACACATATATACATTTAACCCACAAACTTACGTGTACATCTGCGCACTAGTGGTGCAGCCATGAAAATCACAGACCAGCCAAAAGTACCAAATCCGGGAGCTGAGGCGGCATAGCCGGGCGACAACAACAGCCAACAACAAACAGCACCCCGAGTGGGTCAAATATGTGAAGTGAAACAGGTGTTTGCTGAATGGGAGGACCCCAAATGGGGGACTTTGTAAAAAGATGTGACAAAAACAACATAAAAGTGATGTGAAAAAATTGTGTTAAAATCTGAACTACCAATTTCTGACCACTCTCAGGAAGAATAGGCAATTCTAAAAAAAACCTTGCCCAATTACCATTGACCCTCTGGCCACTTCTCTCCATCCCTCTCCACTAGTGTTAACATGTATGCTTGGCCAAGTTGAGCACATCTGTTTCTGAAGAACTTCATAGGATTTTCACTGGGATGTCAAACCACCAACTGAAGTCTAATATGTACCCCACAAGGCTACCTATCAAATTGCCATATATTTTTTCCCCATGGAAAAACAGACTTTATTTTATGTCAGCCATGACAAAATATAACCAAGTATTGATTCAGATTATGTTTGGTGTGCTGGTTTTCTCTTCATTACTGGATTCTGTATGGTACCATTGCAAAGCCACGCACCCACCTTTCACAAGGGTTACTTATGGATGTCTGTGCTAAATGGTTTGAGGAAGAGCAATTAAAACATGACAGACGTTCTAACCATGTAACGCTTTAAACTAAAAATAAAACGTTTTGGTTTACATACACTTTGTACAAAAATGTACATTGTAACAAAAAACTGTAATTAAAGCTCCACACCATTGCTAAGAGGTCCAGATACAACTTCATTCCAACTTATTCCAAATTCAGGGGGACAATCCAAAAGTTATCTGTAACGAAACGTCCCACACCCCGCTTGAATGCTTTCATCATATACCGCTTCCTCACAGTCTGAATATAGATATCAGATATTCCAAACCGCTGACAACCACAAACTAGGCAGTACTCATTTGGTTGCTCAACACGAACTGTTTATTAGAATATAGAATACAGTCTTTCTTTCCCCCCTCCTGCTCATATTACTGTAACAATACACCTGTAACCATTAACATAAACTAACATGAGCTTATTAACTACCGTATATACTTGAGTATAAGTCAAAATTTTCAGCCCCTTTTTTGGGGCTGAAAGTGCCCCCCTCAACTTATACTCGAGTCACCGCCGTCTGCCTACATGATCAGCGTGTCAAGCAGGCAGACGGCGGCCAGCGTGTGCTACATACCACTCGGCAGCCTCTCACTTTTCCAGAGCCGCGCCTCCTCCTCGTCTGTGATAGGCTGTCAGTGTACAGCCTATCACGGACATTCTCTAATCCTCGTCTGTGGTATGAGGATGAGAGAATGTCTGTGATAGGCTGACCGCTAACTGCTGGGAAATGGAGTTTTCTTCCTATCATGGACGAGGAGGAGGCGCGGCTTTTGAACAGTGAATGGCTGCCGAATAGTAATAGCACACCCTGATCGGTGCAGAGCAGCACACGGAGGCATGCACAGGACACAGGTAGGATGCACACAGACACATGCACACATACAAAGGACATATACACAGGTACATATACACATGACACATACACACACACACAGGACACAGGTACCTATACACATGACACATTCACATATACACAGGACACAGGTACAGGACACATGCACATATACACAGGACACAGGTACATATACACATGACACATGCACTTATACACATGACACATGCACATATACACAGGACACAGGTACATGACATATGCACATATACACAGGACACATGACATATGCACATATACACATATACACATATACACATGCACAGGACACAGGGAGGTATACAGCTGCAGATGGGCATTGTTGACCCTCTTTTTCCACTTACAGTAGCTGCTGCATTTCTCACCCTCATCTTATACTCGGGGCAATAAGTTTTTCCCATTTTTCTGTGGTAAATTAGGGCCTCAACTTATACTCGGATTGACTTATACTCGTGTATATACGGTAATCATTTCCAGACTAAGTGAATCGAGATATGACCTTTCAGGTCCTAGCCTTGTTGTCTCCTAGCTCCCTAAGTACAAAAAACATTATCATAAATATCAACACAGAACTCCTTCACACAATAGCAGAGTTAATTAACACAAACAAGAATGGGTGAAAGACCCTTCAGACTAGTAGACAACAGGAGACCCAGGGCTTTCCAGATCTCATTAATCAGCATTCCTTTCACACACATCTGCTATGAGTCCCACACTGGCAGAGACCATCATGGCCTCCTTAATAATGTCCTTTTGCATTATATAACAGAATATCTTCCTAAATGCTTGTAGATCCCTCAAATGCCAGGGCCCTAGTTGATAGGCAAGAGGCCAGCATTCAGTCCCCTCCAAAAGCCTCTGTCCCGGGTGAGTCTATCACAGTATCCAACTCATTTTGTGGGTCCAAGAGCACCCCCTTCATCAAGGCTTTACTGGTAACAATGTGAATAGATTATAAGTGAACTGAACCTAAAAATGTATTTCTTCCAGTGCTATTACAAGCACAGGTCTTGCCAGCATCTGGTTTGAAAAACCAGCAAAGCCCATGCTTATAATCACACTGGAAGGAATGCCATTATAGGTCCAGTTCACTTCCAGTTTATTCACATTGTTACTAGTAAAGCCTTGATGAAGGCAGTGTTTTTGGACCCACAAAATGAGCTGGATACGTTTTGGATTGTCCCCCTAACTTTTGTTTGAATAAAGCTGTATGCTCAGTTTCCATTTTTGTAACATTAAACTGCAAGCCAAGGAGGTTGTGGAGATCTTCTGGGGTGTAGGAGGAGCTGCCTAATCCAGATCAACATAAATATTTTAAGATAACAATACAAGTGAGATAACCATTTGGGTCCAGCGCTATTTTTCCACTTTTCTCAACTGTTTAAAATAGGAGGAGTCAAGCACCATCATGACATTTTCCTAGACAGGAAGCACAGCATACCCAAGTAACAACCAAATCTGGTTGCCCTATACACAAGTCCTTTAGAGTTAAAATTTTGTTTTTGAAACCCTAAAGCACGTAAGTGAGCTTTTAACATTTTCTTTTATTCTCTCCTTCAGAGCCATTCACTCAAACAGAAATCATAATGACCCCAAATCAAATAACAGAAGGAGACAATATGACCCTGACCTGTCACACCATACGTAGCGAACTCATTCCTGATACAGGTCTGGAATTTGCTTTTTACAGAGATGGACAAAATGTTCAGGGATTCAGTTTATCTAATCAATATGAAGTCCAGTCCGCTGAGACAAAGCATTCTGGGAGTTATTCCTGTAAAGTGAGGTCTTCAACAAACAAATTAGCAAGGAGCAGTAAAGAGTTATACATCCAGATACAAGGTGAGCAGAACAGGTGCCATGGTCTTATCATCTAAGAGGAACACATTGGTTTACTATTTACTATACTGTGCATTTATGAATTGTACTATAAATACTTCCGTATACCGATCTTGTCTTATATGCTTACAGTTATATTAATTTCCTATACAGAGCTTTTCTCTCAGCCAGAAATTGAGATGATCCCAGACGTGGACAAAGAACGCAATCAAATGATCCTAACATGTAATACAATTGTAATGAGAAATGACATTGAACTGCAGTTTGCTTTCTACAAGAATAAACAGAAAATTCAGGAATTTGGTTCTTCGCATCAGTATGTAATCCCATCAGCTCAGCTGGAGGATTCGGGAAATTATTATTGTGAAGTAAGAACTTCAAGGAACCGTGTGAAAAAAAGGAGTGAGGAATTTACTGTGAGCCAACAAGGTAATTATAACATATTTTCAAAGGAAGGCCTCAATAAAAGTTGAATATAAACATGCTATGCTTATATATCTGATTGGCCAAGTTTGTTGAGGGACAAATGAGATATGAGCCATTCTTTGAAGCAGTACAACAAGCTGCATTTCTGGCAAAGCTCAGCATCTAATGGGATACATTGGGGAATATAGGATATATATATATATATATATATATATATATATATATATATATATATATATATATTACATACTTTCAAGAAAAAATAGAAATACACATCTCCTGGGATGTAATAATATCCCCCAAACCCAAGTCTCCTCCATGGAAAAAGGGTAAAAGAGGTTGAGCACCCCCCCCCCCAACTTTCTTTCCCCCCTCCTGCTCATATTACTCTAACAATACACCTGTAACCAGAAACATAAACTAACATGAGCTTATTAACTACCGTATATACTCGAGTATAAGTCGAAATTTTCAGCCCCTTTTTTGGGGCTGAAAGCGCCCCCCTCAACTTATACTCGGGTCACCGCCGTCTGCATACATGATCAGTGTGTCAAGCAGGCAGATGGCAGCCAGCGTGTGCTACATACCACTTGGCAGCCTCTCACTGTTCCAAAGCCGCGCCTCCTCCTCGTCTGTGATAGGCGGTCAGTGTACAGCCTATCACGGACATTCTCTAATCCTCGTCTGTGGTATGAGGATGAGAGAATGTCTGTGATAGGCTGACCGCTGACTGCTGGGAAATGGAGTTTTCTTCCTATCATGGACGAGGAGGAGGCGCGGCTTTTGAACAGTGAATGGCTGCCGAATAGTAATAGCATACCCTGATCGGTGCAGAGCGGCACATGGAGGCATGCACAGGACACAGGTAGGATGCACACAGACACATGCACACATACAAAGGACATATACACAGGTACATATACACATGACACATACACACATACACAGGACACAGGTACCTATACACATGACACATGCACATATACACAGGACACAGGTACAGGACACATGCACATATACACAGAACACAGGTACATGACACATGCACATATACACAGGACACAGGTACAGGACACATGCACATATACACAGGACACAGGTACATATACACATGACACATGCACTTATACACATGACACATGCACATATACACAGGACACAGGTACATGACATATGCACATATACACAGGACACATGACATATGCACATATACACATATACACATGCACAGGACACAGGGAGGTATACAGCTGCAGATGGGCATTGTTGACCCTCTTTTTCCACTTACAGTAGCTGCTGCATTTCTCACCCTCATCTTATACTCGGGGCAATACGTTTTTCCCATTTTTCTGTGGTAAATTAGGGCCTCAACTTATACTCGGATTGACTTATACTCGTGTATATACGGTAATCATTTCCAGACTAAGTGACTCGAGATATGACCTTTCAGGTCCTAGCCTTGTTGTCTCCTAGCTCCCTAAGTACAATAAACATTATCATAAATATCAACACAGAACTCCTTCACACAATAGCAGAGTTAATTAACACAAACAAGAATGGGTGAAAGACCCTTCAGACTAGTAGACAACAGGAGACCCAGGGCTTTCCAGATCTCATTAATCAGCATTCCTTTCACACACATCTGCTATGAGTCCCACACTGGCAGAGACCATCATGGCCTCCTTAATAATGTCCTTTTGCATTACATAACAGAATATCTTCCTAAATGCTTGTAGCTTCCTCAAATGCCAGGGCCCTAGTTGATAGGCAAGAGGCCAGCATTCAGTCCCCTCCAAAAGCCTCTGTCCCGGGTGAGTCTATCACAGTATCCAACTCATTTTGTGGGTCCAAGAGCACCCCCTTCATCAAGGCTTTACTGGTAACAATGTGAATAGATTATAAGTGAACTGAACCTAAAAATGTATTTCTTCCCATGCTATTACAAGCACAGGTCTTGCCAGCATCTGGTTTGAAAAACCAGCAAGGTCCATGCTTATAATCACACTGGAAGGAATACCATTATAGGTCCAGTTCACTTCCAGTTTATTCACATTGTTACTAGTAAAGCCTTGATGAAGGCAGTGTTTTTGGACCCACAAAATGAGCTGGATACGTTTTGGATTGTCCCCCTAACTTTTGTTTGAATAAAGCTGTATGCTCAATTTCCATGTTTGTAACATTACACTGCAAGCCAAGGAGGTTGTGGAGATCCTCTGGGATGTAGGAGGAGCTGCCTAATCCAGATCAACATAAATATTTTAAGATAACAATACCAGTGAGATAACCATTTGGGTCCAGTGCTATTTTTCCACTTTTCTCAACTGTTTAAAATAGGAGTCAAGCACCATCATGACATTTTTTTAGGCAAGAAGCACAGCATACCCAAGTAACAACTAAATCTGGTTGCCCTATACACAAGTCCTTTAGAGTTAAAATTTTGTTTTTGAAACCCTAAAGCACGTAAGTGAGCTTTTAACATTCACACCGGTCATATTTTACAACTATTTTATTTTTGTTTCTTTTATTCTCTCCTTCAGAGCCATTCACTCAAACAGAAATCATAATGACCCCAAATCAAATAACAGAAGGAGACAATATGACCCTGACCTGTCACACCATACGTAGCGAACTCATTCCTGATACAGGTCTGGAATTTGCTTTTTACAGAGATGGACAAAATGTTCAGGGATTCAGTTTATCTAATCAATATGAAGTCCAGTCCGCTGAGACAAAGCATTCTGGGAGTTATTCCTGTAAAGTGAGGTCTTCAACAAACAAATTAGCAAGGAGCAGTAAAGAGTTATACATCCAGATACAAGGTGAGCAGAACAGGTGCCATGGTCTTATCATCTAAGAGGAACACATTGGTTTACTATTTACTATACTGTGCATTTATGAATTGTACTATAAATACTTCCGTATACCGATCTTGTCTTATATGCTTACAGTTATATTAATTTCCTATACAGAGCTTTTCTCTCAGCCAGAAATTGAGATGATCCCAGACGTGGACAAAGAACGCAATCAAATGATCCTAACATGTAATACAATTGTAATGAGAAATGACATTGAACTGCAGTTTGCGTTCTACAAGAATGGACAGAAAATTCAGGAATTTGTTTCTTCACATCAGTATGTAATCCCTTCAGCTCAGCTGGAGGAGTCGGGAAATTATTATTGTGAAGTAAGAACTTCAAGGAACAGTGTGAAAAAAAGGAGTGAGGAATTTACTGTGAGCCAACAAGGTAATTATAACATATTTTCAAAGGAAGGCCTCAATAAAAGTTGACTATAAACATGCTATGCTTATATATCTGATTGGCCAAGTTTGTTGAGGGACAAATGAGATATGAGCCATTCTTTGAAGGATAGGTCTTAATACCCTAACAGATAAACTATAATGTGGTAAGACAGGGGAGGAGACAGAGTCTTGCTGGAAAGAATGGATTTTGCTCTAGGATACGTAGGTTCTTGGGAATTTTTATTTCAGTTTGTAAACTTGTTTTAGTAAACTTACCTTTTAAAGTGGCTGTCGCCGCTTGTTCAGGGCCTGTGCCATGACCGGCGGCTCCTGCGCGCATGCCAATCACAGCGCTGGAGCCCGCAAAGTAACTTCGGTGAAAGATGTCAGTCATATACTTGGTGTGCCGGTGCCGATTCAGGACATCGTTCTAAGGTAAGTATTTCATAATGAACTAGCTCATTATGCCTTTGTCTTGCAGGTTTTTTTAATTTTTTTTTTTTTGGAGGTTTACAACCTCTTTAAATATTTGTATGGTTAGTACTTTTGTAAAGCACATAAATAGAAATAGATTTGTAATACTGAAGAAAGCCAAAAGAGGGTATGTGCCCCAAGGGGGATATTATGGGCAGTACAACACCAGGAAATAATTATATAGTGCAAGAATAGAATACAGTAGTATTGTTTAAAAAGATTATCACAAAGTTTTTTATTGTTTACAAAATATGCAAAATATCTACAAACATAGAATCAATATAAGATCAAAGAGATTGAGGAGACAACAATCAATTGTGATCTAACTGCTATAGTGTTGTAATAGATCATCCCAGTAGACCCAAGGGTCAGCTCACTGGAGTGAAATTAAAACAGCACAGGACACTCTACATGTTTCGGAATAACATAGAAAGACTCAGTTCTTTCTATAGTGTATGTTTCCTTCCTCAGGAGTTTCAAAGAAGCAGTTTTGATGTGTTTAAAACATTTGTCTCTTCATGGTAAACATTGTACATAGACGTATTGAGAGATGGGCTCCCACAGCCTTGGGTCCAAGGGGTTAATTAGGTTTTCTAGTCACTGATACAAGCAGTAATTGTTATTGGAGAAGTAAGAAGAGAGATTTTGGGTACTATGCAGAGTTTGGCTTTGGCGTTGACCCCCAAAAAAAGGACGGCAGGCCAGGGCTCACAAGAGCCACCACTGGTGGATGGACTTGGCATGTATCTTTGGTGGTTCGCTGTAATGACACACACTGCAGGGAAAGCAGGCTCCCGTGACCACGTCCTGTTGTGACGAAATGACGTAGGGAGGAGGAGCTACGTCCCGACGACACCGCTATCCGAGTACCCAGAAGTTACGGGTTGTTTTGGAGCCGGCCGGCTTTCTTTGCATGCTTTTATACAACGGATGTCTGTAAGTGCAATTTCTGGCTTTTTTATTCAATAAACGTTGGATTTTATGCTATGTGGAGCTGTTTATCTCTTTTATGGTGACACATCCTATCCATCTTGGTATGACTGGCGGAGAGGGTTCCTGCGAACCGGATGACATCTAGCACCTAGCTCACAGATCCCGGGCTGGGGTTGCAGCCATCCGCCCATTAAGGTCTCTTATAATTAAGAGACCAACTGTCAGAGAGGTTACCTGGTTGGGCGCCGGGGCGCGCCGGGGCGTACGGGCGCTCGCGTTCCTGTCCGTGCTGGGACGCATGTCCCTGGGGGCGCTGGTGTGTCTGGGCTGGCCGGCCGTGGCGTGCGGGGTGGCGTCCGGGCGTTCGTGCGTACGCGCGTTCGCGCTAGCGCGCGTTCGCGTTAGCGCGCGTCCGCCTGTGGGCGTTGCTTTTAGCGCGACTCGGCTGGTGGGCGTGCGCGCCGGTGTCGGCGGCGCGCTCGGGCGCGTGCGGGGGCGCGGTGCGCCTTGGCGAATCGGCCTAATTGAAGCCTGCCTCATTGCTGACCTAGTGCTGCCTGATCAAACAGCTCTGTACCTTGTTCCGTGATCATCCCGTGTTCCTGTATCCTTGAGTTTACCCGTTGTGACCCGGCTTGCCTTTTGGACCTCCCTTGTCTGCTGCCTGAACCCGACCCCGGCTTGTCTGACCTCGTTTCTGCTTAACCCTCTTGTACCGTTGCTGCCAGCCCGTTGCCGACCTCTGCCTGTGTGTGACCAGCCTGACTAGCTCCTGCCCAGCATCTGCTCTACCCAGCCTGAATATCCACCGGTTGCTTGCCAGACCATCGTGCTCCAGGACTCTACTACAGGCCTTCATACCACTCCGCATTCGTGGCCTCCTGTCTACTCTACCAGGGGCCCCGAATCGGATACGTAAGGGAGCCTACCCTCTGCCCAAGCGGACTCACCTGTCTGGTAAGTGTGGGACCTGACAGTATCAGGCAGCCATGACTGAGTCCGGGCAGGGGGCCTCCCCCATGGATGAACTATGCAGGCACCTAGCGGGCCTCACTCAAGCTGTTAAAAGTCTTCAGGAAGGCTACACCAGACTGGAAGGGCAGGTCCAGGCCCTCTCAGCCTCTCCTCCAGGAGCAGCGTCCAACCCAGCCTCAGCACCCTCCGTAGTGATGCTTCTGCCAGAGCCCAGGGTACCTACACCAGAGAAGTTTTCCGGAGATCGCAGTAAGTTCCAGGCGTTCCGCAACGCGTGCGAACTATATTTTGCCCTGCAACCCCGTACGTTCTCCCTGGAAGCCACTAAAGTGGGGTTCATCATATCCTTGCTGACTGGCGAACCTCAAACCTGGGCCCACCACCTACTGAAGCAAAAGGCTCAATCTCTTGACTCCGTGAGTGATTTCTTCCTAGCCATGTCTCAACTGTATGAGGACCCTCAGCTAACGGCAACGGCCGAAGCCACTCTGCATTCCCTCCAACAAGGTCGCAGAGCGGCGGAAGATTACGCCGTGGAGTTTAGGCGTTGGAGCTCGGACACGGAGTGGAACGACGCTGCTTTGCGTCACCAATATCGGCTGGGATTATCAGACTCTCTAAAAGATGAACTAGCACGAGTGGGGGTTCCCCAGACACTAGAGGAGCTCATCAACCTGTCGATCCAAATTGACCGCCGTCTCAGGGAAAGACGCTCTGAGAGATCCGTTGGTCATCCACGCCTCACCTGGATGTTACCCAGGGTCCCTAGTGCCCCGCACCAAGCTCCACTGGTCTCGTCGGCTTCCACCCAGGAAGTTTCGGAACCCATGCAGTTAGGACTGCTTCGTCCTTCCCTGACTCCTGAGGAGAAGACACGAAGACGCACACTCAACCTGTGCCTGTACTGTGGAGAGCCCGGTCATTTTGCCAGAGCATGCCCCAATAAGAGACGTAAGTGTCTACCGTCCTCCTCGTTGTGTGCACCTGTCCTACCTAGCGCTGGTAGCCATTTAACACTCTCCATTGTTTTACAGTTACCTGGAAGGAACATCCCAGTACCGGTCATCATTGACTCGGGGGCATGCAGTGGATTCATTGACCGGACCTTCGTTGAAACATATCACATCCCCACTCAACCTAAAGCCCAAGGACTGGCAGTCTTTCTTGCAGACGGTTCCACCCTCCGTTCCGGACCCGTCACCCAAGAAACGGTTCCTCTTTTGGCTACCATTGGCCCGGAACATCAGGAACTGTTACGCCTAGATGTCATCTCCTCTCCCCTCTTCCCAATTATCCTAGGAATACCTTGGCTACAGGCTCACAATCCTAGCATCAACTGGGCTACAGGCAAAGTTCAGTTTTCCTCTGAATATTGCAGACAAAACTGCTTGCGGGGAATCTCAGCAACCTCCTCCCAATGCTTGTGTATGGATTCTGAAACTAAGCTCTACCAAGACCTTCCTGAACCGTACCGGGATTTCCTAGACGTGTTCAGTAAAAAGGGGGCAGAAACCCTTCCACCTCATAGATCCTATGACTGCCCAATAGAACTTCTACCGGGTACCGAAGTTCCTTTTGGTAGGATCTTTCCGCTAACTGAGCAGGAGCTGGGCACCCTGAAGACCTACATAGACGAAAACCTGAAGAAAGGGTTCATTCGTGCTTCCACGTCTCCAGCTGGGGCAGGCATCTTCTTTGTGGAAAAAAAAGACCACTCCCTACGTCCCTGCATTGATTACCGGGAGCTTAACAAAATTACTATAAAAAATAGATACCCGCTACCCTTGGTTCCTGAGTTATTTCAGAGGTTAGGATCTGCTACCGTTTTTACTAAACTAGACCTCCGTGGAGCCTATAACTTGATCCGCATAAGAGAAGGAGACGAGTGGAAGACAACTTTTCGTACTCGATTTGGCCATTACGAGTATCTTGTCATGCCTTTTGGTCTGTGCAACGCACCGGCAACATTCCAGCATTTCGTCAATGACGTCTTTCATGACCTACTGGATCTATATGTCATCGTGTACCTGGATGATATCTTGGTCTTCTCCGCCTCCCTGTTAGAGCACCGCAAACACGTACGAACCGTACTCTCCCGGCTGAGACAGCATGGACTTTTTGCCAAACTTGAAAAATGCCAATTTGAGCTCCAATCTATCCAGTTCTTGGGTTTGATCATCTCTCCTGATGGCATTAAAATGGATCCCCAGAAAGTTTCCGCTATTTTGGAGTGGCCTGCACCGACTGACAAAAAGGGAGTACAACGTTTTATTGGCTTCGCCAACTTCTACAGGAAGTTTATCAAGGGATTTTCCTCAATCATAGCTCCCATTACGGAACTTATTAAACAGGGATGCCAGTTCCACTGGACCCCTAAGGCACAAGAAGCCTTTGAAAGACTTAAAGCGTTGTTCACCTCAGCCACTATTCTTAAGCATCCCAACCCTGCCTTACCCTTCGTCATGGAAGTGGATGCTTCTGAAGTTGCAGTCGGAGCTGTACTGTCACAGAGACAGGGTGCCAAAGCACTCCTGTACCCAGTGGGATTCTTCTCACGTAAGCTCTCTCCTTCCGAGAAAAATTATGATGTGGGTGACCGGGAACTTCTGGCCATTAAGGCAGCTTTGGAAGAATGGCGTTATCTCCTGGAGGGTGCAGCACATCCCATCTTGGTCTACACAGACCATAAAAACTTAGAGTACCTAAGAACGGCCAAGAGATTAAAACCCCGGCAGGCCAGATGGGCACTTTTTTTTTCTAGATTTATTTTTCATATTACGTACAGACCTGGATCCAAGAATGTCAAATCTGACGCCCTTTCCCGAATGTTTCTTGACTCCGAAAGAACCCTGCCTCCAGACACCATTCTCTCTTCTGGAAATTTCCTAGTTCTACAGGAAGACTTAATTTCGCAAATCAGGCGAGCCTCCTTGGGAATGCCCCCACCTGCTGAAGCCTGTACCAAGGATGGGCTGCTTTGGTTCAAGAATAGGATTGTGGTCCCTGAGGAGCTGAAAGCACGAGTACTAAGCTTATGCCACGACCACAAACTTGCTGGCCACTTCGGCACATGGAAAACGATTGACCTTGTCCAACGCTCCTTCTGGTGGCCCCATCTTACCAAGGATTGTAAGGCATATGTGGAGTCCTGTGATACCTGTGCCAGAAATAAGACTAGCCGGACAAGAGCATGGGGTCTACTAAAGCCACTGCCAGTTCCAGAGAGACCTTGGGCCATGATTTCTATGAACTTCATCGTTGAGCTCCCACCATCAGAAGGTTTTTCGTCTATTTTTGTCGTAGTGGACAGGTTGTCTAAAATGGCCCATTTTCTCCCCATGAAGGGCACCCCTTCAGCCATGGAGACCGCCTCTATCTTTATCAAGGAGATCGTCAGATTGCATGGTGTCCCGACCAATATTGTCTCAGACAGAGGCGTCCAGTTCACTTCCAGATTCTGGAGATCCCTGTGTGGTGCCCTTGAGATCGAGTTGTCCTTTTCCTCGGCTTACCACCCTCAGTCCAATGGACAAACCGAGAGGACGAACCAAACCTTGGAGCAATACATCCGTTGTTTCTCAGCTTTTTCCCAAGATGACTGGGCCTCCCTGCTTCCCATCGCAGAGTTCTCATATAACAACTCATTACACTCAGCGACTAATCAGTCTCCGTTCTATGCCAATTATGGTTTCCACCCATCCTTCTTGCCTGGAACATTTCCTGAATGCCCTGTTCCTGCAGTATCTGAGACCTTGGATTTTTTCTCCCACAACAACAAATTGCTACAGGAAACCATGACTAAGGCTCAGGAAGACTATAAGAGGATCTTCGATAGAAAGAGACGGGGGGAACTTGTGTTAGAACCTGGCAATTCCGTCTGGCTGTCCACCGCTAATCTCAAATTAGCTTGTCCTTCCAGGAAACTGGGTCCCAAATACCTGGGTCCCTTCTTGATCAAAAGGAAGATCAACAATGTGGCATTTGAATTGGACCTTCCTAATTCCCTGAGGATACATCCAGTATTCCACGTGTCTCTCCTAAAACCGGTCACGCCTAATTTCTTTCCTGGTCGTAGCATTGGTCCACCCAAACCTATCAAGGTTGATGGCACAGAGGAGTTTGAAGTGGAAGCAATTCTTGATTGTAGAAGAAGGCGCAATCAGGTACAATATCTGGTAAAATGGAGGGGCTATGGACCCGAAGATAATTCGTGGGAGCCAGAGAGCAATTTACATGCTAACGAACTTCTGCAATCCTTCAAAACCTCTCACCCCGCAAAGATGGCCCAGCTGGGCATCCGGAGTCTGCCCTTGAGGAGGGGGCACTGTCAGAGAGGTTACCTGGTTGGGCGCCGGGGCGCGCCGGGGCGTACGGGCGCTCGCGTTCCTGTCCGTGCTGGGGCGCGTGTCCCTGGGGGCGCTGGTGTGTCTGGGCTGGCCGGCCGTGGCGTGCGGGGTGGCGTCCGGGCGTTCGTGCGTACGCGCGTTCGCGCTAGCGCGCGTTCGCGTTAGTGCGCGTCCGCCTGTGGGCGTTGCTTTTAGCGCGACTCGGCTGGTGGGCGTGCGCGCCGGTGTCGGGGGCGCGCTCGGGCGCGTGAGGGGGCGCGGTGCGCCTTGGCGAATCGGCGCGCGCACGTGCGCGGCGTTTTGGCGCCAATCGGCCTATTTGAAGCCTGCCTCATTGCTGACCCAGTGCTGCCTGATCAAACAGCTCTGTACCTTGTTCCGTGATCATCCCGTGTTCCTGTATCCTTGAGTTTACCCGTTGTGACCCGGCTTGCCTTTTGGACCTCCCTTGTCTGCTGCCTGAACCCGACCCCGGCTTGTCTGACCTCGTTTCTGCTTAACCCTCTTGTACCGTTGCTGCCAGCCCGTTGCCGACCTCTGCCTGTGTGTGACCAGCCTGACTAGCTCCTGCCCAGCATCTGCTCTACCCAGCCTGAATATCCACCGGTTGCTTGCCAGACCATCGTGCTCCAGGACTCTACTACAGGCCCTCATACCACTCCGCATTCGTGGCCTCCTGTCTACTCTACCAGGGGCCCCGAATCGGATACGTAAGGGAGCCTACCCTCTGCCCAAGCGGACTCACCTGTCTGGTAAGTGTGGGACCTGACACCAACGTTTTTTGGTAAGAGGCAGCAGTTTTTGAAGGTGGAGGTTCATCTACGCACCCTATTCACTGAAGCAAGTTTTTCAATATTCACTCAGCACTTGGGGATATTCTTCACTCAATATTTATCTGTGCTATACAGATTGTATGGACTTTAACCACTATTGTTTTTGTGCGCACAGCCAAGGACAATATTTGGGCCTCATAAAGATCTGTTTATAATATTTATTTATTGATTATTATTTTAATATTTTTTATTTATGTTTTGTTATGGTTTTCTGAGGCATTCACTTGTCACATTATTATATTTTGGCATGGTGTTTTTGAGGCATTCATTTTCTGTCTTTATTATGTCACATCATTGTTCGTTTTTATGAACATAGAATTAATATCTGTGTTTTACGAATTTACTGTGATACACTGATTATCATTGAATTATTTGCACAGTGATCACCATCTATATTCATATCTCTCTATGAGGTTTTAAGGCACTTGTTTGTTGCCACTCTCACATTTTTTCTAGCGCGACTTTCTTAATTTTTATTGGATTGTATGGTTTACTACTTTTCAGTCACAGCTCACGTAGTTTTTGTTAGCGCAGTATTTATTTTATACATTCACCTCCGACTGCATGATCCCTGTCCCTCTGTCTGGACAGTGCTGATTGATCCTGTGCTGATCACATGCATCCTCCCAAAA
Organism: Lithobates clamitans; assembly: GCA_037952925.1. Taxonomy (NCBI): domain Eukaryota; kingdom Metazoa; phylum Chordata; class Amphibia; order Anura; family Ranidae; genus Lithobates; species Lithobates clamitans. The sequence continues at coordinate 2,464,049 of JBBGZY010000791.1, forward strand.
AAAAAAACTCTAGCAATACACTCCAAATTGAGCATGTGCAGAGTGCCCCCAAGGTTCTGTACTATCAGGAGATGTATTGGGGACAGTAAAAGAAGGGGCGAATCAGAGAAGACAGGGTCAAACAGACATTTTACACAATGCTGAGGATTAACCCCTTAGGTTCCACAGTCAGTATAACAAGCATGCTTTACTGCATATACAGGCTGATTTTACTGTTGTGGGTTTAGTAGCTCTATGTGGTGTTATGGAACAGTAGCATCAGTGACATCATATTCTGGCAGCACATAGGCTTGACTTAAGCAGAATCCCAATCTGGTTCATTTCATCTTAAACAGGGGCTTTTTAGATTTAGTTTTGGATACAACATCCCATTTTTTTTTTATCAAGCAGTGATATCCCTTCATTGACTGGTAGAAGTAGCAGCCACAACAGATCTAAAAGCTGTAAGAAAGTTCACCCTTAAAAAAATAAAGATAAAACCCTCAACCTCATACAAATTGGATTGTGGCATAACAGTATAATAGTGTTTGTGATTTTTTTTTTTTTTTTTTTTTTGCAACACCAGACTTCATTTTCCTAAAAGATTCATAAAATGTCAGAAGTAAAAATAAAATGTCACAAAACAAACTTTAAAACCACAACCCCACAGATTCCCATATCCCCACAATATTCTAAATTTGGACTTCAGGCATGTATTTGATAGAAGTTGTATAGCATCAGGACCGTATGTTAGCAACAAATACAAGAGACATGGGGTTGATTTACTGAAAGCATATTGACTGTGCTCTTTGCAAGTGCACTTGCATTCATTTTCCCCTAGATGTGGTAAAGCTCTGCTGATTTCCATCATCCAATCATGTGCAAGCAAATAGCTTTTTTTTTTTTTCTTGGACCTGATTGGGTATTCTTTACAAAGTGAAGTTTTACCACATTGACATTTACTAGGAAAAAAGAGTGCAATTGCAGTTGCAAAGTACATTGGGTATTTTCCTTTAGTAAACCAACCTCTTGGCAGGTTTCTTTTTTATGTTTTCTTTTTATTTGTAAACACTATTTATACTTTTAGTTATTTAAAGGTTGCCTATTTGGGAGATTTCCCCCTCAATTCCTGTCACACAAAAACAACAACACGTTCACACAAATTGCAAGTTATTACTTGGTATTTTTTGGTTGCAAATTTTTGGAGAGCTCAAAATGTTTTTCTTTTTCTTAGGTGTTTTTCAAGGAGGGATACAGAACATGATCCGGCTAATACTTTCTGGATTTCTCTTGATAACGTGTTTTCTATTCATCTTTTATCACATAAAATTTATCAAATCTCTTGAACCTGCAAGTAAAGGACCCAGGTCTCCATGATTGTGATACCAATAACGGCTTACTACCTACTGGACTGTCAGATTACGTCTACATACAATAACGACATCTTCTTGGATCACCAATCTAATCAAAGAACAATGTTGAGCTAAATTTGAAACGGGAAATGTCTGTACCTAATACAAAATAAGGGGAGAGGAGTCAAAGCATGAACAAATTACAAAAGTTATGGCAATCTTTGTGTGGATTTCATTGTGCCTGATGGGTTGCAATGTATCTCATTTGTAGCTCTGGCAGTCTGAGTTTCAGGAACAGAGAGGATAGGGAAATACGCAGCCAACAAGTTGGGTTCAAGCAGATATCAATTATTAAAGCTGAAATCCAGATATGCATATTTATTCATACTTACATTGGTCCAACTTTGACCAACACATTGCTTTCTCTTTATTTGGTCTTAAAGCAGAATTTTGCCCTCAAGAACTTGATGAAAAATAATGTTCTTTAGCAAGTGTAGCAAGTGGATGTCACCAGTAAGTGTAATCTTGATCTATACAATCTTGGCATTTATTTAAAGAATTGAATTTAAAAAAAAAAAAATGTTGTTACTGGATAAAACATAATACCTTACAGGGCTGTTGTGTGTTATTATTTTCCAAATATACAGAAAAAGTCTTATTATTATTATTATTATACAGGATTTATATAGCGCCAACAGTTTACTCAGCACTTTACAACATGAGGGCAGACAGTACACTTACAATACAAATCAATACAGGAGGGATCAGAGGGCCCTTTTTGTTAGAGCTTACAATCTAGAAGAGAGGGTCAAGTGGAAACAAAAGGTAATGACTGTGGGGGGTGAGCTGATGGAGAAAATGAAAAAACAGTTGTAGTTAGGTGTGGGTTGGGGTAGGCTTCTCTGAAGAGAAGAGTTTTCAGGAATCGTCTAAAAGCTAATAGAGTAGGAGATAAGCGGACAGATTGGGGTAGGGCATTCCATAGGATTGGAGAGGCTTTGGAAAATTCCTGGAGGCGAGCATGGGAGGAGGTGATGAGGGAGCTAGAGAGCAGAAGGTCTTGAGAGGAACGAAGAGAACGAGTAGGTTGGTATTTAGAGGCTAGGCTAGTGATGTAGCTGGGGGCTAAATTGTGGATGGCTTTGTACGTAGTTGTTAGTATTTTGAATTTAATTCTTTGGCCGACCAGAAGCCAGTGGAGGGATTGGCAGAGAGGGGTAGCTGAGACAGAGCGATTGGTAAGGTGGATGAGTCTGGCAGCAGCATTCATGAGGGATGAGGGATTGAAAAGTTGATAGACTATGTAGAGGTAAGCCAATGAGAAGGGAGTTGCAGTAGTCGAGGCGAGAGATGACCAGCGAGTGAATTAAGAGCTTTGTTGTGTCATTGGTTAGAAAGGGGCGTATTTTGGAGATGTTGCGGAGGTTGAGGCGGCAAGATTTGGACAGTGATTGGACGTGGTGATTAAAGGAGAGTTCAGAGTCCAGGACTACACCTAGAACCTTGGCATGTGGGGATGGGCTTATAGTTGTGCCATCAATTCTGACAGAGAGATCAGGGAAAGGGGCATATGGGGGAGGAAAAATTATAAGTTAGGTTTTGGATAGATTGAGTTTGAGGAAGTGGTGTGACATCCAGACTGATATATCTGATAGTAAGTTAGTGATAGGTGAGGAGGCAAAGGGAGTGAGCTGAGGGTAGAGAAATAGATTTGGGTGTCGTCAGCATAGAGATGGTATTGGAAGCCATGGGAGGCTATCAGTTGACCCAGGGAGGAGGTGTAGATTGAAAATAGGAGAGGTCCAAGAACAGAATCTTGGGGGACCCCAACTGAGAAAGGAAGAGGAGAAGAGGAAGTAGAGTTGTAGGAAACGCTAAAGGTGCGATTGGATAAGTAGGAAGAGAACAAGCGAAGAGTACAGTAACAGAGACCAAAGGCGTGGAGTTTTTTGAGGAGGGGGTGGTCAACTGTATCAAAGGCAGCAGAGAGGTCCAGGAGTAGGAGTACGGAATAGTGTCGATTGGTTTTTGCTGTTATTAGATTCTTTGTTAGTTTTAGGAGAGCAGTTTCTGTGGAGTGTTGAGGACGAAATCCAGACTGAAGGGGATCAAGAAGGCTATTATCAGTGAGGTAGACGCTCAGTCGATTGTAAACCAGATGTTCGAGGAGTTTGGATAAGAAGGGGAGCAAGGAGATGGGGCGTAGATTGTTAAGATTGGATGTGTCCAGTGAGGGCTTTTTAAGCATGGGTCTGACAAGTGCATGTTTTAGAGAGTTGGGGAAGATGCCAGAAGAGAGGGAGAAATTGAAGATGTGGGTTAGAATGTAGCATAGAGCCAGAGGGTGAACGTAGCATTTGTGAGGGAACAGGATCCAGAGGGCAGGTGGTAAGGTGGACATTAACAAGTAGTTTAGCAACTTCGTCTATAGTGGTGATGTTGAAAGAGGGATGTAATGATTTAGGACTTATATAAACTGCCTTGCTTTGAGATCTTCATGTCTAACTGGTGAAGGGAACCCCCTAATATCTCCTGAAATTTGGCCTCCAGGCTTCTCAATGATACTGCCTTGCACATTGCATAAAGACTTGTCCGATAAATATGTTTAGGAGTGGAGCACAACAGTTTTTTTGGATGTCACCAGTAAGTGTAATCTCGATCTACACAATCTTGGCATTTATTAAAAGAATTAAATTTAAAAAAAAATAAGAAAAAATTGTTGTTACTGGATAAAACATAACACCGAACAGGGCTGTTGTGTGTTATTATTTTCCAAACATACAAAAAAAGTCATATCCCAAAGGTATAAGAGCACTACAAAACATGTATTATTTTTCTATGGACATAGTATTAAGTCATTTGAAAATCCCCCAGCAATCCATCTAGAAAAACCTAAATAAATTAATTAAAAATTCAGGTTAGGGGGTTTGTTTCATACATTTGCCAATATACATGAAGCCACACCATTGTGTCATGGCACCTCTGCAAAGTGTGTTCCCGGACTGTAAACTATCTGAGCTCCCAAGCTGAAGTGTAGCGACCTCCTTCCTAAGGATAAAGCAACACAACAGAACCCAAGACTGATTGAAAACAGCTGAAGAGCCCCTGTGTGTGTCTACAAGATAACAACACAACACAAACCGTGTTTAGGGTATTCCCATACCTATGTAAGCCTGTCCTTTAGAGGTTAGAAATTGAAAACCTGACATTTTTTCTTTGTAATACTAAAGTAGATGTCTCTACTTTAGAAGCTCTAGAGTTGAAGAAATCGTGTCAGTCCCGACTGCATTTTCAAGGGCATGGCAGCCCATTTTTATTCAAAAGAAACAAAGTTCAAAAATGAACATCAGATTCCCTCGCAGGGGTATTCAGCATTACAGTCCTGCTTCAGAACCAGCATTCACTCTTCGTGGCTAAAACACAGCACTCTTGCTCAGGCCTTACACCTTAGGCGTTGGTCTGTCTTCCCCAGACCTGACGTTCATCACCTCTGTGTTTGCAGCTTCGTGCTGCACTGACTTCCTCCTGACTCCCAGGCCAGAACTCCTGTCTGCCGGGCAGAGCTGTCTCTAAGGATGAGCACTGACCTCTATTTCTGGGATGATTATGAAGCCAACACACAGGTGTGCAATTAGCAAGCCTACCAAAATAAGGGATACACTGCTCATATGCATCTGTGACACGGGGTCGCATCTCCACAACCTCTTTTCATCCTTTGTCTCCTCTCCTTTCCTGCAGCCTCTACTCGCTGGTGTACCTAAATCCACTATTAATCAACTTCAATATGTATAAAATTCTGCAGCCAGGTCTGGTACAAGTGATCTTGTTACCCCTATCCTGGAGTCCTTGCACTGGCTTCCTGTCAGGTTTCACATAGACTTTAAGATCCTCTTGCTCACCTATAGGCTCTTCATGGCTTGGCACCCCATTATCTCTCTGAACTTTTATCAACTTACTCCTCCCCTCGTAACCTCCACTCCTCAAATTATGGTCTTTTGTGTGTTCCCTCTACTTCCCTACACTCGATGGGAGACAGAGCCTTCTGCTGCTATGCTCCAAAACCCTGGAATTCACTTGCAAAGAAGATCAGAGAGTCATCTTCTCTAAACTCATTCAAATAAAATCAGAAAACTTTTTATTTAGACAAGCTTTCACTTAAAGTGGAAGTAAACCCTGTTTTTGAACTTGTACCTATAGGTCAGCCTATAATGAGGCTTACCTGTAGGTACAGTGAATATCTACGAAACCTGCATGGTTTAGGAGATATCCATGCTGCATGCATTCCGTGCCCTCACCGGCACATGCTCTCTGAAGGGGCTGCATACCGTGCCGTGCAGGAGAGGCGTTATCCTGGTGCGGCCAATCAGAAGGCCGGAGGACGCAAACCCAGAAGAAAGACCAGGTGAAGATAGAAGCCCTGTCAGTAGTGACAGTTCAGCGCTGGAGGGCTTTGTTTTAAGGTAAGCATTTCATAATGTGCTAGTAACCTCTTGCTTATTGGGCACTTAAACCCCCCTCCTGCCCAGACCAATTTTTAGCTTTCAGCGCTGTCACACTTTGACTAACAATTGCGTGGTCATGCTACATTATACTCAAATGAAATTTTTATCATTTTTTTCACACAAATATAGCTTTCTTTTGGTGGTATTTAATCACCACTGGGGTTTTTATTTCTTGCTAAACAAACAAAAAAAGACAGAAATTAAAAAAAAATTTAAAACAACGTTTCATAGCTTGTTATAATATTTTGCAAACGGGTAATTTTTCTCCTTCATTGAGATTCACTGATGAGGCTGTACTGATGGGCACTGATGGGCTGCACTGATGGGCACAGATAAGGCGACACTGATAGGCACAGATAAGGTGACACTGATAGGCACTGATAAGATGGCACTGATGGGCACTGATAAGACGGCACTGATGGGCACTGCCGGGGCCCTGATGGGTGGCACTGATGAGTGGCACTGATAAGTGGCACTGATGGGTGGTACTGATAGATGTCACTGATGGGCACTGATAGGTGGCATTGATGGGCACTGGTAAGTGGCACTGATGGGCACTGGTAGGTGGTATTGATAGGCAGCACTGGTGATGAGGCACTTTGGTGGTGACTTTTATAGGTGGCACTGTGGGCACTGATAGGTGACACTGTGGGCACTGATAGGTGGTACTGTGGGCACTGGTAGGTGGCGCTGGTGGGCACTGGTAGGTGGCACAGAAGCCTCTGCAGAGGCTCTCCACAATCGGAACTGATGTCCCTCTCACAGCCACCGGTGATCGGCTTTTTTTTTCTCCTCGCGCTACCAGCGTGAGGAGAAAAAATAGCCGATTACCGACTCTGTTTACATCATATGATCAGCTGTCATTGGCTGACAGCTGATCACGTGGTAAGGAGTCGGGATCAACCCCTTACTCAGATCTGTGTTTAGCCGAGTCTCATAGCACCGATATTTAAAAAGGGCCCAAAATACATCCCTGGGAATTACAGACCAGTTAGCCTAATATCAATAGTATGTAAACTCTTGGAGGGGATGATAAGGGACTATATACAAGATTTTGGTAATGAGAACGGTATCATTAGCAGTAATCGGCATGGATTCACGAAGAATCGTTCTTGCCAAACCAATCTATTAACCTTCTATGAGGAGATGAGTTGCCATCTAGATAAAGGAAGGCCCATAGACGTGGTGTATCTGGATTTTGCAAAAGCATTTGACACAGTTCCCCACAAACATCTACTGTACAAAATAGGGTCCGTTGGCATGGACCATAGGGTGAGTACATGGATTGAAAACTGGCTACAAGGGCGAGTTCAGAGGGTGGTGATAAATGGGGAGTACTCAGAATGGTCAGGGGTGGGTAGTGGGGTTCCCCAGGGTTCTGTGCTGGGACCAATCCTATTTAATTTGTTCATAAATGACCTGGAGGATGGGGTAAACAGTACAATCTCTGTATTTGCGGACAAAACACTAAGCTATTTAGGTCCGCGCTGCAGCGGCTATAGCGAGGACGGGAAGTGGTTAAAGGCGCTATATAACATAAAGTTTATTATTATTATTATTACTTGTCTTCATAATCTCCAGCTATGGCTGCTTTGCATTTCTTTTGTACAGTCTTTTGTATAGTCTCCACTCCCCACACTATTACAGGAAGTGCCAGAACAAGAATCTTCATGGCAGGGACACAAAGTATTATTTTTATAGAAGCTGAAGATTCAAAAATTTCAAAAAAATTTTAGTGATCGACTTTTTATAAGTTTAAACACAAAATTTGCCTTTTCACACACTTTGGTAAAACAAAATACAATGATTGTTAGTTTTGCTGGGCAACAAACTTTTTTTAATGCTATTTTAACTGAGAACATAAGTTGTATCCTGAATGTATTTAGACCATTATGGAAAATACTTTTTTCATTCAGTCAATCTGAGTTAATATTTTAGTTACATAATTAGGTTGAAACAAGATGCAAATCCATTCAGTTCAACCAATAAAATAAATAAATGAATAGAAAATCTCCATATACAGAACCCTATACCTACAGTTAATTCAGAGGAAGGCAAAAAAAAGAAAAAAAGAAAAAGAAAACTCTATGGATGATCCAATATGTTCCAGTGAGGGGAAATACAAATTCCTTCCTGATCCCACGAAGACAATAATACTGAAAATGTATCTTCTACTTAAGCCAACTGGTAAAAAAAAAATGATTTATCTATATGATCTGACATTAAGAAACAGCTTTTTTATAATAAGTTCGTAGATTGCAAAACCATATAAAAAGACGTTTCAACATGCTTGCTTCACCCTTCCTGTCAAATACAGGAAGAACGTAACATTTTTTTTTTCTTCTATTAAAACATTCGGCATTTCTTGTATCAACATTTTCTAGTCAACATGAGTCCAAAATTCTCTGCACTGTTGGTCTGTAAGTAAATTACATTTATTATTTCCTTATTACCAAGTAACTCTATGATCTTATAATAGTGATGTTTTAATTTTTAAGGCAAAAACCATAGGACAATGTATCATAACCCATAACCAGTCGTCAATCATTATGAATGCACTAAATGTATCAAAGGAAAATCGAATTGGGTGTTATGGGTAATTACATATCTTTGCTAGTTTTTGAACTGCATGATGGAAGCAGGCTCAGCTAAAAGACACCAACACGATGAATTATCTTAAAGTTTATCTAAAGCGGAAATGTTTTTTGTTCTAGTTTTGGATAGACATGGGAAAGATTAGAAGCCATCTGTCTGTGTTTTTACTGGAGAGATTTAGATGAGGTCAAATCTTTTTTTTATTATTATGGATAGACATAGGAAAAGTTAGAACCCTTCTGTCTGTGTTCCTTTTGGAGAGATTCACTTTCTCTATTTAATCTGGTGGCGATCGTCACAAACGCAGAAAGGGATTTAAAATACATAATATTAAAGTTCCACCAGAACAGTAATGCCCCGTACACACGGTCGGATTTTCCGATGGAAAATGTCCGATCGGAGCGTGTTGTCGGAAATTCCGACCGTGTGTGGGCTCCATCGGACATTTTCCATCGGATTTTCCGACACACAAAGTTGGAGAGCAGGAGATAAAATTTTCCGACAACAAAATCCGTTGTCGGAAATTCCGATCGTGTGTACACAAATCCGACGGACAAAGTGCCACGCATGCTCAGAATAAATAAAGAGATGAAAGCTATTGGCCACTGCCCCGTTTATAGTCCCGACGTACGTTTTTTACGTCACCGCGTTTAGAACGATCGGATTTTCCGACAACTTTGTGCGACCGTGTGTAGACAAAACAAGTTTAAGCCAACATCCGTCGGAAAAAATCCTAGGATTTTGATGTCGGAATGTCCGAACAAAGTCCGACCGTGTGTACGCCCTATAATACCAGGTCAACGGTGACAAATGTTCAGATGCTGCCTATCTAGAAAGGGATCACTTTGGAGAGATTTTATCTTATTTGCTGCTTGTTCTCCAGCACAGAAAATTAAGGGAAATGTTGCCACCCAGACATAGACAGCAACCCTTTGGCAGGGCTCTAAACCATCTCTACTCTACTGAAAACAAAAAATTAAAAAACAGCAGGGTAAAAGGTCTTTTTAGTCCCCTAGCTATTCTGTGTAAAGCGTTTGGCCATGTGCCCCCTTACTGAATTGGTTCTCAGCACAGGAGGTGCCTTTAAACCTCACCTGTGTCTTTGTGTTTGTGATAGTGTTTGTACCTGGCTCCCCGTCTATTTGTTTCTCTGATCCAGCTCTGCTATGACCTTGGGTTCTCTTGTTACTATCCTTTTCCTTACCTGGTTTATTCTTTGGATTGCTGGCTGAACTTGATTGTTAACTGAGCTAAATCAGCCCGGATCTTGGAAATTATTTTGGACTATGCTTGATTTCTACCAGCCCTGGCCTCGGAACTGTTTTTGGACTAATCTTGCTTTCCATCAGCTCAGATCTTGGAAGTGTTTTTCGGACGATGCTTGCTTTCTATCAGTCCTGGCCTTGATACTGTTTTTGGACTATGCTTGCTTTCTACCAGCTCGGACTTTGGAACTGTTTTCGGTCTAGGCTTGCTCACTCCCTGCCCTAACCTTGGCTCATCCCAGGATTTTGCTACAAGCTGCTGTCTACTACTTGATCGCCCTCAGGGCTACAGGTCCCCTTCCCCGTCTTTTGTTTAGTGACATCTGTGCAGGAAGCTATAGCATCATGGTCTAAGACCTGGGGGCAATCAATTACCCATGCCTAAAGCAAACAGGGGCTGCTACAAGCATAGGAAACACCAGCTAACTATAGTTCCTCACCTAGAAATCAAGCTGTGCATTACATCAAGTTTAGAATCTACGTTAATATGTCTACAGTCATTTCCTGGCAATTGTGACCACACAGGAAGAAATTTCAAAGATTAACCAGAATCTCAAGTGATCCTCCATCAAAAAAAAGGAACAAACTCCCTGTACTCCTTCACCGGTTTCCACAGAACGGAAAATTTTACGTTCAGAGCTGTAAAGACAACTCTGTTTACAGATTCGTTTGTGGTTGAGGGTATAAGTATGGGGCCAATTATGTAATGTATGTTTTTCCTAATATTTTTCCTAATACACAAGTTTGTATCAACCTCATAAAAAGCTTTTGATAATTATTTTAAAGAATAACCCAAATAAGAGAGATTTAATTGGAAATAAATGTAAATTAATGTCTGTCTGATAGATAATTAATTGCTGGAGATGTGGTATCTGGATAATTCACTAGTCCAATGCATTTAGTGCTAAATTACTGTATGTGTGTTATCGGGACAGACAGCAATACAAATCTGCCAAAATTGCCAAAACTAAAATAAAATTTGTTCTAGAATTGGACTTTAAGCAAGCATGATAATAACATATTATATTTACCATTAATTCATATTTATAGTATTTACTTCATGCTTTCTTGTAGCCATTATTATAAAAATATAAAATGCAGAATCTTAAATGGGGTGACATTCAAAGGCTTTTGTAATTTTGGGAATGGTGAACTGATTTAGACAGAAGATGAACAACAACAAAAAAAAAAACTTTACATGTATTCATTTATAATATAAACAGAAAATGTTATATTAACTTTCTCGTTTGTCTTTTTTAGTTATTATTTTGGAAAAAGCAGGTAAGTGACCCTTCTTTGCAAGACAATCAAAGCTGTAATCACTTAAAATATTTCAATAATTAAATAACTGATAAACATATTTGCCTGTTCACCCAGGGTGCTTGGAGGAATGTTTGGTCGGTGACGTCACAAGGGAGCCCTTACCTATTTAAGAACTGTCAAATGGCGGGGGGTATAGCGGGCGTCATGATTGATGATGAATCTACATCGGAGGAGATTTTTTGTTTCCTTTAAATTAAGGAATTGTCAAAAACTGCCTGTCTTTATTTATCTTTGACACTTTTTTTTGGTGAATGGGTAGGAGTACAATGTACCCCATTCTGATTCACATAGTGAGGGAGCCGGGATCTGGTGGCCCCCTTGTTAAAGGGGACTTCCAGATTTCCATAAGCCCCCTGCCTGCAGACTCCCACAACCACAGCACCAGGTTGTTAGGCAGAGGCTCTTGCATTGATACATGTCCCCCCAGGGCAGTACCCAGGCCCCCATGCCCTTTTTATGGCCAATAACTTGCATGTAAGCTTTCAAAATGGGCACGTTTGATATTTCACGTTTCAGGGTTTACGGTTCGGGTCCGAGTTGTTGCGATGTTGGAGAGTTCTGGCGTAAACCGAACTGGGGGGAGGGGGGTGTCCGGCCCAGCTCTAATTATAATATAACTATGTACCACTCTGAGTAATTACACAGGAGGAAAACATGCAGACGATTCGGGAATGAACCATAGGCCTAGACTAGAGCTTTATTTTTGTTTGGGGTCTTCGGCATAAAATTGCATCAATCTATTGTAGTACTACAATAGCGACATCTATCTGTGTCCCTACTTTTGCAATGTATGCATCAAATAAACAAAGCATTCCCCTCTATGAAAAAATATGTGAATATGTAGAAAGCCTGATAGCTAAAAGTTGACTTTATCTGAATATTTATGGAGTTGTAATTCAAAAATTCAAAAATCAGTTCAATTAATCAATTGATAGTAATTGGAAAACCCTCAGTTTCTTCTCTGGAATCAATGTAATTATTTAGAATTATTGGAAATGAGTAGGTGTGCAAGGGGTATTTAAAACAAATTAAGATTTAATTTTATACAGACTCTTACATAAGGAAAAGCCAATGGTTTTGGGGGGTTCAAATGGTCCCCCCTTTTTAGGGCTTGTAAAACCTCCATCTGAAACAATCATACTAATTACCCCTCAGGATTCCTCCAATATTATCAGTCCAGTATATACTTTGTTCAACATTGCCAAGCCCTGAAGAAGGAGGGCCCTTTGAAAACCTTGGCTTTTTATGATATATGAATCTGAATAAAGTGGTAACATCTGTGAGTAGCGGAGGTAGAAGGGACCCCTTCAGTCTCTTCATGAAGCCTCTGGTTGACAGCACTGAGGATAGTGAGGAGCGGTCTCTCCAGTCCTTTTGCAGTGGTGATGTGGATGGTGCAGCTGTAGACTGATTCCCAGATGTGATGGCTTTGGTAGGATCCCAAAAAGCTGGAGGCTCTGCTACTGAGGTTCTCTATCTCTCTATCGTCCCAAAGCCAAGCACCCCATGCTTTCCTGGGCGGTCTGGTAAAAAATCACCCCGCCACTTCCCCTGAGTCTCATAGCTCCCTGGGAACTGTAGTCTTTCTTCTTGCTCCATACAGCACAGCAGCTGCTCACAGGACTACATATTCCAGAATGCAACTTGTGGCTGTGCCTTTCTACGGCCGCTCTTGTGTTTAGCTGACGGATGGGAAGAAGGAGAGAAGGAGAGGAGCAGAGAGAGAGTGAGTGGGAACACATGGAGACCTACAGCTATTTGTTGTTGAGCTGCTCAGAAACTGAACAGAGAACCTTCTGCCAGCACCTGGCTACAACTTTAAAGTGATTCTAAAGGTTCTTCTTTTGTTTGTTTTTTTAATTAACAAACATGTCATACTTGCCTGTTCTGTGCAATGGTTTTGCACTGAGCAGCCCCATCTGCTTTATCTCGGGTCTCCTGCCAGTGCTCCTGGCTCTTCCCCCTTGTCCAGTGCCCCCAATAGCAAGCCGCTTGCTATGGGGGCACTGGTGCGTGCTTGCTCCCGAGCCCAGCTCTATTTGTCCATAAGACTTATAGAGCCGGGGCTCAGACACGTCCCTCGCTCTCTTTTCATTGGCTCACTCTCTGCAATTGACAGCAGTGGAATCCAAAGACTCCTTCTGCTGTGTCTCAGCCAACAAGGAGAGAGACCCAGGACAGCCGAGGCTCCCATACACATCACTGGATTGTGAGGGGGCTTAGGTGGGTATGAGGGAGGGCCTGTGGAGGAGCATCACACAGAAAGTTTTTTTTTACCTTTCTGCATAGAATACATGAAGGCAAAAAAACCTTCAGCCTTTAGAACCACTTTAATGACCGAGTCTCTTTAAGGAAAAAATGTAGCACAAGGGGAAACTAATAGAACCAAGGGTTACCAGTGCAGAAAATTTCAAAGTCAAAGGCAATAAAGAGATTTTATCCTCTGAAAAAGAAATCTTTTTTTCAGTTGTGACTAATAATTCTTGTGTACAATGTTCTATCTTGTAGGATCTTCGGTGAGACCTGTGGTGACCTTCAACCCAAACTGGGACAAGATCTTCACAATTGAGTCTCTAACAATGACCTGTAATGTGAGGTCACCTATTCCACCAGATATAAGATACACCTGGTACAGGGATAATATATGGATACACACAGGACAAAGCTTTCTAATTAGAAATGCGGGAACATATAACAGTGGGAATTACCAGTGTAAAGGCACCAAAACGGAAATAAGTGACCCTGTCAGACTGGATGTCATTTATGGTAAGTAATTACAGGGTTTTACCCATCATAAGATTACATATAGGTACATAAAATATTAATAAAGGTCCCTCCATTTAGTAGTTTACTTAGGCAGGCCACAGATTATTCAATTTTCCTTCCTGCAAACACAAAAAAATCGCTCAGTTTCCCCATCGACACAATAGTCATTGTTGATGGTGGAATCCCTCCATGGAGCTATTGTACTATGCCGGCAGGGAGCCTTCCTGACCAGCAAAACATGATGATTACTGACTGCTAGCGGTTACAGCCTCCAGCAATAATCACATCCAAAAAATCTGACAGGCCGGTTGTTCTGAAGTAGATCAATGTGGTGCACTGGAGTTGGCATGTTTGGAGTTGTGATCTGCACATTAAGTTTTTCACAGGACACATGCTTATTTGTGTTTTTTTCCACATGATTTTATTTTATCGTCTTTGTATTATTGATATTGATGTTTATTTGAGAGCACAAGGTGTTTGCCTCGGGTTGAAAATTTTTAGGGGGAACAAAATACAGATTTTATTTTTCATTTTCTATACAGTGTAGTGGTCAGGACTGTGCAATGTACAGCATAGAATTTATCATGTAGGGGTCAGAACTATATAATGTACAACCCAGTGTATGAAGAGCAGCAGCCAGGACTCTGTAATGTACAAAGTAACAATAGAGTGCTATGATCAGGGCTATGTAACAGACAACACAGCAGTGGCGGCTGGTGCTGTATATTTTTTTTTTGGGGGGGGCGGCAAACAAGACATCCCGCCGCCACTCCACAATCCAGAAAACAGGCTGTCTCATTTGTACTAACAATCAGACTATCGTATGATCACTTTGAAAGTGGTATTTTTCATACAATTTTCTGATTGTGTGTACGGGCCTTAAGGTTGTAGGACAAGAATCCCCTGGGAGGTAGTGATTTATATAACGCGGCGGGTGCTGTATGAAGGGGTAGAACATTCTTTAGTTATCTTTGCTCTAATAGGTTGTCTGTGGTTCTGTTTTTCAGACTATGTAATCCTGCAGGCTCCTCTCTATGTTCATGAAGGTGACAATGTGACTCTGAAATGTCACCATTATCCCGGATATTCTGGAGGACACACTATATTTTACAAGGACAATACTGTCATAAGAGATTGGGGATCAGATCCTGAGTTACATATTTATAACATAAGCCTAGCAGGATCCAAAGGATATAAATGTACAAAAAAGGTCCGGTATTCTGAGTACAGTGGAGAAGCTTCTATACCTATGAAAGGTAAGTCCTGCAACATGATTTGGGTGAAGTGGTGCAGATTTGACCTCCTCATGTGTTAATTATTCCCAGAGATCTCCTCTACTCTTCTAGGTTTTAATTCGGTTAGCTCCTTATTTTGATTCTTCATATACTCCCATATCAGTGCCCCACTCCACGGCTCTCATCTCTCCCTTTTCCTACCCTTCTTCCCTCCACTGGCCCCCCCTTCACCCCACTCCTTCCCCCCCCTCTCCTGCCATCATCCTTGGCTTGAGCCGCCCCTCGGGGGGATTGATGTCTGCTTTGCAACCTCACTCAGCATAGCTGAATACTCCTCATTGTAGCAGGTTGAGCAGACATCAATTGCCCTGACGTCCGGACGTTTGTTTGTTTGTTTGTCTAATATTACATGTTGTAGTGTCCCCCCCGTCTATGTTTGTGTTGACCGGCTCCATGGTACCAATCAACTCTTTTATTCAGGGCAGTCTAGCTACCAGTTTATGCTTTTTTATCTACATGTACTATATTTTTGTACCACAATAAACACCTGTTTGATACGGCATATACATTTTGGGTCGCCTTTTCTCTGAGCCCCACTTTTTCTTGTCCCCCCTCTGTTTGGGACAATTGTTGTATTGCAGACGCTTAGGGGCTGAAAGGCAACCACATCTTTAGGGTACATACTATATACATAGAATACATGGTTAAACAAGCTTCCTTATACCCAATTTGATTTATCACAGGTATGAACAGGGATCATATAGCAATTTAATGCCCAGAATGTGTCACTGACTGCAAGTTCCTAATCTGATCGATGTTTGAGGTGGGGTTCACACTATTGCAAAATGGATGATGTTTTTTTATAATCCTGAAAGGAAACACAGCTGTATCTTTGATCCTCTGTATTTCTCATCAAGTGCACTGGAAACTGCTCCTCTGAAGTTGCTCAGAGCAAAAAGGAAACATTCATCATTCAAAAATTGCTTAAATAGATGTGTTTTTATTAAACATCAAAAGGGAATAGACCTCCATTCCCTTGTAGAAGTCACATGACCAGTGACGCAACACGTCGGGCAGAGCCGGTGACATCACTTGCGGTGTCTCAGTAAACCCAGAAGAAGTGGGTTTACTCTTCCTATATGAGTATCTTAGGCATTTCACAAGATGACTGCTATTTGAGTGCGCGTTTTTATGTTTAATAAACACACATCTATTTAAGCAATTTTGCGTGATGAATGTTTCCTTTTCGCTCTGAGCAACTTCAGAGGAGCAGTTTCCAGCGCACTTAATGAGAACTACAGAGGATCAAAGATACAGAGTTGTTTCCTTTCAGGATTTTTAAAGACCACTAAACCAGAGGCATGATTTGACCCAATGGGTCTTCTCCTAAGATAAGCAGGCTACTCACCTAGAGGTGGCGGTGGTGGTTTATATCACTGAATTTTTATTGCTGCATGGCACATCCTGGAGCAAGGTTATCCAAGGAAGGATCCGAGATTTTTTATTATTTTGTGGGACGTTATCACTTGAACTGTTTATCACCAGTTTGCGTTGTTTATTACACTATTGTGTGTTATTTATTATTCACGTTTTATAGTAATTGTTTCCAGCTGCTGTAGTATCAGGGATTCATGCACAGGTTGAAAAAGCGCATGATTCTCTTGAGTGTTTTATCTGCTTACAAACAATTTTGTGAATTTTACTCAAAATTGGCAAACTTTAAGTCTATGGGGGTGGATTTTGTAGTTGAAAGTACACAAATCCCTTAAATTACAGACTTGGGAGATGCCTTAAAGCTGTATGTGGATTAACAGAACAGCAGAATTTTCAGGAACAGCCTCAAAAACAACATACTCTGGCATACTTGGCTTTGAAATTGAATATTTTTCTGGTCAATGAACTTGGCTTACATACCACAACAGCACTCCAATTAATTTCAGTTTTTAAAAAAAGGCTTTTTTTCAGGTTTATTAGTGGCACATGCTTTTAATTATGCGGTACTAAATCTGTATTGACTGGGAAGTAGAAGCAGCAACAAATCTAAAAGCCATAGGAAGGTGTCTTCTTCATAATTACAGCGAAAGCAGGTATAGCTTGGTGAAAATTGGCCATTGCCACTATAGTCTGAAAGTTTAATTTCCTTTTAATTGCAGCACCAAACTGCATCATACTAAATGGAAAACCTTCTTTGGATATGTGAACAGTACAGTAGCAAATAAATATCACAGATTTACTATGGTGACTATGGCGGCATTTGCATAATTGCTTGTAGTCCAACTTAAACAGCCCATAGAAAATGCGATTTTTTTCCCCCCACAGTCAGTGTTGATGGGGGAATCCCTCCCTCAGCACTATTGTGTTCTGCTGGCAGGGAGCCTTCCTGGCCGGTCAGAACACAATGATTACTGCTAGCAGCTATAGACACCAGCAGTAATTGCATGTAATAAATCCAACAGGCTGGTTGTTGTTTCCCCCTTGAAGCCATCTGAAGTCATACACGAACTCTCTTTGTCTTGAAGATTTGCTGGGGAGAGTTCTGGTTCTCTGAATATAGCTACGTGTCTTGAGTTCTGGAGACATCCAAGTGCCATTATGTCCACTTGTCTTAAGGGAAAGGTGGCAGCTATAGGTGAAACTCTTATTATGTTCACAGAACCGGTAAACCTTACACCATTAATCTACCTTACTGGACCAAAGACCCCTGGGGGGTGGGGCTCCCGGTGGAAGTATGTTTAATTGGCTTTAAGATCTAATTTTATTGCCCCTCAACAAATAATTAATCTGTAGATTGCAGGAAATAATTGCTGTTCTTACCAAGAACATATTAGTACTCCAGGCCTGTTGTAAGGAACTGCACAATGTTGTTGATAGACACCATGGCTATGAGCAAAAATGTGTTCACCACCTTTAAAGCAACATCACATTTTAAAAATGCAGAGGAAATTAAACTAATTAACTAACAAAATAAAGTACAGACTATCTTGACCATTCACAGATGAACCTTGTAAAACCTACAGTAGTGATCCCTTTGTTTGCTGTTAAAATAATGGAGGTTTACTGTTTGATATGTATAATTTACAGAATTCTTCACAACTCCAGAAATAAAGGTGACCCCATTTCCAGTAATGGAAGGAGATAATGTAACTGTGACATGTCACACGAATGTGTCTCCATACAGACCAGAGACAGAACTGCAGTTTGCTTTCCACAAAGCTGAACAGAATGTTCAGAAATTTGGATCCTCTGACCAGTATGGATTCCAGTCTGCTAAACTGGAGAATTCTGGGGAATATTACTGTGAAGTTTCTGGCAGAATGAGAGTGAAGAGGAGTAAAGAGCTTAACATTGAAATAAATGGTAAGTATAAATCAAGAATTGATAGATATGGTGAAATATTTGGTAAGGGTGACCAGAGAGAAATACTTTCTAAGAGCGGCAAATGGAGATCTTGGAAGTATATGGTAAATGTGTAGGAAACTGACCACTGGGCAGCAACACATGTTATAGAAATGAAAGCAAATGTTTTTGTAAGGAATATCATCTATTAAAAAGACACCTACCAAAATGAACATATGTGGCCTTCTGACAATGCTAGTCACTTGGCTATCACACCACATATG
Organism: Lithobates clamitans; assembly: GCA_037952925.1. NCBI lineage: Eukaryota > Metazoa > Chordata > Amphibia > Anura > Ranidae > Lithobates > Lithobates clamitans. The sequence goes on from JBBGZY010000791.1 coordinate 2,482,686, forward strand.
CACCAAGTGAAGCCAAAACTCCAATTGTATACAATTGTTCCGCATCAATGACTTCTAACTGATTAAATTAAGAAGATATTCATAAAACCAGGCAACAAGGATTTCCCAAGAAAGATTACAATGGCAGCCACAGTGGCTCTATCACATTTGGTTTTCTTAAGCTTAAAATTGATATAGGCATGTTTGTAGATCTGAATATTTTCTAATGTCTATGGTTGCAGAAGCTACCATTTTCTGACCACTCTCAGGAAGAGAGCCATTTCTAAAAAAAACGTTGCCCAAATCACTATTGACCCTCCGTGTACTCCTTTCCATCCCTCTCAGCTAGTGTAAACAAGTATGCTTGGCCAAGTTGAGCACATCTGTTTCTGAAGAACGTCATAGGATTTTCACTGGGATGTCAAACCACCATCTGAAGTCTAATATGTACCCCACAAGGCTACCTATCAAAGTGCCGTATATTTTTTCTCCATGGAAAAACAGACTTTATTTTATGTCAGCCATAACAAAATATAACCAAGTATTGATTCACATTATGCTTGGTGTGCTGGTTTTCTCTTCATCTCTGCATTCTGTACGGTACCATTGCAAAGCCACGCACCCACCTTTCACAAGGGTTACCTATGGATGTCTGTGCTATATGGTTTGAGGAATAGCAATTAAAACACGACAGACGTTTTATTCCAACTTATTCCAAATTCAGGGGGACAATCCAAAAAGTATCTGTAACGAAACGTCCCACAGCCCGCTTGAGTGCTTTCGTCATATACCGCTTCCTCCCAGTCTGAATATAGATATCAGATATTCCAAATCGCTGACCACCACAAACTAGGCAGTACTCATTTGGTTGCTCAACATGAACTGTTTATTAGAACATAGAATACGGTCTTTTATACATTTGAAGAGGAGCTTCCCCCCTCCTGCTCATATTACTCTAACAATACACCTGTAACCAGAAACATAAATTAACATGAGCTAATTAACTAATCATTTCCAGACTAGGTGACTCAGAGATATGACCTTCAGGTCCTAGCCTTGTTGTCTCCTAGCTCCCTAACTACAATACAAATTATCATGAATATTAACACAGAACTCCTTCACACAATAGCAGAGTTAATTAACACAAATAACAATGGGTGAAAGACCCTTCAGACTAGTAGACAACAGGAGACTCAGGGCTTTCCCGATCTCATTAATAAGCATTCCTTTCTCATACATCTGCTATGAGTCCCACACTGGCAGAGACCATCATGGCCTCCTTAACCACTTGAGGTCCGGGCCATAGCTGAATGATGGCTACAGCACGGACCTCAATTTCCGGGAGGCTGTCATGGGACGTCCTCCCCTGTGCACGCCCACCACACGCACACTGCAGGGCGCGCAGTGTGCGTGCTGTGATCACCGAGTCACAGAGACTCGGATGATCACAGATCCGTGTAAGGTCCCGGCCCCTTACCATGTGATCAGCTGTCAGCCAATGACAGCTGATCACATGATGTAAACAAAAGCTCGGTGATCAGTTTCGTTTTCTCCTCACGCTGACAGCGTGAGGATGAAAAAAAAGCCGATCACCGGCTTATGTCAAAGGGACATCGGTCCCGAATAGGAAGGAGGCACATATGCCTCATCTGTGCCTGCTGTCATTGCCACCTGCCAGTGCCCACAGTGCCCAGCAGTGCCACCTATCAATGCCCACAAGTGCCACCTATCAATGCCCACAAGTGTCACCTATCAATGCCCACCAGTGGTGCCAATCAGTGCCACCTAGCAGTGCTGCCATCAATCAGTGCCCAATCAGTGCCCATCACTGCCACCCATCAGTGCCCATCACTGCCACCTATCGGTGCCCATCAGTGTTGCCTCATTAGCGTACATCAACAAAGGAGAAAAATTACCTGTTTGCAAAATTTTATAACAAAATATAAAAAAAAAATTATTTTTTTTTAAATTCTGTCTTTTTTAATTTTTTTAACAAAAACTAAAAACCGCAGAGGTGATCAAATACCATCAAAAGAAAGCTCTATTTGTGGGGGAAAAATGATAAAAATTTCTTTTGGGTACAGTGTTGTATGACCGCGCAATTGTCATTCAAAGTGTGACAGCACTAACAGCTGAAAATTGGTCTGGACGGGAGGGGGGTTTAAGTGCCCAGTAAGCAAGTGGTTAATAATGTCCTTTCGCATTACATAACAGAATATCTTCCTAAATGCTTGTAGTTCCCTCACATGTCAGGGCCCATAGTCGGTAGGCAAGAGGCTAGCATTCAGTCCCCTCCAAAAGCCTCTGTGCCGGGTGAGTCTATCACAATTCTCCTCCATCAAAAGTCGACTAACAAGGTCTCAGACCCCCACCTGGTCTGGACATGCGTTAGTCGGGCAGAGTGAACTCACATTGTCAGTCCGTATGATCTCCATTCTTGGCTGCAAGGAATCAGTAGGTGTGGGGCAGAGGTCATTGACTCTCTGTCATGCGGCCAGCGCTTCAGCTGGGTGGTTTTTAACATTCCGAGGCTCGGCCTGCTGCTGGGCAGAGGGGCCGACTGCCCCAGCTTCCTGAAGCTGTGGAAACACTGTAGGTGCCGGGCAGAGGCCAGCGGCACTCTGTCCTGTTGCCAGCGGTTCAGCTGAGAGTAGAAGCTTCACTACATCAGCTTGTCGCTGGGTGGGAAGGCTGACGGCCCCGGCTCCCTGGAACTCCGCAGTTGTTGTCGGTGCTGGGCAGAGGCTGGTAGCACTCTGCCCTGTTGCCAGCACTTATGCTGGATTGCTGTTAGTGGAGACTAAAGGCCGATTGCATTCTCCCCCTGGATCCTGATCTGCTGCTTGGGAGTGACTGCCACCTCCTCACCCTGGGCCTGCAGAACTGCCGCAGGTGTAGAACAGAAGTCTTTGACCCTCTGCCTGGTTGCCAGTGCTTCAGCTGGAGAAGTTTCTTGTAACTCCACAGATGCTGCTGGCAGGAAATCCCATGTCCCTGTTGTGGGAGAAAGGCCGGTTGCCTCTTCTTTCAGGAAGCCTGAAGCTGCTGTTGGTGCTCGGCAGAGGTTAGCAGAGCCTGTTGTTAGCATTTCAGTTTTGGGGAATCTCTGGAGTTTTCACTGCCGATTCTCTGGCATGCTGCTGAACGCGTTCAAGCAGTTTCCTGTATTCCCTTTCCAGATGCTGTTCCTTCCTTAGCAAATATTCCAGGACTAGTTTAAGCTCTGAGACCCCTGCAAGACCGAGCATAGCCTCTCTATAATCTCAAAGGTCCTCCAGGTAGGTTCTCCTTCATCGCCAAACACAAAACCATCAGTAAGGCTCTCACACAGCAATCCAGGGCCACCAAAGTCATATCCCTCCGCAGAGCATTCTGTTGTCTCCCCTAAATATTCCTGCTCTGCGTGCCATTGAAGAGCCCGATAACGATTGTCCAGTTCTATCTCCTGCTGGACCAGCCTGTCCAACTCAGACACCCATTGCTCCTGGGGCTGCTCTCCCAGGAATGCCATCGACAAAGCCCGCTGGTCACTGTCCCGGTGCTCTGGGGTTGGAAAGCACTTGCCCTGTTGCATACCAGCGACCTGGAGGGCTCCAATCCAGAGTCCTATCCGAATCTGCAGCCTGAGCTCTGGGTTTTCCTCAGATACAGTCCTGAAGAATGCTGAAAGGACGATCCGCAGAAGCCCCGGGAACTTTGATGCCAGGTCCAGATCAACATAAATATTTAAAGATAACAATATCAGTGAGATAACCATTTGGGTCTAGTGCTATTTTTCCACGTTCCTCAAATGTTTAAAATCGAAGGAGTCAAGCACCATCATGGCATTTTCCTAGACAAGGAGCACATCATACCCCAGTAACAACCAAATCTGGTTTCCCCATACACAAGACAAGTTAAAATTTTGTTTTTGAAACCCTAAAACATGTAAGTGAGCTTTTCACATTCACACAGGTCATATTTTACAACTATTTTATTTTTGTTTCATTTATTCTCTCCTTCAGAGCCCTTCACTCAATCAGAAATCATAATGACCCCAAATCAAATGACAGAAGGAGACAATATGACCCTGAACTGTCACACCATACGTAGCGAACTCATTCCTGATACAGGTCTGGAATTTGCTTTTTACAGAGATGGACAAAATGTTCAGGGATTCAGTTTATTTAATCAATATGAAGTCCAGTCCGCTGAGACAAAGCATTCTGGGAGTTATTCCTGTAAAGTGAGGTCTTCAACAAACAAATTAACAAGGAGCAGTAAAGAGTTATACATCCAGATACAAGGTGAGCAGAACAGGTGCCATGGTCTTGTCATATAAAGGGAAGAATAGGGTTACTATTTACTATACTGTCCATTTGTGAAATATATCAGATATAATTCTGTATACTGATCTTGTCTGATATGCTTACTGTTGCATTACTTTCCTATGCAGAGCTCTTCTCTAAGCCGGAAATTGAGATGATCCCAGTTTTGGTCAGTGAAGGCAATCAAATGATCCTAAAATGCAATGCAATTGTAATAAGAAACAACACTGAACTTCAATTCGCATTCTACAAGAATAAACAGAAAATTCAGGAATTCAATTTATCTCGTCAGTATGTAGTCCCATCTGGAGGATTCTGGGAATTATTACTGTGAAGTAAGAAGTTTAACAAGCAATGTGAAAAAGAAGAGTGAGGAATTAAATGTAAACATACAAGGTGATCATAACTTATATTTTAAATGGAGGCCTCAATAACAGCTGATGATGTACATGCTGTGTTTACCATCCAGAAAGCAAAATACGTGTAGAGGTGCTAACACTTATCTATAATCTGATTGGCCAAATCTGTTGAGGGGGAAAAGGAAGTATGGGACATTCTTTGAAGCAACACGCTGATCATCCACTGGGGTACGTTGGTGCATATGGGATATCTATAAATAATATTACATACTTTCAAGTAAAAATAGAAATATACTGGGAAGTAATGCTGTCCTTCAAACCCAACTCTCCTCCTCGGAAATAAGCATAGGTCTAAATACCCTAACAGATGACCCACAATGTGTTAAGATGGTGGTGGAGACAGAGTTTTGTTGGAAGGCGCAGATCTTGCTCTAGGATACCTACGCTCTTGAGAAGTCTTATGTGAGTGTGTAATTGGTTAAAGTGGACTTACCTTTTAAGATATTTGTATGGTTATATTGTGGTTTCCCTCCCACTTGGTTGGAGAGTAGGGTGTCCCTTCTCCCTCCCTTATGTTGCTCCCTCTACTTGCCTTTCTAATACTGAATGTATGTTTCTTTTTTGTCTTGGTTAACAAAAAAATCCTACATAAATACAGAAAAAAGGATGCAAAAAGAAAATTATTTTTATGAATAGTACCTTTGTGAAGCACGTAAAGAGAAATAGATTTGTAATGTCAAGACACTAGCATAGCCATAGCAGCACATGTACAGTGCCTTGCAAAAGTATTCACCCCCTTGGCTTTTTACCCACTGTATTTTGTTACATTACAGCCTTTAGTTCAATGTTTTTTTAATCTAAATTATATGTGATGGATCAGAACACAATAGTCTAAGTTAGTGAAGTAAAATTAGAAAAATATATACATAAAACTATTCTTCATAAATAAAAAAAATGATAATTGGCATGTGTATATGTATTCACCCCCTTTGTTACATAGTTACATAGTTACATAGTAGGTGAGGTTGAAAAAAGACACAAGTCCATCAAGTCGAACCTATGTGTGATTATGTGTCAGTATTACATTGTATATCCCTGTATGTTGCGGTCATTCAGGTGCTTATCTAATAGTTTCTTGAAACTATCGATGCTCCCCGCTGAGACCACCGCCTGTGGAAGGGAATTCCACATCCTTGCCCCTCTTACGTTAAAGAACCCTCTACGTAGTTTAAGGTTAAACCTCTTTTCTTCTAATTTTAATGAGTGGCCACGAGTCTTGTGAAACTCTCTTCTGCAAAAAAGTTTTATTTCTATTGTGGGGTCACCAGTACAGTATTTGTATATTGAAATCATATCCCCTCTCAAACGTCTCTTCTCCAGAGAGAATAAGTTCAGTGCTCGCAACCTTTCCTCATAACTAAGATCCTCCAGACCCTTTATTAGCTTTGTTGCCCTTCTTTGTACTCGCTCCATTTCCAGTACATCCTTCCTGAGGACTGGTGCCCAGAACTGGACAGCATACTCTAGGTGCAGCCGAACCAGAGTCTTGTAGAGCGGGAGAATTATCGGTTTATCTCTGCAGTTGATCCCCTTTTTAATGCATGCCAATATTCTGTTTGCTTTGTTAGCAGCAGCTTGGCAGTGCATGCCATTGCTGAGCCTATCATCTACTAGGACCCTCAGGTCCTTTTCCATCCTAGATTCCCCCAGAGGTTCTCCCCCCAGTGTGTAGATTGCATTCATATTTTTGCCACCCAAATGCATTATTTTACATTTTTCTACATTGAACCTCATTTGCCATGAAGTTGCCCACCCCATTAATTTGTTCAGATCTTTTTGGAAGGTTTCCACATCCTGCAGAGAAGTTATTGCCCTGCTTTGCTTAGTATCATCTGCAAATACAGAGATTGAACTGTTTACCCCAGCCTCCAGGTCATTTATGAACAAATTAAATAGGATTGGTCCCAGCAAAGAAACCTGGGGAACCCCACTACCCACCCTTGACCATTCCGAGTACTCCCCATTTATCACCACCCTCTGAACTCGCCCTTGTAGCCAGTTTTCAATCCATGTACTCACCCTATGGTCCATGCCAACGGACCTTATTTTGTACAGTAAACGTTTATGGGGAACTGTGTCAAATGCTTTTGCAAAATCCAGATACACCACGTCTACGGGCCTTCCTTTATCTATAAGGCAACTCACCTCCTCATAGAAGGTTAATAGATTGGTTTGGCAAGAACGATTCTTCATGAATCCATGCTGATTACTGCTAATGATATTGTTCTTATTACTAAAATCTTGTATATAGTCCCTTATCATCCCCTCCAAGAGTTTACATACTATTAATGTTAGGCTAACTGGTCTGTAATTCCCAGGGATGTATTTTGGGCCCTTTTTAAATATTGGTGCTACATTGGCTTTTCTGCAATCAGCTGGTACCATTCCAGTCAGTAGACTGTCTGTAAAAATTAGGAACAATGGTCTGGCAATTACTTGACTGAGTTCCCCAAGTACCCTCGGATGCAAGCCATCTGGTCCCGGTGATTTATTAATGTTAAGTTTCTCAAGTCTAATTTTAATTCTGTCCTCTGTTAACCATGGAGGTGCTTCCTGTGTTGTGTCATGAGGATAAACACTGCAGTTTTGGTTACTGAAGCCCCCCCCGATTCACTCGTGAAGACTGAGGAGAAGAATAAATTCAATACCTTCGCCATCTCCCCATCCTTTGTAACCAGATGTCCTTCCTCATTCTTTATGGGGCCAATATGGTCTGTCCTCCTTTTTTACTGTTTACATACTTTCTTGTGATTTCTTTTGCTCTCCTCCTCTATGTGTCTTTCATGTTCTATCTTAGCCATCCTAATTGCACCCTTACATTGCTTGTTGCATTCTTTATAAAGTCTGAATGCTGAGGATGATCCCTCAACCTTGTATTTTTTGAAAGCCTTCTCCTTTGCTTTTATATGCATTTTTATATTGGAGTTAAGCCATCCAGGATTTTTGTTCGCTCTTTTAAATTTATTACCCAATGGAATGCATTGGCTAATGCCCTTATTTAATATGCTCTTAAAGCAAACCCATCTCTCCTCTGTGTTCTTTGTTCCTAATATTTTATCATAATTTATGCCTTTTAGCAAGGTTTGTAGTTTAGGGAAGTTGGCTCTTTTGAGTGTCTTTGTATTCCCTTTATGTTTCCTATTTGTGTGATTTATACTGAAACTAATTGACCTGTGATCGCTGTTACCTAAATTGCCCCGTATTTCTACATCCGTGATCAGGTCTGTATTGTTGATAATCAGTAGATCCAGTAATGCTTTATTTCTAGTTGGTGCATCTACCATCTGACCCATAAAATTGTCCTGCAAGACATTAAGGAACTGGCGAGCCTTAAATGAATGTGCGGTTCCCTCCGCTCAGTCTATGTCTGGATAATTAAAATCCCCCATTATGATAACACTTCCCATCCTTGCTGCTAATCCAAATTGTGATAGGAGATCTGTCTCCACTTCCTCCCTCAGGTTAGGGGGCCTATAGCATACTCCCAGTATTATTTTCCCCTTAGCTTCATCCCTTTGGAGCTCTACTCATAAGGATTCCACCTCCTGCCTAGCTCCCTCAGTGATGTCATCTCTCACATTCACTTGTACATTATTCTTGATATATATGCATACCCCTCCCCCTTGTTATGAAGCCCATAAAAATCTCCGGTGCAACCAATTACCTTCAGAAGTCACATAATTAGCGAAATGATGTCCACCTGTGTGTAATCTAAGTGTTACGTGATCTGTCATTACATATACACACCTTTTTGAAAGGCCACAGAGGCTGCAACACCTAAGCAAGAGGCACCACTAACCAAACACTGCCATGAAGACCAAGGAACTCTCCAAACAAGTAAGGGACAATGTTGTTGAGAAGTACAAGTCAGGGTTAGGTTATGAAAAAACATCCAAATCTTTGATGATCCCTAGGAGCACCATCAAATCTATCATCAATCTATCACCAAATGGAAAGAACATGGCACAACAGCAAACCTGCCAAGAGACGGCCCCACACCAAAACTCACTGACTGGGCAAGGAGGGCATTAATCAGAGAGGCAGCACAGAGACCTAAGGTAACCCTGGAGGAGTTGCAGATTTCCATAGCAGAGACTGGAGTATCTGTACATAGGACGACAATAAGCCGTACGCTCCATAGAGTTGGGCTTTATGGCAGAGTGCCCAGAAGAAAGCCATTACTTTCAGCAAAACACAAAATGGCACATTTTGAGTCTGCGAAAAGGCATGTGCGAGACTCCAAAAATGTATGGAGGAAGGTGCTCTGGTCTGTTGAGACTAAAATTTAACTTTTTGGCCATCAAAGAAAACGCTATGTCTGGTGCAAACCCAACACATCACATCACCCAAAGAACACCATCCCCACTGTGAAACATGGTGGTGGCAGCATCATCCTGTGGGGATGTTTTTCAGCAGTCGGGACTGGGAAACTGGTCAGAGTTGAGGGAAAGATGGATGCTGCTAAATACAGGGATATTCTTGAGCAAAACCTGTACCACTCTGTGTGTGATTTGAGGCTAGAACAGAGGTTTACCTTCCAGCAGGACAATGACCCCAAACACACTGCTAAAGCAACACTTGAGTGGTTTAAGGGGAAAAATGTAAATGGGTTGGAATGGCCTAGTCAAAGCCCAGACCTCAAGCCAATAGAAAATCTGTGGTCAGACTTAAAGATTGCTGTTCACTAGCGCAAACCATCCAACTTGAAGGAGCTGGAGCAGTTTTGCAAGGAGGAATGGGCAAAATTCCCAGTAGTAAGATGTGGCAAGCTCATAGAGACTTATCCAAAATGACTTGGAGCTGTGATAGCCGCAAAAGGTGACTCTGCAAAGTATTGACATTAGGGGGGTGAATAGTTATGCACATTGACTTTTTCTGTTATTTTGTCCTATTTGTTGTTTGCTTCACAATAAAAAAAAAATCTTCAAAGTTGTGGGCATGTTCTGTGAATTAAATGATGCAAATCCTCAAACAATCCATGTTAATTCCAGGTTGTGAGGCAACAAAACACAAAAAATGCCAAGGGGGGTGAATACATTTGCAAGGCACTGTAGCTGCTATGGGGATTGAAATCAGGCTTGTGTGTCCTGTTGCTGCTGTTTTCTCTAATTGGTATTTATATTAGGGTGGGGCAGATGTTAAAGGTATGGCTATTTGGTTCAACAAAACCTAAAGGATAACTAAATTTGTGTTGTTTTTTTAAACCAAACATGTCATACGTACCTCCTCTGTGCAGTTGGTTTTGCACAGAGTGGCCCCGATCCCCCTTCTTCTGGGATCCCTCAGCGGCGCTCCTGGCTCCTCCTCTTCTCGAGTGCCCCATTGGAGAGCCGCTCTCCCTCAGGGCACTCGCGCGGGCGCGCTCCTGTGTCCTGCTGCTGTGTCCATTGACACAGACCGCAGGACTCGGCCCCGCCCCCGGCTCACGTGTCATTGGATTTGATTGACAGCAGCGCTGCTTCCAATCTATCAGCGCTGCTTGTCCCCATCGCTGGAAAGACCAGGTTCAGGTCAGTAAAAGGGGGGCTCTGGGAGGCAGCATGCATCACAGGAGCTGATCATGTGGCCAATCAGGGGGATTGGCCAGCTATTTAAGTTCTCCCTATTTCCTTGCCAGATTATTGTGCTCCACAAATGATCCTGCCTGCTGTCCTATGATACCTCAATTGTTACTTGCTAAGAACTGTGTCTAGCTTGAAGTTCCTGACCACTGGTCTCCACTCTCTACAGCATTCTACAGCAGGGGTCTCAGTTTACTGTCCTTCAGTCTTTAGGGGGGCAGATTGTGGCCACTGGGAGTAGAAAATGCCCAAGCATCAGTGGAAGTAGACAATGTATATTAGGCTTGGTGGTCAGTGGGAGTAAATAAATGATATAGCGCCTGTGGTCAGTAGGAGGAGGAATAGTGCCCTATCACTGGTATCAGTGGGAGGAATATTGCCCCATCATTGATATTAGTGGGGGGAATATTGCCACATCATTGACATTAGTGGGAGGAATATTGCTCAATTATTGGCATCAGTGGGAAGAATAGTGCTTAATCGTTTATTAATCGTGAAAGGAATTATGCCACATTCTTGGTATCAGTGGAAAGAATTCTGCCCCACTGTTGGTGATATGTCAGTGGAAGCCTTATTATTGGTGTCCAAGAGAGGAATAGTGCTCCATATTAGTGGACGGAATAGTGCCCCAAGGGATGAATAAAGGCAAGCAAAGGGCCTCATCTGGTCGGGAGTTTGGAGCCCACTGCACAACAGGTACATTGCTAACAGTGTCCTTTCAAGTTTTTTATTTTACGTGTATGCATATCTCTGTATATGGAGCTCATTGATGAAGAGATCTAGAATTTGTTTTCATTTGTCAGCCCAGCTGATTCCACTACCCGTTAAAGGGGGTTCCATGTTTTTGCTGCTCTGATTATACCCCCCCCCCCCCTCCCCAACACACACACACAATTTCATATTAAACCTTCTATTTCTCCAACCTTAGATTGTGTCCACATGTCTTATTCAGGAACCTAAGAATTTTCAAGTTGTTGCCACCTTTACAGGCACTGTTGGTTGCATAGCTGCAGCTACCTTAAATTTACCTATGATGAAGACAGTGATGAGTATTGTTTCCCTACAGGTAACACAGAGTTCTTCATAATTCTTATTCCGCTGGCTCTAGGAATTTTACTCCTCCTTGTTGCTGTCCTAGTGACCCTCTTCATTTGCAGCAAGCGCCGTTCATCTGTAAAAGCCCAAGAACCAACAACAGGTAATTCTACTTCCTAATTATTGTGCAATTATGAAATGAAACCTGTGCTGAGCAAATACAGAGGATGCCATTGCTGACCTTCTTCTAAAAAAGCCAGTTGATTGGTTTTCTTTATATGAGAGAAGCTAGGAATTACAAAAATGGACTTTATAGACACACCAATTAAGATAAAAGTTTAGAATTTTAATTGGATAAAGTTAAAAAGTTTATGTACAATACATAAAAGAAATAACACATCATACAATTGATGACATAGAAGGTTTGACCCTGAGGACTCAAATAACACCTCCAATTATAATATTTTAGATCTAGAGAGTGATAGGTATAATGAAGTATACCCAGTAGCACTATCCACAAAAGGTAAGGTGCATGGAGTGGTTGAGTCACAGTCAGGAGTCGCAAAGAGATTTTCGCTCTACATGTTGCGCGCACAATTGCGCTTCTTCAGGAACTTACAGATATGTTATGTAAATTTGTAAAATAATAAATTGTGGGGGTCATATGTGTGACTGAAATCAAACAGGTAGTCCCCACTGTTGAGATAAAAATTCAATAGCTGAAAGGGCCTATGAAAAGTGATGGTTGGTAACCATAGACATCGGGGATTGATGTATGTAAGCACAAGAGGGAAAGGAAGAGGGTAATCTGCCACCACGGTCTAAGCTAACGATTAATCAATCATTAATCAATAGGGTAATCTGTCCAATAGTTGGCAAGCAACTCAAACAGGTACTGCCTTGTAAATGACAGAGAACCTGTGTAGGGAGAGACCATAGACAAGTGTGTAGTTGTCATAAAGCCTTGTCTTTATGTTCAAGACTTTCTGAATCACTGATCTTCAACAAGTAGGCCGCCAGTGAATATAAGGTAAAGACAGAGCCAGTGGTTTATTGCAAATCCAGCTTCACACCAAGGTTCACAGGATGAGTGATAAGTGGGGATAGGCAGACTGGGAGGGGTTTGGTTAGCAGGAGGTTCAGCAAATTTAGCAGGAACCCCATTAAAGTTTATTGAGGGTAAAACTAGTTATTATTTAAGCAGTGGTCAACAATTTCTATTGGTTCTTGTTAGAAGATACCTTAAAGGTTCATTTACAGTGTATGTTGTTGTAACATTTTTACATATTTTTAATATGCCTTTCCTATTTTCACTTGCTGTTCCATATTTGGATTACTGTATTTCCAATACAGTACTGTAAATGGACAGTGTCTAGTACCAGATGGGCAAAATAGTTTGGATTTTTAGGTTTATGATATGTTTATTTTAAGTGACGCCTTCTCCTTATGTATCCCAGAAGGATTTAACACATCCAGTGATTGTGATGTACAACCTGAGATCACATACTCCATTCTTGCCATGTACCCTATGCCACAAGGTAAGTACTTTGTATATGTATATGTATGCATTTTTATATTTCTATCATTTCATCAAAACTGTCAGTTTTATGTCAAAATTTGTATTTGTCATTAAAAGGAAGAAGTTACAGGGAATGGACCTGTTGCTAAAACATGACCAAAATATTAACTCTTCTCTACCCTCCATCCACCATCCATCATTCATGTTTCTTGAACTAAATGGCCCCATATATACTGGACGTTTAGTCCCAGTACATGGGGCTCCAGTGTTTAGCCAAACACTGAGAGTCATGGCAGCTGCTCCAGCTAGTTGGGGCACCTAGTGGTATGTATGATTAGTGCAATATGCGCCCAGGGATGAATGTTTGGAATGCAAGAAGTCTGCATTCTGGGTATTCGTCCCTGGGCACACAATGCTCTAAACAGAAGTACTACTAGGTGCACTGTTCAGCCCCATCCAGCCACAGCAGCTGTCAAACTTTTCAAAGGACACCTGTGCCCTCCGCCTGCAGCTAAACCCCAAAGCCCCATGTCCCGGGGCTAAACGCCCAATGTGTATAGGCCCTAGGGAGTCTAGGGGGTCTGACTCTTCTCAACAACCCTCCAGTTCATTTGCTACATAGTGGATAGTTGCATTGTTAGCCATAAATTTTCTCAAGCTGATAGAAGAGGCAAACTAAGGGGAAAAAAACTTTAAAAATGGTAAGGTTTCCATATGAGCTTAGGCACTGGTGCTTGATTTCCAATATGGTAAGTACAGTTGTGTCCATTGTCAGTCCTGAGATTCAGAGCATTCAAATGTGGGTACCTGCAGACAGTATGGAACCAACGCATTCTAAAAAAGCCCACTAATGACCTTACACAAAACAACCTTTGAAACAAACACCAAAATGACAAAGTTTCCAATCTAGGCACCAGTCCTCACCTGTACCTGTCACTATATATTGGTTAGCGTATCAGTGTAAGCCTTATGTATATATTACATTCTTTATACATTGGATAACAATTTTAATTTCCATCTTTCAGATGCTCCAGTGACGACAAAGGAAAACCATGAAAATGTGAGTTTTAGAAAAGGTGGTTCCTGTATTGGATAGTGGACCCAGCAGACTTGACTCTTTAAATAAAGAACTGTTTGACCTTGATTTCAGGTTGGGAGGAAGCGAAATAGAAGCCAGGCTTGACTAGCACAATACACAAATTGATGTCATAAACTTAAGTCACCAAGTAGTGTTCTTACCAGCATTGGTGTTGGCTGAGGCTGGTGGATAGACAGAAAAATTGGTTAGACAGAATGTAGACATGTGTCACCAGGGAGTCTCAGTTTTAGATCCAACTATACGGTGTAGGGCAACTGAGGGCCTGGCAGAAACTGATATCTCTAATCTGTGGGTTTCCTGAACTAAAGATGTGGCCTACTCATGTTTTTGGCCCTGTGAGATGATATGTTAAAGAGAGAGAGAGAGAGAGATGTTCTAATCTACTCTAACTTCCTGCTCACTGTAATCCTCACACCAGGGGTGGACTGACAACCCAAGGGGCCCCCGGGCATCAGGAGATCATGGGGCCCCCTGTGTCCCCACCCACAAAAAGCTCCAACTACATAGTGCAGCTCAATTGAATAGAGGGGGCATTTAAATATAGCCTGCATGGAAGTTCTCGGCTTTTTTCCTTAGGAGGTTCCAGGTTTAAAGGTGGCCGATGCACAGCAGCCATCTTTATGACGCAACCAGGGGTGTTTTATAAAAGCAGTGGGTTTGAGCACAAGATCATAATTTGGGCCCCAATGCCAGAGAAAGTAGTGTGGCATGGGTGTGGTTTACGGGGGGGGCTGGTTTTCATTGCCTTGTGCAGCCATTCAGCTACCACTCAGCTCCTTCATTAAGAGAGAGGGGGTGAGAAAGAGAGAAGGGAAGAGAGAGAGAGAGAAAGAGAGAGAAGTGAGAGAGGGGGGATGAGACAAAGAGAGGGGAGTGAGGGAAGTTAGAGAAAGGGGATGAGACAAATAGAGAGAGGGGAGTAAGAGAGAGAGATGGGTGTGAGAAAGATAAGGGGGTGGGGGGATTGTGAGAAAGAGGGAGGTGAGACAAAAAGAGGGGGTGAGAGAGAGAGGGGGATGAGAGAGAGGGGAATGAGAGGGGGGGTGAGACTGCAGGGCTGGTGCAAGGATTTTTGACACCCTAGGCGAAACCTAATTTTTCCACCCCCCGTGGCTCCACCCCTGATCCCACCCCCTTTTCCCTGCCTATGTATACCCCACCTTTTTAATGAAGCAGTCCACCAGCACTCATCAAATGCAGCCTACTAGCGCCCATCAATGAATGTTTGCTTGCTTCCATTCATTGGGGAGTCGGGACACAGACACAGTCCTCCGCTGCCGCTGCATCTCTGACACTATGTGCAAATGGAGTGGCCACTGCCTGATGATGCTGAGACTTAGTTGCTTGCTGCAAAAAGAAGAGAGTAGAAACACCAGTGGCCCTAGGCAGCAGTGCACTCTAGGTGGCTGCCTAGTTTTCCTAGTGGTAGCACCGGCCCTGAGTGAGAGAGAGGGGGGATGAGAGGGGGGAGTGTGAGAGAAACACAGAGAGAGAGGGGGGGTGACACAGAGAGGATGGGTGAGATAGAAAGGGTGGGTGAGAGAGAGTGAGGGGGTGAGAGGGAAGGGGGAGAAAAAGAGAATGATGGGGGAGGAATTGAGGGAAGGTGACACTCAGGGGGTTTGCATTATAAGACGTACAGTGCCCCTCCATACTCAGGGCACACAGGGGGGTACCATTATTAGGCATATAGTGCCCCCAACCTTGGGACACACAGGGGACATTAAGTTCCCTCCATCATCAGGTCACACAGGAGGCACCCCATTAAAAGATATTTAATGCCCCCCAATCTAAGGGCACACCGGGTGCTCCCCATTATAAAGTGCAGAGTACATCATCATGCTCAGGTCACAGAGTGGACCCCTTGTTATAAGGTGCACAGAGCCCCTTACTCAGGGCAGAAAGGGGATCCCCAACAACAAAACACAATAATCCCTAATTCTCAGGTTACAACGTGTGCCCCTCATTACAAGGTGTATAGAGCTTCTATCCTCAGGTCATACAGGGGGTCCCTATTATAATATGCACTGAGCTCCTCAACCTGAGGTCACACAGGGGGTCCTCATTATAAGTTCAGTGCCCCCCATCCTCAGGACACAGGATCTGTCAATATAAGGAGTTATCTCTCTCCCAGCCACATGGCATGACAGGGGGTTGTCCATTATGAGTACTGTTCATGCTAAGGGGACACAGGGCCCCCCCAATATATGAAGTACAGTGCCCCCCCGACACACACACACACAAGCCCCCACATATATGCTATCACTTTACTCCCCCTAACACATGTTCATCATCAAGCTATGACAAGAGAGGCCACTGGCTCTTACCACCCTTGCTCCAGCAGACATTTAATTCTCCAGCATGCATATAGTACGGGAAGCACAGCCTGGACTTCAGGAGATGGCAGGTGCCAGCATTGTATGACAGGGCTAATCATCTTCCAGTTGTATTCGGGCGAATTAGCAGCCAAACATCCTGCTGTCCTGCTGGGAGGTGAAAGTGAAACTATGTATATATGCAGTGCAGGAGAGACTTCAGCGATGCTGTTGTCCTCACTGACACGAGCAGAGAGACAGTATAATGTGAGCAAGTCACACATGCAGCCTATTTGGCAGCGGTGCTGTTAAACTGATGCCGACCCCTGCCCTGAGTTCTCTCACTGGTTCGAGAAGTGTTCTCCTCCTCCCTGGGCTCTCTTGATCTCTTTCACTTTCTCTCTCCCTTCTCAAGACTGGACCCGGTACCTGCTTGCTCCATCCATTCTGCTGCGTCCTCCCAGGAGCCTCTCATGGGGCCCCCTACTGGCCCCGGGCCCTCGGTCAGTGTCCAATATGCCCGAATGGTCAGTCCGCCCCTGCCTCACACTAACCCTTCCTATATACTGAAGCTGTGCTTTGCTGATAAAAGGCAAACTAACGGGTCCCTTTAAGTGATGGCCCCACCAGCTGTACCTACCTACTTTTTTTGTTCCCCTTCCTTTCCGTTAGGTCGGTGGTTTTCAACTCCTGTCCTCAGGACCCACTAACAGGCCAGGTTTGCAAGATAACTGAAATACATCACAGGTGATATCATTTGCTGCTCAGTGATTGCAGTATTCTAGTCTGCATCTCCCCAAGGTAATACTTAAGATCTGGCCTGTTAGTGGGTCCTGAGGACAGGAGTTGAGAACCATTGCGTTAGGTCATCAAAAGTGAGAAGAAGCCCTCTGTAAGAACAAAGTCATAACTTGAAGCTTACACAGGGATGAGGATCCACTTCTTACCCTGATGGGGAAGCCTGCAAGAACTTGGCCAACCACCAAGAAGCAGCCATGTCACATGGGAGGAAGGGTGTGAATTACATGCTACCACATATCTTAAAGTATTTAGTATTTTCGTTTTTCCGAGCAGCTAACCAGAGTGGCAGAAAAGGTAAGGTAAGGGAAGTATGTGCCATTGGTGGGGCCATCAGAAAAGTGAAGGTAAGGGAAAGTATGTGCAATTGGTGGGCCATCATTAAAATATTTAAAGGGTTACTTCACCTTTAATGACCCATTTTCCAAAAAAATGCATTTTAGCACCCCCACCACATTACACATCACTTATCTGCAGTTCTAATAGTTTCTCCTTTCCCCCTCCAAACATGTAGGCCATGTGCAGACTGTCAGAAAAAAAAACTACTTAGTAGCTCAATACCCTTAGTAGCTGGGCTGGATGTTAGAAGTGCATCCCCAGTGTCTGCGCTGACTTCTTCAAACAGTTTGCTCCTTCTGTAGCTGCAGAGCCCAGCCACTGTGCATGAATTGTGTTGGAATGAGCCTGAGCGAACATAGGGGGTGTACTTGTAGGATCCCATCCATACTGTTTTTAAGGTAGGACAGATGGAGATCAGTTATTTTGGACAGAATGTGTACAACATATAGTATATGTATGGAGGGGGGAACAACTACTTGAAAAGCGGAGAAGTGGTGTGTACTGTGCTGGGGATGCTGGAATGCATGGGGGATTATTTTGAAAAATGGCTATTAAAGGTAAACACTTAAAGGAGAAGTTTGGGGTTCTATAAAAAAAACAAACATGCATACTCACCTCTTTGCTGCAGCATCAGTGAGAAAGCCCGGAGCAATAGCAAACAAGCAAATAAGCGTAGGGCGGGCATGACAGGGTTAACAGGGAATTAACTTCCCTGATTAGGGGTGGTGAGTATAGAGCCGAGGGGGAGGGGCTGTAGGAATATTGATAAGGGGGCCCCCGCCTGGGATGAGTCACCAAAGCGTGGGGGAAAGTTCAGTGAGAGCAGCATCATGTCAGAGGTGGAGAGAATTCTGGCCCAGCTCAGAGAGGAGGCAGCAGTGCGGGGTCCCGAGTGGCTCCAGGCGGCGCTAGGTACAGCGCTTATGAGGACAGAGACAGCGTCCGGGCTGGCGGGCAGGAGCGGTACTAGAGCCCGCAGGGCCAGACCTCCGGAGCGGTATTCGCCGGAGCAACGCGGTGAGTCTCAGCGGCAGCCGGGGGGGAGCCGCGGAGTGTCAACAACGGGCCCACCCCCAAAACGGACGGCGCGTGCGAACAGCGGCAGCCCGGTAAGACCCACAGACCGGGAGCTCAGAACGGGCAGCGCGAGGCAGGGAAAGGACAGGGCTTCAGCGCGGCCTAGTAGACCCGGCGAACGCGCGCGCGCTGGCCCCTCCCCCAGGCTACCAGAGTCGGCACGGGGTCACGCACAGAGGAGCAAAGCAGTCGGGATCCCCGGGCCTTCAGCGGCAGGAGATCCACAGCGGCCTGATCCGGAGCAGAGGGAGCAGAGAAGGGGCAGAGCGGAGGCCACCAGGACTGAGGTTCCACACACCGGTCCTGGTAAGGCTGTCCAAAAGTCGCCACACGGACGCGCTGCGCAGAGGAGGGAGAGGATGTCTGCAGCAGCAACAGCCAGCGGGCCTGATAGGCTTTCTTCAGAAGAGGAGGAAGACATGGCGCTGAACCTTTCGGAGGAACAATCGGAGTCAGAAGAAGAGGCAGCCCCCCGCTCGGGGAGGACAGCAGAGGGGGTCAGCAGACGATCGGCTGATGGGGCGTCACCTATGCAGCCCGGTAAGTCAGCACCTCTTACACCTGAGACACATTTGCAAGTGGGCAGTGGGCCTAGTAGTGGGTCTGGGCCAGGGACATCAGGGGGAGGGACAGGGGAGAACCCCCTGGGTGCTGCAGGCTTATTGGGTTTCTTGGAAGGAATCAAAGAGCTAGTACGTAAGTTTGAGCAGGCAGGCAACACAGTAGTGGGGCCAGCAGCAGCTTGGGTCCCACCTGCAACAGGATCGGGGGAACGCGCAGGGTCAGGGGGGTGTACGGAAACGCCGGTGATCGCGGGGGCCGGCTCGGCGACGGCCAAGGATGGTGAAAATACGGTAGTGGCTCCGGAGGTAAGTAAGACGGCTGTGGCCAGTGAGACGGTGGCGAGGCAGGATATAATTAGAATTGCAGATGCAGCAAAATGCGAAGTATATGTGTGTTATGAAGGGCCATTAGGAGCTCATCTGAAGCAGGAGGTCAGAGAAAAGCTTTGGAAAGGTGAGTATGTGGAGATTTTTTCGCTACTCCCTTTGGAAAAATTCAATTTAGACAGAGTAAAGCCTGACGATTCCAAAAAAGAGGACGAAGAGAAAAGGAGATATAGGTTAATCCCGCGTACATTTACCAATTGGCTGCAGGCGTTCGCCATAATGGCAAGTGTCATTGGGGAAAAACAACCCGAACATTGTTCGGCGCTGTTTTGTTATCAGGACTCTATTGGGGAAGCGTATAGAGTTTATGGTGGGACTGCGTGGCTGAGGTACGATGAGCAGTTTCGGCAACGGAGGGCAGTGCGAAAAGAGCTACGCTGGGATCACAAGGATATAAGCCTATGGATGCGTTTAATGACCTCTGCGCGGGCACCGACCCAGTTTTTTCAGGGGGGGGCCGGCGGACCTTCAGCACAGGGACAGTCGGCCGGGAACAAAAAAGGGGTGTGCTGGCAGTATAACTCAGGAACATGCAAGTTCGGAAGTTCTTGTAGGTTCAAGCATGAGTGTTCAGGGTGCAACGGAGCCCACTCAGCATCCAAATGTTTCAAACAAGCTAAGGGCCGCGCAGGGGAAACTGGACACAAGAGGGAGGACTCCGGTGAGAGTGGGAAGGATGCGGCCGTTTCTCGGTAGGTATCCGGATAAGAAAGCGGCAACATTATTGGAAGAAGGTTTCTCAGTAGGTTTCCGGATCCCCTGTTCGCTGGCGGTAGTTCCTCCCGTTCCACCCAATCTCCGGTCCGCTTTGCAACACCCGGACGTGGTTAGTGAAAAACTACGTAAGGAGGTTGCAATGGGAAGGATGGCGGGGCCTTTCTCGTCGGCACCTTTGGCTGATCTGGTGGTGTCCCCACTGGGGGTAGTACCGAAAAAGGAACCCAATAAATTCAGGCTCATCCATCACCTGTCCTTTCCAAAAGGGGGGTCGGTTAATGACGCCATAGATCAGGAAGCGTGCTCTGTGACGTATACGTCATTTGATGCAGCCGTAGGGTGGGTGCGCCGGTACGGAAAAGGGGCACTGTTGGCTAAGGTTGATATTGAATCGGCTTTTAGGCTGTTACCAGTGCATCCTGAAAGTTTTAGGTTGCTCGGATGTCAATGGGACGATGAGTTCTATGTCGACCAATGCCTTCCGATGGGTTGCTCTATATCATGTGCGATATTTGAGCAATTCAGCTCTTTTGTTGAGTGGGTGGTAAGGGAGGTTTCGGGTTTGAATTCTATAATTCATTACCTGGATGACTTCCTATGCATAGGACCAGCGGAGTCGAGGATCTGCGCGGTGCTCTTGGCAACGCTGGAACACATAGCAGACAGGTTTGGCATTCCATTGGCGCCTGACAAAACTGAGGGACCTTGTACGGTGATTACGTTTCTGGGCATCGTCCTGGATTCAGTGGCCATGGAATGTAGGTTGCCGGCGGCAAAGTTGGCAGACCTGAAAACAGAGGTTGCGCGGCTAATTGGATTGCGAAAAGTGCAATTGCGCGTATTGCAATCGGTGTTAGGCAAGCTCAATTTTGCCTGTCGCATTTTACCTATGGGGAGGGTGTTCAGTTGTCGTCTGGCAGCTAGTACGAGTGGCATTGAGTCCCCGAGACATTTTGTACGCTTGGTCAAAGCACATAGGGACGACCTGAGGGTATGGCATACCTTTTTGGAGTCATTCAATGGAAGAGCGCTGTGGATGGCAGGACCGGTCAGTAACTTCGACCTGGAGCTCTTTACGGACGCAGCGGGGTCCTCAGGGTTCGGAGCTTTCTTCCAGGGACAATGGAGTGCAGGCCCCTGGCCGCAGTCCTGGATAGCAGCGGGTTTCACGAAGAATTTGGTGCTGTTGGAACTATTCCCAGTAGTGCTGGCAGTGGAATTATGGGGAGCATCTTTCAGGGATCTGAAGGTGCGTTTCCATGGGGACAATTTGGGGGTAGTGCAGGTAATCAATAAGAACACGGCGTCTTCTCCGCCGGTTATTAAATTACTTCAACATTTGGTGCTGAGATGCTTACAGCTGAATGTTTTCATTCACGCTGTCCACCTGTCAGGAGTAGAAAATGTGATAGCTGACGCATTATCTCGCTTCCAGTGGGACAGGTTCCGAGAGTTGGCGCCGGACGCGGAGCAACAAGGAGTGCCTTGTCCCGACTGGTTGTGGGGGATAGCGTTGGAATCATCACGGGATGGATAAAGCGGTCGGTAAGTGGGTCTACGTGGTCAGCTTACACGAGGGTCTGGAAAGAGTGGTTGGCGTTCGTACAAGAGGTGGGTGAGGATCCGAGTGGACAAGCAGGTCGTTCACTAGTTTTATACTACGTGGCCAGGAAAATGGAGGAGGGGGTATCTGCATCTGTAGTGAATACGCAACTGTCAGGTTTAGCCTTCTTGTTTAAACTACAGGGGCAGCCTGATTTTACAAAAGATTTCTGGGTGAGACAGGCCGTAAAAGGTTACAGCGATCGGTGATTCGGAAGGATACCAGGAAGCCCGTGACATTTGAGATTCTCAAGGGTATTGTAGCCAAGTTGCGGGAGGTGTGTTCATCGGAATTTGAGATAAAATTATTTACAGTCGCGTTTTTGTTGGCGTTTTTTGGGGCATTTAGAATTGGGGAACTGGTCAGCCCTTCAAAGAAAGTACATGGGGGAATTGGGAGCCAGGAGGTGGAGTGCAGCGGGGGAAGGCTGTCCTTGTGGTTTAACAAATCAAAAACGGATCAAGAAGGTAAAGGAAAACTGGTTCAGGTGTTTCCAATTCCGGGTTCGCCTTTATGCCCATTGGAAGCAGTAAGGGTTTTCAAACGGGTTCGCCCAGCGGGGCTAGGCGCGTTTTTGGTACACGAGGACGGAACGCCGTTGTCACGTTTTCAGTTTGGGGCTATATTTAGAAAATGCTTGGAGCAGTTGGGTTTGGATGGCAAAGCCTTTTCATCCCACTCATTCAGGATAGGGGCAGCGACGGAAGCAGCAAGGCAAGGGATGGATATGGAGGCGGTAAAAAGGATTGGGCGGTGGGAGTCGAACAGGTTCAGGTCTTACGTTAGGCCCCACCTGGTGGTAGGTTTGTGAGGTAATCAAGTGGGTAGGACTCTTCAGTCTGCCCGGGTATGGTTTTTTCTTTTTTATAAAAAAAAAAAAAAAAAAAAAAATGATGATGGTTGTACCATAGTGTATGTTGTTTTTCCTCTTTAATTTCAGGTTCGGCGACCGGGATGGTCTGGATCATGGGCCATTCCTATGTCTGCTGGGGGGCACGGAGAGGGGACGCGAGGTACGAGGGTAGGCAGTTGGGTTTTGATAGAAAGGAAGCCTACATAAAATGGTTTGGAGTCCCGGGAATGTTATGGAGCCGCTTGGTTCCTGAGGTGCAGCGTTTTGCAGCTAGGGACAGACCGCCTGATGTGTTAGTATTACATGTGGGCGGCAATGATTTGGGGATTAGGTCCATGTTAGACATTACACGGGACATCAAATCAGACATTGACCGCTTGATGGAGCAATTTCCTGATATGGTCATTGTATGGTCAGATATAGTGGCGCGTAGGACATGGAGAATGGCCAGATCAGTGGAAGGTATTAATAGAGCCAGGAGAAAGATTAATAGGGCAGTTAGCAAATTCATGGTACAGAAAGGAGGGCTGGCGATACATCACCTAGAGCTGGAATTTGAGACCTGGAGATATTTGAAAAAAGATGGGGTCCATTTAAACGAGGTAGGCATAGATATGTGGGCTTTGGGCCTTCAGGATGGTATACAACGAGCGCTTCGGGTGTGGAGGGGCATCCAAGGGTAAGGGAATTACCCTTGCCTGCTGTGGCGGACGTTGGTCTGTGCAGGGAAAGAAGATATCAGAAGGATGAGATCGGGACTATCGTTGGAGGGGTCCTGATGGTGGTTCCCGGTTAACGGAGGTTAGCCGGGAAGTGAGAATGGGGCACTGCGGTCAGGGGTAGTCTTTGAGCCAGCTTGTCGGCTTGAGGCAGGGATAATACATTTGAGAGGGACTGCAGTGCAAGAAGGTTTTAACACAGAGGTTTACTAATTTCCTGCTCAGACCAACGTTAGATTTTCACAGGTTTATAACAGATATGTTTTTTCTACTTATACGTTTTTATATGTTGGATATTTGACTCATTATTTTGTTAAATAAAGTAGGCTGCTACGGCCTTTGTTACCCCATGAGCATGGTGTGGTCTCGGTTAATGAAGTTGTTTGAGTGGGGTAATATGGTTTATGGGGGAGTTAAACACATCTGTTATACATCAGTCAAGAAAGCCCGGAGCAATAGCAAACAAGCAAATAAGCGTAGGGCGGGCATGACAGGGTTAACAGGGAATTAACTTCCCTGATTAGGGGTGGTGAGTATAGAGCCGAGGGGGAGGGGCTGTAGGAATATTGATAAGGGGGCCCCCGCCTGGGATGAGTCACCAAAGCGTGGGGGAAAGTTCCCACCCACCCTCCCTAGGGATAGAGGTTGTGTCGATCGGGAAGTGTTTTCTCTGTTTTTTCTTCATAGGTACTGGCGCTAGGATGTCGTAGCGGTGGCGGACGTTGGTCTGTGCAGGGAAAGAAGATATCAGAAGGATGAGATCGGGACTATCGTTGGAGGGGTCCTGATGGTGGTTCCCGGTTAACGGAGGTTAGCCGGGAAGTGAGAATGGGGCACTGCGGTCAGGGGTAGTCTTTGAGCCAGCTTGTCGGCTTGAGGCAGGGATAATACATTTGAGAGGGACTGCAGTGCAAGAAGGTTTTAACACAGAGGTTTACTAATTTCCTGCTCAGACCAACGTTAGATTTTCACAGGTTTATAACAGATATGTTTTTTCTACTTATACGTTTTTATATGTTGGATATTTGACTCATTATTTTGTTAAATAAAGTAGGCTGCTACGGCCTTTGTTACCCCATGAGCATGGTGTGGTCTCGGTTAATGAAGTTGTTTGAGTGGGGTAATATGGTTTATGGGGGAGTTAAACACATCTGTTATACATCAGTCATGATGCTGTAGCTGTCCCCTGCTGACTCTAAGTCCAAGAACTAAGCGATCACATGACCACTGATCCCTCAGTTTTTGGTCAGCTTGGAGGGGAGAGCAGTGGCTGTCAGTCACTGGTCTCTGCTCTGCCCCTCCAGTGCTCACTGGAGCATTTAGTATGAGAGGGGGTGGGCACAGCTGGCTCAGCTCTCATCCATGGCAGAGCCAGTTGGATGGATTTAGACAGTGGTGGCTGGTGCTAAATAACACTCCCCCCCCACAGAGAAGACAGACGGGAAGGCAGCGATGGGTGCAAGCACAGCGGGAGATGGACAGTGGATGAGAAGGCAGTGATTGATGGAAGCAACCCCCCCGGCATTAGACCAATGAGAAGGTGGCAGCCCCCTGAGGGAGACGGACCTTACCTTAGGAGGCAGGGGGAAGGAAGAGTTGGTCTGTTGCTTTTCCTCCTGACTGAATAGGAAGTGTGTCCTGGGACCCGATTGGCCAGGGAGTCCTAAGACTCCCTGGCCAATCGGGTCTCAGGGCCTGCTTCCTGATTGGCCGGGAGGAGAATCAGGAAGACAATAGCAAATATTAATTTGCTATTGTCACACAACAATGAAATCCATGCGTCCGGCACCCTGCATGGAGATTAGGGGCCGGGCGCATGGATTGAGGGGGCAGTACCCCAGCGCCCTTTATGGACGGGCCGCCACTGGATCCAGACCAAATGGCTGGGATCCTCCTAGAGCCTGAATCGGCTTTGTGACATCGACTGACAGTGGGCTTTGGCCCGCTTCCAGCTGATCCTGGGTCACAGCACTGCACTGCAAAAGTAAGGGCACTCCTGTGACCCAGAATAGAAGTATGCCCAAAAAACTTTGGCCATACTTCTGTTTTAAAAGTGAACCAGCTGCTTTGCTTTGCATGGGCAAAGTATGGGTTGATTTTAAGAAAACCTAATGATATGTTTTCATCCTCTGTGCCAGGATCCTATATTGGGGAAACTCTCCTTCCTCTGATGAAATACCTGGGCATCAAAGTCCCATTGCTGGAATCTCATGTTTTGTTAGTAAACCAGAGAATGGCTGTGCAAAAACAGAATGAAATATTAGGGTGACACATGCAATGCAACTGCCTGAAACATTTTATTGAAGTGTCTTAAGCCTGGTACACATGATGAGATTATCGGACGAATGATCGCCAATCTTTTTTTTTGCATGCTAGTCTCCATATCGTAAATGAACCAGTACTAAAGCTATGAAAATTCAGAATAAAAATTCAGAAGTGATGTACTGTACTGTATTTGTATTGTATTTTCGGATGAAAACTGTACTGTACTGATTAAATGAAAATTGTACGATGTGGTATCGCACGAGAAAAAACTTTGTGTTTGTCCCATCAAATATCTTCATATCACCTGTCGAGATCGGCTCTCGAAAGCTGTGCACCAATGATCAGATTATGGTATGATCGCTTCGAAAGCAGTATTTTTCGTTCAATTTTCTGATAGTATGTACAGGCCTTAAAGCTGATGTGTAATCCTTGTCAGATTTTTGTATTAAGTGTTTCTGTTATTTATTTTGTCAGAATGTCATCTACGCAGCGATGAATCCCAAATCAAGAAGGCAACCCGCTCCTGACCCTGATTGCATTTATCAGAACATCTAATCCTGAAGAACTCTCCACTGGGGTTCCATATATTAAAGCCAGGGCCGGTGCTACCACTAATCAAACAAGGCAGCCACCTAGGTTGCCTAGCCACTGGTGTTCCTACTCTCTTCTCTCTGCAGCAAGCAACTAAGTCTCAGCATCAGCAGGCAGCTGCCGCTTCGTTCACACATAGTGTCAGAGGTGTACCAGCGGCGGTGGCCTGTGTCTGTGACCCGACTCCCGAATGAATGAAAGCAAGTAAACATTCATTGATGGGCACTGGTAGGCTGCATTTGATGGGCGCTGGTGAGGCTGCATTTGATGGGCGCTGGTGAGGCTGCATTTGATGGGCGCTGGTGAGGCTGCATTTGATGGGCGCTGGTGAGGCTGCATTGATGGGCGCTGGTGAGGCTGTATTGATTGGCACTGGTGAGGCTGCATTGATGGGCGCTGCTGAGGCTGCATTTTATGGGCGCTGGTGGGCTACATTTTAGGGGGCGCTTCATGAAAAAGGTGGGGTATACATGGGCAGGGCAAAGGAGGTGGAGTCAGGGGTAGAGCCAAGGGGGGCAGCAAAATTAGGTCTCGCCTAGGGTGTCAAAAAACCTTGTACCAGCCCTGATTAAAGCCGAACTCCAGGTATGGTTTCTGTTGCATAGTTATATTATTATTTGTAGGTATGCATATTCCATACCTTTGGGATCACTGTGGAAATGGAGAATCGCTGTAGCAGCTACCTCTAATATGTCTTCCTGTTTCCTGCTAATGTCTTCCTGTTTCTCCTCCTGGGCCAATCAGGAAGCGGGTCCTGAGACCCAATTGGCTGGGAGTCCTAAGACTCCACTGGCCGGAAGTCCGAAGACCCGATTGGCCGAGAGGAGAAGCAGCGACTGCCCGGGACATGGAGAAGACAGAGGTGGAAAGCCGCAGTCACGATCTGGATGGGGTAAGTGGCGATTGATCGGCAAGTAAGTCAGCGACGGGGGGGAGGTTGTTGTTCGTGCTGGGTGGCAGGCTGGAGCGACCGGGGGGATAGATGTCTCGGGTTTTTTTGCCGCCCCCGACTGATGGAGCACCAGCCGCCACTGCAGGTGGAAATCATGACATCACAGCCCTGCCTCTCTACCACATCTAATTAGAGAACACTTTGCATTCATTAAGAAAAATGCAAGCTGTTCTGTGAATGGTGCCCATTTTGAGGAAGCGAATCTCTGTCTTTACTATGCAGCAGGGCAGCCACTCAGCATGAGTCAGAAGATTCAGAAGAGTTTAGTGATCACTGTAGTAGTGGTGACTACTACAGTGATTCTCCACGTCCACAGCGCTCCCACAGGTATGGAATATGCATACTTACATTGGTCCAAGCTTGTTCAATGCAACCATACAATATATGAAATTCATGGAGATCAGCTTTAGACTATTTCATTGAGTTGATGGATAAATATCTTGTTCCAGTTACAGGATACTACACAATACTGAGCTGCTGTCTTCACAATTCTGGGGCGGTTACAGATCACATGACCTCTAAGTCCTGTCCTGTCCAATCGCATGCCAAATCGGAGGCAATTGCTGGCAATGTCACCGTCCTAATCAGTGCAACGCCACATTTGCGGCGCTGCACCAATTTCCAAAAGTAGTTTCTGTGCTACTTTAGGCAATTTCAAGATGAGATTTCCATTGACATCTGTGCAGAAACCCGCACAGATATCTCTGAAATCGACCCGAAATCAGGACTGACATTCCCGCGCTCAGTGTGAACCTGGGCTAAACGTTACATTGTTGCAAGTTGTTAGAGACAGTTTTACTTTCTGTCTTGCGCTCCTGTTGTACAGTTTTGTCCTTTTTGAAAAGTTTTTCAAACCAAAAGCTGGTCATACATTAGTAGTTTTTCGAATGAGCGTACGTATGAACATTCATATGAACACTCTCAGTACATTCGATGACTTGACAAATGTTCGAAAATACTTCAAAATGTTGTTTCCTTTTAACATTCAATTTTGAAATGAATGGATTTTCCCGATCCAAAGACACATACACTGGTAGAAATTAGTTCGTTCATGAAAAAAATTTTCATCCTGCTCCTTCAAATTTTCTCACCGCCCAAGGTCTATAAGCGCTTCAGTGAGCATTCACCCCTCACTACATGTATAACCACCTTAGCTGTCCAGCCAACTTGATTGGATTCCAGAGAGATATCCCTCACCGTGATTACCCTTCAAAGGAACTCCAGAGTCTGACCATACAGCAATGCATAAGAAAAGATCCACTTAATATGGTCTGTTGTTTTCTTAACCACTTCAGGCCCGGAAGGATTTGCCCCCTTCCTGACCAAGCCATTTTTTGCAATACAGCGCTGTGTCGCTTTAACTGACAATCGCGCAGTCGTGCAATGTTGTACCCAAACAAAATTTATGTCCTTCTTTCTCCAAAAATAGAGCTTTCTTTTGCCCTTTTTTCACAGCTTTTTAATAGATGGACTTTTGTGTAAACTATATATAGATAACAGCGCAACACTTTGATTTAGATTTTGCTGTTATGATGTGTACATATGTGTGAGTGCTGCTGTTTTCATTTGTTTATTTATTTGGAATCATCATTTATTTACACATAGCACAGATTTTTTCTTTTACAGGAATGATTGTAGTTGTCTTGGCATTTCTTTATGCATCATTGTGAGTTTTTGCTTTGACCTTGTACAGTATCTCTCCACTCTAGCTTGCAGGTTTTGGGGTTCTGCTACTTTTTTTTGGTGGTTTCAAACTTGTTCCTAGATCATGACTTATCATCAATTGTGCAGATGATTCCCCAGTAGGGCTATGAGGAGATGACCTGTAGTGTTGTACAGGAGTAGTTATAGCTTTGTTTACCAGGTGAAGGTCAACACACAGTCAAATTTGTCCACCTTTCTTGTTGGCTTTGACTAGGTTGGAAACTCATGAGGTGGAGTTGATGGGTTCTATAATATCCTGTTTCAGGAGTTTTTGCAGTTTTTTATCAACTGCTAAAGGGGGACCTGCACAAGGGTTGCATCTCTAGAGATATTTGGAAATTTGGCCTAGTCCAGTAATAGGCATCCAATGTAGGTAAACCTGACAAATTGATAAATAAATCACCCAGGTGCACCTCCACCGAAAGGTAAAAATTGCCGTCTTAAAAGAAACAGTGGACTCTTAATTATAAGAGTCGAAAGCGCTGTATATAAACCCAAAATCCAGTACTTCTTCCCTCTTATGATAGTAAAGGTAGTACCATGGCTTATAATAGGGATCACTCCATCCTGGTGAACATAGAGGATAAATGGAAAATACCCACATAGTGTAAAACTGTAAACAGGTTTATTAAAACAGGGTAATGCTATTAACTCTGGCACATATGCAGAAATGTTTTTTTCCTGGGAACCAATCCAACCACCTTGTGGATTCAGGGTGCATGGTGATGTCACAAGCGTGGACTCCACCCTGCGCATATCATCAGAGTTTATGTCATGGGGGCATGGAGGTCTCACCCGAGTCCAAATGAAAAGAGACAGCTGCCAAAATCAAGCCTCATTGATGATTCAAAAATGGCCACCATGCCTATAGGGTAGATGGCCAAGCCTTGGTTTCAAAGTAAAATGGCCACCATATTTGCAACAAAGATAGCCAATCCTCATTCCTGCTGCTGCGGCCATGTTTAACTTGCACTGTCAGAACAGAAGAAGACCACTTTGTGAGGTATGAGTTACTAGCTGTAACAAGTAGACAAACCATGAAACGAAAGCTCGCTATGGTCTACAGATAGGAACATTGATATACATAAATGTAGCCAAACCACATGATTAGATTGAGGTGGCCTAATAAGTTAGTTCCACGCTCAGTTATATAGAATGCAACACTGCCCGTTTGCTTATTTTGTGTCTGACAGGTAATGTTGCCTTATCCGACACTGAAATGTGGGTATTACTGTAGCCTGTTAGGGTAGTCAGTGTCTCCTTGAGTGGGTAATGATGAAAATGGGCATCTTAAGTTGTTGCATTCAAAATGGAAACCTTTCTTTTGGAATCTAACAGGAGCGGATAATTACACAGTTTAAAATTTGTCTATATTCTGATTGCATAAATCTGCAGGTCATCAGGGTCCTGCTTTAACCAGTTGCCTACTGGGCACTTTTACCCCCTTCCTGCCCAGGTCAGTTTTCAGCATTCAGAGTTGTCACATATAGAATGGAAATTCCGTGGTCATGCAACACTGTACCCATATGATATTTTTATCCTTTTTTTTTTCATACAAATAGAGATTTCTTTTGGTGGTATTTGATCACCATTGGGTTTTTTATTTTTTGCTAAATAAGCGTAAAAAGTCTGCAATTTAAAAAAAAAACTGAACTTTTTAATAGTTTATTATAAAATTTTGGAAACAGGTAGTTTTTCTCCTTCACTGATGTGCGGTGATGAGGCTGCACTGATGAGGCTGCATTGATGAGGCAGCACTGATGGACATTGATGGGCACTGATAGGCTGCACTAATGGGCATTGATGAGGAGGCACTGTTAAGGAGGTACTGATGGGCACTAATGAGGTGGCACTGGTGGGCACCGATGAGGAGGCACTGATGGGCACCGATGAGGAGACTCTAATGAGGAGGCACTGGTGGGCACTGATGAGGAGGCATTTATGAGGAGGCACTGGTGGGCACTGATGAGGAGGCACTAATGAGAAGGCACTGGTGGGCACTGATGAGGCTGCACTGATGGGCACTGATAGGTGACACAGAGAGGAAGCACTAATAGGTGGCACTGATAGGCAGCACAGATAGGAAGCACTGATAGGCAGCACTGATGTGCACTGGTAGGTGGCACTGATAGGTGATACTGATGAGGAGGTGCTGATTGGCAGGACTGATGGGCACTAATTGGTAGTACTGATGGGCACTGATTGGAAGCACTGGTGGGCACACATTGGCAGCACTGGTGGGCACTGTTGGGACTGCACAGATAATCAGGACACTGATAATCAGTGCCCTGATTATCAGTGTGCATGTCCCCTTTAGAGAAGCCGATGATCGGCTCTTTTCTCTTCTCCTCATGCTGTCAGCAAGAGGAAGGAGTACTGATCATCGGCTTCTATTTACATTCGTAAACAGCTGTGATTGGACACAGCCGATCACGTAATAAAGAGACGCTGATTGGCTCTTTACCTTAGTCTGTGATCAGCACTGCCCAGCAAGGACGCGTGGCAGGCGCTATCACGGGAGGCCATCCGCACTGTATCCATCAATTGGCTATAGCGTGATCGGCAAGCTGTTAAGTTATGAACAGATTTACTTGGGGTGAAACGCCAACATTTCATAAATTTCTATTTATTACAGCACCTGCATTGTTTGCCTTGTGCAGCAGACAGCTTCATGCCTCCCTTATTGCGGTTATCACCACAGTTAAAAGAATGGGGTTGATTTACCAAAACTGGAGCACTCAGAATCTGGTGCAGCTGTGCATGGTAGCCAATCAGCTTCTAACTTCAGCTTGTTCAATTAAGCTTTGACAATAAAACCTG
The DNA here is from genome assembly GCA_037952925.1 of Lithobates clamitans. Taxonomy (NCBI): domain Eukaryota; kingdom Metazoa; phylum Chordata; class Amphibia; order Anura; family Ranidae; genus Lithobates; species Lithobates clamitans. The sequence goes on from JBBGZY010000791.1 coordinate 2,514,308, forward strand.
GAAGCTGATTGGTTTCTATGCAGAGCTGCGCCAGATTTTGAATGCTCCAGTTTTAGTAAATAACCCCCAGTGTGTGTTTGGTGTATTAACAGTCAGTTTTTGTACTTGAATAGGAGCTTTACCATCCATGGGGCACAGTGTTTTATTGGCTGCCCACACAGCCATTTCCATCTGGCACCCCAAATCCAAATCCACAGCTCTTAGCAAAGTAAGTTTATCTGGCTTTCTTTATTTTGTCTTAATCATCAGCATCCTCAGACCTCGCTGCAGCATAGAGCTCCAATGGCTACTATGGAGTTTTTTAATTGTCATACTTCCTCACTGTTATCTTCAGTACATCTGTGGTGTATTACAACATTGCTGCTCTGAATGCACACAGAATCACAAGGTCTCGTAGTTCCCACACATCATTCATAGTTTGGCATTGTATCACTGCAACAGACTTCACTATTTTTGTAACTTTTTAAAACTTTTTTTGCTATACGGCTACTAGTAATGTAGAATTTTGGAATAACTGGCAATGCTAGTTGTCATTATTTCCTTTATTCTCCTTAAATATGGCTTGAATATGCAGATAGGTGAAGGTGAAGTTTTTGGATCTGTTTGTTGCCAAAGGTCAAAATATTGATAACGTTGAGAGGGATGGATGGTGCTGGGCGGACATGGGGATATATTGTGGAGAGGGATGGATGGTGCTGGGCGGACATGGGGATATATTGTGGAGAGGGATGGATGGTGCTGGGCAGAGGTGGGGATATATTGTGGAGAGGGATGGATGGTGCTAGGCAGAGGTGGGGATATATTGTGTATAAAATGGGTGCACTGAAGGACTCAGGGGGATAGCCAGTGGGTGGGCCCTGGTGATCGTTGGTGGTCAGCCCCCGGAGGCCCAGGCCTCAAGCTGTGCAAGTGCCCCAAAATTTCTGATGGTTGCCCTGGCACTCAATACTTCAATGCAGCTCTGGAGGAGAACATAGACACCCTTGGAAATCAGCATTGTCAAACCCAAAGTCCACCTACAGACAATGCTATTATTTAGTCTGCAAGTATTACAGCTTCCGATTGGTTGCCTGTTTGGGAGATTTTCCCCTCACTTCCTGTCACTCAAAAACAACACCACATTCAAACAACCTGCAAGTTATTATTTGGAATTCTTTGGTTGCAAATTATTGGAGAGCTTACTTTTTTATTTTGTTTTTCCTTAGGTGAATATGATCCAGCAGTGATACAGAACATGACCACCCGGGTAATACTATCAGGATTTCTGCTGATAATTTCTTTTCATCTTTTATCACATAAAATTTATCAAATCTCTTGAATCTGTAAATAAAGGATCCAGGGCTCCAAGACTGTGATAAAAATGATGGCCTACTACCTACTGGACTGTCAGATTATGTCTACATACAATAGTGACATCCTCTTGGATCACCAGTCTAATTAAAGAACAATATTGAGCTAAATATGAAACTGTGCTATAGGGAATGTCTGTACCTAAAATAAAATAAGGGGAGAGGGGTCAATACATGAACAAATGGCAAAAGCTATGACAACCTTTGTGTGAATTTCATTGTGTCTGATGGTCTGCAATGTATCTCATTTGTAGCTCTGGCAGTCTCGGTTTCGGGAACAGAGAGGATAGGGAAGTACACAGCTAACAAGTTGGGTTCAAGCACATATCAATTATTAAAGCTGAATTCCAGGTATGCATATTTGTGCATAGTTACATTGGTCCAACTTTGGCCAACACATTGCTTTCTCGTTACTTTGTTTTAAAGCGGAACTTTACCCATAAGAACTCGATGAAAAAGAATGTTCTTTAGCAAGTGTAGCAGACACCAAAAAAAGAGCCGCTGGAGAATTGAGTCCTGTTTCCCCCTTAGAGCACACACAGCCAGGAACACGGCATTCTTCCTCTGGCTCAAAGATCAGTCTAGGGGTCTTTTGTTTGGAACCAATGAACTTGGATGGGGATAGGGAGTATGGGATACCCTGGAACTGTACAACTGGAGGACTCTTCAACTTCTGGCTGCATTTGCACACAAAAAATGTCCTACAGGATCTCTAGGCTTAAGCCTCGTACACAGGATCGGACTTTCCGATGGGAAATGTGTGATGACAGGCTGTTGGTGGAAAATCTCACCATGTGTACGCTCCATCGGACAATTGTTATCGGACTTTTTGCGGACAAAAGTTGGCCAACAGGTTTTAATATTTTCCACAGACAAATGTGAGTTGTCGGATTTTCTGAGCGTGTGTACACAGGTCCGTCGGACAAAAGTCCCAAGTACATATAACGCATGCTCAAGCGCAAGGACGAGCCGGAAGAGGTCGGTCTTGTAAACTAGCATCATAATGGAGAATTAACATTTGTGGCGCGGCAAATTCTGAAATGGCCAAATGCAGCGCACAATTCTCTTCTTTAATGGGATAATAATGAAGCTGCTTTGCTGGTGATACTGATGGAGTTATTGCAAATTTTCAAAGGCTTTTTTTTTCTAGTGATATCAAGAATAATATTATTATGCTTTTTTTTTTTGTATTTGGGCAAGTTACCACAAGACCATTATCCCGTAGTTTTTAGGATCAAAGATAAAATTATGTTGGTGTTCCTTGTCAATTTTACATTGTATTTTATAAAATGTAACTGCTTACTCCCAAACTGTCATTTGAAGTAAAACACATAGCCAAGTATTATTCTCCACAATTTTTTTATTGTGCATTAAAAAAAGAAAGTAAAATTAGACATGCTATCTGCCAATAGAACTTAAATAAAAAGTGCATTCTATGCATCCAAAAATATACCAAATCAAATCATTATTCAACCAAAAAAAATAATAACAAAGCAATAACTCCAAGGCCAATAATAAATAACACGTTATCTCCTCAGATTCCGCAACATGTCTGGTTGACGAATGGCCGCTCAGAAACAAACTGAAAAGCGCAAAATGAAAAGTGCGAAATGAAAAGCACGAGTCAACACTCACCAAACTTCTTCTACTAACATGAAATTAGCAGAAATTAGGGTGACGCTAAAGAGCTGAAAAACAACGTAGTACGTCACTATGTTCATGTCTGTTGGCCAACAATTGTGTGGCCGTGTGTGTATGCAAGACAAGTTTGGGCCAATGCCCTTCGGACAAAATTCCACGGTTTTGTTGGCCAACAATCTGATTGTGTGTACGAGGCTTTACTATGACCTGTATGCCTCCAAGATCCCTTGTTGGTGAACACAGCTTTGTATTGTTTACAATGACAGAACTGTTTTCAGCGCTGATCACCGACTCTCGCCGGTCAATCATTGGCCAGGACTTGGTGATCAGTAAGTGCTATAACGAATCACAGCATGCGCCCCCTCCTAGAGTGTGTGGATCACATACTAGGTACCAGGAACGTGCGGTGAGGTCAGTGGCTGGTGAGGCACTGGCTAGTATCAAAACCAAATACACACAGGTTACATACGCAGTGAACATTAGAGCGAGAACAATAATTCTAGCACTTGACCTCCTTTGTAACTCTAAACTTGTAACCTGTAAAAATGTTTAAAGTGAGATTTTTATGGAGATTTTTAAGTACTTAAGTTTGGCGCTATCTATCTATCTATCTATCTATCTATCTATCTATCTATCTATCTATCTATCTATCTATCTATCTATCTATCTATCTATCTACAGCAAAGAGGGGCGGGCTATTTAACAGAAAAGGTTTTTATTGAATAGCAAGACAGTACATATTAGACAGGTATTATACATAGGATCCTGTTATATCTACACAGATACAATTCTATTAGTAGTATATCCACATATGCTTTATATCCTCCGCTGGTGATGTACAATATAATTGAAATTCAGATTACATCTTATATTTTGGGAGGTGGGTTATAGAACCGGAGGTAATCACACAGGGAATACAATTAAGCAAGGGTTATTAAGCTTACTCAGTTTACTGAGGGCTAGTCCCTATCCCCCCGACCGGAAACGGAGGAGGGGAAAAAAAGGGGGGGGTGGGTAAGAAGGGTAGAGGAATTGGGAAGGGGGGGGAAGGGGGGGAAGGGGGGGGCCAGCACCAGCCCCATCTCATTGCAGGACTAAGCGTGATATATTGCCTTAATCTCAGAGGAATAGTACTAGTTTAGTCCCACCTCACCATTCAGAACATAAAAAAAAATGTGAATATGAACTGCCGTTTAATTGTAGCTTTTCACTCCAGCACTCAGCCAAATGCATCTACCCAGTTCGACCAAATTTTATCGTATTTCTGCGGGCAGTTTCTACTTTCATAAGTGAGTCTATACAAAGGTAATACAGCATTAACCGATTTCCGCCACGCCCCCGTGGATGGAGGCTCTGTTTGCTTCCATTTAAGAAGTATTTCTCTTCTAGCATAAAATAGAGAGTAAGTTAAACAGAGTTTAATATAGCGGTCCCCTTCTATATCTTCTATGTGACTCAGTAACAGGGTTAGTGGGTCAAGCAGTATCTTGACTCCACATATTGTACCCAAAGTGTCTGCAACCGAGCTCCAGAAAGGGCGCAGCCTAGGACAGGACCAGACTACATGGAAAAAGGAGCCCACTTCTACCCCACATCTATTGCAATTGGGGCTAAGTCCAGGGTAAATATTTGCTAGCCGTTGTGGCGTATAATAGGCTCTATGTAAGAATTTTAACTGAATAAACCTGTCCTTCGCCGCAATCATAGATGGAATAAAGGTCGTTAGACATTCCTCCCATTCCTCTGCATCCAAGGAGGGGATATCAGCCTGCCACTTGGCCATAGATCTATTAGTGTTAACATCATGTGCCACTGCAAGGTGGAGGTACAGGGATGAGAGCGGTTTATCTAATATACCCGAGATCAGGAGACGCTAAATCGGATCCGGTTCGAGCGTCACCCGGGAGGGGAACTGAGCCCTAAGAGCATGGTGTAGCTGTTGATATCTAAACAGGAAGGTCCTCGGCAATGCATGTGTCTGTTGCAGTTCTCGAGGGGCGGGCTTTAGTGCCTACACATGGCACATATGTACCTATAAGCAGCTGAAGATTCAAAGACAGAAATGTGACCAGCTCCCAATCATGTGACTACTGTGACAGCCAATCACAGTGGTCATGTGATTGGGCAGTCCTTCCCACCCGCCGGCTGTAAAGACTCTGTTAAAGAGACACATCGACTGGACAAGAAGAGGTTATTGAAAGTTTACTTCCCTACATAAAGCATTCTGTTCCAACACACCTCTTTATCGCTTCTCGGCCTTTTGGCTAAGATCAAGTGTAGTATCTGTTCTTATCAGTTTCCAGAGGAGGCGCTGTGCTACTCTCAAAGGGGAGAGCCAGCAAATCCAATAGTGTTATAGTGCCTGGAAAGGCGGTTTCAGCAGGGACTATGCCAAGCTGCCCGACAGATACTGGAGGCTGGCCGATGGTTGAGTCTGAGCCGTCCAGAAGGGTGCTCCTGGTGAGGATGGGTGCTGCATCTGGGTCTGACCAGAGGGCCGGGTCCCTGGCCTTCTGGCCTAGATTGTGGTAACTCTAGCTACGGACAGTTTTTCGGGAGAGAACACCAGCTCCTCTTTTGATGGGCGGGAGGAGCGGTTAGTATTTCCCAAATGTAATTAGGAAGGAGTGATGGGAGCGACGGTGGGGCATGATGGTAAGGGGGTCTCACCAAGCTCCCTGAATTTCATGCCTTTCTGCCTGGAGTGGGGGCTGCTGTAGTCTGGGTTGTTGGTCAGGGTTGGTCCTGAAAGCCTATGGAGTACGTGCCCCTGAAGTGGCAGTCCAGGGGTGCCAAAAAATCACTGTGAGTGAGGGTCACTTTGATTTGAGGCACCACGGTCACTCCACCATATGACACACTTTTTAGCACCTGCCTCTTGGGCCGAGCCTTTTGGCTAGGACCAGAGGAATTGTTTATTCCAGGCCGGAGGGCCTGGTCATTGTTTTACACAATGGCCACCTTTTCACTCTCCTCTCCACTTATTCCTTCCCCACTTTATTTTATTTATTAGCCTATGTTTGTCACTTTTTGTATTTTTGTGTTGTACATGGTTTGTTGCACTGTGTGATGAGTAGGGTTGCAGGTACTCAGGCCTGCCCTGAAAGTCTTGGGAGGGGGTGGACATGGCCTTTTGGCTTGGTTTGCCTTCTCTCATGGGGTCTCCTTTCAGGGGAGCCCCACCTAGTACTTGGGTGGGTCTGTTTCGGGAGGCCCTCCGGAGAACGGGGCCTGTCTGGACATTGTCAACAGTAGACCATGCCTGTGTAATGTGTGTTGAAATAAGCACTTGTATTCTCCATCACAAACCCATGTCAAGGAGTGACAACAAGGGAGGGAAATTACAAAGCTGAAGCAAGAGCATTGTCATACTATTACAGGAAGCACCTGAACAAGGATCCTCATGGCAGAGTATTATTTTTATTATATAGAAGTTGCAGAATTACAAATATTAAAAGTAACTTTTGACACTTTTTAAAGCTTGCATGAGATTTTAGTGATTGGCTTTAAGTATAATTTAAACACAAAATTGCCATTCATACATTTTCATAAAACAAATTATAATTTTTCAATATTTTTCCTATCAGCAAACTTGTCTTAAGGCTATTGTAACTGAGAATATAAGTCGTATCCTGAATGTATTTAGACCACTATGAAAAATACAGTTTTCATTCTTTCAAAAAATTTGAGTTAATTTTATAGTTCCATAATCAAGGGAATCAAGGGAATTTTATAGTTACATCATCTCAAGGGAGTATCAAAAAAGCTTCCCTGAACATAGGAAGAACCAGACCCACTGATGCCTAAAGATGGAATCAATAATGTAGAGGCTAGGTAGAAAATGGACCTGCTCCTGATAGTTGGTATTACCGGGTGTCAGGGCTGGGCTCAGCCCTTCCTTGTCTGAGGTGGCCGCTCAGCTGTCGGCTAATTGACAGATCCTATCTCTCTCCACAGTTACTCAGCTGTTGATGATATCCTGCTCATCAGTCCTGCCTACTTAAGCCGTCCAGTCCAGAGGAGCTCTGTCTTCGCCTTGGTCAACATCACAAGAAACATCTCCTGCATTCCTGTTTAAAGACTGGCTTTGCTGACATCCCTTCTGGCTCCTGATCCTGCTTGCTGGTCAACTACTTTGATTCATGACTTCTGGCATGGCTGACTATCCTTTCCGGTTACTGAACTTTGGATATGTTTTGACTACGTTTGTTTTTTTTTACTTTTATTATTAAACAAGTGTGATTTAACTGTACTTCTGTCTCGGTCTGATTTCATGGTTTCTGACACCGGGGTACAGAAGGTCAACAAAATACAGCATGCCCACACGGGGCCAGGACCTTATGTGAACACCATTTTTTGACTGGGTGTACCCCGGTAATACCAACTATCATGAGCAGGTCCATTTTCTACCTAGCCTCTACATTAAGGGTCCCATCTATAGGCCTCAGTGGGTCTGGTTCTTCCTATGTTCAGGGAAGCCTTTTTGATTCTCCCTTGATCTACCTGCAAAGTGTCTTTTGGTTTTACTCTAAACTATAATGCAACATACCTGGCGCTTGGTGGAGATGAAGGAGGCAGCAGTATTCTGGGGCAGTGTGTTTTGCTTTTAACCTACATGGAATGTGTGCTTATGCACAACTAAAGTGACTAGAGTTGATATCTTCCCTATCCCTGAGGAAGGAGATAAAATAGACTGAAATGCGTTGGGTGAATGATATCTCTTCTGTACCATCAATTTTGTCACAGTTGGTGCATTTTCAGTTGCGTATTGCTATGTACATTCCATGTTACCATTTTTAATTATGTGTCCAATAAATGATTTTTCTATTTGAATTTTCGTTTAATACATGAGTTCAAGTGCCTTTAACCACTTGCTGACCAGCCGCCCTCATTATACTGTGGCAGGTCAGCACGTTCCCATGCATCGCCGTAGCTATACGTCGGCCCTGTAGCCACCCTGGCGGTATGATTATGTCAGATTTTTGCGTCTGAAAGCGGTACATTGTTTTGCATAGAAATTTGCCATTTCATATTATAGGCCTGTAATTCTTAGCAATAACACACTTAAATCTGTCCAAACAAGAGTCTAGTAGACATCCCGGGTATGATGAAGTTTGAAACAAAAAATCATAAATTATAATATAATAAATAACTATAAATAATTATAAAAAAGAATAATATAATAATAATAAAATTAATTTCCTCACAATTTACTATAGTTAAATTCTGCACGGGTTCAAATTTACTATCGTCTAAAGCTGCTTTTGACGTAAAGGGACACTTTTTGGTTGCCATGGACAATCTCAAGTTTCCAGGCAAAAAGAACAGCATATATAATATAAAAGTGCAGGCAGGGCACTCAACAAAGCACTAGGGACAAAAGGGATGTGAAATGATTTCATACAGTGATGTAATCTTACAGATTACAGTGTACTGTATGTGTTATGAATTTTGTACTTTTTGAATTTGCCGCCGCGCTCCGCCCCCATGCATTGCGACGCTCGCAGGGAACGGAGCCTGGCACACAGAGGCATCGGGCGGAGGACACAGCCAGCGGAAACAGCGGGGGGACAACGCAGGATCCTGGGGACAAGGTAAGTATACTGCACCAGGATCCTGAGATGCAATCCCGAGTGTGGCTCTGGGTTACCGCTACTGAAACTTAACCCCGAGCCACACTCAGGAATATTGCCAGGGAGGTTAAGCAGCCCTAGCAGGTGCCCGCGTGCCGGCTGCACTCCGACAGCTGCGATCGGAGGCACGAGAGCCAGAACAGGGATGTGTGTGTGTAAACACACACATCCCCATTCTGTCAGGAGAGGAGTAACACATCGTCTGTTCCTACTAAGTAGGAACAGCGATATGTCTCCTCATCTAGTAAGTCACATCCCCATTAGGGATGAGCTTCGAGTTGGAGTTGAACCCATGTTCGACTCGAACATCGTGTGTTCGACCGTTCGCCGAATTGCGAACGTTATTGCGAACGTTCGCGCCAAATTTGAGTGGCGGGTCACAGCCCATAATTTACTGCGGCATCGCAGCGCATTGCTGGCTGATGATTGGCCAAGCATGCACTATGACCCGCATGCTTGGCCAATCACAGCGCCGTCTGAACAGAGAGCCATAATTGGCCAAAGCCAGGGTGGCTTTGGTCAATTATGGCTCAGGGGGTTTAGTACACGCCCCACACTATATAAGGCCGTCTGTGTGGAGGCCTTGTGTAGTTGCGGCGGCGGAGAGAATTAGACAGAGAGAAAGACAGTGTCATTTGATTTACGTTAGATAGAGTAGGCAGGAGAGTAAGTTAGCTTCACTTACAGTGTATTGTGTATATAAATATGCATCCCAGGTGTTGTGTGTGTGTGTGTGTATATATATATACATATATATATATATATATATATATATATATATATATATATATATATATACACTGTATTCAGTTTAGCTAGATCCGTTCCTGCTATTCTCTTTCTAATATACTGACAGGCAGGCAGGTGTTTTTACAGTATTTACAGTTAGTGTACTGTGTACCCTGCACAGTTGCACCTATAGCTACCTGAAGACAAGTGCTGTTGTTCTTCTTCTGATCCTATTAATACCACAGCCAGGCAGCTTGAAGTATTTACAGTTAGTGTACTGTGTACCCCTGCACAGTTGCACCTATAGCTACCTGAAGACAAGTGCTGGTGTTCTTCTTCTGATCCTATTAATACCACAGCCAGGCAGCTTGAAGTATTTACAGTTGGTCTCGGAATTGCTTCCGGGTTCCAAGGGGTGTTCTCGGGGGATGTTGGCTGAGCATGTTTTAGTGGAGCAAGGGAGGGTATACCTTTTCCTGCGTCAATCAAAAAGGGATCAACTGGGTCGCGGGGAATGGGTTACTTTGGTAGCAGTTGAGGATAGCTCGCTGTGCCCGGTGGTGGTGGTCAGCAATTTTGTGGCGGTTCGTCCGGGGGAGGGGGGGTCATTTTTTATAGCATTTAGATCTGACCCCGGTCACCAAGTATCAGTTTTCTTATGTACTAAAGTGATGTGTGGCACATTTAGGGCTAGCCAATTTGAAGTTTTCCTCTCATTCCTTTAGGATAGGGGCGGCATCTGACGCAGCCGCTCAGGGTCTCCCGGCTTTGGTCATTATGGGTTTGGGTAGATGGAAGTCCGATTGTTTCAAACATTATGTCAGACCTAACCATTCTTTTTGATTTTATAGGTTTTCATCATTTTGTTTGGATTCTGGGCCGTACCTACATATACTGGGCATGGAAGCGTGCGGCTCAACGTGGGTATACGACTAGTCTGTTGTTACAGCCGGAATCCTTCACTGTTTATTGGAAAGGTGTGCGAGACATGAAGTGGCACCAGCTTTATTTTCAATTATCACAGTTGTGCCAGCTTTGGCCACTTCCCTCGACACTGTTAGTGCATTTAGGTGGGAATGATTTAGGTAAGACCCATACGCTAGACTTGTTGTCCTCGATTAAGAGGGATTTGTCCCGTTTTCATTTAACCTCCCCGGATACAATCATTGTGTTTTCGGAGATAGTGCCACGATTGAGTTGGCTGTCGTCTCCGTTGCACAGGGTGATGGAAAAAATGAGGAAGAGGGTGAATCGGGGGATGGCTAAATTTATGCCGTCCTTGGGGGGTTTTGCGTATTGGCACGTGGATCTGGAAGGTGGATTTGCGGGGTTGTATAGACAGGACGGGGTCCACCTTTTGGATGTAGGTGCTGATATCTTTAACTGGGGCTGCAAAACAGCATTGAGATGGCCGCGTATGTGGTGTAGGCCGGGCTTGTTGCTCAAGTCCGGCTGGTGGGGACATATTTGATGTTGATACAGTGAAGCTCCAAAAACTGGTCAGAGATTATGTGATTTATGGTATTAGTATTAAAGTGTTTCAGTTATATTTGGTTATATAAATATGTTGTTAAACCAATAAAGTGCCGCGGGCATTTCTGCCAAATAAACTGGTTTGGGTGTTTGTTTTATATGGTTGTATCTGGGGAATAGGTGGGGGCGGGTGTGGCCTACAGTCCCATTATGTTTCTTGTTTCTGTTAGCAAGCATTTTGGAGTATCCTGCATCACTCTTAGATCTCTTCCTCAAGTTCTACTAGCAAGAAATTTATAAATGACCCTCCTAGACTGTTTATTGAGACAGACTGGATGGAGACTGGATGGAAAGTACCTAAATCTAAATCCCTATGGGGGACGAGCACTACACTAGTAATAAATATATTTGTCTACGTGACCTGACGTTAGGGAACAGCTGACCAGTTTCTCAATTTTTTTACATTTTCTTTTTCTAAAATTAGTCCGCAGATTGCAAACATTTCTGAAAAAGAAGTTTCTATATGTTTGCTTAACCCTCCTTGTTACATACAGGAAGAACATTGGGCTTATTTTCTTTTCCTTTTAAAATGTTCAGCATTACTTGTATCTACATTATCTTGTCAACATGAGTCCAAAATTCTCTGCGCTGTTCATCTGTAAGTAAATTCTATTATTTTTTTTTCTTATTATTGAGTAAATCTAGGATCTTATAGCAGTGAAGATTTAATTATTAAGGAAATTATTATTATTATTTTTCCCCCACAAATAGCGTTTTCTTTTGGTGGTATTTGAACACCACTGCATTTTTTTTTTCACTATAAACAAAAAAGGCTGACAGTTTTTAAAAAAAAAAAAAAACAATATTTTTAACTTTCTGCTATAAACGTATCCAATAAATAAAAATAAAAAATCTAATTTTTTCATAGGCCAGTATGTATTCTGCTACATATTTTTGATTTAAAAAAATCCCAATAAGCCTATATTGATTGGTTCGCGTAAAAGGTATAGCGTCTACAAACTATGGGATATATATTGGAATTTTTTATTTTACTTTATACTAGTAATCGTGGCGATCAACGTCTTATAGCGGGACTGCGATGTTGTGGCGAAGATTCTGACACTAACTGACACCTTTGACACTTTGTGGGAACCAGTGACACCAATAGAGTCATCAGTGCTGAAAAAAACACTATATTACCAAAAGTATTGGGGCAAATTGAAGGATAGAGAAAAATTGAGTTTATAGACACATATAAAATAATTATAACAGATTTTTAATAGTTCACATATATTAACTACATATAGTAATATGTACATATTAGTACTATTAAAAATGTGTTATAATTATTTTATATGTGCCTATAAAGTCCATTTTCATTATCATTCAATTTATCACTACTAGGATGTGGCACTTTTTATCTAGGGTGTTTTGATTGCCACCCCAGGGCATGGCAATCAATCTCTTTTCCAAAAGTATTGGGACACCTGCCTTTAAATGCACATGAACTTTAAAGGCACCCCAGTCTTATGCCCCGTACACACGGTCGGACATTGATCAGACATTCCAACAACAAAATCCTAGGATTTTTTCCCACAGATGTTGGCTCAAACTTGTCTTGCATACACATGGTCACACAAAGTTGTCGGAAAATCCGATCATTGTGAACGCGGTGACGTAAAACACGTACGTCGGGACTATAAACGGGGCAGTGGCCAATTGCTTTCATCTCTTTATTTATTCTGAGCATGTGTGCCACTTTGTGCGTCGGATTTGTGTACACACGATCAGAAATTCCGACAACGGATTTTGTTGTCCGAAAATTTTATAGCCTGCTCTCAAACTTTGTGTGTCGGAAAATCAGATGGAAAAAGTCCGATGGAGCCCACACACGGTCGGAATTTCCGACAACATGCTCCGATCGCACATTTTCCATCGGAAAATCCGACCGTGTGTATAGGGCATTAGTCTGTAGGGTTCAATATTGAGTGGGCCCACCCTTTGCAGGTATAACAGCTTCAACTCTTCTTGGAAGGCTGTCCACAAGGTTTAGGAGTGTGTCTATGGGAATGTTTGATCATTTTTCCAGAAGCGCATTTGTGAGGTCAGGAACTGATTCATCCCAAAGATGTTCTATCAGGTTGAGCTCAGGACTCTGGACAGGCACTGATTCACAGTCATGTTGGAACAGGAAGGGGCCATCCCCAAACTGTTCCCACCAAGTTTGGAGCATGAAATTGTCCAAAATGTCTTGGTATGCTGACACCTTAAGAGTTCCCTTCACTGGAACTAAGGGGCCAAGTCCAACCCCTAAAAGACAACCCCACACCATAATCCCCCCTCCACCAAATGATGATTTGGACCAGTGCACAAAGCAAGGTCCATAAAGACATGGATGAGTGAGTTTGAGGTGGAGTAACTTGACTGGTCTGCACAGAGTTCTGACCTCAACCTGATACAACACCTTTGGGATGAATTAGAGCGAAGACTGCGAGCCAGGTCTTCTTGTCCAACATCCATGCCTGACCTCACAAATGCGCTTCTGGAAGAATGGTCAAAGATTTCCATAGACATACTCCTAAACATTGTGGACAGCCTTCCCAGAAGAGTTGAAGCTGTTATAGCTGCAAAGGGTGGGCCAACTCAATATTGAACCCTATGTACTAAGACTAGGATGCCATTAAAGTTCATGTGCGTGTAAAGGCAGACGTCCCAATACTTTCGACAATATAGTGTATGCACTGTCACTGTACTAATGACACTGACTAGGAAAGGGTTAAACATCAAGGCGGTCAAGGGGTTAAATGTGTGCCTAGTCAGTGTTTGTGTACACTATGTGTGCTGCTCTCACTAAAGGAAGTAATAGCTTTCATTCCCTGCTTTGCAGGGAAAAAGAAATCCATTACTTCCCCGCTAACAGGACAGGACTCTGCCTTATTTATAGAGACCCGACTTTTGTGTTTTCTGGATGATCAGCGGGGACCGGTGGTGATCTTGTCAAAAACCATGAAATCAGACCAAGACAGAAGTACAGTTAAATCACACTTGTTTAATAATAAAAGTAAAAAGAACAAGCGTAGTCAAAACATAGCCAGAGTTCAGTAACCCGAAAGGATAGTCAGCCAAGCCAGAAGTCAGGGATCAATGTAGTGGAACAGCAAGCAGGATCTGGAGCCAGAAGGGATGTCAGCAAAGCAAGTCTATAAACAGGAACGCAGGAGATGTTTCTTGTGATGTTGACCAAGGTGAAGGCAGAGATCCACTGGACTGGACGGCTTAAGTAGGCAGGACTGACGAGCAGGATATCATCAACACGTGAGTAACTGTGGAGAGAGATGGAGCTGGCAATTAGCCGACAGCTGAGCGGCCAGCTCAGACAAGGAAGGTCTGAGCCCAGCCCTGACAGATCTCTTGGCCCGGCACCTGTTGATTGATATATGCCGTGTTTAATCACAGCTCGGCCGGGTCGCCGGCAGCACACGCAAGTGCCACCTACCTGGAAGTCCCGACTTGCATACTAGCTATGTGATCTGGCGCAGCGGGGCCACCTTGCTATCGAATATCTAAGTTAATAGGACACCAGCAAAAGAAATTATCTTAAAGGTTATCTTTAGCTTTTTAGTTTTGGATAGACATGGGAAGGGTTAGAACACATCTGTGCTGCTACTGGAGATATTAATCTTCTCTATTTTAAGGTTTAGTTCACAATTTCAGAAGGAATGAAAAGGCGATCTAACACCCTTCACCCTCCCCACCCCCCTCCTCGGTCCCCGCTGTACCCGGACCAGGATATGGGAAAGGTGTGGGGTTTCACTCCACCCTTTTATTTTTTCTAAAAGGGCAAATTTACACTTTGACTTGTCTATAAGGTAAAAGGCAGTGGCGGCCTCGTCCATAGAGGGCGCACGGGCGCCGCCTCCCCTATCCATGCGCCCCGCCCCCGATCTACATATCAGTGGCGCCGCACCATGGATTCCAATGTGGGGTGGGTGTTTTTTTGAAGCACTTGATTAGAGCCAGAGGCTCTAATAGTTTTCAATAAAGGGTGAGCCCAGCCAGTTTTGTGACCATAGCGAATGGATTTTTGCTATTATCACACTAAAGTCCCTCCCCGCAAATCAGGAGGGAGGTCTGTGAGACCTGTTTTCCCGAATGGCCAACGCATCAGGCGATCCTGTTGGATGCCTAGCGCTTTGGCAGAAGACACACGACGGAGGAAGCTGGAGGAGCGGACACCAGAGCTGTCCAGGAGAGGACACCACAGCCCCGCCACACAACACGAGAGGGTAGGTGCCGGAACGCCCGTGGCAGGGGGGTGCTGTTTCGGTGCCATGCCACGCCTCCGGTGGGGGGTGTTGTTTGTTTGCCGCCCCCCCAAAAGAAGAACCCACCATTCGCTACTTGTAAAGGGGAATATAAAATCCACCACAACAGAAATGATAGAAAAATGTTCGAATGGGGACATCTGTTCAGATGACAATTGTCTAGAAGAGGATCACGTTGGGGATGTTTTATCTTATTTCCTTTTTTTATGTCTCCAGGACAGAAATTGAAGGGAAATTTTCCCAACCTGAAAATTTTGGCTCTAAATACAGGGGAAAACTTTCCTTCCTTGTTATTAACTTCCCCAAACATACACTTTATTTTTATTTCCGAAAAATAAGATTGTGCAAACTATGCTGTCTGACCTTGTACTATGAGTGTGGAGTAGGGTTCACTCATTTTCTCAACAATTACTTGGTCACTTGATCTTTGTTGAAAGGGGAGATTGGAGTTCAGGCTAATACTAGACTTTATAAAGGATCACGTGGCCAATGCCTAGGCTCCAATAGAATCCCGGAACAGGAATCTGACTTAGATAAGGCTTGTGTGGTTTCCACTAATGCTTATGGGTTGAAATGTTGAGCAGGCGATTAGGGGATTATTTTAATAGGACTGTCATAAAGCTTGTTTTGTTCAGTTTTGGATAACATGAGGAAATGCTAAAACTAATCAAGTTTTATTTCTGTCTATGACCCCATAGGGGAGGTTTCTTCTCACTTCCTGTGTGATCAACAGGACAGTAATTAATGGAAATCTCTCCTGAACACTTACAGCAGTTAAACCATGTTAGATGTGGGGACCGGTTATGATTTTATGATACAGTATCTCACAAAAGTGAGTACACCCCTCACATTTTTGTAAATATTTTATTATATCTTTTCATGTGACAACACTGAAGAAATGACACTTTGCTACAATGTAAAGTAGTGAGTGTACAGCTTGTATAAGTCCCGGTTCACACTACAGCGACTTGGGATCCGACTTGTAAGTCCTCAAGTCACCCCAAGTCGCTGGACATAAGAAATGCCATAGAAGTGAACCAGAGCCGTCTTAATGTACACTTTACAGGAAAAAGAAACATTTACCCATGTACTCTCTACATTTACCCAGGCAACCCCCTCCCTCCCACAGAGCTGATTATTCTGTGATTGGCCACAGCCAAAGTCGCCTGTCCTGGAGGCGACTTTAAGTCGTGTTGTAAATTGCTCAAAGTCACGCTGAAGTCGCCTCCAAATCGCCTTGCAAAGTCGCGCTGTAAGTCGGGTTGCCCCTGTGTGCACTAATGCCCCGTACACACGAGCGGACTTTACGGCAGACTTGGTCCAGCGTACTGGATTTCGTCAGACAATTCGATCATGTGTGGGCTCCAGCGGACTTTGTTTGCTCAAAAGTTGGACGGACTTAGATTTGAAACATGTTTTAAATCAATCCGTCGAAATCGAGTCCGGTCGAAAAGTCCGCTCGTCTGTATGCTAGTTCGACAGACAAAAAGCCACGCTAGGGCAGCTATTGGCTACTGGCTATGAACTTCCTTGTTTTAGTCCGGTCGTATGTCATCACGTACGAATTCGACGGACTTTAGTGGATTGTGTGTAGGCAAGTCCGTTCATTCAGAAAGTCCGTCGTAAAGTACGTCAAAGTCCGCCGGGCAAAGTATGCCATAAAGTCCGCTCGTGTGTACGGGGCATAACAGTGTAAATTTGCTGTCCCCTCAAAATAACTCAAAACACAGCCTTTAATGTCTAAACCGCTGGCAACAAAAGTGAGTACACCCCTAAGTGAAAATGTCCAAATTGGGCCCAATTAGCCATTTTCCCTCTCCGGTGTCACGTGACTCGTTAGTGTTACAAAGTTTCACGTGTGAATAGGGAGCAGGTGTGTTAAATTTGGTGTTATCGCTCTCACTCTCTCATACTGGTCACTGGAAGAAGAGCATGGCACCTCACGGCAAAGAACTCTCTGAGGATCTGAAGAAAAGAATTGCTCTACATAAAGATGGTCTAGGCTATATAAGAAGATTGCCAAGACCCTGAAACTGTGCTGCAGCACGGTGGCTAAGACAATACAGCTGTTTAACAGGACAGGTTCCACTCAGAACAGGCCTCGCCATGGTCAACCAAAGGAGTTGAGTGGACGAGCTCAGCATTATATCCAGAGGTTGCCTTTGGGAAATAGACGTATGAGACGTATGAGTGCTGCCAGCCTTGCTGCAGAGGTTGAAGGGGTGGGGGGGTCAGCCATACAGACCATATGCCGCATGCTGCATCAAATTGGTCTGCATGGCTGTCATCCCAGAAGGAAGCCTCTGCTAAAGATGATGCATAAGAAAGCCCGCAAACAGTTTGCTGAAGACAAGCAGACTAAGGACATGGATTACTGGAACCATGTCCTGTGGTCTGATGAGACCAAGATAAACTTATTTGGTTCAGATGGTGACAAGCGTGTGTGGCGGCACACCAGGTGAGGAGTACAAAGACAAGTGTGTCTTGCCTAAAGTCAAGCATGGTGATGGGAGTGTCATGGTCTGGGGCTCCATGAGTGCTGCACTGGGGAGCTACAGTTCATTGAGGGAACCATGAATGCCAACATGTACTGTGACATACTGAAGCAGAGCATGATCCCCTCCCTTCAGAGACTGGGCCGAAGCTGAGGGTAAAGGTGATGGACTGGCCAAGCATATCAACAGACCTAAACCCTATTGAGCATTGGAGGGTCTAGGAGCGCAAGGTCTCTAACATCCACCAGCTCCGTGATGTCGTCATGGAGGAGTGGAAGAGGACTCCAGTGGCAACCTGTGAAGCTCTGGTGAACTCCATGCCCAAGAGGGTTAAGGCAGTGCTGGAAAATAATGGTGGCCACACAAAATATTGACACTTTGGGCCCAATTGGACATTTTCACTTAGGGGTGTACTCACTTTTGTTGCCAGCGGTTTAGACATTAAAGGCTGTGTTTTGAGTTATTTTGAGGGGACAGCAAATTTACACTGTTATACAAGCTGTACACTCACTACTTTACATTGTAGCAAAGTGTCATTTCTTCAGTGTTGTCAAATGAAAAGATAGAATAAAATATTTACACAAATGTGAGGGGTGTACTCACTTTTGTGAGATACTGTATTTTCATGAATGTTTGTGTCCTGATTAGTGATTTCCCCACACTTGTGTAATAGTAAAACATTTTCTATTTACACTGGGGACTAGCATGTCATGTTAACATACAGAAAATGATTTGTATATTATTATTTGTTTGAATTTATTTGAATATTATTTGTTTAAAAGCAAGTTACAGTGAGGGAATAAAGTATTTGAACCCCTGCTGATTTTGTACTTTTGCCCACTGACAAGAAAAGATCAGTCTATAATTTTAATGGTCGGTTTATTTTAACAGTGAGAGACAGAATAAAAACAAAAATATCCAGTAAAAAGCATTTGCATTATAATGAGTGAAATAAGTATTTGATCCCCTATCAATCAAGATTTCTGGCTCCCAGGTGTCTTCTATACAGGTAACGAGCTGAGATTAGAAGCACACTCTTAAAGGGAGTGCTCCTAATCTCAGCTTGTTACCTGTATAAAAGACACCTGTCCACAGAAGCAATCAATCAGATTCCAATCTCTCCACCATGGCCAAGACCAAAGAGCTGTCCAAGGATGTCAGGGACAAGATTGTAGACCTACACAAGGCTGGAATGGGCTACAAGACCATCGCCAAGCAGCTTGGTGAGAAGGTGACAACAGTTGATGCCATTATTCGCAAATGGAAGAAACAGAAAATAACTGTCAATCTCCCTCGGTCGGGCTCCATGCAAGATCTCACCTCATGGAGTTTCTATTATTATGAGAAAAGTGAGGAACCAGCCTAGAACTACACAGGAGAATCTTATCAATGATCTCAAGGCAGCTGGGACCATAGTCATAGAAAACAATTGGTAACACACTACACCATGAAGGACTGAAATTCTGCAGCACCCGCAAGGTCCCCCTACACAAGAAAGCACATGTACAGGTCCGTCTGTAGTTTGCTAATGAACATCTGAATGATTCAGAGGAGAACTGGGTGAAAGTGTTGTGGTCAGATGAGACCAAAATCGAGCTCTTTGGCATCAACTCAACTTGCCGTGTTTGGAGGAGGAGGAATGCTGCCTATGTCCCCAAGAACACCATCCCCACCATCAAACATGGAAGTGGAAACACTATGCTTTGGGGGTGTTTTTTTTTCTAAGAGGACTTCACCGCATCAAAGGGACGATGGATGGGGCCATGTACCTTCAAATCTTCAGTGAGAACCTCCTTCCCTCAGCCAGCGCATTGAAAATGGGTCGTGGATGGTATTCCAACATGACAATGACCCAAAACACACGGCCAAGGCAACAAAGGAGTGACTCAAGAAGCACATTAAGGTCCTGGAGTGGCCTAGCCCATCTCCAGGCCTTAATCCCATAGAAAATATGTGGAGGGAGCTGAAGGTTCGAGTTACCAAATGTCAGCCTCAAAACCTTAATGACTTGGAGAGGATCTGCAAAGAGGAGTGGGACAAAATCCCTCCTGAGATGTGTGCAAACCTGGTGGCCAACTACAAGTAACGTCTGACCTCTGTGATTGCCAACAAGGGTTTTGCCACCAAGTACTAAGTCATGTTTTGCAAAGGGGTCAAATACTTATTTCACTCATTAAAATGCAAATCCATTTATAACTTTTTTGAAATGCGTTTTTTTGGATGTTTTAGTTGTTATTCTGTCTCTTACTGTTAAAATAAACCTACCATTAAAATTATAGATTGATCATTTTTTTGCCAGTGGGCAAACGTACAAAATCAGCAGAGGATCAAATACTATTTTCCCCTCACTGTAATAACTTTTTTGAGGTTTCTACAAACACATGCATTAGTAAAACACATATAATAAATAAATGCCTTTGTATATATACCCTCATACATATAATTAACAAAAATTAACAAATATAAATAAAAATGTGTTGCGCTATCAAGATAATTCAACAATTCATCAATAATTCAAAAAATGCCAACCAATTAAATGATAAAACAAATACAGTGCTTAAACAAATATGTTTACCATAAATAAGTGCAAATAAATGAATTAATTCATAAACATCCAAGGAAAGTTGTTTATAGAGAGAAAAGCACACAGTGCAAACAGTCCATCAATAACTGCATGTATCGCCAATATCCAGTAATCCAATGTGAATATACACCACTCCACACCTGAGTGCACACCCCACTCACAAGCCGTTTACCAACAGGTAAGACCTCATGAATGGAAGTCTGGCTGCACTTTTTGGGAGATAACCCACTGGGATGGATGGATGGCGTAGTCCAGGACTCAGGAAAGGGGTTTCCAAATAGCCAGGGTAGTCCACAGATGGAGGTCAAGAAGGGATGAAGGCAAAGGAGGAACTCATAGTGTAGTACAGGGGCCCAAACTTTTAATTCCAAGAGCCACATTGTAAATTTTACACATACATACGGGCTGAAAAAAATAATTTTGAAATAAAGACGCAGCAGTGGAATAGAATACAATTTGCCAGACTGCTGGAAGCGGGGCTGGATGGTCCACCTGTATCCTACTCCTGCAGCTAAATGCTGTAGCTTCATGCAGCGGGTTAAACTTCCAGTGTGCATTAGGGCCTTACATCTGTGTCCCCATCAGAGTCTCCTCACACATTTGTGTCCACATCACTCATCAAAGTTTCCCTGTAAATTTGATGTCACAATCATAGCCTCCTAACATTTGTGTCCCCATCACCCATCAGAGGATCCCTGCAAACTGGTGTCTCCATCCGAGCCCCTCCACATATTTGTGTGCCCATCTGAGTCCCTCTGCACATTTGTGTGCCCATCGGAGCCCCACACACACTCACTTGTGTGCCCATCAGCATCTCCCTGCTAATTTGTGTCACACTCAGAGCCATCACATCCCTTATCACAGCCATCAAACCCACCCCCATAATTGTGTCCCCTTCAGTGACAACCCCACACACACACACAACTGCGTCCCTTTCAGTGCCATAACCCCCCCCCCAAACACACACACAACTGTGCCCCCTGCAGTGCCATCAACCCCCCCCACAAACTGTCTCCTTCAGAGCCATCAGCCCCAACACAAACGTGTCCCCTTCAGACCCATAACCCTCCACAACTGTGTCCCCTTCAGACACATAACCCTCCACAACTGTGTCCCCTTCAGACCCATAACCCTCCACAACTGCGTCCCCTTCAGTGCTATAAACCCCCCCCCACACACACACACACACACACACACACACACAACTGTGTCCCTTTCAGTGCAATAAACAAATGTTGAGATTAATTTGAAGAAGGGTGGGCCCACATCCCAATTACATGGAACAAGTGAAAGGGTTCCCCCTTGTGTCCCAACTATGGCCCAACTGGTAATTTCGAACAGTCACAGCATGAAAAAGCAGAAAAGCAAGAAATATTGAACAATATATATAAAAAAATATAAACTTTATTTAAACAATGGATAAAAGGTATATATATTTTTACAACAAAGGTGGCTGGTGAACATGTAGGACAACATAACATAACAATTGAGATGTAATACTCATAGGTCCAGGACTATTTTGATGTTGCCACCAGAGCAGATATTCAAGGACAATAGTTTCAGTGACATAACCCCCCCCCCTACACACACACACAACTGTGTCCCCCGCAGTGCCATCAAACCCCCCCCCAAAACTGTATCCCCTTCAGAGCCATAACCCTCCACAACTGTGTCCCTTTCAGTTTCATCAAGCCCCCCTAACTGCCATTGCCCCAATACAACTGTGTCCCCTTCAGAACAATCAACTCCACGCCCCCACCCCCCCCCCCCAACAACATTTGTTTCCTCCCCACCATCAGTCTCTCTGTACTTTATTGCTGTACAGCGGGTCTAAAGTGCAGACCTTCTGCACCTCCCGATCTCAGCTCCTGTGCCCCTGTTACACAGACACGCTGTATGCAAAATTACAGCACTAAAGTATACTGAATGAACCAGCGGGGCGGGAGCAGCCTAGGAGGTGCAGTCGCTCTACATTAAAATACCTCATTGGTTGAGGGCGGGTGCCAGGAGTGGTTGCGGGACTTGTGCTGCATACTGCTGGGGGTGAGTATACATCACAGGTTTCGCAACCTGACAAAGCTTTGGCAGAGAGACTGTCCCTGCGGTTCAGTAAAAATGTCCTAGCGGGCCGGATGGGGCCCGTGAGCTGTACTTTGGAGACCTCTGGTGCAGTAGTATGAAAATTATAGGATGTCATCCAGGGGTATAGCTGGTCATACCAAGTCCTATACCCCTAGATGACGTCCTACTGGATGAAACGCAAGTCTTCTCAGTCTCCTAGCTTTTCCCATGAGCTGCAGGATAAGGAGTCTCCTCAGTCTCAGGCTCTTCCCATCAGCTGCAGGGTAACAAGTCTCCTAGCTATTCCCATTAGCTGTGGGGTAACAAGTCTGATCACACACACCCTAGCTTGTCTGGTCCTCAGCGCCAGAGACACCTTATTTAAACCTCATCTGCCTATGCCTCTGTAAGATAAAAATACAATTTTGCATTGACTTTCTCTTTTATTTTTTTAGTGATCATTTTGGACGAAGCAGGTAAGTGATGCTCCTTGACTTAAAATACGTCAATAATGACATAACTGACAGACATATTTTAAAATATGACAACTGCAGAATTTTATCCAGTCTCTTATATTATAAAATTCACTGTGTTTCAGGAGTTCAAAGGGTCCCCGTTTTTTGGGCTTGCTCAGCAGCACCTGGAGCAATCATACTAACTACCCCTTTAGGATCCTACCAATGTTATCAGTCCAGTGCCTGTTTTGTTCATTAGTACTAAGCTCTGATGAAAGATTACACATTGGCTTTTGATGACATAGGAGTCTGAATAAAATTAAATCTCAACTTTATATGTTCTGTTTTTTACCCTTGCCTCTTTGCACACCCAGTTCCCTACTCAAGCTTAGTAGAGCCCAGTTATGGCCACCACTCCTTGGAGATCTGCTTAAGGAAAATCATATTCTTTACACTGATTAAGACCTGACTGAGAACCACTTCTGCTTTAGGAGATCCAGCACCCCACACCATCTTCTACTTCCCAAGTGTTGGAAATGAAGCGTGGGAATCTTCCAGAATTTCCAGCTGCAGATATTTACTAAATCTCAGTGGAGGTGGTATTTCTAGAGTACAGTATAGATATAGAGACTCTATTCCCAGACAGAGCTTTTTTTTTGCAAATTCTTTATTTAAGAAGTATAGTATCCAATGGACTGTACAAAAAAAGTGTCATTAGAAAATATACAAACACTTGCACCACAACCAAATGTAGAAAGCATCAATTCCATAAAGGCAATGAGGCTAAGTAGATTGCTGCAGGAACAGGTAAGTAAAGAAGTCGGGTAAAAAAAATCACATAAAGACAGAACAGTAGTCATAATGTTGAGCATACGAAGAGCTCTGTAACTTAAGCGCCTCCAGCACATGGCCGTAAGCATGATATGGGCAGGATATTACATTTTCATTTTACTTGGAGTATAGCAGAAGTATGACGTAAGAATTAGAGGCAGTAGACAGGGTTGCGGTAGGGTAAGGGAGGGGGAGAAAAAAAAAGGGGGGGATTGGAAGATAGGGGGGTGATGGGGTTGGGACAGGGGGTAAAGGGAGAGGGGAAGTCTTATGTTGGCACAATAGGATGGAAATGGAAAAGCAGTGTCTGGGTGTCGAGAAGAGGGGAAGTCATGTTGGCACAATAGGATGGAAATGGCAAAGCAGTAAGTGAGTGTCGAGAAGAGGGGAAGTCATGTTAGCACAATAGGATGGAAATGGCAAAGCAGTGGGTGGGTGTCGAGAAGACACTTGCTCTCATCTGAGTAAACAGCCATATTCCAGTGGAGCCAAGTTTTGGAGTACTGTTCATGTTTGTTTTGAGCAGAAAGTGTTTGGTCTAACATCTGATTTATTTCCTCTACCGTATGAAGCCCTAGTAAGATAGAAGGTCTTTCCATTTTAATGAATTTCCAAACTTTAAGGTGTTAGGAAGGTGGCATAAGACAGATTTCTTAAAGGTCTTGGCAGGGATGTCCCAAAGATGTAGAAGAAAGAAGGAAGAATGCGCAGGGACCAGATACTCTGTGGCCACAGGGAAGCATGTATGCAATACCGATAGCGCATGACACCATCAGGTCAAGATCTTACAATTATTTTTCTGTATACGCGTACAGATAGATGATTTCAGCGCAAAGTGGACAACGGTTCTGCTTTGATCTTCTGTAAATGTTCTACCTAATTTGTTCTCACGCTTTTGTAAATAAGGCAATTTAAAGTCATCTAGTGGTAGAGCCAGGAGGAAATACATTTTAGAGAGAGTGCGTGGCAGAGTGTCGTGATTAGAGCCAAATTTTTCCTAAGTAGTTGATAAATGTTGAAAGCAGTTCAGAGGATCCAAACAACTGAAGAAGTGTTGAAGCTGTATTAAGGCCCCTTTCACACGGACGTGTCCGTGTATGGGCTCTGCTTTGCTCAGCGGGGGATCGCTCAGTCGATCCCTGCTGAGCAGGCAGACGACAGGTCTGTCTCTGCACACTGTGCAGGGACCGACTGGTCAGAGCATCGCTCTCCTCTATGGGGGATCAGATGAAGACGGACCGTAGAGTCCGTTTTCACCCGATCCAATCCGCAGGCGGATGGAAAAGTAGGGCTTTCCTCCATCATCAGAAACGGAGCATAACAGAGACTGATGTCATCAGATGTTCATCCGCTGACATCCGCTATCCCATAGGGATACACGTATGTCCGTTTTTCATCTGAAAACAGATGGATGAAAAACGGACATACGGTCCACCCATGTGAAAGGGGCCTAGGCTTTCCAGATGTCCAGGCCATAGCATCCCCTTGAGGGCATTAATGTCTGTATCCTAGGCCATGTAGCCACGGAACCAGGTGGAGCTTTTAAATGAAGAGAAGACCTGGGAATGTAAGAGACCCTTAAATGTATTTTTAACCCCTTTTTTTAAAAGGTAAACGCAAATAGCTTTTTGTTTAAATTTGAGAGGAAGAAACATTGTACCCACCCCAACTGCATTTCCATCTGCCCATTATGGGAACTAGTGGTGTGCAAGTGCACTGTGTCTCTCAGGACCAGAGTGATGTTTTGAGAGGGGGCCCCATTTATTTTTTTCCCAAAGCAGTGCCAGAAAAAGGACCTCTGGATTCCAAAAGTGCCACCACCCCAACCCCCCCCCCCCCCAGATCTTTAATGCTTTAGTGGTTTAAAAAATGAAATATACATACAAATAAAAGGGAATGGGATGAATATTAGGAGTAAAGAAATCAGTAGGACTGATAACTCAGTACTGGACACGACTGGGTGGATGCAGAAGCAAGAATGGCTCTTGCCTCAGCTGTGACCTGTGACAACCCCCCCCAGCACAGCACCAAAGACACCCTATCTCTCAGCCCATGCTCAGCAGAGCCTCAACAGTGCTAAACTTTAACCTAATGTTTGAGGGCATTATAAAAAAAAAGAAGAAATTTCCATCATGTAATAAAGTTAAACATTATTTTTACCAGTTTAAAGTGGTAAAATCTAATTCGAAAAATAGATGTTTGCAGGATAGTTACACAGTAACTGGCAAACATCAATAAACAGGTCCACGCTGCTCACAGGTGAGCCAGCTCCAACAGAATGATCTTCTCACTGCTGGGTGCTTGCCCTGTCACAGCTGAACCAATAATGAAAGGAAACTCTGGAGTCGAGATTTGGCTGCACACCAAAATGAGATCCAAATGCCTTTATTCACAAAAAACCTTGAAGAATATGAAGAGCACTACATATACAAGCAAGGGAGGAATGGCTTACATTTTTTTTCTTTACCAAGGTGAGACCGAGGGGTGAAAACAAACGAGAAAATAGGGAACAAGTGGCCACATTTTAATTTGTTCCCATTCTCATGCCCAAATCCCATGCTATTGTGACAGGCAATGATTCCTGGAGCTGGCATATTCTCTCTGCCTCCAGCACATTCCGATTGGCCAATACGGCTGCCCATCACATTGATGAGCCAATAGCAATGTGTAGAGGCAGGGTTTAATATCAAGTTCCAGAACTTGTCAGAAGTCAGAAACAGCCAACTATACGGAGGTTGGGAGTGTACTGCAAGTCTCTTTAAAGGAGCAATGTAACATAAGGAGGAAACTTAATAAAACCAAGGGTTGCCCAAGCAGAAAATGAAAGAACCCATAGGCATAAAGACTTAATTTTATCTGCTGAAAAATAATTCTTAAGTTCTAACTAATAATTGTCATGTACAATGTGCTATCTTGTAGGATCTTCGGTGAGACCTGTGGTGACTTTCAACCCAAACTGGGACAAGATCTTCACAACTGAGTCTCTAACAATGACCTGTAATGTGAGGTCACCTATTCGAGCAGATATGAGCTACACCTGGTACAAGAATGACAATTTTATACGCAGAGGACAAATCTATGAAATCAGAGATGCAAAACAAGATAACAGTGGAAATTACCAGTGTAAAGGCACCAACACAATCCTAAGTGACCCTGTCAGACTGGATGTCAGTAATGGTAAGTAAATACAGAGTTTTACCCTCCGAAGGATTACCCATAGGAACATAAAATTTTAAATAAGGTCCTTCTAATTAGTGATTTATGGTTTCACTTAGGGGTGAACATTTCCAGTAATAAGTAGATATAAATACTTCTCGGATTCTCCACCCACAGTCTTCCTTAGATGAGTTCATTGCTCAACCATCCTATAGACATGGTGGCATCAGAGTTGAAAATTGTTCCCAATATATGCCTCCTGGATTTGACTTTTCTTCAGAGAATCATAGAATTTACAAATCCAGTTAGTCATAACTTTGGGAAATCTTTGATTCCCTGCAGACAGTACAAATCTTAATTAATTTATTCAGAACAAATAAACAAATCAGAATGAGATGATTAGTCTGAGCTCATACTTTGTCTAAGTCAAAGTTAAAGAAGAACTTCATTAAAACAGTTATTGGCTATTTAGCAAACCCTCAAGTCAATGAACTTATTGATCAGAATTCTGCAATATACAAACTTGTATAGAATGCAGGGGTCAGGAGTATGTAGTGCACAACACAACATTTACAACATGGCAAATGGAGTGCAGTGGTCAGGACTATGTAACAGATAACACAGCATTTAAAGTACAAGTGTTTAGGACTATGAAACATACAATTTAGGATATAGAGTATGAGGGTTTGGACAATGCAACATCCACTATATTGTATACAGTGCAGTGGTAAGGACTATGGAATGCAGTGGTGCAGGCTCCAGAAAGCGGGACCTGCTATGTGACTCGGCCGCACTTGGCGACGCTCGGGTGAGCAGTAAGTGCTCCCTTACACTGTTGTTTAGTGGTCTTTGATCTATATATCATATTGTTGCTAAGTGATCTTGACCCCTTTAATTGGTGACCGGTGGTTTGGTCCCCTTTTGTTGCAGGTCACTGCCCCTTGTGTTGGTGATCAGTGGTCTTTGTTGCTTGCATTGATGGATGAAGAACCCTAAATAATGTTGATAAAACACCTTTTTAACCACTTCAGGATTTGCCTTAATGACCAGGTCATTTTTTTGTGATACGGCACTGCGTCGTTTTAACTGTCAATTCTGCGGTCGTGCGATGCTGTACCCAAACAAAATTGACGTCTTTTTTTACGCACAAATAGAGCTTTCTTTTGGTGGTATTTGATCACCTCTGCGGTTTTTATTTTTTGCACTATAAACAAAAAAAGACCAACAATTTTTGGGAAAAAAAAACTATTTTTTTTACTATCTGCTATAATACATAACCAAAAAAATATATAAAAAAAAAATCTTCATCAGTTTAGGCAGATATATATTCTTCTACATATTTTTAGTAAAAAAAATTACAATAGGCATAAACTGATTGGTTTGCGCAAAAGTTATCGCGTCTACAAACTACGGGATAGATTTAGGGACTTTTAATTCTTTTATTGTTTTTACTGGTAATGGCGGCGATCTGCAACATTGCGGTGAACAAATCTGACCCCAAATTACACTTTTTAGGGAACAGTGACATTATTACATTGATCAGCGCTATAAAAATGCAACGATTAATGTAAAAATGACACTGGCAGAAAAGGGGTTAACACTAGGGGATGAGCAAGGGGTTAAGTGTGTTCCCTAGGTGTGTTTTAACTGTAGAGGGGATGGGCTTACTGGGAAATGACAGAGATCGCTGTTCCTGATCACTGGGAACAGTAGATCTCTGTCATGTCATCTAGCAGAACAGGGAATCGCCTTGTTTACATAGGCAGTTCCCCGTTCTGCCTCTCCTCACTGCAATCGCAGGTCGCCGGTGGACATCGAGTCCGCGATGATGCGCCCGCTATCCTCCTTGCACGGACTGAGGTACAGGTACGGTTCGCGCAGGAGAGCCGACCTGCCACAGTATATCTGCATGAGCTGGTCAGCTAGTGGTTAGTTGATAAAATAGTTATAAGTAGGCACATAAGTGCCATTTATCTTTATTTTATCAATTAAAGGGTCTTTTATCTGTACTGTCCACTGCACTCTGGAAACATGTGGATCTTGGAAGAAAGAGATGTCTGCTTTGGTTCCACTGAGGGGCACTACACCTGAAGTTCCTACTCTTGGTCTAGCAATGCCTATGCACGGCATTATGCCATGTCATGGGCAAGGCTGGTAAAACGTGATAGTTTGAGGCAGTAGTGTCGGCAGGGGGGCTGACAGAGGCTGAAGCCCCAAGTGGGACCAGGGGCGGATCCAGGGGGAGGGCAACAGGGCAATTGCCCCCCCGAAATAGTCGCACTGACAATCTCACATGTCATTGCTGCCTCTGCCCGCAGCCCGAGTCTCTCTCTCACATCAGCCGATCAGCGGCGCCGAGAGAGAGACTCGTCTAATGTAGTTACGGCCGCACTGACTGACCAGGATACTAGGAGGATGGGTGGGTGGAGCCTCTTCCCTGCACTCTTGCTAACGCCGGGGCCGCCCGGCGTCTAGCAACGAGTGACGTCAGAGAGTCACGTCGGCAGTGGTGTATCTGGGGCAAGTGGCAATCCGCAAGGTGTGGCAGGTGACGTGGCAAGTGGCAATCCGCAAGGTGTGGCAGGTGACGTGGCAAGTGGCAATCCGCAAGGTGTGGCACGTGACGTGGCAATCTGCATCTGGTGGCAGGCAAGTGACAGTCCGCAACGTGTGGCAGGTAACGTGGCAAGTGACACACTCAGGGCTCCCACTGATTCTGCATTATGGTGTGTTGAACTATTTCATTTTATATTACAATGTAATTATAGAAATAATGCGCTTCAATCATCCTGACACTGGTGCCAGGATGATTGAAGTGCAAATACCAGCCATTTCCCGATAAATTGCCCACAAAGAAAACAGATTTTCTGGCAGTGCCCCTCCCGAGACTAGACTCTGGATCCGCCCCTGAGTGGGACTGCAAAAAGCCCCGGGTCTCGGGTGGGCACTGTTCTATTATTAGCTCTGAGCGCCGCCGCCTGCCGCCGAGCGGGTACTGATCTGATCCCGAGCACCGCCGAGTGCGGC
Source organism: Lithobates clamitans (assembly GCA_037952925.1). Taxonomy (NCBI): domain Eukaryota; kingdom Metazoa; phylum Chordata; class Amphibia; order Anura; family Ranidae; genus Lithobates; species Lithobates clamitans. The sequence goes on from JBBGZY010000791.1 coordinate 2,544,067, forward strand.
CGAGTCACATAGCAGGTCCCGCCTTCTGGAGCCTGCAGCGCCTATGATGGACATCCCACTGGTCCAATGGCGGGACTGCTGGACGTGTGACGCCCATCATAGGCGCTGCAGACTCCAGAAGGCGGGAATTACAATGTTGCCGTCATGCCACATCAATCGGCGCTCGGGCGGGTGGCTCTTCTCCTGTCCTCTGGCTGCCTCACACACCACGGCTGAGCTGAGCTGCAGAAAACGTGAAGTCTGTCTCTTGGTCAGGTAGGTCAGTGTGTGTATGTCAGGTAGGTCAGTGTAAGTCAGGTAGGTAGGTCAGTGTATGTCAGTGCATGTCAGGTAGGTAGGTCAGTGTATGTGTCCGGTAGGTAGGTCAGTGTATGTGACAGGTAGGCAGATCAGTGTATGTTAGGTAGGTAGATCAGTGTATGTGTTAGGTAGGTAGGTCAGTGTATGTGTCAGGTAGGTAGGTCAGTGTATGTGTCAGGTAGGTCAGTGTATGTCAGGTAGGTAGATCAGTGTATGTGTCAGGTAGGTAAGTCAGTGTATGTCAGGTAGGCAGATCAGTGTATGTGTCAGGTAGGTAGATCAGTGTATGTGTCAGGTAGGTAGGTCAGTGTATGTGTCAGGTAGGTAGGTCAGTGTGTGTAAGGGCACTGGTAAGCCAGGCAGAAACCAGCAAGTGAGCTTACCCCCCCACCACACAACTACACAACCCCACCGCCCAGCCAAAAAACCCTGCGCCACTACCCCGTGCCGGCCTTGGACTTCGGGCTGAAGCCTCTGGTCTTTTTGCCACCTAGCAACTCCCCTGGTCTGAGGGTGTAGCACAAGAATCCCCTGGGAGGTGGTGATTTCTATAAAGGGTGGGATCTAAATGAAAGTGTAGAACACTCTTTAGTTATCTTTGTTCTAATACAGGTTTCCCTATGGTTCTGTTTTTCAGACTGGGTGATCCTGCAGGCTCCTCTCTATGTTCATGAAGGTGACGATGTGACTCTGAGATGTCACCATTATCCCGGATATTCTGGAAGAGACACTATATTTTACAAGAATAATGTCGTCATAAGGAATTGGGGATCTGATCCTGAGTTACGTATTAATAACTTAAATCTGGGAGGATCCCGTGGATATAAATGTACGAAAGAGGTTTATCACTACCTCATATATTATGAGCACAGTGGAGGAACTTCTATACCTATGAAAGGTAAGTCCTGAAAATTGATTTGGGTGGAGTGGGGCAGATTTGACCTCCTCAAGTATTCAGTATTCCCAGAGATCTTCTCTACTCCTCCAGCTTTGATTCCTAACACAGTCCTGAGGAAAAGTGAGAAAAATGAAGGTGACACAACAATGTTTATAATATATGGATATTTAACACTATATGAGCCTTTTACCCCTAGTGCCCCTTATTGGGACAGCTATATCCATACCTCCCAACTTTTTGAGATGGGAATGAGGGACACCTATTAGCAAAAGTATGTGGGCATAGGACACACCCCCTGCCACACCCCTTAAAGGAGACTTATACAAAAAAATAATTAGTTAAACCCACAAGTGCTTTTTTTACCACTACTATATCTTTATACTGGCTTTTAATATCTCCAAATGCTGCAATTTAGAAACTGGATAAAAGATTTAGCACTGGGAAACACTTTTTAAAAGATAAACAGTGCATTTTATATAAAAATATATAGATCAGACCAATATGAGGAACAAATGAGGAAGAAAAAGAGACAGAGGGACTTTATTACAAATCAGGGACAGTTCCTCAAAATCAGGGACAGTTGCAAGCTATGGCTACATCACTTCATGTTAGCAGACTAGAGCCCATCCTCCTGGACAGCAGAGGATCTTGGGACACGTAGTCCTACAGTCAATGCAAACTGTATTCCGGAGTGCTAACAAGAAGAATTCTGGGAGAGCAGATATATTCAACTGCAAGTGGCGGGCTCGCTCTCTTGGCGCAGGACTCTGAGCTGGACGCAGGTAGACTGCCATTCTCCTTTAAAGAGAGAGACAGCGGGTTTGCAGCCTGGCCTGAGGCTGCGGTACCTTCGACAGGGGATCTGCCTTGCTGGGGCGCTGGTCATCACACCTGGATCGCATCGGTCCTTCTCTGCACCGGGACTGCCATTGTCCACCTCCATGCAGCCATCACTGTTCACCACGCTGACAGCCTGTCAGGTGGTTACTCTACACATCTCTGCAGACATTCAAGAGCCTGTGCAAGAACTCATTGTTCCTAGGAGGCCGTGCTATCATCAGGATTGGTGAGCGGGTGGATGCCCAACCTCTTTCTGTCATCTATCTAGGGACACTGTGTGCAGACATCTTTACACCTTAGTTACCAGGAGACCTTTTCTTTGAGCAGTACAATAGCTTATCTGTTTAACCTCATTGACTTACCAGTACTCAATAACATTTACGGCCCCACCATTCCTAGCAGAAGACAACGGATACCACCCTACTAGGAACCTTCAGCATAACAGGATTCAAGCTGCAGTTTCTAGTTAAAGGGAACTCTTCCTTTAGAAGGCCATTATTAAGCAAACAAGGGTATCTACATATATTTATATATCAGTACACATCTATATAGGATTTTCTGCATGTTAGCTTGACGTCCAGTCAGTGATTAGCCATGGTCACTTCGGCACGCAGCACCTGCTTTGAACCTTTCCCCCTTGAAATCATCTGACATGGCACATGAACTCTCTCTGTTGTCAAGGATGGCTGGAGAGCATCCTTGTTTCACAAATAAAGCCTCATACCTTAAGTCCTGGGGGCATCCAGGTACTGTTAGGTCTACTTGCCTTTAGGGAAGGATGGCTGCTATAGGTTAAACTGTGCCTTGATATTTTCTCAGAACAGAATGCAAACTGGCAAGCCTTACGTCATCACCTGACATGATTGGAGTGAAGATCCCTTGATGATATACATATCAGTTAACAAGAAGGGGGGTGTCCAGGACAGGGGGCGGAACTGGGGGGGCACAGTTATTTTTTTATTTTTTTTTTATTTCTTTTTTTTTTTATTATTAAATTTTATTTTATTTAAAGTTCAACATATCAGTTTATACAACTTTATATTCAATAGTTCAAAAGAACTACACGAATACCAAACAATCCTATACATTCTATTCCAAAAAACTGACATGCTTATCCCACCCATCTTAAGAGAAAAAAAAAAAACAAGGAAAAAAGAGAAAAAAAAAAAAAGGGGACCTCCCCCATCAGCTCCCTCCCTTTTCAGCACCCACCCTACTTATAGTAAACTTCAGACTGTCCCGCCACCTCCCTTCCTGATGACCACCTCTTCTACTCCAAATCCTATTATCCTTAATTTTACCATTCTACCACCCCCCTATATTTCCGTGAGAAAAAAACAATTCTTTCCACTCTTATACCTTACTCCGTAATCCCTACTTAGTGGCCACACTATCACACAGCTTTTGTTGCATTATATATAAAATATATATATATATATAACCCCCCTTACCCAAAACGTGTAGGAGGCCATTAGTGGCCATACTATCACCCGTCTCTTGTTGTATATAAAAAAAAACCCTCCCTGGTCCTGAAACGTGTAAGAGGCTCATAAACGGCCACGTTCTCACCCAAGTTCTTTCGCAAAAAAAAAAAAAAATTATTTGAAATGAGACTTTAGAAAAAGGATTTTACTTCCCCTCAGCAAATAATGAATCTGAAGACTGTGGGGTATTAACTGCTGTTCTTACTAAGAATATATTAGCACTCCAGACTCATTGGTGTAAGGAAATGTACAATGTCATTGATAGGTAGCATACTGCAGCTATGGGCAGTACCGGGATAGGGTCGTCCATCGCCCAGGGCAAAGATCCAGAATTGCGCCCCCTTCCCCCACTGTTAATACATGTAGTAGCAGGGTGTACCATCCTGCGTCCATTTTTTACCCCTTTGCTTCACTGAGCCCAGGGCAGCAGCCCCTCCTGCCCACCCTGTGTCCCGTCCCTGGCTATGGGCAATGTGTTTACACCTATAAAAGAAAATCAAATTTAAAAAATGCAGAGAAAGTTATATTAAGTAACGATACTCCTACTATAGAATCTGGTAAAACCTAATAATTCCTTCATGTCCTGGTGAAATAATGGAGGTTTACTGTTTAATATTTGTGTTCTATAGAAATCTTCACAACTCCAGAAATAAAAGTGACCCCGTTTCCGGTACTGGAAGGAGATGATGTAACTGTGACATGTCACACGAATGTGTCTCCATACAGACCAGAGACAGGACTGCAGTTTGCTTTCCACAAAGATATGCAGAATATCCAGAGTTTTAATTCATCCAACCAATATGGATTCCAGTCCGCTAAGAAGGAGAATTCTGGGAAATATTACTGTGAAGCCAAAACAGTTTCTGGCAAAATAATAGTGAAAAGGAGTAAAATGTTGAACATTGAATTAAATGGTAAGTATAGATTAAAAATTGACAGATATGGTGAAGTTTCAGACAACTGGTAGGCTCGGTTCACACTGGGGCAACACGACAGCCGTCCTACTTTGGATCCGACTTTGCCCTGCGACATGTGTCCGACTTTCAATGAACGGGGATCCGACTTGGATCCCTGCCACTGTGTTTGGTATGAATCTTTAGGGGGAACTCTGTGCCAAATTTTAAATAAAAAACCGGCATGGGTTCCCCCTCCAGGAGCATACCAGGCCCTTAGGTCTGGTGTGGACCTTGAGGGGAACCCTCTACGCCGAAAAAACGGCGTGGGGGTCCCCCCCAATCCATACCAGACCCTTATCCGAGCACGCAGCCCGGCCGGACAAGAATGGGGGTGGGGACCAGCGAGCGCCCCCCCCCTCCTGAACCGTACCAGGCCGCATGCCCTCAACATGGGGGGTTGGTGCCTTGGGGGAGGGGGCGCGTTGTGGCCCCCCCAAAGCACCTTGTCCCCATGTTGATGAGGACAAGGGCCTCTTCCCCGACAACCCTGGCCGTTGGTTGTCGGGGTCTGCGGGCGGAGAGCTTATCGGAATCCGGGAGCCCCCTTTAACAAGGGGGCCCCCAGATCCCGGCCCCCCACCCTATGTGAATGAGTATGGGGTACATCGTACCCCTACCCATTCACCTAGGGAAAAAATGTCAATTTAAAAAAAAAACACTACATAGATTTTTAAAGTATTTTATTAGACAGCTCCGGGGGTCTTCTTCCGACTTCGGGGATCTCTCCGGTTCTTCTCCACGCTCTCCGGTTCTTCTGCCGGGCTCCTCCGCTCTCTTCTGCTCTTTTGCCGCTCTTTTGCTAAAGCGGAGGAGCCCGGTCTTCGGTCTTCTGCCCTCTTCTCTTCTTCTGATGTTGACACGACGCTCTCTCCGGCTAGAATGCTCTCTGTGCGCTCTGCTCTGACTTATATAGGCGGTGACCCCGCCCCCTTATGCCGTCACAGTCCCTGGGCATGCTGGAACTATGACGGCATAAGGGGGCGTGGTCATCGGGTGATGACCACGCCCCCTAAAACGTCACAGTCCCAGCATGCCCAGGGACTGTGTCGGCATAAGGGGGCGTGGTCACCACCTATATAAGTCAGAGCGGAGCGCTCAGAGTGCATTCCAGCCCCAGAGAGCGTCGTGTCACCATCAGGAGAAGAGAGCAGAAGATTGAAGATCGGGCTCCTTCGCTATAGCAAAAGAGCGGCAAAAGAGCAGAAAATAGCGGAGGAGCCCGGCAGAAGATCTGGAGAGCGCGGAGAAGAACCGGAGAGACCCCCGAAGAGAAGAAGGCAGCAGACCGGGCTCCTCCGCTATAGCAAAAGAGCAGAACATAGCGGAGGAGCCCGGCAGAAGACCCGGAGAGCGCGGAGAAGAACCGGAGAGACCCCCGAAGTCGGAAGAAGACCCCTGGAGCTGTCTAATAAATTACTTTAAAAATCTGTGTAGTGTTTTTTTTTAAATTGACACTTTCCCTAGATGAATGGGTAGGGGTTCGAAGTACCCCATACTCATTCACATAGGGTGGGGGGCCGGGATCTGGGGGCCCCTTATTAAAGGGGGCTCCCGGATTCCGATAAGCCCCCCGCCCGCAGACCCCGACAACCAACGGCCAGGGTTGTCGGGAAGAGGCCCTTGTCCTCATCAACATGGGGACAAGGTGCTTTGGGGTGGGGGGGATGTAGCGCGCCCCCTCCCCAAGGCAACAACCCCCCCATGTTGAGGGCATGCGGCCTGTTACGGTTCAGGAGGGGGGGGGGCGCTCGCTCATCCCCACCCCATTCCTGTCCGGCCGGGCTGCGTGCTCGGATAAGGGTCTGGTATCGATTGGGGGGGACCCCCCACGCCATTTTTTCGGCGTAGGGGGTTCCCCTCAAGGTCCATACCAGACCCAAGGACCTGGTATGCTCCTGGAGGGGGAACCCATGCCGGATTTTTATTTAAAATTTGGCGCGGAGTTCCCCCTCAAGATCATCTGAGCACAAGTCGCATGCCGAAGTTGGATCATGCGAGACGGCGATCCGACTTTCATCCGACTTCAATGATAGTCAATAGGCTGAAGTCGGATCAAAGTCGGATCAAAGTAGTACAGGGAGTACGCTCTGAAGTCGAAGCGACTTCAGTAGTGTCTATTAAGACGCTTCCATTCACTTAAATGTGAATCTCCTTCTGGGGCGACTTGAGGGCGTACAAGTCGGATCCCAAGTCGTCCCAGTGTGAACCGACCCGTAAGGTTACCGGAGAGAAATACTTTCTGAGAGCGGCATATAGACAGCTTGGATATTTAACAATATATGAGCCTTTTCCCCCTAGTGCCCCGTATTGAGACAGCTATATCCATACCTCCCAACTTTTTGAGATGGGAATGAGGGACACCTATTAACAAAAGTATGTGGGCATAGGACACACCCCCTGCCACACCCCTTAAAGGAGACTTATACAAAAAAATAATTAGTTAAACCCACAAGTGCTTTTTTTACCACTACTATATCTTTATACTGGCTTTTAATATCTCCAAATGCTGCAATTTAGAAACTGGATAAAAGATTTAGCACTGGGAAACACTTTTTAAAAGATAAACAGTGCATTTTATATAAAACTATATAGATCAGACCAATATGAGGAACAAATGAGGAAGAAAAAGAGACAGAGGGACTTTATTACAAATCAGGGACAGTTCCTCAAAATCAAGGACAGTTGCAAGCTATGGCTACATCACTTCATGTTAGCAGACTAGAGCCAATCCTCCTGGACAGCAGAGGATCTTGGGACACATAGTCCTACAGTCAATGCAAACTGTATTCCGGAGTGCTGACTGAACTACAAATACCAGAGAGCCAGCAAACAAGAAGAATTCTGGGAGAGAAGATATATTCAACTGCAAGTGGCAGGCTCGCTCTCTTGGTGCAAGACTCTGAGCTGGACGCAGGTAGACTGCCATTCTCCTTGAGAGAGACAGCAGGTTTGCAGCCTGGCCTGAGGCTGCGGTACCTTCGACAGGGGATCTGCCTTGCTGGGGCGCTGGTCATCACACCTGGATCGCATCGGTCCTTCTCTGCACCGGGACTGCCATTGTCCACCTCCATGCAGCCATCACTGTTCACCACGCTGACAGCCTGTCAGGTGGTTACTCTACACATCTCTGCAGACATTCAAGAGCCTGTGCAAGAACTCATTGTTCCTAGGAGGCCGTGCTATCATCAGGATTGGTGAGCAGGTGGATGCCCAACCTCTTTCTGTCATCTATCTAGGGACACTGTGTGCAGACATCTTTACACCTTAGTTACCAGGAGACCTTTTCTTTGAGCAGTACAATAGCTTATCTGTTTAACCTCATTGACTTACCAGTACTCAATAATATTTACGGCCCCACCATTCCTAGCAGAAGACAACGGATACCACCCTACTAGGAACCTTCAGCATAACAGGATTCAAGCTGCAGTTTCTAGTTAAAGGGAACTCTTCCTTTAGAAGGCCATTATTAAGCAAACAAGGGTACCTACATATATTTATATATCAGTATACATCTAAAAGGATTTTCTGCCCGCTAGCTTGACGTCCAGTCAGTGATTAGCCATGGTCACTTCGGCACGCAGCACCTGCTTTCAACCTTACCCCCTTGAAATCATCTGACATGGCACATGAACTCTCTCTGTTGTCAATCGTTGATTAAACTGTGCCTTGATATTTTCTCAGAACAGAATGCAAACTGGCAAGCCTTACGTCATCACTTGACATGATTGGAATGAAGATCCCTTGATGATATATATATCAGTTAACAAAAAGGGGGGTGTCCAGGACAGGGGGCGGAACTGGGGGGGCACAATTATTTTTATTTTTTTTATTTTTTTTATTTCCTTTTTTTATTATTACATTTTATTTTTTTTAAAGTTCAACATATCAGTTTATACAACTTTATATTCAATAGTTCAAAAGAACTACACGAATACCAAACAATCCTATACATTCTATTCCAAAAAACTCACATGCTTATCCCACCCACCTTAAGAGAGAAAAAAAAAAAAAACAAGGAAAAAAGAGAGAGAGAAAAAAAAAAGGAGGGGACCCCCTCATCAGCTCCCTCCCTCTTCAGCACCCACCCTACTTATAGTAAACTTCAGACTGTCCCGCCACCTCCCTTCCTGATGACCACCTCTTCTACTCCAAATCCTATTATCCTTAATTCTACCACCCCCCCCTATATTCCCATGAGAAAAAAAAAATTCTTTCCACTCTTATTCCTTACTCCGTGATCCCCACTTAGTGGCCACACTATCACACAGCTTTTGTTGCATTATATATATATATATATATATATATATATATATATATATATATATATATATATACATATATATATATAACCCCCCCAACCCAAAACGTGTAGGAGGCCATTAGTGGCCATACTATCACCCATCTCTTGTTGTATATAAAAAAAAAAAAACCCTCCCTGGTGCTGAAACGTGTAAGAGGCTCATAAACGGCCACGTTCTCACCCAAGTTCTTTTGCAAAAAAAAAGTTATTTGAAATAAGACTTTAAAAAAAGGATTTTACTTCCCTTCAGCAAATAATGAATCTTCAGACTGTGGGGTATTAACTGCTGTTCTTACTAAGAATATATTAGCACTCCAGACTCATTGGTGTAAGGAAATGTACAATGTCATTGATAGGTAGCATACTGCAGCTATGGGCAGTACCGGGATAGGGTCGTCCATCGCCCAGGGCAAAGATTCAGAATTGTGCCCCCTTCCCCCACTGTTAATACATACGGTAGCAGGGATGTACCATCCTGCGTCCATTTTTTACCCCTTTGCTTCACTGAGCCCAGGGCAGCAGCCCCTCCTGCCCACCCTGTGTCCCGTCCCTTTTACACCTATAAAAGAAAATCAAATTTAAAAAATGCAGAGAAAGTTATATTAAGTAACGATACTCCTACTATAGAATCTGGTAAAACCTAATAATTCCTTCATGTCCTGGTGAAATAATGGAGGTTTACTGTTTAATATTTGTGTTTTATAGAAATCTTCACAACTCCAGAAATAAAAGTGACCCCATTTCCGGTACTGGAAGGAGATGATGTAACTGTGACATGTCACACGAATGTGTCTCCATACAGACCAGAAACAAAGCTACAGTTTGCTTTCCACAAAGATATGCAGAATATCCAGAGTTTTAATTCATCCAACCAATATGGATTCCAGTCCGCTAAGATGGAGAATTCTGGGAGATATTACTGTGAAGCCAAAACAGTTTCTGGCAAAATAATAGTGAAAAGGAGTAAAATGTTGAACATTGAATTAAATGGTAAGTATAGATTAAGAATTGACAGATATGGTGAAGTTTCAGACAACTGGTAAGGTTACCGGAGAGAAATACTTTCTGAGAGTGGCATATAGACAGCTTGGAAGTACAGAATATAGTAAATATGTAGAAAATTGACCACTGGGCAGGAATCAAAGAAGAAACACAAATTATGGAAATAAATGTATTAAAAGAAAACCTAGCGAAAAAGGACATAAGTGAGTTACTATTGCTGACCTCCTTCTGACAATGCCAGTCACCTGGCTTTCATAATAAGTGAAGCCGGATCTCCCAACCTGTATAAATGTTCTGTATCAATGACTTCTAGCTAATTACATAAAGAAGATCTGCTGTACATGAAACGGCAACGTGTATTTCCCAAGAAGGTTACAATGGCAGCTGCACATCTCTATAACAATTTGTTACCTTGAAACCAGTGATGAGCTGATCTGCCCCAGGTTCAGTTTGAGCAGAGTTCAGCAAACTTTCTTAGGAACTTTAATGGCATCCCAGTCTTAATCAATCAATAGGGTTCAATATTGGGTTGGCCCACCCTTTGCAGCTATAAAAGCTTCAACTCTTCTGGGAAGGCTGTCCACAAGGTTTAGGAGTGTGTCTATGGGAATGTTTGACCATTCTTCCAGAAACACATTTGTGAGGTCAGGTACTGATGTTGGACGAGAAGGCCTGGCTCACCGTCTCAGCTCTAATTTATCCCAAAGGTATGGAGAGGGATGGATGGTGCTGGGTGGAGGTGGGGATATATTGTGGAGAGGGATGGATGGTGCTGGGCAGAGGTGGGGATATATTATGGAGAGGGATGGATGGTGCTGGGCAGAGGTGGGGATATATTATGGAGAGGGATGGATGGTGCTGGGCGGAGGTGGAGGTATATTGTAGAGAGAGATGGATGGTGCTGGGCGGAGGTGGAGATATATTGTGGAGAGGGATGGATGGTGCTGGGCGGAGGTAGAGATATATTGTAGAGAGGGATGGATGGTGCTGGGCGGAGGTGGAGATATATTGTGGAGAGGGATGGATGGTGCTGGGCAGAGGTGGGGATATATTATGGAGAGGGATGGATGGTGCTGGGCGGAGGTGGGGATATACTGTGGAGAGGGATGGATGGTGCTGGGCGGAGGTGGGGATATATTGTGGAGAGGGATGGATGGTGCTGGGCGGAGGTGGGGATATATTGTGGAGAGGGATGGATGGTGCTGGGCGGAGGTGGGGATATATTGTGGAGAGGGATGGATGGTGCTGGGCGGAGGTGGGGATATATTGTGGAGAGGGATGGATGGTGCTGGGCGGAGGTGGGGATATATTGTGGAGAGGGATGGATGGTGCTGGGCGGAGGTGGGGATATATTGTGGAGAGGGATGGATGGTGCGGGGTGGTGGTAGGGATATATTATGGAGAGGGGTGGATGGTGCTGGGCGTAGGTGGGGATATATTGTGGAGAGGGATGGATGGTGCTGGGCGGAGGTGGGGATATATTGTGGATAGGGATAGATGGTGCTGGGCGGAGGTGGGGATATATTGTGGAGAGGGATGGATGGTGCTGGGCGGAGGTGGGGATATATTGTGGATAGGGATGGTTGGTGCTGGGCAGAGGTGAGGATATATTGTGGATAGGGATAGATGGTGCTGGGCGGAGGTGGGGATATATTGTGGAGAGGGATGGATGGTGCTGGGCGGAGGTGGGGATATATTGTGGATAGGGATAGATGGTGCTGGGCGGAGGTGGGGATATATTGTGGAGAGGGATGGATGGTGCTGGGCGGAGGTGGGGATATATTGTGGATAGGGATGGTTGGTGCTGGGCAGAGGTGAGGATATATTATGCAGAGGGATGGATGGTGCTGGGCGGAGGTGGGGATATATTATGGAGAGGGATGGATGGTGCTGGGCAGAGGTGGGGATATATTGTGGAGAGGGATGGATGTGCTGGGTGGAGGTGGGGATATATTGTGGAGAGGGATGGATGGTGCTGGGTCAGAGGTGGGAATAGTGTTAAAATAAAAACGGTGCACCGATGGACTCAGTGGGATGGCCAGTGGGTGAGCTCTGGGGAATATTGGTGGTCAGGCCCTGGGGGGCCCAGGCCTGAAGCTGTGTAAGAGGCCCCAAATTTCTCATGGCTGCCCTGGCTACACTCAATCCTTCAATGCAGCTCATAGAACATAGACACCCTTGGAAATCAGCATTGTCAAACCTAAAGTCCACCTACAGACAACGCTTTTATTTAGTCTGCAAGTATTACAGCTTCCGATTGGTTGCCTGTTTGGGAGATTTTCCCCTCACTTCCTGTCACTCAAAAACAACACCACGTTCAAACAACCTGCAAGTTATTATTTGGTATTCTTTGGTTGCAAATTCTTGGAGAGCTTACATTTTGTTTTTCCTTAGGTGAATATGATCCAGCAGTGATACAGAACATGACCTGGGTAATACTAGCAGGATTTTTGCTGATAATTTCTTTTCTTTTCATCTTTTATCACATAAAATTTATCAAATCTCTTGAAAATGTAAATAAAGGATCCAGGGCTCCAAGAGTGTGATAAGAATGATGGCCTACTACCTACTGGACTGTCAGATTATGTCTACATACAATAGTAACATCCTAGGGAGAGGGGTCAATACATGAACAAATGGCAAAAGCTACGACAACCTTTGTTTGAATTTCATTTTGTCTGATGGCCTGCAATGTATCTCATTTGTAGCTCTGGAAGTTTCAGTTTCAGGAACAGAGGGGATAGGGAAGTACACAGCTAACATGTTCACGCAGATATCAATTATTAAAGCTGAATTCCAGGTATGCATATTTGTGCATAGTTACATGGGTCCAACTTTGACCAACACATTGCTTTCTTGTTATTTTGTTTTAAAGTGGAACTTTACCCATAAGAACTCGATAAAAAAGAATGTTCTTTAGCAAGCCTAGAGATCCTGTAGGACATTTTTTGTGCAAATGCAGCCAGAAGTTGAAGAGTCCTCCAGTTGTACAGTTCCAGGGTATTCCATACTCCCTATCCCCATCCAAGTTCATTGTTTCCAAATAAAAACACCCCTAGACTGATCTTTGAGCCAGAGGAAGAATGCCGTGTTCCTGGCTGTATGTGCTCTAAGGGGGAAACAGGACTCAATTCACCAGCGGCTCTTTTGGGTGTCTGCTACACTTGCTAAAGAACATTCTTTTTCATCGAGTTCTTATGGGTAAAGTTCCGCTTTAAAACAAAATAACAAGAAAGCAATGTGTTGGTCAAAGTTGGACCCATGTAACTATGCACAAATATGCATACTTGGAATTCAGGTTTAATAATTGATATCTGCATGAACTTGTTAGCTGTGTACTTCCCTATCCCCTCTGTTCCTGAAACTGAAACTTCCAACCCCCTCCCAGAGTGCGCAGATCACATACTAGGTAGCAGGGACGTGCGGTGAGGTCAGTGGCTGGTGAGGCACTGGCTAGTATCAGAGTCAGATACACACAGGTTACATACGCCGTGAACGTTAGAGCGAGAGCAATAAATCTAGCACTTGACCTCCTTTGTAAATCTAAACTGGTAACCTGTAAAAATGTTTAAAGTGTCGCCTATTATATCAGGAATGCCTCAACTGGCGGTAGTAGATACATTGAGATACCTGGGGATATTACTGACGAAAGATCCTAATCAGTACATTAGTAAAATCTTAATGCCATTACTGACTAAATTTAAACAAAAAATTTACATCTGGAATCGGCTTCCTTTGTCAGTAGCTGGTAGATGTAGTCTAATAGGTCATAGAAGCCCCAAATTTTGACCAGTGGAGGGGTAGGACTTCAGCTGCCTACTCCCCAGGCAACTTAGCTATGACCCTCTAAGTCATTAATTGTTTTTTTTTTTATGGCAGGTGAGGCTCTGCCTCACCTGCTTCTCCTGACTGCACATCTCTGCTAGGTATGTGATCCAGCACAGGAGAGCCGCTTTGCCACCGTATATGTAAGTTATACAGTCGGCAAGCGATTAAGAGCAACACACTATCATACTTTGCAGCACTGGGGCCTTGTACTCACTTAGCCACAGGTTGCCCCCCCCCTAATATCCACCAGGGTCTTCCTAGTAAGTGAGATGTAGACTCACACACTGCCTCTGGAAAACTTGGGCTTCCTCTCGGCTCTCTGCTGTGAGATTTCTGCTGACCCAACTGGATCCTTGGACTAGAACTAGGCTAAGCCTAGCTGGGACCTCGGTATCTCTTGGCTGTCTTCCTCCCAGACATTTTCCCGAGTGGGCAAAGCACTCTCAACAGGAGTCAACTTCTGCAGAACTGGATCCAGAAATACTGCCCTGCTGCTCAGGCCTCAGACTATTTATGGGCTCTCTCGTCACCATCTGGGCACAACTCCCCAGGGATTGGCTGGAGTCCCATAAATATTCAGGGTGCAGACTCTGTCCTTCCTCCCACAATGTTCTAGAAATCTCTAGAAGACAGGGGGAAGTCACAGAACAGCAGTCTGTGAAACACTGAGCAGCCCTAAGTCATCAATCCCTGCTCCTCTGATTACAGGGGACCCAAAGTACATTTTCTTAGCAGTTTACACTAGCTAGGAGAGTGCTACACAAGGCACAGTCCAGAAAAAATAGAGAGCAACTGAGCATGTGCAGAGCTGGGTGAGACAGTGTATTATTGGATTTTAAAAAGTATAGGTGCTTATTTTTAATGTTTTACATAGCTATACCTGCAAAAGGGGCCAGCCTGAAGTGATCTAACAGGACTACAGGGATCTTTCATTTTTATACTTCCTCATTGTTATCCTCAGTACATCTGTGGTGTATTACAACATTGCTGCTCTGTGTGCACACAGATTCACATGGTCTCGTAGTTCCCACTCATTTAGGGTGACCACGTGTCCCGGATTGCCCGGGACAGTCCCACATTTTGCAGGTCTGTCCCGGAAACCTTCATTCCAGGACAATGTAGTGTCCCGGAATGAAACTGACACAGCCCCCCCTCGGGGCGATCTGATGCCCACAAAAAAGGCCGTCACATCACCGCTTTACTCACTGACAGTACTTGTTCTGGCCGGGAATGTCTGTAGAGAGGCACAATCTCCCTCCCTGCTTGTGATTGGAGAAATAATAATTCCCACTTTTTGTGTCTAATCAGTGTAGAGCCATCGGTGGAACAAGGTAAAATGGGTCTCGGCTGGCCAGGACAAGTACTGTCAGTGAGCAAAGTGGTGATGCGGCATCCTTTTGTGGGGGGTGTAATCAGTGCTTCTGGGCAGTGGCGGCTGGTGAAAAAAAAATTTGGGTGGGGTGGCGGCAAACGGTATGCCACCCCCCTCCCATCAGTCGGTCGGTCGGTAGCACTTACCCCATCACCGGCAGCTTCCCCTGCTCTGCGGTGGCCTCCCACTCTCCTGCTCTCCATCACGGGCGACTTTACCTGCTCGGCAGCCCAGGCTCCTGTTCTCCTGCTTTTCCACAGTGGCAGCTTCCATTTCCTCACTCCTCCTTGGCGGCCAATCAGGAGTCTTCTCTTTTCGGCCAATCGGAAAACAGGTTTCACACCTGCTTTTAATTGGCCAGACTGAGAATCAGTGTTTCAACAGTGACGAATATTCGCTGTTGTAACACACCTGGGTGGGCTCCGGTCGCATGCCGACCAGAGCCCACCCTATTTTGAAGCTTATTAGAGCCTCCGACTGTAATCAGGTGCTTAAAAAAAAAATCCTGTGCCACTGTAATTCATGCACCCAGTGCCCTGGAAGGGGCCGGTCACATGAATAGGGGGTGGCCGCGGCGGCCATGGATAGATTCATGCTATGCATGAATCTATCCATTATGTATATAGGGGTGGTGTGGAGAGAGGGGGCAATGCTCTGGCACCCCTAATGGACGGGCCGCCACTGCTTCTGGGTAGAGCGCGCACCTGCCGCCCCGGCTGTGCTGTGATTCGTTACAGCACAAGCTGATTTTTGGATGGGGGGGCAGGTGTCCCTGAATGGCAGTTTGGAAATGTGGTCACCCTACACTCATTATCTGTAGTGTTGCAATGTATCACTGCAGCAGACTTCACTATTTTTGTAACTTTTTCTTTTTGCTATACAGCGAGTAATGTACACTTTTGGAATAACTGGCAATGCTAGTTGTCACTATTTCAAATAATGCTCATTAAATGTGGATTGATTAAGCAGATAGGGAAAACTTGGCCATTGTCACACAGAGATGTAGGATGTTTTAAAGTGGAGAAGTTTTACGATCTGTTTGTCACCAAGGGCCACAATAATGATAAAGTGAAACTGATAACAGAAGATAGCAGAATGGTGATAGATGCCTGCTTGGCATGTACACTATATTACCAAAAAGTTTAGGAGTGTGTCTATGGGAATGTTTGACCATTCTTCCAGAAGCACATCTGTGAGGTCAGGCACTGACATGCTGGTCAGTTAATTGGCTTCTGTCCAAAATTGGCCCTAGTATATGAATGTGAGTTGGGGACCTTGTATTATGGGCTCCTTGAGGGTAGGGACCGATGTGAGTGTCTGATATGTGTATGTGTGGAGCGCTGCATGAATTGACGGTGCTATATGGGTACCTTAAATAAATAATATATAATAAAGAAGCATCTTAATGAGACACAATGTACAGGGATAGGGACAATTGTAGACAGGCACCCACACTCACTCAGGTTGAACTGGATGGACTGAAAAGGCAAGGCTGGCAGTCCCCGCTCGAATTGATGCCAAACGTGTTCTATCAGGTTGAGGTCAGTTCCTCAACCCCAAACTCACGTATCCATGTCTTTATGGACCTTACTTTGTGCACTGGGCCAAATCATTTGGTGGAGAGGGAATTATTGTGGGGGGTTGTTTTTCAGGGGTTGGGCTTGGCCCCTTAGTTCCAGTGAAGGGAACTCTTAAGGCAGGGGTAGGCAACCTCGGCCCTCCAGCTGTGGTGAAACTACAAATCCCATCATGCCTTTGCCTCTAGGAGTCATGCCTGTGATTGTTAGGGTGTTGCAATGTCTCATGGGACTTGTAGTTTCAAAACAGCTGAAGGGCCGAGTTTGCCTACCCCTGTCTTAAGGTGTTGGCATACCAAGACATTTTGGACAATTTCATGCTCCCAACTTTGAGGGAACAGTTTGGAGATGGCCTCTTCCTGTTCCAACATGACTGCACACCAGTGCACAAAGCAAGGTCCATAAAGACCTGGATGAGCCAGTTTGGAGTGGAGGAACCTAATTGGCCTGACCTCAACCCTTTGGGATGAATTTGAGTGGAGACTGAGAGCTAGGCCTTCTTGTCCAACATCAGTGCCTGACCTCACAAACGCGCTTCTGGAAGAATGGTCAAACATTCCCATAGACACACTCCTAAACTTTGTGTACAGCCTTCTCAGAAGAGTTGAAGCTGTAATAGCTGCATAGGGTGGGCCAACGCAATACTGAACCCCACAAACTAAGACTGGAATGCCTTTAAAGTTTATGTGGGTGTAAAGGCAGGCGTCCCAATACTTTTGGTAATATAGTTTCTTTGGTTGAAAAACCATGAGCGCTTAAAGCCAATAATTTTTCCTTCTGAAAACTAAAACTCCCCAATTCTCTTGTTATTTTAAATTTTCTGCCACTGGCTCACAAATAATACCCATGCTGAGTCATTTGTAGAGTGCTACGGCTGCACTGTACTAGGCGACACTCACAAAACTTATTGTCCCTGCAGTGTCTTAGTGATATAAAATAATACCAACTGCTCCACTACTGAAAAAAGCAATGAAAATATTCAAAGAAATAGTAAAAACATGCAGTTTTTCCTTTTCTCGTTGATCATTTCTTAACCTTTCCGCCAACATAACGCAGCAGCAAAGAGGGGCGGGCTTTAATGCCTACACATGGCACATATGCACCTATAGGCAGCAGAGGATTCAAAGACAATAATGATCTGGAGCCAGTGGGACCAGCTCCCAATCATGTGACTACTGTGATAGCCAATCACAGTGGTCATGTAACTGGGCAGTCCTTCCCACCCACCGGCAGTGGCGTCTCCAGCTTCAATATTTAGGGGGGGCACATGGGGGGGACAGGGATAAAAATAGGGGGGCCAACTATAAAAATGTGTGTGTGTGTGTGTATATATATATATATATATATATATATATATATATATATACACACATACAGTGCCTTGAAAAAGTATTCACAACCCTTGAAATTTTCCACATTTTGTCATGTTACAACGAAAAACGTAAATGTATTTATTGGAAGTGATAGACCAACACAAAAGTGGCACATAATTGTGAAGTGGAAGGAAAATGATAAATGGTTTTCAAAATTGGCACCTGGGGCAGATCCTATATCTGGCATCCCTCCCCCCAGGTGGACAGGCAGCACACCGTACATCGACGTCAAGTGATGTTAGGGTAGTATACTGGCAGATTGGGGTGATATAGTGACAGGTTAGGGTAATATACAATAGTGCCAGGTTAGGTGATAGTGCCAAGTTAGGTGATATACAATAGTGCCAGGTTATGTGGTAGTGGCAGACTAGGTGGTAGTGCCAGGTTAGGTGATATACAATAGTGCCAGGTTAGATGGTAGTGCCAGTTTAGGTGATATACAATAGTGTCAGGTTAGGTGGTAGTGCCAGGTTAGGTAATAGTGCCAGGTTAGGGTGGTAGTGCCAGGTTAGGGTGGTAGTGCCAGGTTAGGTAATAGTGCCAGGTTAGGAAATAGTGCCAGAGTAAATACATAAAATGAATAGATAAGAGTCCTGTTCCCCTCTTCCTCCATCACCTGCACTAAAAGCATTTATCTACTATGACTGTCCTTGCTGCTGCTGCAGAACATCCTTCTCCCCCTCCCTGAAGTAAACATAAAGAAAAAAAACCTCACATGGGTGCCGGCAAGCTGAGGATTGATTCTGGCTTATTCCAGGAACTGTAGTCAAAATGTGGCGGGTGAGAGGGGAAGAGGGAGGGGCTGCAGCATGGACAAAAGCATTATTGGCTGACGAGATGAGATGCAAATATCTCCCCTCCCTGTGATGGTCGGGAGTCGGGACACTGACATCATGCAGCCCTGCATCTTACTGCTGTGTGCACTTCTCCACACATTACAGGTTGGAGATGTTGTTTTGCACACACAGGGGCGTGCTTAGTGGTCCAAGCACTGCTGCTGGAGCTGGCTCTGTCTTCTTTCATTATGAAAAGCAGGAGACCCGGACAATAAACTTTACACAATAGGACACAGAGCACGGCAATTACATAGCGATGCCCTCTGTGTGTCTCTCCCTCCAGCAGCTGAGAGCCTACAGAATCACTCTGTAATTGCCATGCCGATTGTTTTAATTGGGGAGCACGTGGGGGGGCCCAGTATGATGTTGGGTGGATCAGGGCCCCCTGTGGCCCCACCCTGGTGACGCCTCTGCCCACCGGTTGTAAAGACTCTGTTAAAGAGACACATCGACTGGACAGGAAGAGGTTATTGAAAGTTTACTTTTTCTTCCCTACATAAAGCATTCTGTTCCATCATACCTTTTTATTTTCCCTGTTTAAAAATTGCATTCAGCCAAAGCACACCCCCATGAGTAAGCTCCAGTGGACAGAGCAAAACATGTTTGAGGGCATAAAGTGGCTGGAGCTCAGGCTGAGACTGCCACATACTCTTTCACAGCAGATCTGCAGCAATGTGTGGCTTTTGGGATACTTTCTTTGCTACATATTGATGTCCGGAGTCGAGACAAGCTGCGTTCCCAGTCAGCACTCCTAGCAGTTGGCATTGAACGAGGACCTTTCTAGGACCTTTCATAGCCTGAGCAGCACATACATATTGATACATTAGGTCCTCCATGTTCCCCCCCCGGCCTACTCACTGGTATCCTCTTGTCCATGCTGGTCACTCTTACTAGGCATGCATGAATACCCTTTGCTTGATTAAATATTTATCTTCCTGCAAGTCTACTTTCAGCTTGGTTATATGCTTTATCAGTACCAGAACAAACGTTCCTCTAAGGTTCTTGTTAGCTTCTGAGAGCTCTGTCATCCTCACTGAACCCAGCTTGTTCCTGGATATCCTTGTTATCTGTCTACTGATCCCCTGACCTTTCACCCTGTTCCTGACTTTAACGTGGTACCTACCAAGCAGTGGGGAAAGGTGGGCATTTCTTAGGGAAAGCTTCTATCTCTCAAGAGTAACAGGAGATCCACCAAATCCCATGACAACTACCACTAAGTTATAGGAAACATTAATAACAAAAAATAATTACTCTTCTATTATTGTTCATCCATGAAAGCCCAGAAGATAACGCTACTTGATTTAGTGATGAGATGTGTGTGGTCAAATGATCTGGAGAGCTATACCAGAAAGAACAAAGCTATCAGCAGGACCACCAAAGGTCTGCAAGATGGTGGCTGAACATTGGGGGCTAACAAACCCATCCTGATACAAACCTTGAAAGAAAAAGGCCAAATCAAGAGGCCAAAACCCTTTATGGGTTGGAGCAGTATGAGTAAGATTGTTAGAATTGCACTTCAACACATATTACTTTGTAGTGATAAAACAAATACAGTGTCCTTGTCAAGTTATAGGGTGGTAAGATATTCCATACATTATTCTGCATTGACAAAAAATATTATTTTTACAATGTTTTAAACAATTACAATTTCCGAGTCCCCAGATACATCCGTGTCATAAGATTTTAAGATACAAGAGATTTCATTGATTCATTGGTGTGTAGATGGAACATAGAAAATTGATGTAGTGTGCTTTCCCAGAGGCCCAAAAGGAGAGATCCTCCTCCAATATTATCACAAATTGATCCACTTAGGGAACATCTTCGCTGTTGGATAGGACTTTGCTTTGAAATATTCACGTCTAAATAACCATTGAAAGGAACCCTCTAATATTCCCTGAAAAGTGGCCACCAGGCTTCTCTATGATATCACTTTGCATGTATAGAGTCTTGTAAAAATATATGTATATGAGTAGAGCACAACAGATTTTTTGGATGCCACAAATAAATGTAATGTTGTTCTGTTGTTTTTTTGGTTTCTTTTTGCAGAACTGCAGCAAAAACCTTAATAAAAAAAAGGAAAATTTCCAAATACATTTTTGTCTTTTATTGTAACATTTTTTTTTTAATTGTTGTTGCTATACAAAAAATAATATCTAACAGGGCGGTTGCATGTTATTATTACTTCATTGTTCCTGACTTTATTTTTAAACATACAAAAGCATTACCGGTATATCCCGCAAACCAAGTTTAATTGTTCTATGGACTTACTATTAAATCATTCGAAAATCCCCCAGCACTCCATCCAGCCAGCCCAATTAAAAAATAAAGAATTCAGGGTAGAGGGTACAAAGTGCGTCCTCGAGCTGTAAACTATCTGAGCTCCCAAGATGGAGGGCAGCGCCATCCTTCCAAAAGGTGCAATAATTCATCGGAAACCCAGATGGGTTGAAGGCAACTGAAGAACCCCTGTGTGTGTCTACAAGATGTTCCCCTACCCATGGAAGCCTGTCCTTTGATGGTTATAAATTGAGGACTTTTTTTTTTGCAATGATAAAGTAGATGTAATGACGTATACTGTAGTCTTCTAAAGCACTGTGCATCATTTTAAAATACAATACTCATCTTCACATTTTTTTTCATCCATTGCTTCATAGCAGTACCTTCTTGTCTTCATGCTCTCCAACAATGGTTGCATGGCATTTCTCAAGGTGGGTTTCTTGACATTGATAACAGTAGACCATGCCTGTGTAATGTGTGTTGAAATAAGCACTTGTAGTCTCCATCACAAACCCATGTCAATGAGCGACCACAAGGGAGGGCAATTACAAAGCTGGAGCAAGAGCATTGTCACACTATTACAGGAAGCAATCCTCATGGCAGAGGATCCTTAATGTAGAGGCTAGGTACTGTAGAAAATGGACCTGCTCCTGATAGTTGGTATTACCCGGGTACACCTAGTCAAAAAAACGGTGTTCACATAAGGTCCTGGCCTCAGT
The DNA here is from genome assembly GCA_037952925.1 of Lithobates clamitans. NCBI lineage: Eukaryota > Metazoa > Chordata > Amphibia > Anura > Ranidae > Lithobates > Lithobates clamitans. The sequence continues at coordinate 2,565,829 of JBBGZY010000791.1, forward strand.
GGGCATGCTGTATTTCCTTGTCTTTGTGTGCCCCGGTAATACCAACTATCAGGAGCAGGTCCATTTTCTACCTAGCCTCTACATTAAGAATCGCTGTATAAATGTCAATGGTCCCAAAAATGTGTCAAAGGTGTCCAATGTGTCCGCCGCAATGTCGCAGTCCCGCTAAAAATCGCAGATCGTCGCCATTACTAGTAACAAAAAAAATATATAATAAAAATGCCATAAAACTATCCCCTATTTTGTAGACGCTATAACTTTTGCGCAAACCAATCAATATACACTTATTGCAATTGTTTTTTTTAACCAAAAATATGTAGAAGAATACGTATCGGCCTAAACTGATGAAAAAATTTCTTTTTTTTACATTTTTTTGGGGGTATTTATTATAGAAAATAGTATAAAATATTGTTTGTTTTTTTCAAAATTGTCGCTCTTTTTTTGTTTATAGCACAAAAAATAAAAAGGTGATCAAATACCATCATAATTAAGCTCTATTTGTGGGGAAAAGAAGGACGCCAATTTTGTTTGGGTACAGCGTTGTCAGTTAAATTGACGCAGTGCCAAATCGTAGAAAAAAAAAATGGCCCGGTCATTAAGGGGGGAAATCCTTCTGGTCCTTAAGTGGTTAAAGTCCATTTCCAAGGGAAATTATGTTTCTTGTTTCTGTTAGCAATCTGTTCCATTTTTGGAGTATCCTGCATCACTCTTAGATCTCTTCCTCAAGTTCTACTAGCAAGAAATTCATAAAGGACCCTCCTAGACTGTTTATTGAGACAGACTGGATGGATGGCTGCTGTGTGTCTTGGCTGCTTTGCACTAACTTGGGAAAGAACCGAAATCTAAATCCCTATGGGGGGCGAGCACTACACTAGTAAAAAAAGATATTTGTCTACGTGACCTGACGTTAGGGAACAGCTAACCAGTTTCTCAATTTTTTTACATTTTCTTTTTCTAAAATCAGTCCGCAGATTGCAAAAGTGTCTGAAAAAGAAGTTTCTATATGTTTGCTTAACCCTCCTTGTTACATACAGGAAGAACATTGGGCTTATTTTCTTCTCCTTTTAAAATGTTCAGCATTACTTGTATCTACATTATCTTGTCAACATGAGTCCAAAATTCTCTGCGCTGTTGATCTGTAAGTAAATTCTATTTATTTTTTTTCTTATTATTGAGTAAATCTAGGATCTTATAGCAGTGAAGATTTAATTATTAAAGAAAAATACCAAAGAACAATGGATCATAACCCATCATCAATCATCTTTCATCATTGTGAATGCACGAAATGTATCAAAGGAAAATCGAATTGGGTTTATTAGATTAACATGTATTATGGCTGCTTTACTACATAATGGAAGCAAGTTTAGTTATCCACTTTACCTTCCTTCCTGGCCAGGCCATTTTTCGTGATAAGGCACTGCGTTCCTTTAACTGACAATTGCGCAATTGTCTTACACGGTACATAAATTACATTTATGTTCTTTTTTTTTTTTTCCCCACAAATAGAGCTTTCTTTTGGTGGTATTTGAACACCACTGCATTTTTTTTTTTTTTTGCACTATAAACCGACAGTTTTGAAAAAAAAAAAAATATTTTTTACTTTCTGCTATAAACATATCCAATAAATAAATGAAAAAATCTAATTTTTTCATAGGCCAGTATGTATTCTGCAACATATTTTTGATTTTAAAAAAATCCCAATAAGCCTATATTGATTGGTTTGCGCAAAAGGTATAGCCGCTACAAACTATGGGATATATATTGGAATTTTTTATTTTATTTTATACTAGTAATCGTGGCGATCAGCGTCTTATAGCGGGACTGCGATGTTGCAGCGGACATTCTGACACTAACTGACACCTTTGTGGGAACCAGTAACACCAATACAGTGATCAGTGCTGAAAAAAAACTACTATATTACCAAAAGTATTTGGACAAATTGAAGGATAGAGAAAAATGGACTTTATAAGCACATAAAAAATAATTATAACAATTTTTAATAGTTCACATATATTAACTACATATAGTAATATGTACATATTGGTAGTATTAACAATTTGTTATAATTATTTTGTATGTGCGGAGGCTGGTGGTGATCTTGTCAGAAACCATGAAATCAGACAGAGACAGAAGTACAGTTAAATCACACTTGTTTAATAATAAAAGTAAAAAGAACAAACGTAGTCAAAACATAGCCAGAGTTCAGTAACCAGAAAGGATAGTCAGCCAAGCCAGAAGTCAGGGATCAATGTAGTGGAACAGCAAGCAGGATCTGGAGCCAGAAGGGATGTCAGCAAAGCAAGTCTTTAAACAGGAACGCAGGAGATGTTTCTTGTGATGTTGACCAAGGCGAAGGCAGAGATCCACTGGACTGGACGGCTTAAGTAGGCAGGACTGACCAGCAGGATATCATCAACACGTGAGTAACTGTGGAGAGAGATGGGAGCTGGCAATTAGCCGACAGCTGAGCGGCCAGCTCAGACAAGGAAGGGCTGAGCCCAGCCCTGAAAGATCTCTTGGCCGACACCTTTTGATTGACATATGCTGTGTTTAATCACAGCTCGGCCGGGTCGCCGGCAGCACGCGCATGCGCGCCACCTACCTGGAAGCCCCGGCTTACATACTAGCTACGTGATCTGGCGCAGCGGGAGCCGCCTTTCTACCGCATATTTAAGTTAATAGGACACCAGCAAAATAAATTATCTTAAAGGTTATCTTTAGCTTTTTAGTTTTGGATAGACATGGGAAGGGTTAGAACCCATCTGTGTTGCTACTGGAGAGATTAACCTTCTCTATTTTAAGGTTTAGTTCACAATTTCAGAAGAAATGAAAAGGTGATCTACCGTGTTTGCTCGAAAATAAGCCCTTCCTCCGAAAATAAGACCTAGCGCGATTATCGGGGAGGGCTGCAAAATACCCCATCCGCAGCCGCCGGAGGTCTTCTCCCTTCCTCCCGGCTGACATCTGCGTCCCCTCCTTCTGCAGTGCTGACGTCAGCGGGAATTTCGGAGCGGAGAAGAAGAGCTCAGGCAGCTTACATGATCGCCGAGGGCTGCTGTAAAAAGGTACTTCTCATAAAACAGCCACAAAGGGAGACACACTGCACCCTACACCAGCATAATCTTCCCACAAAACGGACTACATAATCTTAAAAAGTACTTTAACCAAGATGTTTTTTGGAGGATTAAAATTATGTCAAAATACTGATAATATTAAGACATCCCCCGAAAATAAGCCCTAGGGTCTTTTTTGTAGCCAACATTAATATAAGACCCGGTCTTATTTTCGGGGAAACACGGTAACACCCTTCACCATTCCCACCCCCCTCCTCGGTCCCCGCTGTACCAGGACCAGGACAGGGGAAAGGTGTGAGATTTTGGTCCACCCTTTTATTTTTTCTAAAAGGGCGAAATTACACTTTGACATGTCTATAAGGTAAAAGGCAGTTGCGGCCCGACCATAGAGGACCCACAGGCACCACCTCCCCTATCCATGCGTCCAGCCCCCTTATCTACATATCAGTGGCGCCGCACCATGGATTCCAATGTGGGGTGGGTGTTTTTTTGAAGCACTCGATTAGAGCCAGAAGCTCGAATAGTCTTCAATAAAGGGTGAGCCCAGCCATAGCGAATGGATTTTCGCTATTATCACACTAAAGTCCCTCCCCGCCAATCAGGAGGCAGATCTGTGAGATCTGTTTTGGCCAAAGCATCAGGCGATCCTGTTGGATGCCTAGCGCTTTGGCGGAAGACACACGACGTAGGAAGCTGGAGGAGCGGGCACTGGAACTGTCCAGGAGAGGACACCGCAGCCCCGCCACACAACACGAGCGGGTAGGTGCCGGAAAGCCCGTGGGGGAGTGCTGTTTCGGTGCCGGTGGGGAGTGTTGTTTGTTTGCCGCCCCCCCCCCCAAAAGAAGAACCCACCATTCGCCACTTGTAAAGGGGGATAGAAAATCCACCAGAACAGAAATGATAGAAAAATGTTGGAATGGGGACATCTGTTCAGATGACAATTGTCTAGAAGAGGATCACGTTGGGGATGTTTTATTTTGTTTGCTTTTTTTTATGTCTCCAGGACAGAAATTGAAGGGAAATTTTCCCAACTCATAATTTTGGCTCTAAGTCTAAATACAGGGGAAAACTTTTTTTTTTTTTATTCTTTCTAGTTATTTCCTTCCTTGTTATTAACTTCCCCAAACATACACTTTATTTTCATTTCCGAAAATTAAGATTGTGCAAACTATGCTGTCTAACGTTGTACTATCTGTCTATGACCCCATAGGGGAGGTTTCTTCTCACTTCCTGTGTGATCAACAGGACAGAAATTAATGGGAATCTCTCCTGAACACTTACATCAGTTAAATCATGTTAGATGTGGGAACTGGTTATGATTTTATGAAACAGTATCTCACAAAAGTGAGTACACCCCTCACATTTTTGTAAATATTTTATTATATCTTTTCATGTGACAACACTGAAGAAATGACACTTTGCTACAATGTGAAGTAGTGAGTGTACAGCTTGTATAAGTCCCGGTTCACACTACAGCGACTTGGGATCCGACTTGTAAGTTCTCAAGTCGCCCCAAGTCGCTGAACATAAGAAATGCCATAGAAGTGAATGAGAGCCGTTTTAATGTACACTACTCAAGTCGCTCTGACTTCAGAAAAGGTTCCTGTACTACTTCAAGGCGACTTCTACCCATAGATTCCAATGGAAGTCGCCTCCAAGTCGGATCTCCATCTATATTGAAGCGACTTTACAGGAAAAAGAAAAGAATTTACCCATGTACTCTCTACGTTTACCCTGGTAAATCCCTTCCTCCCACAGAGCTGATTATGCTGATTGGCCACAGCCAAAGTCACCTGTCCTGGAGGCGACTTTAAGTCTCGTTGTAAGTTGCTCAAAGTCACGCTGAAGTGGCCTCCCAATCGCCTTGCAAAGTCGCGCTGTAATCGGGTTGCCCCTGTGTGAACTAGCACTAACAGTGTAAATTTGCTGTCCCCTCAAAATAACTCAACACACAGCCATTAATGTCTAAACCGCTGGCAACAAAAGTGAGTACGTGAAAATGTCCAAATTGGGCCCAATTAGCCATTTTTCCTCACCGGTATCATGTGACTCGTTAGTGTTACGCTATTGCTCTCACTCTCTCATACTAGTCACTGGAAGTTCAACATGGCACCTCATGGCAAAGCACTCTCTGAAGATCTGTAAAAAAGAATTGTTGCTCTACATAAAGATGGCCTAGGCTATAAGAAGGTTGGCATGACCCTGAAACTGAGCTGCAGCACGGTGGCCAAGACCATACAGCGGTTTAACAGGACAGGTTCCACTCAGAACAGGACTCGCCATGGTCAACTAAAGAAATGGAGTGCACGTGTTCAGCGTCATATCCAAAGGTTGTCTTTGTGGAATAGAAGTATGAGTCCTGCCAGCATTGGTGCAGTGGTTGAAGGGGTGGGGGGTCAGCCTGTCAGTGCTCAGACCATACGCCGCACACTGCATCAAATTGATCTGCATGGCTGTTATCCCAGAAGGAAGCCTCTTCTAAAGATGATGCACAAGAAAGCCTGCAAACAGCTTGATGAAAACAAGCACCCTAAGGACATGGATTGCTGGAACCATGTCCTGTGGTCTGATGAGACCAAGATAAACGTATTTGGTTCAGATGGTGTCAAGTGTGTGTGGGGGCAACCAGGTGAGGAGTACAAAGACAAGTGTGTCTTGCCTACAGTCAAGCATGGTGGTGGGAGTGTCATGGTCTGGGGCTGCATGAGTGCTGCCGTCACTGGGGAGCTTCAGTTCATTGAGGGAACCATGAAAGCCAACATGTACTGTGACATAATGAAGCAGAGCATGATTCCCTCCCTTCAGAGACTGGGCCGCAGGGCAGTATTCCAACATTAAAACGACCCCAAACACACCTCCAAGACGACCACTGCCTTGCTAAAAAAGCTGAGGGTAAAGGTAATGGACTGGCCAAGCATGTCTCCAGACCTAAACCCTATTGAGCATCGGAAGGTCTAGGAGCGCAAGGTCTCTAACATCCACCAGCTCTGTGATGTCGTCATGGAGGAGGGGAAGAGGACTCCAGTGACAACCTGTGAAGCTCTGGTGAACTCCATGCCCAAGAGGGTTAAGGCAGTGCTGGAAAATAATGGTGGCCACACAAAATATTGACACTTTGGGCCCAATTTGGACATTTTCACTTAGGAGTGTACTCACTTTTGTTGCCAGCGGTTTAGACATTAATGGCTGTGTGTTGAGATATTTTGAGGGGACAGCAAATTTACACTGTTATACAAGCTGTACACTCACTACTTTACATTGTAGACAAGTGTCATTTCTTCAGTGTTGTCACATGATAAGGTAGAATAAAATATTTACACAAATGTGAGGGGTGTACTTACTTATGTGAGATACTGTATTTTCATGAATGTTTGTGTCCTGTTTAGTGATTTCCCCACACTTGTGTAGTAGTAAAACATTTTCTATTTACACTGGAGACTTCTAATATGTCGTGTTAACATACAGAAAATTATTTGTATTATTATTTTTTGTTTGAATTTATTTGAATATTATTTGTTTAAAACCAAGTTACAGTGAGGGGAAAAGTATTTGAACCCCTGCTGATTTTGTACTTTTGACAAAGAAATGATCAGTCTATAATTTTAATGGTCGGTTTATTTTAACAGTGAGAGACAGAATAACAACAAAAATATCCAGAAAAAAGCATTTCAAAAAAGTTATACATTGATTTGCATTTTAATGAGTGAAATAAGTATTTGATCCCCTATCAATCAAGATTTCAGGCACCTAGGTGTCTTCTCTTAAAGGGAGTGCTCCTAATCTCAGCTTGTTACCTGTATAAAAGACATCTGTCCACGAAAGCAATCGATCAATCAGATTTCAAATCTCTCCACCATAACCAAGACCAAAGAGCTGTCCAAGGATGTCAGGGACAAGATTGTAGACCTACACAAGGCTGGAATGGGCTACGAGATCATTGCCAAGCGCTTGGTGAGAAGGTGACAACAGTTGGTGCGATTATTATCAAATGGAAGAAACACAAAATAACTGTCAATCCCCCTCGGTCGGCGGCTCCATGCAAGATCTCACCTATTGGAGTTTCAATTATTATGAGAATAGTGAGGAACCAGCCTAGAACTACACGGGAGAATCTTGTCAATGATCTCAAGGCAGCTGGGACCATATTCATAGAAAACAATTGGTAACATATTACGCCGTGAAGGACTGAAATTCTGCAGCACCCGCAGGGTCCCCCTGCTCAAGAAAACACATATACAGGCCCATCTGAAGTTTGCTAATGAACATCTGAATGATTCAGAGGAGAACTGGATGAAAGTGTTGTGGTCAGATGAGACCAAAATCAAGCTCTTTGGCATCAACTCAACTTGTTTGGAGGAGGAGGAATGCTGCCTATGACCCCAAGAACACCATCTACACCGTCAAACATGGAGGTGGAAACATTATGCTTTGGGGGGGGGGGTTTCTGCTAAGAAGACAGAACAACTTTCCTGCATCAGAGGGACGATGGATGGGGCCATGCACCTTCAAATCTTGGGTGAGAGCCTCCTTCCCTCAGCCAGGGCATTGAAAATGGGTCGTGGATGGGTATTCCAGCATGACCATGACCCAAAACACACAGCCAAGGCAACAAAGGAGTGGCTCAAGAAGAAGCACATTAAGGTCCTGGAGTGGCCTAGCCAGTCTCCAGACCTTAATCCCATAGAAAATAAGTGGAGGGAGCTGAAGGTTCGAGTTACCAAACGTCAGCCTGGAAACCTTAATGACTTGGAGAGAATCTGCAAAGAGGAGTGGGACAAAATCCCTCCTGAGATGTGTGCAAACCTGGTGGCCAACTACAAGTAACGTCTGACCTCTGTGATTGCCAACAAGGGATTTGCCACCAAGTACTAAGTCATGTTTTGCAAAGGGGTCAAATACTTATTTCACTCATTAAAATGATAATCAATTTAGAACTTTTTTGAAATGCATTTTTCTGGATTTTTTTGTTGTTATTCTGTCTCTTATTGTTAAAATAAACCGACCATTAAAATTATAGTCTGATTTTTTTTTTCAGTGGCCAAAAATACAAAATCAGCAGGGGGTCAAATACTTTTTTTCCCTCACTGCACTTTTCCCTCAACTTTTTTGAGGTTTCTACAAACACATGCATTAGCAAAACACATAATAAATAAATGCCTTTGTATATATACCCTCATACATATAATTAACAAATATTTAAAAAAAATGTGTCGCACTATCAACATAATTCAATAACTCATCAATAATTCAAAAAATGGCATCCAATTAAATGATAAAACAAATACAGTGCTTAAACAAATATGTTTAACATAAACATGTGCAAATAAATGAATTAATTCATAAACATCCAAGGAAAGTTGTTTATAGAGAGAAAAGCACACAGTGCAAACAGTCCATCAATAACTGCACGTATCACCAATATCCAGTAATCCAATGTGAATATACACCACTCCACACCTGAGTGCGCACCCCACTCACAAGCCCGTTATCAACAGGTAAGACCTCATGGATGGAAGTCTGGCTGCACTTTTTGGGAGATAACCCACTGGGATGGATGGATGGCATAGTCCAGGACTCAGGAAAGGGGTTTCCAAATAGCCAGGGTAGTCCACAGATGGAGGTCAAGAAGGGATGAAGGCAAAGGAGGAACTCATAGTGTAGTACAGGGGTCTCCAAACTTTTAATTTCGAGGGCCACATCGTACATTTTACACATACATGCGGGCCAAAAAAAATAATTTAGAAATAAATACGCAGCAGCGGAATAGAATACAATTTGCCAGACTGCTGGAAGCGGGGCTGGATGGTCCACCTGTATCCTACTCCTGCAGCTAAATGCTGTAGCTTCACGCAGCGGGTTAAACTTCCAGTGTGCATTAGGGCCTTACATCTGTGTCCCCATCAGAGTCTCCTCACACATTTGTGTCCACATCACTCATCAGTGTTTCCCTGTAAATTTGATGTCCCAATCATAGCCTCCTAACATTTGTGTCCCCATCACCCATCAGAGGATCCCTGCAAACTGGTGTCTCCATCCGAGCCCCTCCACATATTTGTGTGCCCATCTGAATCCCTCTGCACATTTGTGTCACCCTCAGAGCCATCACATCCCCCAACACAGCCATCAAACCCACCCCCATAAATGTGTCCACTTCAGTGACAACCACCCCCCCCCACACACACACACACAAACACACACACAACTGTGTCCTTTTCAGTGCTATAACCCCCCCCCCCCCAAACACACACACACACAACTGTGCCCCCTGCTGTGCCATCAAACTGTCTCCTTCAGAGCCATCACCCCCAACACAAACATGTCCCCTTCAGACCCATAACCCTCCACAACAGTGTCCCTTTCAGTGCCATAAAGAAATGTTGAGATTAGGTTGAAGAAGGGTGGGCCCACATCCCAATTACAGTGCCTTGCAAAAGTATTCACCCCCCCCCCCCCCCTTAGCTTTTTACCTATTTTGTTACATTACAGCCTTTAGTTCAATGTCTTTTTTAATCTGAATGATATGTGATGGATCAGAACACAATAGTCTAAGTTGGTGAAGTAAAATTACAAAAATATATACATAAAACAATTTTTCAGAAATAAAAAACTGATAATTTGCATGTGCGTATGTATTCACCCCCTTTGTTATGAAGACCATAAAAAGCTCTGGTGCAACCAATTACCTTCAGAAGTCACATAATTAGTGAAATGATGTCCACCTGTGTGCAATCTAAATGTCACATGATCTGTCATTACATAGACACACCTTTTTGAAAGGCCCCAGAGGCTGCAACACCTAAGCAAGAGGCACCACTAACCAAACACTGCCATGAAGACCAAGTAACTCTCCAAACATGTAAGGGACAATGTTGTTGAGAAGTACAAGTCAGGGTTAGGTTATAAAAAAACATCCAAATCTTTGATGATCCCTAGGAGCACCATCAAATCTATCATAACCAAATGGAAAGAACATGGCACAACAGCAAACCTGCCAAGAGACGTCCGCACACCAAAACTCACGGACCGGGCAAGGAGGGCATTAAGCAGAGAGGCATCACAGAGACCTAAGGTAACCCTGGAGGAGCTGCAGAGTTCCACAGCAGAGACTGGAGTATCTGTACATAGGACCACAATAAGCCGTACGCTCCATAGAGTTGGGCTTTAAGGCATTACTTTCAGCAAAAAAACAAAATGGCACGTTTTGTATGGAGGAAGGTGCTCTGGTCTGATGAGACTAAAATTGAACTTTTTGGCCATCAAAGAAAACGCTATGTCTGGCGCAAACCCAACACATCACATCACCCAAAGAACACCATCCCCACAGTGAAACATGGTGGTGGCAGCATCATGCTGTGGGGATGTTTTTCAGCAGTCGGGACTGGGAAACTGGTCAGAGTTGAGGGAAAGATATTCTTGAGCAAACCCTGTACCACTCTGTGTGTGATTTGAGGCTAGGACGGAGGTTCACCTTCCAGCAGAACAATGACCTCAAACACACTGTTAAAGCAACACCTGAGTGGTTTAAGGGGAAACATGTAAATGTGTTGGAATGGCCTAGTCAAAGCCCAGACCTCAATCCAATAGAAAATCTGTGGTCAGACTTAAAGATTGCTGTTCACATGAGCAAACCATCCAGCTTGAAGGAGCTGGAGAAGTTTTGCAAGGAGGAATGGGCAACAATCCCAGTGATAATATGTGGCAAGCTCAGAGAGACTTATCCAAAGCGACTTGAAGCTGTGATAGCCACACAAGGTAATCTACAAAGTATTGACTTTAGGGGGATGAATAGTTATGCACATTGACTTCTTCTGTTATTTTGTCCTATTTGTTGTTTGCTTCACAATAAAAAAAAAAAAACATCTTCAAAGTTGTGGGTATGTTCTGTAAATTAAATGCAAATCCTCAAACAATCCATGTTAATTCCAGGTTGTGAGGCAACAAAACACGAAAAATGCCAAGGGGGTGAATACTTTTGCAAGGCACTGTACAAGTGAAAGGGTTCCCCCTTGCGTCCCAACTCTGACCCAACTGGTAATTTCGAACAGTCACAGTATTAACCCCCCTGGCGGTATTCCCGAGTCTGGCTCGGGGTGGATTTTTCATACCAAAAGCGGTATCCCCGAGCCAGACTCGGGCTTGCATTGCAGGATCCAGGAAGAGTTTACTTACCTTGTCCCCTGGATCCTGTGATGTCTCCCCGCTGTGATCGGCGAGCCGCTGTGTCTCGCTCGATTCACAGTGCCGAACTCCGTTCCCTGCGAGCGTTGCGACGCACGGGGACGGAGTTCGGCGGCAAATTCAAAAAGTGAAACACATAGTACAGATACAGTATACTGTAATCTTACAGATTACAGTACTGTATCAAATAATGACACATCCCCTTTGTCCCTAGTGGTCTGCCCAGTGTCCTGCATGCAGTTTTATATATATAAAACTGTTCTTTCTGCCTGGAAACTGGATATTGTCCATAGCAACCAAAAAGTGTCCCTTTACGTCAAAAGTGGCTTTAGACCAGCTAGAAAACAGCGATAGTAAATTAGAACACTTGCAGAATTGAGCGATAGTGAATTGTGGGGAAATTTCTTTTATTACTATTTTTTTTTTTAATTATTTATTTTTATTTATTATATTATAATTTATGTTTTTGTGTTTCAAACTTTATCATACCCGGGATATCTACTAGACTCTGGTTTGGACAGATTTAAGTGTGTTATTGTTAAGATTTACAGACCTACAGTATAAAACGCCAAATTTCCATGCAAAATAATGGTACCGCTTTCAGCACCTAAAATCCGAAATAATCATACCGCCAGGGAGGTTAAAAAGCAGAAAAGCAAGAAATATTGAACAATATATATATAAAAAAAAATATTAAATTTATTTAAACAATGAATAAAAGGTTTATATATATATATATTCACAACAAAGGTGGCTGGTGAACATGTAGGTCAACATAACATAGCAATTGAGATGTAATACTCATAGGTCCAGGACTATTGTGATGTTGCCACCAGAGCAGAAATCCAAGGGCTACACTTTCAGTGCCATAACCCGCCACCCCCTCCCACACACACACACAACTGTGACCCCCGCAGTGCCATCAAACCCCCACCCCTCCCCAAATCTGTATCCCCTTCAGAGCCATAACCCTCCACAACTGTGTCCCTTTCAGTTCCATCAGGCCCCCCTCAACTGTGTCTCCTTCAGAGCCATCACTCGCAATGCAACTGTGTTCCCTTCAGAGCAAACAACTCCACCCCCCCAACAATATTAGTTTCCTCCTCATCAGTCTCTCTGTACTTTACCGCTGTACAGTGGGCCTTAAAGCGGAGTTCCACCCTAAAGTGGAACTTCCGCTCATCGGATTCCTCCCCCCCTCCGGTGTCACAATTGGCACCTTTCAGGGGGGAGGGGGATGCAGATACCTGTATAATACAGGTATCTGCACCCACTTCCGGGTACAGCTAGCCGCAGCTAGCCGCAGACTCCCCGCCCACCCCCGTTGTGTTGTGGGAAATACACAGTTCCCACAACACAACGGGGACCAGTGAAGACGCGCAGCGCGACTCGCGCATGCGCAGTAGGGAACCGGGCAGTGAAGCGGCAACGCTTTGCTTCCTGATTCCCTCAGTGTGAATGGCGGCGGCAGCACCCGAGGATCGAGGGACGGCTCGGTCTCGGGTGCCGACATCGCTGGCCCCCGGGACAGGTAAGTGTCCTTATTTTAAAAGTCAGCAGCTGCAGTATTTGCAGCTGCTGACATCTAATTTTTTTTTTTTTTGTGAAACACCACTTTAAGTGCGGACCTTCTGCACCTCCCGATCTCAGCTCCAGCGCCGCTGTTACACAGGCACGCTGTATGCAAAATTACAGCACTAAAGTATACTGAATGAACCAACGGGGCGGGAGCAGCCAAGGGGGTGCAGCTGTTCTACACTAAAATACCTCATTGGTTGAGGGCAGGTGTCAGGAGGTGCAGGACTTGTGCTGCATACTGCTGGGGGTGAGTATACATCACAGGTTTCGCAACCTGACAAAGCTTTGTCAGCTTACGAAAGCTTTGTCAGGCAGCGAGCCTGATGACTCTATCTGCAGGTCGGTAAAAACTTCCTAGCTGGCTGGATGTGGCCCGCGGGCTGTACTTTGGAGACCTCTGGCGCAGTAGTATGAAAATTCCACCATTTATTAAGATTAAAAAAACTACTCACATAAGGCAGGTAGAAAATCACATGTAAAACAGATAAGCACAATCAGCACCCCAGCAGGCATAATTACGTCACCGCTGTAGCTTCACCCGAAGCCTTTCATCCAATAGGACGTCATCCAGGGGTATAGGAGTCACACCAAGTCTTATACCCCTGGATGACGTCCTACTGGATGAAACGCAAGTCTTCTCAGTCTCCTAGCTCCTCCCATGAACTGCAGGATAAGGAGTCTCCTCAGTCTCAGGCTCTTCCCATCAGCTGCAGGGTAACAAGTCTCCTAGCTATTCCCATTAGCTGTGGGCTAACAAGTCTGATCACACACACCCTAGCTTGTCTGGTCCTCAGCACAAGAGACACCTTATTTAAACCTTATCTGCCTATGCCTCTATAAGATAAAAATACAATTTTGCATTGACTTTCTCTTTTATTTTTTTAGTGATCATTTTGGACGAAGCAGGTAAGTGATGCTCCTTGACTTAAAATACATCAATAATGCCATAACTGACAGACATATTTTAAAACATGGCAACTGTATAATTTTATCCAGTCTCTTATATTAGAAATTTCACTGTTTCAGGAGTTTAAAGGGTCCCCGTTTATTGGGCTTGCTCAGCAGCACCTGGAACAGTCATACTAACTACCCCTTTAGGATCCTACCAATGTTATCAGTCCAGTGCCTGTTTTGTTCATTAGTACTAAGCTCTGATGAAAGATTACACATTGGCTTTTGATGACATAGGAGTCTGAATAAAATTTAATCTCCACTTTATATGTTCTGTTTTTTACCCTTGCCTCTTTGCACACCCAGTTCCCTACTAAAGCTTAGAGCCCAGTTTTGGCCACCACTCCTTGGAGATCTATTTAAGGAAAATGATATTCTTTACAATGATTAAGACCTGACTAAGAACCACTTCTGCTTTAGGAGATCCAGCACCCCACACCATCTTCTACTTCCCAAATATTGGAAATGAAGCATGGGAATCTTCCAGAATCTCCAGCTGCAGATATTTACTAAACCTCAGTGGAGGTGGTATTTCTAGAGTATAGACATAGGGACACTATTCCCAGATGGAGCTTTTTTTTTGCAAATTCTTTATTTAAGAAGTATAGTATCCAACGGACCATACAAAAAAAGTGTCATTAGAAAATATACAAACACTTGCACCACAACCAACTGTAGAAGCATCAATTCCATAAAGGCAATGAGGTAGATTGCTGCAGGAACAGGCAAGTAAAGAAGTGGGGTAAAAAAATCACTCAGCTGCTAGAGTGAAGAGAACAGTAGTCATAATGTTAAGCATACGAAGAGCTCTGTAATTTAAGCGCCTCCAGCACATGGCCATAAGCATGATATGGGCAGGATACATTTTCAATTTTAATTGGAATATAGCAGAAGTATGATGTAAGAATTTGAGGCAGTAGACAGGGTTGCGGTAGGGTAAGGGAGGGGGAGAAAAAAAAGGGGGGGATTGGAAGATAGGGGGGTGATGGGGTTGGGACAGGGGGTAAAGGGAGGGGGGAAGTCTCATGTTGGCACAATAGGATGGAAATGGAAAAGCAGTGAGTGGGTGTCGAGAAGAGGGGAAGTCATGTTGGCACAACAGGATGGAAATGGCAAAGCAGGAGGTGGGTGTCGAGAAGACACTTGCTCTCATCTGAGTTAACAGCCATATTCCAATGGAGCCAAGTTTTGGAGTACTGTTCATATTTGTTTTGAGCAGAAAGTGTTTGGTCTTCCATCTGAGTTATTTCCTCTACCATATGAAGCCATAGTAAGATAGAAGGTTAGGGGGCTTTCCATTTTAATGAAATTCCAAACTTTAAGGTGTTAGGAAGGTGGCATAAGACAGATTTCTTATAGGTCTTGGCAGGGATGTCCAAAAGATGTAGAAGAAAGAAGGAAGAATGCGTAGGGACCAGATACTCTGTGGCCACAAGGAAGCATGTATGCAATACCTATAAGTGCATGACACCATCAGGTCAAGATCTTACAATTATTTTTCTGTATACGTGTACAGATAGACGATTTCAGCGCAAAGTGGACAACGGTTCTGCTTTAATCTGCTGTAAATGTTCTACCTGATTCATTCTCACGCTTTTGTAAATAAGGCAATTTAAAGTCATCTAGTGGTAAAACCAGGAGGAAATACATTTTAGAGAGAGTGCATGGCAGAGTGCCGTGATTAGAGCCAAATTATTCCTAAGTAGTAAATAAATGTCGAAAGCAGTTCGGAGGATCCAAACAGCTGAAGAAGTGTTGAAGCTGTAAGGCTTTCAAGACGTCCATAGCATCCCCTTGGGGGCATTAATGTCTGCATCGTAGGCCATGTAGCCACGGAACCAGATGGAGCTTTTAAATGAAGAGAAGACCTGTAAATATAAGAGACCCTTAAATGTAATTTTTAACCCCTTTTTTAATAAAAAGGTAAACACAAAAAGCTTTTGGTTTAAATTTGAGAGGAAGAAACATTGTACCCACCCCCAACTGCATTTTTTATCTGCCCATTATGGGAACTAGTGGTATGCAAGTGCACTGTGTCTCTCAGGACCAGAGTGATGTTTTGAGATGGAGCCCCATTTAATTTTCCCCCAAGCAGTGCCAAAAAAAGGACCTCTGGTGCCCAGAGAGAGGGTTACAAAAGATTCCAAAAGTGCCACCAATACAGACAAATAATGCCCCGAATGGGATGCTATGGCCTGGACTTCTGGAAAGCCTTACAGCTTCAACACTTCTTCAGTTGTTTGGATCCTCTGAACTGCTTTAGACATTTATTAACTACTTAGGAAGAATTTGGCTGTAATCTCTGCACTCTGCCATGCACTCTCTCTAAAATGTATTTCCTCCTGGTTCTACCACTAGATGACTTTAAATTGCCTTATTTACAAAAGCGTGAGAACGAATTAGGTAGAACGTTTACAGCAGATCAAAGCAGAACTGTTGTCCACTTTGCGCTGAAATCGCCTATCTGTACAAGCATGGGAGGAACGGCTTACATTTTTTTCTTTACCAAGGTGAGACCGAGGGGCGAAAACAAATGAGAAAATAGGGAACAAGTGGCCGCATTTTAATTTGTTCCCATTCTCATGCCCAAATCCCATGCAGTTGTGACAGGCAATGATTCCTTAAGCTGGCACATTCTCTCCGCCTCCAGCACATTCCGATTGGCCAATGCGGCTGCCCATCACATGAGCCAATAGCAATGTGTAGAGGCAGGGTTTAATGGCAAGTCCCAGCACTTGTCAGAAGTCAGAATCAGCCAACTGAATGGAAGGTTGGGAGTGTACTGACTGCGGGTACACCTCTAGATGCCTTCTTCTTTTCTTCTTTTTTTTTAAGTCTCTTTAAAGGAGCAATGTAACATAAGGAGGAAACTATTAAAACCAAGGGTTACCCGAGCAGAAAATTAAAGAACTCATAGGCAGAAAGACTTCATTTTATCTGCTGAAAAATAATTCTTAAAGTGGGGTTCCACCCAAAAAAACAAACATATGTAAAAAATTCTAAAAAAAAAAACAAAAAAACATTTGGATATTTTTTTTTTTTTTACTTACCTCTAAATGCCTGTTGCTAGGTGTCCCTCGTAGTCTGCCCCTTCGTCTGCCTGGGCTGGTGACATCACTTCCCCCTGGCACAGGAAGGGCTCGGCTCTTCTCCCTCCCTCCTGTCAATCATCTGGGACCCTGTGCAGGTCCCAGGTGATTGAGCGGCCAATCACGGCGCTCGGCGCCGCTCGCGCATGCGCAGTGGGTGCCAGGCTGTGAAGCCACAGCCCGGCGCCCACAGTTGAAATGCCGGCGCCGACGAGCGGAGGGGGGGGACGAGCGGGGCTTCGATCCCCCGCACCGCTGGACCCAGGGACAGGTGAGTGTCCAATTAAAAGTCAGCAGCTGCAGTATTTGTAGCTGCTGACTTTTAATTTTTTTTTTTTTTAATGGCCCCACTGGGTGGAACTCCTCTTTAAGTTCTAACTAATAATTGTCATGTACAATGTTCTATCTTGTAGGATCTTCGGTGAGACCTGTGGTGACTTTCAACCCAAACTGGCACAAGATCTTCACAACTGAGTCTCTAACAATGACCTGTAATGTGACGTCATCTATTCCAGCAGATATGAGATACACCTGGTACAAGGATAATAATCTGATACACAGAGGACAAAGCTATGAATTCAGATATGCAAAACAAGATAACAGTGGGAATTACCAGTGTAAAGGCACCAACACAAAAATAAGTGACCCTGTCAGACTGGATGTTAGTAATAGTAAGTAAATACAGAGTTTTAGTTAGTGTGTGTGAATGCGCTACTCATGTATCTACACCACTCACAATGTTATATACCTTTCTCTAATATAGTGTCATAGAAAATATTTTAAATCATGCAACAATATCCCCTAAACCAGGGGTCCTCGAACTTTTTAGACAGGGGGCCAGTTCACGGTCCCTCAGACTGTTGGAGGGCCGCACTATAGTTTTAAAAAAATATGAATTCCTATGCACACATCTTATTTGTAGTGCAAAAAAAAAAAAAAAAACAGGAAAAAAACAGTACAATATTTAAAATAAAGAACAATTGTAATCAATATAAACTTATCAGTATTTCACAGACTCCCCTCATTACAGAACCACTCCCAATCACATACTTCCCCCATCACAGATCCCCCCCCATATCAGTCCCCCACCATAGCACAGAGTCCCCCACATCAGTCCCCCACCATAGCACAGAGTCCCCCACCATAGCACAGAGTCCCCCACCATAGCAGAGTCCCCCACCATAGCACAGAGTCCCCCACCATAGCACAGAGTCCCCCACATCAGTCCCCCACCATAGCACAGAGTCCCCCACATCAGTCCCCCACCATAGCACAGAGTCCCCCACCATAGCAGAGTCCCCCACCATAGCACAGAGTCCCCCACATCAGTCCCCCACCATAGCACAGAGTCCCCCACATCAGTCCCCCACCATAGCACAGAGTCCCCCACCATAGCAGAGTCCCTCACCATAGCACAGAGTCCCCCACATCAGTCCCCCACCATAGCACAGAGTCCCCCACATCAGTCCCCCACCATAGCACAGAGTCCCCCACCATAGCAGAGTCCCCCACCATAGCACAGAGTCCCCCACATCAGTCCCCCACCATAGCACAGATTCCCCCACATCAGTCCCCCACCATAGCACAGAGTCCCCCACCATAGCACAGAGTCCCCCACCATAGCACAGAGTCCCCCACATCAGTCCCCCACCATAGCACAGAGTCAGTGGCGGAACTATAGGGGTCGCTGCAGTCGCACTTGCGACTAGGCCCTGCCATTCTGCCGCTGTGGGGGGGCCCAAGACCTGGCATTTCTCCCTGCACCTTTGGCTTTCCGTTTGTAATGCAGTGGGGGGAGGTGGGAGGCAGCGATCGGCAGCTCTATTGTTGCTGTGGGCGGTGGGATCTCCCTGCAGCTTGTAGTTCTCTCTTCCCGAGTGTCATTGTAAACAGTGGAGAGAAGAGGGGAGGGGCCTCTGACCCGGGCAGGTATCAGTTTCACTTTCAGTGAGTCGGCTCTGCTTGTGCTGCTGATACATCCCGGGGTCAGAGGCCCCTCCCCTCTCCACTGTATACTCAGGAGAACTACAAGCCACATGGAGATTCCCTGCCTGTGGACACCTTAGAGCTGCTGATCGCCGCCTCCCACCTCCACCAGCCAGGTACATGGGGAACCACTTGAAGGAGGGGGGGGGGCAGCAGTCTGGGGACCTTGATGTAAGAGGGGGGGCTTTCTGGTTACATTAATGTAAGAAGGGGCTCTCTGGGTACCCTGATGTAAGGGGGGATCCCTGGGGACCCTGATGTAAGAAGGGAGGCTCTCTAGGGACCCTAATGTAGGGGGGCTCCCTGGGGACCCTGATGTAAGGGGGGATCTTTGGGGACCCTGATGTAAGGGGGGCTTCCTGGGGACCCTGATGTAAGGGGGGATCCCTGGGGACCCTGATGTAAGGAGGCAGGCTCTCTGGGGACCCTAATATAGGGGGAGGCTCTCTAAGGACCCTGATGTAAGGGGAGACTCTCTGGGGACCTTGATGTTAAGGGGAGCTCTCTGGGGACCCTGATGTAATGAGGGGGGCTCTGAGGACCCTAATATAAGTAGGGAGGCTCTCTAGGGACCCTAATGTAGTGGGGGAGCTCTCTGGGGACCCTGATGTAAGGAGGGCTCCCTGGGGACCCTGATGTAAGGAGGGTTCTCTGGGGACCCTGATGTAAGGGGAGAATCTCTGGGGACCATAATATAGGGGGAGGCTCTCTAAGGACCCTGATGTAAGGAGAGGCTCTCTGGGGACCCTGATGTAAGGAGGGGCTCTCTGGGGACCCTGATGTAAGAGGGGGCTCCCTGGGAACTCTGATGTAAGTGGGGCTCTCTGGGGACCCTGATGTAAGGGGGGACTCTCTGGGAACTCTGATGTAAGTGGGGCTCTCTGGGGACCCTGATGTAAGGAGGGGCTCCCTGGGAACTCTGATGTAAGTGGGGCTCTCTGGGGACCCTGATGTAAGGGGGGACTCTCTGGGGACCCAGATGTAAGGAGGAGCTCCCTGGGAACTCTGATGTAAGTGGGGCTCTCTGGGTACCTTGATGTAGGGGGGGATCCCTGGGGACCCTTATGTAAGGAGGGAGGCTCTCTGGGGACCCTAATACAGGGGGAGGCTCTCTAAGGACCCTGATGTAAGGGGGGGCTCTCTGGGGACCCTGATGTAGGTGGGGGATCTGCATTCAGATATGTAATGAGATATATATATATATATATATATATATATACACACATACATACACATATACATTATATATATATATATATGTGTATGCCCGCCAAAGTGTATGACTTTCCTTACTTAGCTGCTATGGGCTCTAGCCCGAGATCTTTTGTAGACCTAGCAACGCCACTGGTGGGGGCCCTTCATGGTTTCTTGCACCGGGGCCCTGAAGATTCTACTTACGCCTGTGCACAGAGTCCCCCACATCAGTCCCCCACCATAGCACAGAGTCCCCCACATCACAGATCTCCCCCTATCACAGACTCCCCCCGTGTGTCACAGACTCCCCCCGTGTGTCACAGATCCCCCCATATCAATATTGCACTGCCGTCCCCTATATTATGACAGCACTCCCACTCAACACTTACCTGTATCTCGCAGGACACGAGGCATGGTAGGTCCGGACGGAGGGCGGGACTTTGGAAGTGAGGGGCAGGTGATTGATTCCTGGAAGCTTCCTGATGACGCATACAATGATGCGAAACGCGTAGAGGCTGCTGGGAGATTTTGGGACCAGGTGAGCGGAAACACGAACGGAAGCGAGGGGTGGAACGCAAGCCGAACCCAGAGGTCACACAACCACAAACAGGCGGACCACGGAAGCGTTCAACACCCATCCCTAACTGCTGGATTAGCTTAGTGCCGGCTTGAGGGCACTTTTAAATGTGAGTGTACACTTTTTTTGGTTTTTATTTAATAAAAACGCACTGCGCAATGATCGTTTATCCATATACTTTGCATGAGGAAAACTAAAGCATAGCCGGTGAGGAATGATACTAAGGTGGAGTGGTTATCCCATGAATGAACCAAAGGCGCATCATTTAGCAAGCATCTGGTGAGTGGCCAATCTAAAAGGTGGTGGTGTGTCACAAAGTCACATATGATTAGAAGAGACACAGGAGCACGATAAGAACACAGTCACAGCAATTGATAGAAGATTTTGGATCCTTATTTTGGGACTTTGAAAGGTACAATGCACATGTTAGTTGATTTGATTTATGGTTTGGACTATTTTTGCGATTTTTAGACAGGAGACTGCTATTGGAATATTTAGGGGATATTGTCGCATGATTTAAAATATTTTCTATGACACTATATTAGAGAAAGGTATATAACATTGTGAGTGGTGTAGATATATGAGTAGCGCATTCACACACACTATCACATTTAGCCCATTCCAATGAATGTTTTTTTTGAATGCAGCAATTCTGATAAAGTGTATAGAGGCAACTGAGTGAATAGAGGTTTTGCGCCGGTGACACAGACACATTAAATACAGAGTTTTACCCTCCGAAGGATTACCCATATGAACATAAAATTTTAATTTAGGTCCTTCTAATTAGTGATTTATGGTTTCACTTAGGTGTGAACATTGCCTGTAATAAGTAGGTTTAAATACTTCTCGGATTCTCCACCCACAGTCTTCCTTAGATGAGTTCATTGCTCAACCATTCTGTAGACATGGTGGCATCAGAGTTGAAAATTGTTCCCAATATATGCCTCCTAGATTTGACTTTTCTTCAGAGAATCAGAGAATTTACAAATCCAGTTAGTCATAACTTTGGGAAATGTTTGATTCCCTGCAGACAGTACAAATCTTAATGCATTTATTCAGAACAAGAAACAAATCAGAATTAGATGATTAGTCTGAGCTCATACTTTGTCTAAGTCAAAGTTAAAGAAGAACTTCATTAAAACAGTTGGTGACTATTTAGCAAACCCTCAAGTCAATGAACTTATTGATCAGAATTCTGCAATATACAAACTTGTATAGAGTGCAGGGGTCAGGAGTATGTAGTGCACAACACAACATTTACAACATGGCAAATGGAGTGCAGTGGTCAGGACTATGTAACAGATAACACAGCATTTAAAGTACAAGTGTTTAGGACTATGAAACATACAATTTAGGATATAGAGTATGAGGGTTTGGATAATGCAACATCCACTATATTGTATACAGTGCAGTGGTAAGGACTATGGAATGCAGTGGTGAGCAGTAAGTGCTCCCTTACACTGTTGTTTAGTGGTCTTTGATCTATATATCATATAGTTGCTAAGTGATCTTTACCCCTTTAATTGGTGACCGGTGGTTTGGGCCCCTTTTGTTGCAGATCAGTGCCCCTTGTGTTGGTGATCAGTGGTCTTTGCTGCTTGCATTTATGGATGAAGCACCCTTAATAATGCTGATAAAACACCTTTTTAACCACTTCAGGATTTGCCCCCTTAATGACCAGGCCATTTTTTGCGATACAGAACTGCGTCACTTTAACTGACAATTGCACGGTCGTGCGACGCTGTACCCAAACACAATTTGCGTCCTTTTTTACGCACAAATAGAGCTTTCTTTTGGTGGTATTTGATCACCTCTGCGGTTTTTATTTTTTGCACTATAAACAAAAAAGACCAACAATTTTTGAAAAAAAAAAACTATTTTTTTACTATCTGCTATAATACATAACCAAAAAAAATATATATAAAAAAAAAATATTCATCAGTTTAGCCAGATATGTATTCTTCTACATATTATTGGTAAAAAAAAAATTGCAATAGGCGTATACTGATTGGTTTGCGCAAAAGTTATCGTGTCTACAAACTGCGGGACAAATTTAGGGACTTTTAATTCTTTTATTGTTTTTACTGGTAATGGCGGCGATCTGCAACATTGCGGTGGACAAATCTGACCCCAAATTACACTTTTTGGGGAACAGTGACATTATTACATTGATCAGCGCTATAAAAATGCACCGATTAATGTAAAAATGACACTGGCAGGGAAGGGGTTAACACTAGGGGATGAGCAAGGGGTTAAGTGTGTTCCCTAAGTGTGTTTTAACTGTAGGGGGGATGGGCTTACTGGGATATGACAGAGATCACTGTTCCCGATCACTGGGAACAGTAGATGTCTGTCATGTCATCTAGTAGAACAGGGAATCGCCTTGTTTACATAGGCAGTTCCCCGTTCTGCCTCTCCTCACTGCGATCACGGGTCGCCGGCGGACATCGAGTCCGCGGTTGCGCGCCCGCTATCCTCCTTGCACGGACTGAGGTACAGGTATGGTTCTCGCAGGAGAGCCGACCTGCCACAGTATATCTGCATGAGCTGGTCAGCTAGGGGTTAATTGATAAAATAGTTATAAGTAGGCACATAAGTGCCATTTATCTTTATTTTATCAATTAAAGGGTCTTTTATCTGTACTGTCCACTGCACTCTGGAAATATGTGGATCTTGGAAGAAAGAGATGTCTGCTTTGGTTCCACTGAGGGGCACTACACCTGAAGATCCTACTCTTGGTCTATCAATGCCTATGCACGGCATTATGCCATGACAGAGGCTGAAGCCCCAAGTGAGACCCCAAAAAGCCCCGGGTCTCGGGTGGGCACTGTTCTATTATTAGCTCTGAGCGCCACCGCCTGCCGCCTAGCGGGTACTGATCTGATCCCACATAGCAGGTCCCGCCTTCTGAAGCCTGCAGCGCCTATGATGGACATCCCATTGGTCCAATGGCAGGACCGCGGGACGTGTGACGCCCATCATAGGCGCTGCAGACTCCAGAAGGCGGGAATTACAATGTTGTCACTGCGCCACATCGGTCCCCGCTTGGCGCTCGGGCGAGTGGCTCTCCTCTGGCTGCCTTGTACACCACGGCTGAGCTGAGCTACAGAACACGTGAAGTCTGTCTCCTTGTCAGGTAGGTCAGTGTGTGTATGTCAGGTAGGTAGGTCAGTGAATGTCAGGTAGGTAGGTCAGTGCATGCCAGGTAGGTCAGTGTATGTCAGTGCATGTCAGGTAGGTAGGTTAGTGCATGCCAGGTAGGTCAGTGTATGTCAGGTAGGTAGGTCAGAGTTTGTGTCAGGTAGGTCAGTGTATATGTCAGGTAGGTCAGTGCATGTCAGTGCATGTCAGGTAGGTCAGTGTATGTCAGGTAGGTTGGTCAGGGCATGTCAGGTAGGTCAGTGTATGTCAAGTTGGTAGGTCAATGTATGTTTTAGGTAGGTCAGTGTATGTGTCAGGTAGGTCAGTGTATGTCAGGTAGGTAGGTCAGTGCATGCCAGGTAGATCAGTTTATGTCAGTGCATGTCAGGTAGGTAGGTAGGTCA